>JAZKJV010010457.1:0-1249314 GCA_037367405.1 Ottelia alismoides
TATGCAGAAAATATTTTTGTGATGCAATTTTCAAAGATTTTGAACTTTTATGGATTTTTGAAAAGATGATGATGATGATGCATATGCAAATTTTTTTTTTGTATTTTTCAAAGATTTTTCAGATGTTTTTGGATTTTAATTTTGCAAATGTTTTTGGGAATTTTTGAAAACAAAAAGTTTTGGCTGAAAACTAGGTGAAAATATGTACACGGGAGTGCTTCTTATATATACAAGAAGTGAAATTTTAAGAATTTACAAGGGTAAGTGATCAATTTTATACATATATACATATATAGTGGATTTTGGTGTGATGTGTATATTCCTCAAACTTATTTGAAAACAATTTACACACGATTTTTGAAAACTATAGTCCAAAATAGTTTTTACAAACATTTTACACACATTTGAAAATCATTTTGCAAAGGTTTTCAAAATAGTATATATAGGTTTTTCAAATCATTTTTGCAACCATTTTTCAAACCATTTGCACATCATTTTTCAAACATTTTATTTCACACAAAGAAAAGAAGTTTTACAAACCACACAGGTTGAAAACACGAAACAAAATATTTTCAAAATAGTTTTCAATAAATGTTCACAAAGATTTTCAAACTATTTTTCAAACATTTTGCAAAAAACATTTTCACCTGATTTATTAATCAGTAAATACAAAAAGAATTTGAGGAATAATCACATCTTTTTATTAAGGAATTTTAAAGAATTTTTAAAGAATTATTAGCCATATTATTAGGAAAATACGAAAGTACGAGTTATGGCTAAAGTATATGCGCAGAATATACGACCCCCCTATACTTAGCTTGAGCTATGTCCTCATAGATCGGAGAGAAAAGAGAAGACATAACTCGTACTAAGTATAGGAAAATCTAAAGAATAAAGGACTGAAGTAATGAATCAATGAATGAGAAGTTGACCGTCCCCCTATACTTAGGATCAAATAATCCTAAGTATAGCAGACTGTACACAAAGCAGGGAGGGTCAAGGGTGGGAATGAACAGATCGTACTCAGATTGTCTCCCCCTATACTTAGGGTAAGATATCCCTAAGTATAGACAAGATGAGGAGACAATGGAGAGGATCGAAAAGAATAGAATCACTCGGGGTGCCAACCCCCCTATACTTAGGACAAAGTACGTCCTAAGTATGGAAAACTGTCTACAAGGGTGGCACCTTTTTGATAGATGAAGAAGATAGAAGAGGAAAAGAAGAAAAGAAGAAAAGAGGAAAAGAGATGAAGATGGAAGAAGAGATCGTGAGGATGTACACGTCACTCCCCCTATACTTAGGGTAAAAGAAGCCCTAAGTATAGGCAACAACAGGAGTGATGAGACGGACGAAGAAAGAACACTCAACTCATCTACCCCTCCTTTACGTAGGACAAAGTACGTCCTAAGCAAGGCAAACACGAGAAATGGGTAGACGAGCAAAAACGGGAGATGGAAAGAGTCACAAAGAGAATCTACAACAGAGGTGGATGTACATATGATCAAGAAGGTGGAAAGCAGACCTTCTTGCGAGACCGTTGAGGGATAGATCGGATATGGTGTATGTCGACATCGGGGTCCACAGTGGACGGAGGCCGATCAGGGTCGACACGGTGAAGGCCCTCAGTGGAATCAAAACGGAAAGGGACGAACTGATCGATGGAAGCGGTATGGCTCGGTTCTCCCTTGGTGGTCCTATGGTGTGAAGGCACAGACTGGTGAGTGGAAGAAGTACGACTAGGTCCAGCCTTAGAAGTCTCGCAGATGTCAAAGTGGAATGGGACAAACTCATCATCCTCGGAAGAAGTGTAATCGGAGTCGTCCTGCGAGTCCTCGTCCAGGTCAAAATCAAAAGGAACGAAATCATCAGTGGAAGTATACGAACTCAGATCGTCCTCAAGAGTCTCACCTGAATCCTTGTCTTCATCAAGAGGTCTGAATTTATCAAAATAAATAGCAGCATCATAACCGACCTCAATCATCTTCACTTGTGAAGGGCCAGGAACGGATTTATTGGTGGAAGTAGTCAAAACGGGTCCGTCCTGTCTAGTCTTACTCAAGTCATTTGTTGCCTTATCAGGTCTCTCAAAGTAATGGGCAACATCATAAGCCTCCTCAATTATCTTGGTATCTGCCCCCTGATCAAATGGTTCAATCACGTAAATACACTGGATCTCATCAACACATCGCCACACACCAGGAGGAGGATCAGTGAGGTCCATGCTTTCCGACTTCCTCCCCTTTCGGGGGATCCGTCGGGGCTCATCAGGGATCGCTAAGGAAGTATCTCTAGTATCATCAGATCTGTCATGGGCCTCAGAGTCAGCTATAATCAGTGGAGGTGCATCAGGTGCAGGTCTCTGGTCAACTGTGGGTGCGGTGATCGACACTTCGTTCCCGTCAACAGGATGGAAGCGAACCTCTCTCGATCCATAGTCAATAACGACCCTTGCAGAGGCGAGGAATGGTCGTCCCAGGATGATTGGAGATGGCTCCCCTGTGGAGTTCTCCATGGGCAACACGACAAAATCAACATGGTGGCTCGTGCCCTGAATAGAAATGACGACGTTTTCAAGGATACCCTTCGGTCTCTTGATTGATCCATCAGCAAACTGAACGATCATCCTGTTCTTTTTGAGAGGCCCTAAGTGAAGAGACTGTACCAGCGAGAAGGGTAGTATGCTAATCGAAGCACCGCCGTCTAGGAGAGTGCGATCACAAGTATGGTCAGAGATGGTGCAAGTGATGAAAGGTGTAGCTGTGTTCTTCCTCTTGGGAATGGGACGGTGTGTGATGGCGAGGGCAGTGGCCATGGTCAAAATGTGACGCTCAGATCTGCTCCTCCGCTTTCTCTTCTTGGGAAGAGGAGCAGATAATTGGGTCATGGCCCGCTGAAGTGGGGCACGGATAATCTCATGAATAGTAGCCACCACTTCGGGTTCAGATAGCATCTTTTTGAATTTTTGGACTTCCTCCATGCAAGGGAGAAAGTCGGAATCAGCATATACACGAGGCATACCAAGAGCAGTCTGTACAGCGGCATCCTCGGGGTCAAAGGTGGGACTGGATGTGAATGGGTGTGTGGTCCAAGGTTCTGGCACGTGGACTCTCTCCTCAAAATCTTGATCAACCAAGTGTCTCCCGAAATCTTTTTGGATTTTTGAATTTTTCTCATTTTTTGTATTTTGGGCGATTGCAAGCTCCCATGATTCTTCACAAGTAAAGTTGTATCCTCGATGAAAAGAGCACTAGTCCGATATTCTCTCAAAGTGTCAAGATTTTCCTTCATCAAATTGATGTGCTCTAGCATTAGGTTCATGACAGCACTCATGGAGGTCGTGGGAGGTGACTCCAACAGGTCAGACTCGGGTGGTGTGGACGTGGAGATGGATAGTGCACAGGTGGGGTGGGTGGAAGTCCGAAGTCTGATACTGTGGCTGAGGTGGATATGTACAAAAATCAGAAAAAATAGGAGGAGGATCCTCCTGATAAAAGGGAGGTGGACCAGCTGGAGCGAGCGAGGGGTCCGCAAAGTCCGGATAAAATGCACTCCAGGGGTTCATCTCGAAAACAAAAGGACGTGATTCGGGGGAACACGAAAGTCAAATCAAGAGAATGAAGAACAAGGCGCAAATGCGCAGAGATGATCTAGGACACACACGCAACAATCACAAACAAAAATGAAAACAAGTCAAACCCTCAATTCACCTACTCAACTCGGTAGAGACCGTAAAATGCGGTCTTTTAATCTTGTCTGTTTTAGAGTTAGGTGAGATGTCAAAAAGTTGCGCAAACACTTAGGGGGCTTAAATGGGATTTGGGCACTAACCTTAGTGTGTGCGCGAGCAAATAAAAGCGAAGACAATGAGGGGATTACTCGCCCCAATACAAGATGTTTCTTTTTGATCGGTTTTAGGGTCAAGTAAAAATAACAGTCCCAATTTTATGGATTATCACGTTTTTTGGATTTTTAGTGAGAATGCACGATCCTAACGAGGATTCAATTCCTTTAAAATCCTAGGTTGGCAGAATCAGAGGTAGAGTCGGAAAAGCAATGCAAGCGTCAAATCAATGATGGATGCTAAAGCGTAAATGCTCACCTTGCCTCCAGCACTCTACATGCAAGGATGCTCAGTAGAATTGAAACCTATCTATATGCAAATGCAAGCCGATGAAATCGCCCTAAGTTCAAAAATTGCTATTAGCGGGAAGAACCACAAGTTGACCGTCAATCCTCAACCCTAGAGTCCGGTCTAGGCTCACCCCTCCTCTGCTCAACAAATTGGGGGTAGGAGAAAGCGCTTTGCGGGGAGAGCTCGCGGCGCGATGGATTGAAGGTGATGATCAACTGTTTAAAATTTGACTAAGTCCAAACGAGTCTATAGGTACATGCAATGGTAATTAATGTGTTTGGACCTAATGCTACGCAAGCAATCCTAAAACTAAGGGCTCAATCACACAAAAGAAATAAAATCGAAAAACAAAACAAAACAAAAAAATTTGCGAGAAAAGCCGACAAAACCGCGAGAGCCCCCAAGTGAACAATCACTTGGAAATTAGGCTCGAATGTCCAAGTCCGGGAGTACCTGTATTATTACAAATTAAATAAATCACTCTCTCTCACAAAAATAAATGAAAAGCTAGCTAGTCTCTCTCTCACTCTCCTTGCTCTCTCCTGCCGGCTTGGCTAAAGAATAGCCGGCTCCACGTCCCAAGGTTGCGTCGAATCGCCTAGGCGGTCCGCCTCGCTCCGCGGTCCCTCGCAAGAAGACAAGACAAGAGAAGGTCAGATAGCTCAATAAGATATATCAAAAATGTGAGAAATGGAAGGTAAAGCTATGGTAAACAATCACACAATCAAGTAAAAATGAACTACAAGCTGTTTCTCCCCGGCAACGGCGCCATTTGATAATCCCGGAATTCGATGCGGTTATGTTGACTCACAAGGCGAGTCAACAGTCGGTGTTTGACCACACAAATCCCGAAATTAATCAACAATTAACCCACACTAAAAATCAATATTTAGAAATGAATGTGGAGTTAAAATTTATTTTTAACTCTGCACAAATGATGTAAAGGGCAAGTATGCAGAGAGTTCGAACACAGGGAGCAAACAGTGTAACTCAAGCAAATGAATGCACAAGTGTGTGAGTGCGTGTGAGTGTCTACACTAAGCAAGCAAAAGGAATTTTTGTGGGTTTTTAATTTTTAACTTTTTTTTTAAATTTTGTATTTTGATTTTTGATTTTCTGATTTTTATATTTTATATTTTATATTTTTTTATTTCTTTTTCAATGTTGGAAAGTAAAGGCAATGTAATACAAGGCAAAGTAAAATATTAATAAAAATGCACAAAAATACTCAAAAATCCAGAAATGAAATGTTTTTGGTCTTTTTAATATTTTTTACTGTTTTTGTGATTTTTGGGGATTTTTCAAGATGTTTTTGATATTTTCAAATATTAAAATAAAGCAAAACAGTAGAAATCAGGCTGGCTGTGACAAAAATGCAATTTAAAAATACCAACCAGTAGCAAAAATTTTTCACACTATTTTTCTGATAAAGAGAATAAAATAAAATGACAAACAGAACCTGAGTTTATATTTTTTGGAGTTTTCTACTATTTTCTATATTTTTTTTGAAGTTTTTGAGAGTTTTTAATTTTTTAGTGTTTTTCTTTTGAAATTTTTAATGATTTTTTGGACTGACACTCAAATAGGATAAAATAGACACTAGGTGATTTTTTTGGAATTTTTGGAGGTGTTTTAATATTTTTTTGGTATTTTCTAAGCTAGACAGTGCACAAAGAGGGAGTTTTTGATTTTTAATAAATAGGAAAATAAAATAAAATCAAAAACTAAATAGCTGGCGGTAAAGTATAGGTGCACAGGAGCTTAAGTCTATTTTTGTGGAATTTTTGGGCTTAAGATGATATTTCAAATAAATACAACAAACATCCAAATATTAAACAGTCCTGGCAGGGGTATATATGCAATATTCGAAACTTCCAGGGGCATACATGCAAGTTTCCACAAAACTTAATACTGAATAAAATAATATCTAGACCCAAAATAAATATCCAAAGCCGCAAGGGCTTCCTCGCAAAAACTCCCAGGCTCACGTGCGTTACACGCGCGCCTGGGAGGGGCACGGATGTAATATCTTAAACTTTCGGGGGCTTAGATGCAAATTAACCAGAAATATATAACGTGACAAAATACTTAATGGACTACAAACTAAAACCCAGAACTACAAGGGCCCTGCCCGCAAAATGTACACGCGCACGTGCCACGCACGTGCGGTGGACTGGCAAGGACTAAAATGTAAATACGAAAATGTCAGGGGGTTTTCAACAATTATTACAAAAAGTTTATAACTGCAAATGAAAGATTAAGTATTAGATATTAAATACAAAAAATTTGCCGGGCTTACAATGCAAAATGCCCAGTCAAAGGCGCGGATGAACGGTGGGATATGTCCCACTTAGCCACGTGTCACGCTCTGGGCGCGCGATGCCCCTTCGCGCCCAACGGCTGCGATTAGATCCTGGGCGACTGATCAAACGGTTGCGGATGGCCCAAGATCCGACGATAGCTGTGCGCTTCAAAGAACAGACCCGATTGGACGGCTCTCGGAAGGTTCGGAAGAACAGATGAAGAACTCGCCCCAGGCGAGTTTGGAACTGCTCGCGCGTGCTCCTCCGACCTCTTTCAAGCCCGCCGGCGGGCTCCCCTTTCTCCTGGAAGGTTCCTCGATGTGACAGCGCCCTCAAAATGGCCGGAGAGCGGCCGGGACACCGCCGCGGCGTGATGGTGCTGGGGGAACTCCATGCTGTTCGAGTTCTACAAAACTCGACCTCAGGAGGGGGTCTCCGTGCACCTGGACCTGCAAAAAGGTTACAGGAAAGCGAGGGCAAAATGCCTCGCTCCCCTTAGCGGCGGATGATGGTGGCGAATGGCGAGGGAAGAGCTCACCGGAGCGAACTCCGGCGAGTTGAACGGTGAAGGTAGCGAAGTTGGGCGAACGACGAAGTGAAGATGGAAATCGATTCCTAATGCTACCAGAAACAAAAAGAAAACAAGAAAAAGTAAAGAAAACAGTACCTCAAGCCCAGATCGGCGAGGTTGGACCTCACGGCCAAGGTGGCCGGAAGTGGAGTGGAAGCCAACTCCTGGCGTCGCCGTACCTCTACAAAGGGTTGGGTGAGCTCCCCTGTCACCGGAGATTCGCACGTACCCCCTGGATGTCTAAGCCAAGCCGTGGAGTGGTTCAAAGAGAAGAGGAAGAAGAGGGGTTCGGTTTTGAACAAGGTCGACATGGCACTTTCAACGAGGCATATCTTGCGAATCTTGCATCCATTCCCCAATGTGATAGGTGGGCGTGGTAGCTGGATGATAGGTGATCAACTCTCGTGAAGACTTCGAACCCAAATGGTGAATGGAGAGGCCTCGAAAAAAGGGCGAAAGTGGGCGAAAAACCCAACATCTGACATGAACAGGAGCTGGCTCAGACAGTTGACCCGAGGTCAACTGTCAGAGCCTCCTGGTTGGTCCACGTGGACCAACCAGGAAAAACCTGCAAAAAAGATTTTATTAATTCATTTAAAAATAGGAAATGGTTTTATTGATTTTTAATTATAAAATGAAAAATGTTTATTTTTTTATAAGTTATTTTATTATGATTTTTATTTATTTTTATGAAGTATATTTTTACAAGTTTGCATTTATACCCCTATAGGTATCTATATCTATATATTTAAGTATTTTATTTTTATTTAGGTATTTTTAATTTATTTTATTTTGGTTTTTATTTTCTAAAATTATAAAATACTTTTAGAGACACAAATATATTTTTATTTTATTTTTATGAGATGTTTTGCATAATTAATAAAATATAAGTATAGTTTATACATGTATGTATATAAGTATAATACCTATGTTTTGAGTATAGAAATATTTTTATTTGAGTTTTATTGATGTTTTTATTTTGATTTTAATGTTCATAAGTATTATAAGTAATATTTACAACATTATAAAAATATAAAATAATAAAAATAATAAATAAATAATAAATTGAATATTTTAATATGTACAAGTATACAATGAGGGTCCAAAAGTCAACTTTCAAACCGTAGCTCCGCCAAATGCGAAACCACTACCATTAATTAGATTATTTTCTTCTATATACAATTAAAGGTGAGTACGCTGCATTTGGAGTTTTTATTTGTGAGATACGGGTCTGGGAAGTTGGCATTTTGGATTTTTATTCAGACCACAACTTTTTATCTGTACATTATTTTTCTGTGAAATCAATTTTTGTCTTTTTCTTTATGAAATTATCTACAACTTTCATGTACAAAGTTTCTTTATTTGATGTACAAAAAGTAGAACCAAAAATAGGTCCCAAAATGAATAAAGAATGAATAAAATGTATAGGTATTTTATCTGTATTTTGGCCCTTATCTCCCCCTACTTTATTCCTTGTCGACCTATTCATCAAGATGCCTAGGTCTCGGGGTTTCGGGTCATAAAATATTTACAATATTTTATTCTTTTTCTTTTCTTTTCTTTATTCTATAATTTTGGCTTTAAAAACCGCATTTTATACAATATTTACACACCTATGCATGAATGCTAAAATGTATGAATTAATGCTATTTACACGCATTTACTAGGGTTTTTAAGGCCAAAATGATAGAATAAAGATGATGAAACGTGGATTCATCATCCCCCTATACTTGCCTTTGCTAGTCCCTAGCAAACACTTATGCTATAAGTGCAGAAAAAGAAAAACAAAGAAAAGAAAAAGAAGAAAGATGGATGAAGTGAAATGATCAAACTTGTCTTCACAAAATCAAAGTTTGGAGCGTAAGTCGGACCTTGGGAATTTTAGTGCGGGCGGAACCTTAATGAGAACCGAATTTGAAATCCAACAGTCCCTGAGAATCCCAAAACTCTGCTCAAGTCTCCTCAATAGCCAGGTCAGAAATATCTCAACTCATACGCAAACTCTTACGACTATGAATCTGACTTGTACAGTGTAAGTGATGGTGGCTCTCCCCAACTAGAATGACAAAGAAACTGACTTCTCCAATATGACAACCCAATGATTCCCCAATCCAGCAACTCCATCCTCGAGGAGCGGGGTATTCCCTTCTAAGTTCAAGTGGCAACCAGCTCAAGAGGAGGGGGTGAAGAGAAGAATGGACGGTAGCCAGTGTAGCTACCTATCCTTGGATGCAAGACCAGTGTAGTCAAGTCATCCTGCTGCAGGCTCACATGATATGACTTTGGAACTCAAGCTTGCTTATTGACTTTACACATATGTACATACTTTGCAGGCTTTTTATTTTTGTACATGCCTGAACTTCTTTTTTTTTTTTTTGAAATACTATTCACAGCAGCATTTACATAAGGAGTTTTTCCTCTTGAGCCAGTAGACTATCCCTCTTTTGAAGCTTTATCGCAACCCACAGCCTCCTGTCTTTAGACTTCCTAATCACTGGACGGGTTGGGGTGCACTTCCCTCCCTAGAGGAGGACAAGTGTTTCCACTTGTGTGCGTCTCATACCGGCAAATCCAATCCCCTCACCACTCCAACTGAGTTGAGCCATGTGAAAGGTGCAGGTGTCCAAGTAAGGTCATTATCAACAAGAGTCGTGCGTGTGCCCCGAAATACTCTACTTAGGCAGTCAAGAATCCATTGAACCAAGTCTCGTGATCCTCAAAGAATTAAGTCAACTAGACCTGAAGTACCTCAAACCCAGTTCCTATAAGGTTCCTGTTATTAGGTAGATTTTAAGGTCCAATCAAGCTCCAATCTTCGGATTTTACTTAGACTCGTTCAACTCTCAAACTCAATCCAAAAAATGCGAATGCTATGCAATGCAATGCAGAAAATATTTTTGTGATGCAATTTTCAAAGATTTTGAACTTTTTATGGATTTTTGAAAAGATGATGATGATGATGCATATGCAAATTTTTTTTGTATTTTTCAAAGATTTTTCAGATGTTTTTGGATTTTAATTTTGCAAATGTTTTTGGGAATTTTTGAAAACAAAAAGTTTTGGCTGAAAACTAGGTGAAAATATGTACACGGGAGTGCTTCTTATATATACAAGAAGTGAAATTTTAAGAATTTACAAGGGTAAGTGATCAATTTTATACATATATACATATATAGTGGATTTTGGTGTGATGTGTATATTCCTCAAACTTATTTGAAAACAATTTACACACGATTTTTGAAAACTATAGTCCAAAATAGTTTTTACAAATATTTTACACACATTTGAAAATCATTTTGCAAAGGTTTTCAAAATAGTATATATAGGTTTTTCAAATCATTTTTGCAACCATTTTTCAAACCATTTGCACATCATTTTTCAAACATTTTCTTTCACACAAAGAAAAGAAGTTTTACAAACCACACAGGTTGAAAACACGAAACAAAATATTTTCAAAATAGTTTTCAATAAATGTTCACAAAGATTTTCAAACTATTTTTCAAACATTTTGCAAAAAACATTTTCACCTGATTTATTAATCAGTAAATACAAAAAGAATTTGAGGAATAATCACATCTTTTTATTAAGGAATTTTAAAGAATTTTTAAAGAATTATTAGCCATATTATTAGGAAAATACGAAAGTACGAGTTATGGCTAAAGTATATGCGCAGAATATACGACCCCCCTATACTTAGCTTGAGCTATGTCCTCATAGATCGGAGAGAAAAGAGAAGACATAACTCGTACTAAGTATAGGAAAATCTAAAGAATAAAGGACTGAAGTAATGAATCAATGAATGAGAAGTTGACCGTCCCCCCTATACTTAGGATCAAATAATCCTAAGTATAGCAGACTGTACACAAAGCAGGGAGGGTCAAGGGTGGGAATGAACAGATCGTACTCAGATTGTCTCCCCCTACTTAGGGTAAGATATCCCTAAGTATAGACAAGATGAGGAGACAATGGAGAGGATCGAAAAGAATAGAATCACTCGGGGTGCCAACCCCCCTATACTTAGGACAAAGTACGTCCTAAGTATGGAAAACTGTCTACAAGGGTGGCACCTTTTTGATAGATGAAGAAGATAGAAGAGGAAAAGAAGAAAAGAAGAAAAGAGGAAAAGAGATGAAGATGGAAGAAGAGATCGTGAGGATGTACACGTCACTCCCCCTATACTTAGGGTAAAAGAAGCCCTAAGTATAGGCAACAACAGGAGTGATGAGACGGACGAAGAAAGAACACTCAACTCATCTACCCCTCCTTTACGTAGGACAAAGTACGTCCTAAGCAAGGCAAACACGAGAAATGGGTAGACGAGCAAAAACGGGAGATGGAAAGAGTCACAAAGAGAATCTACAACAGAGGTGGATGTACATATGATCAAGAAGGTGGAAAGCAGACCTTCTTGCGAGACCGCTGAGGGATAGATCGGATATGGTGTATGTCGACATCGGGGTCCACAGTGGACGGAGGCCGATCAGGGTCGACACGGTGAAGGCCCTCAGTGGAATCAAAACGGAAAGGGACGAACTGATCGATGGAAGCGGTATGGCTCGGTTCTCCCTTGGTGGTCCTATGGTGTGAAGGCACAGACTGGTGAGTGGAAGAAGTACGACTAGGTCCGGCCTTAGAAGTCTCGCAGATGTCAAAGTGGAATGGGACAAACTCATCATCCTCGGAAGAAGTGTAATCGGAGTCGTCCTGCGAGTCCTCGTCCAGGTCAAAATCAAAAGGAACGAAATCATCAGTGGAAGTATACGAACTCAGATCGTCCTCAAGAGTCTCACCTGAATCCTTGTCTTCATCAAGAGGTCTGAATTTATCAAAATAAATAGCAGCATCATAACCGACCTCAATCATCTTCACTTGTGAAGGGCCAGGAACGGATTTATTGGTGGAAGTAGTCAAAACGGGGCTGTCCTGTCTAGTCTTACTCAAGTCATTTGTTGCCTTATCAGGTCTCTCAAAGTAATGGGCAACATCATAAGCCTCCTCAATTATCTTGGTATCTGCCCCCTGATCAAATGGTTCAATCACGTAAATACTCTGGATCTCATCAACACATCGCCACACACCAGGAGGAGGATCAGTGAGGTCCATGCTTTCCGACTTCCTCCCCTTTCGGGGGATCCGTCGGGGCTCATCAGGGATCGCTAAGGAAGTATCTCTAGTATCATCAGATCTGTCATGGGCCTCAGAGTCAGCTATAATCAGTGGAGGTGCATCAGGTGCAGGTCTCTGGTCAACTGTGGGTGCGGTGATCGACACTTCGTTCCCGTCAACAGGACGGAAGCGAACCTCTCCCGATCCATAGTCAATAACGACCCTCGCAGAGGCGAGGAATGGTCGTCCCAGGATGATTGGAGATGGCTCGCCTGTGGAGTTCTCCATGGGCAACACGACAAAATCAACATGGTGGCTCGTGCCCTGAATAGAAATGACGACGTTTTCAAGGATACCCTTCGGTCTCTTGATTGATCCATCAGCAAACTGAACGATCATCCTGGTCTTTTTGAGAGGCCCTAAGTGAAGAGACTGTACCAGCGAGAAGGGTAGTATGCTAATCGAAGCACCGCCGTCTAGGAGAGTGCGATCACAAGTATGGTCAGAGATGGTGCAAGTGATGAAAGGTGTAGCTGTGTTCTTCCTCTTGGGAATGGGACGGTGTGTGATGGCGAGGGCAGTGGCCATGGTCAAAATGTGACGCTCAGATCTGCTCCTCCGCTTTCTCTTCTTGGGAAGAGGAGCAGATAATTGGGTCATGGCCTGCTGAAGTGGGGCACGGATAATCTCATGAATAGTAGCCACCACTTCGGGTTCAGATAGCATCTTTTTGAATTTTTGGACTTCCTCCATGCAAGGGAGAAAGTCGGAATCAGCATATACACGAGGCATACCAAGAGCAGTCTGTACAGCGGCATCCTCGGGGTCAAAGGTGGGACTGGATGTGAATGGGTGTGTGGTCCAAGGTTCTGGCACGTGGACTCTCTCCTCAAAATCTTGATCAACCAAGTGTCTCCCGAAATCTTTTTGGATTTTTGAATTTTTCTCATTTTTTTGTATTTTGGGCGATTGCAAGCTCCCATGATTCTTCACAAGTAAAGTTGTATCCTCGATGAAAAGAGCACTAGTCCGATATTCTCTCAAAGTGTCAAGATTTTCCTTCATCAAATTGATGTGCTCTAGCATTAGGTTCATGACAGCACTCATGGAGGTCGTGGGAGGTGACTCCAACAGGTCAGACTCGGGTGGATGTGGACGTGGAGATGGATAGTGCACAGGTGGGGGTGGGTGGAAGTCCGAAGTCTGATACTGTGGCTGAGGTGGATATGTACAAAAATCAGAAAAAATAGGAGGAGGATCCTCCTGATAAAAGGGAGGTGGACCAGCTGGAGTGAGCGAGGGGTCCGCAAAGTCCGGATAAAATGCACTCCAGGGGTTCATCTCGAAAACAAAAGGACGTGATTCGGGGGAACATGAAAGTCAAGTCAAGAGAATGAAGAACAAGGCGCAAATGCGCAGAGATGATCTAGGACACACACGCAACAATCACAAACAAAAATGAAAACAAGTCAAACCCTCAATTCACCTACTCAACTCGGTAGAGACCGTAAAATGCGGTCTTTTAATCTTGTCTGTTTTAGAGTTAGGTGAGATGTCAAAAAGTTGCGCAAACACTTAGGGGGCTTAAATGGGATTTGGGCACTAACCTTAGTGTGTGCGCGAGCAAATAAAAGCGAAGACAATGAGGGGATTACTCGCCCCAATACAAGATGTTTCTTTTTGATCGGTTTTAGGGTCAAGTAAAAATAACAGTCCCAATTTTATGGATTATCACGTTTTTTGGATTTTTAGTGAGAATGCACGATCCTAACGAGGATTCAATTCCTTTAAAATCCTAGGTTGGCAGAATCAGAGGTAGAGTCGGAAAAGCAATGCAAGCGTCAAATCAATGATGGATGCTAAAGCGTAAATGCTCACCTTGCCTCCAGCACTCTACATGCAAGGATGCTCAGCAGAATTGAAACCTATCTATATGCAAATGCAAGCCGATGAAATCGCCCTAAGTTCAAAAATTGCTATTAGCGGGAAGAACCACAAGTTGACCGTCAATCCTCAACCCTAGAGTCCGGTCTAGGCTCACCCCTCCTCTGCTCAACAAATTGAGGGTAGGAGAAAGCGCTTTGCGGGGAGAGCTCGCGGCGCGATGGATTGAAGGTGATGATCAACTGTTTAAAATTTGACTAAGTCCAAACGAGTCTATAGGTACATGCAATGGTAATTAATGTGTTTGGACCTAATGCTACGCAAGCAATCCTAAAACTAAGGGCTCAATCACACAAAAGAAATAAAATCGAAAAACAAAACAAAACAAAAAAATTTGCGAGAAAAGCCGACAAAACCGCGAGAGCCCCCAAGTGAACAATCACTTGGAAATTAGGCTCGAATGTCCAAGTCCGGGAGTACCTGTATTATTACAAATTAAATAAATCACTCTCTCTCACAAAAATAAATGAAAAGCTAGCTAGTCTCTCTCTCACTCTCCTTGCTCTCTCCTGCCGGCTTGGCTAAAGAATAGCCGGCTCCACGTCCCAAGGTTGCGTCGAATCGCCTAGGCGGTCCGCCTCGCTCCGCGGTCCCTCGCAAGAAGACAAGACAAGAGAAGGTCAGATAGCTCAATAAGATATATCAAAAATGTGAGAAATGGAAGGTAAAGCTATGGTAAACAATCACACAATCAAGTAAAAATGAACTACAAGCTGTTGCTCCCCGGCAACGGCGCCATTTGATAATCCCGGAATTCGATGCGGTTATGTTGACTCACAAGGCGAGTCAACAGTCGGTGTTTGACCACACAAATCCCGAAATTAATCAACAATTAACCCACACTAAAAATCAATATTTAGAAATGAATGTGGAGTTAAAATTTATTTTTAACTCTGCACAAATGATGTAAAGGGCAAGTATGCAGAGAGTTCGAACACAGGGAGCAAACAGTGTAACTCAAGCAAATGAATGCACAAGTGTGTGAGTGCGTGTGAGTGTCTACACTAAGCAAGCAAAGGAATTTTTGTGGGTTTTTAATTTTTAACTTTTTTTTTAAATTTTGTATTTTGATTTTTGATTTTCTGATTTTTATATTTTATATTTTATATTTTTTTATTTCTTTTTCAATGTTGGAAAGTAAAGGCAATGTAATACAAGGCAAAGTAAAATATTAATAAAAATGCACAAAAATACTCAAAAATCCAGAAATGAAATGTTTTTGGTCTTTTTAATATTTTTTTACTGTTTTTGTGATTTTTGGGGATTTTTCAAGATGTTTTTGATATTTTCAAATATTAAAATAAAGCAAAACAGTAGAAATCAGGCTGGCTGTGACAAAAATGCAATTTAAAAATACCAACCAGTAGCAAAAATTTTTCACACTATTTTTCTGATAAAGAGAATAAAATAAATGACAAACAGAACCTGAGTTTATATTTTTTGGAGTTTTCTACTATTTTCTATATTTTTTTGAAGTTTTTGAGAGTTTTTAATTTTTTAGTGTTTTTCTTTTGAAATTTTTAATGATTTTTTGGACTGACACTCAAATAGGATAAAATAGACACTAGGTGATTTTTTTGGAATTTTTGAAGGTGTTTTAATATTTTTTTGGTATTTTCTAAGCTAGACAGTGCACAAAGAGGGAGTTTTTGATTTTTAATAAATAAGAAAATAAAATAAAATCAAAAATAAATAGCTGGCGGTAAAGTATAGGTGCACAGGAGCTTAAGTCTATTTTTGTGGAATTTTTGGGCTTAAGATGATATTTCAAATAAATACAACAAACATCCAAATATTAAACAGTCCTGGCAGGGGTATATATGCAATATTCGAAACTTCCAGGGGCATACATGCAAGTTTCCACAAAACTTAATACTGAACAAAATAATATCTGGACCCAAAATAAATATCCAAAGCCGCAAGGGCTTCCTCGCAAAAACTCCCAGGCTCACGTGCGTTACACGCGCGCCTGGGAGGGGCACGGATGTAATATCTTAAACTTTCGGGGGCTTAGATGCAAATTAACCAGAAATATATAACGTGACAAAATACTTAATGGACTACAAACTAAAACCCAGAACTACAAGGGCCCTGCCCGCAAAATGTACACGCGCACGTGCCACGCACGTGCAGTGGACTGGCAAGGACTAAAATGTAAATACGAAAATGTCAGGGGGTTTTCAATAATTATTACAAAAAGTTTATAACTGCAAATGAAAGATTAAGTATTAGATATTAAATACAAAAAATTTGCCGGGCTTACAATGCAAAATGCCCAGTCAAAGGCGCGGATGAACGGTGGGATATGTCCCACTTAGCCACGTGTCACGCTCTGGGCGCGCGATGCCCCTTCGCGCCCAACGGCTGCGATTAGATCCTGGGCGACTGATCAAACGGTTGCGGATGGCCCAAGATCCGACGATAGCTGTGCGCTTCAAAGAACAGACCCGATCGGACGGCTCTCGGAAGGTTCGGAAGAACAGATGAAGAACTCGCCCCAGGCGAGTTTGGAACTGCTCGCGCGTGCTCCTCCGACCTCTTTCAAGCCCGCCGGCGGGCTCCCCTTTCTCCTGGAAGGTTCCTCGATGTGACAGCGCCCTCAAAATGGCCGGAGAGCGGCCGGGACACCGCCGCGGCGTGATGGTGCTGGGGGAACTCCAGGCTGTTCGAGTTCTACAAAACTCGACCCCAGGAGGGGGTCTCCGTGCACCTGGACCTGCAAAAAGGTTACAGGAAAGCGAGGGCAAAATGCCTCGCTCCCCTTAGCGGCGGATGATGGTGGCGAATGGCGAGGGAAGAGCTCACCGGAGCGAACTCCGGCGAGTTGAACGGTGAAGGTAGCGAAGTTGGGCGAACGACGAAGTGAAGATGGAAATCGATTCCTAATGCTACCAGAAACAAAAAGAAAACAAGAAAAAGTAAAGAAAACAGTACCTCAAGCCCAGATCGGCGAGGTTGGACCTCACGGCCAAGGTGGCCGGAAGTGGAGTGGAAGCCAACTCCTGGCGTCGCCGTACCTCTACAAAGGGTTGGGTGAGCTCCCCTGTCACCGGAGATTCGCACGTACCCCCTGGATGTCTAAGCCAAGCCGTGGAGTGGTTCAAAGAGAAGAGGAAGAAGAGGGGTTCGGTTTTGAACAAGGTCGACAGGGCACTTTCAACGAGGCATATCTTGCGAATCTTGCATCCATTCCCCAATGTGATAGGTGGGCGTGGTAGCTGGATGATAGGTGATCAACTCTCGTGAAGACTTCGAACCCAAATGGTGAATGGAGAGGCCTCGAAAAAAGGGCGAAAGTGGGCGAAAAACCCAACATCTGACATGAACAGGAGCTGGCTCAGACAGTTGACCCGAGGTCAACTGTCAGAGCCTCCTGGTTGGTCCACGTGGACCAACCAGGAAAAACCTGCAAAAAAGAT
Organism: Ottelia alismoides; assembly: GCA_037367405.1. Lineage (NCBI taxonomy): Eukaryota > Viridiplantae > Streptophyta > Magnoliopsida > Alismatales > Hydrocharitaceae > Ottelia > Ottelia alismoides. Next base: position 17,479 of record JAZKJV010010457.1, read on the forward strand.
TTTATTAATTCATTTAAAAATAGGAAATGGTTTTATTGATTTTTAATTATAAAATGAAAAATGTTTATTTTTTTATAAGTTATTTTATTATGATTTTTATTTATTTTTATGAAGTATATTTTTACAAGTTTGCATTTATACCCCTATAGGTATCTATATCTATATATTTAAGTATTTTATTTTTATTTAGGTATTTTTAATTTATTTTATTTTGGTTTTTATTTTCTAAAATTATAAAATACTTTTAGAGACACAAATATATTTTTATTTTATTTTTATGAGATGTTTTGCATAATTAATAAAATATAAGTATAGTTTATACATGTATGTATATAACTATAATACCTATGTTTTGAGTATAGAAATATTTTTATTTGAGTTTTATTGATGTTTTTATTTTGATTTTAATGTTCATAAGTATTATAAGTAATATTTACAACATTATAAAAATATAAAATAATAAAAATAATAAATAAATAATAAATTGAATATTTTAATATGTACAAGTATACAATGAGGGTCCAAAAGTCAACTTTCAAACCGTAGCTCCGCCAAATGCGAAACCACTACCATTAATTAGATTATTTTCTTATATATACAATTAAAGGTGAGTACGCTGCATTTGGAGTTTTTATTTGTGAGATACAGGTCTGGGAAGTTGGCATTTTGGATTTTTATTCAGACCACAACTTTTTATCTGTACATTATTTTTCTGTGAAATCAATTTTTGTCTTTTTCTTTATGAAATTATCTACAACTTTCATGTACAAAGTTTCTTTATTTGATGTACAAAAAGTAGAACCAAAAATAGGTCCCAAAATGAATAAAGAATGTATAAAATGTATAGGTATTTTATCTGTATTTTGGCCCTTATCTCCCCCTACTTTATTCCTTGTCGACCTATTCATCAAGATGCCTAGGTCTCGGGGTTTCGGGTCATAAAATATTTACAATATTTTATTCTTTTTCTTTTCTTTTCTTTATTCTATAATTTTGGCTTTAAAAACCGCATTTTATACAATATTTACACACCTATGCATGAATGCTAAAATGTATGAATTAATGCTATTTACACGCATTTACTAGGGTTTTTAAGGCCAAAATGATAGAATAAAGATGATGAAACGTGGATTCATCACATGGGTAAGAATGGGGGAGGCCATTAGCAAGGTATTTTTTGGGGGCAAAACTTTCATGCTAATTTTGCTAGTGGACCTTTCTTGCAACACGTGATCGACGAGATCATTGCTTCAGGAATGAGAGCGAAAGCTATCACATCAGACGAGATAATGAACAAGTATCCTGTAGAGAAGAAATAGACGAATAAGTACATCGGGGAGCTAAAAAGGAGATGGTAACGTTTGTGTATGATGCTTGGTAAAGTTACACTAGGGAGAAAATCATCAACTTCCTCATGTAATGTGATGTGAAGCGGCTTTTTTTAAATCCACTACAAGAAAATACATAATTTACCACTATATATTTCCTACCGCATGTGGTGCCTTTGTTGTGGCAATGTTTTTAACCACTACTTTATGACTATTTTACTACCACATTTTAGTACATATTATATTCAGACTATGTGACTACTACATGTAGTCATATTTTGTGGTAGCAAAAATGGGACTATATTTGCTACCACAAAGCAGTAGCAAGTGTAGTAGCAATATTTGGAATAAAAATTTTAAGCGAGCGGATGGGGTTTTTAGTGTTTTTTTGCCGCAACTTATATCTTCTCTCTCTCTCCCCCCTATTCTTTTCATGTTTCCCTCCCCATAATTAAGAAACCCTAACCCCAACCATCCATACTTGCCTCCTCTCACGTCTTCTTCACGCCCTTCTTCCCACCGCCACCAATATTTCCTTCACCCCCATCTCAGTCTCAGTCGCTGCCGGCACCGCAAGCAACCACTTCTCTCATCTACGTTGGCAACACTGCTCGTCGTCGCGCTCCCTCGATCAAGTAACCTCCTCTGGCTTGCTACATGTCATGTCCTGCTTAGTTTTTCTGTAGTATTTTTTATTATAACTGGTGTATGGCTTTGATAGTATGCCCTCGGTATTTATATCATCATGTATATAAACGATCGAAAGTTCTGTATAGGCTTTTGACATCATGATCAAACTAAATTATAATGGTTGTATGGTGAAGGCTATGGTCATAGCCGGATCGAAATGTGCACTGGAGATGTGACCAATGGAATAGAACATAACCATCAAGATCAAACCCCACGTAATGTTGATTCTCAGGATAAAGCTGTGGATACTATTTATTTTTGTTCTGCATCTTTTTCCAGGCTGAGAATATTAGTCCTAGATAAAATTAACTAATTTTTAGGAGCTTCATTTTCTACTGGTTTCTATTGTTAGTGATTTAAGGTGGAGAGGATCAAAATTGCCTCAGTTTGTAATTGTTGCAATTATTGAACTACAATCATTTTTGTAAAAAGATGGAGAGGAGGTAAGAATAAGAAGGAAACAAAGGTGATGCCAGAAGTTGAGGAGATGCGAAACAAGCAGCATTGGATGAGGAGATGATGTTAGAAATAATTGAATGAGTAAAAATAGAAAAAATACTTTACTGTGCAAGTATATTTGTTTTAGTTGATAAGTATAAAGGGAGAAAATTCGATGTTATTATTTTATTTTGTAATAAAATTCCGGGCATGTACCACTTTGGGTACCTACCCCTTATTATATCAAAGAAAGAAGCCGTGCACTTATATTTGTTTATTTGAAAATTGGAAATCTTAACACTTTTATATAATTAAAGAAGATGGAAGGTTAATGTGTTGTCATCTTTTTGACTATAAAGGATGCAAACTACGGAATGTCTATTGCCATTAAGGATGATGTATGCTCTTGAGCAATCTTTTAACAAAGAAAATGAGATAGATGGTCGTGGCATCTGCTCAGTGCATGTTAGTTTTTAGTACCTTATCTGCTCTTTGATAGTTTAATTTCTATACATATTTGGGTGGGTGTTTGGACCTGCACTTTAATCATCTAAACATTTTTTTCATGCGGATTACTCACTCAAAGTTTCTTTAAACTTTTACAGTATTTTAGATCCCCTTTCTCCTTTAGTTTTTTTATGAATTGGCAGGATATCTTCTTATAGCCCTCAACATGAAGATGTATATTTTATTAGATCTACATTATGAAAAGAAGTGAGAAAGCCTGGATGTTACATTAGTTGATCGAATCGTCATGTTTAACGAGACGAACTAAAATGAAATTATCTTTGATGGGACGGACTAGATGTAATTATGTTATATACCCAATTTAGGTTGCATTTTGGTTTAGATGTGAGTATGTTCTCGAATAGAGGAAAATCTTTTGTTCTATCAAATCATGTGTCTAATTACCCATTATGGATGCATTGTAGGTAGAACAAAATGGATGCAACAAGGGATTGGATGTACAATCGTTTAGTGAACGGATCCATTTGCATGTCATTTCTACTAGGTGTAGAAGGTTTTCTTAATTTTGTTTATGCTCAAGGAGACGGAATAGTCGATGTAGATGGGAAGATAACGTGTCCGTGTATGCAATGCAAATTGCATACGAAACAAGCTAGAGACATTGTGGCAGGACACTTGTACACGAAGGGTTTTGTCGATGATATACATATCTTTGTATGTACATGGAGAGACACGTACTACTTATAAAGAGAGCTCTCTATAAAGAGACTCCTGACAATTCTATTGTTGAGATGGTGATGGATGCATCATGTTTGAATTTTGACCCTTCTATGGAGGGTTGTGATGACGAAGAAATCCATGAGGAATCTAAAGACTTTCTTGAACTTTTACAGAAGGCAGAGGAACCATTATGGGAAGGTTGCAAGACATTTTCACTCATATCTGCTGTTACAGAGTTGTTGACGATAAAAGCTGAATATAATATGACTGGCATTAGTTTCAATGCCATGATTAAGGTCATAAAGAGAATGCTTCCACAGGACAATGTTTTCTCAGGATCCTACTACAAGATTAAAACAATGATGGATTTGGCTCGAGATGAATATAAGAATGCGGCTGAATGTCCAGATTGTGGAGAACCTCGATTCAAACCAAATATGAATTCAAATGTTCCACAGAAGGTGCTTCGTTATTTTCCTACAGCACCACGTTTACATAGGCTATATTATTGCAAAGAAACGGTCAGGGACATGACTTGGCATGCAGATCATGCACGTGGTGACTATATGGAACATCCTTTTGATTTAGCTTGTTGGCGCGCTTTGATGGATTCATCCTCCATCTTTTCCATGGATAAGAGGAATGTTGTAATTGGTACGCTTTGGTGGATTCATCCTCCATCTTTTCCATAGTTGGGGGAAAGATTACTCATGTTGGCCAGTTATTATAACACCTTACAACCTTCTACCTTGGTTGTGTAACAAGATGAATTAAAGGAACTTTGGGATAAAGGTCAGAAAACTTATGATGCTATCTGCCAAAGTAAATTTCAGATGAGAGTGGGGTTACTGTGGACCATTAGTGATTTTCTGGCCTACGGAATGCTATCAGGTTGGAGCACGCATGGGAAGAGAAGTTGTCCATATTGCTTGGAAAAAACAAAAGCATTTCAACTTTAGTATGGTCGCAAGCCATGCTTCTTTGACTGCCATCGACAGTTCCTGCTGAAAGATCATCTATATAGGAAACAAAAGATGGCATTCAAAAGAAATATAATTGATGATTCAGATCCACCAATAAGGTTATCAGGATTTGAAATATTGCAGAGGCTGCTAGAGTTAAAAGATTCTGATGATTGTGTACAACCTGTTTCTAGATTTGAAGATAGCCACAACTGGATGAAAATGAGCATTTTTTGGGAACTACCATATTGGCCTAATTTTCTCATCGGACATAATTTGAATTTCATGCACATAGAGAAGAATGTCTTTGATAATGTATTTTATATTGTACTGGATGTGAAGGGCAAGACAAAGGATACAGAAAATACTCGCAGAGACTTAATGGTGATTTGTGCACGTCCCGATTTAGGGTTGGTAGAATCTGATGATGGTCGCTTTCATATGCCGAAGGTAAAATATTGCTTAAGTAAAGATCAAGTGAAAGATGTATGTGAGTGGGCAAGTAAGTTAAAAATGTCAGATGGTTATTCGTCTAACATTTCAAAACTTGTTGATTTGAAGAAAAACATATTCAAGGGTATGAAAAGTCATGACTGTCATGTATTTATGGAACAACTATTGCCCCTTGCTTTTAGAGGATTACTACCGAAGGGAGTACATGATGTATTAACGGAGTTGAGTAACTTCTTCAAATGTATATGCTCTTCAAAGTTACAAGTTGAAGATATGGCAACACTTGAAGAGAATGTAGTTCTTATCCAATGCAATCTTGAGAAGATATTTCCACCTGCTTTTTTTGACTCGATGGAACATTTAGTGGTGCACCTTCCCTACGAAGCTAAAGTTGGTGGACCTGTCAAATATTGTTGGATGTACCCTTTCAAAAGGTATGGCCTATAATGATATTTAATATAGTATTGTTGGGAAAATAAGAGAACTTATTTATTCCATCCGCCCTAGGCTCTCTTATATAGGAGAGTAGCCTATTGGTAAAATACATAGAGAGTCCAACAGAATATAAAAATATAAGAAAAGTACAAAAGAGAATAGTATATCTCTACACTCTCCCTCAAGATGGAGCATAGATATCAATCATGCTCAGCTTGGACGAACGCTTCTGGAACGACCTTCGAAGTTACGCCTTGGTGAAAATGTCTGCAGTTTGATCCTCTGAGCTAACATGGGATGTAACTATAAACCCCTTCTGAATCATGTCACGTATGAAGTGACAATCAACCTCAATGTGCTTGGTTTGTTCATGAAACGCTGGATTATTTGCGATGAATAGAGCTGCATTATTGTCACATTCCAGAGCCATAGGAAGCATGACTTCTATATATAGATATGCAAGCACAGCCTTTATCCACATCATTTCTGTACTGACCTGAGCCATACCCCTATATTCAAACTCATCACTGGACCTTGCCACGACCGTTTGCTTCTTGCTTCTCCATGAGACTAGAGAATCTCAAACATACACAGCAAACCCAGTGGTAGACTTTCTATCCTTGGGGCATCCTGCATAATCCGCATCAACACAAGCTGATATAATAACCTCCTTGCCTTTCTTAAACAACAGACCCGCACCTGGAGATGACTTAAGATACATGAGTATCATATGTATAGCATCCATGTGTACCTGACGTGGTTGCTCTATAAACTGGCTCATTCGACTCACAGTAAAGGAGATATCAGGCATGGTAATAATAACATAGAGAAGTTTTTCCATCAGTTCTCTATATCTTCTCTTGTCCATCTCATCAGTATCATCATCATATAATTTCATACTGGGATCCATTGGTGTAGTGACAGGTCGGCAACCAAGCATTCCTGTTTCACTCAATAGGTCAGTAACATATTTCCTCTGAGTCATTACCAACCCATGAGAATTTCCGATGAACTCTAGTCCAAGTAAATATCTAAGAACCCCATGGTCCTTGGTGACGAATTCACTCTCCAGCATTTCTTTTGCCCCCCGGATTCCCTGTTCATCATCACATGTAATTAGAATATCATCTACATACACCATAATAGCAATGATACCTCTAGGTGTCTTCTGCACAAACAGGGAATGATCAACATTAGAACGTCTGTACCCCTGTTTCTCAAACATGTCTGAGAGCTTCTGGAACCAAGCTCTGGGTCTCTTCTTAAGGCTATAGATAGCCTTATGAAGTCTGCACATCGTAGGACACTCACCCTCAAAAGCAAAACCATGTGGCCAGGGGCAGATCCAATATACATTGTAGTGGGGCCATGGCCCCTCCTTAATTCCTATATTTCACGTGCATAATGTATTAGAATTTTGATATGGACCCTCCTTAAATGGTAAACAAGTAAATATTGTGTAAAAAAAAGATAACAAACTAGCTAAATGGTATGGCGGTAAAGTAATCTGTTTATTATGCTGTTGAGCAGGGTTCGAATCCCATCATCATTAATTACTTTTTGTTAGTAAAATTTAGTTCCTCTATAATTTGATATTAAATGGGATTGAAGCTCATTATTCTCTCATTTTTCTAGAACTCCTTACAAACAAAATAAACTTTATTGTTTACTTTTAACCATGGATTTTTTTTGTAAAATTTTCACTTGATAATTTAGAGGATTTAGACAATTTTAAATAATTATTTTTAACAGAATTTACAAATCACCATTGAAAATAATAATTTATTTTAAAATCTAACATACTAATACATTTTAAATCGCAAGTTTACCCAAATTTAAAAATATCATTTGAATATATTAGATTTATCTAAAAATATCATTTCAAAATATAATATTTTTCCCATTTTTAGTATACATGTAAATTGTATACCTGGCCCCTCCTTGATAAAATTTATGGTTCCGCCCCTGCAGGTGGTTGTTGCATGTAGACTTCCTCCTGTACGTCACCGTATAGGAATGCATTCTTCACATCTAACTGGTAGAGCGACCAATCACGAGTAACTGTAATAGAAAGGAGGATCCGCAGAGTGGAATGACGAGCAACCGGTGAGAGTGTATCCATATAATCCACCCCATATGTCTGTGTGAAGCCACGAGCAACAAGGCGAGCCTTGTATCTGTCAATACTGCCAGCTGCCTTCTGCTTAAATGTGAAGACCTGCTTGCAGCTAACTGGAGATACATCAAGAGGTGCGGGAACAAGACTCCATGTGCCTCTTGACTGAAGAGCGGCCATTTATTCTTCCATGGCCAAGCGCCATCGACTATCTTTCAGTGCATCTTGATAATTCCGTGGAATATCCACTGATGATAATGCAATAATGACACAGAAGATGCTATAGGATATGACGCACAGCTCCGCTTCTGCTTTCGTAGAGCAATAGGTACATGTAAATCAACTATCTCTTCACTTGGCCTCTGTAAACCCTCCTGCTCAGGAAAATCATCAGATCCATCATTAGTAATATTTTCAGAACGTGATGATGATGTCCTCGACCTCGATTTGTTGCCATGGCTGAGGATGTAGAATTCGTAGCAGACGAGGGGACGGTGATGCGACTCAGTGATGAATGTGAAATTCACCTCTTTAATAATCGATAATTGTAGTATAGGAGGCAAATTTCGGTCGATCAAAATACCACAATCTTTGAATGTTGTGGACTAATTTTACTTGGCAAGTGTACCAAGGTCGAACACATGGAACGGTGATTTTTAGTTGCGTGGTATTAAATCAAATTAAATAATTAATTAATGCTTGATTAGTTTATGTATTGAGAAAATATACAATGCAATGAGATGCAAATGCAAGGAAATATGCAGGGACAACTGTTCAACACAGGATTTGTGATTAAGATTTCAGCTCCAATATATGTTAATCAATAACCTCAAAATTTATCACAGATCAAAAGCTAAAGCTCAAGAGAAATAATCAGAGTATCAATACTGAGCTCTATTGAAAATTTCTTTTAATTTCCCTGTACATTGTTCCTTAAGCAATAAACATTATCATTTAAAAAATACAAGGGAAATAATTCTCAATCTTCCTTATGAAACTCCTGCGCAGATTAAATCCTCAATGAATAATGATTAAATAAAGTATGAGGATTTATTTCAAAAACTTTTCTCAATGGAGTCCTGATTAACACAGAATTGAGAGCGGTCGTATTGACTCACAAGGCGAGTCAACAATCAGTGTCGTGACCACTACAAAATCATGTATTTAATCAACAATTAACCCATACTACAGATCAACAATTAGAAATAAATGTGGAGTTAAAATTTATTTTTAACTCTGCACAAAAGATGTATAGCAAGCAAGTATGTAGAGAGTTCGAACACAGGGAGCAAACAGGGTAGGTGCACAAGTAAATGTGTGTGAGTGTGAAGTGTGTCTACACTATGCAAGCAAATGACTTTTGTGGGTTTTTATTTTTTTTTAATTTTTTTATTTTATTTTAATTTTTAATTTTGTATTTTGATTTTTAATTTTCTGATTTTTATAACTTTATATTTTATATAATTTTTTTCTTTTTCAATTTTGGAATATAAAAACAATGTAATACAAGGAGTGATAAAATATTTATAAAAATATACTAAAATACCCAAAAATTCAGAAATAAAATCTTTTTGGTATTTTTATAATTTTTTACTATTTTTGTGATTTTTGGTTATTTTTCAGAATATTTTTGGTAGTTTTAAACACTGAAATGAACCAAAATAGTGGACAAGCTACTGGCTGGGGGTAAAATGGGAATAAAAAATAGCAAATAGCCACAAAATTTTTCCAAACTATTTTTCAAATAAAGACAGTAAAATCAGGAGACTACAGAACTTGAGTTTACAATTTTTAGAGTTTTCTAGAATTTCTTATAATTTTTGAAGTTTGTGTGTATTTTTGAATTTTTAAGGTTTTGGCTTTGAAATTTTTTAGTGATCTTTGGACTGACACTAAAATAGGTTAAAATAGACAGTAGATAAAATGGCTATTTTTTATTTTTAATAAATAATAAAAATAAAATAAAATCAAAAACTAAAATTGTGGCTTTAAAGTACAAGTACCCAGGAGCTTAAGTTCAATTTTTGAGAATTTTTCGATTTGAAATGAGGCTCCAAATAAATAAGACAAGTTCACAAAAATATCACAGCCTAGCAGGGGTATATATGCAAATATCCAAAAGTCCTGGGGCATACATGCAATTTTTGCACAAAAATAACACTGAATATTTAATTTCCAGGACCAAACACAAATTACAAAACCCGTAGGGGTGTCGCAGCAATTTTCCCACCAGGGCGCGTGACTTGCACGCACCTGGCGAGGACCTAAGTGTAATATCAGAAACCTCTGGGGCTAACATGCAATTTTTCCAAAAAGTTTACACTTAATATAAAATTCCTGGTACTAAAACAGAATACAAACAAGGCTGAAGGCCTCAGTGCAAAATGCCTGCACCTCACGTGTACAGGTCACGTGAGGTGACGTGGCGGAGGACCTTTGTGTAAATAAAATAAATGCAAGGGTCTTTTTGCAAATTTTACAAAACTTTTACACTACAGACGAAAGTTTGTAGACTAAAAAGTAAATACAAAATGCGTAGGGGTTGAGATGCAAAATACCCCTTTGCGCGTGATCCAACGGCGGGGAGGATGCCACTTATCCACGTGGCGCGCTGTGGACGGTCGATGACGCTTCGACGATGCACGGCTTGGATTAGATCCTCCTTGGTTGATTGAACGGTCGAGACGAAGGAGGATCGGACGGTGGTTGTGCAACCTGGATCTCCTTCCACGATCCGACGGTGGAGAGGCGATGACCAAGAACAACGTCGGACGCCGGCGAGGGCGAGCTTCGATGCGCGAGATCTCTGTCCTCAGGTGGAGATTGGGATTCAAAATGGACGTGGAGGCTCCAGACGGTCTCCTCTTTCTCCTGGAGGCTTCAAAAGATCACGGCGAAGGACGTGGCGCTCGCTGGCGGCTGGCGGAGTTGGGAGGCTTCGAGTCCTCCGGCGAGCTTCCAAAATCGACTCCAGGCACGCTTGAGCGTGCGTTGACCTGCAAAAAGACCTAGGAGGTCCAGGGTAAAACTGTCTGGACCTTAGGTGGGCGGAATCAAGGTGAAAAGCGATGCGACGGTGGTTGGCCGGAGGTGCGCTCCGGCCAAGATGGTGGATGAGTCAATTCGAGCGATGATTCTCAAAATTTCTTGAGGGCTACTGTTCCTAAGACTAAGGCTAATCTGTTGAGCGAAAAATAAATGGATGAAGGGGCCCTCAATGGCCGAAGCCAGAGGAAGATGTGTACCTCGACCGCCGGTCTTGCGGGAGGTGGTGGAGGCGCTCTCGACCTCATACGCCCTGGCTGAGGAGCTCGCGGTGGAGCTGTCACCTCCAGCAAGCTTCAGAGCACAAGAGAGGCGGAGAGGGGTGGACCAAGGGGACTCGAAATTCAAATCGAAGGTGGCCGGCCGCATATATGCGGTTTGACTTCGAGCTGCAGGGGCTCAAAGAACGAAAAATCTGGAGCACCTCAGTGATCCTCAACCCAAGGTAATCGCATGGCGGGGAAGACCAAGGATCGAGGCTCGAATTTGCAGAAGGATTCATCACGAAAGAATGCAAGGTTCAGCCGTGAAAAAGCCAAGAAGTTGGCTCAAAAACCAACTTCTGACACGGCACAGGGGGGAAGGCGACCAGTTGACCGGGGTCAACTGGTGGCGCCTCTTGGTTGGTCCACGTGGACCAACCAGAAAAAACCCAGCAAAAATTATTTGTAAAATCATTTAAAAATCGAAGATGACTTTATTAATTTTAGGTTATAAAATGAAAAATGTTTCTTATTTTCTAATTTATTTTATGGTTATTTTTAATTATTTTTATGAAGTATATTTTTACAAGTTTACTTTTTAGCCCTATATAGGTATATTACCTATGTATTTTAGTATTTTATTTTTATTTGGTGTATTTTAATTTTATTATTTTTGTATATTATTTTATAAAATTATAAAATACTTTTATACACTTAATCGTATATTTATTTTAATTTTCTGATATGATCTGTATTTTTAATAAAATACAAGTATATGTTGTATAGGTATACATATAGGTATAATACTTGTATGATCTATATGTGTCTATTTTTATTTTGAGTTTTCTTTGCATTTTTATTCTGATTTTAATGTACATAATTATTATAAGTAACATTTACAAAATTATAAAAATATAAAAACACCAAAATAATGAATAAATAATAAAATGAATATTTTAATCTGTACAGTTGTACAATGAGGGTCCAAAACTCAACTTTCAAACCGTAGCTCCGCCAAATGCGAAACTACCGCCATTAAATAGCTTATTTTATTCTATATACAATTAAAGGTGAGTTTGCTGCATTTGGAGTTTTCATTTGTGAGATACAGGTCTGGGAAGTTGGGATTCTGGAATTTTATTCAGGTCATAACTTTTTATCTGTACATGATTTTTCTGTAAAATCAATTTTGTATTTTTCTTTTTTAATTATCTACAACTTTCATGTACAAAGTTTCTTTATTTGGTGCATAAAAAGTGGAACCAAAAATAGGTCCCAAAATCAATAAAGAATGAATTAATAAATATAGGTATTTGGCCCTTATCTCCCCCTACTTTATTCATGGTCGACCTATTCATCAAGATGCCTAGGTCTCGGGGTTTTGGGTCATAAAATATTTACAATATTTTATTATATTTCTTTTCTTTTATTTATTCTATAATTTTGGCTTTAATTACAGTATTTTATACACTATTTAGATGCACATGCATGAATGCTAAATTGCTCTATTTAATGCTATTTACAGGCATTTGCTAGGGTTTTTGATGCCAAAATGATAGAATAAAGATGATGAAATGTGGATTCATCATCCCCCTATACTTTATCTTTGCTAGTCCCTAGCAAACACTTATGCAATAAGTGCAAAAAGAAAAAGAAAGAAAAGAAAAAGAAGAACTTGGATTTAGTTTAATTATCAAACTTGTCTTCACAAAATCAAAGTTTGGAGCTTAAGTCGGACCTTTGAAATTTTAGTGCGGGCGGAACCTTAATGAGAACCGAATTTGAAATCCAACAGTCCCTGAGAATCCCAAAACTCTGTTCAAGTCTCCTCAATAGCCAGGTCAGAAATATCTCAATTCATACGCAAACCCTTACGACTATGAATCTGACTCGTACAGTGTAAGTGATGGTGGCCCTTCCCAACTAGAATGACAAAGAGACTGACTTCTCCAGTACGACAACCCAATGATTCCCCAATCCAATAACTCCATCCTCGAGGAGCGGGGTATTCCCTTCTAAGTTCAAGTGGCAATCAGCTCAAGAGGAGGGGGTGAAGAAAAGAATGGACGGTACCCAGTGTAGCTACCTATCCTGGGATGCAAGACCAGTGTAGTCAAGTCATCCTGCTGCAGGCTCACATATTTGACTTTGGAACTCAAGCTTGCTTATTGACTTTACAACATTTGTACATACTTGCAGGCCCTTATTTTTGTTCATGCCTGAATATTTTTTTGAATACTATATACAGCAGCATTTACATAAGGAGTTTTTCCTCTTGAGCCAGTAGACTATCCCTCTTTTGAAGCTTTATTGCAACCCACAGCCTCCTGTCTTTAGACTTCCTCATCACTGGACGGGTTGGGGTGCACTTCCCTCCCTAGAGGAGGACAAATGTTTCCACATGTGTGCGTCTCATACCGGCAAATCCAATCCCCTCACCACTCCAACTGAGTTGAGCCATGTGAAAGGTGCAGATGTCCAAGTTAGGTCATTATCAACAAGAGTCGTGCGTGTGTTCTGAAATACTCTACTTAGGCAGTCAAGAATCCATTGAACCAAGTCCCGTGATCCTTAAAGAATTAAGTCAACTAGACCTAAAGTACCTCAAACCCAGTTCCTATAAGGTTCCTGTTATTACGTAGATTTTAAGGTCCAATCAAGCTCCAATCTCCGGATTTTACTTAGACTCGTTCAACTATCAAACTCAATCCGAAAAATGCTCATGCCATGCAATGCTATGCAGAAAATGTTTTTGTGATGCAATTTTCAAAGATTTTGAACTTTTATGGGTTTTTGAAAAGATGATGATGATGCATATACATATGCATTTTTTTGTATTTTTCAAAAAGATTTTTCAAATGTCTTTGGATTTTACTTTTGCAAATGTTTTTGGGATTTTTGAAAAAAAAAAGTTTTGGCTAAAAACCAGGTGAAAAATATGTACACGGGAGTGCTTCTTTATATACAGGAAGTGGATTTTAAGAATTTACAAGGGTAAGTGATCAATTTTATACATATATATAGTGGATTTTGGTGAGATGTAAGTATTCCTCAAACTTATTTGACACAAGCTTTTCCACACAATTTTTTGAAAACTATAGTCCAACATAGTTTTTACAAACATTTTGCAAACATGTACACACATTTGAAAATCATTTTGCAAAGGCTTTCAAAACAATATATATAGGTTTTTCAAAATATTTTTGCAACCATTTTTCAAACCATTTGCAAATCATTTTTCAAACTTTTTATTTCACACAAAGAAAAGAAATTTTACAAACCACACAATTTTACACAGGTTGAAAACATGTAACAAAACGTTTTCAAAATAGTTTTCAATAGATGTTCACAAAGATTTTCAAACTATTTTTCAAACATTTTGCAAAAAAACATTTTCACCTGATTTATTAATCAGTAAATACAAAAAGAATTTGAAGAACAAAACACCTTTTTATTAGAGATTTTTAATGAATTTTATTAAGAAAATACGAAAGTACGAGTCATGGCTAAAGTATATACACAGTATATACGACCCCCTATACTTAGCTTGAGCTATGTCCTCATAGATCGGAGAGAAAAGAGAAGACATAACTCGTACTAAGTATAGACAAGTCTAAAGAATAAATGAATGAACCAATGAGAAGTTGACCGTCCCCCCTATACTTAGGATCAAATAATCCTAAGTATAGCAGATTGTACACAACGCAGGGAGGGTCAAGGGTGGGAATGAACAGATCGTACTCAGGTTGTCTCCCCCTATACTTAGGGTAAGATATCTCTAAGTGTAGACAAGAAGAGGAGACAATGGAGAGGATCGAAAAATAGAGAAACTTGGGGTGCACACCCCCCTATACTTAGGACAAAGTACATCCTAAGTACAGAAAACTGACAACAAGGAGTGGCACCTTTTTGATAGATAAAGAAAATAGAAAAGGAAAAGAAGAAAAGAAGAAAATAAATCAACAGATGAAAGAATGATATGGACAGATGATCTGTATAGCGGAAGATGGAAGTGATCATCATGTATGAGATGCAGATGATTTGAGTCAAAGAACACATCTCATACCAGAAGAATGGGGGCAACGTCGATGGTCGGTGGATCATGATCTAGATATAGCTTCAGACGTTGACCATTGACGCGGAAGGTAGCGGAAGATGACGGTTCGGATATGTCAATACTGCCATTGTCATGCACCTTCCTGACCACATACGGACCTTTCCACTTGCTCTGTAATTTCCCTGGAAATAATTTTAGCCTGGAATCAAACAACCATACTCCCTGATCTGGCTCAAACTGTTTATGGCTGATGTGGGAATCGTGCCATATTTTCATTTTCTCTTTGTACTGTAGGCTGTTGGAAAAGGCTATGTCTCTTAGTTCCTCCAGGACTGCCAACTCTGCTCTTCTCTGTTCTCCTATACTCTCGGGATCTAACAGTAACTCAGTGACTGCCCAAAAAGATTTGTGCTTGATCTCCACTAGCAGATGGCACGGCTTGCCATAGACGAGACGAAAGGGAGATGTCCCCAATGGATTCTTGAAAGAAGTCCGATAGGCCCACAAGACCGAGTCCAGAAGCTGTGACCAATCCTTTCGGTCTGGGCGGACAACTTTCTGCAAGATTGTTTTTATCTCCCGGTTCGATACTTCGGCAAGACCATTAGTCTGAGGGTGATACGGTATGGTAACCCGATGGTCAATGCTGAACTCGTCTGCAAGGGCCCTAAACTTGTCATTGATGAAATGAGACCACCCGTCTGAGATCAAGACTCTAGGTACCCCGAACCGTGAAATGATATTTTTCCTCAAAAATTTGCACACAGTTTTAGCATCTGCGGCTCGGGCGGGGATGGCCTCAACCCATCGGCTGACGTAATCTACAGCGAGCAAAATATGCTCGAATCCCTGACTTTTAGGAAATGGGCCCATGAAATCAATCCCCCATGCATCAAAAACCTCACAAAAGTGAATGGATTGCATGGGCATCATGTCTCTCTGTCCGCGGGTTCCCATTTTCTGACAGTCAGTACATCTCTTCACGAACTCATCAGAATCCTTGAAGAGAGTAGGCCACCATAGGCCGGATTGAAGCACCTTCTGTGCTGTCTTTTTCCAGAATGATGTCCTCCTGCCTCAAGCTTGTGGCAGTATGTGAGGACGCTATGATGCTCTTCTTGGGAAATGCACCTCCTCCAGATACTGTCCCCTCCTTCATGATAAAGGACGGGATCCTCCCAATGGTAAAACTTGGCCTTCGCCAGGAAGGTCTCGAGTTTCTGCTTGGGCCAACCTTGTGGGACCGTCTTGGCGACAAGATAGTTCATAATGTTTGCGTACCACGGGAGCGAGGTGATAGTAAAGATCGCCTCATCCGGAAATGTCTCTGTGATAGGTGCGCTGGGCTCAGATTCCTCAAGATTCTCCAATCTGGAGAGATGATCCGCCACCACATTCTTAACTCCAGGCTTATCCTTAATCTCAATATCAAACTCCTAGAGCAGAAGGATCCATCTGGTCAGACGTGCCTTGGCATCCTTCTTAGCCATTAAGTACCGGATGGCGGTGTGATCAGTGTAAATTGTCACTCTAGATCCGAGAATGTAAGATCGATACTTATCCAGAGCAAAAACTACGGCCAGCATCTCTTTCTCAGTCACAGTGCAATTCCGCTGGGCGGCATCCAAAGTCCGGCTGGCGTAGTGAATGGCAGACGGTAAACCATCCCTCCTCTGTCCAAGCACAGCCCCAACGGCAAAATCTGAAGCATCCGTCATGATCTCGAATGGGAGAGACCAATTGAGTGGCTGAAGGACAGGAGCTGAAACAACCATGTTTTTGAGAGTCTCGAAAGACGCAAGACACTTATCATTGACAATAAACTCGGTGTCTTTTATCAGCAAGTCAGTAAGCGGTCGGGCAATACGACTGAAGTCCTGAATGAACTGTCGGTAAAAACTGACATGCCCCAGAAAAGACCGTAACTGACGCAGATTGGACGGTGGATTGTGTTTTCTGATGATATCCACCTTGGCCGGATCGACCTCCATGCCCCTGTTGGAGACGATATGACCAAAGACTGTCCCTTGAGTCACCATGAAGTGACTCTTCTCCCAAGATAAAACAAGATTGACCTCTATGCAGCGCTGAAGTACACGGTCTAGACAGTCAAGACAAGCATCGAACCCGTCGCCATAGACCGAGAAGTCATCCATGAAGACCTCTAAACAGTCATCCACCATGTCCGAGAATATGGACAACATGCACCTTTGGAATGTCGTCGGAGCGTTACATAGACCAAAGGGCATCCGTCTGAAAGCATACGTCCCAAACGGATAGGTGAATGTCGTTTTCTCCTGGTCTTCGGGCGCTATGGCCACTTGATTGTATCCAGAGTACCCGTCAAGAAAACAGTAATGAGTCTTCCCAGCTAGCCGCTCGATAATCTGATCAATGCAGGGTAGCGGGAAGTGATCCTTCTTGGTGGCCTCATTCAATCGTCTGTAGTCCACACAGACCCTCCAAGAAGTGGGTACTCGGGCAGCGATCTCCTCTCCAGACTCATTGACAACTGTAGTAATACCCGTCTTCTTGGGTACCACATGTAGTGGACTGACCCATTTAGAGTCGGAGATGGGGTAGATAAAATCGGCGCTCCACCACTTCGAAATTTCTTTCATGACAACGTCTCGAAGATTTGGGTTCAGCCGTCGCTGGAACTCACGCGACGGCCTAGCGTCATCCTCAAGATAGATGTGGTGAGAGCATAGAGCCGGAATAATCCCCTGGAGATCAGCTATACTCCAACCTATTACTTTGTGGTTTCTTTCAAGAACCTCCATCAGACGAGATTCTTGCTCTCCAGTCAAGCCTGCTGAGATAATGACTGGGTGCATATCGAGCTCACCCGCAAGGAATCTATACTTCAACAACTGCGGCAGAGGTTTCAGTTCTGGACAACTGGGAGGTGGCAGATCTGGTTTCTGATATGTCTGCGTGAAGGCGACCAGGTCTGCATGGGAGAACTCTCGCTCTGCATGAATTTCTGACGAAGGGCGGCCTGCTGACTCATCAATAAACTGCACTGGCTCGCACTCTGTCATGGTTGTTGGCTCAGAAGGAATCAGACACGACAAATAGTCATCAAAATCATCCCAGTCAATGTCTAAATCCGAGGGATCAGAAGAAGATGAGCAAGAATGAAAATCATCGGCACCACTCGTCCCAACACTGTCAGCCTCAGGTGTATCCTCATCCAGGGGTGTGCTCTCCTGGCTCTCGACTGTCATGAGCTTTAGATATAGTGACTCTGTGGGCAAGGCGAGGGTCGGTGCTACAGGATCTATCCAGTTGGATTCATCATCTGTCATAACAAAATCGCACTACTGGTGGATGTCTAGCTCTTCCTCTGTCATCTGCGCGGCTTCGCTAGACTGCTCTGAGCATTCAAGTTCTCTGGCTCTAGTTTCCTTGATCGTCTCTATTTGTATGGTTTCGCCCTCTACGCGAAAACATACCTTGCCACTGTCATGATCGGTCACCGCCTTGGCTGTGACCAAGAATGGATGTCCGAGAATGATGGGGGCATCTGTTACCGACTCAGGGATCTCCTTGTCCAACACAACGAAGTCCACGGGGAATTTCAGGCCCTGAATGGTAACGACCACGTCTTTCAACAACCCCTTCGGCCTCTTAGTCGACCTATCAGCAAACTGAAGGACTGACCTGCTCCTAAGAAGAGGACCAAACTCGAATCGGTCGAGTAAGGCTGCTGGAAGAAGATTGATTGAAGAGTCGCTGTCTAACAGAGTACGATCAAACTGTTGCTCTTGAATCTCGCATCTGACATAGGGAGCTCCTGCATCTGGTCGCTTGGCTGGCAGCTTGTTCTGAATAGTGCAACAAGTGGAATGAGTGAGCACATGGATTTGATCTCTGTGGTTCCTCCTCTTCCTGCGGACTGTAGTCTTCTCTTTCAGGTTCTTTTTGAAGAGGGGGATGTGCTCAAGTGCTTCCTGTAGAGTAAGCTGAATATGGAACCCGTCGATCATCTGGTTGCTGAACTCTACATGTTGCTCTTTTTTGGGATTTTCTCTTTTGTTCCCCTTCGCTCGGCGGAGTGCCTCAGGGAAGGGGATGGTAGGGGCCTCCACAGAAGGAGGGCTAGGAATAGGTCCCTGTGCCTGTGAAGGAGGAGAATCCATGCAATCACCATCATGCAACACATATGGATCCGCAACGTGAATAGAAACCTTTCCTTTATTCATGTTTTTATTTTTCTTTTTTTTACCACAGTCCATAGATACAAAAGGTGGTAACATCACAGAGGGGGGCTCAACAAAAGTAGATTTGGTGGCCTCAGTACCACCACCAGCACCTGTCTCTGCGGCATCAGCACCGCGCTTTGGCTTAGCATCCAAAATGGTGGTATCAGCACCACCGACTGCATCTGGTATCACGACGGCCTCAGTACCATCGTCTGGATCTCCATCATTGGTGGCCTCAGCACCACCGTCTTCAACATCATCATTAGCGACATCAGCACCGCTACTCTGCTCCTCTGGAGCTCCTGGTTCAGCTGGTGGTTGTCGCTCAGAAGAGGCGCCGCCTGCGGGCATCCTACCGCTCCTAGTAGTCACAAAATCAGCATCATAGAAAGAATAAGACATATCACTCAAATAGTCACTAGGAGAGGTATCCCTTGTAAACTCTACCTGCTCAGACTTCCTTTTCAGATTGTTTGGGTTAGGTTCAATCTGAGCGGGTATGGCGGTTTTCCCTTTGATAATCTCCCTCATCTCCTGTCGGAATTCATCCATTTCTTTCCTGAAGGATGCTCGTTGTTCGGAGAGCAAGCGGGCAAGATCATCTAATGCTGGGTTCTCAAAAGCTGGGGCCTGAGAACCGTATGGTTGTCCCTAGGGTTGAGAATTGGGCCGGGCCAGCCCGACCCGACCCGCAACCCGGCCCGATATGCCCGGCCCGAACCCGAACCCGTTTGATGTCGGGTCGGGTTCGGGCTCAAAAAAACCGCCCATTATTAAAACGGGCCGGGCTCGGGCTGCGTAGAACCCGACCCGGGGCCCGGCCCGAAACCCGGCCCGTTTCGTGTACTTTAAGATGGTTATTCGTGGGTTCAATGTTCATCTCAACAATATGGACATGTCGAAACCAACAAAAGGACTTAGCCAATACTAAGTTTCTTGCTAAATGTGCTCACGTCCAACTTCCGTCAAAAAATTCTTTTTCCAATCATTTTTTACCTGCGAGGGTAGTACAGGGCCACTCCTACCTGCAACATCTTTCTTATTTCAGTAGTCCTAACCTCACAATGTGGCAACATTGTGCCACAGATAATGCAAAATCTAATAAACCTTTTATCTCTATTCAGTTGAACCAAGCTACATGACTGCTACTGTCTACATTTCACTTGTAAACCACAGAATAACTAGTTCCAAGTAGATATGAGCATGAAATAACCATGTTGGTCAAGTGCATATCCACCGAGGCTAGAAATGCTACCAGCAGATCATGCAGATTATACATAGAATCCACAAAACCAAAAGAATGGCTGGCGGGATCAAGCAGAGGCTGCATTACTTTAATACTGGATGATCAGGCAATTTCAGTTGCTGCAACACGAGATAAACCAAACCATCACTCAGATCAGGTGCTACCGTCATACTGACAAGTATGACATCCAAGTTCATTTTCAGAGCGCGTAATATACTCAAGGAAGATTGATAATCACCCAAATTAGCAACTAAATGCAGAAAATATCTAGCAAGTGTGCAAAATGACAAAATTTGGACAGAAGTTTTCTTGCTACTTTTCATCCATCAGATATACCCCACCATTACATCTTATACCACAAAAATGACCGTCCAGAAGTAACAACATTGGTCCCCAAAACAAATGCCTGGGAGTAAAAGAAAAATTACTTAATATTTATATTATAAACCCTAGGAAAGCATTTTTTAAAACAAATTCTTTTTTTAAAAAAAATTACTAGGCCGGCCCGACCCGAACCCAGCCCGTTTAACTTCGGGCCGAGTTCGGGTTCGGGCTAGCCCATCAAAAATTTAACGGGCCGAGGCTCGGCCCGAAACCTGATAATATTAACGGGCTCGGGTTCGGGCTAAGGTCCTGCCCGGCCCGCCCGGCCCGATGATCATCCCTAGTTGTCCCTGCTGGAACTGAGGTTGTTGCTGCTGCTGTTGGTACTGGGGGTGATAGGGATAAGATTGCTGAGGCTGCTGATGCTGCCTCCACTGCTGTCCCTGATAGGCGGGACGAGGACCACTTTGATACTGTTGCTGCTGGGCATACTGGGGCTGCTGGTGTTGCTGTTGCTGCTGGCTGCTCTGGTGTCCTTGAGCGGGATTCTGCTGCTGGGATGAGGGGCCGCCATTGCCCCAACGGAATCCGGGGTGATCACAACGAATCCCGGGCTGAGGGTACTGGTCGTACCAAATCCCATTGACTTCCATCAATGGTTCCTGCTCAAAGGAGGGTGGAGGAAGAACTTCCAGTGGCTGCTCCGGCTGATACACCACCATCTGAGTGTCTGGAGATGGCGGCTGCACTGGGTAGTACTGTAGCAGTGGAACCGGCTCTGCCTGGATATGATTCACTTGGCGGTACGAGGTAGAGGGTTGGTTGGAACTGCTATTGCTGGGGTCAGCCCGTGACCTGGGAGGCTGCTGGGAATGAGTCTGTGCCTCCTGAACGCAAAGGATCTGCATTTTTAGGTCACTCATGGTTTTTACGTTCTGGTTCATCTGGGCCATGCCTTGCATCTGTTTCTTCTCGAGGATCTCGATACGGTCTAGCTTCTCACTGATTATGCCCATGTCGGTTGCGGCTGATTCAGCTTGGGCTGCGGCTGCCGACGATGTGTTGGGACCGGCATCGATGCGGGCGATCCTCTGGAATGATCCTGCTCCTTGCGGGGGCTTTTGCTGCGTGTAGACTCGGGCTTGGGCCATCGCTGTTGAGTTTTCTACCATGCCCTCGTAAATGTCCCAGACGTCATCTTCACCCTTGGAAAAGTACGACCCACCGCAAGAGGCGTTTACTAGCCCTTGCAGCTCCGATGTCAGCCCACAGAAGAAGATTTGAACTAAGTTGGGCTTGGATATGTCGTGATGTGGACACCGGTCAATGAGCTCTCGAAAGCGATCCCAAGCTTCATGGAACTGTTCATTTGGGATCATGACAAAGTTGCTGATCATAGCTCTGGATGCATTTGTCCGGCCGAGAGGGTAGTATTTCTTCAAATACGTGGTCCGGAGATCTGCCCAAGTATCAATGAATCGCCCCAGGTGTTTGAGCTAATATGCGGCTCTGTCAACCAATGAGAATGGGAAGGCGATCATGTTGATCGTGTCCTTAATCATCAACCTGTCATGGATGGTGCTGCATATCATCTCAAATTCTTGGAGGTGGAGGTGTGGCTCTTCGGTCGGCAACCCATGGAATTTGGGTAGAAGCTGAATGGTGTGGGGCCGAAGTTCGAAATCTCCATGGATTGGCGGGAGTCTAATCCATCAATGTGTAAGGGATGCTGCTGGGTTATGCAATTCTCGCATGATGGTCTGCGACGGTCTCTCAACGTCGGGATCACCTCCTCCTGCATCAGGTCCTCCTCCTCCTCCACCGCCACCGCCCCCAGGTCGATTTTCTCTTATCTGAGCTATCTCTCTCATGAGATCACCCATGAAGGTACTCTGGTCACGAATCTGCCTCTGCATGGTCTCCAGGGATGCAAGAAGTGAATTGTTGATGGCCGCCTGATCAAATAAGAACGGAGGGCGATCATGGTCATCCGGGTGCTCGCCTCTGTCTACCATCTCGGGATTCTCTGAAAAAGCAAAAGAGGCCATCTCAGGTGCCGTCGAATGATCTGAACTCTGTGATGCACTGAATTCTGAAACTATTGGACTGAGAGAAGGAGAATGGGAAGGGTGGTCGAGGGGGAACAAGGTGGATGTGAACTCAGGCTCGGAGAGCAGACTCTTCGAGGTAGTCCTAGATGAATAAGGAGTGCTGGATAGCGGTGCCGACAGAGTCGGCCTAAGAGATCTCCGTCCCATCATCTTGATTATTGGGAAGAGCAGAGGGAATGCATAAGAAGAGGAATGAAGGAGAAGCAAAATTGCGCACAATTGTGCTGTGTTTTTGACCTTGACCTAAATAAATCTAGCAATCAAACACAAAACAGGGGTGATTTCACCAACTCAACACATGAAGCCGTGAAGGTTCGGCTTTTATCTTGTCAATTTTAGCTTGAATTCAGGAATTATTCTTTTCACGAGTCCTTAGAGCGCTACGCCTAAAGGAGAGAGAGTACTGCTGGAAAAGTATTCCCGTACTTGTCCTCCTCCTGTGTAACCTGTAACTTGCGCTTTTTAAGGTCCTTGTAACCCTTCCTGGAGCCCTACTCAGCCAAAGAAATAAAGGGAGGAAGCCGATAGGAGAAACCGATACTTCAGACCTCGCTCGCAACGGAATCACCCGTGAGCGTGCAAGATCCTACTCGGACGCAGACGGTGAGACAGACACACCCGTGAAGGCGTGGCCTATGCTCGGTACTTCGGACAAGGTCGATGCTCACACAATAGTGAGTCACCAATGGCGACCAATCCCTACTCGCCTACGTACGATAGTAGCGCCAATACTTCGGAAATCCAGGCGATACACAAGGCAACCACAAGTTGGGTTTTGGGCTCTAATCCTTACGAAGCGCTCACCTCACTTGGAAGGAGACCTTCCCATGCAACCTGAATACAAGTGAGGGTGTTACTCTCTCCAATCAAGGAATCCAATTACCAATTTTATTTTTGGTAAAGGTTTTCTTAGCAGTCCCTTTTTTAAGTTTTTTGGTGTTATCGCTTCTTTTGAGTTGATTCAAACAAGCGCCTAATGGTTTTTGTATTTTCTTTGATCCTACTTTGTCCAAAAACAGAGGGAGAATAGAGTCGGAAAAGCCGATGCAAGTCGACACCAAGGTGGACCTTTGTGCCTAGATGATGGATGCAAAGTGAGAAGACTTACAACGAATCCCAGCTCTCTCCATGCGGGATGCAAATCAGAATTTGTAAACCTAAACTACATGCCGGTTATGCAATGCGGAAATCGTCCTAGAATAGGCAACTGCTAGCGTAAAGAACCACAAGCTAACCACTAACCTCCAATCCTAGTGTCCGGTCCAGGATCACCCCTCCTTCTCTCGACACATCGAGTTTAGGAGAAGCGCTTGGCGGGATGAGCTCGCAGCGCGCGGATCGAGGGCTAATGATTAACTATTTAATTAGTCTAAGTCCAAATACGATCTATAGGAGCATGCAAAGGTTATTATTGTGTTTGGACCTATTCTAATCGATCAAGAAAGCCTAGAGTCTAAGGGCTCAATCCACAAAAGAAATGAAAAATAAAAACAAAACCGGAAAATGACTGTCGAAAAACGCGAGAAAAGCCGCAGTGAGCCCCCGGGTGAACAAACACCCGGAAATTAGGCCCGAAGTGTCCAAGAGTCTGAGTCCTTGTATTATTAAAAATTAATGAATCACTCTCTCTCACAAAATAAAAATGCAAGCTAACTAAGCACCCTCTCACTCCTCCTACTCTCTCCTGCCGGCTTGGCCAAAGAACAGCCGGCTCTGCTTCCCAAGGATGCTTCGGGTCACCTAGGCGATCCGTCTTGCTCTGCGGTCCCTCGCAAGAAGACAAGAAAGTGGTCAGAAAGCTCAATAAGATAGATCAAAAGTGCAAGAGAGATAAAAGAAGGTTATGGTAGACAAACAACACAATCAAGCAAAAATAAAGAACTACTCGTTGTTGCTCCCCGGCAACGACGTCATTTGATTAACACGGAATTGAGAGCGGTCGTATTGACTCACAAGGCGAGTCAACAGTCGGTGTCGTGACCACTACAAAATCCTGTATTTAATCAACAATTAACCCACACTACAAATCAACAATTAGAAATAAATGTGGAGTTAAAATTTATTTTTAACTCTGCACAAAAGATGTATAGCAAGCAAGTATGCAGAGAGTTCGAACACAGGGAGCAAACAGGGTAGGTGCACAAGTAAATGTGTGTGAGTGTGAAGTGTGTCTACACTATGCAAGCAAATGACTTTTGTGGGTTTTTAATTTTTTTATTTTTTTATTTTAATTTAATTTTTAATTTTGTATTTTGATTTTTAATTTTCTGATTTTTATAACTTTATATTTTATATAAATTTTTTTCTTTTTCAATTTTGGAATATAAAAACAATGTAATACAAGGAGTGATAAAATATTTATAAAAATATGCTAAAATAGCCAAAAATTCAGAAATAAAATCTTTTTGGTATTTTTATAATTTTTTACTATTTTTGTGATTTTTGGGTATTTTTCAGAATATTTTTGGTATTTTTAAACACTGAAATGAACCAAAACAGTGGACAAGTTACTGGCTGGGGGTAAAATGGGAATTAAAAATAGCAAACAACCACAAAAATTTTCCAAACTATTTTTCAAATAAAGACAATAAAATCAGGAGACTACAGAACTTGAGTTTACAATTTTTAGAGTTTTCTAGAATTTCTTATAATTTTTTGAAGTTTGTGTGTATTTTTGAATTTTTAAGGTTTTGGCTTTGAATTTTTTAGTGATTTTTGGACTGACAATAAAATAGGTTAAAATAGACAGTAGATAAAATGGCTATTTTTGATTTTTAATAAATAATAAAAATAAAATAAAATCAAAAACTACAATTGTGGTGTTAAAGTACAAGTACCCAGGAGCTTAAGTTCAATTTTTGAGAATTTTTCGATTTGAAATGAGGCTCCAAATAAATAAGACAAGTTCACAAAAATATCACAGCCTGGCATGGGTATATATGCAAATATCCAAAAGTTCAGGGGCATACATGCAATTTTCGTACAAAAATAACACTGAATATTTAATTTCCAAGACCAACACACAAATTACAAAACCCACAGGGGTGTCGCAGCAATTTTCCCACCAGGGCGTGTGACTTGCACGCGCCTGGCGAGGACCTAAGTGTAATATCAGAAACCTCTGGGGGCTAACATGCAATTTTTCTAAAAAGTTTACACTTAATATAAAATTCCTGGTACTAAAACGGAATACAAACAAGGCTGAGGGCCTCAGTGCAAAATGCCCGCACCTCACGTGTACAGGTCACGTGAGGTGACGCGGTGGAGGACCTTTGTGTAAATAAAATAAATGCAAGAATCTTTTTGCAAATTTTACAAAACTTTTACACTACAGACGGAAGTTTGTAGACTAAAAAGTAAATACAAAATGCGTAGGGGTTGAGATGCAAAATACCCCTTTGCGCGCGATCCAACGGCGGGGAGGATGCCACTTATCTACGTGGCGCGTTGTGGACGGCCGATGACGCTTCGACGATGCACGGCTAGGATTAGATCCTCCTTGGTTGATCGAACGGTCGAGGCGAAGGAGGATCGGACGGTGGTTGTGCAACCTGGAGCTCCTTCCACGATCCGATGGTGGAGAGGCGATGGCCAAGAACAACGTCGGACGCCAGCGAGGGCGAGCTTCGACGCACGAGATCTCCGTCCTCCGGTGGAGATTGGGCTTCAAAATGGACGTGGAGGCTCTAGACGGTCTCCTCTTTCTCCTGGAGGCTTCAAAAGATCACGGCGAAGGCCGTGGCGCTCGTTGGCGGATGGCGGAGCTGGGAGGCTTCGAGACCTCCGGCGAGCTTCCAATATCGACTCCAGGCACGCTTGAGCGTGCATTGACCTGCAAAAAGACTTAGGAGGTCTAGGGCAAACTGCCTGGACCTTAGGTGGGCGGAATCGAGGCGAAAAGCGATGCGACGGTGGTTGGCCGGAGGTGCGCTCCGGCCAAGATGGTGGATGAGTCGATTCGAGCGATGATTCTCAAAATTTCTTGAGGGCTATTGTTCCTAAGACTAAGGCTAATCTATTGAACGAAAAATAAATGGATGAAGGGGCCCTCAATGGCCGGAGCCAGAGGAAGATGTGTACCTTGACCGTCGGTCTTGCGGGAGGTGGTGGAGGCACCCTCGACCTCAGCTCCAGCAAGCTTCAGAGCACAAGAGAGGCGGAGAGGGGTGGACCAAGGGGACTCGAAATTCAAATCGAAGGTGGTCGGCCGCATATATGCGGTTTGACTTCGAGCTACAGGGGCTCAAAGAACGAAAAATCTGGAGCACCTCAGTGATCCTCAGCCCAAGGTAATCGCATGGCGGGGAAGACCAAGGATCGAGGCTCAGATTTGCAGAAGGATTCATCACGAAAGAATGCAAGGTTCAGCCGCAAAAAAGCCAAGAAGTTGGCTCAAAAACCAACTTCTGACACGGCACAGGGGGGAAGGCGACCAGGTGACCGGGGTCAACTGGTGGCGCCTCCTGGTTGGTCCACGTGGACCAACCAGGAAAAACCCAGCAAAAATTATTTGTAAAATCATTTAAAAATCGAAGATGACTTTATTAATTTTAGGTTATAAAATGAAAAATGTTTCTTATTTTCTAAATTATTTTATGGTGATTTTTAATTATTTTTATGAAGTATATTTTTACAAGTTTACTTTTTAGCCCTATATAGGTATATTACCTATGTATTTTAGTATTTTATTTTTATTTTGTGTATTTTAATTTTATTATTTTTATATATTATTTTATAAAATTATAAAATAATTTTATACACTTAATTGTATTTTTATTTTAATTTTCTGATATGTTCTGTATTTTTAATAAAATACAAGTATATGTTGTATAGGTATACATATAGGTATAATACCTGTATGATCTATATGTGTCTATTTTTATTTTGAGTTTTCTTTGCATTTTTATTCTGATTTTAATGTACATAATTATTATAAGTAACATTTACAAAATTATAAAAATATAAAAACACCAAAATAATGAATAAATAATAAAATGAATATTTTAATCTGTACAGTTGTACAATGAGGGTCCAAAACTCAACTTTCAAACCGTAGCTCCGCCAAATGCGAAACTACCGCCATTAAATAGCTTATTTTATTCTATATACAATTAAAGGTGAGTTTGCTGCATTTGGAGTTTTCATTTGTGAGATACAGGTCTGGGAAGTTGGGATTCTGGAATTTTATTCAGGTCATAACCTTTTATCTGTACACGATTTTTCTGTGAAATCAATTTTGTATTTTTATTTATTTAATTATCTACAACTTT
Organism: Ottelia alismoides; assembly: GCA_037367405.1. Classification (NCBI taxonomy): domain Eukaryota; kingdom Viridiplantae; phylum Streptophyta; class Magnoliopsida; order Alismatales; family Hydrocharitaceae; genus Ottelia; species Ottelia alismoides. Next base: position 45,553 of record JAZKJV010010457.1, read on the forward strand.
CAAGTACAAAGTTTCTTTATTTGGTGTATAAAAAGTGGAACCAAAAATAGGTCCCAAAATGAATAAAGAATGAATTAATAAATATAGGTATTTGGCCCTTATCTCCCCCTACTTTATTCATGGTCGACCTATTCATCAAGATGACTAGGTCTCGGGGTTTTGGGTCATAAAATATTTACAATATTTTATTCTTTTTCTTTTCTTTTATTTATTCTATAATTTTGGCTTTAATTACAGTATTTTATACACTATTTAGATGCACATGCATGAATGCTAAATTGCTCTATTTAATGCTATTTACAGGCATTTGCTAGGGTTTTTGATGCCAAAATGATAGAATAAAGATGATGAAATGTGGATTCATCAAGTCCCTGCGTAAATATCATTGATTCCTCAAGCCTGAACATGTCAAAATTGAGCAGCAAGTCAAATGAGATCCTCGAAAAATAATTATCAATAAACAAACTTAGATATGATCACAAGCTATGCTGAATTGTAGAGAATGAAAATAGCTTCAAAATGACATATTGTACGCTAAAATCGAAGTCCGTATGAAAAGATATGCTAAAATGAAATTCCAGGGACTAAAATGTAAATAAAATAAAGTTTTTCTTGCAAAGAGGTCCCTAGGAGGACTTATCTGTAATTAATAAAAGTTTGAGGGCCCCTCTGTAATTTACCCACATCATGAGTATTTTTGCAATTTCAGAAACCATTGGGGGCTTAAGTGCAATTTTGCCGCGCGCACGTGCGTTGCACGTGCGCCACCAGGCTCGTGGGAGAACCGGGAGGCTCGGGGTCCCCGAGCATGTGGTTCGGGTGCCGAACCTGAGGCTCGAAGGCTCGGCGGCTGAGAGAGGCTCGGATGCCCCGAGGCTCAGGCTCCGGAGCCCGAATCTACATGGCGACTCGGTCTTGCTTCGGGGGACCCGAGCCTCGAGGCTGGGGCCGAGGCTCGAGGATGATGCGTGGCAGAATGTGCACCGTTGGATCAAGGGCCACCGTCACCCGATCCAACGGCGCCTGGGCGTCGTGATGGAGGGCGGGGCAGCCGGAGAAGGCGGTGCCGCGGCCGGAGTCGAGCGTGATGAAACCCAATTTCATCATCTTTATTTTCCATAATTAACCCCCTTGCTTAAAGTTTTGTCAATAAACCCCAGATAATGTCTCGTATTTAACAGAATCTCAGATAAATTAAAAATCACAAAACATGACAAAACAAAAATTCGTGGTATTTTTAGACTTAAAAATACCCTCAAAATTGTTTCGAGCCTTCATTTGATCTCATCTCCAGTTTTGGTCAACATGAAACTTGTAGATCTCATCGAGATCTACAACTTTTATGTTTTGAGTTTTTTCAAATTCGACCAATTAAGCCTTCAAAAATCAAAAATATCATCTGAATAATCTGATTGGGCCACGTGGCCCGTTCTGGGTGAGCCACGTGGCCCGGTCTTCTTTGTCTTTTCCGCCTGCGTTCCTAACCGTTGGATCTTCTTCAGATCCAACGGCTCCGCCTTCCCTACATGCGCCTCAATCCTCAGCCATTTGATCATCCCCCTCCTCGAATCATCGCCGCACGTTCGCGCCTCAAGATAAGCGTGCTACGTGGCGCAGTGTAGTCCGCTTGATCAAGCTGATCTGAGCCGCTCAAACCGCTCTCTGTTCCTAATCCGCTCGATCAGCTCCATCCTTCAATCATCACCGCCCGTTAGCGCCTAAACCAGAAGACGCCACGTGTCACCTTATGCACCCTACGATCGAACTTCCAGCCATCCATCTCAGCCGCTAACTCCACATTAGCCAACAGCCGTCTGATCACCTTCCGGATTTCATCTCCACCGATCGTCAGCGCCTCGCCCCTAGTCTGTCACATGGCCGCTAAGAAGCCCTCCGATCGTGTCGCTTCCGATCTAATCCTAACCGTTCATACGCGCCCTCACCAGGACCGTTGGATCTCACGATCCCATGGTCCGGACGTCGTCTTCCTCCTCCCGCAAGCTTCGCCCGAGCCCCACGCCTCGCAGACTGCCTCCGCCCTTCTATTTTTAGCCGCTTCACCTTGCCTCTCCTCCTCTCCCTAACCACCCCATGTCCGAGCCCATTCCTCCATGATTCTCGCGCACACCCCACAAACTCCGTCCACCTCTCCAGTCGTCCCACATCTCCTTGAAAAACTCGTCTCCCCACCACCTGGACCGCCGAACCTCGCCTTTAAATACCTCACCTTCCCCATCGATCCAGGTTGTCCATCGACCAAGGGGCAGAGGCCCAGCCCTCCAGCTCCTCCCTGTGACAGGGGGAGGAGCTCGGATCGAGCGACGACGACTTTCTTCCCCGATGAGACCCGCCGACCTCCAGGCGGCGTTGCGGTGGCCTAGAGCCCCGCCCGAGCTCGCTGGCACGGCCGGTCAGTACGTGCGACGACCCGGGCTTCTTCTCCGACGCCCAGCCCAGGCCACGACCTCTATCTCCGGCCAGGTAAGCCCTCTGATCTTCTCTGAATTTTCTTCTTCTTTTGCATAATTTTCTAAGCCTCTACGAACACTACCTCGCTCCATTGTCCACTCCTTTAGCTTCGCCATCAAACCACCTCCCACGCCCATATCTCCGATCACCCTCCGGCTCACCCACAACCTCCTTCATCCCAGGCATTCTCCTCCGCCAGAGGCAGAGGAGAACACACCAAGGGCCCCACTTCTCCGCCCCTTAGGCCCGTCGCTCACCTCAGCTCGCACGCACACACCGCTAACCCCTTTTTGCAGGTCTACCAACGTCATTGGCCGGACCTCGGGCGGAGCTGAGTTCTAGAGCTCCGCCTCCGGCGACCAAGTGTCGATCGAGCATCCCAGGTGCTCCCGCGTCTTCTCCGACCTCAGACCTTCATCGCCCGACCTTCAGCGATCTTCCACGAGCTTCACCGAGTACAGAGAGGCGCGACGGAGCTCCAGGCCTTTCGCTGGAGCTCCAATCGCACCGCCAGCCATCGAGGAGGAAGGAGAAGCAGCTGCCGTTGGATCTCGCCCCACGGCGGAGATCCAACGGCCCTGGAGGAGCCACGTCTCCCGTCCCGGAGCGCGGAGGCTCGGTGGGACCGAGCCTCGCCCGAGTCAACCTCGAGCCACCACGTGGCCCGAGCCACCTGCTACGGCCACCTGAAGCAGCGCCGAACCTCGCCCCCATCCGAGCCTGAGCTCATGTGCTTCACGCACGTGGGTGTGGGATTTTTGCATCGGCGCCCTCGCACCTTCCGCATATTACATCCAGGTCCTGATACCACGTGGCAGTCCCTGAGCCCACGCCGAGCCTCATCGTCACCAGGCCTGGAGGTTCGTGTTCCCCGAGCCAAGCCGAAGCAATGCCGAGCCTCTGCCGAGCCCAAGCCACCCTCCGAGCATGGATGGCGCGTGCATAGCACGTGCCATCGAGGTAATTTACGCAGAAGCCCCGCCTACTTCTCCAAATAGCAAACAGGTCCAGATCACGTGCTGCCCAGGCGCCTAGTGGGAATTTTGCACTTTGACCCTCGCGGGTTTTAGTATTTGCATAAATACCCCTGTGCGTGAGGGTAATTTACAGGGAAGGCCCCTCTTCTTATTTTTATTACATTTTAGTCCCTTCCAGGGACCAGTTTGCAATTTCATTTCATGTTTTCTTTCAGTTTTGCCCCTATCTTCTTTATTGTGTAACTTGAGCCTCGTATGTCCGATTGAGGTGATTTTAGTTTCATTTTGAAGCTCTTTTCGTCATCTTTATTATGGCATGCTTAGATTTCCACTTTGACACTATGATATGTAATGCTCTATTTGGTTAACTAAGTGTCCTGATTTCCTTGCTTCTCATGCATACTTGCTATATGGATGAAAATTGCTTCAATAATTGATTCTGTTCAACTCGTATAATTTATGGCTTAAGTAAGGATCATTTCGGGCATATTATTTGCTTTGCATTTCCTTGCATATATCTGCATAGTCCAAAACAAAAAAAAATGCATGTTCCATTTTAACGCATTGTTGTGTCTCCTTGTCCTTCAGCATTCATAATTTGACCTGTATTGACTTTAACTCCACGCTTAAGTAGATATATAAAAATCTGACTAACACGAGAAAAGCGCGTGTCCCTGAGTTCGACCTTGGTATCTTACCAAGTAAAATAAATTCATGACCATCGCATTCTTATCTGACATATATCAATGAGATGGTCTCTTTGATGACCAAAATCAGTCCGACTGCTGCGACAATTCCAAGTGCTAATTCCGCACTATTAAAGGGACGATTTTGCGAGGAGCCGCAAAACATACATGGAGCAAATAAGAAAAAAAGAATGTCTCGCATTTTATTTTTGCATGACTTGTAAGAATTCGTCTTTTACAGCGGTCTTTGATTGAAGACTCGCGAGTGTAATCGAACGAATGTGGTTGTGTGGGGATCGTCCCCACTTGAGTGTCGACCTAGGACTAGGCGCGCAGCTCTCCGAGCTCATTTTATTTTTCATATTTTTATGTGCTTGATCGTAGGTAGGACACACTTTAAATTTAGACGCACATAATCTCGCATCACTTAGCTAAAATTAACGAAAATCAATCACCGCTAATAGATGCATGATTAGGTGCGGCTTTTTCGACTTGCATACATGTTGAATTTGGTTTTCAAAACGGCCCCAATTTTTCATGGATTTATCGTCAAATCACTGCATGGTTTATCGCTTAGCTTAGATCGCGGTTTTTATCGAATACATGTTTTTCTCGTCTTTCATTTCCTAGCTTGATCACCTAGGATTAGTGGAAAATGGAATGAACGGTAGACGATGATTTCTTGATTTATGTGCTAACCATAATTCAGTGATAACCTAAAATAAAATTGGGACTGTTAATTGCAAGTCGAACATAAAATGGAGTAAAACTTTGGTTTTGGGAGAGCAACACCCGCGCATACGCCTTGATTTTCACTTCAAATTTTCTTCGCGTAAATATCTAATGTTTTATCACCAATAAAAACTGACAAGACAATCAACCAACCTCGGTTGGTTTCATGTGTATGTTGGTAAACCCGAGGGTCTTGCTTGCTTGATTGAGCCTTGCTTGCTTCGATACACACCCCAAATCCTTAGTCACTCCATTCATCTCCGTAGATTCATCCGCTCATCTGTACATCCATCCATCTTCTTCGTTCCCCTTGGGTCCCTCCCAACATCAATTTCAATCTTTATACTTAGGCTAATCTCAACCTAAGTATAGGGGGGACCCGAGTCCCTGTGATTTCTCTACTCATCTATCCTTGCCTTTATACTTAGGTTATTTCTAACCTAAGTATAGGGGGAGCCCCTCTTAGCTCCCGTATATTCCTATATACTTAAATGGACCTATGTATTTGTAACATCTAGTGCTATGAGGACATAGCAAAGTTTAAGTATAGGGGGGTATACCGTATATACCGTATATTTACTTTAGCTATAACCTGAAAAATTTGAAAAATTTAAAACTTTTTGGCTAAGGTATAATTCTTTGGACTAAGAGAACTCGAATGATTTTGCGGCTTTTCGATATTATGTTACACTATTTTTATAAAAATATTTTCGAAAATGATTTTTCCTTGTTTTGAAAAATTCTTTTGAAAATGTTTTGAAAAACTTTTTATTTGTGTGACATGGTTTTGAGAAATCGCCATCTCTGTTCAAGGAAAGTTGAGTTTAACTCGTGTTTTAACCTTTATTAAAATCCATAAAAATGAGAAAAACACAAAACCTTTTAAGAGTCATTGGCGACTACTAAACCCAATTAAGTAAGCCGCATTCAGTGAGGGTTCGCCCTTAGCAGATTGGATGGTTTAGAGGACATCGCGTAAGGCCCCATCCTCAAGCAACGGGCTTCGACCTGTACTTACATCCATACTGGCTGAATTACAGATGCTCAATTGAGTTTAGGGAGTTCTAATATCTCTTGAAGTTCAAAAAAAATGGAATAAAAAAATGTCTGGTCTTTGAATGAAGAAGTTGGATTAATCCTCTACACCTACACTTTCACCCAGGAGCTGAAATGATCAAGGAGACTTAGCTTTTTGAGGTCTTTGAGATTTTAGGTTAACCAACCTTAGCCATCAGGGTCTTAGACTTAATCATCCACATTCCCCTAGGTTTCTAGATTTGCATGCTATATTCCATGCTTAGTCTCAGACAAAAAGAAATATGATCAGCACATCACATGCACGACTGCGGTTTTTGATGAGATGAGTTGATTTTTCACCTGAGGGATTGGGATGAGGAAGTCGAGTTTGGATTTGATCTAATGATGCTCGAGGATGGGATAAAATTTTTGGAGGCTTCATGAAACCTGAGTGTCAGCAATATTAGCCAGTCTGAGAACTTGGTTCTTATACTAATCTCTTGATATTGACCTAAGTGCCAGGGTGTGAAATAAAGGAAAAAATGCTGATCAGTGTGCGCCAACTCTTGGTAAAAGCAGTGGAGCTAGCCACAAATTATACAAGTCAATGAAATTCAAAGAAAAGCTCTCATTCCACCAAGTCAAATATCAAAGAGCTTCCACCAAAGGCGAGTGCTCCCAAACTTTTCAAAGTGTTCACTTGGACCACCGCTATTAGGACCAGGAGTCGGGCTTGCACCAAAAAAAGGGCTCTGCATCGTACATGCTACAAGTCTGGGTGTCGAAGGTACGATAGGTACTCAAAAGAGACACACCCCGGTGTACTCCCAGGAAAACAAGTGCAGACGGCTCCAACTTCTCTTGACGGACGCACTGATCAACACCAAAAAAATGTGTTATGTAAAAGGCACTAGAGAGAATCCTTGTTCCAATGTGAGGGAGAGAAGAAATGACACAATCCCATGCCCTCCATTACTGGCCTTCCATCGACATTTCCTAAGTCTGACAACTAAAGAGACGGTGGATCAAATGCAAGATTTGATTTATTCCCTAGTGCTGAGGATTGAGTCCTTAGGAGATTTTCTCGGACCAAGACTTTGGGTGAAGATTTGACTCTACTCTCAGAATCGCAGTCAACACTAAAAATGTCATATCCTTTAGATTATATGTACATCAGAGAGAGTCTGGAGAAGCAGAGGAATTGGATGCCTCTTGATTAAGGCTGGGTTGAACTCTCGAATTTTGGATCTCTAAAGTCGAGTCAACTTGATCGGATTGGATCCTGTATTCACATGCACAAGGGGGTTAATCCAACTTATTCATTCTTTGGTGCTCGAGGACGAGCATAGTGCTCGAGGACGAGCATCGCTTAAGTATAGGGGGGTGATGAAACCCAATTTCATCATCTTTATTTTCCATAATTAACCCCCTTGCTTAAAGTTTTGTCAATAAACCCCAGATAATGTCCCGTAATTAACAGAATCTCAGATAAATTAAAAATAAAAAAAATGACAAAACAAAAATTCGTGGAATTTTTAGACTTAAAAATACCCTCAAAATTGTTTCGAGCCTTCATTTGATCTCATCTCCAGTTTTGGTCAACATGAAACTTGTAGATCTCATCGAGCCCCACGCAAGCTTCGCCCGAGCCCCACGCCTCGCAGACTGCCTCCGCCCTTCTATTTTTAGCCGCTTCACCTTGCCTCGCCTCCTCTCCCTAACCACCCCACGTCCGAGCCCATTCCTCCATGATTCTCGCGCACACCCCACAAACTCCGTCCACCTCTCCAGTCGTCCCACATCTCCTTGAAAAACTCGTCTCCCCACCACCTGGACCGCCGAACCTCGCCTTTAAATACCTCGCCTTCCCCATCGATCCAGGTTGTCCATCGACCAAGGGGCAGAGGCCCAGCCCTCCAGCTCCTCCCTGTGACAGGGGGAGGAGCTCGGATCGAGCGACGACGACTTTCTTCCCCGATGAGACCCGCCGACCTCCAGGCGGCGTTGCGGTGTCCTAGAGCCCCGCCCGAGCTCGCTGGCATGGCCGGCCAGTACGTGCGACGACCCGGGCTTCTTCTCCGACGCCCAGCCCAGGCCACGACCTCCATCTCCGGCCAGGTAAGCCCTCTGATCTTCTCTGAATTTTCTTCTTCTTTTGCATAATTTTCTAAGCCTCTACGAACACTACCTCGCTCCATTGTCCACTCCTTTAGCTTCGCCATCAAACCACCTCCCACGCCCATATCTCCGATCACCCTCCGGCTCACCCACAACCTCCTTCATCCCAGGCATTCTCCTCTGCCAGAGGCAGAGGAGAACACACCAAGGGCCCCACTTCTCCGCCCCTTAGGCCCGTCGCTCACCTCAGCTCACACGCACACACCGCTAACCCCTTTTTGCAGGTCTACCAACGTCATTGGTCGGACCTCGGGCGGAGCTGAGTTCTAGAGCTCCGCCTCCGGCGACCAAGTGTCGATCGAGCATCCCAGGTGCTCCCGCGTCTTCTCCGACCTCAGACCTTCATCGCCCGACCTTCAGCGATCTTCCACGAGCTTCACCGAGTACAGAGAGGCGCGGCGGAGCTCCAGGCCTTTCGCTGGAGCTCCAATCGCGACGCCAGCCATCGAGGAGGAAGGAGAAGCAGCTGCCGTTGGATCTCGCCCCACGGCGGAGATCCAACGACCCTGGAGGAGCCACGTCGCCCGTCCCGGAGCGCGGAGGCTCGGTGGGACCGAGCCTCACCCGAGTCAACCGCGAGCCACCACGTGGCCCGAGCCACCTGCTACGGCCACCCGAAGCAGCGCCGAACCTCGCCCCCATCCGAGCCTGAGCTCACGTGCTTCACGCACGTGGGTGTGGGCTTTTTGCATCGGCGCCCTCGCACCTTCCGCATATTACATCCAGGTCCTGATACCACGTGGCAGTCCCTGAGCCCACGCCGAGCCTCATCGTCACCAGGCCTGGAGGTTCGTGTACCCCGAGCCAAGCCAAAGCAACGCCGAGCCTCTGCCGAGCCCGAGCCACCTTCCGAGCCTGGATGGCGCGCGCATAGCACGTGCCATCTGGGTAATTTACGCAGAAGCCCCGCCTACTTCTCCAAATAGCAAACGGGTCCAGATCACGTGCAGCCTAGGCACCCAATGGGAATTTTGCACTTTGACCCTCGCGGGTTTTAGTATTTGCACAAATACCCCTGTGCGTGAGGGTAATTTATAGAGAAGGCCCCACTTCTTATTTTTATTACATTTTAGTCCCTTCCAGGGACCAGTTTGCAATTTCATTTCATGTTTTCTTTCAGTTTTGCCCCTGTCTTCTTTATTGTATAACTTGAGCCTCATATGTCCGATTGAGGTGATTTCAGTTTCATTTTGAAGCTCTTTTTCGTCGTCTTTATTATGGCATGCTTAGATTTCCACTTTGACACTATGATATGTAATGCTCTATTTGGTTAACTAAGTATCATGATTTCCTTGATTCTCATGCATACTTGCTATATGGATGAAAATTGCTTCATTAATTGATTCTGTTCAACTCGTATAATTTATGGCTTAAGTAAGGATCATTTCGGGCATATTATTTGCTTTGCATTTCCTTGCATATATCTGCATAGTCCAAAACAAAAAAAATGCATGTTCCATTTTAACGCATTGTTGTGTCTCCTTGTCCTTCAGCATTCATAATTTGACTTGTATTGACTTTAACTCCACGCTTAAGTAGATAGATAAAAATCTGACTAACACGAGAAAAGCACGTGTCCCTGAGTTCGACCTTGGTATCTTACCAAGTAAAATAAATTCATGACCATCGCATTCTTATCTGGCATATATCAATGAGATGGTCTCTTTGATGACCAAAATCGGCCCGACTGCTGCGACAATTCCAAGTGCTAATTCCGCACTGTTAAAGGGACGATTTTGCGACTTATCAAATGGCGTCGTTGCCGGGGACACGACTCATTTCTTTTATTATTTGGATTTTTGTTTATGTAATTTCGTGTTTCTTTTATAGGTCAATTCGTTCATCCATTTTTTGCATTCAAAAATTTTCTTTCCTATTTTGATCTCTAACCATTGTTTTTGTGGCAGGGTCCTTGATGGATCAAGGAGGCTAGGAGCAGGACGCTTCCCGCTGCGAGGAGTCGCAAAACATACATGGAGCAAATAAGAAAAAAAATGTCTCGCATTTTATTTTTGCATGACTTTTAAGAATTTGTCTTTTACAGCGGTCTTCGATTGAAGACTCGCGAGTGTAATCGAACGAATGTGGTTGTGTGGGGATCGTCCCCACTTGAGTGTCGACCTAGGACTAGGCACGCGGCTCTCCGAGCTCATTTTATTTTTCATATTTTTATGTGCTTGATCGTAGGTAGGACACACTTTAAATTTAGACCCACATAATCTCGCATCACTTAGCTAAAATTAACGAAAATCAATCACCGCTAATAGATGCATGATTAGGTGCGGCTTTTTCGACTTGCATACATGTTGAATTTGGTTTTCAAAACGGCCCCAGTTTTTCATGGATTAGTCGTCAAATCACTGCATGGTTTATCGCTTAGCTTAGATCGTGGTTTTTATCGAATACATGTTTTTCTCGGCTTTCATTTCCTAGCTTGATCACCTAGGATTAATGGAAAATGGAATGAACGGTAGACGATGATTTCTTAATTTATGTGCTAACCATAATTCAGTGTAACCTAAAATAAAATTGGGACTGTTAATTGCAAGTCAAACATAAAATGGAGTAAAACTTTGGTTTTGGGAGAGCAACACCCGCGTATACGCCTTGATTTTCACTTCACATTTTCTTCGCGTAAATATCTAATGTTTTATCACCAATAAAAACTGACAAGACAATCAACCAACCTCGGTTGGTTTCATGTGTATGTTGGTAAACCCGAGGGTCTTGCTTGCTTGATTGAGCCTTGCTTGCTTCGATACACACCCCAAATCCTTAGTCACTCCATTCATCTCCGTAGATTCATCCGCTCATCTGTACATCCATCCATCTTCTTCGTTCCCCTTGGGTCCCTCCCAACATCAATTTCAATCTTTATACTTAGGCTAATCTCAGCCTAAGTATAGGGGGGACCCGAGTCCCTGTGATTTCTCTACTCATCTATCCTTGCCTTTATACTTAGGTTATTTCTAACCTAAGTATAGGGGGAGCCCCTCTTAGCTCCCGTATATTCCTATATACTTAAATGGACCTATGTACTTGTAACATCTAGTGCTATGAGGACATAACAAAGTTTAAGTATAGGGGGGTATACCGTATATACCGTATATTTACTTTAGCTATATATTGAAAATTTTGAAAAATCTAAAACTTTTTGGCTAAGGTAAAATTCTTTGGACTAAGAGAACTCGAATGATTTCGCGGCTTTTCGATATTATGTTACAATATTTTTATAAAAATATTTTCGAAAATGATTTTTCCTTGTTTTGAAAAATTCTTTTGAAAATGTTTTGAAAAACTTTTTATTTGTGTGACATGGTTTTGAGAAATCGCCATCTCTTTTCAAGGAAAGTTGTGTTTAACTCGTGTTTTAACCTTTATTAATATTCATAAAAATGAGAAAAACACAAAACCCTTTAAGAGTCATTGGCGACTACTAAACCCAATTAAGTAAGCCGCATTCAGTGAGGGTTCGCCCTTAGCAGATTGGATGGTTTAGAGGACATCGCGTAAGGCCCCGTCCTCAAGTAACGGGCTTCGACCTGTACTTACATCCATACTGGCTGAATTGCAGATGCTCAATTGAGTTTAGGGAGTTCTAATATCTCTTGAAATTCAAAAAAAATGGAATAAAAAAATATCTGGTCTTTGAATGAAGAAGTTGGATTAATCCTCTACACCTACACTTTCACCCAGGAGCTGAAATGATCAAGGAGACTTAGCTTTTTGAGGTCTTTGAGATTTTAGGTTAACCAGCCTTAGCCATCAGGGTCTTAGACTTAATCATCCACATTCCCCTAGGTTTCTAGATTTACATGCTATATTCCATGCTTAGTCTCAGACAAAAAGAAATATGATCAGCACATCACATGCACGATTGCGGTTTTTGATGAGATGAGTTGATTTTTCACCTGAGGGATTGGGATGAGGAAGTCGAGTTTGGATTTGATCTAATGATGCTCGAGGATGGGATAAAATCTTGGAGGCTTCATGAAACTTGAGTGTCAGCAATATTAGCCAGTATGAGAACTTGGTTCTTATACTAATCTCTTGATATTGACCTAAGTGCCAGGGTGTAAAATAAAGAAAAAAATATTGATCAGTGTGCACCAACTCTTGGTAAAAGTAGTGGAGCTAGCAACAAATTATACAAGTCAATGAAATTCAAAGAAAAGCTCTCATTCCACCAAGTCAAATATCAAAGAGCTTCCACCAAAGGCGAGCGCTCCCAAACTTTTCAAAGTGTCCACTTGGACCACCGCTATTAGGACCAGGAGTCGGGCTTGCACCAAAAAAAGGGCTCTGCATCGTAAATGCTATAAGTCTGGGTGTCGAAGGTACGATAGGTACTCAAAAGAGACACACCCCGGTGTACTCCCAGGAAAACAAGTGCAGACGGCTCCAACTTCTCTTGACGGACGCACTGATCAACACAAAAAAATGTGTTACGTAAAAGGCACTAGAGAGAATCCTTGTTCCAATGTGAGGGAGAGAAGAAATGACACAATCCCATGCCCTCCGTTATTGGCCTTCCATCGACATTTCCTAAGTCTGACAACTAAAGAGACGGTGGATCGAATGCAAGATTTGATTTATTCCCTAGTGCTGAGGATTGAGTCCTTATGAGATTTTCTCGGACCAAGACTTTGGGTGAAGATTTGACTCTACTCTCAGAATCGCAGTCAACACTAAAAATGTCATATCCTTTAGATTATATGTACATCAGAGAGAGTCTGGAGAAGCAGATGAATTGGATGCCTCTTGATTAAGGCTGGGTTGAACTCTCGAATTTTGGATCTCTAAAGTCGAGTCAACTTGATCGGATTAGATCCTGTATTCACATGCACAAGGGGGTTAATCCAACTTATTCATTCTTTGGTGCTCGAGGACGAGCATAGTGCTCGAGGACGAGCATCGCTTAAGTATAGGGGGGTGATGAAACCCAATTTCATCATCTTTATTTTCCATAATTAACCCCCTTGCTTAAAGTTTTGTCAATAAAGCCCAGATAATGTCTCGTAATTAACAGAATCTCAGATAAATTAAAAATCACAAAAAATGACAAAACAAAAATTCGTGGTATTTTTAGACTTAAAAATACCCTCAAAATTGTTTCGAGCATTCATTTGATCTCATCTCTAGTTTTGGTCAACATGAAACTTGTAGATCTCATCGAGATCTACAACTTTCATGTTTTGAGTTTTCTCAAATTCGACCAATTAAGCCTTCAAAAATCAAAAATATCATCTGAATAATCTGATTGGGCCACGTGGCCCGTTCTGGGTGAGCCACGTGGCCCGGTCTTCTTTGTCTTTTCCGCCTGCGTTCCTAACCGTTGGATCTTCTTCAGATCCAACGGCTCCGCCTTCCCTACATGCGCCTCAATCCTCAGCCGTTTGATCATCCCCCTCCTCGAATCATCGCCGCACGTTCGCGCCTCAAGATAAGCGTGCCACGTGGCGCAGTGTAGTCCGCTTGATCATGCTGATCTGAGCCGCTCAAACCGCTCTCTGTTCCTAAACCGCTCGATCAGCTCGATCCTTCAATCATCACCGCTCGATAGCGCCTAAACCAGAAGCCACCACGTGTCACCTTGTGCACCCTACGATCGCACTTCCAGCCATCCATCTCAGTCGCTAACTCCACATTAGCCATCAGCCGTCTGATCACCTTCCGGATTTCATCTCCACCGATCGTCAGCGCCTTGCGCCTAGCCTGCCACATGGCCGCTTAGAAGCCCTCCGATCGTGTCGCTTCCGATCTAATCCTAACCGTTCCTACGCGCCCTCACCAGGACCGTTGGATCTCACGATCCAATGGTCCGAACGTCGTCTTCCTCCTCCCGCAACCTTCGCCCGAGCCCCACGCCTCGCAGACTGCCTCCGCCCTTCTATTTTTAGCCGCTTCACCTTGCCTCGCCTCCTCTCCCTAACCACCCCACGTCCGAGCCCATTCCTCCATGATTCTTGTGCACACCCCACAAACTCCGTCCACCTCTCCAGTCGTCCCACATCTCCTTGAAAAACTCGTCTCCCCACCACCTGGACCGCCGAACCTCGCCTTTAAATACCTCGCCTTCCCCATCGATCCAGGTTGTCCATCGACCAAGGGGAAGAGGCCCAGCCCTCCAGCTCCTCCCTGTGACAGGGGGAGGAGCTCGGATCGAGCGATGACGACTTTCTTCCCCGATGAGACCCGCCGACCTCCAGGCGGCGTTGCGGTGGCCTAGAGCCCCGCCCGAGCTCGCTGGCACAGCCAGCCAGTACGTGCGACGACCCGGGCTTCTTCTCCGACGCCCAGCCCAGGCCTCGACCTTCATCTCCGGCCAGGTAAGCCCTCTGATCTTCTCTGAATTTTCTTCTTCTTTTGCATAATTTTCTAAGCCTCTACGAACACTACTTCGCTCCAATGTCCACTCCTTTAGCTTTGCCATCAAACCACCTCCCACGCCCATATCTCCGATCACCCTCCGGCTCACCCACAACCTCCTTCGTCCCAGGCATTCTCCTCCGCCGGAGGCGGAGGAGAACACACCAAGGGCCCCACTTCTCTGCCCCTTAGGCCCGTCGCTCACCTCAGCTCGCACACACACACCGCTAACCCCTTTTTGCAGGTCTACCAACGTCATTGGCCGGACCTCGGGCGGAGCTGAGTTCTAGAGCCCCGCCTCCGGTGACCAAGTGTCGATCGAGCATCCCAGGTGCTCCCGCGTCTTCTCCGACCTCAGACCTTCATCGCCCGACCTTCAGCGATCTTCCACGAGCTTCACCGAGTACAGAGAGGCGCGGCGGAGCTCCAGGCCTTTCGCCGGAGCTCCAATCGCGCCGCCAGCCATTGAGGAGGAAGGAGAAGCAGCTGCCGTTGGATCTCGCCCCACGGCGGAGATCCAACGGCCCTGGAGGAGCCACGTCGCCCGTCCTGGAGCGCGGAGGCTCGGTGGGACCGAGCCTCGCCCGAGTCAACCTCGAGCCACCACGTGGCCCGAGCCACCTGCTACGGCCACCCGAAGCAGCGCCGAACCTCGCCCCCATCCGAGCCTGAGCTCACGTGCTTCACGCACGTGGGTGTGGGCTTTTTGCATCGGCGCCCTCACACCTTCCGCATATTACATCCATGTCTTGATACCACGTGGCAATCCCTGAGCCCACGCCGAGCCTCATCGTCACCAGGCCTGGAGGTTCGTGTACCCCGAGCCAAGCCGAAGCAACGTCGAGCCTCTGCCGAGCCCGAGCCACCCTCCGAGCCTGGATGGCGCGCGCATAGCACGTGCCATCTGGGTAATTTACGCAGAAGCCCCGCCTACTTCTCCAAATAGCAAACGGGTCCAAATCACGTGCAGCCCAGGCGCCCAGTGGGAATTTTGCACTTTGACCCTCGCGGGTTTTAATATTTGCACAAATACCCCTGTGTGTGAGGGTAATTTACAGGGAAGGCCCCTCTTCTTATTTTTATTACATTTTAGTCCCTTCCAAGGACCAGTTTGCAATTTCATTTCATGTTTTCTTTCAGTTTTGCCCCCGTCTTCTTTATTGTATAACTTGAGCCTCGTATGTCCGATTGAGGTGATTTCAGTTTCATTTTGAAGCTCTTTTCGTCATCTTTATTATGGCATGCTTAGATTTCCACTTTGACACTATGATATGTAATGCTCTATTTGGTTAACTAAGTGTCCTGATTTCCTTGCTTCTCATGCATACTTGCTATATGGATGAAAATTGCTTCATTAATTGATTCTGTTCAACTCGTATAATTTATGGCTTAAGTAAGGATCATTTCGGGCATATTATTTGCTTTGCATTTCCTTGCATATATCTGCATAGTCCAAAACAAAAAAAATGCATGTTCCATTTTAACGCATTGTTGTGTCTCCTTGTCCTTCATCATTCATAATTTGACCTATATTGACTTTAACTCCACGCTTAAGTAGATAGATAAAAATCTGACTAACACGAGAAAAGAGCGTGTCTTGAGTTCGATCTTGGTATCTTACCAAGTAAAATAAATTCATGACCATCGCATTCTTATCTGACATATATCAATGAGATGGTCTCTCTGATGACCAAAATCGGCCCGACTGCTGCGACAATTCCAAGTGCTAATTCCGCACTATTAAAGTGATGATTTTGCGACTTATCAGAGCGTGGTGGAGGCGAGCGGGGGCTAAAGCGCCGCACCTCGGCCGACACACGGCGCGAGGGCGGTCGGTACAAGGGCTTGCGACGGGGGAGCGGGGCGGCGCTCGAAGCGCGGAGGGTGCGCTCGAGGTGCGAGCTGGGGCGTGAGGCGGGGGTTGCGCGACCGAGGGGCGATGCCTCCACACGGAGGCGGAGGGCATGGGCGATCGGAGCTGGAGGGTGCGGTGAGCGAGGCTCGGCCGGAGTCGAGGTGTACCTGCAATGAAGAGAACAGAAATGGAAAAAAATGGAGGTTATGTGTGTCGAGTTCGCCTGGGAAGTGTGGAGAGGCCAACGCCTCTTCGATCTTTGCCTCAGCCGTGGGTGTTCGCGGCGAAGCTCAGCCACTTGCCGGAGGAGCGGCAGCAAAGGTGAAGCTTCCTCTGGATCACACCCTCCAAGTCGCTGTCACCGACTCCAGGGATATGGCGGATGGCTGGCTAGGATCAGATCCATCGATCTGATCGAACGGCCGAAGTGAGGTGCGAATGAGTGGCTAAGATGGAAAGTCTAGAGAGATCCAACGGTGAGATGTGAAGGGGTGACGTGGCATGAGGAGAACCATGGGATGAGAGCTCATCCTGCGGCTGAGGTTGAGGGCGACGTGGAGCGTGGTGAACCATTGGATGTCAGTAAGAGATCGGGCGGCTGTTACGAAGGTGGGGAGGAGCGGTCGAGATCAGATCTGGGGGCTTGATATGACGGCTGAGAAGTGGAGCGGTGTGGGCGGTCCAGATGAAGGCGGGGTGATTATATCCAGCGGTCAGGGTGTGCGCCGAGTGGCAAGAGGGGAGACGGGCCACGTGGGCGCTCCAGAGAGCGCCACGTGGCCCAATCAGAAAAATTCAAATAAAAATACAAAGATAAATAGAAAAGAAATAGTTAGAGACCGAATTAGTAAAAAGTCAAAACATGAAAGTTGCTCGTCTCAACGAGATCTACAACTTTCATATTGGTCAAAAAGCCAAAAGAGATCAACTGTACAAAACGTATTTTTGGGGGTATTTTTAAGAGGATAAAAACACCGATTTTGTGGTTTTGAGATGTTTTTTGTATTTTTTAGTGCTTTTAATGGTCAGTACATTATAGACAATTATCCTATCTAATTTTTAGGGTTTTTGAGGATAAATTAATTACAAGAAAAATAAAGAAATTAAATACAATAATTAAATGGTAAATTATATACAATATAATACAGGGTAAAAACAAAGAATTAAAGGGTATTTTTATTGGATTGATTAAGCAAGAGTTTCAATTAGCGGCTTTTAGCATGATGAATTTGAGATTCATCATACCCCTATACTTAAACCATGCTCGTCCTCGAGCATCTAAAGAATGAAGGAGTCGGATTAATTCATGGCAGTGCGCGTGAAATTTTCAAGGCTTGATCTTTCGAAGACCCTTGACCTAAGTGATCCTAAAATTCCGGGTTTATCCAAGCCTTAGTCATAAGGAATCCAACTTCTCTGATTATCAGACTCTCTTTTTGTACATAGAGTATAAGGATATGACATTTAGTGTACTGCATTTCATGAGAGCCGAGTCGATGCATCACTCAAAGTTCCAGTCCCAAAGACTCTCCTCTGGACCTAATCCTCAATACTAGGGAATAAGTCTATTCTTGCTTCAGTCAACCGTCTCATTAGTTTGTCAGACTTGAAATGCTGATGGACGGCTAGATGATGGAGGTAATGGGATTGTGTCTATTTTTCTCACCCTCACATTGGAACAAGGGGTTTCTCGTGTGCCTTTTTACTCAACACATGTAAATTTTAATATTGCTGATCAATGTGTCCGTCAAGAGAGTTGGAGTCGTCTACACTTGTTTTTCTGGGAGTACACCAGGGTGTGTCTTTTCTGAGTATCTAAGATACCTTCGACACCCAGACTTGTATTGCTTACGATGCAGGGCCCTTTTTGTGGTGTCAGCCCGACTTCTTGGTTCTAATTAGCACTTGGTCCAAGTGGACACTTTGGGAGCGCTCGCAATTGGTGGAAGCTCATTTGTAATTTGACTTTGGTATTCAGAGCTTTTTCTTTGACATTTCATTTCTTTTGTTGGCTAGCTCCACTGCTTTTACCGAAAGTTGGTGCACACTGATCAACAAATTCCTTTAAGTTTCATCACACCCTGGCACATAGGTAAATATCAAAGAGATAGCATATGAATCTTGTTCACATACTGGCTAGGGTTTTGCTGACACTCAGGTTTTCTGAAGCCTTCATTAACTTTATCCCATCCTCGAATATCATTAGATCGGATCTAAACTCAAATCCCTGGTCCTAGTTCCTCAAGTGATATCTCAACTCAGCTCATCAATCATGCAGTTGTGGAAGTGACTGTGTGATCATATTTTCTTGAAGGTAGAGATGAAGAGTGCAATATAGCACTCAAATCTTTCAAACCAGGGAAGTGTGGTTATTTAAGTCTTAAAAACCCTAATGGCTAAGGCATGTTAACTCAGACTTTCAAGATCACAGAAATCTAGTGTCCTCAAAATCCTCAAGCCTTGCGTGAGTGTGAATGTGTCAGGAATACACCAACTCCTTGGGTTAGTGATTTTTGTGTGATTTTGTCTTTTGCATATTTTTATGGGTTTTATTTTTTTAATTCCTCGGAGAGACAATGATTGGCCCATGCTCAAATAAAAGTATTCACTCTCGTCCAGTATGGGTGTAAGTACATGCCGAGACCCGTGTTACTTGAGGACGGGGCCAAATGCGATGTCCTCTAAACCACCCACTCTGCTAAGGGAGACCGAGGTTCCCTCACTGAAAATGTCTACTAAGCCTAGTAGTCAGAGTCAAATTCCAATAAAGATTTTTTTTAAACAAAATTCTTTTTTCTTTTTTTAAGGGACTATTTACAAAAATTACACCCTCTATTTTAATAAACAATTTTTACAAAACTCAGTTCACTAGTTTACCAAAACCCAGCCCGAAAAAAATAAAATTTTAAAAGAGATTTAAAACGTGAGCTAAGGCTAAAGTAAATATACAGTAATATACGGTATACCCCCCTATACTTAAATTTTGCTATGTCCTCATAGCACAAGTGTCATGAAGCCAAGGCTCGGTTCAAATATAGGGTGATATAGCGGAACTGAGGAGGAGGGTCCCCCTATACTTAGGCCAAAATTGACCTAAGTACAAGAAGACTGAACGAGGGAGGGATGAGCAGGCAGGTCCCCCCTATACTTAGGCTACAAATAGCCTAAGTAAGGTCTGCATTAGGGGGGAGGGTGCTCTATGATACAAGGGTGGGGAGGGGGGTTCGTGAAATATACACACACAGAGAGACAGATAGTGGTAGAGAGATGAAGAGAGAGAGAGATAGTGAAATATACAGGGGGATGGTGGGAGTGAGTGTGTATATGCAAGTGTAGGTGTGTGTGTGGGGGAGGGGGTAGATCATCAAGTGATCTTTTTTTTACAACATGCTAGACTGGAAGTAAATATGCAGATGCAATTTTTTTTACTACAATATGCAATGCAGGCTGTCTGATCTAAAACTCCTAAACTTTCTTCCCGAATTCTTTTGCGACCTTTTCAGCGGAAGCTCCCAACTTCACGCCTCCATGAGAATCAAGCATCCTCGATCATCATGGGCCCTGCCACAAAAGAGAAAAGTTAAACACACCGAGAAATTAAATCAGCAGATGCAAAAATTGATGCATGAAACGAGGACCTAAAAAAATGAAATTAATCAAAAAATCAAAATTCAATAATTAAGCAAAGCCGTTTTCCGGCAACGGTGCCATTTGATGAATGCGAAATTCACCTCTTTAATAATCGATAATTGTAGTATAGGAGGCAAATTTCGGTCAATCAAAATACTACAATCTTTGAATGTTGTGGAATATTTTTACTTCGCAAGTGTACCAAGGTCGAACACAGGAAACGATGATTTTTAGTTACGTGGTCTTAAATCAAATTAAATAATTAATTAATGCTTGATTAATTTATGTGTTGAGAAAATATACAATGCAATGAGATGCAAATGCAAGGAAATATGTAGGGACAACTGTTCAACACAGGATTTGTGATTAAGATTTCAGCTCCAATATATGTTAATCAATAACCTCAAAATTTATCACAGATCAAAAGCTAAAGCTCAAGAGAAATAATCAGAGTATCAGTACTGAGCTCTATTGAAAATTTCTTTTAATTTACTTGTACATTGTTCCTTAAGCAATAAATATTATCATTTAAAAAATACAAGGGAAATAATTCTCAATCTTCCTTTTTGAAGCTCCTGCGCAGATTAAATCCTCAATGAATAATGATTAAATAAAGTATGAGGATTTATTTCAAAAACTTTTCTCAATGGAGTCCCTGCGTAAATATCATTGATTCCTCAAGCCTGAACATGTCAAAATTGAGCCAGCAAGTCAAATGAGATCCTCGAATAATAATTATTAATAAACAAACTTAGATCTGATTACAAGCTATGCTAAATTGTAGAGCATGAAAATAACTTCAAATGACATATTGTACGCTAAAATCGGAGTCCGTATGAAAAAGATACGCTAAAATGGAATTCTAGGGACTAAAATGTAAATAAAATAAAGTTTTTCTTGCAAAGAGGTCCCTGGGAGGACTTATTTGTAATTAGAAAAGTTTGAGGGGGCCCTTTGTAATTTACCTACAACAGGGGTATTTTTGCAATTCCAGGAACCTTTGTGGGCTTAAGTGCAATTTTCCCACGTGCACGTGCGTTGCACGTGCGCCACCAGGCTCGTGGGAGGACCGGGAGGCTTGGGGGTAGGGCGAAGGCTCGACGGCTGAGGGAGGCTCGCATGCCCCGAGGCTCACGCTCGGGAGCCCGAATCTACGTGGCGACTCGGTCTTGCTTCGGGGGACCCGAGCCTCGAGGCTGGGGCCGAGGCTCGGGGGTGATGCGTGGCAGAACGTGCACCGTTGGATCAAGGGCCACCATCGCCCGATCCAACGGCGCCTGAGTGTCGTGATGGAGGGCGGGGCGGCCGGAGGAGGCGGTGCCGCGGGCCAAGGCGCGGCGAGCGGGGCTCGGCCGGAGTCGAGCACGGCGGAGGCGAGCGGGGGTGAAGCGCCGCACCTCGACCGCCACACGGCGCGAGGGCGGTCGGCGCAAGGGCCTGCGACGGGGGAGCGGGGCGGCGCTCGAAGCACGGAGGCTGCGCTCGAGGTGCGAGCTGGGGCTGAGGCGGGGGTTGCGCGATCGAGGGGCGGTGCCTCCGCGCGGAGGCGGAGGGCGTGCGCGACCGGAGCTGGAGGGCGCGGCGAGCGGGGCTCGGCCGGAGTCGAGGTGTACCTGCAACGAAGAGAACAGAAATGGATAAAAAATAGAGGTTATGTTTGTCGAGTTCGCCTGGGAAGTGTGAAGAGGCCAACGCCTCTTCGATCTTTGCCTCAGCTGTGGGCATTCGCGACGAAGCTCAGCCACTCGCCGAAGGAGCGACCGCAGAGGTGAAGCTTCCTCTGGATCACGCCTTCCAAGTCGCTGTCACCGACTCCAGGGATATGGCGATGGCTGGTTAGGATCAGATCCATCGATCTGATCGAACGGCCGAAGTGAGGTGCGAACGAGTGGCTAAAATGGAAAGTCTGGACAGATCCAACGGTGAGATGTGAAGGGGTGACGTGGCGTGAGGTGGACCATGGGATGAGAGCTCATCCTGCGGCTGAGGTTGAGGGTGACGTGGAGCGTGGTGAACCATTGGATGTCAGTAAGATCGGGCGGCTGTTATGAAGGCGGGGTGATTAGCCAGAGAGCGCCACGTGGCCCAATGAGAAAAATTCAAATAAAAATGCAAAGATAAATAGAAAAGAAATAGTTAGAGGCCGAATTAGGAAAAAGTCAAAACATGAAAGTTGCTCGTCTCGATGAGATCTACAACTTTTATATTGGTCAAAAAGCTAAAAGAGGTCTACTGTACAAAACATATTTTTGGGGGTATTTTTAAGGGGATAAAAACACTGATTTTATGGTTTTGAGATATTTTTGTATTTTTTAGTGCTTTTAATGGTCAGTACATTATAGACAATTATCCTATCTAATTTTTAGGGGTTTTTGAGGAAAAATTAATTACAAGAAAAATAAAGGAAATTAAATACAATAATTAAATGGTAAATTATATACAATATATTACATGGTAAAAACAAAGAATTAAAGGGTATTTTTATTGGATAGATTAAACATGGGTTTTAATTAGCGGCTTTTAGAATGATGAATTCGAGATTCATCACTCAGCCTATGAAATGCCTCCTCCATAGGAGGAATAGTAGAGTCCGCCACGATCAGGGAACGTGCTGCATCGTATTCTGGATCAAGGTTAACGAGAAAAACACCTAACATAGTAGCATTCCAGTAGGTCTTCTGTTTCTCTAGAGTGGTTGTCAGAGGCATGAGGCTATAAAGCTTCTCAAACATCCTCGTAGAGATGTGTACAACGAGTGCAGAGGACATCCATTCTGCTTGATAGTAAATAGTCATGCTGGAGTTGCAGAATCTTCGTCTCATTCTTTGCCTGAGAATATGTAGCAGCCAGAATATCCCACATTGCTTTGGCAGTGGGCTGATGAAGAATATCATTGGCAATCTTAATTACCAGGGTTCCAGATAGCCAAACCTCGGCATATGCATCATCTGCCTCCCATGAGGCATTGACCCCAGTCTTCTCAGCATGCTCTTCTTCAGTAAGAATGTATTTCTTACCGGTTGACTTCATCATACTCATGAACTACATCGCCCACAGTTCGTAAATTGAACCATCCATCTTCACAATCGGCGCTGGACCTTTGAAGGAGCCTATGGATGGGATATCTGCCTTGCTTTCTGACATAGTGATAATGGAAGACTGGGGTAGTAAACTGGAGATATGATCGTCCACACGGACATTAACGGGTTTAGTTGCATGTGTAGACTCAAGCAACCAAACCCATTACTTTGGAGAAGTGCGAGCTTGACTTAGGGTTCTGCGTGCACGGGAGTCAAGACCTTTAGAAGGTTACGTGCAGGAAACAAATGCGGGGCACGTGAAGATCACACGCACTGGGGATGCGCAGAGGCACAACATGCAGGGTCGCCGCACGCAAGGACACAACATATACAGATCACTCGCACAGGGAGTGCGCATATTACTCGTACAAGAAGCGCGCACTAGGGCACGGCGCGCACGCAGGGAGCGCGCACATAGGGAGCGCGTAAGGGCACACGGAGCACGCACAGATTAGCTGCACCATGCACAGGCATGCAGAGGCGAAGGCGCACCGTGCGCAGGCACGCGCAAGCGAAGGCGCGAGATCAGAGATGGAGGCGGAGGCGCGGGATCAGAGATCAGAGGCGAAGGCGCAGAGGGGGCGCGCGGAGGCGCGAGGGCTTGAAGGTGGGGATATGATTAGGGTTTGGCTCGAGAACTTCGATCTAGGACCGTCGCTCCGATACCCATGTTGGGAAAATAAGAGAACTTATTTATTCCATCCGCCCTAGGCTCTCTTATATAGAAGAGTAGCCTATGGGTAAAATACATAGAGAGTCCAACAGAAAATAAAAATATAAGAAAAGTACATAAGTGAATAATATATCTCTACAAGTATGATTTGTGTACTTTGTCTAACAATGTAAACTGACATGATAATAGGTATATATTTTTTTGAAGAGGAAGGTGCGTAATAAGAACAAGATTGAAGGCTCAATAAGTGCTCAGTACATATTCGAAGAGGTAGCCAACTTTTGTTCTCGATACTTGTCTGACGACATTGAAACCATTCATAATCATCCCATCCGTAATGAGCACATTGAAAATGAATGTGTGGTTGGTCTCTCCATTGTTTAAACACGCAGTCGATCTTTTAAAAAAGGAAAATCACGAATGATGACCACATAAGAGAAAGAAGCTACCGAGCTTTATGTTCTAGATAATACAGACGAAGTAACACCATTTGCAGAGTATGTATACATCATATTCAGTTTATTTTTTATAATAAGATCTTCAATTCATAAAATATTTTTCTCTAACTGTAGGGAGTACATGGATAAGTTAATGATAGAGAATCCCTATTTTACTGAAGATGAAGTTGTGGATGAATTCATGGAGAAATTCTCAAATTGGTTTAAAGAGTGTATAAAGCTGATTGATCCGACAGATCCTTGACACAAGATGCTCAATGACCTATCACTTGATCCCAATCATTTGGTGATGTCGTACAGTGGTTTTTTTGTCAATGGGTGTAGATTTCATTATGTGGATACAACTGCAAGCTTAACTACATACAACTCTGATGTTATGGTAAAAGGATCATGTTACGGTGAGGATAGTTTGAATTATTACGGGATTCTTAAGGAGGTGCTTGCGCTTGAATATCATATGCCACCTCATAATAAGCTCTTCTTATTTTCGTGTGAATAGTACGATCCACAATATGGTGTGATTGTTGACCATATACATGATATTGTAAATGTCATTGCCCGAAAATATATCTGAATATTTGAACCTTTTGTCCTAAGTTCACAAGTTGATCATATATGTCATGTTCCAATAGCAGGGGAAATCGAAAAAGAGATGATCGCTTTACAGTTTTAACGAAGATGTCACCCATTTATACGGATTCTAATGACCAATTGAATATAGATGACTCATCAACTGTACTTGTTCCAGACTTCGAGCGACCACGTAGTGTAGCAATGTACCCATACTATCATTGTGAGTTGATTAAAACTGAAGTTTAATAATTTATTTATTTGTAGTATCTCTTTCTTAATTTTTCATGTCATGACATATTGATGTTTACAGGAAATGCGTATGATGCGTGGACGAGGTTCTAGAGGGAGCGAGAGCAGAACACATCGTGATGATGATCGTATTTCAGATCGACATACTCCAAACATCGATGGTATGGCTCCTTATAGTGATATTTTTAAAAAAATAATTATAATATTTACATGCTTGTTTTTACAATAGGTGAGCATAATGAAGATGTCGCAAGACTTGTTTCTTATATGCTTGATACTGACGTAGAAGTCCCTTCGCAGTATGCACATTACATTTCTTTAGCAGGAATACCTCCAAGTGTTACACGCTCTCGCCAGCTCACTCCACAATCCTCTACCCATCATCATAGCCCTGACCAATCTCAGATTCCTCCCCAACCTCCTCCACTAGGTTCAGGTCCGCCCATTACTCAGGATCCTTCCCATCCCCATGACACTCCTTAATGTCAAGTCTCGCCCCCAACTCAAGATCCTCGAAAATACTTGCAATTTCTACCAGACGGGTATCTGCTTTATAAACAGTTCTTTTAATTACTATATATGTGTGCTTATTTATCATGCTTATTTATTTGTAATAAGTAATTTTAGAATTCAGGTACACACTTGATAATCAACATGTTGTGGCCCAAGCACTCACGAAGGCCTTCCGAGCTATGCAGGATTGCTCGGATTATAGATGGAGTTGTATAACTCCATAAGAACACGAGCGAATCCTAAATGGTGTTTATGTAAGATTCATGACGTGATGTTATTTATTGATTATTTTCAAAATAATTATTAATAACTGAAACTTGATGTGCAGAACTTGTATACGCTAACACCTGGTCATACAAAAGAAATATAACGATTTGCTCTAGTAAATCTAGCAACAGACCGAGTAAAGGACAATATTTACAGGGCAAGAAAAGCTGCAATCAAGAAGCTAGATGGTGCGGAAGATTGGGAGAGAGCAAAATTATGCGTGCCATCGTGGTGCGCTCCAGCGAGGTGGAGTCACTATTGTGACCTTTTCATTCAAGAAAAATTTCAGAAGAGGTCTGAAGCAGGGAAGATAAATAGAGGGAAACAGAGTATTAGATCAACTAGTGGATCGAAGAGTCATGGAACTGGGAGGCATGAACTGGTATGTAGAAATAACAAAGTTTGGTTTTATATTATCATTTGTAAGTTTGTGTTGACGACTATTATGTTGGTAATATAGCTTGGAGCTGATAAACGTCCTCCAACCTTTCTCAAATGGTGGACCGCGACTCATACAAGTGAAGGGGATTGGGTTACACCTGAATCAGAGGCGGTGTTGGTACGTTGGTTATCATTTATATATATTTTAATTCTTTCATATTAAACTAAAAAAATATTTTGTAGGATCATTACACGGACCTATATAGAGCCAAGTTTGGTGTTTCCATTTCCGATGAAGAAATAGACTTCAATGATAATTTATGAAAAGAAGTCATCAGTGAGCGTGAGGTGGGACCTAATAGAAGGCAGACTTTGGGTGGTTTGCCACCTAAGTTCACATCCTCTACTTCACAGACAGTGAGTATGCTGGTAAATAAGGTGGATGACATTCATTTAAATTTAGGCTCTTTCAACAAGGTTGTCAAGGCCATTGACCATTTGAGGTATGTAGCTAATTCATCATCATGCAATTTTAGATCGTAGTTTAATAAATAAGTTATTTTCCTATCATTTAAATATTCCTTTTGTTCTTTGTAGAAAAATGCAATCAAGACTTGATCACGAGGAAATGGAAGAGGAGGACGATGAAGACGAAGATGATGAAGAAAATGAGGAGGATGACGATGACAATTAGGAGATCGAGGATGATGTCATGACATATAGGGTATCACAAAGGAAGGGAGTTATCATTTCAGAACATAGGGAGAATATGAAGAAGAGAAAGGAAAATCCAAAGGAAAAAGGCAAGGCCAAAGAAGACAGTGTCTTTACCAAGTGGAGTAAAAGGAAACCTTAGTATTAGTTATTTTATCATCTAAAATTTGATGTTATAAAACTTCGAGTCTTGTCTTTTTAATTTTTGATATGTATGACTAATGTAGCTCTGCATGAACTATTGCACGTTATAATTTTGGATGCATGTCTTTATGTTAATTGTGTTTTCTACTTTGTGATGATTACTTTGATAGCATTAGCAGTTAAAACGGATAGTATTATATTATTTTTTTAATATTTATAGGATAAAAATCCAAGAAAGGACCAAGTTTGAGGTTACATGTTTCGACTATAATTTTTTTCTTTTATAATTAGAATTTCCGATTACTATGGCACTACATTGCTACTACTATTGTAGAAATATAGCGGTAAAGTGGTAACAAATTAGTACCAACGTGGTGGTAAACAACTGTTACAAGTTTCATAAGGTCGTTATGCCCTCACGTATATGTGGTCCCTTAATAGTCGCAAAGTCATGTCTAAATAATTGTAATTTTTTTAAACTTTACCACTATTTTGCGACTATAATACGACCATTTGCGACTATTATTGCGATCACAACTACTACCACAGTGTGATCTCCAATAGTTTGCGACCATTTTGGTGTGACTACAGAATTTGCTACCGCATGTGGTAGCAAACATGTGTTGCTAACATTTTGCAACTATTTTACCACTCTTTTGCTACTACAATTGTAGTAGTAAAATCTATTTTTTCTTGTAGTGATCCATCAATGCATATGTGTGTGGGAAATATCATAAGTACATGTTAAAGTTAATGAAGGACGTAATCAAAGAGGTTGTAAAGGAGAACATCGTGCATAAGTCATGGACAATAGCTACTACATTAAAAAATGGTGAAATGATCCAGTAAGTATGACATTTTTTTGAATGCGTGTGCTGTACATTGCATTGACGTGATCTTGAAGGACTTTGATAAGAAGAAAATAGAGGCAAAGGTGGTGGATCAAGCATGTACAATCACCACATTTATTTACACCCATTCAAATGTTTTTTCTTTGATGAGAAGGATGTCAGGATAACTTGTCAAGCATGGGATCACAAGGTTAGCGATCAATTTTATAATATTGCAAAGCCTGAGAGAAAACAAAATCGGATTGAAAACCACATGCTGCCAAGTAGAATGATTTAAGAGAGGCTCTATTGGAAGGAGTGAGGAAACTAAAGTCATTGAACAATGATCTCCACTTATGGGATGACGTGACACAAGTCATGAAAAGTCATGGAATCTAATGTGCTACAATGAAAATCGTAGGTGATGATAAGAAACTAATAGTGGGAGCGATCTACGGAGCAGTATGCTGCATGAGGGAGAGTGTGAAAGAAAATATCAACAAATGATTAAAGGTTTGACTGGGCGTTATTGATTAATGTTGGTTCAAGATGCTCTCACTTCATCTTCACAAGGTTTATATGTACATTGCTAAAGTAGATAATGGATAATATATAATTCATCATGATTTGATTCTTAAAAACACGTGTGCTTGTGTCCAGCTTATTGTTTCAATCCAAAGCACCAATATAATCACAATCTTAGTAATAATAGGGCCTTTTAATGGCTTTTCAGGTTGTGGTGGAGAAGCTTGTGATGGGTAAGAGATGCAAACTATGTGCACGAATGGGGTAAATAGATACAAACTTGAGTTTGTAAATAATCTTATAAATATTTAATAAAAGATTTGCGTGACATAATGATTTTCACTAAATGAAGGTGAAGTTCTT
Organism: Ottelia alismoides; assembly: GCA_037367405.1. Taxonomy (NCBI): domain Eukaryota; kingdom Viridiplantae; phylum Streptophyta; class Magnoliopsida; order Alismatales; family Hydrocharitaceae; genus Ottelia; species Ottelia alismoides. Next base: position 74,236 of record JAZKJV010010457.1, read on the forward strand.
TAAGGATGCACTTGGGACATTCGGTAGAATTACCGCGACCAATATGCAGGATAATACTCTTCCTCGTAAGTATCTAGATTCTATACATATACTATTTATGCTTCTTAAATCTTAAATTGATGTGACATGGTTATTATTTATCAATAGTGATTTCTCTCTTTTCACTTTTTCGTGATCGAATGGTGGTTACTATATATGTTAGAAGCTCCAAACCTACATAAGGTAGCCATAAAAGTAGTTATTCAAAGCTGCTTCTGCTAAGGGATGTGAGAGAAACTAGAGTATGTTCAACATCACCCGTTCCAAAGTAATGAATAGATTGGGAGAAGAGAAGCTTTATGATCTCATATATGTGCAATACAACTTAAGATTGAAGATGAAAATGCAAGAGAGGGGCATGACAGAGATAACCATATAGACCACACTAATCTTATGTGTTTATATATATATATAATAAAAATGTATGATGACAATGCATAGAAGATGTTCTTTGGAAGGACGGATTCCATTGTTGCTCCAACGCTCGATGAGGCATGAGGAAGGTCAAGTCAAAACATAAGTCAATAAGTGGGAGTAGATCTTGACAACTACATGGCAAAATCCGATCGAATAATGAGCCCTCAGGGTTTGAACTTAAGGCAATTGTTGATTATATACTTTCCACAAGTTCCGAAGAAAAATCAAAATCAAAATGACATTGGAGATAATGATGATGATGCGATTAGCAATGGTGGTGGATCTAATGACAGAGATGATGACAGAGAGAGATTTTCAGGTGGATTATCTAGGGGTGGTCATAGGCCGTGTGGTAGAATATTCGAGAAAGGACTCCATGCAGGTCGTAAATTTACGAAACAATGAATGAATACGCACTACCCTATTTGTCCCAAGCCTGAATTCAGGACCTGCAGACTTGTAGATTACAAGGGATATTGACACAGTTTTGATAAGAACAACTACATGGAAGATTTGATATCTTTTGTGGGTTCATTAAGTATGTACGATATAACTCATATTTTGGCAGAGCAACATCAAGCCCTTTAGGTGGATATGAATCACATGATGACTGTTAGAAAATACATTCTGTTTTTGTATTGTAACCCCACATGGGTATTTCAGTATTTTATCACTACACTGTACTCTCTAGGGTTTCTAGGGTTTTCCTATATAAGGACCCCTAGACCCATTGGAATAAACACACAGTTTTCATTTTTTTACATGGTATCAGAGCAACGGTCCTAGACCGGGGCTCTAAAACCTAAATTTTTTCCCACCCCACTCACCGCCCTCGTCATGCTCGATCCCTAAGGGCCCTCTAGGCGCCCCTCCCAACGCCACCCTCCCACGCTCCCCTCTCGCCAGGCGTTCCCCTGCCATCCTCCTCTCCAGGCCGCCTCTCCAGGCCTCCTCTCCAGGCGTCCCATGCTGCCCTCCTCCCAAGGTGCCCCCTCCCCCTGCCATGCCCCCTCCGCAAGGCGCCCTCCGCCAGGCGCCCTCCTCCCTGCCGCGCTCCCCTCCCGCGCCCCCCTCTTGCGCCTCCCCTGTCGCGCCCCCCGGCGCCCCCTGCCGCCCTGCCCTCCTTGCCCTCTCGCCAGGCGCCTCTGCCCCCTCAGGCCCCCCTGCCATGGCCTCCAGGCACCACTGACTCCAGGCCCTCTTCGCCACGGCCTCCAGGCGCCACTGCCTCCAGGAACCTCTACCTCTGCCCCCTCAAGCGGCCCCTGCCCCACAGCCCCTGCCTCCAGTGCTGCCCCACGGCCCATGCCCTACGGCCCCTCTTCGCAAGGCCTAGGCTCCCTGCGACCCAAGGCTCTCCGCAAGGACCTAGGCCCCCTCGCAAGGCCCCTGGCTCCCTGCACCCTATGCTGCCAACCATAGATTGATGGTCTTCTTCATGGACTAAATCAGTATGGTCTGCTAATTGTGTATGATCTCAATTACCTCTGCATACTAGGTCATTGACCACTACGGCCACCATGGCATCTGCTCATACATCTTCGGACTCCAAGCTCCTGTACCATACATCATCTATGCTGGTACAGGGCACCTCAATCAAACTAAAGGGATCAGAGAACTGCACTATGGTCTCGATCCTTCAAAATATTCATTGGTGGCCAGCGCAAGATCTACATTCTCACTACCAATCCGCCTGCCGAGACAGACGCCAACTATGACACCTGGTATGTCGATAATTTCCAGGTAATCACTTGGATGATGAATAGTGTTGATCCTAATATTGCATCAAATTTGCTCTACAAAACAACTGCAAAAGAAATGTGGGAGAGTCTTGAGAAAACATACTCCCGGAAAATAACCAAATCCAGGCTTTCTGATATTTACACAAGAATTTGGTCTGCAAATCAAGGAGAAACATCTTTGATATAATATTATAGGATCCTCACAGGGTTATTTGAAGAGCTGCTTATATTTCAACCTACCTGCTGTGACAAGCAAATAGGTGAAAGAGCAGAATGGCAGGTGTACCGTTTTCTTTCAAGCTTACACCCTCGATATAAATATGTCAAAGACCAATTTCTGACGGGCGTCTTCCCTACCGTCCCTTGAAACTATTTTCGGCAGACTACAGGAGCTGGAATCGCCTAACCCACCTCCCACTGCAGACACTACTGCTCACTTTGCAGGAGGACGCCCACCTTTCCAAGGAGGACGCGACCGTACGTTTGGTCGCAGTCGTGGACGAGAGCAGGGACGGGGATGAGACTCAGGACACGGCCGTGGTCGTGATTTTTCAAATCCTCGTTATACAGCATGTACTCATTGTGGCCGCTGGAACCATCCGTCTGACAAATGCTGGGTTACCTTTGGCATGCCCAAAGCCAATAATGCATATGAGGCAACACCTTATGACACAACTTATGATACTATGGAGACCTCCCAGGCTTAGTCTCCCACAGATGCTCCAGTGTCTTTTAGTGTTGCAGAATATACTCGTCTTCGCCCACTCATTCAGAACCCAGTTGTCGACACTACAACTTCAGGGCCTACTGCAACTCTAGCAGCCACCACAGGTAAGATTGCTAGTTCTGCCTCTACCTCTACTTCTACCTGGATCATCGTCTCGGGTGCATCAACCCACCTCACAGGAGAATGTAGTCTCCTCACCTCTCCTAGGGACCCCTCTACGGTGAAGCATGTTCGTGTGGCCAATGGCGCCTACTCACCTATCACTAGTGTGGGGACTATGGAATTTAGCCCCAAACTTAGACTAACGGATGTCTACTGTGCTCCTGCTTTTCCCCTCAATCTGCTGTATGTTCACAAATTATGCATAGAACTCAATTGCCGCGTGATATTTGATGATTTATGCTGTTATTTTCAGGACATCCGGACGAGACAGATCTTTGGTGGGGGACATGAGAAGAACGACTTATATTATCTTGATATCCCTTTCAACTCTGGTTTCGCTGGCGCAACTTCCATCTCTGTTGATCCTCTTCTCTGACATCTTCGTCTGGGTCACCCCTCTGCTAATTCTCTTTCCTTAATGTTCCCTGAACTGTCCATGCTTAAACCCTTCGAGTGTGAGGCATGTCAGTTCGGAAAACATCATCGTGCATCTTTTCCTGCTAGGACTGAACCCTGTCGTACTATGCCTTTCTCATTAATTCATTGTGATGTTTGGGGACCTTGTCCTGTCCGAACCATTGGTGGACACCGCTATTTTGCTGTCTTTGTGGATGATTATAGCAGGTCATTCTAGGTCTATCTTCTTAAAGAACGATCAGAAATCAATAAAATTGTCAAAGGTTTCTTCGCTTATGTCAAAAATTATTTTTCATCGAATATTCATATATTCCGCTCAGACAATGCCTTGGAGTTTACTCAATGAGATCTTTCTGATTTCTTTGCTTCCAATGGGACAATACATCAAACCTCTTGTCCTTATACCTCTCAGCAGAATGGGGTTGTTGAACGCAACTTCGTCATCTCCTAAATATTGCCCGTTCCCTTCTCACCCAGATGAAAGTTCCCAAAACATACTGGGGTGATGCTGTTCTCACTTCAATCCATCTTATCAACAGGATTCCCTCTCTTACTCTCAAAGGCTCCACACCATTCTCTTTACTTCACCCTGATAATCTTCCCTTTCCTCTACCTCTACGAATATTTGGGTGTGTCTCCTTCGTCCACAATTTTCACACCAAAGACAAAATATCCCCTCGAGCCATCAAATGTGTTTTCCTTGGTTACTCCTCCACTCAAAAAGGTTACATATGTTCATGCCGATGTAACTTTCTTTGAGCAAACCAGCTTCTTCACACAAACTGTCACCGATGTCCCTCTAGATCTTCCTCCACCACCAAACAACTACACCCATCGATCTCGGACCTCACCACCAGATGTCTATCCACCCATATCTCTGCCTCACGATGATATGCCATCTTCGACAGTCCCCTCCGCTACTGTTTCAGATGATCCAGAAGACCTGCCGATTGCATTAAGGAAGCAAAAGAGAAAGTGTACCTCTTATCCTATGTCTAACTTTACTACTACTGCTGGACTTTCTTCCACTGACAAACAATATGCAGATGCCCTAATGACTATCTCCATTCCGAAAGATCATCACAGTGCCTCCCAAGATCCAGGTTGGCGACAAGCCATGAACGAAGAAATGGATGCACTCACATCCAGGGGCACGTGGGATCTTGTGCCATGTCCTAAAGGCATCAAGCCCGTTGCTTGCAGATGGGTCTTTACGACCAAACAATCTCCAGATGGTTCTATTGACAGACTTAAGGCCAGACTTCTGGCAAAAGGATTCACTCAGACATATGGGGTCGATTACTTTGAGACCTTCTCCCCTGTTGATAGGATGGGTTCCATTCGCACAATACTCTCTGTTGCAGCTAACAAGAATTGGCCAATTTTTCAGCTGGATGTAAAGAATGCCTTCTTATATGGTGATCTTGAAGAAGAAGTCTATATGATGCAACCGCCGGGTTACTCCGTCGAGGGGGAGTACGTGTGCCGACTTCGTAAGGCCATCTATGGCCTAAAGCAGAGTCCTCGAGCCTAGTTCGACAGGCTTACTACTGAAATCAGCTCTCTTGGCTTTCACAAGACAACATCTGATTACTCTGTGTTTATTATACAACGATCCACTGGCACTGTGATACTTGCTGTCTATGTTGATGATATGGTGGTCACTGGTGATGATGAAAATGAAATTCTAGAGACCAAGGCATTCCTTAAGAAGGTGTTTGTCACCAAGGACCTTGGACAACTCCGGTACTTTCTTGGTATTGAGGTAATACGCACTGCTGAAGGGTTACATCTATCACAACGGAAATACTGCTTGGATATTCTTACGGAAGTCGGTTTACTTGGATGCAAACCATCTGGCATCCCTGCAGAGGTACGAAAACACGCTACATCCGCCGATTCTGAGTTTGAAGACACTACACGATACAGAAGCCTCGTGGGTAAACTAATCTACTCAGCGTTACTAGGCCTGATATATCTTATGCTGTAAGCAGAGCCATCCGCCACATGGAAAGACCTCTTTACAGTCATTGGCAGGATGTCCTTTTGATCCTTCGATACTTGAAGGAATCACCAGGGCGAGGACTCATCTATAGGGTCAACGGTCATACTGATATCACTGCTTATGCAAATGCTGATTACGCAGTTCTCCTGAGGACAGATGATCCGTTACAGGCTATGCTATGTTTGTTGGTGGTAACCTTGTTACATGGCGAAGCAAGAAGCAAACCGTGGTTTCCAGATCAAGTGCAGAGGCGGAATATAGGGCAATGGCCCATGCTGTTTGTGAGATTACGTGGCTTGTATCTTTTCTACGAGATCTTGGGTTCCCAGCTACTACTCTTACACCGCTATACTGTGATAACAAGTCTGCTACATACATTGCCACCAATCCAGTATTTCATGAACGAACGAAGCACATTGAAGTTGACTGTCACTTCATTCGAGATGCAATACGAGGAGGGCAGATCGTCACACCACATATCTCTACAGATCTTCAACTTGCAGACATGTTTACTAAAGCACTACCAAAGAAGCGTCTTTTATGGATAACTTCCAAGTTGGACATGATTGATGGATATGCTCCAACTTGAGGGGGAGTGTTAGAAAATACATTCTGTTTTTGTATTGTAACCCCACAGGGGTATTTCAGTATTTTATCTCTGCACTGTACTCTCTAGGGTTTCTAGGGTTTTCCTATATAAGGACCCCTAGACCCATTGGAATAAACACACAGTTTTCATTTCTTTACAGACAAATAGTTGACATGTTCTCATAATACTTTCATACACTTCTGTCTCCTTCTTGTTCTCCTCGGCCTACCTTGATCTTAAGGTTATGGTATGGGTACAACTACACTGTTGAAAACTATCAAGGTGGCCAATCAAACTACCTCAATCAGAGTCAGACCAACATTTTCGATGGCGACAATTATGGGATCTTTCCTGACTATTACTCGGCCATGCCTCTTCCTATTCTGCAGAGATTGCCTCTCGCACCATCGTCATCATTTCGAAGTTCTCAAGCTAGTTCTTCACAACCTTGCTGTGTCACTCATAATACTGACTATGGTGATATTTATCCTCATATCAGGATACTTTTGGGCATTGATGAACATGAGTACGTGCAATACATGATGAATTAGAAGGTTATGTACTCGTATATCACTTGGAAGAATTATCGTGAGTGCATAAAATTAGAGATGTGTTACGAGTGACGATATGAAATGGGAGGCCATACAGATCCACCTTACAACTCATCGATTCCATCATCATCTTAGCTTATATCTTTTATTTCATCACACAGTCATTTATTTTCTTGAATGAAATAATATTAGGATAATTTAGATGCATCTGTAGTCCAACGAATTCACTTGAATATTATCCACGATATTTTATTTTTGTGAAGGTAACATCATGTTGTTATCTATATTTAAGAATCGACTCATGCTATTTATTTTTATGAATGAAAGATGTATTATAAATGTTGTTAACTCAGTTATTTCCTTTCCAATATTTCTCAGTATTCAGCATTACCATTAATAATAACTATATGAGCGATATGTGTGATATAACATGTATGAATGAGCAACATGTATGATATAAGTGTTTGTTTATAAGTTGTTTATTAATTTAAAAATTAGAAAAATACTAATTAAAAAGATTCATTTTAAAGATATTTTTGATATTTTTCCATCGATATTGTTGATATATCATGATATATCCCTGATACATCTTTTTCTGAGTGGACCAATACAATATCGATATCGATATTTTGAACCTTGAGGTAAGATCCAGATTGGCCTAGGATGAGTCTGGTACATACGTCATCTTTTTTTGGGTAAACTTGATAGTCAAATCTTTTTGAGGTGAATAAGTTGTCAATGATGTGCCTTAAATTCTCCAAGGAGTGAAGGACCCATCCAATGTGCAGTAACAAACGTCGCTTTGATATTTCTATCTTAATTACAAAAAAGTCCCTGAACTATACACCTGGTTTCAATGTCATACATGAACTTTAAAAAGTAACAATGTGGTACCAGAACTTTCAAATTGTCTCAATGTAGTCATTCACCATATAAATTTAGTTGATTATTTCATCAAGTTAACCTTGAATTTCAATAGTTAGGGATCACATTGAGACAAAATTAAAAGTTCAGGTACCACATTGTTACTTTTTAAAGTTCAGGTATAACATTGAAATCAGGTGTATAGTTCAGGGATTTTTTATAATTTACGCAAAAGAATATTCCATTAGGTCCTTGGAGCAGCAGAAACAAAGCAAAGGGTATAAACGCAAAAAATTCCCAGCAATCAATCGGCAGCAGCCCGTTTCTCCTCAGGGAAAACCGATCCCACACGTGCCGTATACGCGCCAGAGCTTTCCTCCTTCCCGCTTTGACTGAGAGAGCGGCCCTCACCTCACCTCCGTCCCCGTTACTTCGCGATCTCATCCCCCGATACCTAAATCCCCAAATCGGAGATCCAGATCCCTCCTCCAATGGCGGATACTGGTCGATCATCGTGACGCCCATCGCGGCACTCCGGCGATGCCCGCACCGAGGGGCCAGCGGGATGAGGAGACCGGCCTCCGTGAGGAATCTCCCACGGCCAAGCGGCCTAAGAGCGGAGGCGATGCGAGGAGCCCGTTGACCCGCGCCGAGATGGCGGCCGCCGCCGCCGTGTTTCTGCTATTCTCGTCTGGGCTCGTCTGTGTGTACCTGACGATGCCGGAGACCGAGTTCCGACTCCTCAGGCTACCGCGATCCCTCTCCGATCTCAGGGTCTTGAAGTGAGCTCCCTGACCCTGTTCCCAGTTGCCCGTTATGTTTTTTCTTTTGGTTGGGGGAGAATATCGCGTCGGATCTGGTGGCGTGTGTTTGGGGAAGTAGTCGTTTTGCGTGGCGAGAAGGAAAGCTGAAATCTTTGATTGAGAGTGAAGCTTTAATGCTGTCGGAGACCTTTTTAGTGGATTGAAAGGTCCTGCATGCACCTTACAACAGTTGTTTTTCCCATTTTTGATCACGAGGGTGCCTGTGTTACGTGGGTCATTAGATATTTCGAGATGGGCATGCCCTTGGACGCATGGATCGTTGTGTTTGGTGTCGTAGAAGCTTCATGTTTTATGTTTTCAGAAGGCTGCTTTTTAAGTAATGAAACTGGGAGTCCTTGATATTATTTTTGTTGGTTCAATTGTTTGTTATTTCTTCAAACGCTTCCTGATTTGTTTTTTTGTTCCTCCTCCTCGATCAGCCTTTGCTCATGGTTGAGTTATGGAACTCTGATGTATAATTTTCTTCGAGGAACCGGTAATTGTGAGGTTTGAACCATGGCCTTTTCGCTGGTAGATAGTAGGTACACTGCTTAACTGCATGACAATTTAAGCGGACTTGATATGTATTTCTGTTATCCTCAACAACGATGCAGCTTGGTATTTATGATCTATCAAGTTGTGGAGGGGCTTTTGTTGTTCTATTTTGTAGCTGCTGTTCTCTTTGAAGAAATGTCCCAACATTTAAAATTGGTTGTCTCAATTAGTCATTGACTTTAGATTTTTCTTTCATTGGAATACATTCGAAACAGAGGTTTTCTAATGCACGTCTTCCTCTAACAATTATATTTTCTGCTCGTTCTTAATGTGTAAAGGCTCAATGCAAATGTAACTATTTGCTTTCTTATTTTATTTGAGAGTGAAATTCTTTCTGATAGCATTTGCTCGACTTGTTACATTTCATATTGAGTTTTGTTTGAGTGTTGCTGCATCTGATAAGAAAAAGTCAGTACTTTCGGACGAGAAATGATTAAAGGCCAGCATATTAATGGACTTCATATCCCATTTATCCTTTCAATGAACGTAATGTTTAGCAATAAATATACCCACCCTTTAGTGTATTGTCTGTAGCTGCACATATGAGACATTGAGAAGTCATTTTTAGGGATCAGACCCTGAATTCATCCTCGAACATTGATTGATTGGAAGGCAAGTTACCTCTTAAGATGGATATAAATGCTTGGCCTGTTGAGTTGTAGGTGGATCGTGATGTAGGCCTACAGAAGTATCCAGGGCATTGAAGTTAATAGGACTTGCTTGTGGTGTGGGAAGTGCGGTGAAAATGTTGGCCGTTTCTTTTTGTGTCCCTTCCTGAGCTAAATCTGCAGCATGATTGGCATTTCGTGATTGGATAGTTCAACACGGGCTGGAGAGGAGCTTGATGCATAGAAGACACTAGGACGCAAGCTACCTGTTGGAGGTGTCGTCCCTGTGGCTACAGAGAAATGACGTGTTTTACTGGTTGGACCTGGAAAGGTGTTACGTCGAGAAAGTTAAAATATGTTGAATTATCTTCTTTTTTTGAGGAGATGAAGGATGATTATCCATCACAGGAATATGGTGCATTATACTCATTGTGGGTGTACTTATATGCGAACAGATGAAATGCATCCTTATTTGAGATTTACCATAGTTGTTTATTATTAATGAACTTTAGTTGACTTGAGTGGTCTTCATTTTTTAAAATATCGCATGCACTTCTATTTGTTAATGACATAAAAAGGGAAAAAGGTCTCCAGTTTGATCAATCATGCATGAATAGTTTGTTTTTTAGTTCCATTAAGTATTTGGTTGCCCACACAGCAAAAATTATGGAATTCAGCTGAGATGTAATTTTAATCAGGAAACATTCATCTAATTTTTTGGAGAGAAAACATGCACTAGTTTTTATTACTTGTTTTAGCAACTTCGATGCTTCATGTAATAATTGATTCCATTTGATATATGTTAGAGTATTTAGTAGTGCGCCCATTGAGTTGTAGGAGGGTAAATGGATCATGGAGAAGATCCATTTACCCCATCCATGTGTTTAGTCCCATACCGCCTAGTGGTGGGACTTGGAGGCTCTGGAGAGGCTATATAAGGAGCCCCTGACCTCCTGTACTCATTGAGAAAGTCAATAGACAAACACGCCCCGTAGAGGGCTTCTCCCGTGGTTTCATCCCGCTCCTCACGGAGTAGGGTTCCACGTAAAATCATGGTGTTCCATGTCTGATCTTTCTGTTATTATGTTCTGTTTATCGTTTCCGCTTCCGCTTCTGATTTTCTAACATGGTATCAGAGCGGGTTCGATTCTCGTGGAATTTTTTTTCATTATTTTATACGAGATTCGATGTTGGAGTTCAGGTTCTTGAAGATTTCTATTTGAAGATTATTTTGTATTATTTCTGAGATTTGAGTTATGTTAGAGGGCTGTTTCAAAACCCTAGAGCTCCTGTCAGCCGCTCTCTTCAGCCGCAGGAGGTCACTGGACCTCTCGCGGTTCTCTGGCGCATATTGCGGTGCAGCCCTAGAAGAGATGCAAGCAGCAAAGTTCATGCCGCCTCCAGATCTGTTCTTTTTAGGCGGTAGGGATCCAAGCGGGGTTCCTTGTACGATCGCCAGAGCCCTTCATCTCCAGCCAACGCGCCTCATCTCCAGCCAACGCGCGAGGCGGCGCAGCCCAGGCGCGAAACACGCGTGCCCTAACCATCCTCCACCAGTCACGGTGGCGCTGTATCGGGACCCGATCGAGCCCCCAGTTCGACAAAGCCCCCAGTCGGTCCTTCAATCCAGTCCTTGCGCCCCTCCAGGAGGTGCGGCCCCAGGCGCGCCTCCCCGCTTTCACGCCACCAACGCGGTGGCCTCCAAGTCGACGCAAAGGCGGCTCAAAACCCCTCCATGCGGCATCGCTGTCCAGATCGGCTCCAGCCTCCCCTACTCGCGCTGGCGGAGCATACCCAGGCGACGCACTCTCAACCCTAGGCGGAAACCTACTCCATGGCGGCGCACTCTCCACGAAGTCGGCATCCAGGCGAGGTCTCCTCTCCCCGCGCGAAGTCCCCCAGCGCGGTTCTTCTCCAGGCGCGCGAAGGACACCAGCCCTCCCCCAGCGCGCGAAGGCCCCCTCCTCGCGTTGACCTCCAACGAGGCCTTGCGCGCCCAGGCAGGCTCCAAGATCGAGCCGATTGCGCGCGCCCTCCAGCTATCCTTCCGATCTTCTCGCGGCCCCCGCCCCCTCGCGCGCAAGGCAGCGCCGCCCCAAAGGCGATCCCTCTTTTGCGTGGGCGGCGGCAATTGAAGAAGGGTTCCCTGTCGTGGGAACCCTTGGGTTGGAGGCCCGTTATTTATTAAAAAAAATGGTCTGCTGTTATGGAACTCACATGGGCCGTGAGTGATTAAAAAAAAGAGAGAGACAGTCTTGTTTATGTTGAGAGGGAAAGAGAACGGGCCCAAGTGGCCGTAATTAAAAGAAAAAAAGGAAAAGGGGGGGAGAGAGAAAAGCGGTGTCGTGAGTTATGAGAGGTAGTTGAGATATTGGGTCCGATTTAACCACGTATTTAAAAAGAGAGAGAGAAGGTTGCAAGTTTTTCAAAAAAAAAGGGGGTGCGTACGATAAAAGCCGTACGCCACATATTGCAAAAAAAATGTGTGTTAAAAAAAAGAGACGCGTACACAAAAAAAAACCGTACGCTATTGCAAAAAAAAATATTGCAAGGAAAAGCCGAAAAAAAAGTGTCAACGGCTTAAAAAAATGTTTTCAAAAACAAAAAAAAATGACGGCTTATTTAAAAAAAATGATGAATAGCCACAAGTATGTTTTGTTTTCCCCTTCTATCTTATCTTCTCCCAACTTTGTCGATGTTCATTTTCCGACAAGTATGGGAGAAAGGGGGAGTATATGTAGAGTCACATGTCTGTTCTATTCTTCCAGATCCAGATTCAGATGCCACTCTCCAGACCAGCCATATTTTTCAGACTCTACAAGATGTTCAGATGAAGAGATTTCATGCGCAGTTCCAGACTCGACGTTCAGATTCCGAGTCCCAGTTTGATGCGCAATTGTTCAGACTCGACGATCATTGTTTCCGAGTTTCTAGTGTCAGACACGCACGAGTGTGCGGTCATTTTTCATATGTGCATTTGTTGCCATCATTTGTTCGTGGTCCCCATCATTCTTCTAGTTGTCAGGCCAGAGTTTTCATGTGAGCCATAGGGACTCCAGAGCAGAGGACCATTCCCTATGCCATTGAGGGCAAGGGTTTTCATGTGGTATCATAGGTACTCCAGAGTAGAGCACCACTCTCTGAGCTAGATGGGAGAGACCCAGTTCTCCGACGAGGAGACTTCATGCGCAAGTTCAGACTCGATGGTCAGGTTCCGAGTCTTCAGTTGACTCACACTCCAGCCCGTTCGTCCTCCTCACCTGCACGGCATGAGAAGCAACGTCCTCGACAGCAGCAATGTGCGCGTTGGGTTGATATTGTCCGTAGTGTCCTGTAGCGTTGAGTTGAGTTTCTTTTTGTTTGTCCAAGCTGAGCATTGCATGCTCCAGCTTGAGGGGGAGTGTTAGAGTATTTAGTGGTGCACCCATTGAGTTGTAGGAGGGTAAATGGATCATGGAGAAGATCCATTTACCCCATCCATGTGTTTAGTCCCATACCGCCTAGTGGTGGGACTTGGAGGCTCTGGAGAGGCTATATAAGGAGCCCCAGACCTCCTGTACTCATTGAGAAAGTCAATAGACAAACACGCCCCGTAGAGGGCTTCTCCCGTGGTTTCATCCCGCTCCTCACGGAGTAGGGTTCCACGTAAAATCATGGTGTTCCATGTCTGATCTTTCTGTTATTATGTTATGTTTATCGTTTCCGCTTCCGATTTTCTAACAATATATACACACACACGTATGTATGTATTTATGTATGTATGTATATATAAGAAGTATGTAGGTCAGAAATCGAAACTATCCACCCCGATTTCGTAATGATGCATGAGCTGCAGCTATTAGTTTGTTAATATTCCAGGGAGCTGCCACCGGGTCTGTTTTTCCTTTTTATTTTATTTTGCTTGTAATCATAATGGAAAAAATGATGGAAAAATGAATTGAACTTCCTTAATAATAAGAAACTGCTCGCATGTACTTAATCACCGTCCTCTAGCTATATGTTTTGTTTACAATATGCATATTTCCGGGGCTTTGGTTCCATATGCCATAAGGGAGAATCTTTGGATATCTAAATATTCCCTACCTAAAAATATCATGCAACATTTTAACTGCAAGGATTTTTTTACTTTTGCTGAAATTTCATGCTCTCTCATATTGAATATGTGATCTGAAGTGACCACACTAATGGGTAACCATGGTCTAATGGCCTGCTATCTATTAAAACTCCTCTAAATTTTCTTACTTGGAATTGCCGGTATATCTTTTAATGTGCAGGGACAATGTAGCCGTATATGCAAAGAACTATCAAGGAAAGTTTCTACTAGGATACTGTGCAGTATACATTTTCATGCAGACTTTCATGATTCCAGGAACAATATTCCTATCTTTGCTAGCTGGATCACTTTTTGGGGTTGTCAGGGGTGTCATGTTAGTTGTTTTCTCTGCAACTTCCGGTGCATCATCCTGCTACTTTCTGTCCAAGCTAATAGGAAGACCTTTAGTCTCGTGGTTGTGGCCTGAAAGGCTCAGATTCTTCCAGGCAGAGGTATCAGTTATCAGATGCAGCCGTTTCTTCTTTGCTACATATTTATATGCATATACATGGATGTTGCTTTGTTGAGTTGTTTATTTACTTCACATTATAATTTTACGGCTTGTTTCTATATTATGCAGATAGTGAAGCGGAAGGATAGATTGCTGAACTATATGCTCTTTTTGAGAATAACTCCAACTTTACCAAATACATTTATCAATGTCGCATCTCCAATAGTTGACATACCATTTCACATTTTCTTTTTTGCTACAATTATTGGTCTGATTCCGGCATCTTATATCACTGTCAGAGTAAGTTTTCTACTTTCCTGCGGGATTTTTTCTCTTTTTAAGGGTGTCCCCATTTTTTTGCTGTTTAGTATACACTAATTTTTTTTAGCTTTAGACATTAACTGTTTCTTAAAGATGTGTACAGTTTTAATTGCATAAAACTATTTTATGTTTGCAGGTTATCTTGATAACTTTTCTTTATAATTTGTAGCACAAAATGGGCAAACACCTACACATGCAGACTCAGGTGCATGCACATATGTGCACCACATGTAAACACACCCACATCATGCACCACCTCCCTATTTCTATTTTCTACATGCCTATACATATTTGTAGTACCATTGATTTTAACCATTGAACTACAAAATAACATGTCCTCGACAAGATAAAACTTGTCTGCAAAGAAATGACATTTAGTTGCCAATAGTATGTGAACATACTTTGCATTTAATTGAATGGATTGCATGAAAAATTTGGCAGCATGTTGTATCAATTGAAGTTGCCTTTTGTGGAAGCTGGTGTTATGTAGGAATCTTCGGAGAATCCATGAAGGGCATACCCATGCTTGGAGTGTTCCTGATGGCACATAGTTTGCATGAGCTTTGTTACTAGTAACATGTGGTATCACAATCCATTTGGACATTTGGACATAGGGAGGATCCCTTGTAGATCGATCCAACTATGTTGTCCAATGCTATTTACTTTATCGTTGTGAAGACCATGGCTTTAAATCTTATGGGGTTTCTATGGCATTATGAGCCCCCTAAACTACTTTATCTTTGGAAGATCATTACTACACAATTGTGTGGTGGTGAAGATTGTCTCTAGCATAGATAAAGGTAGGTGATGAAGAGCTTCGTGTGAAAACTAAACTGTTGGAGTATGTGTTATGTGCGCCCATTGAGTTGTAACAGGGTAAATGGATCATGGAGAAGATCCATTTATCCCACCCAGTTGTTTAGTCCCACATCGTCCAGTGGTGGGACTCGGAGGCTCTGGAGAGGCTATATAAGGAGCCCCAAACCTCCTGTACTCATTGAGAAAAAGCAATGCATAGCATGCCCCTTTAAGGGCTTTTCCCGTGGTTTCATCCCGCTCCTCACGGAGTAGGGTTCCACGTAAAATCCTGCTTGTTCTTATTCTTTTATTATCTTTTCCATGTTTACGCTTCCGCTTCCGATTTTCTAACATGGTATCAGAGCGGGTTTGATTCTCGGATTTGTATTTGAAGATTTATTTCATAGTCGAGATTTGATTGGTCTCGATCTCGAAGATCAGTTTTAAGGAGATTCAAGTTCATATTCTAAGTTTTTTTTTAAAAAACCCTAGATTATTCTCCAGACAGGGCTCCGTCCAGATCAGATTCAGCCAAGGTCTGTAGATTTCTAGATTCAGGCGCACTCCTTCATCGGCGCAGTTCACCAAGAGGCGGTGTTTCGCCTCTCGATCCAGGCGCAGGGCACGTCTCCCTTTATTCCACAGGCTCCAGGCACAGCAAGGCCACCATGGCGCATCCTACGGGCGCAAGACCACCGCTTCTCCAGGGAGGTGGCGATTGACCTCCAGACAGCGGCGCCTCTCGTGGCACCCAGGCGGTGCTCCTCCGTATCTCTCATGCCGAGCCCCTCCCTCCTGGCCGCAAATCCCGCGCGAGGTGCTCCTCCCTCCATCGCGGCGACTCCTTCCATCGCGCAGGACCTCCAGATCGTTCCAGCCCTCCGCGCGGCACCCTCACGATCCCAGGCGCGAGCCCAGGCGGAGCTCCTGCAGGCGGCGCGAGACTCTCCAGGTGGGTCCTCCTGGTCGTCGACGTCGGCGCTCGGCCGCCCCGTGCATTCCCTCGCTCCAACACTCCCCTTTCCGCGCATTCCCTCGCTCCAGCCCCCCCCCCTGTCGCAGGCGCATACATCCCTCCCGCGCGCCGTGTTGCTCTCTCCAAGCGGCGCTCCATCTCTCTTCGAACATCCCCACATGCGGCAAAGAGCCCTTGGCGGCGGGATTACGAGGGGTTCCCAACACGGGAACCCTAGCGGGTCATTTATAAAAAAAAAACAAAATTTGTTTAAAGCCCAACAATGGGCTGTAAAGGGGCCGTAAGATGTAAAAAAAAGGGGGGGGGATGGGCTGCATATTCCAAGCTCGGTCAGAAAAAAAGAGAGTTTTTTTTAATTATTTGGGCCGATGGGCCCAGTTCAAAGAAAAAAAAGAAGGGAATTTGAAAAGGCGCGTACACAAAAAAAAAGCCGTACGCAAAGCAAAAAAAAAATGGAGGCTTAAAAAAAATGCAAAAGCCGGAAAGAAAGAAAAAAAATGTTGATGAAAAGCCGAAAAAAAACAACGGCTTAAAAAAATTGTTTCAAAAAAAAATGATGAGACGGCTTTAAAAAAAGGATGAAAAAGCCGCAAGAAAGTTTTGGAATATTCATGTTTCTCCCCATTTATCTTGTCTTCTCCCAATTGCCGATGTCTTCATTCCGATCAGTATGGGAGAAAGAGGGAGTATATGTAGAGTCACAGGTATTATTCAGATGATCCAGATCAGATGTAGATTTCCAGACCATTCAGATTCCAGACTCTACAGTTGTTTCAGACTCGACGTTCAAGAAGGTTCCGAGTCTCCAGTTTCAGACACGCACGAGTGTCCGGTCATTGTCAGATGTGCATAAGTTGCCATCATTTGTTTCGCGGTCCCCATCATTCGTCTTGTTGTCAGGCCAGAGTTTTCATGTGAGCCATAGGGACTCCAGAGCAGAGGACCATTCCCTTGAGGGCAAGGGTTTTCATGTGGTATCATAGGTACACCAGAGCAGTGCACCATTCTCTGAGCCAGATGGTAGAGACACAGTTCTCCGACGAGGAAACTTCAGGCGCAAGTTCAGACTCGACGGTCAGATTCCGAGTCTTCAGTTGACTCACACTCCAGCCCGTTCGTCCTCGTCACCTGCACGGCATGAGAAGCAACGTCCTCGACTGCAGCAATGTGCGCGTTGGGTTGATATTGTCCGTAGTGTCTTGTAGCGTTGAGTTGAGTTTCTTTCTGTTTGTCCAAGCTGAGCATTGCATGCTCCAGCTTGAGGGGGAGTGTTGGAGTATGTGTTATGTGCGCCCATTGAGTTGTAACAGGGTAAATGGATCATGGAGAAGATCCATTTATCCCACCCAGTTGTTTAGTCCCACATCGTCCAATGGTGGGACTCGGAGGCTCTGGAGAGGCTATATATGGAGCCCCAAACCTCCTGTACTCATTGAGAAAAAGCAATGCATAGCATGCCCCTTTAAGGACTTTTCCCGTGGTTTCATCCCGCTCCTCACGGAGTAGGGTTCCACGTAAAATCCTGCTTGTTCTTATTCTTTTATTATCTTTTCCATGTTTACGCTTCCGCTTCCGATTTTCTAACATAAACTTCGCAAGTGCATATTACGCTTTAGACTAGTCCTTCCTCCGGAGCACACTAAGGAAGAGGACTTTCTCGTAAATGTGACTTGTGTGGGTGAAAGATGTGTCATAAGGGCATTCTTTACAATACTGGAGGATAGGTGATTAGAGGGTAGGTGGATTCAACCTGGAAGGGGATGACGTAGGGATGCTCGATGGTGTCTATGTTAGTGTTGGTAGCAGACGTGTTGTATCTTTTATTTCTCGAGCATGGAGTGAGAGTGTGTGTCTAATTCTCTAGGAGGTTGTCAGGCTTGTATATCCCACTGCTCTAGTATGCATATGAAACCGTTTAATTCATACAAGAGTTAGAGCAAAGAGAGTTGGGTTTCTCCTTTTTGGGCAGTCCCGAGCTCACATATAAAACACTCTCGTTCTTGGATTTCTCCCTCTTCTTTGAGTACTCCTTTTCTTCCATTGGTTGTTGCCCTTATCCTTTGACCTTGCCATCGACTTGCTTGAGAACACCTTTTATTCAGTGGGGGACCGGTTGGACATTGCAATCGATTAACGAGTCTGCCGTGATGATGCTAAATTCAAGTCCTTTGCTCATGTCTTCGTTAACTGGCTTGGGCTAAGCTTTGCAACCTGGCCATGAACGTTAGCCACTTGTCTTCTTTGGCCATAACTGTGATGACCAGCAACAACGACATAAATCGTTTCACAAATTCACAAACAATGCATGTTGATTCAAGCGTTGGCGAACTTTCTGTGCAATCCCTGCAGTATTCTTTGCCATGAATTGCTCCTTTAGCTCTTTAATTAGCTTCTCCCACCCAGGGATCCTTGGTCTCGCCTCATCTGGTGCATTATTTCGCCACCCCAACCTAGTATCACTTAAGTATATTGATGCCAAGCCCATCTTCTCGGCTTCCCTTGTCTTGGTAATCTCGGAGTGAACTTTCCTGTCCTAAAGGAAGTTCTCCAGTTACTTCGTACTCTGAGTGTGTATAAGGGGCTTGAGTTTTTGTATCTTTGGTCCTCGCGCCTCTGTGGGGCACTTGCCACACACCACCGCCTTCTTTATGAGGGTGATCTTCTCTCAAAGATTAACCATCATCATGTTGAATGCTTCCAACTTGTCCGTCAAGGACTTGACTTGCTCAGGGAAACATTCGGCCTCATCTCCAACATCCGATTCCTCTGTCGAATGATCCATCTTCCCTTTTGAAGCTTGAAGACGAACTTGCACCCACAAGTTGTGCTCCGCGGACGATTGCACTAACAATCTCCTCAAGCTCCAAACTCGCTCGAATATCACTTGTCATAGGGTCAAAATCTCAACGAACTTTTAAGGCTTTAACATGTGTGGCGTTGACTCTTTGTAAGCTAACCATCCTTCTCATAAGTAGAATGACCACCAACATGCTCCAACTCTTATCACGCTTTGCTTGCTCACACATCGATGCTCAAACACAAGCACAAGCTTGAACACAAGGATGAGGACAAAAGGTTCTTCACTCTTGTTCAGAAGGGAACATATAATATGTATTATGGGTGGTTGTGTTGGAATGGGCCATACCCCTCCTTATATATGAGTCCGGAAAGCCAAGGGACATATCATTATTACATTTATAATCATAATGACAATAAACACAAGACCGGTCTGTGCCAATCCTTAATGTTTTGCAATAACTCTGTCTTAGTGTCTCTTCAGTTCCTATACAATCCCTTTGTTTTCTGCAGATGATGTCACGTCACCCGCCGATCATTAGCATCTTTGACCTCTAATGCATGCTGGCACATCATTGTCAAATTCCACAAAATGTTAACAAACACTTGATCTTGTTCCAAAAGAAAACTTGCAGCCTCCAAGCAGTTGTGCAGTATTCGTCCTTAGCCATCCTCAGACTAGGGGGAACCCTCCAGATTTTCATCATTTTGTGGCCTCTAGACCAAACATGTATGTGCATCATCGAGCTTGTATGCCATGTCCATACATACTAACTGCAACACCTCCATGCCTCCTTGGATCATCATGCATCAGTATGTCTCATGTGCATCTTTGTGTGTACTCTAGTGGGACTGCTCCTCATTGCTCCACAACATGTCTGATGCTTCATTGCGCGTACCTCCACTTTGCATGCATAAGTGTTGATGCATGCATCCATTGGCATGCCTTGCACTGCTGCATGTACTTGTATGTTTTGCTCTGTCATGAGCTCAACGATGCTCCGCTTCCTAGATAGTGTCCCCATACAATGGCCTTCCATTGCCACGTGGCGAACCGAGACCCCAAGACTCTTGTAGATAACCGGTGAGCTATTCACCTATGCAACTCCTCCTTAGCTTCTCACTGATGTATGTGCCTATGTCATCATGTATGCTTATACATTCTCGATCACGGAATTTGAGGGTTTGACACCTCCCATGGTTGTCCTGAGCTTCTCAAGTTTTTGTCCAGAAATCATATTACTTAAATCAGATAAGTGCTCATGTCCCTGTGTCCATAATATTCTTTTTGTTTTTATGGGTCACCACTTTGAGATTGCTCTAACAATGGGAAGGAATGATGTCTTATCCAATACAACCGTCTGGATTGGGGGTCTGATGTTGAATTTGCAAGGCATATTTTATGCAGGTTTTAGAAACATAATCAAATGGCATCAACAAGTGAATGCCTTTTATTAAATGCACACAAACCATGCCCTAGTCGTTATTGACAAAGGTTTAGAATAAGCACTCATATATTAGATTCATCATGGTTCCTCGATTTTTTGTCATTTATGTGTACTTTTTTTTTGGATGAAGAGTTGAGGTTAAAGAATGACACTGCATGGAAGTTTGAGCATCAAAGGTAGGGGATTTTTAAGAATGTCAGCGACATTATTATCCCACTTACGCAGGAATTATAAGTTTACCATGCTTTTTTTGATTGTGGTGTAAACCTTTGGTTTTTACCAGCTAGTTGGCAGCGTTTTAAATATGCAAGTGCTGGTTATCTTGAGACTAGAGGATCCATTGTTCCCTTGACCTTTTTTTACTAGTTTGGGGGGGGAGGGGGTGTTGAACCCTGGTCCATAAAGTGGGAGCCCACTGCTTCTACCACCAAGATCATTAGAGGGGTTCCCATTGTCTCGTTGACCTTTGACTGTTAACGTCTTGCCGTTTGTGGATGGTTGCTCTGTCTAGGTCCTGCCATCTGTTCATTGCGGTTTTCCTGTCTCACATAGGGTTTGAATAACTGCAAAATTCCACTTAGTTTATTTTAGGAAATTGGGATATTGCATTCCAGCCTTTGTTCCTGAGCAGTGATAGAAGTTAATTTCTTTTTAAGAAACGCTAAAAAACATGATTTCTGGACCAAAATAAGTAAGATTTTTTATGTTCACGTGACAGTATTTGGGACATCTATAATTGTTCTGTTTTTTGGTAGTTTTTTTGAAAAGCATGAATATAGACAAATTAGTAAGACAATATGAAAAGCCTGACGCTCATCTAAATGGCAATTGACCACTGTTATCAATGGTGGCATTTGTACAAAATATTCGAAGCATACAATCGGAGCAATCAATTCAGAAGAGCTTCTTTGAAGATACTTTAAGATGCTGGATCATAGCGCTACAAGAAGTTGCTATAGTATTTTGCTTAACTCTAGTACAAATCTCCTTACCTTTCCCCGTAAGAGTGGAAGTTAAATTGGGGGATATTGTGTTAGTTTCCAGAACCATTAAAACTTCTGATTTTCTGGACAAATCACTAGAAATATGCTAAGATACGGCTATAAATCCCAACAGTTGGGCAGTGCAACTCTTAATTTCTATTGCTAGAATCTGACTTGAGTATTAAATAATGAGAAGAGTTGGAATTAAGAAAAATGCAGAAAAATTACTCATGTGTTTATGTTCATTCTCATGTAATGTGGAGATGTATACCTCATCCCTTTGCAAATTGGGCTGTAGATTATTCAAAACTGGCGAAGATTCATTCAGCATGGTTGTTTTCTCCTGCTACGAAGGACCTTGGATCTGGACGAGAGAGCCAGATGGTACCATTGAGGACTAATCTTTTCAGAAAGAAAGGGGTTGTGGAGTTTTTCCCGGCGATATCTGTGCTGCTGAGGTGACCCTAGGATGACGGGGACACCCGTTTCTGGGTTGATGAGTAGTTGGGAGCTGGTGGATTAGGTCGCCTGTTTCCATGACTGATGGATCTAGCTGTAGACTTTTTAGTCAGTAGTGGCGGATTATCAGACTAACTCTTGGTTTGGACATCTGAGCACCTTTCACCGATAGACTTCATAACACTACTCACCTTGTTCGAGAGATTGTGGCCTCTGGTTAGTTAAGGGATTATCTGGGAGGTTACTGAAATACCAATTTTGATTGCACCGTTAATTTCTTTGTTAAAAAAAACTTTGTTGCTATGAGTGGACAGCTTCTGTGCCATGCACCGTTAAATGTTCATACACGTGACATTTTGCATTGTTGGGACCATGATGGCCTGAACGGGTTGTGTTTCCTGTTAGGGTATGCACCATTATCATGTAAGATGGTAAATGGATCCTTCCAAGATCCGTTTACCACATCCATGAGCTTAGTTCCACATCTAACAGTGGTGGGACTTGAAGGCTCTGTGGAGGCTATATAAGAAGCCCCAGACCTCCTGTATCAGATGAGAAAGTCAATAGACACATCAGTCCTTTGAGGCGTTCTCCCGTGGTTTCATCTCGCTCCTTAGGGAGTAGGGTTCCACGTTAGATCCCGTGTTCTTCATGATGTTTATCTATTTCTCTGATTTCGCTTCCGTATTCTATTTTCTAACATTTCCTATTAGGTATAGCCAAAATCATTGACGTCTGAGTTCAATTTTACATCTCTGCAATTAAGTACCTCTTTTCTTATGTTCTGTCTGCTCATTACTTCTGTCAATTGCACTGATATTCTCCTTTTTTCTAATGAGGCCATTCATTCTTGATTTTTTATGCTAATAAATGTGCAAGAAAGGACCAATTATAACGGGAGGACATCAAAGCTAATTTGTCCCAATTTGTTTATTTTACAGGCTGGACTTGCTCTTGGTGAATTAAGATCAGTAAGGGATCTTTATGACCTCAAGACCTTGGTAGTTCTTTTTCTTATAGGCTTTGTTTCAGTAGTTCCGGCCATCATCAAGAGGAAGAGAACCTACGAGTGAGTGAGATACAACCATGAGAAAAGCAGGTTCTGTAACAGGTATATAGGAATTTACTTAAAACATTTACAGCTGTACCTTTTTGTACCGGAAGCGAAGGGGAGAGGGACGGAGGTTGTTATAGTGTAACTCTCTACTAATGCCTCGATGATTAAAGATAACTCTTCTGTATCTAAACACAATGTGCTAAAGTTATCATTATTAATGATTTTTAATCTTTCTTTTTTTCTTCTGCATGTTCTCTTATACACAATTTTTTTGGTGCAAATACATGAGCACCGGGGAATCATGCTTTATATTTTCTGCAATTCATCAGGTTTCTCATTCTGGTAATGCCCAAGTCAAAGGCTCTTGAGATTATATTGTAACCCGATGGCTTAAAATAATCAATTTGTGATAGAATATTTTAGGTAATTTATGTGGTAGAGTGACTGCCCCTCTCTACTGCAGATCTAATTTGTGATGGAATTTATTTGGTTACTGGGTTGGGCTGGGTTGGAGTATCCTCCTGTGAATAGTAGTTGTTTTCACTCACATGTTTAACTTCACAAACTTAGTTGTTCTGTCTTACATTTTTGGCCCCATTTTCCCCTCCTTTCTTGCTTATCCCACTTCTGTCATCGTTACTCATCGCCTCTTTTCCGCTCCGTTACTGTCATTGTCATCAATGGTCAAGTGGTGTAGCGTGCCTGGAATTGCTGCGATATCCCATCCCATCCCTAGAAGGATATATCCCATTCCTGTATTGCACTGAAGGATATATTCCGCTCCGTCTTCTTTTCTTCCCATGGGTGATGCTGTAGGCTGTATCAAGGCTTACGTTATAGCCGCCTCAAGGCGTAGACGTTGTCTCTGTACGAGAAAATTGCCTTAATGTTCTTCACATTCTATATCGTTGCTAGATATATGATGGAATGTTTGGATGTCCCAGATGCAAATGAGTTTGCATGAAAATTTGAAAGTTTACAGGATGTATATGTAGATACCCGTAAGAGGACCATTCTAGGATATGATCGTGGTGCACAATGGGAAGAATGAAGCTGCAGAGTAAGGAGCTGACTTGTGAAAAGTGGGCGAGCACGAGTCTCCGCTTCTGGATATCACAAACAGAGTCAAACTTAGAATAGCAGCATCAAGTATCTGTCATAGTTCCTTCCAAAGGTATCTTATGATTATTATTCTCGCGAACATTCATCTGGCCTTCCAATCCTAGATTATCATGTTGTGCTTATGAACTCCCTCTCCAGTTTAGATGCAACATCATTTCCCACCGTCACCTGCCTTCCTCTTATGAAGCGTTCCCAACTGTCCTACACATCTGGGACCATCACATTTTTGTCTGGCCCTGTCGCCGAGTTCAGTAAGGTGACGTTACAATAGCTCTGACTACACATCTGCACTGTTTCCGAGCTCGGAAATCACAGCAATGCTAATACTGAACGAGATGCCAAATTTTGTTCTGGGTGAAGATATAAGAGAGTGTCTTCAGTTGGAGGAAATGCGGCACCTCCTGAACAATATGCACCGCTATGATGTTCGTCGCTTCAATATAACAAGACGCGACAATGTATACAGTAAGAGAAGAGGTCGTGGAGGAAGAGGAGGGGGTGAATGGTCTTGTGGGAAGAGGGTTGTTATGACTTATTAGGGGAAGGAATTCTGGGAGATTTTCGTAAAAATTCAGACTCTTTAAACATGGAACACAAATAACCCCGTCGTGTAGAAAAAGGGATAACTCCACAGGGATGTGCATATTAGCAAACGGTTATACAAATATGTATGCAAATTTGTCTTAATCCAAATAGGCCCGAACTTAACACTAAACGTGTGGGGCCAACACAAATTTTTGAAAGGGATCTGAATTCGTGGTTAATTTTTTTGAATTTTTCTGGAGGATGATGATTATGTCTACATATTTATAACGAAGGAAGCTAATATCAAGGAAGAAGAATCATCTGGATTCAGTCCCTAAATTCTCTCTCATCATCACCTGAATCAACATTAATATAAGAACAACAAAGTATCGTTCAATTTCAGAAACTGACTAATTCATGAGATATGTTGATTTACGTCACTTATGTAGACATTAATGTGTGTAAATTATGTAGTCGTAAGCTAGTCACAGTTATAAAAGAATTGTGGGCGCGTCTATAATTTCCTAAGAAATAACCGGATTGAATTATGCAGAAAGGTGGTAATATATAATTACAAAGAAGTAATGGTACAAAAGGAGAAAAGAAGTATTAAGAGATCCATGTGATGAATTGCCTTGTACAAATCCAGATGAAGTAAAGGAGATGGAAAACCCACTTGATTTTTGCAACGTTAGACGTGGTGCCGAAGGCGACGAGGAAGATTCAATGCACAACACATCGTCTCATGATCAGTTCTAACCTCAGTTACAATGTCGAGGCGACGACGACGACCGCTACCGGTTGTGGAGAGGGTTCGTGCCGGTAGGTACCTTCCTCTTGTTTTCTTCCATCTCCACCTTGCTCATCGGTGCGCCATTGCCTAGCAATGCTCCGAAAGGAAGAGGAGCCATGCTTGAACCAGCTCCAGAGGGCGCTGGACAAGGTCTTCTCACCGCGAACACGTGCATAGATCGCAACGCATGGCACCGAAGGATGAACGACACGAGAACGGCGACGATCAGTCGGCTGATGCTTCTTCTCGACAATCGCCTCAAGGCCATGGTGGAGCGTCTATGTTAGTATCTAAGAAGGGAAATAGTGTGAAGTACTAGTTCTAGTTGTAGAGGAAATGGGGAAAGTGAAGTGCAAACTCTTACGCTGCTGTGTTGGTCTCCCTATGAAAGTGGAGAAGGAGCGGTGGCCACCAACTGCAACACATCACACATGCTGTTTACTATCTAATCTCCATCATCTTTACTCGGATTCTATTTATTTGCCGTTGAATTTGATATGTATATATCTTGATAAATTCATGATTAATTGGTTGATCTATGGATATAGTCAACACGTAGATCCACTCTCCTACGTCACTGACTGGTCCCCATTTCTTAAATATGAAATGTCTGATTTGAACATATAATACAGGAAAGAATGAGGATGGTAATATGAATTGTAACGTGAACATATCTGAACTGCTTGAGGTTTATTGATCATTATGTCTGAACGCACTGTTTTTTCTTTTTATGAGGCAATCATACTAAATGGGAAGAGATTGCATGGATTATATACGTATTTAAAGGGATGGTCGAGATTTGGTACGTATACGTAATACATATGGTTTTATACGGGATGGAGAAGGTTTGACATAAATGCAGGGGGAAGCCCCAAGACACAGCGGATGCCGCGGACCTCCATTAAAGTTGTCCCTCATTCAATTCGAGTTTAATTTAATGCAGTCCTCCAGTTTTTTAACTGTGGATCTCGATCAGGTCCAAATATTTTTCTATTTCTTGCGACGACAGCAAGTAATCTCTCTCTCAGCATTGCCTGATGATAATTTTTTTACTCCCTCCTCTTGAAGACGCTGTGTATTTATGGCCGTTGTCTGCGGACTTTGATATTGAATTCGATGAGTGATCCGTACGATATTTTACCTTTGTGCTTAAACTCTGAAAGAGCTTCAATTATTTTTGTATTCGAAGATCAAACTTGATTTATTAACCGATCTAGATTGGATTTTATTAAGATCCGTTCTCATTTTGTTTGATTTAACCAAACTTGCTAAATATCGATCACCAGAGTCATTGAGCTTCAATTTTGAACTAATTCGAGCGCAACAATATATGTATATATATATATATATATATATATATATAATATGAAATGGTGTCATAACAACGATAACTCCATAGTATTTGATGCACAACCAAGTAAAACACATTTTGTCATTTGATAGATTTTTTCAGGTTTTAAGGATACAAGAAAGGGAATATATCTTTTATTAACATGGCTCCTCTTCTCCCTAGTCTGGGAGTGAGATCAAGCCAACCAAGCCTCTTCTTATATTAGACTACGGTCCCCCTCCCATGGACCTGAAACTCGCTCGCAAGGATTTGTATCACCTTAAGCGAGACTCATTTCGTTACCCAAGGTCATCACTCCACTATCTTCCTTTAGTTAGTAGTCAAGTCGTTCAGTTGATGTAAAGCATCGCCTTGTTGTGGGCCCTGTATGTGCCGGTCCTCTCCTTTCATTCAGTCGAGCGAGGGCTAAGCCTAGCCTCATGTAGATCCAATAATAGATAATTGAGAAGATATAGATGTTGGATTGTGCACACATCCATGCATATTTTAATGATGTCAAAACGGTTGTTCTTATTTTATCTTGTATTCAAGTTCGATGCAAGCTAAAGATTTGATGATGCAACACAAAAATCGAGCTAAGCTGGAGGTAGTATGATGGAATGTGTACTTCAAGGGCTACTTCAAGAAGGATCTTGTGCAATGATGAAGAAGTTGACGAAGCTCGCAAGAAGCTACACCAACACAAAGATCAAGAAAAAAATCAAGTTGTGATTGCTTTGTATTTCATTTTACAAAAGAGATGTTTTATAACCTCATGCATTATGCATGACATGCATCTACCTCATATCTAGCTTTCAAACCAAATCAACCTATAAACTAGATTTCCAATTGATTGACTTTTTTTCATCTGACCGCACTTTTGATTAGGAAACTACTTCTTCATGCATGATCATCTTAATGGCCATTTAACCAATGACAAGTTTTGAGAACAACCAATATGTCAGCTAATCCTTGTGCTCAACTGACTAATTTTGATTACAATTGACTCAAGAAATTCTTTAGCAGGCCATTTTATTATTTTAAAATCAAGTGTTTTTTTCATGTTTAATATACATGCGACTAAATTTCTTTTTATTTGATTAATTTGATTTTTAGTTGACTAATCCTTATTGAAACCAAGTAATTCTATTAGAAGTTACAAGTCATTTTTGTAAAGAGATATCTTTTTCCATTGAGAGATACAATGACTTTTCAAGCTATAAAGAAACCCTAACTCTAATTAAGCTGAATGTGAGAAAAATAACCATCGATTGATTGGAAACTCATTTCTTAATTGATGGGGTCTTGAGTCAACTTACAAGAGTATAAATTGATTCGAGGGAACATAGCAACCGATGAAATCATTTGTAAAAAAAATTGAAAAGGGGCTCTTGAGGTTCCTAGTCGACCCATCGTGTGCGCGTTGACCTTACTAGGCCATCGCCCTTCCACCATGATTAATCGACTCTTGTTGTATGACATGACCAATATATTAATAAATTAAACTTGGGGTAGTAAGTATGACTAGTTGATTGGCCATTGGACAAGTCGATTGACCATTTGTCCTCTATTAAATAGATGACAAGAATTTTTACACACAAAACAAGCAAACAAACATTGAAACTATGAAATCAAGAGATAAAAAATGAATAAAAAACTCAAGAATAGTATCACATAAAGTAACATAACTATACACTAATTTATATCATATAAAAATCATCCAACTTTGCACATGCACCATAGCTTTTAGATTGCACAAAAACAATGGATAGTTCTCATTAGAAATACAAATTCTCACTTGCATGCTATCAATTTCCCAAAATACAAGCATATATATAGGGCTTATCCAGTGAGCTTTGTGCCCATTTGGGTTGTGATGAGCACCAAACATGGGCTCGCTACGTGTATGTGTTGGTTCTATTTGGTAGGGGACAATTTTGGCAATAATAATGTGCTTTGCATTATTAACATAATAAGAATTCGAGTTAAATCATTTCCTTAAAAATAGGTGGTCGGTTTTAGTAAGATAAAAAGTACACATTTAAATTATTGCTGGCATACAGTCTATTTATGGAATGATCATTCCACGTATAGATTAGAAAAGGTAAATTACTGATTATAATTATTGATTACGCCAATTACTAATATCCATACAATAATTACTGATTACAAATATGCATATTACTGAACACATTATGCTTGTTACTGAAGTTATAGTTATTTAGTACTTCTGTATATGTACTAGACAATTGAATAGATAAAATAATTATGTTAATATGAAAAATTACTGAATATTCATGTCCATATTACTGACTCAATGTGATTAGTTACTGAAATTATAGTTATAGAATGATCAGTTACTGAAGTTATACTTAATAATATTCATATAGCAATTACTAATTACAAATGTCCATATTACTGAACTCATTTTAATTGTTACTGAAGTTATAGTTACTAGTATCCATACATCAATTACTGATTATGTAATTACTAGTGTCCATACAATATTTACTGATTACAATGTCCATATTACTGAACACATTCTGATTGTTACTGAAGATATGATTACTTAGTACTTCTGAATAATTACTAGACAATCGAGTTGGAATATTACTGAAGTTATGTGTACAATTACTGAATATGCATGTCCATATTACTGACTCATTGTGATTAGTTATTGAATTTATAGTTACACTTCAATTATTTTTTGGTAATTACATTTGTTAATTAACTCTGTCATTAGTTACAGAATGATATGTTCTTAATATTATTGTCAGATATGTTATTCTTGCCTCTTTAATCAATAAGTATGCAACGATCATCAACGCTTCTTATTTTTTTCTTCCATGAAACATAAGAAGTGTTTGGACATCTGGCATAACTGAAATAATAAATTGTCAGTAGCATTTGTGAAAATGCATCAGTAACAATGTAAGACATATATATATATACATGAAAAGTAAGAATTGTATTTATAATAGTAACTCAATGCGAAGCATAGGTAATTTGATGAGCTACTTAAGTAACTTATTGAATTGAGCAGTAAGATAAACTTCAAAATTCATATCAGTAAGAATTCACTATTTCGAAAGTAAGTAGATTTATTTTACGAAAAGAAACGGTAATTTTTAATTCTATGTCAGTAACTAATTGCAAATGACAAGTAAATATTTAAATTACTTCGGTAACTTGTAGAATTTTTATCAGTAATAATGACTATACGAGCAGTAACTTATTATATCTTCAAAATAACACATGGAAGTAACAATTCTGTTAGCATTCGTAACATAAAATATCTTATAAGTAAATTAAGTAAATACATCAGTAATTTAGTATATCTTCAAAGTAACGCATTAAAAGTAACAATTATGTTAGCAATAGTAACATAAAATATCTTATAAGTAAATTAAGTAAATACATCAGTAACTTAGTATATTTTCCAAGTAACGCACGAAAAATAACAACTGTGTTTATTGTAACTTTTTTTTATATGAAATCAAAATACATTCGATAAAAAATCAATAAATGACTATAGATCATGTATCTAAACAATAAAAATTGATATTATGAATACCACTTTCTCATATTCCAATCATACTTCTCGAAAAAAATATTGCTTACGATAAAAAATACGAAGTTTCATAAAATAAATATTACTAAACTCATCATCTCACTCGTTTTGATCTCGAAAATAAACATTGCTAATAGAACAAAAATACCATTAAAACAATGAAATTATGATAGAAATAAGCGATCAAATCATGAAAATGAATTACATACCTCTCTTCTTGCGTTGGAACAAAACAAGTGCCTTGCGTTGAAATGAAATAGTAGTTTTAGGACTCATATACGTGTACCTTGCACTTTCCAGAAACATAAAGCTATTTTTAGAGAAGATTTAATTTCTGATTTTATTTTATTTCTATACGAAAATTAATTCCTATTTTTTGGGAATTGAATCTTGTAGATGGACAGCTATAATTGGGTGCTCACCACAACCCAACCAGGCACATGGCTCACTGGATAAATTTCCTATATATATGCATGTATGTGATCACATCTAAGATTGTCAAGATAGTAAGGAAACCTCAAGAATAAGGGGTTAAAGGTTGGTAAAAAACATGGGCCTCTACATTTGCCTTGAGCAAATCTAATGAAAAACACCTTGTTCCTCACAACAAGTCCTTTAATCTATGCAAGAATGTCAATATGCATTGAACTAAACCCAAGATATTACAAATCTAAGATAAGGTCGAGCTATTATAAGATAAACAATGCTGATCTTGCTTGCAACTACTCAAAGGGAGGTCCTCCAAGTCCGCCGACCCTCGTTCCTCTTCTCTTCTCTTCTTCTTCTTCTTCTTTATGAGGAGAAGAACACTCTCAAGTGGTTGCCTCTCCGAACTCCAAAATTAGAGAATAGGAGAGGGTGTGATTCTTTTATAGAGTAGAATTTGTACCCCTTATCATAATCTTTGAAGATTCCTTTAGTTACCATTCCTTTTCTTATGCTATAATTTTACATCCATCTTTAGTCATTTTGCAACTCTAATCCAATCATTCTTGAATTTTATGTATTAATCCTTCAACTTATACTAATGACTAGAAAATTGCACTTAGACCTTACATTCTTGTATTAGATTATAACCTTGATTTTAGACTTGGAATTTCTTGGGAATTTAGGTGAAAGAATTAATCATATCAATTAACTTCTAACTTATTACATATTTACTAACTTGTTATGCCAAACTAAGGGAATCCACTTAACATAGATTAACTAGATGATCAAGTCCATGTCCAGACAACATCTTAGACATTATCTTAGTGGACAATGAGAAAGGACCATCCATATATGAAAACATATGGTGAGAGCTTATACTCTAAATTTTATAGCAAGTTGGGATAGACATTCACTTCTAGTGGAGTCTGCTTATACACTATTTGATGCACTATATATAAAACTTTGTAGACTACCTCTTATGTTAGAGTCATGCAAATGAGAAACATGTATTAAGATCAAACCTAGTACATATCGGTCAAATGTTGTTGATTTAATTAGAAACAAATTGTTGGAAGCACGAAGAAAGCAAAAATCTTACATTGATCTTTGTAAAAAGAGAGTTGAATTTTACGATTGGAGAGCATGTATTTATGATGATTTCTCAGATTTATAATCTTGGAGATCTTACAAAGGATTAGTAATGTTGGTTTATCTTGCATTTATACCTTAATATTCAAAGTTGCACGATCTATTCCATATCCACTACAATAAAATTGAGCTATAGTGATGTTCTTTTCTTCAAAACCTGTCACTAAATTAATCCTTGCTAAATACATAACGACGATATTATTCATTGTGAAATGATTTTTTCGTACTTGAAGTTAGTGGCGAATATCATAGTTGTCGTTATATCATTAGCAACGGTCCACATGGCTATGCTTATCCATTGCTATTTTCCAAACTTCTAATTAATCGTCGTTAAATTTTGAACTAAAAAAAACAGCGACGATTAGTTGATTTTTGGAAAATAGCAATGGGTAAGCGTTGCTATATGTGTTGCTATATGGACCGTTGCTTAACGATATAGCGACATATATGATATTCGTCCTAATTTTAAGTACGAAAACTCATTTCGCAACGAACAATATCGTTGTTATATATTTAATAATGGCTAATTTATTGACAGATTTTGAAAAAAGCTACTATAACTCAATTTTGTTGTAGTGATCATAGCTCATTGGAAAGAGATATGATTTTTTTCCAAAGGTGTTTTGTTATAAGGATTGTTATTATATAACAACCTATCTTCCTTTTCTTTTATTTATGTAGTCATAATTAGAATTTCTAGGTAAAAAATATAAATAGTGATGACTTAATACAAATTATCACCACCTTTTTTGTATGAGACCGAGAAGTCAATATGGTGTTGGAGGAGGAAAGTGACTGATGGTGGCTAATTTTGTTGGTTGACAACATAGTCATTACAATATAATGAATTGGTGAATCAAATCAAGAAAATTTGTTGAGACCAGATGTGAGTATCAATCATTTTCATGGGAGGCTTATGCTATGTAATTTTTGGATAAACGCTTAATTAATTTACAAATTATGACTATATTTGGAACATTAAAATTCCAAGTTAATCTACTAAACTTAAGACATTCTTGGAATAAACTAACGATATAAATTAAGGTTTTGGCTACAAGTTTTCTAAAGAAAAAAAACAAGAGAAAACTATCAGATCACCATCTTTAATCATAAGACATGATCACCATTGTGTTGGGATGACATGAGAGAGAGGTGTATTTTGGGATTGGAGCTGGTCCAAGCATGTGCAGAGAAGATTGACTTGATCAAGAATATATTATTGGCATATCAGAGTAGGCAAAAGTCATATGCATATCGTCGAAGGTGGGTTTTGACTTTTGCTGTTAGTGATCACATCTTCTTGAAAATAGCATCCCTTAATAAAATCAGGAGTCAACCCCAAATATAATTAGCGATTTGGCAAGAAGGGGAAGATAGATTAGTTATACTTGGGACCATTTGAGATCTTAGAGACAATTGCAAAGTCGCTTATCGAATTACACTTCCACCCCAGCCGAACATTTGCATGATGTATTCCATCTTTCTGTGTTGAGGAAGTACAATATGGATCCTTTGCATGTTATCAAGCATGAGGTTCTGGATATTTAACCCAATCTAACTTTCAACTTACCGAATGCATGTGAAATAGATGAGCCAGATCTTCTAATTGTCATACATGACAATGGAGATGGCTTAGAGATGAGATTGGAATTAGTATGTGATACTGATCATTCATATATAGACAATGAACATGTAGTTAATGATAATCCTTTATAGGAATTGGGTGAATCCACGTAACCCACAATATAATCGATATAAGAGACCCAAAACCACTTGAAGCACAAGGTATGCTACCGATCATGTCTAATGAGAGAGAGAGAGAGAAGGCTTTAGGGTCGGGAAGGGGCTCTTGATGAGAGAGGTTCAGATTGAGATGCAATGATCCATTCCCCTCCCAATAAGGGTATATAGAGAATGTGTGCTTCATGTTTTCTGCCTCATTCCCCATACACGGTCAATTAGGATCTTTGAGAGACCAGACTCACTGCAAACACCATCTCATGCAACTACCAATGACAGTTTTTATCACGGTCATTCTACAAGAACCATTGAAACATTTTCCACTTGATTGAAGTGGTCAAAACTTCTACACTCCCACCATTCGACTAACGGCTCAAAATGAAGTTTTAAAAAGGTGACAAACATAGATAAAAATAAAAGAACAAAACAAAACCCTGGTTTTCAGGTTTTTGACACCATTTGAATTTATATTTATTTTTATAAGTTTTCTAATATTTTTGGGTTCAGGATATCACTGAATTCTCTTTGAATATGATATAGATCTATATGAGAGCAACCTATATTATTATTTTTGATATTTTTGGAGATAAAAGGGTTGAAGTCATATATTTGATTTTTTTAACTATTTAATCAATGAAATAAAATCTAATTATCTGAGTAGAGTAATCAAATACCCACATGCACATTTTTATATTTTTAATATGATGCAAATAACACAATAAATAAATTACTTAAAACTAGTAGAAATTCCATATGCCACAAATTTAAGTATTTTTAGTGAAATTCTGAGACATGTTAGATCTATATTAGTTCTACAACATATTAAAAATTGAACAAAAATGTTAAGCCTAGAATTAGGTCCGAATTAAATAACCAGGAATACTAGCTTGATTTAAAAATCCATAGTTAATTAACCACATCTCCAAAAATGATGGAACTTTGAAACAATGTCGAATGACATGTCCTCAACTAAAGAAATGATTTTCATTAAATTCATTTGAATTTCGACCCGTTGTATTCTCCCATTATTGAGGTATTTTCCTCATCCGACCATGTACATGTACACTCCCTTCGGTGGTGTTTTCCTCATCCGACCATGTACATGCCTTCATTGAGGTATTTTTCTAAATCCTCTCTCTTCATTTTCATTGATTTGTTGTATATTTTATTGTATACTCATGTTTTAGGTATTCAAGATTTTTGACAGAATATTCATGTTTATTTGTATTTTTAATGTAAAAAATTATTGACCATATTTGTATCTTTTGTAGTAGATTAATCTGTTTTTGTTGTATATTTTACTATATACTCATGTTTTAGGTATTCAAGATTTTTGACAGAATATTCATGTTTATTTATATTTTTAATGTAAAAAATTATTGATCATATTTGTATCTTTTGTAGTAGATTAATCTGTTTTTGTTATTGGATTGGTGAGTGTAGTATAGTATAGCTGAAATTGTTCATGCATGGAAGCTGTATGATGAAATGTCACAATCGGTTTCATGTTTAGAAATTGTATAAGATGTTTGAAAATTAAATAGAACTGTCATTTTAGTGGTCGTTGGAATACGTTGTTGATGTAAAGAATGCGTAAATCTAGGAGATAGCACTACCATGTCATGATTGTGCTTTATTATGCATGAAAAACTTAGGGTATATCCTGCGAGTTACTTGCCAATTAGGATCAGTTTACTTGGCATGGGTAGTATATGAGAGAGGGGGAATATACATATAGATTTCCTTTAGCATGGGAATGTATTTATTTTGGTAGATTTAATGTCGAGAGGGGTGTAAATGTGTGGGTATGTTGTAGAGAAGATACATATGCGAGATAGTATATGAATTTCGAGGGTGGTTAGATATTAACAATTAAGATATACTTTCTATTATATGAAAATTATAAACTACAATAATTAGGTTATATCATTCACAATAAATTCACAGAGTTCCAGTGGTATCATATTCCCACCGTTGACTTGGTGCATCGAGGATATGCACATATTTTTTTAGATTGGTTAAATTCTAAAATTTTAATTTTATCTAAATTCGTAAAATATTTTTTTATTGTAGATGGATTAATTTTTGTGATTCTTTTAGTTCCGATGCTGAGTTTGGAAGGAGAACGACGGTTGGTAGATCGAATCGTCAAAACAAAAGATTAGATCGACAAGTGGCTCTAAAAATCACAATCAATTCCGGACCGAGGTAATACTTTTAACAATATCATGCAACAATTTCAATGTTGATTTCTGACATGTGTATTCTTTACTTGTTGTATACATTTTTTATTTTTCAGGCTATTAAGTTGGAAAGGGAACCATCCTTTTAGGAGTGGTGGACTATGACACATATGCGTGGGAAAGATGGTGATTCCCAGTGGTCTACTCCTGAGGCGAAAGAAGTGATGATTAGTTTTTATTTGTTGTAAGTAATTAACGGAATTATAAATTGTATTAGATATTTATTTTTTTCCCAATTTTCATTTCAGGATTAATATATGGCCCTCAACGCTGATAAGTGGGCAAAAACTCTTGAGGACCAATGACTAAAATTTGATAAAATCGTATGAAAACATGCATAGTAAATAAAATTTAAGTGTTTAAATGATAATACAATGCTATCTAAGTGGTTATAAAATTTTGAATATAGATTATGGAGAAGAGGGATGTTGATTTCGCCAACAGGAAGCAGACACTTGGTGGTCTTCCTCCATATTATGTGTAGGAACACCGACACTCTTACTCTACTTATGGGCAACGATCATATTCACAACCTCAATCGTCATAACAACCATCATCATTTATGGAGTCTTAGATGGCAATGATGGTGGAACATGTGACCAAGCTACAGGAAGATTTCACTACATCCATGTAAGAATTAATTTATATGTAATCTAAGTATATTCTTATATTTCCTCTCTACTACCTTATATATATAATATCCCAATAGATCACAAAGCCACCAGTGCATCAAGAGGAGAATGAAGAAGAAAAAGAAGAGGATGAAGAGACTGATCTTGAAGATTAAGCCCAAATGTATGCAAGATTCAAAAAATAGAAAAGGAAAAAAAAGAAATCTAAGCAAAATTTTGACCACAAAGATCTTTCGAGGAAAGAAGAAAAGGGCATTATGTTTTTCTTAATAGTAGCATAGAGAGTGTTTAATGTGTATTATCTATAAATAATATTTTTAAGTTTTTTATAAGAAATTTTAACTGTTTTATGTCAAGAAAAATATTTTTTGCTAGGTTGTTCCTTATTTACTTACTTCTACAGAAGATATAATAATTACAGGGTTTATCAATCACTTGACATCCAATTACTATCTCAGGCATGATCTTCGACAATTCTTTTAAACACCTATAGCAGTTTAGAGTAGGTATTACATATTCCACATGGATTCAAAATCCCGACGAACATGTACATTTTTTTCTCAGTTCTGGGTTGGACGAGTACATGTGCTTGCCCAATGCAAGCTCATATGCTTGCAACAGGTTCCCAACTACGAGAAACATGGGAAATGGGCATTTGACGAACACACTATGCTCGCGCAACTTATTGGGCGACCACTGGGAGTGCACATATGCTTGCACATAATGCTTTTGTCTAGGCCAGTTGCATGCATAAGTTGAACGAACACACGTGCTTACCCACCCTTGGACGAGCACATTGCGATTACTAGCCGAGCACTGAGCGAGCCTATACGTGCTCACCGATCATGTATTTCTTTTACAGTGTAATAATATTTGTTTA
Source organism: Ottelia alismoides (assembly GCA_037367405.1). Classification (NCBI taxonomy): domain Eukaryota; kingdom Viridiplantae; phylum Streptophyta; class Magnoliopsida; order Alismatales; family Hydrocharitaceae; genus Ottelia; species Ottelia alismoides. The sequence goes on from JAZKJV010010457.1 coordinate 111,511, forward strand.
GTTAAAATTTATGTAATATATATCATTGATCTCCCATAATAATGTCACAATTGGTTATAAGAATATTATAGATGCACACTAATTTTATTTTCTCTAGGTTAATATTATTAGGGATGAAGTCACAAATACCGGAGGGGGTTGAGTCTTTATTTGTCTACCTTTTTTGCCATTATTTGATATTTTAGTTGCCAATGTTGGATGGGTTTCTTGATTGCATAATTTAATTGAAATACTTATAAAACATTTGATACAAATGTATACGAGAAGTTATTATTAAAATACCTTTGTAAACTTAGAATTTTACATAAATATTCATGCAAACATCATATTAGTAAAATATAAAGCTCCTTTGAATGTCTTCATTTTTCCTTCACCTTGAGTTTGAGAAGCTCGTTATCAAATGATTTTTCTGTCCTCTCTCCATCTTAATCTTGTCTCAGGAGTTAGGAGTCCTTCATAGAGTGAACTCGCTATTTGAATACCCTTTATTCAGTTGCAATAAGATTGCGATCAAAGCCCCTTACCCATGAGGTCTATCTTCTTGAATAATGAAATCAATTATCATTTATTCAATCTCGGATGGATATTTAGTCATTGAATATATTATCTCTGATACTAGAAAAGGGGTAGCCAACATGGCTGCTCCCACCCTATTTTTCCATATTTTTTATTTTTTATATAAAATATCACCATGTATATTCATCTATATATCCCTCTTATATGTCATTCGAATTTCGTTAGAAACAGAGATTCCTGTGTCCTCCATCTATAACATGTCGATTACAATAATGTTTATACCGTTAAAATTACCTGTTCTAGATGGAGGGTATAGGAGTATCTGTTTCTAACGAAATTCGAATGACATATAAGAGGGATATATAGATGAATATACATGGTGATATTTTTCAAAAAAGATAAAAAACACACCCAAAAAATGGCGGGGCCAGCCCCATGTAATACATACACACGCACGCACACACATACACCCACACCCACACCCACACACATAGGGAGCCTTTCCAATGGGACTTGATCCTTCCGTGTGTAAGGAAGACCAACGATCATAGCCATTAGATTCAAATCTAACGACGCGATCAATTTGTTTGCTCAAAAAAGTATTTTGGTCATCATCTTTTGCATTAATTACGTATAGTATTTAGTATTTCGAAATACTAAATGTGGTTAGATCTAATTTTGATATTTTTGCGTAATACCATATTTAAATAATATCCAGTTTTAAGCTGGGCGACATAACGTGGGACAAATGTTTGTATCCTCACACGTTTTTTTGTATAATATGTGATTCTTTTATAATGACTGTATGTTTTTTGTATAATCTGTGGTTCATTGAAATTTCATCAGCCATTTTGTAAAATTTGTATGGTTATTTGTAGAATACATTTCATATGAGCAATACATTATCTATTTTACATTTTTTTTTATTTATGTGAAATCTGCAATCCTTTTTTACATTAATGTATAATACATATTTGCAACATGTATAATACACATCCAAAATGTATAATACACTTCTAAAATATGTAATGCACATCCAAAATATATAATACACATTTTCATAATAAAATTTTTCATTCACATCCAATTCATATGTAAAAATACACATCAACTATGTATAATACAAATCAAAATTGTAATATTAAACATCAAAATTGTATAATACACGTGAAATTTGTAAAACATAATGGTTGTACGACCTCCTTGTGCAGTCACCACCATGATACACACGTCGTCATCCAATCTACACATTGCTGTCATCACCTGCGTGAAGAACTTCTCGGAAAGTCGCACGCTTTATCATGTTGTCATTGACATAAATTAAGTATCCAAAAAAGATGAATGCTCCACACACACCAAAGATGATGTTTGATGTCGATCAAAATGGGAAAAATATCTGCAAAACAATTAAAGAATTGTAGTCAAGATTTTGGTGCCAACGTAATAAGGTTTCTACTACGCGTCAGTGCAAGATTATATTGCAGAAAAATGTAAAACCAAAAAGGCTTGATCATATTACTGTTGTAGCTTTGCGTGGAGAGGATTTTGGCGCAGTTCATCTTCACCTCCAAACGCAACCATCGTTCCTATCAAGATGTTTTGCATGGAGGAGGATGTTGGCCCCACCAGCAGTCGATCGTATGCGAGAGAGGGAGGGCGTCGCTGTTGGATGATCGTGAGAGAGAAAGAGAGGGTGAACTCACCAGCATTGCCGTCAACGTCATCCTGACCTTCTTCCTGCCCGCCGTCGTCAACATACCAGAATGATGCCTCAAGATGCCAAAAAAATTAGGGTTTCTAATTTTGAATAAGCAATTAAGGTGACATTAATGGAGGAGATAATTGAGGTGTTTACATACTATATTTAGATAATGTATAAAGACCAAAATAGATTTTTACTTAATTTATAATTAAAATTAACATGCCATTACTATCTATCACACGATTAATTACGAATGGTTGAGATTGATGATGGAAGGACCACCTCTCATTTGAAAGATATCCTATATATAAATATATATAAGGAATCCTACTTCATGGAGTAGGTAACTTATCTACTCCATTCTCATTTTTTCACTTCTTTTTTTTTTGAAAAATGCTTCCATGGATTTTCATAACTATATCCCTCTAATATGTAATTTAAATTTCATCAGAAACAGAGATCCCTATACCTTTCATCCAGAACAAGTCGATTACAACAAATCTAAGACCGTTAAAATTACCTCTTCTGGATGGAGGGCATAGGAGTGTCTGTTTTTGACGGAATTTGAATGACATATTAGAGGGATAGAGTTATGAAAATCCATTGAAGCATTTTTCAAAAAAAAAAAGAAGCGGCAAAAAATGAGATTGGAATAGGTAAATTACCTACATCATGGAGTAACATCCCTTTGCTCTCTCTTTCTCTCTCTATATGTATATATATATATATTACAATAACAATTAAGCCTCTAATGAGAAGATCAAAAACACATGTTTTTATCGATTTTTTTCTTGGGTGTGCATTAAATTAAGAATTTGCACAACTTCTATATCGCTACTCCAAAATGGTGGAATAAGACATAAGAAAAATTCATCCAATCTAAAGATAACTAAATCATGAAGTTCTTTGTAAGGTCGTGAAGTTCGCTCAACTTTTCATGCATTACATAATATCGCTGGTGAAAATTCTTCTATTATCAAAATGAGAGTTAAAGAGATCAATGAAATGCATATAATGGAAAATTTCATAGTTTATGCATGTTCTATGATGTAACAATTTATCTTCTAGGATTAATTGCAACATGGTTGAAATAAGATAGATCCGAATGAAGATGTAGGTGAAATTGATGATTTAAGAGATATGTATGTTATTTATTACAATGAAATGGGTGAAATCTCATTGTGATAAACACATATATCTCTTAAATCAAATAAATATGCTCATTCTGAGAATCTTATTTCAACCATGTTGCAATTAATCTTAGAAGAGAAATTGGACATCAAATAAAGATGCTTAGTAAAAAAGTGACTATAAGAAACTTTATATTATACAATACTTTAGGTACATGGATGCAAATGAATATAGATATGCTCGTATCTAATTTGCTACAGTATATATCTTCTCCAAATTTCAATGTTTATATCCGTCACCAATTTAAAATAGATATTAATATGGTTGTCACTTTGATATCTCCATATCCATATTTCTATACCCGTTTTAATATATAGTTGTATATTTATTTGCAACTCTATCTAACAAAATTATATACTCTTTTCAACATATTTAATATAACTTGTATGAAATAAATTTGATATATTTATATCATGTCTAAGACATCCAATTTATATATATTTAAAATTTTTATACTTGTACTCCTTTGAGTTTCTGCAATAACAATTATGTCCCAACCTATTTTGCAAAAAAAAAAACACTTGCTCCCCTACATTCTTACAAAATTCACAGTTCTGCCTTCCGTTAAAATAAAATAGAAGGATACAACTGTGGATATTATAAGAATAAAAGGAGTACAAGTGTTATTGGAAAAAAGAAAAAACATGGACAAGACTGCCTTCCGTTAAAATAAAATAGAAGGATACAAGTGTGGATATTATAAGAATAAAAGGAGTACAAGTGTTATTGCAAAAAAGAAAAAACATGGACAAGACTTTAATTGTAGAATCTTGGAGGGGCAAAGTATTTTTGCCATTATACATTTTCGATCTATTTTTTGTGTCCATATTTATTTTTAAGATTCTGATAACATGATTTTCATTGTCATTTGTCAACATCTGTATCTGCATCCGTTTATACTTTCAAATGGATTGGTAACTAACTCGGGTCGATAGCTCATCTTGATAATCCGCTCCGCTCTGATACATCGTTAGCTAGCTTCACTCAAGAGCTCGCTTTGACAGTTTATTAGGCTATGAATTAGCTCGATTGCCCAGCATTCACTAGCTCAAATTCCACTATTTACCAGGAGTTTGATCTCCAATCTTAACGAACTTGATGACATTTTCCACTGTTGAAAACTTCTCTATTTCACCATCTTATCTTATGAGGGTATATGTTTAGATGATAAGATATAAACGTTTATCTCGTTCAGTTTTGGGATATAAAGCCATGTCGCTGCGGACAACACGCCTCGCTGGCGCTGCTGCACACCGCGCTCCCTCCATTAGGCGAGTGCCCTTCATTTGAAGCCCTACCACTTGATCCACGAGGATTCCATCTCCGGTTGGGAAGCAAAGGCCGTCGAGGGCGCATGGGGACTGTGCTGGATTCCCATTTCTTTGCGCTTACTGCAATCGTCACTGTACGTTCTTGTTGCCAATTTGTGGGTTCCTCCTCGTCTTTTGTTTGAGCGTCTGCGGTCTTCGATTCCATCTGCTTGAATCCGCAGGTGTTCTATCAGTTCGTGTTCTTTGTTATCACCGCTCTACTCAAGTTCGATAAAGTCACAGACTTTGCTGGTAAAATTTGCTCATTTCTCTGTCTTTCTTGTTGGTTTATGTGGTTCTGTTCAATTGTGAGCGAGCGAGCGAGCGATTGTTTCTGCCTATCCTGGAGGATCTTTGACGGTTGATATGCCTTTAAGGAAGGAATTGGGCGTTATGATTAGTGCCACATTGTGGGTTCTTGATTTTTTTAGTTTTGTTTATTATTTATAAGGCAAGCTTGAAAGTGTTTCCTTTTTTGTCTGTCTATATGCTGAGAAGGATGGCATTCATTTGCAACATGATACTTGGATTTATTAACACAGCATCTCGATTGGGAGAAGTTTGGTCTCGAGATTTTTTACTTGGGGGGTTTGATATGTTCTCAATATGTTTGTCAGGTTGTACAGTGGTTAATTAGTAGAAGGCTAGATAGTGACCGTATAATTATGATTAATTGTACATACTTCAAACGGAGGGCTTTGCTACTGTCTGACCGGGGCATGGGGAAATAAATAGCAAGTTGATTGAAGAACATACAAGTTCTGAAACCGTTAAGCGGGCTCTTGCTCGTCTAGCATTAAATTCTTGCATGACCTCCAGATTGGTTGCCATGGAAGGCAAAAATCACTGTAGTTCTACTCATTTAACGCTGTACATTGCATTGCTTTTGGTATTGGTTTGAAATCTTATTAATGTGGACTTAATGCCTGATTATGAGTTTTGGTAAATGCTGCCGGAATTTCTTGTGCCCAAGCTTACATGGATATAGGCATCTTTCTCCAACTTCCTGCCCATTGCTTTTAAGCTCAAAATTAGGATGGCACAATTCTCATGAGTTTAATGTCAAGCTTGGTTACATTAACCTAAATAACTCACTAAAAATGGCAATGGGAACTAATGGTGTTGCAAAAAGAAAAGCATTTGATTGGAAATCACCACTGTTGGAGTTACTTGAATTGGTTTAATTTTATTGAGAAGATTCATATGGATTGTAGCTTTTAAGAATAAAATCTTTGTTGTCGTTGTTTTCATGTTCAAAATTTATGTATTGCAGGAAGCACCAATTTCATAATCCTTGCCGTACTGACCTTGATAGTGAAAGGAACATGGCATTTCAGACAGGCATGCTTCTTTCATCTCGAATGCCATTTTCAATTTAATCTTGCATTGGTTTGGTTTTCACATGATTGTTGGTCTTGTGAAGTTACTGTGGGGTTTTAACAGTTTTTTAGAATTGTAACGTCCCGGGCTTAGGTCCCCGGTCCGTTATCGAGGAAAACTGGCCCTGACAACTTGTTGGGTTCGGATCTAATTAGACCAGTTGGCAACCACCCAAAATGCTTAAGCCCAAGTTGTCAAGTAGTAATCCCCACCACTTATAAACCATACCCACACTTCGTGAGTTTTAAGTATGGCACTATGTATGGGGTTGGGGTGTTACAACCTCCCCCACTTATATTCGCAACGTCCTCGTTGCAACATGTCCCATCACTTATTCTCAGTGATAGTGGCGGCTGCACGCTCCGGGTAGCCATTTCTCCAACCTCTTGTAGGGGCGGCTCCACCTCTCGGGTAGCCCTTTCCACTATCAGAGAGAATTTGGCTCTGATACCATTTGTAACTGTAAACATATATTAGTTTCCTTTGTATTTCTCTGCTATTTTTCTTTTCTGCCGTATGCTTTATGTAATTTACCCATAGGCTACTCTCCTATATAAGAGAGCCTAGGGCTGATGGAATAAACAACTCTTCTATTTTTCCCAACATGGTATCAGAGCGACGGTCCTAGACCGGAGTTCTCGAAACCCTAACCCTATCTCTACCCCACCCGCGTGCCTCTCTCTCTCCGCCGCCGGCGCATACTCGCGCCCCCTGCGCCTCCGCGCGTGCGCCTGCGTGCCTGCGCGCCTGCACGCACTCGCGCCCTCGCGCCCTCGCGCCTGCGCCTGTACGCCCTCAAGCTAGCGCGCCTGCGTGCTCCAGCGCGCTCCAGCGCCATCCTGTGCGCTCCGGCGCGCACCTGTGCCCTCCAGTGGGCACCTTAGAGCCCTGTGCGTGTGCCTTTGAATCAACCCAACATCTCTAGAGCGCACACCGTCAACTAAATGGGTTTGGTTGCTTGAGGTCTACACATGCAACTAAACTCGTCTATGTCCGTGTAGACGAATCTTATCTTCAGTCCGTCGCTCCAGTCTTCGATTTCCAGTATGTCAGAAAGCAAGGAGGATATTCCATCTATTGGTGCCTTTCGTGGTCCAACGCCTATCGTAAAGATGGATGGTGCGAACTATGAAATGTGGGCGATGCAGTTCATGAGTATGATGAAGTCAACTGGTAAGAAGCACATTCTTACCGAAGAAGAACCTGCTGAGAAGACTGGAGCCAATGCCTCATGGAGGCCGATGACGCATACGCCAAAGTCTGGTTATCTGGAACTTTGGCGATCGAGATTGCCAATGATATTCTACATCAGCCCACGACCAAAGACATGTGGGATATTCTGGCGGCCACATACTCTCAAGCGAAGAATGAGACAAAGATTCTGCAACTCCAGCATGATATATTCACTATAAAGCAGAATGGTCGCCCTCTACATTCACTCTACACATCCCTACGAGGGATGTTCGAGAAGCTATACAGCTTCATGCCCCTGACAGCCACGCCAGAGCAACAGAAGACCTACCGGAATGCAACTATGGTGGGCGTTTTCCTTGCTGCACTTAATCCCGAGTATGAGGCGGCATGATCCCAGATCTTGGCCGATTCTACTATTCCTCCCATGGAGGAAGCCTTTCACAGACTGAGCCGCATCATCGTCCCTTATACGGCCACAAATCAGAATGCTTCGGCCATGGCCGCCAACAGGGGCCGTGGATTTCATCATCAGACCCGTGGACGTGGACCTCGTGGCAGAGGAGGCCGTACTCGGCCAACATGTACCTACTGCCATCGCGTCGGACACAATGAAGACGCATGCTACTCTAAGCATGGATTTCCTGCATCTGCTCGAGTCGCCGAGCAGATAGAGCCTCCATCTGCTGCCTCTTTGGATCAGCGGTTCGATGATCTAGTTGCCCGTCTAAGGGGCATTATTCCGCCATCTGGCCCACCACCCACTACTGAGAATCAATCTGATGATGCTGCATCTGCGTCTACCAGTGCATCAGGTAGCATACTTGCATTTACCAGTAGTAGATCAGATACTTTACCTTGGATTATGGACTCGGGAGCCACACATCATCTATGTGGCAATCAGAGTTTACTTACAGGATACACTCAGATCCCTCCAGGCCGAACAGTGGTCATTGCCAATGGTACACATTCCCCAATTGTTGGTCAGGGGGAGATTAGACTGACATCTTCTATGCAGCTCAAGAATGTGTTACATGCGCCTGATTTTTCAATGAATTTATTATCAATCAGTCAGATTACAAAGGATTTACAATGTCGGGAAATTTTTGATCCATCTTTTCTTGTTTTTCAGGACATCCTTACGAGCAACGTGATTGGTCGTGGCTATGAGAAAGGAGGCCTCTATCGCCTCAATCAGACTCCCTTTGCTGGAACTTCATCCCTACCTACTGGACCCGTATCTCCTATGCTGTGGCATCTGCGCTTTGGACATCTACCGCTTCAAAAGTTGCGTCGTGTGTTACCCCAGGGTCTGCCTTACACATCCATCCAATGTGAGGCTTGTCAGTTGGGAAAGCACCACCGGTCTACCTTTCCCAGTCGTCCGGGTTGGAGTAGTACCTCCAAGTTTGAGTTATTTCATATTGATATCTGGGGTCCGAGTCGTGTTCCTGATCATCAGGGACACAGATTTTATATAGTTATTGTGGATGACTTCTCTCGTGTGTCATGTGTATTTTTGTTCAAAAATAAATCTGAAGCAGGGAATATTATTATCCATTTTCTTAATGAGATTCGTAATGTTTTTCTCCACATCTGTTGAAATTGTGAGAAGTGATAATGCCCTGGAATTGTGTACTCATGTCCTAGCCAATTACTATTCATCCCAAGGGATTATCCATCAGACATCCTGTGCTTATACCTCTCAACAAAATGGGATCGCTGAAAGGAAACATCGTCACTTACTAGATGTCACCAGGTCACTTCTTATACAGAGCCATGCTCCTTATTCTTACTGGGGTGACGCGGTTCTCACAGCATGCTACCTAATAAATCGTATGCCGTCCTCTGTTCTAGGTGAACAGATTCCTTTCTCCCTTGTCTTTCCTGGTAAGGATCTGTTTTCCCTTACTCCTCGTGTGTTTGGTTTGGTTGCCTTTGTCCACCAGTTGTCTCCAGGTACTGACAAGCTCTCTCCTAGGACTGTCAAGTGTGTGTTTGTTGGGTACTCCAGAACTCAAAAGGGGTACAAGTGCTTTGATCCATTGCACAGGCGGTATATTGTTAGTGCAGATGTTATATTTTTTGAATCCGTAATGTATTTTTCATCCTTAGGTGATCAACTGCTACCTCCAGTTACTACCGATGCCATCTATATGACACCACCACCACCACCACCAGCTCCTTTACCATCATCCGCACCTCCTATTACTATCCATGTGTCACCACTACCATTTCATTATACCCGCAGGCCTACTCCAGCTCATGGTCATGACTCATCACCTAGCTCGCCTAAGGTATGTGCTGAAGATATTACTCTTGATGGATCTAATGATGTTTCTGAGCAGGATATGTTGCAGAGGACAGATGAGGACACAACCGATTTTGATGTTCCTATTGCTATACGTAAATCGAAGAGGAGCTGCGCCACATATCCTTTAGCAGCTTCTGTGTCATTTGAACGACTATCTGGGGATTTCAGGGACTTTGTGGTTGCCTTGTCTGCTGTAGATATTCCACGGAATTACCAAGACGCTCTGAAGGATAGTAGATGTCGTCTAGCAATGGAGGAAGAAATGGCAGCACTTCAATCTAGGGGAACTTGGAGTCTAGTTCCTATACCTGCAGATGTGTCCCCAGTGAGCTGCAAGTGGGTATTTACAATCAAGCAGAATGCAAATGGCAGTATTGACAGATACAAGGCTCGCCTTGTTGCTCGTGGCTTTACACAGACATACGTGGTGGATTATCTTGATACGTTCTCGCCAGTAGCCCGTCATTCTACCCTACGGATCTTGCTGTCAATTGCGGTTTCCCGAGAGCGGCCGCTATATCAGTTGGATGTGAAGAATGCGTTCTTATATGGTGACTTACAGGAGGAAGTCTAAATGCAACAACCACTTGGTTTTGCTGTTGAGGGGGAGTGTTCTAAGGTGTGCAGACTTCATAAGGCTATCTATGGCCTTAAGCAGAGCCCCAGAGCATGGTTTCAGAAGCTCTCAGACCTCTTTGAAAAACAGGGATACGAACGCTCTAATGCTGATCATTCCTTGTTTGTACAGAAGACTTCAAGAGGTATTATTGCAATCATGGTTATGTAGATGACATCTTGATTACAGGAGATGATGAATAAGGAAAATAGAAGGCGAAAGAAAAGCTGGGTAGCGAATTTGTCACTAAGGACCTTGGAGTCTGGGCTGGAGTTTGCCAGAAATTCGTATGGGCTAGTAATGTCGCTGGGAAAATATGTTACGGACCTGTTAAGTGAAACAGGTATGCTTGGGTGCCGACCTGCTACAACACCAATGGACCCTAGCATGAAGCTATATGATGATGATACAGAGGAGGTGGGCAGGAGAAGATGCAGAGAACTGGTAGGCAAATTGTTGTATGTCACGATCACTAGGCCCGATATATCCTTTGCAGTGAGTCGTGTGAGCCAGTTCATGGAGCAACCACGTCAGGTTCATATGGATGCCATACATATGATACTTAGATACCTCAAATCATCTCCAGGTGCAGGTTTGCTATTCAAGAAGGGAAAGGGGATTTCTATCTCAGCATGTGCGGATGCAGACTATGCAGGTTGTCCCAAGGACAGGAAGTCCACCTCGAGGTTTGCAGTTTATGTTGGAGATTCTCTAATCTCATGGAGGAGCAAGAAACAGAAGGTGGTAGCCAGATCTAGTGTTGAATCCGAATATAGGGCTATGGCCCAGGCTAGCACAGAGATGATGTTGGGTGAAGGTTGTACTTACAGATCTATGTATAGACGTACCACTTCCTATGACCTTAAAATGTGACAATCAGGCAGCCTTGTTCATTGCAAACAACCCAGCATTCCATGAGCGAACCAAGCACATTGAAGTGGACTGTCACTTCATACGTGACATGATTCAGAAGGGATTCATTGCTACATCTCATGTTACTTCAGAAAATCAAACTGCAGATATATTCACCAAGGCATTACTACGAGGCCCATTCCAGAAGTGTGCGTCCAAGCTGAGCATGATTGATATCTATGCTCCATCTTGAGGGGGAGTGTAAACATATATTAGTTTCCTTTGTATTTCTCTGCTATATTTCTTTTCTGCCGTATGCTTTATGTAATTTACCCATAGGCTATTCTCCTATATAAGAGAGCCTAGGGCTGTTGGAATAAAGAACTCTTCTATTTTTCCCAACAGTAACGTCACAGGCTTAGGTCCCCGGTCCGTTATTGAGGAAAACTGGCCTGACAACTTGTTGGTTCGGACCCAATTATACCCGTTGGCAACCACCCAAAATGCTTAAGCCCAAGTTGTCAAGTAGTAATCCCCACAACTTATAAACCATACCCACACTTCGTGAGTTTTAAGTATGGCACTATGTATGGGGTTGGGGTGTTACAACTAAATATTTTAGAGTGTAATTAATCAATATAAATTTGTGTAATTACAATTGCTTAAGTATTTTTATCACAACGTCAACCCTTCCAGAATGGCATATCAGAACCACCAATGGGGATTAACATGACGTTATCTTCATTATCATAAAACTTTTGACAGATTACAAATAGACCATCCAAATTCATTGACTTCATCCAATCCTTCACACTATAAAACAAGATTGCTAATATTTATGAGAATTTACAAACCATCATTAATATTTCAAGGGTTCAACATGCACCATCAGTTTAACGTATTTGCCTATAATATGAGCAAATCATGAGAGTATGATCGAATGATAATTATGGATCAACGATTCCTAAGTATGTGCTAACCCAACAGATGGTTCGTTTTGGAAATGATCCGGTTATACATGCATTTAGCCTAAAAATCGACACATACATCTAGAAATCATAATTAGGATATGATCTTTTTATCATATGAAATCCTAAACCGATACATACCTCATGTCCAAAGCTGACTTTCCTCATCGCGATCGGTCGCGATCCTTCCGGTCACGTATCTACTCTATCCTCAATCTTCGATTCGATGCCACGTCTCCTACGACGAATCGATCCTCCCGGTGAGTCCTCTCTCTAACTCTAGATTTCCTCCTCTCTTTCTCTCTTTCTCCTCATCTCTCTCTCTCTCCTTGCACAAATGTTCGGAAGAGAAGGTAACGTGAGAATTGTATGTGATTGATTTTTATTGATATCAAAGAGGAGGATTTGTGGCTATTAAATCTCTTTTGATTCAATTTAATTCTCCTTTTAAATGCTTAATAATGGTGCTGAGAAAAAAGGAAAGATGCCTTAGTTATATAAAGGAGAATTAATAAGGAGAATTTAAAAGGAGAATTAATTCCTTTTCTCTCAGCACCATTATTAAAGCATTTAAAAGGAGAATTAATTGAATTAAAGGAGATTTAATAGCCACAAATCTCTCCTCATTGATATCAATAAAAATCAATCACATACAATTCTCACGTTACCTTCTCTCCGAACATTTGTGCAAGGAGAGAGAGAGAGATGAGGAGAAAGAGAGAAAGAGAGGAGGAAATCTAGAGTTAGAGAGAGACTCACCGGGAGGATCGATTCGTCGTAGGAGACGGTGGCATCGAATCGGAGATTGAGGATAGAGTAGATACGTAACCGGAAGGATCCGCGACGATCGCGATGAGGAAAGTCAAGCTTTGGACATGGGTATGTATCTGTTTAGGATTTCATATGATAAAAAGATCATATCCTAATTATGATTTCTAGATGTATGTGTCGATTTTTTAGGCTAATGCATGTATAACCGGATCATTTCCAAAACGAACCATCTGTTGGGTTTGCACATACTTAGGAATCGTTGATCCATAATTATTATTCGATCATACTCTCATGATTTGCTCATATTATAGGCAAATACGTTAAACTGATGGTGCATGTTGAACCCTTGAAATATTAATTATGGTTTGTAAATTCTCATAAATATTAGCAATCTTTTTTATAGTGTGAAGGATTGGATGAAGTCAATGAATTTGGATGGTCTATTTGTAATCTGTCAAAAGTTTTATGATAATGAAGATACCGTCATGTTAATCCCCATTGGTAGTTCTGATATGCCGTTCTAGAAGGGTTGACGTTGTGATAAAAACAATTAAGCAATTTGTAATTACACAAATATATATTGATTAATTACACTCTAAAATATTTATATCATAAAGTGAATAATTCACATAAAGCTATTGTAAATCGTGACATTCCTTGCTGGAAAAATTACACGTAGAACCCCATGCACACTTGATATTCATGTGCATATCATCAGATCAAGGCATCATCCATCTTCGTCCACAACTTTAAAACAGAAAATCAGATTAGATATTGTGCTATCCACGAGAGATTGAATCGTAGGTTAACTTATTATTGGATAATCTCACTCATAGATAGGATAACAATAAGCAATTCTAAGTTTTATTATCCGTAAACAAGGTCATAAAACATCGATTGTTGTTTTAATATTTACATATTTTGGAAATCATCTGCAATCAAGATAAACACATATGAGGTCTCTAACACATTTAATTTAAGATTTTAACACTGATCGAATTACAAAAAGTTATTCTTGACATTGCGAAAGAAAATCGATTGGTGGAAAGGAAAAGGAATATGTATATGTTTATACAACTATTGCAAGGAAAAGAAAATAGTATTAAAGAAATTGAAAGTTTCTTTAATATGAATAATGGCACGATAACGATAAGCCGGAGATAAGTGCTGACGCCTAATGGTGGGAGCCACCTCTAGAGTCCAATTATCATGTTAGCCCAAGAGGCAACGCCGCAAGGGGTGTATGGTTGCAAGGAACCACAAAGGCAAAGGCTAAGTCATCTATAGTTGTAGCTACACTATCATGTTATGTTATGGACCGCTAGTGCCAGCGATAAAGCCAACAAAGCAATCAAAGCCACCTAAGAATTTAACAATTAAGACAACCCTAAACACTGAAAATATTATGGACATATGTGAAATTAAGTTAATGTCATGGGAATATGTGCAATTATATTAATGTCATGGGTATATGTACAGTTATGCTAATGTCAAAGTATATGTACACATGTATTGAAATGTCAGTCAAGAAAATGGTTTAAAGAAAGAATAAACCATTACAAGTTATGAAGGAAATGGTTTAGAAAGGTAAGCCATTACATATTATGAAAGAAATAGTTTATAATGGTAAACCATTACATGCTATAAAGAAATGGTTTAGAAAAGTAAGCCATTACATGTTGTGAAAGAAATTGTTTATAATGGTAAACCATTACATGTTATGCAAGGAAACGATTTAATTAATGATAAATCATTATATGTGATGCAGCGTGACCCCAAATTATGGGGCCACATTTATCCAATTAAATAATTATCATTTTTATTTACGTTTTTAGCGGTCGTAGTGGTCCAATTTAATAATTGAGATCGCCTGTGATCTCAACGTTGATTTCCGTAGAGTTTAATTATAATTGTTGGTCAATTAAATAATTAGGAGTCCAATTAAGTTAGTTAGAGGTCAATTAGGGTTAAAATAGTTGTAATTTGATTATTTACTATTTTTGTAAACCCTCTCTCCTGTATAAAGAGAGGGTAGTCCATCAGTTTTAGGCAGTCGATTATGAATTAAAATTTGAGTTATCTCATTTTATCTCTCTCCTTCTCCCCTTCTCCCTCCACGCGATCTCCGCGGTCTCCTTCCTCCATCCCTCTTACCGACGAGTATTTCTCTTCTCAATCCCCTCTCCTTCTTCCACCAAATATCCACCACGCATTTATTATTTTTATTTCGCCGTCGCCGTTTTCGATTGGCATCAATTGGTATCAGAGCATGGCCTTTAGATCGTTCCCACGATCTAACGATCCGCCTCGGCGTCCGCACCGACACCATCATTCATCCGAACGAAGACGGCAAGCCAATGAAGCCTACGACAAGGAAACGAGAGCCATGTTATGTGATTTGGCAGAACAACCTCCGAGCCATGTCTTCAACGTTTCGAGACTTCACGGCCAAGCCTTGAGGCCTATCGCGATGCCCAATCAAAGCCGCCAACTTCCGAAGCCGTTATCATGAGTTTGACGACGAAAAACTCGCCGTGGAGGTCAATCAAGCCGCTGTCCAGATCGTCTTAGAAGAAAAAGTCAAGGAAACGACCGCTGTCCAGCACTTTTCGGAATCAAAACCGTCGCCGGATCGACCCCGCTGCCTCCGCCGACCATCCCGGCACCATCCCCACCGCCCAGGTAATTCCCCCTTCCCTCCTCACCTCGCCGGGCCACCCAGCCACCACACCCCGCAACCGGGCGCACAACCGACATCGCCATCCAACAGCCCCACGCCGCCAGCGCCCCCTCTCCCCTTCCGCGCCAGAGCCCTCGCGCACCCCGCCGCCCCGCAGCCGCGCCATCCTGCCCCCGCAGCACCCTAGTCCCCGGCCTCTTCCTCCCTCTCACCCCCGATACCTCCTCCCCAGCCGATTCCGCCCCCTCCTCTTCCTCCTCTCTCCCCACCTCTACGGCGCCGCCGCCTCGGTGTCCTTTCCTTCATCCCCTCACCACCGCCAGCCGGTCGACCACGCCGCCTCCCATCGCAGGCGCCAGCACCGCACCCCACCATCGCCTCACCCGCCCCAGTGCCAACCCTCCTCCCCGAGATCGCCAACCCCCTAGCGCAACCGGCCACCGGGTCCCGACTCGGCGCCGCCGCCCGCCGCTGGAAGAGCCCCGCAACCCTCCCCGCGCCTAAGAAGCGAACCCTAACTGGGGTCGCGAGATCAACGGGATGTCAATCCCGTGGAAGGTGGAGGTTGACGTTAAGTGGTGAAAATTGCAGAGAAAATTTCCAAGAATTCCCTAATTGCAGAAACGACCAAGGTACAGGGGTCAATCATGCTATGTAGTCATTGAAGGGATATTTTGGAGAAATTGCAAGGCCGAACCCCCTGGATATACCAATTGCAGAAAGGCCCAAATTGGTGGAAAATTTAAGGGAGATGGAATGGGTACGAAAATTGCAGAAATGCCCTCCAATTGAAAAAAACTACAAACGTAACGCGGAAGATGATCATATTGGGGGAATTGAAGCCCCAATTCAAGGATGATTTCTCCAACGATCCACCTACACACCGCAATTCGTCAGGAGCCGAATTTTTTAAAGCGGTGGAGAGTTGAGGCAGCGTGACCCCAAATTATGGGGCCACATTTATCCAATTAAATAATTATCATTTTTATTTACGTTTTTAGCGGTCGTAGTGGTCCAATTTAATAATTGAGATCGCCTGTGATCTCAACGTTGATTTCGTAGAGTTTAATTATAATTGTTGGTCAATTAAATAATTAGAGTCCAATTAAGTTAGTTAGAGGTCAATTAGGGTTAAAATAGTTGTAATTTGATTATTTACTATTTTTGTAAACCCTCTCTCCTATATAAAGAGAGGGTAGTCCATCAGTTTTAGGCAGTCGATTATGAATTAAAATTTGAGTTATCTCATTTTATCTCTCTCCTTCTCCCTTCTCCCTCCACGCGATCTCCGCGGTCTCCTTCCTCCATCCCTCGTTACCGACGAGTATTTCTCTTCTCAATCCCTCTCCTTCTTCCACCAAATATCCACCGCACGATTTATTATTTTATTTCGCCGTCGCCGTTTTCGATTTGCATCAATATGTTAGAAGAGAAATGGTTTAAGAATATTAAACCGTCACAAGTCATGCAAAAGCTATTTTAAGGGGTTAATCCGAAGGAATGATCTAAATGATAAAGGATGTATAAACATATCACGAATTTCAGAAACATACCCCTTATGATGAAAAATGATAGCTTATATATTTTTATGTGTATTGCACATGTATATTCACGTCGAATTCAATATGCAACTTGTAAGAGTCAAATTCCTAAGTAGTACCTGGGAATTACATAAATACCCAGGTCCTACAAAATGTTTTTTTTACTCAAAAAATATAGAGGTGTCGCATGTTGAACATGCGACACATGTAAAGTTTTTTTTTAACCCAAGAACTACATGTATAGCGCATCTTGAATATGCGTTATACATAACGCATATTGGATATGCGATATTGCGGCTAAATAAGCCCCGCACCTATCGGCCTTGGCATTCCAGGGAATTTGTCACATGTCGCATGTTCGACATGCGACATATGAGAAAAAGCCTGGAAAATGACTGGCCGCGGTCCTGATCTCTTTCCAGGGAATTTCCCAAATGTCGCATGTCCAACATGCGACATATGAGAAATTCCCTGGAAAATGAGTGGCCACGGTCCTTGTCTCTTTCCAGGGAAATTCCCATATGTCGCATGTCCAACATGCGACATATTAGATATTCCCTGGAAAATGAGTGGCCACGGTCCTGGTCATGGCCAGGTCTGGGACATACGAACTTTTGAAGTTGTGGCTTTGAGCATTAGTCATCTTGCAACATGTCCGACGGGTGACATGCGACATGTCATAAAAACCCATGAAAAAGAATGACCAATTTCATGTCTTTAATATAAATAGACATCGCATTCACGCATTCAAAGATGTATAGACATTCACCAAAGCAGGATATGGACACAGAAATGCACAACGCAGATAAATAATGTGATCCAGAAAGGAATTCTAAACATTTAATACAAATAGAGTTGTCCACGATTATACATCACACTTTTGAGTCATATAAAAAAGTACAATGGATTACAAGTCAACGCTTTTTCCTCCGTTGGTATGTAATCGTAGAATCAGGAGGATGGAACGGTAACAGCCGGTTCGCCTCGTCTATCATGTGGATTTGGGAGGGCCCTGGGACATCTTCCTCAAAGGTTGGCATCGGCGGCGGCGTTAGTGTGCAGTAAGTTGGTTGTGTCTCGGTGGTGTCCAATCCATGCCTCAACCGGTGCCTGAGGCGTTGGCAAGTCGACCCGTGGTCGCTCGGTGGCAGGTGTGAAGAAGTCTCTTTGCGCAAGGTTCTCATCTTCCGCAGTGGCTTCTTCATAGTTCATGGGTTCCGGCACTTGTTCACGCGCCCTACCTCGACCTCTTCCTCTTCCCCGTCCTCTTGCCCTTCCTCGCCTTGCCTCCTCCCTAGCCACATCAGCACGCTCTTCATGTAACGTGATCGCATCTGAAAATTGGAACGACAGCCACTCCGTCATTTCCGCCTTCGCTTGTGCCGCAATCTCGCGACGTTCCTCGTGTCCAATGTCGTACACACGGCTCCACTTGGCTAGCTGCACACAAGGAAAAAACGTATAGATAAATTAGTAGCATTTTTCTTACTTAATTTACCACAAACTTGTAGTTGGAGCACTTACGTTGCTTGCCATGGTTGCACCTAAACGTCCGACAAATCTTCGAGTTATGGTCCGATACCATTGCTCGTATGCGGGCGTCGCGAATATCCCTCTAGACCGATTAATACCAACAATTCTATCTTCCCGCTCATCCCAGTGGGCAATATGCAACCAGTGTTTTGCCCTCCAATCTACATGCACTTTCCCCCTCAAATCAATTGCATGGAGGTCCTGAAAGGTGAAGCAAGGACGTGGAATATCTTGAAGGCCCCCGAATTGTCTCAAGAAACGGTCTGGGTAGTAGTACTCCACAATGTGGAAGTATATCAACGGTACTTCCACCATCCAAATCCGTTCGCCTTCAAGAGAGTTCACCGGGAGACGGGCGCGAATGTCATCGGTATATGGAGTCCACAATACCTGAATGTGAAAATTGTATTTCGATTAGTATTTTTTTATATAGGAAAAATTTGTGAATGTAAAATTACCTGCTCGGGTGATTGCATGTCAAAAGCATCCCTGTAAGGTCTCACCACGTGTGGGCTGTCTACGATGGGCAAACGCCGTTGCCCAGCGGACTCCTAACGGGCGCCCGTACCATTCTCTGCCGTCCCTCACAACAGGAGCAATGTGGGGGAAATGCTCCCATGCCCATAGATGAAGGAGTATGACCGAGCCTCCAATCTCCTCGGTCGCCATGTCTGCTGCTAAACATACTATAAAGATATGCAATTACTGCTGATCCCCAGCTCAGTGTCCCAGAGGACTCGAAATCATGTAGATGTGGTAGAGCGATAAGTGAAACCAAGGACCCTGACTTGTCCGTGAATAGGACTCCACCAAGTAACTGCAAAATGTAAGCTCGAGCGTGTCTCTGTACTACCAGCTCGTCTGCATCTTCTGGCAACTCTGCAAAATTGGTGGACAGCCAGCTTGCTGACATCCTGCTGCCAACTATGTCTGCGGGCAGTGGCCTAACGCCCAATAATTCCTCGCATGTATCTGCCCATGTCGCTCCAGGTGTCGTCTCCCCAGTAACCGCAGGCCCATCAACTCGCAACCCCATATTCAAGATGCGCTATAGATGTAGTTCTTGGGTGAAAAAAAACTTTAGATGTGTCGCATGTTCAACATGCGACACCTCTATATTTTTTGAGTAAAAAAAACTTTCTGTAGGACCTGGGTATTTAAGTAATTCCCAGGTACTACTTAGGAATCTGACTCCAACTTGTAAGAGGAACGGACTTAAACATGCATGGGACAATTAAGCACATAACGATGTTATTCCATTGAAAGTTAAGTACATGAATTATAACATGTTAAAAGACCGTTAGAATTTCCATGCATGGATCCCGATACATACTGGACATTAGGCTCATGCAAATTATGTTTATTTATTTCAGGTGAAAGAACAAGTTTGATCAAGCATTCAAGTTCATGCAACAAACTCAATAAGACATTCAGCGCAGTATGGATATTGTATGGTTTATGGTGGATATCTATATGCCCACAGGATCAGGGACCCATGTTGTGAAATTATTTAATTTTGCACATATACCCTTTATAGATGTTGTAATTATGGAACTCTTGGTTGAATTGGATTTTATGGATCTTTTTGAGAATGATTTTTGTATACTCAATGATTACCATGCATGATTCGGTAACTGTTCAGTCGTGCGAATTTAAGTGGCACGCTTCCGCCGGTCAACGCGATCCATTCTGTTACAAGAATGGAGTTTTTCCCCACTATCACGTCAATTTTGAAGTGTGGTTACAAGCACTTCATAAAAATCAAGTAAAAAAATCCATTAAACACAAGAATATGCATGGAAAATCCTCAATGAAAGTGGAAAGCCACGGAAGTTGAGATCCCAACTCCCAAGGCTCGTAGGCGACTAGGATTGCCTTTACTTTCTTAACGTTTGAGATAAAGGGAGAATCAATTATATATAATATAATACCACATAATTAAGAGATTCTCTCATGATCAGTTAACCTATTTAACAAAACCACCCCCACGCCCAATTTAGCATATATATTACATATGACCAACTTGCCTATATTCTTCTCAAAATTGGTTATGAGAGAGGCCTTGGTGAAGATGTCAACAACTTGTTTTTCAATTTTTATATATGGCATTACAAACTCCTTTAATAAGAACTCTCTTATGAAATGTCAATCAACCTCAACATACTTGGTTCTATCATGAAAAATAATGTTATTAGATAAATTTATTAGCAATCTTGTTATGACAAAAAATCTCATAATAATATCGTTAGAATAATCCTAAACCACGACATCTTTGCTCGTAATAACAACCATACTCTACATCAATGCTAGACCTCGTAAAAACAAATTGCCATTTTCTTCATTAAATTAGAATATTGTTATCTAGATATATGCAATACCAAGTGCATATATTCAAGTATCAATGCATTTGGCCCAATCCACATTTGTATAGTCTTTGAGTTTCACATCCGTGATGAAAATAAAAACTTTTGCCATAATTATTCTTTATTTTGCATAGGATAGTGCTGATATGCCTTGAATCCTAACCATCCGACCCATGTTGGAGAACCCTGTATGCATCCCCTCCTGCTGTACTATATCCCAACAAGATAGGAGTCTCGTTCCCGGTCAGCGAGCCTGATGTGGGCGTTTGGGTCTAAGGAGAGTAGGTGCACTCCTCCCCTGCGGGGACGCGCACTGTCCACATCGATTTTTTAATGAGCGGTTCTATTTGTATTTGGGTTATGGAACGGTTTGTTTTAGGGGTCCGTCTGTACGGAATTACTATATAAACTCCCTAGTGTTAGGGCTCTCTGTATCCTTTGTACTTTTCTTCTTTCTCCACACAATGAATACCGATCATCGCCGCCTAAAGATGTAGACCGGTTATCGATGAACCTTGTACATCCGTGTGTTTGCATCTTGAGTGATCGTTTTTGTGCGCGTTTGCCTCTGCGATATGCAACAAACTGGTATCAGAGTATTGGATTCCGTCCGTATCATCAAGCAAGATGACGTCATACAATATGAAGATTGAGAAGTTCACAGGGAAGAATGGATTCAGTCTATGACAGATCAAGATGCACACCTTTCTGAAGCAGCATGACATCTAGACATTGGTGGATCAGGAGCGAGTGAAGGCACTCGAACTCTCTGAGTTGATTGTGCATGAAGAGAAGGCACACTCGGCGATCATGCTGTTGGTTTCTCTTCCATTATTGTATGAGAGTTTTATTCAATTATGGGAAGAGAATCGATAATCCTGGAGGAAGTTTGCGCGAGTCTGGTTACACATGAACTTCGGCATATGGCTACTGGGAAGCATGATTATAATGGTGCTTGTTTGGTTATGACTCATAAAAAGAGTCATGCCAGTTTTGGCTACACGAGAAGGGAAAGTAGAAGTACAAGTCGAATAATCACAATGCTAAGGACATTTGCAATTACTGCAAAGCATTTGGACATTGGAAGAAGGATTGCCGAAGAAGAAAGGCAAAGCCACAGTTGCTGTTGTGGCTCAGGAAGGCACATATTGCAGAGATGATATGGTTCTCATCATCACATATCAGAAGATGACATGTAGCACATGGATTATTGATTCAAGCTTTTCTTACCATATGATTCCCAATGAGGATTGGTTCTGCACCTATGAAAAGATCGATGGCGGAAACGTCATCATGGGGAATGATGCAACGTACAAGATTCCAGGGATCGGTTCCGTGAAGATCAAGATGCATGGTGAAGTCATGAGGACAGTATTAGAAGTATGCCATATTCATAATCTCTTGGAGTCTTGGACTCTAAAGGATATGGGTACAACAATGAAGGTGGAGTCATGTAGGTTGTCAAAGGTGGGGTGGTTGTCATTAAGGGTAACAATCAGAAGGCCCTATATATCACGCAAGGGCCTACAGTTATGGGTTCTATTGCAGTGGAATCCCAAGCCGTGAGATCATGGCATATACAGCTGGGACACATGAGTGAGATGAGGATGACTATACTCAGACAGAAGGATCTGATCGGGGATCTCAAGAGATCTAAATTGGAGTTCTGTGAACATTGTGTGTTCGGGAAATAACACGGGAAGAAATTCGGCAAAGCTATCCATAGGACGAAGGAGACACTCGACTACATCTATGCTGATTGTTAGGGTCCTTCACGTATCCTATCTTTGGGAGGTGCCAAGTACTTTCTATCTATTATTGATGATTACTTTAGGATGGTGTGGGTGTACATGATGAAGCACAAGAGCGAGACATTTCAGACCTTCAGGCTGTGGAAGATTTTGGTGGAGGACCAGACTTCTAAGAAGGTGAAGCATCTTCGTATATATAACGAGCGTACATATAACATGTTCGTCAGAGTTCAATGAGTTCTGCAAAGAGGAGGATGTTGCGAGATACCTCACCGTCAGAGATACACCACAACTGAATGAAGTTGCAGAATGAATGAACAGGTCCTGCATCCGCCATTGATTGCAAAATACACATGAAGGTATGGTCTGTTAATCATGCTGATTATTTTATTTTACGAATCTTTAGTTGTGCTGTATATTATTATATTAGTGTATGAAAGCTAGAACCAATGACAAAGAAAGGGGTGTTTATAGGTTATGGTACAGGAGTAAAGGGGTACAGAATATGGTCCCCTTCTGAGTATATAATTATTGTTAGCAAGAATGTTACTTATGATGATAATTCCATGCTTCACTCGAGTAGTGAGTCTGTTGATGCGAGGATAGGTGATGATGTGCTCGAACAAGTGGAGTTCGAACTAACACCAAGTAGTGATCACGTAGTTGATCACACCATTCTTGATCAGGCTGTTGTTGAACAGCCTGAAGTTGAGTAAACATAGGAGAGACAACTAAGTGTTGCTACTGATCGGCCTCGCAGAGAGATATATCTGTCGCAGCGATATGAATTTGACGTGGTTGAATTTGCACTACAGGTTGGGTAGGAGACAGTCTCAAGAGTCCCCCACTTATAGAGAGGCAATATTAGGGGCAGAATCTGACCAATGGATTGCTGCTATAGGCGAGGAGATGGAGTCTCTTCACGAAAATCATACGTGGGAGCTTGTCAAGTTGTTGAAGGGGAAGAATGTCATTGGATGCAAATAGGTCTTCATGAAAACGATAGGAATATTGGGCAGTGAAGGTATCAGATACAAGGCACGCCTAGTTGCGAAGTATTATAGTCAGAAGGAAGGTGTGGATTACAACAAGATTTTCTCTCTCGTGTAAAAAATACATCCATCTAGGTGTTACTAGCTTTTGTAGCACATCAAGACTTGGAGCTGGAGCAGTTAGATGTAACGACAACTTTCTTGTATGGTGAACTCGAAGAAAACATTCTTATGAGCCAGCCAGAAGGATTCACATCTCAAGGCAAGGAAGACCATGTATGCCGATTAGAAAAGTCCTTGTATGGGCTTAAGCAGTCTCCCAGGCAGTGGTACAAGAAGTTTGATAGTTTCATGACTGGTCATGGGTTCAGCAGGAGCCCTTACTATTATCGTGTTTACCACAACAAGGTGGAGGATGGATCCTTCATCTATATGTTACTATACATCGACGACATGCTGATTGCTGCCAAGCAGAAGAGTAGCATCGATGATTTGAAGAAGTTCCTTAGTTCAGAGTTTGACACGAAGGACCTTGGTGCATTGAAGAAAATTTTAGGGATAGAGATCATTAGAGATCGTGTAGAAGGGAAACTTTTCTTATCTCAGAAGAAATACATTGAGAAAGTTCTAATGAGATTTGTAATGTCTACAACCAAGCCTCTAGACACTCCATCCGCTGCGAATATTCATCTTTTAGTTTCTTTCACACATCAGTCAGACACAGAGAAGGAACACATGTGTTCTCCATGCCAATGCAATTGAGAATTCTATGTATGCCATGGTATGCACAAGACATGATATCGCTCATATTGTAAGCATTCTTAACAGATTCATGGGCAACCCAAGGAAGGAGCATTGGCATGCAGTCAAGCAAATTTTCCGCTATCTGAGAGGAATATCAGACATTGGCTCCATCTACAGATGTGATTAAGAGTGTTTGGTTGCTGAATATTCATATTCAGACTATGATGTAGATGTCTTTGAGATGATATCCATGACAAGTTATGTCTTTACTTTGGGGAATGCGGTCATCAGTGGAAGACTACTTTATATCCATTAGTTATTTTGTCAACCACAGAGACATGGTACATAACTTTGGTAGAAGCTGCAAACGAAGGCATCTGGCTGGGCGTAGTTGGAGATCCCGGTCTACAACAGGATCAAGCTATAGTATACCTATGGCAGTCTTAGTGTGATATGCTTAGCCAAGGATCACGAGCATCATAAGGGGACCAAGCACATAGGTGGCAGATATCACTTCATTCAGTCTGAGAAGAGGATCAAGGTGAAGAAGGTCACGCAACAGATAATTCAGCCGATATGTTCACAAAGGAAGCTCGTGGGAGTAAGTTCAAATACTGTTTAGACTTGCTCAATGTCGACAATTGACAATAGTCCCAAGGAGGGTCTGGCGGCAACACGATAAAGCTTGGCAAATCTTCTCAGAGGATCAAGTTCAAGGTGGATATTGTTGATATGCCTTGAAGCCTAACCATCTGACCTAGTTTGAAGAACCCCATATGCACCACCCCCTCCTGCCGTACTATACCCCAACAAGATGGAGGTCTCACTGCCCGGTCAGCGAGTCAGGGGGAGGGCTGTCTAGCTGGGAGCATGTGCGCTCCCCTTTTGCAGGGCGAAATATTTTTATGAGCGGTTCTATTTGCATTCGGGTATATGAATCCGTTTGTCTCAGGGATCCGTCTGTATGGGAGTACTATATAAACTACATAGGGTTAGGGCTCTCTATATCCTTTGTACTTTTCTTCTTTCTCCAAATAGTGAAGTTCGATTGCGTCGTCCAAGGACGTAACTCAGTTATGGGTGAACTTTGTAAATCCATGTGTTTGCGTCTTGCTCGATTGATCGTGTTTGTGCGCTTTTGATTTCGCGATTCGCAACAGATGCATTCCACAACGTTCTTATGCGCATTGTTAGGCATATGTATGAATTAACCCGTCACATTGAATGCATAAGTAATGTTGATTATGGTCAAAGCGTGGTACATCAACATCCCCACAAATCTCTGGACTAGTCCTTGGAATCTTCATTATGTTGAATTATGTTTTTAATGCTTAAGTGATTTCCTTCGGAAGTTTTCATCTCAGCTTTCCCATTTCCTTTAATGTATGCATAATATATTTTCTGCGATAAAGAACCATGCCTCTTCGATTTCGCCATTTCAATGCCAAAAATATTTCAGATTACCCAGACCCTTCAATTCAAGTTCCATATCAAGCTTTCCTTTTAGCCATGCATCTCCTCTTTATCTTCCATAGAGATTATCATATCATCAATGTAAAGGACGAAGAACACATTTATTTTAACTCTTCTTGAGTCTTGGCATACAAAGTACGAGTTCTATTTTCTTGGTGATACTCTAGTATAATCACCACCACTCTAAGACACTCTAACCCTATTCTAGGAGACTGCTTTAGTTTGTAAAAAGCCTTCTTCAATTGCAACACGTCCATGCAACCTTATAGCCAAGTGGTATATGCATGTAAACTGCTAATATGATTTGAATCCTAACCATCTGTTGGACTGGAGTACCGATGTTGATGATCTTCATCCTGCCTTCTGATTGGTTGAGAGCTATTGGGTTTGGATTGCTGACATGCTGATCCGCCTCTTGAATCCTGATTGGTTGAAAGCTGTTGGGCTGGATTGCTGACCCGCCCTCTGAATCCTGATTGGCCTAGAGCTGTTGGGCCGGATAGCTGAGATGCCTGATATGCGTCTTGAATCCTGATTGACTAACAGTTGTTGGGCCTTAGGGCCACCGCATACTGCATCCTCATTCTCATTCCATATCTGTATTTTCTCAGTATCCTCTATATTCATTCTTTCTCCACATAGTGAAAACCGATCGTCGTCGCCCAAAAACGTAGCCCAGTTACGGGTGAACCTTGTAAATCAGTGTGTTTATGTCTTGCTTGTTTGATTGTGTTTCTGCTTGTTTGCTTCTGTGATTCGCAATAAACTGGTATCAGAGCTTCGGGTTCAGTCAGGGTCTTCCATCAAGATGGCGTCACACAATTTGAAGATTGAGAAGTTCATAGGGAAGAACGGATTCAGTCTATGGCAGATCAAGATGTGCGCTCTTCTGAAGCAGTATGGCATCTGGACGTCGTTGGACAAGGATCAGGCAAAGGAATTCGAACCCTCTGAGTTGACGGTGTAGGAAGAGAAGGCACACTCGACGATTATACTGTGCTTAACAGACGAGAATGTCGCGGAGGTAGCTGATGAGGATTCCGTGGCTTGTCTGTGGTTGAGATTCGAAAGTCTGTATATGACGAAGTCTCTGACCAACAAGTTGCTCTGAAGCAACTTATGTTCTCTCTCTGCATGGAGGAAGGTACATCTTTTAAAGAACATCTAGATTGCTTAAATACATTATTGATGGATGTAAAAAACATAGATGTTATGATTGAAGATGAGGATGTTGCATTGATTTTGTTAGCTTCTCTTCCATTAGCATATGAGAATTTTGTTCAATCATTTATTGTGGGAAGAGAATCGATAACTTTAGAGGAAGTTCGCGCGAGTCTGCATACACGTGAACTTCGACATATGGCTATCGGGATGCAGGACTCTAACGCTGCTAGGTTTGGTCATGACTCACGAAAAGAGTCATGCTGGTTCTGGCTACACGAAGAAGAGAAAAAGTCCAAAATCACGATTCTAAGGACATCTAGAATTACTGTAAGGAATCTGGACATTGGAAGAAAATTGCCCAAAGAAGGCCACAGTTGCTGCAGTGGCTCAAGGAGACAGATATTCTGAAGATGATTTTGTTTTCACCATCATAGATCAGAAGATGACGGATAGAACATGGATTCTTGATTTAGACTGTTCTTACCATATGGCTCTCAATGAAGGTTTTGCACCTATGAGAAGATAGACGATGGAAATGTCGTCATGGGGAATAATGTAGTATGCAAGATTGTAAGGTCGGCTTTGTGAGGCTCAAGATGAATGATGGAGTCGTGAGGATGGGGACAGAAATACACCATGTTCCTGATCTGATGAAGAACCTGATGATATCCCTTGGAGTTTTGGATTCTAAAGGATATAGATACATCGTTGAAGGTGGAGACATGCAGATTGCCAAAGTCGGGGTTGTTGTCATCATGGGCAATAAGCAGAAGACTACATTTGTCATGCATGGGTCTATAATTTCTAGGGGTAAGTTTCAAGCATTATTTGGATTTTCTCATTGTCGATGGTTGATAGTAGCCCTAAGGAGGGACTGACGATGGTATGGTAAAGCTTGGCGAAGCTTCTTTGAGGATTCAATTCAAGGTGGAGATTATTAATATGACTTGAATCCTACTATCTGATTTTCAAGGGGTCGTTAATTCTGCTACATGAGAATTCAACCTTAGTGGAGTCTAGCATCGGTTAATTTTGCTAGTGGAGAATTCAACTCATGGTGGAGTATAGTATTGGTTAATTCTGCTATATGAGAATTCAACCTCGATGGTGTTTAGCAGTGATTAATTCTGCTAGTGGAGAATTCTACTCATGATGGAGTCTAGCATCGGTTAATTCCGATATATGATGATTCAATTCAAGGTAGAGATTGTTTATATTATTGAATCCTATCCATTTGTTGGGCTAGATTACTGATGTGGATGATCTCCGTCTTGTCTTCTGATTGGCTGATAGCTGTTGGGCTGGATTGCTGGCATGTCTGGTCTGCGTCCTAAATCCTGATTGGCTGAGAGTTGTTGGGTCGGATTGTTGAGATGCCTGATCCGCATCCTGAGTCCTGATTGGCTGAGAGTTGTTAGGCTGGATTGCTGAATACAATTGGTATTCTTATGTTGCAGTATAGAAAGGGCCGTAGGGCCACAACATACTGCATCCCCATTCTCATCCCCTTATTTGTATCTTCTCGGTATCCTATGTATTCATCTTTCTCCACACAGTGAAAACCGTTCGGCACCATCCAAGGACGTAGCCCAATTACGGATGAACCTTGTAAATCAGTGTGTTTGTGTCTTGCTTGTTTGATCGTGTTTCTATGGGCGCGTTTGGTTAGGGGTGTGACCCGGGTCATACGGGGTCACCCACCCCCAACCCCCCTCGCGACACCGCTTCGTTCGAGCTTTGGAAGGGTTCGAATTGACTTGGAAAAGTTGCGGAATTACACCCGCCCCCCGCCCCTACTGTCCTGTCGCATCATCGCAGACGTCTTTATTGGGGTTGCCGCCCTTCTTCTTCCTCTCCACCATTTCGCGATGTTGTCCCCCGGTCTTCTACACAGGCCCTGTTCTCCAGCTTTTTGCAGGTCTTGAAAGGCGTTCAAGTTGACAGGTCGAAGCCAACCTCTTCCCCGTGATGCTGCGACCAGGGGCTCTCCCATTTCAACCGCGCCACCATCGACAAGTCCCGTCATCCCAACCTTTGCCGCCCGAAGATGGAGCACGGAGCGTCGGACTGTGAATCTACAGCCCCCTCCGTGTCCCCTCTACCACTGAGGGGCGGGAGGAGAACAAGCCATCAGGTGGCGAAGGACCCCTGCCACTATATAATAGCCACAACACTCGCCTGGACATTGGGTTTGCCGGAGTCCCGTTTGAGCTAGTCGACTTGCAGCCGGTGGTGGCAACGATCGCACGTCTCCTTTCCAGGTAAATGATCCATCCCCCCTATTTTCCTTTTTCTTCGGAAATGTAACCTTCATTCCTTGGAGGGGATAGCGTGTGTTCCTTCTCCAGATCCATCTTCTTGCACGCCCGATGTGTTAAGTGCATCTTATTCCATCTATTGCTGTATTTGACGAGTGTTGTTGAAAATGGCAAGGCTGATCGTTGTTGAGTTGGGTTGTATTAGTCCGACCAGTTGTGTTGGTAATAAGCAAGTGCAATTTTTTCTAGTAGTAGAAACGTTCTCCATTTGTGTTTCTGTGAGATCCATGTTTTCTGTCAATTAAGCTATAGTAGAAACGTTCTCCATTTGTGTTCCTGGTGGAAAGAAGACATTTGTGTACTAGTACCCATCATCCATGTGGTCAGTTCCTTCCTTGATGTACCCATGTAATTGAGGGAAGGTCACCAGTAGAATGTTCTCCAATTTCTTGAGGCTCAGTACATCATGATGAACTTAGATATCTTTTGATGATCTTCGTGGTTCTCATACCTCGGGTGTTTGACATATGTCGATTTACCTACAAAGTCCATGAAGCTTTACCAAGGTGCTCTTCTACAGGTTGAATAAAGGGAACGAGGGGACCTATAAGTTGATGGTGATGGGGGGAGCGAAGCCACAACCACATGTACCTCAGGGGTGATATCACTCGCGAGGTCCATTGGAAGTAAAGAAGGGTGTTTTGCAGAGCGAATTTGTTATGGTTTCGTATGTCGACAGTAATTTCTTTTGAGAAGTGAATTTGATTTGAGAGTGAATTTGGTTTGAGAGTGAATTTGTTTTGAGAGTGAATTTGTTATGGTTTCGTATGTTTTGAGAGTGAATTTGTTATGGTTTCGTAGAGGAAAGTGGAGAACGGAAATAGCAAAGAAACAGAGGAAGGCTGACAGACAGTTTCAGAGGGAATAAGGAGATGAGGAAGGGGAAGAGGGTTTGGGTCTCTATGAAGTGTTTATCTCCCATAACTTGTTATAGCTCCAATTATCCCTGTTATATTACTCCTTATCCCTGTGAATGGATTTGCGTCTTCTATTATTCCTTATCCCTGTTATAAGATGCAGCCCCGATTTTATACTAGCATCCTCTTCCAGATTATGCAGTAGTAGACGTCACTTATGCAGCCCCGATTATATAGTAGCCCTGATTACTACTCCTGATCCCCGTCACTGTTTAGCAAGTGAAGTTCATACCAGCAGGAGTGATGGTCTTGTAAATGGGGGAGATTCCCTCAGTCCTATATGAATAAAAAGAACTTTATGTTCCTGTCAAATATGCTCGGTGTCGACCTAGCCATTTAATCGATGGCTTTGCCACAGGAGGAGAGGAATATACATTAAACTTTCGTTATTTCGGATAATTGTTTCGTTCAAATGCCATTTAAATAATTTCAAGTGAGTACAACATGCAGAGTTGAACAGGTGCACGCTTGGACAGAGTTGAATTGCTTATTTGCGTATAATATCCCGATTGTTCCTACTGGTTCGTATTATGAAATGTTGGACGTTTTCAATTGATTAATGATGTTCTGCACTTTATTTAAGCATTATGTCTACGAGACTCCCTTCCGAATCAAGAGAATGCACGGAGAGGGTCATTGGCGAGAATGCACATTGGAATGCAGGGTTGGACAGGATATTTATAGACGCGATGCTTGAGCATGAGTCTTGCTGGGCCGGAAGCACATTCACGGTACCGGGGTGGCAGATGATTCTGTCACGGTTCAACCAAGTCAGTTGTGCCAACTATACGAAGGCACAACTACTGTATAGGTGGAAAAACTTGAAGAAGGACTACGCAGCTTACGTCTACCTACGCAACAAGTCAGGTTGGGGCTGGGACGGTATATACAACAGACCGATACCCCCGTCGGACTCCGCTTGGTTTGAGGTAACCCCCATTCCCACCTATTCCATTAATAACGTCAACATAGCTTCCGTTTTTCTCTCAGAAATGTTTTTGCCTATTACAGCTCGCTGATAAGTACCGGGAAATATCGAAACAAGCCTTTCCTCTACTTCGGAGACATACAACGATTTCTGTGCAAGGACATTGCAACAGGCGTGCACGCAATGTCCTCCAGACCCCCCAGGGATACACCAGGCTTTGTGGCGTCCACGTCGTTTTCACCTCCTAGCCAGCGTGAGCTAAATTTCGACGAGGACCTGGATGAATGTATGGCAGAACCTGCGGATGAGATCGAATGTAGTGAGGATGTCACCCCAACTCCGTCTAGAAAGAGACACTCAAGCGGTGGACGTGTCACTAGCAAGAAATCGAAGGGTGGACCGCCACAGCCTGGACCCACGCAGCAGGTACTTCAGGACTTCCTGTCCTCACTGTCAGAGAAGATTACTTCAAGCAAGACGAGTCCTGAAGATGTAGCTCTTGCTGCATGCACGGAAATAGGAGTTATGCGGCCTGATCTCGATGTCGAAGACATTGACAAGATAGCGGAGAGGTTGGCAACGCCGGTGGGGAGGAATGCGTACATGATAGCCCGCGCTGACCCGCAGAAGCTCAAGGCATGGATTGATAGGATTCTCTCGCGTTGACGGACCACGATTTATGCAGTTTAATGTCATGGGTTGACGAACATTCTTATCCGTTTGACATTGGCCAAGTAGTCGTAGGAGCACCTAGAACAATATTATGTCGTTAATCGTAGTTTACTACTTCCGGTGAATGTCTTTCGACTCCATTCGAGATTTAGAAGTAACCCTCTCTATTGCAGGTCATTTCCACCTTTTGGAAACAGCATTATTTATCTCAAATTATAATCACAGGTAACGTACAGGGATGCGAAGTGGATGAGTATCACCCGACATCAACTGCTAACACGTTTGAAGTGCAGGACAATGACTACTATCTAAACTGCTTTATATGCCTTCATTTACAGACTATTTGCAGGTCATATGGCTGTCTTACAGGGATTAATAATACCATAACGTTACAGTAATTATATTTTTAGAAGAATGCAGGATAGTGCAGCCAAAACAGTTTCACAGGTCCTAAATGACAGGAACCAATCCCGTGTGGTTTGGTGTTTGAGTTTATATATAAGCACGTGTCTCCAATATTCAAAATTTCACGCCTCCTATTGCCCATTGATTCCTATTTCCCTCTTCCGTAGGCATGGCTAGTCGGTCTTACAATCCGTTTGCGGATGTTGGAGACACAATCCTTGTAGCGTGTGCTGGGATAGTTGGAGCAATAGCAGTCGAGGAGTGGGAAGCGAACGCACGACGAGTCCCCAGGCCACTTCACACACGGCCATTGACTGGGGGAGAATGGATAAGGGAGATGCTTGCAGGTCACGACGATCGTGCGTACCAAAACTTCCGCATGAAGCCTAACATGCTGAGACGATTTGCTAGGGTGCTTACAGAGCATGGATTAGCCCCGACGAGACACATGGATGTAGAGGAGCAGGTCTGCATATTCCTCTATGCATTCGCTAATGCACACTCAAACAGGGTGATCCAGGAGGCCTTCCAGCACAGCGCCGAGACGATATCCAGGCACATAAGAAATGTTCTCTCAACAATTCTAACCTTGGAGGGGGAGTACATAAGATTGGCACCCCCGATTACGCCGGACGTAATCACTTCGAACCCACGTTACTTCCCATACTTTAAAGTAAGACCCCATATTCGTGATGCAATTTATTTGCGGTCGATGTACAGGACATAAATGACGGTGTATCCGCAGGGTGTTATAGGTGCCATTGACGGGACGTACATTCCAGCGCAGGTACCTCCAGAGGAACAAGGAGCGTATCGATGCAGGAAGTTATTCACAGCTCAGAATGTTATGGCCGTTGTGGACTTCAACCTATGTTTTACCTATGTCGTCACTGGGTGGGAGGGTTCATGCGCTGATATGACGGTGCTTAGAAATGCTGTGGAGACAGGTTCCTTTGTCGTCCCACAGGGATGCAAATATTTGGTTGACTGTGGTTACGCAAACACCGACACATTCCTGGCTCCGTATAGAGGTTCACTTTATCATCTTCCTACTTGGAGGGCTCGCGGTTGCTTGTACGAAAACCACAAGGACCTCTACAACCATCGTCATGCGTGTCTCCGCAATGTTGTGGAGCGTACGTTTGGTGTTTGGAAGAAAAGATTTCGTTGCCTGCGTGATATGCCTGCATATCCTTTCAACATACAAAGAGATGTGGTTAGGGCTACCTGCATTATACACAACTTCATACAGCTAAATGGGGCGATTCTGCATCTGATGATGACGAAGAGGAGGTATTGCCTCAGGAGCCCATTGAGGAGCACCATCGTGTCGTAGGCATACTGCGTGACGACATTAGGCGCGGACAGCTGTTGCGGGATAGAATTGCTACTGCAATGTGGAACAATAGAAGACCTCCGCAGTCATAGTGCAGTTGTTAGTGTAGATGTTTGTACTGATGTTATCTACTAAATTATCGTTGTCTACTTTAATGTCTTGGATTATTACGTTCAAATTCCAATAAGAAATATGTCTTCAATACTACTAAGTAATTTAATATTTGCATCTATGTTACATATACGTCTCTAATTGTAGGTGCAAACAGATGGATACGGCACCGGATAACTGCAGATGTGGCCGTCCGTTGATTCTCAGATACGAGGAAGGCTCCCTACATCCTTGTCGACGTCTATTCTACATATGTTCCACCGGTCGATGCGACACACGGATCAAGTACACGCGCACTGCTCGGACTGTACAGAGAGTAGCGGATGAATTTTTCTTGATGGCTGACTGTCTGTGGGAACAAGAAAAACTAAACAGGGAACTTTCTACTACGATGGAGGCTTGCAGGAAGCAGGTGGACGAAAAAGACCTAGAACTGAGTTTCATGTACTCTGAGTTGGATGAGGAAAGTGGACGCACGTCCGCGATGAAGGAAACGATTGACAAACTTCGACTTCAGTTGCACGATGCAGGAATCTCCACCGTAGACGACGACGTTGTCGACAAACACGTCGTCGAATGATAAAAATTGTAATGCGGGGAAAAGAAAGGCCGACCAACAAATTGTAACCGTATCGTATGCAGCGAAAATTAGGCCTCTAAATGCATGTTCATTCATTATGGTCGTAGTTGTCAAGCTTATCGTATTATATAATACAATATATTGTAGGATATAATTTGCAAATAGGCCTCTACAAGTGAATAATATCACACTCACACATATCCAAGATTTCTTTTTTTAAATTATTTGCAATGATATACAATCATAACCCAATCATAAAACACACACTCCAATCCATCAATACATCACATCCTGTCACATCCAACTCTAACCCAACCCTCTCCTTATCCAAACACCTACTATTACAACTGGGCTATCCACCCTCCAACCCACCATAACAGGGTTGCCCCAACCCAACCTACACCCCTAACCAAACGCACCCTATGTGTTTGCTTCCGCGATTCGCAACATAAACTTTTTCCCGGAAACTCCATCAAAGACATTTTTCCATGTCCATATGATGAAGTTTCTAGTCTTGAAATACAACAAAAAGAGAATAATACACATTGTATACATTTTCGTCATGTGGAAAAGCATCTCCCTATAGTTGACCCTGTACTTTTGACTGGAACTGTCTGACCTTATATCTTCAATCTATCCATTTGTTTTGTATTTTATGGTGCAAAACTACTTTGAACCAATCTGGATGGGCCATATCTGGAATGTCCATAATGTCCAACATGTATTTTTTTGAGATCCTCCATCTCCTTTTACATAGTGCGAACCCACATATGAGCAACAACATATTCAACACCATTTCTAGGAATTACAGATGTAGATTAAGCAGAAATAAAGTATTTATGATAATTATTAAATTTTAGAAAAACCAAGAAAGAATGGGATATCTACTGCCACTATGCATATATGGTGGAAGGTCTTATCTCCTTTTGTCCATGTCTCTGTGTCTCTGAGTAATGCATTCTTCTTCTCCAACAGTGCTGCTCAATTAAAGGTTGCTGTGGAGGATAAGAAACGCGTGACGGAATGGAGGTAGCGATTGTGAAGCGTTTGGCTTCGGGAGGGGGACACGAATACCTCTTTCTTTCATCGTGTTGCTAGTGGGAGACGCAGGGCGAATGCGTTGCGTTCCATCTCCATTGGTGGGACTCGCGTGGAGGGGAACAGAGAGATGGGGAGAGCTATTGCGGACTATTTCAAGGACGTGTCTTCCTCGCATATTCCGAGGTTGTGGAGGTGGTGGGCCTTGACACGCGTGCGGTGGCGGACTCGCACATTGACCTGCTCGTTCGAGGTATGACCTTGGAGGAGCTCAAGGATGCTGTGTGGGAACTTAATGTTGATGCGGCTCTTGGACCTGTGGGTTTCCGGTGTCGTTTTACAGGGACTTTTGGGATCTTGTGGGCCACGAGGTGTTGGAGGTGGCCTTGGAGTTCTGTCAGGGGAACACAGGTTTCGATAGGATCAACCGTGCGCTTATTATTTTACTGCCCAAAGCGTCGGCGCCGGCCTCCATCGACGACTTTCGCCCTATTGCGGTCTCCAACGCCATTTACCTTATTATTGCAAAGGTGCTCGCTATTCGGCTGGGCGGCATTCTTGACAGTGTTGTCTCCCCAATGCAGTCGGCCTTCATTCCTGGGAGGCAAATATCTGATTGTCTCACGCTTGCGTCGGAGATCATTGCGGATTGGAAGAGCAGGGACTTGCGTGGTATCCTTTGGAAGGTGGACTTTAAAAAAGCTTACGATAGCCTTGATTGGAGGTTTCTCTGGTTGATGCTTAGGAGGAAGGGATTCCTGGAATTGTGGATATCGTGGATGAGGTGGTGTATCACCACTGCCTCTTTTTCTATTATGGTGAATGTCCGCTTGGAGGGGGGGCTGATTCAGCCTCGGAGGGGGGTGCGCCAGGGGTGCCCTCTTGCTCCCATGTTTTTTATCTTGGCGGCTGATGTTCGTTCGGACTTTGCGACTCGGGTGGTCAACAGCGGCCTCTCGCGGGGTTACTGCAGGGGGGGTGCAGGTCCCAATCTTGCAGTACGCTGATGATACGTTGTTTTTTACTGGGGGGGGGGTAGAGGAGGCGAAGGGTATGGCCTAGGCTTTGGAGATCTTTGGCGAGTTGTCCGGGTTGGTTAAGAACGATGGCAAGTCCAAGTTCATCCCCTTCGGACCTGCGGTTCAGGACAGCGACGCATATGTGGTGGCTTTGGGGTCGGCTTGTTCTTCTTTGCCGATGGACTACCTGGGGATGCTCTTGAACGTGGGGAGGACGCGGCTGAGAGATTGGCTGAGGGTGGTGGAGTAAGTGGAGGCGAGGTTGGCTGGCTGGAAGTCCGCGATTTTATCAAGAGGGGGCCGGCTTATTCTACTGAAAGTTGTCCTTTCGTCTATTCCGGTATATTTTTTGTCCAACCGGCGGATGCCCAAGGGGATCAGGTCTTGGCTGGAGAAGCGAATGCATGCTTTCTTATGGGGGAAGCGGGGGGATGGGTCGAGGGGGATCCACTTGGTTGGGTGGGAGGATATTACTTGCAGGAAGGATCAGGGTGGGTTGGGTGTCAAGTCGATCGAGCATATGAACGACGCCTTGCTCCTTAAGTGGGCGAGCAGGATCTGGGGGCCGGGGGAGGACTTGTGCTGCAATGTGGTGCGAAGGATCTATGACGTGGGGGGGGGGGACTTGCCTTCGCAGATCTCCCGTGTTGCCTCCCCCACCATTTTTTGGAGGGGGGTCGTGGAGGTGTTCTTGAGGAATATCGCTCTTTTCCGACCGGCCCTTGATGTGGGGGAGTCCTTCTCCTTTTGGACGGACGATTGGGCAGGAGGGGGGGAAGCCCTTTGCTCTCGTTTCCCACGGTTATTTGCTTTGGCAGAGGATAAGTCGTGTTCGGTTGCGGCCTGCTGGATGGATGGGAATTGGTACCCCAGGTTTTCCGCGAACTTCTCTGATCAGAGGTTGGAGGATTTCTTGACTTTGCTCGATGCTGTGAGGGAGGTGGGACGCCCTACGGGGGGGCGGGACCACTGATGCTGGCGGGAGGCTCCGTTCACGGTCAAGAAGGCCTTCGGGGCTATCTCTCGGCCGCCGCCGTCGCAGTCAGAGACTATTATCCGGGATTGTGCCTTTCTGTGGGCTCTCAAGCTTCCTGAGAGAGTTGGCTTCTTCTTGTGGCTGCTGCGGAGGCAGAGGCTGATGACGAGAGATCGTTGTGCCAGGCTTTTAGGTACCATTTCTGACAGGTGCCTGCTTTCCAATGCGGTGATTGAATCCGTGGAGCATCTCTTCTTCTTGTGTTCCAGGGTGATTGATGTGTGGCAGGGGGCTGGTTTGGACTGGTGCTGCACAAGCGACCTCCTGACTTTCTGGATTTCGCTTCCGGCTAATAAGGGGAGGCCAGTGAAGGAGGTACTTTATCCGGTGGCCTTAATGTGGGCGATTTGGCGTGCAAGGAATGATTTGCTGTTCTCGGGCCAAAGGTTCTATAAGGAGAACGTGGGGATTTTATCTAAGCACCTGGTGGGGGAGTGGGCGTTGTAATGCTAGTGTAGTGTCGGGGTGTGTCTGTTTCTTTTCCCTCTCTTTTCCCTTTCTCTGGTGAATAAAATTTTGGGGCATGCACCGTCGAGTGTCTCCCCCTTGCTTCTGGATTTCAAAAAAAAACATCAATACATTCTTCTTCTCCAACGATGACCTGCTTTCAATGGCAATATCTATATCATCGACCTTGCATTACTAGGTTAGACTTTAAATTAGGATTGGTAGAAGGATTTGGATCATCCAATGAGAGAATATGTTTGGGAATGGTTTCTTGCTCGTAATTTTGAGCTTGAGTCTCTTGTTGATTTTTCGCACTGTAACTTTTCCTATGCCAATGACGATCATTAGGCTTCTACTACTTTGTCCTTGCCTCAGTCTGAGTAGAATCCCTAGAGTAACCTATGGAGTCGAGATATACATCTATAAAGATCTTTTCTTGGGAATTTCCTTTGCCCTTATATTTTTCTCCCCCCTGAAGGGAATGCATAGGAAAGAATCCAGAGCATATTATTTCATGAGATAGGTATTACTTGTTGCCTGTTCTTTCTTAAAGTCAAGCTTAACCTTTGGAATGTACAGGCAATGCTTAGTGAATGACATGGGACGTCTGATAATGGACATACATTGAGGTGTGACATGGTCCATATATAGTCATTCGATGCTTTTAACACCATATTAGCTAGCCCATTTCCTACTCCTCCCCTACTTAGGGTTTGGCTTACCAATGACAATGATAACCCTCTTTACTCTTGAACATATTGATCTAATCGAACCTTTTCATTCTTCTCTTTATCTATTCCATACTCACATGGAGTCAATCGAATCTCGTCATCGCTCGTTGCAGTCAACCCTCAAGCCAGGGATTAGTGAGCTCGTCGATTAAAGAATAAGCCCATACTTCGTAAGAAACAAGACAGAGAAATGCTGTAGTAAAGTACTTTTAAATGTTTTAGGATTGAAAGATGACCACACCACAGGTCATCTTCTTCCTGCGCTACACTCTGGTTTGAATCGTTAACATGAGTTAAGCAAGAAATAAAGGGTTTAAAACACAATCCTCAAGCATGAACCAAAGAATGAGGAGAAAGAAGACATCCGGGATGGTGGAATGGCTTTAGCCATTGACACGGGGGGTGAGTTATCAAAATACAAGTTCCTCCCTCTTTCCTAATGGCAGGAGCAATAAGTCAGAGCTGTCTATGTTTAATCCTGGATGAACTCCTTTTTGTATGTAGGTCCTACAAAAAGGTACTGAAACATTGTAGAATAGAACTAGCTTACCTTGCAATAAAATAGCTACTAATTCCATGTCACATAAAGAAAGGTACTTGTTGGTGGAAAAGTAATTCATCTTATTCCAAAGAACCCTAGGCTCTCTTATATAGAGACGATCCATGAGTAAATCACATAACGTGCAACCAAGAACATAAAAAATAACATAAACAGTACATAGACTATATAATTATCTCTACATTCCCCCTCAAGATGGAGCATAGATATCAATTATGCTCAACTTAGAAGTACACTTCTGGAATGACCCACTGAGCAATGGCTTGGTGAAGATGTCGGCCGTCTGCTCCCCTGAACTAACATGTGAAGTAGAAATCAGGCCCTTCTGGATCATATCTCTAGTGTAATGGCAGTCCAACTCAATATGTTTTGTTCTTTGATGAAAGGCATGGTTATTGGCAATGAACAATGCGGCTTAATTATCACACTGTAGCTGCATGGGTAGATGTACATTTATATGCAAATCTTCTAGTACAGCTCGAACCCACATCATCTCAATACTTGCTTGTGCCATGGCCCTATATCCAGATTCAACACTAGATCTAGCCACTACTGTTTGTTTCTTGTTTTTCCAAGAAACCAAAGAACCGCCCATAAAAATCGCAAAACCCGAAGTAGACTTCCGACCCTTAGGGCATCATGCATAATCCGCATCCGCACATGTCGAGATAGATAGATTTGTTTCCTTTCTGAACAACAATCTTGTGCCTGGAGATGAATTTAGATACTTTAGTATCATATATATATATCATCCATATGTACCTGTCTCGACTGTTCCATGAACTGATTCACCCGACTTATTGCAAAAGCAATATCAGGTCGGGTTATAGTAATATAAAGAAGCTTACCCACCATTTCTCTATACCTTCTCCTGTCGACTTTCTCTGTATCATTATCATATAATTTCATGCTGGGGTCCATAGGAGTAGTTGAGGGTCTACACCCAACCATGCCCGTCTCAACAAGCATATTTGTAATGTATTTCCTTTGGGTCATCACAAGATCCCGCGCATTCTTGGCAAACTCCAACCCCAGAAAGTATCATAGAGTACCAAAATCCTTCATAACAAACTGATGGCCCAGAAAAGCTTTTGCTATCTTTATACCCTGTGCATCATCTCTTGTAACCAATATATCATCAGCATACACCTTGATGACAACCGTACCTCTAGAAGTCTTCTGGACGAACAACGAATGATCCACATTTGATCTCTTGAATCCTTGTTGTTCAATTAGATGGGAAAGCTTCTGAAACCACGCCCTTGGGCTTTGTTTAAGGCCATATATCGTCTTGTGAAGTCTACACACCATGTGACTCTCCCCCTAAGCAGCAAACCCCGGAGGCTGCTGCATGTAGACTTCTTCCTGCAAGTCGCCATACAAGAAGGGATTCTTAACATCAAGCTGAAACAAGGGCCAATCACGAACCACAACAATAGACATAAGAATACGAAGAGTGGAATGACGAGCAACTGGAGAGAAGGTATCCATATAATCCATGCCATATGTCTGAGTGAAACCTCGTGTCACTAGCCTTGCCTTGTAACGGTCAAGACTACCATCTGCATGACACTTAACAGTGAATACCCATTTGCAACTAACAACTGATGCTCCTGAAGGAGCGGGAACCAAGCTCCATGTACCCCGTGACTGTAGAGCAGCCATTTCCTCTTCCATAGCAGAACGCCAGCAGGCAATCTTCAAGGCACCCTGATAATTCCATGGTATCTCCACGGTAGACAAAGCCACAACAAACCTCGGAAAGTCTCCTGTGAGACGATGAAAGGAAACATGGGAAGCAAGAGGGTATGATGCACAAGTGCGTTTCTGCTTTCGTATAGCAATAGGAACATCCATATCATCAGCAACAGTACTCGTCAGTTCACTTTCCTCCTACAACGATGAACCCTGCACTTGCACACTATCCAACCCATCATTAGCAATAACATCTGGACATACCTGAGGCGTGCTGGATGATTGACGTGCAACATGAGCAGGACCCGACCGACGTGTATAAAATTTAGGTAGGGTGAAACGTGAAGTTGTGATGGTGGTGGTGGGGATGATTTCGGTGGGACAACATGAATGAACGGCGGTGGACTCAGAATAGGAGGAGGAACATAGATCTCACCATTAGATGTGGATGAGGCCAACCTGTCACCTGCAGGGAAGAAGTACATAACAGATTCAAAGAATGTGACATCAACACTGACAAAGTTTTTCTTTTTTACAGGATCATAGCAACGATATCCCTTCTGAGTCCGAGAGTAACCCACAAAGACACACTTGACAGCCCTAGGAGAGAGCTTATCAAGTCCAGGAGACAACTGATGAACAAATGCAACAGCACCAAACAGACGAGGAGTAAGTAAGAATAATAC
Source organism: Ottelia alismoides (assembly GCA_037367405.1). Classification (NCBI taxonomy): domain Eukaryota; kingdom Viridiplantae; phylum Streptophyta; class Magnoliopsida; order Alismatales; family Hydrocharitaceae; genus Ottelia; species Ottelia alismoides. The sequence continues at coordinate 153,041 of JAZKJV010010457.1, forward strand.
CTTGTCAGGAAAGACAACATAAAGAGGAATTTTCTCACCAAGAACTGAGGATGACATACGATTCACAAGATAACAAGTTGTAAGAACGGCATCTCCCCGAAAAGAAATAGGTGCACAACTCTGGACAAGAAGGGTTCGAGTAATATCAAGAAGATGACGATGCTTTCTCTCAGCAACGCCATTTTGTTGAGATGTGTACGCACATGTGGTTTGATGAATAATATCACGCGACGAAAAGAATTGTGAAAGAGAACGAGTGCAAAATTCCAAAGCATTATCCATACGAACATATTTCACATGACTGGAAAAAACATTTTGCCCTTCATTTATAAGATTTCTGATAGCATCTCCTGCTTCAGATTTATTCTTTAATGGAAATACTCACGACAGACGAGAAAAATCATCAACAACTATAAGATAAAACATGTGTCCCTGGTGATCAGGAACCCGACTCGGACCCCAGATGTCGATATGAAGTAACTCAAAAGGGGAGCTACTGCTCCGACACTGACAACTAGGGAAGCTAGCTCTATGGTGCTTTCCCAATTGACACGCTTTACACCGGAAGGAAGAACTCGGAGAAATCTGAGGCAATAGATGACGCATCTTCTGAAGAGGAAGGTGACCAAAGCGTAGATGCCATGTATACGGAGAGACTGATCCTGTTGAATGAGACGAGACGCCAGCATAGGTATTTAAGACTAGACGATAAAGACCATCCTGTTCAGAACCACAACCAATCGCCCTGCCCGTTAGATAGTCCTGAAAAATAAGGGACGATGGGTCAAATATAGCGCGACAGTGCAAATCCTTTGTAATCTGACTAATAGAAAGCTAGTTCATTGAAAAATCGGGGACATGTAAAACATTCTGTAGATGCATGGAAGACGATAAAGTAATCTCCCCCTATCCAATAATGGGTGAATGAGTCCTATCAACTATTACCACTGACGTCCTGGTGGAATCTCCCTGTATGATGTAAGTCTATCTCTGTCGAGGCAAAGATGGTGTGTTGCACCAGATCCAATCTGAGACATCAGAACTATGACATGATGGAAAAGCATAAGCACTACCTGAGGTGCTAGCAGTGACAGAAGTACTGGCAGCCGCTGAAGCTGCAATATCAGAAGGACCTCCTGGAGAATCTGTAGATATGGGAGGCATAATATCCCACAATCTCGCAACAAGCTCCTCAAACTTCTGATATGAAGTGGATGCCGACAGAGATGCAACATGCTCGGCTACTCGCGCCGAGGCTGGAAATCCATGCTTAGAATAACATGTAACCTCAACATGTCCAGTGCAATGACAAAAGGTGCACGGTTGGCGAAAACGACAGCCTCGACCACGAGGCCCACGATCACAGAATGAAGAAGGGCCACCTCTACCTCTGGAAGCATCCATCGCCGAGGGTGGTGGAGTAGAAGCACTAAACGAGACAGAGATGCGGCTAAGTCTACAGTAGACTTCCTCCATAGGAGGAAGGGTAGCATCGGCAAGAATCTGCGATCGAGCAGCATCATATTCAGGATCAAGGGCCGCAAGTAGGACCCCTACCATGGTAGCATTTCTAAATGTCTTCTGCTGCTCCGGGGTGGCCGTGAGAGGAATGATACTGTAGAGTTTTTCAAACATCCGTCGTAGGGATGTATACACGGAGTGAAGTGGCTGCCTATTCTGCTTCATTGTGAATATGCCATGCTGGAGCTGAAGGATCTTGGTCTCATTCTGCACCTGTGAATATGTTGCTGCCAGTATGTCCCACATCGCCTTAGCGGTGGGCTGGTGGACAACATCATTAGCAATCTCCATTGATAGTGTCTCTGAAAGCCAAACCTTGGCGTATGAATCATCGGCCTCCCAAGAGGCATAAACCCCAGTCCTCTCTGCCGGCTCTTCCTCGGTAAGAATGTGCTTCTTACCATTCGACTTCATGAGACTCATGAACTGCATCGCCCATAGCTCATAGTTCGACCCATCCATCTTGACGATTGGCGCAGGACCTTTAAACACGCCTATGGAGGGCATATCGACCTTGTTTCCTGACATATCGCCGGAGATGAAGAACTAGGGTTTATAGACCAAATGACAAATGTCTACATAAACTTCATAGGATTTGAGTGCATATGTAGACTTTACGCACTCAAATCCATAGAGATGACGGTGGCGGCTGTGGATGGGGCCGGCGGGGGTAGAGGGCGGTGGGGGTAGGGGCCGATGGGTGTAGGTTCGACGGCGTAAGGGAAGAAGGTGATGGGGCGGCGAGGGGGTGTCAGCGGTGAGAGGGTGGCGACGAGTGGCTGCGTCGGAAGAGAGAGAGAGAACGACGCCGGCGGTGGAAGGAGGGGTCGGAAGGGGGCGGCGAGCGGCGAGGGTAGTGATGGGGTATTAGGGTTTTGGCTCTGATACCATGTTGGTGGAAAAGTAATTCATCTTATTCCAAAGAACCTTAGTCTCTCTTATATAGAGACGTCCCATGGGTAAATTACATAAGGTGCAACCAAGAACATAAAAATAACATAAACAATACATAGACTAATAATTATCTCTACAGTACTGAACGTCTCAAGCTTCTAACTTCTCCTTTCCGATATATTCCATTTCATTTCACATCCTTGTTTTCGGCAATACTTCTGGGTCTTTAATTCGCTAGGTTGAATGAAGGTGGCATTTGATCACATGTATTATCCTATTCACTAGATTTACATATTTATACCCATTTTGGGTAGGGGAGTAGCTCAAGAACATCCTTTTAATGGCCAGAGCATCAATCTTTTCCATATAACATAGAAAACTGTGGAAGCACTGTTGTAAAAGTCGGCCAAATAGACCGACTAGTCAGTCCGACTAGTCGAGTCGGTGGGGGTAGCGAACTCGACTAGGCCTAATAGGCCATTAATCTGTCAACTGGACTAATCGGGCCGACTAATCGACCTAGTCGGCCGATTACTCGGCCGACTTTTACATAGAACTTTTTTATTTTTAATATTTTTTGCTTTTTTAAAAGCAAACTTATTCTAGTATACTTAATGTTATAGTTAAAATCAACTACTTCTTTGTTTCATTACTATAGTATAGAAAATGTACAAATCTATGCAAATATATAAGAATATATGTATAAAAAATGATTTATATATATTTAAAATAATTAAAAAAATTCAAAATCGACTAATGGCCAATTAAATCCGATTAGTCGCCCGACTGCCGATTAGTCCTTAGTCAGTAACCCCATCGACCGAGTACCGAATACCGATTTCCACAACCTTTTGTGGAAGTATCACACTACTACAAATGTCTTTGGAGTGAAAACTCAAAACTGTGAAAGTAGCACATGATTTCTCATCTTTCATGGGTAAAATTGTGAATGAAGCATGTACATCCAAACATCAATGGAGGTAAACCAAAGGGGTCCTTAGCAAGCTTTTATAAATGGAAGGAAGAAAGAGGCGGTTTCCCTAGGATTAAGGCCAGGCATAGCCTCATTGCAGTTGAGGTGTAAGCCTCATTTTTCCTCTAAAAAGTATGCAATAAATCAAACATATTTGTATAATACCAAGAACTCTAGAGGAATTTTCATGCCATGGGTAAGTTATAATACTTATTGCCCCTGGACGATAGCCAAATTTTTTTATTATATACCGTAGGTAAACCGCCTCTTGAATATAATATTTTTTTTATTATATAATTGCTCAAGCCCAAGTAGGACTATCCTCCTCGTTGACAAACATAAATGCCAATGGTAGGATGTGGTTAGCTGCATTGCTTGAGCAAGCAATTAGAATCTTCTGTTTATATCTTTCGTACATATGTGTACCATCCACACTAATAATTGGTCTGCAGTGTCTGAAGGTCGCAATAAAAGGCCCAAATGCCCAGAAGTCCCTCTCAAATAGCTCTCCTTCATTCACTGTTGTTGTGTCTATATCTGTAACCGAACTTGGAATAGCCTTCTCTTCAAAAGATCTATAAAGATATGGAAGTTCGTTGTAAGATTTTCTTCAATCTCCATAAGCCATCTCTATTCCCTTCCTTCTTGCATCCCGAATCCTCCTTCTGCTGACTTGGAAGCCAAAGTCATCCAGAATTGATGCCTGCAAATGCGACACCTTCACTGAGGGAGATATTTTGATGTGATTAAAAAATCTGAGTGTCATGAAGTTGCAATCCAGCTGTGGATGATCTTTATTGACAACACGATCCAAGCAATTATACGGCTTGTCAACAATTGATACAACAATCTGTCTATCAATTGGTCGACGATGACCACGCAATCTCCACAAGCATTACCTGGCCCGTTTGTTGCAGTGTACATCCCAGAACTTCTTGTCTGATTCGATTACTGTGAAGTTGTAATGTCGTTTAATGTGGAACACCTTCACAGAGTACACTAAGTCGGCTTTGCATTTGAAAAGCATCACATTTTTCAACTCGCTACTCAGACTAATCCCATCATCACAATTCATGCAATCTTCGTCATTCAAAATATAACCACCACCTCCTCTCATGTCAGAAATGGTATGTCAGACACGATCCGTGTTCCCAGATGATCCTGCTCCTCACTATCATCATTTTCTCTCTCGTCATCAATATTCTATGGCGAGGGTTCTATCAACCTATCAAGTTCTAGATCATTAACACGAGTTCCTACATAAGGACTCATATTCACCACAGGAGAAACATATGTATTTCCACCATGAGGTACATATCCAGGCATAGAAACAGTGGCAGTAAATATCACGGGCCGATATGCAGCACCCATCTCCTCGGCATATTCCACAATCTCTCGGACATAATCATCAAACTTGACGCAACCTATGTAAAACGTTGCACCATCTTGGACATTCTATGGAACTAGGGTGGAGCATGGGCCGGGCTCGGGCCGAGCCCAACTTAGCCCAACCCAGGCCCATTTAGGAAACCGGGCCCACGGGCCGGGCCCAGGCCCGCTCATTTTTTAGCAACTGGGCCCAAGCCCGAGTCCATCCTGACTCATAATGGCCGGGCCTGTGTCGGGGCGGCCCACAATTCTGTGGGGAGGGAGGGAGAAGAGGGATGCGCTGGAGGGCGGGAGGGAGAGGGAGGAGGCGTCACGTCAGCGGCTGTCAGTTGGGGGTGGAGAAGGAAGGGAGGGAGAGGGAACACGAGGTGGTGCTGGCCCGCTGGGTGGTGAGTGAAGGAGGGAGAGGGAGGACGGGGTGGCGATGGGCGGCGCTGGGTGGGGAGGGAGGAAGGAAGAGGGACGAGGCAGTGCGACCCGAGGCACGACACGAGGTGGAGGGGGGCCGCAACCTGTAGGGGAACCTCGAGAGGGAGGAGGCGGCGCGAGGTTTGACAGGGGCGACAGGCGACACTCGGGAGGGGAGGGGGGGGTCGGGCTCAGGGTTTGACTAGGAATCAAGCATAAATTGGGCCGGCCCGTGGGCTTTGGGCCCGTGCAAACCCGAGCCCGACCCGATTAGCTAGATGGGCCAAATTTACGGCCCAGGCCCGCCCATTAAGACAGTGGGCTCGGGCTTGAGCGGGCTGGGCAACGGGCTGGGTCGGGCCGGCCTGGCCCAGCTCCACCCTATATGGAACACCTGCAATTTGACTCCTTGCGATAAGTTTATCCTAAACACGGACTTGATGTGCTCAATCAACCCCGTGAATGACATTTTATGACCAATCTTGATGGTTTTCATACGACCTCCAACATAGGTCACGACCTTACTCGATTTCGAAATTGTTCCACCACAACGACAAAAACAACGAACTTCACGAGACATCCTAAATTACATTAGGTCGATAATAATTGATTAGTGATGAAAAAAACATCTATAATTTAGCACCTCCCACATACCACTAAAAACCCCCAAAAAACCCTAAACCCACAATAGGCAATATCTTCCTTGAGGTTGGGGAAGGGGAACGAGTGGAGATGGTCGGAGGTGGCAGGCGCATAGCGTGGAGGAAACCGATGGTGAGGACAGGGTGACGGTGGTCGCAGTGGGCGGCAGTGGTGAGGGGAGCAACGGCAGCTACTGGAACGGAAACGAGTGCGCGTGAGTGGGTTCTGTTCGCCCGCTTGCGGGTTTAATCCCCTACCAAAGCCGCCTCTTACCTCTTGAAGAGGCGGCTTTAGCCAGAGCCGCCTCTTGAAGAGGCGGCTTTCTCTTAACCAAAGCCGCCTCTTCAAGAGACGGCTTACCTACGCTATATAATAAAAAAAATTTTGGCCACTGCTCAGGAGCAATAAGTATAACATCTTACCCTTGGGACGAAAATTCCTCAAGAAATCTATATTATAACACATTTTTTGGTATTTTATGAATCAACCCCAGATGGCCTCCCCGGTTGAATGACCACATCCTTTGACTTTTTTTTAAAAAAAATATTATCAAGTTTGTGATGTTAATGTTAACAATAAAAGTTTTGTTTAAATGACCTAAACTTGCACAAATAAATGCTTGCAATGTTTTGCTTTGGAGGGAAAATGCTTGCAGAGTTTTAAGTGCAGAAGCACAGATAACACGTACTTGTCTCTAGACTGCAAGGTGTAATATTCTGATTTTGGATTCCCTAATATGATGTCTAAAATGATTATTATGTACTTTGCATGAATGAATATTTGAGACACTGGCAAAATACAATGAATATGATCTAGTGATGATTATTAATGATATTCCTTAATTGTCTGCTCTATTCACTGTATTGCAATCTCTTTATTCTTCAGATCGTCTTGACAAGTCTGACGGTAGTATGGGGTCTTCGACTGGCAATATTCCTGCTGCTGAGGTCTGTTTTTTGAGAAATATTTGAGTTTATAGCAGAAGGATCTTTCTCAACCATTCATCTAGCAGTCATCCAGCCAACCATTAGCTTTTTGGCTTGCCAAATAATCCATTTGCTTCTTGGAAAATTCTCCAATGGTTGCTGAATCCATAATAATGACCTTGGAATCATCCTACTTTCATACGTGTTCTTGGTAGCTATGATATTTTTGAATCCACATGAACTAATAAGCAAAATGCTTTTACAGAGTAGCTATGAAAAGCATTTGCATATATTTGTAAAAAAGATTGATTTTTTTTTTCAATTTTAGTAATTTTATACAAGAACCATTGTCCAATTTAGTTTATGTGAGAAAATACTACATTATATACTAGTGTGGAACTGGTGCTTTACACAGGAAAATATGTTTCAAAGGTAGTGCATCTTAGGTAATATTGTTCTGTTTTATATATGTATCTAGAAATAGCTTGTGTGATATTGAATCAAATAAAAAATGATTTTATATCTAAACAATCAATGATTAAATGGTATATGGCTAATTATATAGAATAAAATGGCATTATTTTGTTATATTTAATATTTATAGGAGCGTCCATGCAAAAATATCAAGAAAACTAGCAACTTAAGAAAAATGTATTTTTTAAAAGAAAGGAGGAATGTATAAGAAGAGGTATATGTATATGTAGAATTTTTTGAGACCACCAATTATGTAGAGTAGAAGGGTATTTTTGCAATATTAAATGTTTATAGGAAAATCAATGTGATAATCTTAAAGCTTATAAGCTCATAGTAGTAAAATTTGATCAGTCTAAATTATAATTTTTCCATTACTTGTACACAATATAGAAAGAATACTCTCAAAAATCCCACGTCATAAGTCATAATTTGCTAGATGATACGTCAATATACCAATATCATTATCATGTATATCTCACTCAAATGCCCCTTCTAAAATTAATCATACAAAATTCATTTGGGAAGAACCGTAAATTTTATATTGCATTTCAAAACAAGGGAAAAATATCATAAGGCGGCTCAGACACCTCTTTTACATAGATACGACCCATGTGAACCAGCGAGCCAATGCCAAACACAACCCAATTAAGATAACGGTGATGGCCCAAGATAGCTGTTGGCCAACATTTTGTCAAAAGGAAAAGGGTAACTCCTGAGATGAGATTCACCTCAAGCATTCATTAATATAATATAAATGTTACTGTACTTATAATATAAATGTTACCGTAGAATCGACTAAGACAAATGGAGAGCCTTGCAGCGCTCTATTACATTATTATTAGGATAAAATTGCTAAACACGAAAAATAGAGCATGGCAAAAGGGAGGGAGCTATCTTCATGCGAGTTTCCATAAAACTCCTGATCAATGTCCCGAAAGTATTGAAGTCCTCTGCAAGGTTTCAAAAGTCGGTAGTCGATACTCGGTCGGTTGGGTCACTGATTAAGGATTAGTCGGCAATCAGGCGACTAATCAGTTTTAGTCGGGCTTTAATCGGCGTTGATTTTTTTAGTTGTTTATATATAAAAATCATTTTTTATACGTATTCTTATATATTTGCATATATTTGTACATTTTTATATTATCATAATGAAAGAAAAAGAAGTAATTAAATTTAAATAAAACATTAAGCATATTAGAATAAGTTTATTTTAAAAAAAAACTAAAAAAATAAAAAATATGGTATCTCCAAGCAAAAATCGATCAACTAGTTGGCCTAGTCGGAATTAGTCAATACTCAGTCGGTCACCCTACCGACTAGACTAGTCGGGCCAGTCGGAGGACTTTTACAACAATGGTCCTCTGTAGTGAGCCATGGTATGCCGATACTCTCCCACATAAAATCACGACTAATCTCAAATTCACAAAAAACACATACATTGACAATGATACTGATCTGAATCTAAGGTGAGATCTCTTATAAAATATATGATGGCACAATTATTTGGCACCAAAATCCTCTTTATGAACAAATCAGATCTAACTTGTTTGGCCATGTTATATTGAATTTAGGCTTCCTTTGGACACCCTAATGTAGAGTGTTGTTTGTTCGTCCTATGTGATATATCATTTGATGTCGTAATGTAATTTCAATTTATCAATAATAATTGTGTTGCAATCAAACTTCTTTGAGAACATTTCTTGAAAATCTTGATCACATTGACATGCTTTGCGATCTTACAACACAATGCCATGGGCTCGTCATACCCAACGACCTTTTCAAAGAAGCACTCCTATGCATGAGTGGGCTTCAGCTTCTCGAGCATCCCTGCATACTCCGTGGACACTTAGGCCGTTGCAGACGACCAAGATGCCTTGTCATAGATGTTATACTGGAAGAAAGGGGACGCCCCCACGGAGAGATGGAAGTTGCTACACGCCAGCTTGAGATTGGTCAAGGTGGAGCGATCCATGGAAAGGCCGAGCTGGTTTTAGACAGTGCTGAGGTCGAAGAGGATGCTAACTTTCTTGAGGTGGACGTTCTGTTGCATGACCCTCTTGCAGGTGCGAGAGGTGTCGAACCACTATTGCGTGGCCCTCTTGAGAGAGAACGTGAGACTGTTTGATCAAGGGAAGGGAGGTGATAGGTCACAATCGGGGGATGGCAGTTTTAATGGAAGAGAGTTATCAATCAATCACGGAAGATAATCGACCAGAGGGTGAGGGTTGATTGATCATGACCAAAGTCCTGTGCAGAAAATCTCCATGGGCAATCGATTACGCAGGGAACTGCGATCGATTACACCTTTTGTTTTGATAGATCCCAGTAAATTGATCAATTAAATCAGGTGGTTGATCAATCATGGCGAGAAAAAAAAATCAGAACCCCGGGAAAACCACAGAGTCCAGGGAAATTGCGAATACAACCTTTGGATCAAGATTTAATTGTCCCATTCTAGGAGGCCTCAACGCAAGGGCAGAGGTCTTGAACCATACAAAACCTGGTGTACATATAAGCTTGATGTATGTCAAGTCAAAGTATACGGAAAGCCTCCACAAGGATGGCTAATATAGTAATACCTGATTGTATAGGCTTTCATGCCATGTAAGAATCCAAGTAAACAAGCAAACCACTAACTAATGTAACACAAAATCAAGGCCTTAAATGTTGATTTTGGCCAACATATCAGTGACCGACTGAAAGGAAATTTCAACCAAAATTCGACCGATATATGGTGATATTCGACCATTTTGGTCAAAATCGTGAAAGTTCAACAAAGACCATGTTGAATTTTGTTTGCTCAAGTCAGTTTCGGTCACCTGTCAAAACCGAAATTAAACCAATTTTTGGCAAAATTTGAGGCCATGCACAAAATAAGCCAGTTTTTAGTTGGTAAGGATCCAGGTATAATACAACTCTCCTTTGCTTCATTAACTATTATCATCTTTCTCTGATGTGTAATTTTCTTTAGAAAGAGTTTACTATTAGCTAATAGTTATAAACACATGTACCTGCTTTCCTTTCTTGTCCAGAAATGTAATAGTTTCTTAAATCACGGAGTATGCATTCGTTTCTGTCAGAATTACGGTTTAAATGTCGTTTGCAAATAACATTGCTATTATTGAAGTATATGTGCACTAACTCGTGATTTTTTTGTATTAAGTAGAATACTGCAGTGGGGTGAGGATAGACGCTTTGACGGGATGCGCGGTAATTTAGGGAAATTAGCAGTCTTCTGGACATTTCAGGTTATCAATAAATTGATTACTATTTTTTGATTGAAGGCCTTGACATATAAACCTGCTTATTTGATCTTTGTTGTCTAACAGGCGGTCTGGGTCTGGACTGTAAGTCTTCCAGTCACAGTTGTCAATGCGAGTAATAGAGACCCATCTGTTAAACCCCAGGATATAATTGGGTGGATTATGTGGTTTATTGGACTTACTATTGAAGCAGCAGCTGATCAACAAAAGCTTGATTTCAAGAATTCTTCGGCTAATAGGGGAAAATGGTGCAACATAGGTGTCTGGAAGTATTCTCGCCATCCAAATTACTTTGGGGAGGTAACGTGTACTCCTCTCAAGAATGTCAGTCGTAATATATATGTTCTTTTCCTTCATATGGTCATGAAGTCATCTATATCGTTTATGCTATTCTGAGTTTTTAGACTGCTCAAATCCAAAATCCCGTTCTTCCAAAAGCACATTCTTATCTTGATTGATATTGTTTTTTTAAATATAAAGAAATCATTGTACATGCCTACATGGTGCAAGGGTCCCAACATCTGCCTCTACCCTGCTTGTCCCTTGACATGTACTGAGTCTGGCATGCAAGATACCTGCACAATGTATTTAGGGATATTTACACCCATAACCCTAAGTAATGTCATAATTACTCCAAAAATCCTCTATAATCGCGAATTACATCTAAGACCCTGAATAGTACTTAACTCCTACACTCATAACCCTGTGTTATCTTCCATCCAATTTTTCGTTAACTATGACGATAACAGTTAAATATTTTACATTTTATATCCTTTAAGTTACCATTATTTACGAATGAACACTCCCCTTCTACTCCTCCATCCAGCCAACCTCCTCCTTCTCCCCTTCCTCAACCAACCTCCTCCTTGTCCCCTTCCTTCCACTGACCACTACCTCCTCCCCTCTCCTCCGCCAGCCTCCACCAGTCGAAACCCTGCCGCCAGGAAGAACCCACCCCCGATGCCTGCTGCAAGCCCCCCACCCACCGTGGAAGCTCGACCCCCGCCCACCAGCCTTCACCAAACCCACCCACCTTCGACGTGACCCCCGCCTGCCATCCTCGACGAAACCCTCCCCCACTCACCCCCGCCGCCGGCCTCCTTGTAATACGCGTTTTGTACACCATGCTTTTGAATGTTATCAAGTGTTATTTCAAGGAAATATTGGATTGATAGTATTCACACTTTACGGATACCATAGTCAATAGATTCGCCTTGATGCAATAATTTCATTGAACTTGTTGTGTTTATATCAGAGACCATCTTGTATAAAAATGGACTTCAAAAGGTTCTCTGAATTGTGTAGCACATCAAAACATAGTACCACATCTAGTAATCAGGAATTTTGGTAGTACCTTATAAGTAGTAGAAGCCACTGCCAGCATAGGGCCCATAATGTTATAGATTTATACTCATTAGCCCATAATCACATCATTAAGATTAATTAAGCATGATTAGTGCTAATTACCCGTCATTAGTGATAATTAAGTATCATTAGCAAAAGTAGGACACATGGAGAGGAAATCATGGGACACGTGTCGTTATATAGTCAGGACAAGTGTCAAAAACTCAATAGTACCATGTGTCATCATTATAAGACTAACACGTGTCATGGTGTAGCCTCTTGCTTGGGCAACAAGTTATCTCATGCATAAGCCAAACCTCTTGCTTGGGCAACAAGTTTTCTCATGAATAAGACATGTGCCATGGTGTATGAATGACAAATGTTGCCATGTATCTTCATACATGGATGAGAGGCAACATGTGTCTTGGATCCTTCCTTACATGTTGACACATGTCACACATGTAAAGGGGGTGGAGGCCTATATATATCCAAGACCTCCCCATTCCATTCACTTCATTCCACACCCCTCTCACCCCTTTAGAGCCACAAGGCCGTCGAGGTTGCTGGAGGAGCACGATAGGAGTACGACGAAGCTCTGTCGGTGACCAAGAGCGCATTAAAAGCCGTAACGGAGTTCTATCCATATCAAGCCGTAGTACTCAAATCTAAGACGGCTATAGGGGGGATTCACTAAAGAAGGCGATCTCGACTCGAGTTAGATATCGTTCAGGTGAGGGATTCTCAAGCGCTATTTTAAAGCACTAGTCTTTAGCTTTTATGCATGGTTTTGAATAGCAAGTATGAAATCGTGTTTTCTAAAGCTTTTACGCATGAATTACAAGTACCATACAGTTGATATGAAATCAGGGCTTTAGAACGTATTTCAGACGTCGTTTCAGGCGTTTTATTATGATAGCACGTTTTTAAGCATTTCGTTCTTTGTGGAATACGAATCGTAAGTTTCACTACTTAGATTCAAGTTTTTTATATAAGAAATATGTTTTGTGCAGTTACTATGCAATATGAATCGGATTTCAAGTTCTTAATAGTTCTAGTTGTCAGAATATGCATGTTATGTCAAGATTGTTTTATGTTCATGATTTAGCTGTTATGAGCTTGAATTAGCAAGAGTACGGTTTATTAGTGACAAGAAAAGAATCAGAATCAGAAAATAAGCACCAGAGTAGCTCTTTTATACAAATCATGAACTAGCCATTAGATATTGTGATGTCATTAGATATGACCCTGAAACCGCCATTAGATATGGAAAACCATTAGACATGGTATCAAGAGGACTTTGGGTCCGCATTCTGTATATATATAGGCTTTGGGCCATATGCAGGGTGTTTTTGGTCTTTGGGACCGTCTGCGCGTATGACTTAGGTTTGTTTCAGCGTTCATGAGTCAATAAATTAGCCACAGTGGTGATTAGTACAAAGAGATTGATAGTGATGATTATGTTTCAGTTTATCTGCTTTTGAAGTGATTTCATCGTTCAATTGCAAAACTAGCATGTTGTTATATGTAATTTCTGTCATAAAGTCTCTTTCAAGTTATTTCACAGTATTCAGCATAAGTTTTTATCATGATGCTCATATTTCAGATTTTAGCTATATGTAAAATGCTTGAGATCCTTTCACTGGGTCTAAGCTCATAAATGGGTTTAGACTCATCCCTTTATATTATAATTATGTACAGATCAACAGAATCACGAATAGCAGGGGAAAGGACCGCTGATACACTAAGAGGAGGTGGCTTTTGCTTTTCGTTGTTTTTGTACTGTCTGTTATTTTGTAAGAAGTTGTAATAGATAGAACTGGTGTAAGACACTTCTTGGTAATGTAAACTTGAAATACGAAGATGTTATGTTTGATGAGATTGCCACATGTTTACTTTGAGGAAAAAGGTGAAGAAAGATCTCTGTCGCGGCACGTTCCAGTTAGCGGGACGGGTCGCGACAACTTGTGGTATCAGGGCAACTATACTTAGCCTCAACTCAGAGCTGCCTCACCTCAGCACAAGAGTTTTAAGGAACTCAAGAACCGCCTCACCTCAGCACCTATACTTAGCCTTCCTTCAGGGCAAGGTAATTATGTAATCTATAGCGATGCTTCAAGACAAGGGTTGGGACGCGTCTTAATGCAGAATGATAAAGTGATTGCTTATGCTTCTTGACAGCTAAAACAACATGAGTTAAATTATCCAACTCATGACCTTGAGTTAGCAGCTATAGTATTTGCCTTAAAGATCTGGAGACACTACCTATATGGAGAAACTTGTCGAATCTTTACGGATCACAAGAGTTTGAAATATATTTTCTCTCAGAAAGAGTTGAATTTAAGGCAAAGAAGATGGTTAGAGCTAATCAAAGATTATGATTGTTCCATAGAATATCACCTGGGGAAAGCCAATGTCGTAGCTGATGCTCTCAGTAGAAATTCTAATGGTCAGCTATCTCACTTAAAAGGAGAATATTATCAGTTGAAAGAGTTACGTGCAAAGTTAACCATAAATAGCTCTGGAGCCTTATTAGCATCCTTACAAGTGAGACCCATATTATATGATAAAATTAAGGAGACACAAGTCCATAATTCCGAAATCATTAGAATAATTGAGAAGATTAAGGGAGGTGATGAAGCCGGATATACAATAGATGGTCAATGGGTCTTATTCTTTAAAGGAAGATTGTGTGTACCAAAGAAATCTGATATAAAGACCGAGATTCTGGAGGAGGCACATAACTCCATGTATACTATGTACCCAGGAAGTACTAAGATGTATAGAACACTTAAAAGTTACTACTGGTGGTCTGGCATGAAGAGAGAGATTGCAGAGTATGTTTCTAGATGCCCTATATGCCAACAAACTAAACTGGAGCGTTTGAGACCTGCAGGGACATTACAGGTACTTCCAATACCAGAATGGAAATGGGAACACATCACTATGGATTTTGTTACGGGATTTCCAAGGACCCGTCGAGGTCACGATGCAATTTGGGTCATAGTAGACAGATTAACTAAGTCTGCACATTTCTTAGCCATCAACATGACATACAGTCTAGACCGTTTGGGAAAGATCTTTGTTAATGAGATAGTTAGCCGTCATGGGGCTCCTGTGTCAATAGTTTCTGATAGAGATCCACGATTTACTTCTAAGCTATGGCCAATCTTACATAAAGCTATGGGAACGAAGTTAGCATTTAGTACAACCTTTCATCCTCAAACATATGGCCAATCAGAACGGACTATCCAGACTCTAGAAGACATGCTTAGAGCTTGTGCACTGAGCTTTAAAGAAAGCTGGGATGAACATCTCTCACTTATAGAGTTTGCACACAATAACAACTATCATACTAGTATTGGGATGGCACCTTATGAAGCCTTGTATGGTAGACCATGCAGAACACCTATCTGTTGGAGTGAGGTTGGAGAAAGGAAATTGGTTCAACCTGAATTAATACAAAGCACAATAGAAAAAGTTGAGGAAATCAAGAGATGCTTGAAGGCAGCGCAAAGTAGACAGAAAAGTTATGAAGACAAGCGAAGGAGATACTTAAAATTTCAAGTGACAGATCATGCGTTTTTGAAAGTATCTCCTTGGAAAGGCCTAATCAGATTTGGGAAGAAAGGGAAACTAAGCCCTAGATACATTGGCCCTCACGAGATCACAGAGAGAATTGAAAGTGTGGCCTATCGTCTTCGACTTCCATCTGAACTAGCAAGGATACATGATGTCTTTCATGTCTCCACACTTCGAAAGTATATTCCAGATCCAACCCATATGATACAACTCCAAGATATTCAATTGAAGGAAGATCTATCATACGGGGAGGTTCCTGTGGAAATTCTAGATTATAAAGTACAAGAGCTTCGTACAAAGAAGATTCCTTTAGTTAAAGTTTTATGAAGGAGTCACGCAATAGAAGAAGCCACATGGGAATGAGAGGAAGAAATGAGATCTCAATATCCCTACTTATTTTCAAGCTAGCAAAGGTACTTAAATTTCGAGTACGAAATTTATTGTAAGTAGGGGAGAATTGTAATACGCGTTTTATACACCATGCTTTTGAATGTTATCAAGTGTTATTTCAAGGAAATATTGGATTGATAGTATTCACACTTTACGGATACCATAGTCAATAGATTCGCCTTGATGCAATGATTTCATTGAACTTGTTGTGTTTATATCAGAGACCATCTTGTATAAAAATGGACTTCAAAAGGTTCTCTGAATTGTGTAGCACATCAAAACATAGTACCACATCTAGTAATCAGGAATTTTGGTAGTACCTTATAAGTAGTAGAAGCCACTACTAGCATAGGGCTTATAATGTTATAGATTTATACTCATTAGCCCATGATCACATCATTAAGACTAATTAAGCATGATTAGTGCTAATTACCCGTCATTAGTGATAATTAAGTATCATTAGCAAGAGTAGGACACATGGAGAGGAAAACATGGGTCACGTGTCGTTATATAGTCAGGACAAGTGTCAAAAACTCAATAGTACCATGTGTCATCATTCTAAGACTAACACGTGTCATGGTGTAGCCTCTTGCTTGGGCAACAAGTTATCTCATGCATAAGCCAAACCTCTTGCTTGGGCAACAAGTTTTCTCATGAATAAGACATGTGCCATGGTGTATGAATGGCAAGTGTTGCCATGTGTCTTCATACATGGATGGGAGGCAACATGTGTCTTGGATCCTCCCTTACATGTTGACACATGTCACACATGTAAAGGGGGTGGAGGCCTATATATACCCAAGACCTCCCCATTCCATTCACTTCATTCCACGCCCCTCTCACCCCCCTAGAGCCACAAAGCCGTCGAGGTTGCTGGAGGAGCACGATAGGAGTACGACGAAGCTCTGTCGGTGACCAAAAGCGCATTAAAAGCCTTAACGAAGTTCTGTCCGTATCAAGCCGTAGTACTCAAATCTAAGACGGCTATAGGGGGGATTCACTAAAGTAGGCGATCTCGACTCGAGTTAGATATCGTTCATGTGAGGGATTCTCAAGCACTATTTTAAAGCACTAGTCTTTAGCTTTTATGCATGGTTTTGAATAGCAAGTATGAAATCGTGTTTTCTAAAGCTTTTACGCATTAATTACAAGTACCATACAGTTGATATGAAATCAGGGCTTTAGAACGTATTTCAGACGTCGTTTCAGGTGTTTTATCATGATAGCACATTTTTAAGCATTTCATTCTTTGTGGAATACGAATCGTAAGTTTCACTACTTAGATTTAAGTTTTTTATATAAGAAATATGTTTTGTGCAATTACTATGCAATATGAATCGGATTTTAAGTTCTTAATAGTTCTAGTTGTCAGAATATGCATGTTATGTCAAGATTGTTTTATGTTCACGATTTAGCTGTTATGAGCTTGAATTAGCAAGAGTACGGTTTATTAGTGACAAGAAAAGAATCAGAATCAGAAAATAAGCACCATAGTAGCTCTTTTATACAAATCATGAACTAGCCATTAGATATTGTGATGTCATTAGATATGACCCTGAAACCGCCATTAGATATGGAAAATCATTAGATATGGTATCAAGAGGACTTTGGGTCCGCATTCTGTATACATATAGGCTTTGGGCCATATGCAGGGTGTTTTTGGTCTTTGGGACCGTCTGCGCGTATGACTTAGGTTTGTTTCAACGTTCATGAGTCAATAAATTAGCCACAGTGGTGATTAGTACAAAGAGATTGATAGTGATGATTATGTTTCAGTTTATCTGCTTTTGAAGTGATTTCAGCGTTAAATTGCAAAACTAGCATGTTGTTATATGTAATTTCTGTCATAAAGTCTCTTTCAAGTTATTTCACAGTATTCAGCATAAATTTTTATCATGATGCTCATATTTCAGATTTTAGCTATATGTAAAATGCTTGAGATCCTTTCACTGGGTCTAAGCTCATAAATGTGTTTAGGCTCATCCCTTTATATTATAATTATGTACATATCAACAGAATCACGAATAGCAGGGGAAATGACCGCTGATACATTAGGAGGAGGTGGCTTTTGCTTTTCGTTGTTTTTGTACTGTCTGTTATTTTGTAAGAAGTTGTAATAGATAGAACTGGTGTAAGACACTTCTTGGTAATGTAAACTTGAAATACGAAGATGTTATGTTTGATGAGATTGCCACATGTTTACTTTGAGGAAAAAGGTGAAGAAAGATCTCTGTCGCGGCACGTTTCGGTTAGCGGGACGGGTCGCGACAACTTGTGGTATCAGGGCAACTATACTTAGCCTCAACTCAGAGCTGCCTCACCTCAGCACAAGAGTTTTAAGGAACTCAAGAGCCGCCTCACCTCAGCACCTATACTTAGCCTTCCTTCAGGGCAAGGTAATTATGTAATCTATAGCGATGCTTCAAGACAAGGGCTGGGACGCGTCTTAATGCAGAATGATAAAGTGATTGCTTATGCTTTTAGACAGCTAAAACAACATGAGTTAAATTATCCAACTCATGACCTTGAGTTAGCAGCTATAGTATTTGCCTTAAAGATCTGGAGACACTACCTATATGGAGAAACTTGTCGAATCTTTACGGATCACAAGAGTTTGAAATATATTTTCTCTCAGAAAGAGTTGAATTTAAGGCAAAGAAGATGGTTAGAGCTAATCAAAGATTATGATTGTTCCATAGAATATCATCCGGGGAAAGCAAATGTCGTAGCTGATGCTCTCAGTAGAAATTCTAATGGTCAGCTATCTCACTTAAAAGGAGAATATTATCAATTGAAAGAGTTACGTGCAAAGTTAACCATAAATAGCTCTGGAGCCTTATTAGCATCCTTACAAGTGAGACCCATATTATATGATAAATTAAGGAGACACAAGTCCATAATTCCGAAATCATTAGAATGATTGAGAAGATTAAGGGAGGTGATGAAGCCGGATATACAATAGATGGTCAAGGGGTCTTATTCTTTAAAGGAAGATTGTGTGTACCAAAGAAATCTGATATAAAGACCGAATTCTGGAGGAGGCACATAACTCCATGTATACTATGCACCCAGGAAGTACTAAGATGTATAGAACACTTAAAAGTTACTATTGGTGGTCTGGCATGAAGAGAGAGAGATTGCAGAGTATGTTTCTAGATGCCCTATATGCCAACAAACTAAACCGGAGCGTTTGAGACCTGCGGGGACATTACAGCTACTTCCAATACCAGAATGGAAATGGGAACACATCACTATGGATTTTGTTACGGGATTTCCAAGGACCCGTCGAGGTCACGATGCAATTTGGGTCATAGTAGACAGATTAACTAAGTATGCACATTTCTTAGCCATCAACATGACATACAGTCTAGTCCGTTTGGGAAAGATCTTTGTTAATGAGATAGTTAGCTGTCATGGGGCTTCTGTGTCAATAGTTTCTGATAGAGATCCATGATTTACTTCTAAGCTATGGCCAATCTTACATAAAGCTATGGGAACGAAGTTAGCATTTAGTACAGCCTTTCATCCTCAAACATATGGCCAATCAGAACGGACTATCCAGACTCTAGAAGACATGCTTAGAGCTTGTGCACTGAGCTTTAAAGAAAGCTGGAATGAACATCTCTCACTTATAGAGTTTGCACACAATAACAGCTATCATACTAGTATTGGGATGGCACCTTATGAAGCCTTGTATGGTAGACCATGCAGAACACCTATCTGTTGGAGTGAGATTGGAGAAAGGATATTGGTTCAACCTTAATTAATACAAAGCACAATAGAAAAAGTTGAGTAAATCAAGAGATGCTTGAAGACAGCGCAAAGCAGACAGAAAAGTTATGCAGACAAGCGAAGGAGAGACTTAAAATTTCAAGTGAGAGATCATGTGTTTTTGAAAGTATCTCTATGGAAAGGCCTAATCAGATTTGGAAAGAAAGGGAAACTAAGCCCTAGATACATTGGCCCTTACGAGATCACAAAGAGAATTGGAAGTGTGGCCTATCGTCTTCGACTTCCATCTGAACTAGCAAGGATACATGATGTCTTTCATGTCTCCACACTTCGAAAGTATATTCCAGATCCAACCCATATGATACAACTCCAAGATATTCAATTGAAGGAAGATCTATCATACGAGGAGGTTCCTGTGGAAATTCTAGATTATAAAGTACAAGAGCTTCGTACAAAGAAGATTCCTTTAGTTAAAGTTTTATGGAGGAGTCACGCAATAGAAGAAGCCACATGGGAACAAGAGGAAGAAATGAGATCTCAATATCCCCACTTATTTTCAAGCTAGCAAAGGTACTTAAATTTCGAGGACGAAATTTATTACAAGTAGGGGAGAATTGTAATACGCGTCTTGTACATCATGCTTTTGAATGTTATCAAGTGTTATTTCATGGAAATATTGGATTGATAGTATTCACACTTTACGGAAACCATAGTCAATAGATTCGCCTTGATGCAATGATTTCATTGAACTTGTTGTGTTTATATCAGAGACCATCTTGTACAAAAATGGACTTCAAAAGGTTCTCTGAATTGTGTAGCACATCAAAACATAGTACCACATCTAGTAATCAGGAATTTTGGTAGTACCTTATAAGTAGTAGAAGCCACTACTAGCATAGGGCCCATAATGTTATAGATTTATACTCATTAGCCCATAATCACATCATTAAGACTAATTAAGCATGATTAGTGCTAATTACCCGTCATTAGTGATAATTAAGTATCATTAGCAAAAGTAGGACACATGGAGAGGAAATCATGAGACACGTGTCGTTATATAGTCAGGACAAGTGTCAAAAACTCAATAGTACCATGTGTCATCATTATAAGACTAACACGTGTCATGGTGTAGCCTCTTCCTTAGGCAACAAGTTATCTCATGCATAAGACAAACCTCTTGCTTGGGCAACAAGTTTTCTCATGAATAAGACATGTGCCATGGTGTATGAATGGCAAGTGTTGCCATGTGTCTTCATACATGGATGAGAGGCAACATGTGTCTTGGATCCTCCCTTACATGTTGACACATGTCACATATGTAAAGGGGGTGGAGGCCTATATATACCCAAGACCTCTCCATTCCATTCACTTCATTCCACGCCCCTCTCACCCCCTTAGAGCCACAAGGCCGTCGAGGTTGCTGGAGGAGCACGATAGGAGTATGGCGAAGCTCTGTCGGTGACCAAGATCGCATTAAAAGCCGTAGCGAAGTTCTGTCCGTATCAAGCCGTAGTACTCAAATCTAAGACGGTTATAGGGGGGATTCACTAAAGAAGGCGATCTCGACTCGAGTTAGATATCGTTCAGTCGAGGGATTCTCAAGCGCTATTTTAAAGCACTAGTCTTTAGCTTTTATGCATGGTTTTGAATAGCAAGTATGAAATCGTGTTTTCTAAAACTTTTACGCATGAATTACAAGTACCATACAATTGATATGAAATCAGGGCTTTAGAACGTATTTCAGACGTCGTTTCAGGTGTTTTATCATGATAGCACGTTTTTAAGCATTTCGTTCTTTGTGGAATACGAATCGTAAGTTTCACTACTTAGATTCAAGTTTTTTATATAAGAAATATGTTTTGTGCAGTTACTATGCAATATGAATCGGATTTCAAGTTCTTAATAGTTCTAGTTGTCAGAATATGCATGCTATGTCAAGATTGTTTTATGTTCGTGATTTAGCTGTTATGAGCTTGAATTAGCAAGAGTACGGTTTATTAGTGACAAGAAAAGAATCAGAATCAGAAGATAAACACCACAGTAGCTCTTTTATACAAATCATGAACTAGCCATTAGATATGGTGATGCCATTAGATATGACCCTAAAACCGCCATTAGATATGGCAAACATTAGATATGGTATCAAGAGGACTTTGGGTCCGCATTCTGTATACATATAGGCTTTGGACCATATGCAGGGTGTTTTTGGTCTTTGGGACCGTCTGCGCGTATGACTTAGGTTTGTTTCAGCGTTCATGAGTCAATAAATTAGCCACAATGGTGATTAGTACAAAGAGATTGATAGTGATGATTATGTTTCAGTTTATCTGCTTTTGAAGTGATTTCAGCGTTCAATTGTAAAACTAGCATGTTGTTATATGTAATTTCTGTCATAAAGTCTCTTTCCATCTATTTCACAGTATTCAACATAAAATTTTATCATGATGCTCATATTTCAAATTTTAGTTATATGTAAAATGCTTGAGATCCTTTCACTGGGTCTAAGCTCATAAATGGGTTTAGACTCATCCCTTTATATTATAATTATGTACAGATCAACAGAATCACGAATAGCAGGGGAAAGGACCGCTGATACACTATGAGGAGGAGGCTTTTGCTTTTCGTTGTTTTTGTAATGTCTGTTATTTTGTAAGAAGTTGTAATAGATAGAACTGGTGTAAGACACTTCTTGGTAATGTAAACTTGAAATAGAAAGATGTTATGTTTGATGAGATTGCCACATGTTTACTTTGAGGAAAAAGGTGAAGAAAGATCTCTGTCGCGGCACGTTCCGGTTAGCGGGACGGGTCGCGACACTCCTGATGCCTGCTGCAAGCACACTGTGGAAGCCCGACGCCCACCAACCTCCACCAAACCCACCCACCCCTGACGCGACCCTCGCCTGCCATCCTCGATGAAACCCTTCCGCGCTCACCCCCGCTGCCAGCCTCCTGACGGCACACTATGGAAGTCCGACGCCCGCTGGCCTCCACCAAACCCACCCACCCCTGACGCGACCCCCGCCTACCATCCTCAATGAAACCCTCCCCCGCTCACCCCCGTCTCCAGCCTCCCGACGCCTGCTGCAAGTGCACCCTCCCCCCCCCTCCCCCCCCCACACACACACATTGTGGAAGCCTGAGCCCCGCCCGCCAGCCTCCCTCCACCAAACCCACCCCCCTTCTCGATGCGACCCCCGTCTGTCAGTCTCCACCACGAAGCCCTCCCCCGCCGCCAACCTCCCGATGCCTGCTACAAGTCTCCCTGACCATCAGCAGGAACTTATCCCCTGAAGCCCCCTCATGGCGACCCCATCGTCAGCCTCCACCATCGCCGCAGCCTCCACCACGAATCCCCCCCACCTCCACCCACATGGAAGCCCGACCCCCGCCGCCAGCCTCCCCCACGAAGCACCCCCCTGCTACAACCCGCCCGACCATCAATAGGAACCCGTCGCCTGAAGCCCCCTCATGGTGACCCCATTGTCAGCCTCCACCATCGTCGACCCCCAGCCCGACCCCCGCAGCCTCCACCACGAATCCCCTCCTCCACCCCTCCCCCCACCCGAATGGAAGCCGACCCCCGCCGCCAGCCTCCACCACGAAGCCTCCCCCCCTGACCATCAGCAGAAACTCGTCCCTCGAAGCCCCCTCACGGCGGACCCCATCGTCAGCCTCCACCATCGTTACCCCCCACCAGCCCGACCCCTGCAGCCTCCACCATGAATCCACCCTCTGCTCGAGTCGTCCCCCTCCTGCAAGTCTCCCCTACCCGCTGTCGCCTGCAAGAATTTTTTTCCATTTTTCTTTGATTAATCCTAATTGTTAGATAGTGGATAGGTTAGATTAACTCACTCATGTGGTTGAGTTAATGAACTAAACTAACGGAAGGTTATGGATGTAAAACGGAGCATTTATTAAGGGTCTTAGGTGTAATTCATGATTATAGAGGGTTTTTGGAGTAATTATGAAATTACTCAGTGTTATGGGTGTGAATATCCCATGTATTTATTCGTGCACTCTCCACTTTTTTACTGCTTTACGCTTTTCTCAAGAAAAGTAAGTTTGATTTATACGTACCATTACTGACAAGTACGAAATCTATAATAAGAGAGAAGCCTGATGATTTTTTCAGGGTTTAAGTCCGATATCCCCATTGTTATGATCAGAAGGGTACTGCAAAAGAAACTTCACGTTGATAATAAAAAAATAAAGAAAATGCAAAATTTTGATTGTTGATCCATGACAAAAACCTTTTTTCCCTCTCAAAGAGCTGAGTTTTGCGAAGAGAAACACTTCTAACATGTTTTTGACCAATTATCACATCTGATTGATATAGGGACACTCTTATCCCACTGGGATTTCATCCCTGTACAAAAACTGTTAGAAAATAGGAAGCATAAGCGGAATGATAAAACATAGCATAAGAACAGAAAGATAAAACATGGAACACCATGATTTTACATGGAACCCTACTCCCTAAGGAAACGGAATGAAACCACGTAGAAGCCCTCAATTGAGCGGATATTCTATTCCTTTTGCTCTCTATATACAAGAGGTCTGGGGCTCCTTATATGGCCTCCACAGAGCATCCAAGTCCCACCACTGGTAGATGTGGGACTAAACACATGGATGTGGTAAATGGATCCTGGAGAGATCCATTTACCCTCCTACAACTCATATGGCGCACAACCAAATACTCCAATACTCCCCCTCAAGCTGGAGCATGCAATGCTCAACTTGGACAAACAGAAAGAAACTCAACTCACGCTACATGACACTACAGACAATATCAACTCAACGCGAATAACTGTCGGTTGTTATCGAGGACGTTGCTTCTCATGTCATGCATGTGAGGAGGACAAACGGGCTGGAGTGCGAGTCAACTGAATCTCCTCGTCGGAGAGCATGTGCTCTGTACTGCGCCTGTCAGAGTCACTGCAACTGAAAATGAGTCTCCTCTTCAGAGTACTCTGGTCCGCCACAACATGTGGACAACTGCTCCATCGCTGAAAAAGGGCCGAACTAAAAAAAGGGCCGTGGAAGTGCAATCCTCGTTGGAGTCCACGGTCGTTAGAGAATGTAGTCTGAAAGTCTCCTCGTCAGAGAACTGGGTCTCTCCCATCTAGCACAGAGAATGATACTCTACTCTGGAGTCCGTATGATACCACATGAAAACCCTTCCCACATGGCATAGGGAATGGTCCTCTGCTCTGGAGTCCCTATGGCTCACATGAAAACTCTGGCCTGACACCAACAAGAATGATGGGGACCACGACAAAAATGGCACACATCTGTACATCTGAATGAAGACTGCATACATGTGCGAGTCTGAAACTGAAGACTCAGAATCTGACGTCGAGTCTGAATATCTGCCAACTATAGAGTCTGGAAATATGACTTGGTCTGAAATCTGACATTTGAATATGCAACAGACCTGTGACTCTATACAATACTCCCCCTTTCTCCCATACTTGTCGGAAAAGATGGACGCCGACCAAGTTGGGAGAAGACAATAACACGGGGAAACGAAACATGAACACAATAAGCCGTTCACCATTTTTTTCGGCTTTGCACATCATTTTTTTTAAAATCAATTTTGTGTACGTTTTTTTTGTACGACCTTTTTTTTACAAATAAGCCATTCCCTTTTTTTTGTCTCGTGGCCCACTGTTGGGCCAGGAACTTTTTTTGATAGCGCAGAACCTAATTGGGCCTTGGCCCCCCTTTTTTTGTCCTTACGCCCAACAACCGTACGGGGCGTTAATTATATATATATTTTTAAATCGGGCCCATTTTTTTCTTCAGGGCCACACGCCCTCGGGCCAAAATAAAATACCCCTTTTAGGGTTCCCATCGGGGGACCCTCTCTCTGGAAACACAAACTGCCGCCACACTAGGGGAGGCGCGAGGAGCCTTGGAACCACGCTGCCGCTGGAGGTCAGAGGGGATGTGTCGCCTGTGCCTGGAGGGGATGCAACCGTCACCTCCCGTAGGGGATATGAGCGAGGGAGATGCGCGGTGGGGCTGCACTGCCTTTGCCGATGTAGATCCATACCTCCTGAAGATGCACGCGGTGAGACTTCATCTCCTTGGAGCGATCTGGAGGGGAGCTTGTGCGGGGGGGGGGGGGGGGGGGCGCTGGGAGATGCACGCGCCACCGCCTGGCGGCGATCTGGAGGATGGAGGGGAGTAGGCACGTTTTGCGCGGCTTCGCACGTCTTCAGATCTTGCGCCCTGGAGGCTACGGCTCGAGGCGCGCCACTAGAAAAGAGGCCATGTGATGGACTTCCAGTTTGGAGACGTTCGATTGTCTTGAGGATGTGCAGCAGATAGGGCACAATCACGTGCCTCCTGCTTGTGAGAAGTGGAGAGGCGTGCCGCCTTGGCTCCTAGCGAGATCAGGCTCACCTTCTGGAGCCCTTGCTGGTGGAGATGTGGGGTAGCTCGCCTCCTAGAGATTCATGAGAAGATCTGTCGCATGAAGCGGCAACTGGAGACCGCGGTGGTGCCGCAGATTCAACTTGAACATGAACGTCTAAGGTTTAAACAAAACCCTAGATCTCAAACTTTGAACATGAAAATAATAATCTTCGAAAAATAAAATCACCAAACTCGAATCTCGAACAAATGAAAAAACTAAACTCGAATCTCGAACAAATGAAAAAACTATCTCCGCGAGAATCGAAACCGCTCTGATATCATGTTAGAAAATAGGAAACGGAATGATAAACAGAGCATAAGAACATAAAGATAAAACATGGAAGAGCATGATTTTTACGTGGAACCCTCTTCCCTAAGGAGTGGGATGAAACCACGAGAGAAGCCTTCAAAGGGGCGGATATTATATTCCTTTTTCTCTCTCGATACAGGAGGTCTTGGGCTCCTTATATAGCCTCCACAGAGCCTCCATGTCCCACCACTGGTAGATGTGGGACTAAACACATGGATGGGGTAAATGGATCCTGGAGAGATCTATTTTTCCTCTTACAACTCATATGTCGCACAACCAAATACTCCAACAAAAACAACTGAACAAGAAAATACCTAAGAAGAGCATGGATTTACGTGAAAATTCCTTCTCAATCGGAGGAAAATAACTAGGGGGTGATCTAGCGCACACATGGTATATAAGATACATGTGGATTTACATGGAAACCCTTCCCATCAGAAGGAAAAATCACAAGGGTGATGATCTAGCGCTTACATGTTGCTACATTTTTTCTATCTCACATAGAGAACAACAATAGGATATGTATAACATTTATAGGGAAAAGGGGCAAAGGGGTCCATATCCAATATTGTTTACTGCTGAGAATCCCGAGATATTCATTATATTTTATTATTCTATATATTTTCTTTTCTTTCTTTATATATTATTTAATTTGCCCACATAGGTTTTTCCTTTATGCAAGAGAATCCTAGTGCCCCACGACTAAGCAACTCATTATTTTCTCTCTATATGGTATCAAAATGACGATCCTAGATCAGAGTTCTTGTACCTCATACCTTAAGCCCACCTTCGTACCCTTTCTCTCTGCCTCGCATGTCGAGCCCCCTCTACTGGTTGTGCGCCGCCATCACCTCCCTCCTAGGGCTGTTGTACAACCACTGAACCTCTCCGAGGTTAGCTGCGTCGCCGCCCAACCCTACTAGGGCCCCTCGTGTTGCCGCCTAGGCCTACCAAAGGGGCTCCGAGCTGCCGCCCAGCCCTTCCAAGGGCTATAACACTGCTGCATGCTCCCATTGGGCCGCTTAGCGCTGCTGTAGGGTGACCTAGGCCCTCCTTCAATGCCGTCCAACCCCCTCTTGGGCCACTTGCGCCTCCACCAGCCCCCTAGGGAGATTCTCAACCACTGATAGGCCCTCGAGGGCCCTTCTTATCCTCTCTAGCGTTGCCTAGAGATACTATACAGTTTGATTTTGATCGGAAAAAGGTGAGTTCAAACCTATAAATCACCTTTTCGAGCCCCAACATAGATCGAGGGTTGACAAGAACGGTTGTATGAGTCAACACATACAACTAATCCTCTATATAATCCATGGAAGGCCATATCGATATCGATATCGTTTCGATATCATGTCAATACAATATTTCAACGATATATCGGTGATATATCACCAAAATATCGCCCATATCGATGTACTTTTGTGAAGGAAATGCTTGGAAAGGAGGATATATCGCCATTTCGATACCGATATCGGTCTCATCTCGATATCGATATCGATATATCGGCAATATATCGCCGATATATCGCGATATTTCCTTCCATGATATAATCATGTAGACTTGCTCGGATTGGTCTACTACCCCAATTGAGTTCCGTTTCGACCCTTTTTTCATCAACATGTCAGAGAGCAAGGGTGATGTCTTCTCTTCATCCAGTGCCTTCAAGGACCCGTCTGCCATCACGAAGATAGGTGGGACCAACTATGAGTTGTAGTCCAAGCAGTTCTTGACCCTCATACACTGCAATAACAAGGAGCACATTCTAACACAACCTGAGCCTACAAAAAAGATTGGGGAGAACGCTTCATGGAAGCAAGATGATGCTTGCACGCATATTTAGCTCTTTAGGATTCTAGTCACGGAGATTGCCAATGATACAGTGAACCAACTCACCGCCAAGTTGATGTGGGATATTCTGACAACCACATATGATCAAGCGAAAAATGAGGCCAATGCACTTCAATTGCAGTTTGATATCTACTCGATCAAGCAAAATGATCATCTTATGCATAGTTTCTACTTTTCACTTCGTGGCATGTTATAAAAGCCTTATAGCTTAATGCTTATGACCACATTTACTGAGCAGCAGATGACGTACATGAAATCCATAATGGTTGGAGTTTTCTTGACTGCATTAGACCTTGAGTACAACTGATGGTATGGAAATCCACCTCTTAAATAAGATGAATTGTAGTATAGGAGGTGGAAAATGATTTATTAAAAACCACAAATTTGAATGCAGGGAACAATAATTTCTCGTTGCATGGTTTTAAATTAATTTAAATAATTAACTAATTGCTATATTAATCTCCATGTCAGAAAATAAAGTGAAAATAAAATAAAATAAATGCAGTACAATGGAAGCAAAATAAATAGAGGAAATAATGAAGCAAGGGATCTGTAATTATGTCTATTTTCAATCACATAATTTGATTAATCAATCATCAAAAGAAATCACAGACCCAAAAGAAACCAATTCAAGAAATGTATTCAAATTAATTCCTATCAGGATAAAAGATCAATCAGTGAATAAATAACCCTGCAAATAATGAGAGCAAAAATTATCCTTAAGAAGATCTGACCTCAAAAAATCCATGTAATTTAATCCTCAAAGAAATGATCAATTATACCAAGGGAATAGAATAATTATTTATCCTTGAATAAGCCCCTACAATAGATCAATTTTTCCTGAAATAATG
Source organism: Ottelia alismoides (assembly GCA_037367405.1). Classification (NCBI taxonomy): domain Eukaryota; kingdom Viridiplantae; phylum Streptophyta; class Magnoliopsida; order Alismatales; family Hydrocharitaceae; genus Ottelia; species Ottelia alismoides. The sequence goes on from JAZKJV010010457.1 coordinate 182,004, forward strand.
CAATAAAATACGTCAAAAATTAAGCTTGCACAAATCAAAGGGATCCTCAAACAATATTCAATTTAAATTAAGGTTTGACCTGTTCACAAAATATGTAAGATGATAGAGCACAGATTAAGCTTCAAAACAACATATTGTATGTTAAAAATGGAGGTCAAATGAGGAAGTTATGACAAAAAGAATTTAAGGGACTAAATTGCAATAAAAATAAACTTTTCTACTCAAAATTGTCCCTGGAGGGACTTATCTGTAAATATGCAAACCTGCTAGGGTGTCTCTATAATTTTTTCACGGTGGGCACGTGCGCTGCATGTGCCTTGGGTGGCAGGGGGTGTTGGTGTGATTTCCTAGAATGGCAGGGGCCTCCTTGCAATTTACCTCTCCTGCATGTGCTGAGGGTAGCTCGGATGGCTGAGGTGCTTGGGATGGAGGGGGCCTCCTTGCAATTTACCTCTCCTGCATGTGCTGAGGGTAGCTCGGATGGCTGAGGTGCTTGGGATGGAGGCGCGGGTCCCCGAGCCTCCACACGTCACTTCTTGGAGCTTCAACCTCCCCGAGGCTGGGAGGCTCGGTGGGGGTGACGTAGAGTGTGATAGGCTTTTGGATCAAGGGCCAACCCCTGATCCAACGATGATTGTACATCGAGGCGGGCGGCGGAGGGTGACGAGCATGCGAGGTGCTCTGGTGAAGGCGAGCGATCGAGCATGGTAGGGCGGAGACGGTGGCACGATCGACAGAGCTGGGCCAACCTCATGCGACACACATCCTATAGTGGTGTACAACGAGCATCGGAGGAGGTCGACGACAGTGGGTTGTGCGTCGGCTGCGGAGTGGAGTCGAGGTGGTTGTGCAGAGGAGGTGGAGGCATGATGAGGCGTCTTGCGTGCAGCCCGCGAGCCGAGGCACCGGGAGATCGGGGCGGAGGGGTGATCGACGTCGGTGAAGCAACCAGTCGAGACATCTGAGGACGAAGTTCGTGTGGTGGAAGTATGATTCTTCAGTGGTGGAGTGTGGAGGTGCGAGGTGTCAATTAGGTGGAGGCATGGAGGGTCGAGGTACGGTGAGGACAGAAGTGAGTTGGGAGGAGGAGTGAAGCAACGGAGGGAGGTGCGACGAAGTGTCAAAGATGGAAAAGAAAATGAAGAAGATAAGAGATGAGGGAGTACCTGGGGCTTGAATGGATCGGGGAAGAACATGGCGGAGGATATCACCTGGATAGGAAGAGCTTGAAGCTCCTGTTTTGTCTTTGCTTTAGGTCTCCGATGAAGGAGGGACCGAGCTCCAACAGCTTTGAGCAGTTACTACACAACCAAGGAGAGGCTCGTGGATCACACCTGGACCTTCCACCGTTGTCGCCCACCAGGGGTGGGGGGGCTTTGCTGCTTTCACCGGAGAGGAGACGAGGTTGGGGGAGAAGATCACTATAGTGGTGTATGGGTATTAACGGAGGGGGAAGCCGAGTTTTGTAGAGATGGGCGCATCGACAATGCGTAACAACTGCATGCCACGCGAAGGCGCAACGACCGAAGGAAGGGGGAAAGGGGCGGCACGTGTCGCGCTCATGTGAGAAGAGGAAGGAGGCGGCACGTATTGTGCACGTGCCTGGAGAGGGAAGAGGGAAGAGTGAAGAGAAAGAAGGGAGAGAAAAGAAAGATAGAAGGGGAAAATAAAAATTAATTAAAATATAAAAAAGAAAATAAGATAAAAGGAAAAAATAAAAAATAAAATGAAGAAAGGAGGGGTGACACATGGCGGCTCCACGAGCTGTCACGTGTCATTCCCAAGAAATTTGAAAAATAATTTAAAAGAAATTCCGTAAAAAATAACAAACGAAGTCGAATGAAAAGTGCTCTACATGAAAGTTGCTCGTCTCGACGAGAACTACAACTTTCGTGAAAGAACCAAAATCAAAAGAGATCATTTGTACAAAAAGTATTTTTGGTGGTACTCTATAGATAATAAAATACCTATATTTTTGTATTTGTGATTTTTTTGTATTTTAATTAGTTAATTAATTTATATACAACACATACATAATTAATCTAATTTTTATGGATTTCTAATAGGTTAGAAACTATAAAATAAAATCGACAAAAATAAAATATGTACAAAATACACAATGTCAGATTTTTATGTTTTCTTCTGATTTTTTGATTTTTATGTGTTTTGATTTTTTATGCTAAGTTAATTAATAAAGGAATATAGTAGAGAAAGAATTAGGTAAAAATAATACTAATGTACATAAAGTAATAGGCTCAAATAAGGTCAAAACACAGGTTATTTAATGCATATTTTAATCTTTACTTCAGTGTTAGTGAGTGTTAATAAATCAATTTTAGGGAATTCAATTAGCGATTTATTAAGGGAATTTTACTAAGATGTCCATATAAAGTAGATGAATCATGGATTCATCAACGAGCCAACAAGCTGGTACCTCTACTGTTCCTACTAGATCAACCTCACCATACATGTGGCATCTTCTGTGGTGGAGCATAGGGCGTTGGAGGAGGGGGCAGAGATCGGGAAGCTAGAGGAGGAGGGTGCACTGGAGAAGGGGGCGGAGGGGGGAGGGGGCATAGGAGGAGGGGAAGCTAGAGGAGGATGACGAGGGGGGATGGGGGTTGAGGGAGAGGAGGAGGAGACTAGGGCGGAGGAGGAGGGAGAGGGTGAGGAGGGGAAGGAAAGACCTTTCAATCCTTTTTCTAAATTTAATTCCCTCACAGATCTCTATGCATTCTACCTTCCGATGCGAGGTTTGCTAGCTTGGGAAGCATCGCTGTTCTTAATTACCTGATCGTTAGAGTCGTAGTAGCAGTTTGATCTTGTCCATTTTGACATTTGGGGTCCCAATCGTGTTCCTGATCACCAGGGACAGGTTTTATCTTGTAACGGTTGATGAATTTTCTAGACTATCTTGCGGTTTTCTTTTGAAAAACAAGTCTGAAGCTGGGTATGCCATTAAATCGTTCATGATTGAAATAAAGAATATTTTATTTGATATTGTTAAGTTTATTCGTTCTGACAATGCCTTAATGTTTGCACATTACAATTGTCTGGGTTCTTCAGATCTCTTGGCATCACACACTATACCTCGTGTGCTTACACTTCTCAGTAAAATGGTGTTGCCGAACGCAAACATCGTCGCTTATTTTATGTGACCACGACACTTTTAATCCATGGTCGTACTCCACACTCTTTCCATGGTGATGTGGTTCTCATTGCTTGCTATCTGGTGAACCGAATGCCATCTTCTATTTTATGAGAGAAGGTTCTTTCTCGATTGCGTTTCCTGAGCAGGACCTCTTCTCCCTTCACCCCGAGTGTTTGGCTATGTCGCCTTTGTTTACTACCTGACTCCTGATCATGACAAACTCTCCCCCATAGCTGTCAAGTGTATCTTTGCAAGCTATTCCCATACCAAAAGGGGTATTGTTACTTCAACCTTGTTTGGTGGAAGTACTATGTCAGTGTTGACATCACCTTTTTTGAGTATGTTATGCATTTCTCTCCTACAAGTGACATGTTGATTTTTTCTGATTCTGGAGAGGAGGTATGGGTGCCTCCTCCTATGGCACCACCAGCTCTAGTCCCACCAGTACCTTCACCACCTCCACCATTACCACAACCACAACCCACTCATGTGGCTCCTTCTCCGCCACCTACTACCATTGCCCACTTTTTGACAATATTTTCTCTGATACTGTTAAGTCTATTCACTCTGACAACGCCTTAGAGTTTACACATTACAACTGTCTGCGTTCTTCAGGTCTCTTGGCATCATACACTAGACATCGTATGCTTACACTCCTCAGCAGAACGGTATTGCCGAACGTAAACATCGTCGCTTATTTGATGTGACGAGGACACTTTTGATCCAAAGTTGTGCTCTACACTCTTTCTGGGATGATGTTGTTTTCACTGCTTACTATCTGGTGAACCATATGCTATCTTCTGTTTCAGGAGAGAAGGTCCATCTCGATTGCATTTCCGAGGACCTCTTCTCCCTTCACCACAAATGTTTGGCTCTGTTTTCTTTGTTTACTACCTGACTCCTTATTGTGACAAGCTCTCCCCCAGAGCCGTCAATTGTGTCTTTGTAAGCTACTCACATACCCAAAAGAGGTACCGTTCCTTCGACCCTTTTCAACAGAAGTACTATGTTAGTGTTGACATCACTTTTTTTGAGTATCTTTTGCATTTTTCTCCTAGATGTGACAAATTGACTTCGTCTGATTCTGGAGAGGAGGTATATATGCCTCCTCCTATGGCACCACCAGCTCCAGTCCCACTAGTACCTTCACCACCTCCTCCGTTACCACCACCTCCACCATCTACTCTTGTGGCTCCTCCTCCACCACCTAGTACCTTGGCCCACTTGTTGCCACATTTTTATGTTTGTAGGCCTCTGTAGTTCCCTCTATTTATGGGCATTCCCCATCATCCAACATGCCTTGGGTGTGTAATGAGCACATTATTTCTACTGATGGCACTAGTGATTTGTCCATGCAACATGATACTTTACAAGATGAGCATGTACCATCTCAGGAGGCTAGTTTACATGTTGAGGAGGAGGGAGGTGATCTTGATGTTCCTATTGCTCTATGGAAACGAAGACGTACATGCACTATGTATCCTCTTGCAGCCTATGTTTCTTTGGGGCGACTCTTAAAGGATTTCAGGAGGTTTGTTGTGGGGCTGTCAACCGTGGAGATACCATGGACATACCACGAAGTGATGCAAGACATGACACGTGGAGCGTCTTGCCATGGAGGAGGAGATGGGTTGCCTTACAGTCACGTGGCATGTGGATCATTGTTACAACTCCTATAGGAGCATTTGTCGTGGATGCAAATGGGAATTCAAAGTGAAGCATCGAGTAGATCTCAACGAGAATCGTTACAAGGTAAGGCTTATGGCTTGTGGGTTCACTCAACCATATGGGGTGGACTATCATGATACTTTCTCCAGTAGCTCGATAGTCTATATTGCGGATCCTTCGCTCGGTTGTAATGACATGAGATTAGTGCCTATATCAGTTTGATGTGAAGAATGTGTTTTTGTATGGTGACCTGCAGGAGGAAGTCTACATGCAACAACCTCTGGGGTTCACTACTGAGGGGGAGTGTCATATGGTGTGTAGACTTCATAAGACTATCTATGGCCATAAGCAGAGTCCAAAAGCATGGTTTCATAAGCTGTTGGACTTGATAGAGCAACATGAGTTTAGGAGATCAACTGCAGATCATTCAATATTTGTTCAGAGGTCTCAAAGAGGTGCAGTTTCTATACTGGTTTACGTTGATGATATCATTGTTACAAGGGATGATGTGCAAGGCATTCATGTAGCTAAGGATTTCCTTGGTCAACAATTTGTAACCAAGGACATTGACGATTTATGTTACTTCCTTGGATTTGAGTTTACCAGGAACCAACGAGGTCTTGTCATTACCCAGGGGAAGTACGTTACATATCTTTTTTCCAAGACAAGCATGATAGATTGCACGCCTATTACTACTCCCATGGACCCGAGCATGAAATTGTATGATGAAGCCACAAAGGAGGTAGACAAGAGGAGATACACAGAGCTTATCGGGAAGCTCCTATATGTGACGATCACCCTGCCACATGAAACATTTGCAGTGAGCAGAGTGAGTCAGTTCATAGAGCAGCCTAGATAGGCACATATAGATGCAATCCATAGGATTTTGAGGTATCTGAAGACTTCTCCTGGCACCAATCTTTTATTTAGCAGAGGAACATCATTTACCGTTATAGCACGCACAAATGCAAATTATGTGGATGTCCAAAGGACAAGAAGTCTACATCAGGTTTTGTTGTTTTCATAGGGAGCTCTTTGGTGTCATGGAGAGCAAGAAGCAGACAATGGTCGCCAGATCAAGTACAATCCAAGTACAGAGCCATGGCACGAGTGCAGAGATGATGTGAGTCAGATCCATTCTAACTGACCTAGCTATTGATGTGCCTCTTCCCATGCATCTCTAATGCGACAATCAGACTGCTCTTTTCATTGCCAACAACCTGACTTTCATGAGATGACTAAACATATAGAGGATACTTCACTACACTTGTGACATGATTTAGAAGGATTTCATGTCCACCTCTCATGTCCGTTTGGGAGAACAGACAACATACGTGTTCACCAATGCCGTAGCTAGAGGGCCTTCCAGATATGTTGTTCCAAGCTGAGCATGATTGATATCTATGCTCCAGCTTGAGAGGGAGTGTTGAGATATTAGTTATCTTTTGTTATTCTATGTATTTTCTTTTCTTTCTGTCTACTATATGTAATTTGCCCAAACATGTTTCTCCTATATATAAGAGAACCATAGGGCCTCATAAATAAGCAACTCATTATTTTCTCTCCATATTTACCCAACTACACCCCTTAATACTCTCTACGACAATCATGTCCAACTTGCCTACATCCTCCTCATGTTGTATTATGGGCAGTACTTTTGCGAATATTTGGTCAACTGGTCTTCAGATTGGATAAATGATAGACAGAGATGGCTAGCGTCAAGCTTCTTTTGTATAAATGACGATCCACCTCAACATCCTTGAAACGATTGTGCTGAACAAGATTGTTTTTAAGGTTAATTGCTGCTTTTGTGTCACAATAGTGCTTCATCAAGAGATTGACATAGACTTCCATCATTGAGCTTGCTTTGTAACTTACACTATATCGACAATCTGAAGTGTCATTGCTTTTCCATTGCAAATAATAGAGCTGTACCTGGATTCCTCTTCAGGTAGCAAAGTATTTTGTAGATGATGATGGTATATTGAACATCTACAGATGCATGCATGAATTGACTAACCATATCTGTATCGTAAGTGTTGTCATGCATGGTCAGGATGAGATAGATAATTTTTCCAACAAGCCTTATGCACATCCCTAGAGAAATTTGCCTAAGATTTTTCCATCATGAAGTAGAATAAGGACACGTTATCAACAATACATTAGCGAGCATCATAATTGACTTGTGATAGGCTTCAATGGATCATATACAAGGGAAGTGTTTCATTGAATACATATATGCAAGTTATTAAATAGTCTTTTTTTTTCATATCATGAAGTAGAATAAGGGCACGTTATTGTTGAGGGAAAAACCAAGATAAATTTCATCAAACCCTAGAGCTCTCTTATATAGGAGAAAAGCTCTATGGGTAATTTACAGAAACGAGACAATAAAACTAACATAATTATTCTAACACTCCCCCTCAAGCTGGAGCATATATATCTAACATGCTCAGCTTGGAACAACAGAGATGAAATGGACCCCTAGCAAGAGCCTTGGTGAACATGTCTGCAATCTGCTCTCCTGATGATACATAAGATGTCGAAATAATCCCTTTTTGAATCAAGTCCCGTGTATAATGACAATCCACTTCAATGTGCTTTGTTCTTTCATGGAAGGCTGGATTATTGGCTATAAACAAGGCTGCCTGATTATCACATTTAAGACGCATAGGAAGAGGAACATCAATAGTTAAATCAATCAACACAGATTTAACCCACATCATCTCAGCACTACCTTGGGCTATTGCCCTATATTCTGACTCTGCACTGGACCGAGCCACGACAGTTTGCTTCTTACTCTTCCAAGCTACTGGTGAGCTGCCAACAAATACAATAAAGCCTGAAGTTGACTTTCTATCATTAGGGCACCCAGCATAGTCTGCATCAGCACAACCTGTGACGGATATAGAGGTATCTCTTCTAAACAGAAGACCAGCACCTGGAGATGACTTCAGATATCTCAAGATCATAAAGACAGCATTCATGTGAGCCTGCCTGGGTTGCTCCATGAATTGACTTACCCTACTAACCGCAAAGGATATATCCGGTCGGGTAATAGTAACATATAACAGCTTCCCCACTAGCTCTCTATATCGTCTCTTGTCTACCTCCTCAGAGTCATCATCATAGAGTTTGACATTAGGATCCATAGGAGTAGCAGCTGGTCTACACCCTGCCATACCTGTCTCAGATAAAAGATCAGTAACATATTTCCTTTGTGTCATTACCATGCCTTTCTCATTTCGCGCAAACTCCAACCCCAAAAAGTAACGAAGTGTACCCAGATCCTTCGTAACAAACTGCTCGCTAAGAAAATCCTTGGCTGCTTGAATGCCCTGCTCATTACTATCAGTGATACCAATATCATCAACATATACTAAGATGATCACAATACCTCGCTGGTCTCTCTTTACAAGGAGAGTATGATCTGCTGTAGATCTGACAAAGCCCTTCTGTTCAATCAACTCCGAGAGCTTCTGAAACCAAGCCCGTGGACTCTACTTCAGGCCATATATGGCCTTATGAAGACGGCATACCATACTTGACTCCCCCTCAGCAGCAAACCCTGGTGGCTGCTGCATATAAACTTCTTCCTGCAAGTCACCATACAAGAAAGCGTTCTTGACATCCAACTGAAATAGGGGCCAGTCACGGACAACAGCAACTGCAATGAGAATCCGTAAGGTAGAATGATGTGCTACTGGAGAAAACGTCTCCTGATAGTCCACCCCAAATGTTTGGGTGAACCCACGAGCAACCAACCTGGCTTTGTATCTGTCAACCGTACCATCAGCCCGATGCTTAACTGTAAAGACCCATTTGCTGCCCACTATTGACGCACCTTATGGAGGATGCACAATACTCCACGTACCACGCGACTGCAAGGCCGCCATCTCCTCCTCCATAGCTAAACGCCACGGACTGCTCTGTAGTGCCTTTTGGTATGACCGTGGGATCTCTACAGCCGATAATCCAACAACAAACTGGCGAAAGTCTGTGGATAGACGCTCCAACGAAACCTGAGATCCAAACTCCATCCCATACTTGGGATTCATCGTCCTCGCACGCTTCGGCCTTCGATGTGCAATAGGAATATCTAGGTCATCAACTGGAGGAGTGGGAGTATCATCAGAATCCTGTATATCCAGCTGTACATGCAAATCACCCGTGCCATCAGAAGAACTCAAATGATCAGTACATACCTCGGGCGTGCTGGATGATGGAGGAGGCACATGAGGAGAGGGCCGACGCTGATAGACCTGAGGATAAAATGTAGTAGTCGGTGGTGGCGGCGGCGGCGGCGGTGGTGGTGGTGGTGGAGGAGGAGTAGGAGGAGGAACATAGATATCGTCCCCTTCTTCTGAGTGAGTGAGCCTGTCACCTGTAGGAGAAAAATACATAATGGACTCAAAGAAGGTGACATCTGCACTAACATAGTACCGTCGTCTAACAGGATCAAAACACCGATAGCCTTTTTGGGTTTTGGAATAACCCACAAACACGCATTTGACAGCTCTAGGAGAGAGCTTGTCAAGACCAGGAGAGAAGCAATGAACAAATGCAACTGATCCAAAAACACGAGGCGTAAGGGAGAAAAGATCCTTCTCGGGAAACGCAATCGAGAAGGGGACCTTTTCTCCTAACGCAGAAGAAGGCATACGATTCACTAAGTAACAAGCAGTTAGAACCGCATCTCCCCAATAGGAATGAGGAGCACGGCTCTGAATCAAGAGGGTCCTGGTGATATCTAATAAATGACGGTGTTTCCTCTCAGCCACCCCATTCTGTTGGGAGGTGTAAGGACACGACGTCTGATGCACAATACCCTGAGCTTGAAGAAATTGAGAAAGCTGAGAAGTACAAAATTCTAGAGCATTGTCTGAGCGTATGTACTTAATTCTGGCAGAGAAAATATTCATTAATAAATGACTGAATAACAGGACCAGCATCAGACTTATTCTTGAGAAGAAAAACCCAACATAACCTAGAAAACTCATCAACAGCAACAAGATAAAATCTGTGCCCCTGATGATCAGAGACACGACTAGAACCCCAAATGTCAAAGTGGAACAACTCAAACAGACCATAACTACTCAGACTTTGGCGACTCTGGAAAGAAGACCGGTGGTGCTTCCCAAGCTGACAGGCCTCGCACTGGAAAGTAGAGCGAGGAGAAATCTGAGGGAGAACATGAATCAGCTTTTGCAGAGGAAGATGACCAAATCTCAGATGCCACATATACGGAGAAACAGACCCAGTGCGTAGAGAGGATGAGACACCAGCATATGAAGACTGCACTAGTCTGTAAAGGCCCCCTTGCTCACGGCCAGTTCCAATCACGTTGCCCGTAAGTATATCCTGAAACACAAGAGCAGATGGATCAAATATAGCACGGCAATGTAAATCTTTGGTGATTTGACTAATTGACAGCAAATTCATCGAAAATTTAGGTGCATAGAGAACATTAGAAAGTCTCAAGGTAGGAGTCAACTGCACCTCCCCCCGACCAGTAATAAGGGAATAAGTACCATCGGCTATCACCACCGATCGTTCAGATCGAACAGGATGAAAAACACTAAACTGACCTCTGTCACCACAGAGATGGTGTGATGCACCTGAATCCGTGATCCATTCTGATAGATCCGCCTTGTAACACGTAGTAAAGGCAAATGCCGTACCTGTCGTGGATGCTGAAGCAGAAGCAGCCACCTCCGAAGATCTTGAAGGAGAACTGGTAGACCCAGATGTGCCAGGCATAATCTCTCTCAGTTTTACAACAAACTCATCAAACCTCTGATCAGGTAAGCTCCCAGTCTGCTCTGCAACTCTGGCTGACGCTGGAAACCCATGCTTGGAGTAGCAGGTCTCCTCAGAATGACCTGTCCTGTGACAAAAAGTGCATGATCGACCTCGACCACCACCTCCTCTACCACGGTTTGAGCTACCCCGTCCACGATATGATGTATGACTGCCTCTACGTGAAGCTGCCATTGCTGAAGATGTTTGTTGTTGTACTGTACTGCCAGAGGATATGGATAGTCTGCTCAATCTCCGATATGCCTCCTCCATCGGAGGTATCGTAGCATCAGTAAGGATCTGAGCCCGAGTTGCATCATACTCCGGATCTAGGGCTGCAAGGAATACTCCAGTCATCACAGAGTCTCTATATGCTTTAAGCTGTTCTGGTGTAGCTGTCAACGGTATGTACCCATGCAGCCTCTCGAATATACCCCTCAGAGAAGTATAGAGAGTGTGAAGCGGACGACCATTCTGCTTTGATGTGAAAATATCATGCTGGAGCTGGAGGATCTTAGACTCATTCTTTGCCTGAGAGTAAGTCGCGGCAAGAATGTCCCACATAGCCTTTGCAGTAGGCTGGCTGAGAACATCATTGGCTATTTCCGTGGAAACAGTCCCGGATAGCCATACTTTAGCATACGCATCATCTGCCTCCCATGAGGCATGTATCCCAGTCTTGTCACTTGGCTCCTCTGTAGTGAGGATGTGCTTTTTGCCATTACACTGCATAAAACTCATGAACTGCATGGCCCACAGTTCATAATTGGTTCCATCCATCTTGGCAATGGGTGTGGAACCTCTGAAGGCACCCGAGGATGGAACATCCACCTTGTTGTCAGACATGATGACAACAATTTCTATAGACTGGGACTACAAGAGACTTAGACAAAGAAAAATGTCTACTTGGACATAAATGAAGGTGGTTGTGGACGTAGACTCAATCCACAACCCCTTGCATGCCTTGAAGTGCTTTTCTTCTAGAAGAAGTCGATGCTACTGCTGACAGATGCACGGGTCCTGCGTGAACAAAAGTCTCGCCAAACAGAGAGGGCTACAGGGTTACAGACCTACAACCTGCGTGAACAAAGGTCTCGCCCAGAGGCTACAGACTGCGTGAACAAAAGTCTCGCCCGGAGGCTGAATCGCGCGCACAGCAGGAGAATCGCGCGCACAGCAGAAGATTCACGCGCACAGCAGAATCGCGCGTAGGAGTCTCGCGCAGGAGTCTCGCGCCAGAGGAGGTCGCGCCAGAGGAGGAGTCGCTCAGGAAGGACTCTCGCGCACAGGAGGAGGAGTCGCGCGCAGGAGGAGGAATCGCGCGCAGGACTCTCGCGCACAGGAAGCGGCAGAGGCGTGTGGGGGCACTCCGGCAAGGAGAGGCGGCGCCGGCCGAAGGGGGGGCTATCGGTGGGGAAGGAACTAGGGCACAGGCTCCGGTCTAGGACCGTCGCTCTGATACCATGTTGAGGGAAAAACCAAGATAAATTTCATCAAACCCTAGAGCTCTCTTATATAGGAGAAAAGCTCTATGGGTAATTTACAGAAACGAGACAATAAAACTAACATAATTATTCTAACCGTTATCAACAATACATTAGCAAGCATCATAATCGACACATTTATTACCGGAAGGCAAATCATCAATCTTAATGTTTGTAGGATGTGTATATAATGTTGATATGATATATGATCCGCAAAGGATGTACTATTGCCTTTATAATAACAATTTATGCAAAAGTATATATTTGTAGATTTCATGTTGACTGTATGAAACACACGGTATAGATTATACATAAACTTAATATTAGTGAGTGGGTGTTTTAGTTAACCATATCCAAAGATGCCAAAAGATTAAAAAACAAATCGTGCCTATGTTATTGATATTGGATATTCTTTGGATTCATCAACAATTGGAACACGAAACTAAAATCAAACAATCGAATATTAACAACTTTATATTCACATGATTGAGATACCATCGAGGGGAATACAGAACAAACTAAATCGATTTTTTTCCTTATAATCATAAATGGAAGAAATCTGGATTCGCAGTCACTTGTGTAAATTCAGATATAAAGAAATCTATTTATTAATAGATATAGTTCAATAAACTTGTTAATTACCGTAATCAATTCGTTGTAACTCCTTGAGATCCGTTAATTGATTTGCTGCTAATGTAAATACCTTGGTATTTCTGAGCTCGCGTGAATGCTAAACCAAAGGAAGAAAACATATTTTCAAAGATTTCTAATCTTATCTTGCATGGTATATGCAACGTTACCAAGAAGTATATGTACTCATCTATATCTTTAAGCGGAATACATAATCCTGATTGGAACGTGATTATTAACCCTATTATTAACACATACCTCGATGACGTGAAAAGTCCGCCAGCGAAGACATCTCAGATCCGCTTATCTGAACCATCGTAGACCATGTCGACACTCCAATTTTGCCAGATAAAAAACTTTGACGTCGACAGAAAGTGTTATTGTCGAATTCGAAGATGGTGTTCACCTAGGGTTGCTAATCGAACCGAACTGTAACGAACAAACCTATGTTCGAGTTCGGTTCGATAAATGTTCGATAGGACATGCTCGAGTTCGAGTTCGTTTAGAAAACAAACGTTCGAATTCGGTTCCATAATAGTTCGTTGACTATTTAACTTAACTCAAACTTGTTTATATGAACAAGTTCGAAACTGGAGTTCGATAGTAGTGTTCGACAAGCAGTAAAAATAATGAATTATTTAAAATAAAGTGATACAGAGCACAATAAATACCATAATTTCTTTAACACCAAAATTTATCAAGTGTATAGATACAAAGTTACACACACAAAGGCACATGTATACATACATTGAACTCGAACTCTTATCGAACGAACATATGTTATGTTCATGTTCAGTTTGTTAAGTTATCGAACGTAAATTTGAAGTTCATGTTCAGTTCGTTTACACACGAACAAACATTTTTCGAACTATTATCGAACAGACTCTAATCGAAAACGAACATGTTCAGTTCGATTAGCAGACCTACGTTCATCGGGTCTCTCTCTACTTCTTATGCAAATGAGCTTCTATCTCTCTTTCTCTTTCTTCCTCTCGTTCATCCTTTCTCGATCTCACCCTCTTCTCTCTTCACTTATTTCTCCCTCTTTCTCTCTTAATGAATGAGAGAGTTAATTTCATTCCAAAAATCAAACTAAGAGCATAGAGTAAGGGATTGAATTGGTCATCCATAACCACCAATCTCTCTTTTTTAATTATTTTATTATTTTTTTAAATTCTAATGTTGGAATACGGGTCATTACAATATGCAAGGATTAAAGGCATCTCAACAATCTTGATATCATACAGTAGTTATTTAAGAGGGTCTCTTTACACGATATATTCTACTTTTCAAGCGGCATAATTGAGTGACCATCTTATTTATTACGTTATAATAATGAATATCCTTGCCAGTTGCTCAGGAAAAATCATGGCCATTCATACGTTAAAATGAATGTAATTCTCTGGCATGCGTGTATAGATATTTATGTCCCCTCTTAACTTATTCCCTTCTGACCTTTCGTAAAGGAAGCAAATTAGATATTTTTCTTTTACTGATGTGTACATCTGAAAAGCTACAAAGTGAAGAACTGATTATGCTTTTTCACTTAGTGAGATATCACCCTTCACTTTGACGGTGGATGCTTAATTGTATGTATTTTTGGAACCTCTTTAGCATTATACCGGTAACTAATTCATTTGCAAGCACACTGTGTATAGTTCATTCATCTTTTTCTTGTTAGCGACGCCTTTCAATTACAAACTAATATGAATGCGATCTTATATGAATATGATCCTTTGATTCATACAGATGCTTCTTTGGTGGGGAGTTTTTGTGGCTTCTACACCTGTGCTGAAAGGTGCAGAATTCCTCGTAGTTTGTGGACCTGTATTCTTAACGCTGTTGCTTCTGTTCGTCAGCGGCATCCCTTTGCTCGAGGTGCGACCCTTATGTATCTGCAGTTTGAAAACATTGTGTCTGTTTATCTCAACCTCGAGTGATGTCCGAGCATTTTCTCCAGGAGTCTGCCGATAAACGGTATGGCAATTTGGCCGAATACCGGAGATACAAGAAAGCCACCAGGTAAGTTACCAGTCTTTTTCTCGTGCTTTACTCTACAAGTTAACCACATATATATATTGAAATTCTTTGGTGCGGGAAATCACCTCGTGCAGCCCCCTCATTTTACTGCCTCCTGTTGTCTACGAGGGCGTACCGAATTGGTTGAAGACCGTCTTTCTGTTCGAGCTGCCTCTCTACAGTAAAAACTTTCCTCGAGACGATACATTGGTTTAGTAGAGTTGATATTGCTAGAAGATCGTTTCCTATTTATATCTGGGCATACATATATACGCAACATATGTACATATCTATGCTCGATCTATTTATATTTCTTCTTTCCACTTGTTTTCCTTATAGGTCAACTTGATTCTAAATCCTAGCCTCCTGGTTGCAGCGGCATTAACAACCAATCAAGCTTTTGGTTTTTGACCTTATTCTTCATGATCTCAAGGGAATGATAGGTCTGCCAAATACCACTTCAACAAATGATAGTCTACATTCTTGTTTACTATGCTTTGAAATCAGATCTGTCAGTAATAACTCTTGTAATTTAATACGTTCTGAGTTACCTCCAAAATTTTAGCTTCTGTTCAAGATGTTACTGCAGTAGGTATACTCTCTCTGAAATATAGGGTTTCCAATAAATTGTTCAGAAAGGTGGCATGAAGATATGCAAAAGTATCATATGATGTCATCATGTCACCATCCACTGCTTTGATTTATTTCAGTTCAGTGGTTAGTATTTGGGGTTGGATGGAGTGTGTGCCACTAAATACCATTAAATTTCTGGAGTTGGTGTTGGCGCATATACATTAGTATCCGTACCTGTTCGTTATTTTATTTTTGGTTGTATGCTTTATGTAATTTACCCATAGGCTACTCTCCTATATAAGAGAGCCTAGGGCTTATGGAATAAACAAGCCATTCATTTTTCCCAACATGGTATCAGAGCGACGGTCCTAGATCGGAGTTCTCGAAACCCTAACCCTAACCCCACCACACCCGCCGGCCCCTCCTCCTTCTTCTTCTCGCCCCATCGGCGCCGCCCGAGCTCCAGTTGGTTGATCCATCGGCGCCGCCTTCTCTTTGCGCACCTGCGCACACGCGTGTTGTGCGCTAGTGTGCGCCTCCACCTTGCGCACCCGCGCGCCTCGCTCGCCTCCACCGTGCTGTGTGAATCCTTGCGCACCGTCATCTTGTGCGCAATCATCTGCGCATCCTTGCGCACCGTGAGGCAGACCTAGCGCATCGCCTGTGCGCCTCCTGCGCATCCCCTGCGCGCGCGCTGTAGCACCAGTGCACGCATCTCCTGTGCAACCAGCGTGCGCACCTATGCATCTTGCGTGCGCGTGACTCCTGCGTGCGCACCTGTGCCTGTGCGTGACCCCTGCGTACGTGTAGGGCTTAGTACGAACATCTTCATGGGGATAGTTGCTTGAGGTCTACACATGCAACTACCCCCATCTATGTTATTGTAGACAAAGCTCATCTTCAGTCAATCGCTCCAGTCTTCCATCTCCAGTATGTCAGAAAGCAAGGCGGATATCCCATCCATTGGCGCCTTTCGTGGTCCAGCGCCTATTGTCAAGATGGACGGTACAAACTATGAACTGTGGGCAATGCAGTTCATGAGTATGATGAAGTCTACAGGTAAGAAGCACATTCTTACCGAACCTGAGCCTGCAGAGAAGACTGGAGTCAATGCCTCTTGGGAGGCTGATGATGCATATGCCAAGGTTTGGCTATCTGGTACGTTGGCTATTGAAATAGCCAATGACATCCTACATCAACCCACAGCCAAGGATATGTGGGATATTCTGGCGGAAACATACTCTCAGGCGAAGAACGAGACGAAGATTCTGCAACTTCAGCATGACATATTTACAATAAAGCAGAATGGTCGCCCCTTACATTCTCTCTATACATCACTGAGAGGGATGTTTGAGAAGCTTTATAGCTTCATGCCGCTCACTGCCACGCCAGAACAACAGAAGACGTACAGGAATGCGACAATGGTGGGCGTGTTCCTGGCTGCACTCGATCCAGAGTATGAGGCGGCACGATCACAGATTTTGGCTGACTCAACCATTCCTCCCATGGAGGAAGCTTTTCATAGATTGAGCCGGATCACAATTCCTTCCACAGCCGCGAGTCAGAATTCTTCAGCCATGGCAGCCAACAGAGGTCGTGGGTTTCATCACCAGAGCCATGGACGTGGACCTCGTGGAAGAGGTGGCCGCACTAGGCCAACATGTACTTACTGTCACCGAGTTGGACACAATGAAGACACATGCTACTCGAAGCATGGATTCCCTGCATCCGCACGAGCTGCTGAGCAGATAGAGCCCCCGTCTGCTGCTACTCTGGATCAACGGTTCGATGATCTAGTTGCCCGTCTGAGGGGCATTATTCCACCATCTGGCCCAGCACCGACTACAGAGAGTCATTCTGATGTTGCTGCTTCTGCCTCTGCGTCTACCAGTGCTTCAGGTAGTATACTTGCACTCCACAGTAGTAGATCAAATACATTGCCATGGATTATGGACTCGGGCGCTACACATCACCTATGTGGCGACCAGAGTCTACTTACAGGATACACTCAGATCCCTTCGGGACGGACAGTAGTTATTGCAAATGGCACACATTCCCCCATCACTGGTCAGGGGGAGATTAGATTGACATCTTCTATGCAGCTCAAGAATGTGCTACATGCACCTGATTTTTCAATGAATTTGTTGTCAATTAGTCAGATTACGAAGGATCTTCATTGTCGGGCAATTTTTGATCCATCTTCTTTGATTTTTCAGGACATCCATACGGGCAACGTGATTGGTCGTGGCTATGAGCAAGGAGGCCTCTACCGCCTGAATCAGACCCCATTTGCTGGAACCACAACCTCTCCTGCTGGACAAGTATCTACTTTACTGTGGCATCTGCGTTTTGGTCATTTACCGCTTCAGAAGTTGAGTCGAGCGTTACCTTATGGTCTTCCTCACACACCTATTCAGTGTGAAGCATGTCAGTTGGGAAAGCATCACATGTCGTCCTTTCCCAGTCGTCCAGGTCGGAGTAGTACCTCCAAGTTTGAGTTATTTCATGTTGATGTCTGGGGTCCGAGTCGTGTACCTGATCATCAGGGACACAGATTCTATATAGTATTTGTGGATGATTTCTCCAGCGTGTCATGGGTGTTTCTGATGAAAAATAAATCTGAAGCAGGAAATATAATTATCCATTTTCTGAATGAAATACAAAATGTCTTTTCCACATCAGTAAAATTTGTGAAGTGATAATGCATTAGAATTGTGCACTAATGTTCTTGCCAGTTATTACTCCTCAAAAGGGATTGTTCATCAAACATCGTGTATCATACATCTCAACAGAATGGAATTGCTGAAAGGAAACACCGTCACCTACTTGATGTCACGAGATCACTCCTTATACAGAGTCACGTTCCCTACTCCTACTGGGGTGATGCAATTCTCACTGCATGTTACCTAATTAATCGTATGCCCTCTTCTGTCTTAAATGAACAGATCCCGTTTACCATCATTCATCCCGACACGGATTTGTTTTCTCTTACTCCTCGTGTGTTTGGGTCGGTGGCATTTGTCCATCAGTTGTCGCCTGGTACTGACAAGCTCTCTCCTAGGGCTGTCAAGTGTGTTTTTGTCGGGTACTCCAGAACTCAAAAGGGGTACAAATATTTTGATCCTCTGCGTCGGCGATATATGATCAGTGCAGATGTTACATTTTTTGAAGATATTATGTATTTTTCATCATCAAGAGACAAACAGCTACCACCTTTATCCACTGATGCCATATATATGACACCACCACCTCGGATGCCGTCACCACCACCACCACAGCTGCTGTCACCACCGCCACCACCACCACCACCACCACCGCCACCACCAACTATATCACCGCTACCGTTTCATTATACCCGCAGGCCTCCTCCCGCTCATGGTCATGACTCGCCTACTAGCTCGCCTATGGTATGTAATGAAAATATTCATGTTGATGAATCTGACGACATTTCTGAGCAGGATATGATGCAGGGCCAGATGAGACTACAACTGATTTAGATGTTCCCATTGCTCTGCGCAAGTCGAAGAGAAGCTGTGCTACATATCCAATATCAGCATCCGTATCTTTTGATAGGCTATCTGGAGATTTCAGGTCTTTTGCTATGGCACTTTCAGCTGTCGATATTCCAAGGAATCATCATGATGCTATGCAGGATAGTAGATGGCGGCTAGCAATGGAGGAAGAAATGGCAGCGCTTCAGTCTAGAGGAACTTGGAGTTTGGTTCCTATACCTCCAGATGTGAACCCAGTGAGCTGCAAGTGGGTGTTTACAGTGAAGCATAATGCAGATGGTTCTATTGACAGGTATAAGGCACGTCTGGTTGCACGTGGCTTTACACAGACATACGGGGTGGATTACCTTGACACTTTCTCGCCTGTGGCACGTCATTCTACTATACGGATCTTGTTGTCAGTTGCAGTTGCTCGAGACTGGCCGCTTCATCAGTTGGACGTGAAGAATGCATTCCTATATGGAGATTTGCAGGAAGAAGTTTATATGCAACAGCCACCTGGTTTTGCTGTTGAGGGGGAGTGTTCCAAGGTATGCAGGTTACATAAGGCTATCTATGGTCTTAAGCAGAGCCCCAGAGCATGGTTTCAGAAGCTCTCAGATCTCTTCGAGAAACAAGGATACAAGCGCTCCAATGCTGATCATTCCGTGTTTGTGCAGAAGACTACTAGAGGTATCATTGTAATCATGGTTTATGTTGATGACATCTTGATTACAGGAGATGATGGCCAGGGCATAAAGCAGGCAAAAGCAAAACTGGGAACCGAATTTGTCACCAAGGACTTGGGAGTCCTTAGATATTTTCTGGGGCTGGAGTTTGCTAGAAATCCATATGGATTAGTAATGTCGCAGAGGAAATATGTTACAGATCTATTGAGTGAAACAGGTATGCTAGGGTGTCGACCTGCTACGACACCAATGGATCCCAGCATGAAGCTCTATGATGATGACACGGAAGAGGTGGACAAGAGAAGGTACAGAGAACTGGTAGGCAAACTACTATATGTCACGATCACTAGACCTGATATATCATTTGCAGTGAGTCGCGTGAGCCGGTTCATGGAGCAACCACGCCAGGTCCACATTGATGCTATACATATGATTTTGAGATATCTAAAATCATCTCCAGGTGCGGGCTTGCTATTTAAGAAGGGAAAGGAGATCTCTATCACAGTGTATGCTGATGCAGATTATGCAGGATGCCCCAAGGACAGGAAGTCCACCTCAGGATTTGCAGTCTATGTTGGAGATGCCCTAGTCTCGTGGAGGAGCAAGAAACAGACAGTGGTAGCTAGATCCAGTGCTGAATCTGAATACAGGGCTATGGCCCAGGCTAGCACAGAAATGATGTGGGTGAAAGCTCTACTTACAGATCTATGTCTTGATATACCGCTTCCTATGAAGCTGGAATGTGAAAATCAGGCAGCCTTGTTCATTGCAAACAACCCAGCCTTCCATGAGAGGACCAAGCACATTGAGGTTGATTGTCACTACATACGTGACATGATTCAGAAGGGGTTCATTGCTACAGTTCACGTCACATCAGAGAATCAGACTGCTGATATATTCACCAAGGCATTACTTCGAGTCCCTTTCCAGAAGTGTGCGTCCAAGCTGAGCATGATGGATATCTATGCTCCATCTTGAGGGGGAGTGTTGGCGCATATACATTAGTATCCGTACCTGTTCGTTATTTTATTTTTGATTGTATGCTTTATGTAATTTACCCATAGGCTACTCTCCTATATAAGAGAGCCTAGGGATTATGGAATAAACAAGCCATTCATTTTTCCCAACAGTTGGATCTGTCTGGACGCGACCATATGAACATGTTTTTTCCCTTTAATTGGTGTATTAATATGCAGCAAGTAATTGGATTTATTCCTGTCCTTGTTTTTTGTTGGGGTGCATTGTCTTCTACCAATTTTTTAAACTCCAGTAATAATTATGACCATGGATAATTATAAGGGGTAGTGCTGAAGAATTCCATATATGAAATGGCAATTGGTATGTTATTATTTTTTTGGAAAGTAAATTTTATGTATATTCCTTCAAAAAAGGAAAGGTATTACAAAAACCCGTTTTCTACAAGATGTTGCAATTTGTATGCGCTACGCAACAACAAAAGCGTAGGAATTAAAACCCCAAAAAAGCCGAACTCAATAAACGATCAAAAAATAGAGGTGTCCGATCAAAAGGTAATCATCGGATAATCAATGGATAGTCCGTGATGATGCCGAGCAGAATACTTGAGGCTGAATTGCAACCATTAGTGGTCCACCTGAGGTTACGTTCCGCCCATATCGACCAGACAACCAGCGCAAGAAGGACAGCAAGCGCCGTACGGGTTGAGGGGACCATAATAGATCCAATCCAAGCAACGGTGTTAATGAACGATTGGTTGGGCGGAGCCGGGAGGTCAAAGGCACGACAGGCACCGCGCCAGACCTCCGTCGAGAAGGAGCATTGGAACAGCAGATGGTCATGAGATTCCAAGAATGCGGTGCACAAATAGCAATTAGAGTGAGGAATCTCTGCAAATGCCGCGACTCTATCCAAAGTGGGCAGCCTTGCCTTGATGGCCCTGTATAGAGTGAAGGAATGTCGAGGCACAGAGCGGCGATCCCAGACAATAGGGGCCCACGTCATCGAAGCACCCCTTGGCCTTACAATGTCGTAAGCATCCGCACAAGAGTACCCTCTAGGTGAACGGGTCCAACTAACCGGGAGGTTTTCCCCGATAGTAGCATCTCTAAGATAGCATCTGCGGTCGAGAATTGCACACCAAACACGTGAATGAGATGGTGCAGGAGCAACGAACCAGAATGAACCGGAGGGGAGATACTTGCGCCTCATGTATGCAACCCAAATTGACGTATCCGAGGAGATAACCTTCCATCCCCAGGAGATAATCGAGGCCTCGCGGAGGGCGAGAAAGGAAATCACTCCCATGCCCCCTCCTGCTTAGGAAGGCAAACCGTATCCCAGGAGATGTCGTGGCGGCTACGGCCCCAAAGGAAGTTTGCACAAAGGGAGGAGAGCCGCTTGATCATGCGAGCGTGGAGAAGTACACCAACAACCCAATATAAGAAGATCCCCACAGATGATAGAATTGATAAGCTGCGCACGCCCTGCGAAAGAGAGCGCCTTGACATTCCAGCCCAGGAGTTTCTTCCGAATCCGATCCTCTAGCCCGCGAGAGTCGCTGCACCTATGATACGATGAGGCTAGAGGCAAGCCCAAATAAGTGGTCGACAGTTTCTGATTGAGAATGCCCAGCTGGAGGCATGTAACAAAGTCTGGAGGGGCATATTTAGGCTTAAACGATTTGCTTTTACTTGCATTAAGCTTGAGCCCTGAGATTAATTCAAAGGAAAGCAAGATATCCCGAATCGCAAGTAGAGATTGGCGGGAACCCTTACAAAAAAATAGTAGGTCGTCCGCATAAATCAAGTGGGAGGGAGTGGAGGCACGAGCCCGCCCCATCGGGTAGAAGCTTTTGTTAGTAATGGCAATCTCAACAAGGGATGTAAGAGATTCCAGGGCGATAGTGAAAAGTAAAGGGCTGAGTGGATCCCCTTGCCGCAGTCCACGAGTGCCCTTGAAGAAACCATGAGGGTCGCCATTAATAAGGATAGAGTACGAGACCGTTGTAATGCAGTTCGCGATCCAAGCAATCCAAGTGGGAGGGAAGCCCATAGCTCGAAGCGCATCAAGAATGAACGGGTGCTCAATGCTGTCGAACGCCTTAGTGAGATCTATTTTTAAGCAAGCCTTGCCACGACAGGATCTCCTGTCAAAACCCGATAGGATTTCATTTGCGAGCCGGATATTATCACTGATGGTGCGTCCCTGGATGAACGTTGTTTGGTTGAGGGAGATTAATTGTGGGAGAACTGTGTCCAATCTTGTGGCCAAAACTTTAGCAAAAATTTTGCAAATGACGTTACATCCTGAGATCGGGCGATAATCACCGAGTGTCGAGGGGGTCGCCACCTTGGGGATAAGCGTGAGGAAGGTGTGATTCACCTCCCTCACCATTTTTCCGCCATTGAATAGGAAGCCGATCGCAGCACTAACCACGTCCTTGACCAATGCCCAGTGGAGTTTAAAGAAGCGTGAATTGAAGCCATCCGGACCCGGTGACTTGGTGGAGCCAATAGCGTTGACAGCATCCCAGATTTCCTCATCGGAGAATGGCCGCACAAGCCAGGAACTAGCGAAGGGGGTAAGCCGGCGTATAGGAGGGGGCAACTCGGACAGAGAAGGACGTGGCACAGGTGGGGCGAGCAAATTGGTGAAATGGTCACAACATGCAGCGTTGGCAATGGAGGCAGGGCGATCAATGAGGCCTCCATGTTCATCAATGAGTTGCATAATAGAGTTTCTGGAGGTCCTAGCCACAACTGTTTTATGGAAGAAGCCCGTGTTCCGATCTCCAAGGTTGAGCCAGTCCGACCTACTTTTTTGTTTCCAAGCTGATTCGAGGTCGGCGTCCAACCTGTCAATGTACTCTTTCGTGATCGCTTCAAGCCGAGCGAGGTATGGGTCGAGATGTGCCAACTGAAGGCCAGTAGATATAGCATTTAAGAATGTCTCTGCATTTTTGAGTTCCGAGAATACATTAGCATCCTTAGTGGCCCATTGTTTAAGGGCTATTTTCACATTCCCGAGTCTTCGAGCAAGACAGTAAAGAGGGTTGCCGGTCACAGCACAATCCCATCCAACCTTGACCGCATCCATATATCCCTCGCGATGAATCCAGTAATCGAAGTGCCGAAATGGGATTCCTTTTTTCGGCCTTGATCCAAGCGATACCGTGAGAAGGAGGTGATCCGACGATGGAAGAGCAGAATAACATAGCTTTGCGAGGGGCAATTTAAGGAGGAAGTTATCGTTGACGAGGCCACGGTCCAATTTTGCCGCAATTCTATGTGGTCCAACGGAGGAGTTATTCCACGACCAACAATTCCCTGAAGATTCTAATTCTGAGAGCCCGCAATCATCAATGCAAGAATTAAATTCTTCGAGTGGTCCTCTAGGAGCGACGCGACCCCCGAACTTTTCATCCGCGAACCTGATAACGTTGAAATCCCCTATGACCATCCAAGGCCCAGTAATATCTGTTCTGATTTCTCGAAGGTGCGCCCAAAGAAGCCTTCTCTGAATATTGCAGTTTGCCGCATATATGATTGATAAGTGAAAGGCGAAGCCCCCCCGATTTGTACAGAGGAGGGTGAGGGCTTGCATATGGACATTAGTAATGGTACATGACCAACAATCCGATCTCCACAGGAAATAGATACATCCAAGTGGGGTGGAGTTGTGAGCAAGCTCCCAACCCACTGGAACGGAGGCCGCGAATCTGCTTCTGTTCTCCGGCCTAATCTTAGTCTCCAGTAGACCCATTAATTCCGCGCCTTTAGAGCGACATTCCTTTATAATAGCTTTAACCTTACGGGACTTATTGAGTCCGCGTGTATTACTGATCGTAACTGACATCTGGAATTAGAGAGTGAGCTGCTTGACCGGCACCGGCCCGTTAGTTCTGGTGGCCTGCTTCGGAGGCTTCTTTTTCTTACGCGTTGCCAAAAGCCATGCAGGGTTCTCCTCTGTTAGAATGGCTCCTTCTGCCTCAGCGGAAGGATTATTAAGGTCGAAGAAATTCTCCGTGCCACCAGCTTGAGGGATTGCAGATGTCTTCCTACCTCCCAAAGCTTTTTTCTGAAGTAAATGTCTAGAACCGAAAGGGAAGGAGGTGATTGCCTTACCAGACGTGCTTCCCTTTTTTGCAGACTTGGGAGGCGCGTGGAGTTTATGGTTCTCTTGAATTTTTGTTGAAGCTTCCGCATCCAAGTTCGAGTGGGAAGTCAAATCCAACTCGGATTGACAAGAGGACGAAGGCATACCTGACAGCGCCTCTTCATCCTGAGCGCGAGCAGAGGAGCCGGGATCGCGATGGGAGGAATCAGAATGTGACCAGCGATGGGAGAACTGAAGCAGGGAGGATCTTGAGGTTCTTTGGGGGTCGTACTTGCCGTCGGGCTGTCCACCTGAGCCCCACAAGTCTGGATGTTACCACCTGCTGGAGGATCGAGACAACCGGATTTAGCAGAGGGGCAGTGGTTGGTCGAATGCCCAAAGGCGATGCAATTTACGCATCGTGGAGGGCACCATTCCAGCTCAACATCGATCGACTGACGTTGACCCGAATAGAATACCAGGGGGATGGAGTTAGGGATCATCTTGGAAGCATGCACCGAAACACAGCATCTAGCAAAGTCAACATTTCGCCCGGCTGCCGTGGCAGCGTCCATGAATAGGGGAGTGCCAATGACACTGGCCAGCTTGTTGAGGATGACATCAGAAAAATGGCCAAGGCTTAGCCCATGGAAACGAACCCAGATTGAGATTTCGGATAGCAGCTCTCGTTCAAGGCATAGTCCCGCCTCCCATCTTCGGAGAACCATGAAGCGCCCCTGGAAGAGCCAAGGTCCACCAACCAAGATTCTGTCACAATCTTCAGGAGATGGCAGCCGAAGATAGTAGAAGCCGTTGGCCCTGGGGATTAGTTTATAACTTTATAGCTACCTGATGGCCTCCAAACCTTTTCCACGAAGTTTATAAGTAGCCTAAGGAAGGGTCTTTTCCCCAGGACATAGAAGACGATCGTATTATCCCAGAGGACGTCGATTGATCGAGCCTCAGCTTCCGAAACATAAGCGACGACCTCGCCATCCAAGAGAGTGGGTGGGGTGTACGAGAGCCGTCGAGGAATGAGGGCGTCCCGCGGCGGAGCGCCACATTTGTCCTTCCAAGAGGGTTTTGTCGAAGAGTATGTTATTATTATTTGGATGACGAGGTGATGTAAAGTATAAAGAGTGATTGACACGATTTGTTCGTTAGATTCCATTTGCTACCGAGAGAGATTCGGCATGACCATATGGTGCAGTCTGACTGGCTCCTCTGCTTTACATCCCCAGGATCGTTCGATCAAGATCAAGTGGTTCATACGATTTTTCGGGTTTAGGTACCTTTGCATGTGAACCGTTCGATCGAACGGCACGGGTACGCATCTGAACTAAAGCAGATGATCCTTTCTCATGCTGCAGTAGCCCTTTTGGCATTCACGCTTCAATTGCCACGTTTCAGAAGGTGGAATTGCACGACTTTCGAGTATTTCTTATTTAAAATAAGGAATTTTTACGCTTATGTCCCTACTAATTTCTGTAAATATACTTACGCTCCTACTTTTATACAATAACACTTATGACCATGTGTTTTTACAAAATCCATAGTACTGCCCTTCCATTAATGTAATATACGATATGCATGTAATAATGAAAGGTAATATTATGAATTTTGAAAGAATATAAGGACACAAGTGTTATTGCAAAAAAGGTAAGATATAAGTGTTATTTGCAGAAACTCGGAAGGGGGCAGGCATAAAAAGGTTATGTTGTGTTTTTCTCATGGTTCGTCCTGCATTTTTTATATGTGGAATACCGTTTATTTCGAGGTCAAGATATTTAACCCAAGAGTTTAGTGGTCACATAATAATTTACGCTGTACATTATGTTTCTATTTGTATTTATTTCTTCATCATCCTTCAATATTATGCGGAGTAGTCGTGGGGTGAAATCATGTACGGTGTACGGACATATCTGTATCCATATGCCATTGTATCTGTTTTAAGCAGATTTGAATACGTATATTTGATTTCGACGAGCATGTTTATGTATATAGATTTTTATTTTTTACGGATGTTAATACAGAAATTGTTTTCAATTTTTGAGGATACGGGTATAGATATAATTACTTATTTTTCGGTAGATAAATAAATTATCACTTATATCCGTATTTGTATCCGACCATCTGCATCTCTAATGGTGATGCATGGAGATTTCAACGCTGCTATATTTTCCATGGTAAACTACATAATTATGATGTATAATCTGTTATAAATCACTTTATAGCACTTCTTCATCTCTTATCTCTCAAAACAATTGAACGAGAATAAAAGTAGAGCACACTTTTATGTAATTCCTTATCCTCCATCAATGTCTTGAACAATAAGGTTTTTTACCTTGCTGGGAAAGCAAACTCACTCATGTACTAAAATTCTTGGGATTTTTACACTCGAACCCTTCTGAGATTTCCCAATAACTCTTACGCCCCTACCTAAACTGGGAAGGGAGTACAAGGAAAAAAAACAATGTAAAACGCACACACACGAGAAGGTAGTAAATGCTCCACTTGTCAGCATTTTTCCATGTATAGATAAATACAGAAATAAGCGCAGGAAATAAAAAAAAAAACAAAGAGAGGAGAGAGAAGAGAGAGGGAGACAAGGGAGAGAGAAAAGAGAGCAAGGAGGAGAAGCAAGGTAAGATTTGCAGGCGTAGGGGTGGGCGCCCAATGTGTGTTTCGCTCGAGGAGGGAGGGGATTGGGCGTTGCCTCTTCTGTCCAGACACCTCAAGAGGTGGATGCAAACAACCACTAGCAGCTGCCCAACTATGCTTCATGTCAGCTGCCCCCATCCACACTTCTTTTTTAATTATTATTATTATTATTATCCATATTATTATTATTATTATCATCCATATTATCCATATTAATACTTAAGGTTTTTATCAGTTGTGCTCCTCCGATATATTTCGATATATTGCAATATCAGTTATATCCCTCTCCTTTTAAAATATTAGTTGTGCCCTTGACTTCTTCCACAGATATTACTTGTACCCTTCGGGTTAGTTGCCGTCCACCAGCATCCCAAACAAACGTTAACTTTTAGACATGAGGCTAATTAGATTGAGTAGGTAGGGTATATATGTCATAATCTAAACCACTTCTTCCTCCTCTACTGTAAACCTACATCCTCCACCCTTCTCCTCCTCCGCCCCCACCACCATCGACCACGTCCTCCTTTAGCCCCCTCCCTCCTTTCCCTCACTTGTGGACCCTTCAGTGAGGAAGATGATGAGCAAGTTGATGGAGGAGGCCATGACTAGCTTGCCAGAGTAGGGGTGCGGGAGGGTGCTCCATCTCGTGAGGGCCTTCGAGAGCATATTATTGATCTCAAAGAGCGGAGAAGGAGGAGAGATACAAGGAGTGAGGATAACTAGGCACTTCTTTGGATGAGCATGCCGCCACCGTGAGCTGTGATCTCTCTCTCTCTTCCTTATCGCAAATGTCACCGGAGGTGACGACAATCGAGGCTCTCTCGACGTGACTTGGACTTGAATAGACGGAAGGATGTTGTTGCTCCTCCTTCGAAACGCCTGCAGTTAAATGAGGAGGAGGGAGCACCATTACTAAGCATCAACTTCCCCATCGGCATCCATCTACAATAGAAGTCGATGAAATTCCGTGCATCGATAAGGATGATGGAGGAGGAAGGGGTCATAGGAGGAGGATGGATGGGAAGAGTATTTGGACAATTATGCCACTGTTAACCATACCATGGTTTGAAAAAATATGGTTAAGTTCAACTTATTCATAGCTAAACTAATGGAAGGGCACAAGTGATCAAACAACAAGAAGTCGAGGGTGCAATTAATATTCCAAAAAAAGGAGTATAAATGATATTGCAATATGTGATAAGGGGAAAAGTGATAAAATACCTTGCAAAATGATTAGATGTTGATTACTTTGAGATTTTTAGATGATAAGTTGACAAACTATAATATTTTCTATTAAATGAAAGAAAGATAAAGAGAGAGAGAAGAGAAAGAATATGGATTGAATGTATTAAATGAGAGAGAGAGATTGTTGAGTTGGGTCCACATGAGATAGAGATTGATGGGTGGTGGGCCCCGCAGAGTAGAGAAAAGCTGCTTAGGGAAAACTGTCGGAAAACCTTGCAAAAATGAGGATAAGCTAATTTTTTATTGTTTTTATAATTTTTATCATTTGTTTCCCTATGAGATATTACAATATCAGTCATGCCCCTCCATTTTTGGAATATCAGTTATGCCTCTAACTTCTTTCTCCGACATCACTTATGCCCACCAATCAAATTGATAGTCAAAGAGTTAAAATAACCAGGATTTATTCAAACCATGGTGTGGTTAAGAGGGGCATGGTCAGAATAAAATCTCCCCCTCCTTTCCCCATAGCCCCACAAGCTCGATCTCCTCTCATCCCGCTGCTACGCGGCCGTCTCCTCCTCGAGGGCCTTCTCAAGAGAGGGACTCTTGATGTCGAACGACCTCCAAGACAACATCGGAATCGCAAGGTACACGGCAACAGGTCAGACCTCGGCAAGACCACCGAGAGGGCACAATGTGGAGCTAGATGAGGTGGGATTGGGGAGGAGGAGGATGGGCTGGAGGGGGCGGATTAGGGAGGAGGGGGCAGAGGAAGAGGTGCAGGGCATGCTGGGGAGGAGCGAGGGTGGAGGGGGAGGTACGAGGGCGGAGGATGAGCAGGGGTGGGGTGAAGGGGAGGAATTGGGGGAGCGAGGGAGGGGGAGGGGCGTAGAGGAGGAGGGACAAGCGGAGGGTGGTGAGGGGTAGGAGCTGGGGGAGGAGCGAGGGCAGAGCGGGAGGCACGTGGGCAGTGGGAGGAGCGAGGGCAGAGGGGGAGGCGCGGGGGCGGAGGGAGAAGCAGGGGGTGGATGAGGAGGAGGAGCGAGGCCGGAGGGGGAGGCATGGGGGCGGAGGGAGGAGCAGAGGTGGGGGTGATGGGGAGGAGCTTGAGGCGACAGAGAATGAGCGGGGGCAGGGCGAGGAGCTGGGGGCAGAGGGAGGAGCTAGGGGCGAGAGGAGGAGGCGGTGGAGGATGAGCAGGAGGTTGGGGAAGAGGAAGAGGATACGATGACATTCTAACTATTTTTTTAAATTTAATTCTGCTTGTGTTACCAAAGTTAACGTCCATCTACATTGGGTATGGACGACCACTAAGTTGAGTGGCACAAGTGATAGAATGACAAGAAGTCAAAGGTACAATTGATATCCCCAGAAAGGAACATAACTGAAATTGCAATATCTCAAAAGGCATAACTGATAAAAGCCTCTTTTTAATAATTTGGAGAAATTTTGAGATGGAGCATATTTTTTGTCACTCGTATTATTTGGAGATATGGGCAGAAATGGATCATGACTTGATTAAAGATCCCATTGATATATACTCATAATATCGAGTTCCAATAAATTTGATACCATATGGAACCAATAATTCATAAACAACGTATACTTTGATGCATTTTCACTTTATTAATTTCGATATAATCAGGAAACAAGAAAATCAATATATCATAAATGTCTAGATCGATGTGGCATGCTACTTAGTTCTTCAGTGAGGTACATTAAAATACAGTACTCCAATATGGTATCCAATAATGGCAGAATGACTAGAGTCTAATGCCAAGTATTTATACGGTGGGTCCGTATAATCTCCAGTAAATAATACATGTATCCACGTTCATCAAGTGGGAGGCATTGAATAGATGAAATATTTTGAAGCAGGAAATGGTCTCCGCAATCATTGGGAAGAGGAGGATAAACTGCATGTGAGACGTAGACGAGGTACGTGGATACTCTGCAGTAATGCAGAGGATTCACGGGCAGCGTCAATTGCTCGATCTTGATCTAATGGTTTGCACGAAATCCTACAGTTTGAGCTTACAAAATGTGATTTCGTCTGAATCGCTCGATTAAGATCGAGCGGCTCGTGCTGCCCATGAATCTACTGCAGACCTTTGCATTATTGCAGAGGATCTACTCGCGTAGACGAGGGGTTGACGGAAATCATCTACTGTATACTCTGCTCGTATCTACATAACCAAGAGCATTCTGATGGTTCTTGATCCAGTTATATATTTTCTTTCCCGTATTTAAGAAAGTATCATGATTATACATGTAGAATATCTCATACCTTTTCTCTTACGTCGACGTTGAAATGACAGTGGTTACTGAAATACAAGCTATACTGCTGTCGATGGCCAAACGTACAAGGACGAGAATCTCCACGGAGCACTCAAACGAGAGAGCTGTGGGGAATAAATGCGACAACTATATATACGCAGGTCTTTTACATCTCGATCTGATTAAAACAACAGATTATAGTTGCTGCCCGAGCTCATAGCTCATTAATAACAAGGAGAAGAATGGACAAAAATTGGAGATGGAGAAGAGAGTAACGTACAGAAGCCTCTGCACCATCCATGTTACATACACGCATCTTCATTTCTCCCATGCTTAGTTTGTTCTGGAAAACCTAAAAAAAAAGAACAGTGGAGGGGGAAGGAAGGAAGGGTACTGGTGAAACATGCAGTAACGAGTAGTTAAGCATGGAATACTGGTGTTTTATACTCGAGGGAAAATCTAAAATGCAGTGGCCGTATCCTTTGTGGTAGAGGTGGACCATGCCCCTACATGATCGATCCAAGGATGGGCAAAAGATCTCTTTCCTTTTAGGCCCATGCATCCATTGCTCGTATACTTTCCAGAAATTAAAGGAAGGGAGGAGGAGGGAGTTGGACAGACATCGCATGGGTATAGGCAGATACATATGTACAGATAGATAGATATATATAGATAGATAGAGCAAGGACGTTGATGATCTAATTGCCACTATATATGTGCTTTGCACGTATCCCGAAGACAGCTACATCAAAGGTCCCCATCTCCATCTCCATCTCCATCTCTACCTCCCTGCACAGTGACAAGTAAATAGACGGTCTGGTCTTGGAGATCTCTCTCTAGTGTCGATGCTGCGTTGTGCTGTGTACTGTTGCAGGTGAAAGCTATAATGGCAGATCTTCAGATTCTGTGGCTTTTCAGAGCATGGCCCAACCTCCTCTTCCTCAATTATCTTGTGTGTGCTGTAGGGTCTGCTGCAGCAGACTCTGCAGTAGACCTGTGGACCGTTCGATCGGGAGTGAGCGGTTCACACGAATCTGTCCGGTACGAACTCACAAAAAAGATGAATTCGTGTGAACCGCTCGTTCACGAAGTCACGATCGAGCGGCCCACAGGTCTACTGCAGATTCTGCTACAACAGACCCTACAACAGACGATCCACCGCTTTGCATTCTGATAGGTAATGAGCTCAAGTTTGATCATATAATGGACTCGTTATCGCACAACTTACTTTCCCTCCCAACTTAGACTCAGACGGTGGAATTGTGACTCCCACTTATTCCCAGTGACAGTGGCGGTTGTACGATTCGGGTAGCCATTTCCTCCTATCTCTGTGTAGGGGTGGCTCTACATCTCTGGTAGCCCTTTCTACTATCAGAGGGAATTTGGCTCTGATATCATTTGTAACGTCTCGGACTTAGGTCATCCGGTCCGTTATCGAGGAAAACTGGCCCTGACAACTTGTTGGGTATGAACCCAAATGGACCCGTTGGCAACCATCCAAAATGCTTAAGCTCAAGTTATCAAATAGTAGTCCCCACCACTTATAAACCACACCCACAATTCGTGAGTTTTAGATGTGACTAGGGATGCAAACGGTCGGATACGGATAGGGATATATGTATTACCGTATCCTTATCCGTTTTTGAATACGAATACGGATGCAGATACAGATATTGACGGATATTAAAACTATCTTACCATATCCTTCAAAAATGGATACGGATGTAAAACGGATATTGATCGCATACGAATAATGTTAGACATACTCTATAGAAACAACTTAAATATATACGAATTGGATGAGAAACACATAATATAAACTTATTAAATGTGTTTGTATCATAAAAATTATACAAATATAGTAAAAGAAGGTATAGAATTATGCTATATATGGTTATAAATAAATTTATGACTATGTTTATATGCAAAAATGGATGTACAGATACGGATACAGATGTTTACGGATATCAAAACGATATCCATATCCGTATCCAATTTAAAACAGATACGGATGTCAAAATCTGTATAAAACGAATACGGTGACGGATCGGATACGGATATATCCGTAACCATTTGCATCCCTAAATGTGACACTATGTTTGGGGTATGGGTGTTACACATAGAGTACTACTTTCCAAACTACCTAAATGTCGAAATTTCTATAGTTCCATATTTGGTCGTGGCAATGTCATTCTAGGCGTTGCATTTATCTGTTAACAAGTGATCCAAATAAATAGAATGAGTAGAACAATGTGAAAAAATAGATTAATGTGTTTTAGGATTAGGCAGAGCTTAGAAACATATATAAAATACGTATTTACAATGCTTGACATTCTTCCCAATGGACTTGTTCAACCAGTTAAATAGATGAAAGATCTAAACCTAATGTCTAGCATATTTTTAAACAAAGATCAACTCTTTTTTTGTTTAATATCGATGCAATATATGCATATGTAGCATGAAAGGTGCATACATACAAATAAACAACAAAACCAAAAGCGTATATTTCATCATTTTTAATATTTCTATTATAAAAAAATGCATAAAATTATCGAGAAAACAAACTGTTACAAGATAAAAATGCATTCAAATACAACACGAAGAAAGAGCGAAAAAAGGAGAACCTCCGTCGAAGAAACAACATTTATCGAGTCAATTGATGAGAATATAGCAACGCTCTCCGAAGTCTTCCTAGAAAGCCATTAAAGGTACTAGCATTATAAGAAAACAATGAATATTGCACATTCTTAATTCTTTAAGTTACAAAAATACCATATTTATTGCTATATTGTTAGCCACGAATCATGTAACAATGATTAACAATGATTATCCCTTTATTTTTTCTTCTATGAATTATTATTGGGATTTTTTAATGAAAAAGTCAACAAAAATACTCTTTATTATATGAAACTTTTAGCAACGACTATTATATTCATTGCAGATTACAAGTATAAAAGATATTTGTAATAAATAATATCCGTTGTTACTTGTGGATAACGAATATTCAAATTATTCTTTATTGTAGATTTCTTTTGTTGCAGTGTAGCTAATATCTAATCTCTATGGGGCTTGTGGTTCGGGAATAAGAAGGAATGAGAATGGGAAATAATGAGAATAAGGGTCTATTCTATGTTCGATTGGAAAGATATGAATACAGAGAATAATGTGGAATAAGGGTAGATAAGGTGAATAAAGATACGAATAAGGTGAAATAATAGGATGTGGATGTGAATAGCCGTACTTTTGAGAATCACGTTTAGCAACGAATTAACCCTTTATTCAAGTGCTTATTCTCAAAACGAACATGACCGAGACAACTCAAAGTGAGAATGCAGAAAAAAGAAAGGTTATGTCAGTGTTTGTTTACATGTAGATAGATTGGGTCCAAGTGTGAGTAGGGATGCAAATGGACGGATACGGATACAGATATAGGTATTATCGTATCCTTATCCATTTTTGAATAAGAATACGGATGCGTATACGGATATTGACGGATATTAAAACTATCTAACATATCCTTAAAAAACAATGCGGATAAGATGGATATCGATCGCATACGAGTAATGTTAGAAATCCTCTATAGAATTGACTTAAAATATATACGAATCAGATGGAAAACACGTGATATAAATTTACTGAATGTGTTTGTATCATAAAAATTATATATGTATGGTAAAAGATGATCTAGAATTATATTATATAGGGCTAAAAATAAATCTATGACTATATTTATAGACGAAAACAAATATACGGATATGGATACAGATGTTTGTGGATATCAAAATGATATTCATATCCGTATCCATTTTAAAACGGATACAGATAGGAATGTCAGTATATATATAACGGATACGATGACGGATCGGATACAGATATATTCATAACCGTTTGCATCCCTCGATCGAAGCAGAACATAAAAGATGATGAGAGATATTATCTCATGACATACCAAACAATGTCACGTCAAAATCTTAGCATGCATGCGTTTGATCTTACCTCTTGTCCAACAAAGCTTAGGACGATAGTACGCATATGTCACCTCAAAGTTTTTTTATGCTCCTCGCCAAGATGGGATAAAAGGAAGTCCCCACAAATATACTCCAAATTTAATTTCCCTTGAAAACGATTTGGAGTGCCCATCAAATCTAATTTGTAGAGGGTTTTTATTTGACGCATAATAGAAGGTCGAATTTTACTTCTTCGTATCTTTCGATGTTAAAATGTTATTTGTTGTAAAATTAATTTTTTTTGTAATTAGTAATGAATATCATATTCACTGCAAAATATTCATATAATAACGATTTATCTGTTAATTAATAATTAAAATTTGTACACATCAATCTAAATTTACCAATGATAGAAAAAAGCATCGGATAACCGTTGCTATATGATTCGTTGCTAGAAATATAACAAGGAATATAATAATCGTCGTGAATTTAAAGAAGTAGGTGACGATTATTATTTGTTGTTATATATTTAACCATAGATGATGTGGTAACGAATGTTGAATAATTCGTTGTCTTTTGTCAATCCATTGGAGTGTCCGATCATGGAATCCATAGATCGAGCAGAAGAAGGATGTCGATGTGAGTCTCACCTTAGAAAGGTAGGAAAGACTTAGATTGTATTATAGCTAATGGAAAAAAGGTTTAAGTTGGTTTTAGCTCTGGATTGATTTGATCGATAAGCAAATTATTCTTTTGGAAAAATAAGGAAAATGGAACGAGGAGTGATATGACTTATTATGTGTTTTCGTTCTATTGTGGCTTTGTGTTGATGGGGTAAAGATATCATTGACGTCTTCCTTTTATTCCATGCACTTATCTTTTGTCTTTAACTATTTTTCAAAGCATATGGTTGTTGTAGGATGTCATGGGAAAGTTATACGAGATGTATAATATCGTGAACGTGAAACATTGCTTCAAGGTAAACATAGCATAAATAGAATAGATTTTCTACTTCCAAATAGTCATGGAGAAGCCTGTGGAATGGTCTAGTGGTTGAAGTAGTTGGCTCCAACTCAAGTGACCATGGTTTCAATCCCACTACCCCACCCTTCCTTCTTAACTATTAAATAGCTATGGAAAGGTAATTTTTTTGGTGCTTACAAGTTGACCATGCTTAAGATTTCCTTCTTGCTATTCCTATTGATGGCCTTGGAATGCACATCTCACCTATTAAGAGTCTTGAAAGTCGAGGTATGCCTCTTTCATCTTCAGGCTCGATAGAGATATAGAGAGATGAAGGGAGAGGGCTCCCTATACGAGGTATGGATCGTGCTTTCTCTGTGTATTCTTCCCCTCCAAAGGAGGTTTATTTATAGGGCGTGTTGCACCCCTCGCATAGTCCGCCCTTCTCCAACCACGCCCGACTTGCGCGAGTCTCGTGCGCGCGACTCGGCCTCCGCGCAACTGCCGGCTTGCGCAACTACCGCCGACGAGTTGAGCGCGAGATCATCTTGATATGTTCACACATCTCCCACTTGACTGAAGCCATCAAAAGGTTCTATACTCCCACTATTCGTGTAGTATACATATGAAGATGTCTTTTGACTGTCTCAAGCATTCCTGAGTCCCATTAAACCAACATGTTTAATGTATGTTCCTGCTGTTATTCCTTTCGTTAGGGAATCAACCAACATGTCACTGGTAGGTATGTAGGTTACCGTAATTTCTTGCTTCCCTACTATATCTTGTATATAGGGATATTTGATCTAAATGTGTTTTCCTTTAGAACGATTAGCCCCACTATTGATCAAGCTTATCGCAGCTTGATTGTCACAATACATTTCAATTGGTCCTTTGACCAATTTGAGGCTTAGATTATCTAGAAAATGCCTGATCCACACAGCATGAGTGGTGGCCATGCTACATGCAATGTACTCAGCCTCCTGTGTATGTCGAGATACACATCCTTGTTTCTTGCTACCCCAAGAAACGGCTGCACCACCAAACATAAACAGGTAACCCGATGTGAATTTTCTATCATCTACATCCCCTCCGAAATCGGTATCGGAGTATCCTACTACTTCAAGCGATTCTGCATGATACACAAGTTTCAGATGTATTGTCCCTTTCAGATATCGAAGAATCCTCTTTACAGCTTCTAAATGTGATGGACCGGGATTGCTTTGATATCTACTGACTAAGCTTACTGGATAAGTTAAATCAGGTCGAGTACACATCATTACATACATTAAACTTCCCACCGCTTGTGCATATGGTACATTTAAAGGTTTCTGCCCCTTTCCGGGACACTGACTCTTACTGAGTCTCTTTCCCATCACAAGTGGTGTTGGAGCTGGAGTGATGTTCTGCATTCTAAATCTCCTGAATATAATATGCAGATATCTTTCCTAACTGAGGCTCAATATCTTTGAGTCCCTGTATCTTGTTATTTGAATTCCAAGAACATAGGATGCTTCGCCCATGTCCTTCATTAAGTATCGTATTATTATCAAATATCGTCTTATGATTCCTCTATTCCCAGTTGATAAAGCATGTCCACTATGCCGTGAATCTTGCCTAAACGCTTTTGAGGAGCATTCGATCCATTGTCGTGAACTCCCAGCTTTTAAATATAGATATGATCTTGCCAGGAATGTCCTTTATGATGTACTCAAGCACGCTGTGGTTGCTTCTAAGAAAGAAAAATCTGTAAACTTTTTGACTAATCCACAAGTGGAGAGATTGACACCCAGACCAGGAGATGTTTTAATATTTGGATGGGCTGGAGGAAAACATGCATGTGTTGATTTGACCGGAGTTTTTTTATTGTTGGGGCATGATTAGGGATGTGCATGGGTTACAGGTTAGACAGGTATCCGATCCGATCCGTATGGATCGACCCTAAACCCATGAGTATCCATCAAACTATTATGGATCGGGTATCCGACCCTGTTTGATCCGGGATATATGGAGCCCCGACCCTATGATCCATGGATACCCACGGATCGATCCATTTGATTGTCTCTCCAACATGGACAATAACCATGGGTTGACAGATCTTATCCATGGACTTGGCAATCTCTTTGTCCATATCGACTTTGAAATTGCTTGTGATTGAAATCGTTGATTGAAATCGATAATTTGGATCATGTGATATTCTAATTCGAGCGATTTTTAATTCGACCCATAGCAGCAAAACAAGTATTTATTTATCAAGTATCGATCATTTAAAATTCGAAGATAAACATATTATACTTGCTTTGAAAAAGCATAAGCATATATCGAAGCCGGTTTATCAAAGCCCGTTTTCTTTTTTTGTTATTTTAATTTTGTGTTCATCGTGATCTTTTCAATCAAAAGTTGTGCGAATATATAAGTAATGTTTGTTCACATATAAAGGATTTATTAACGTTGATTATTTCTTAAAATTCCCAACTTAGAAATCACATCTCAATCATATCATGGATTGATGTGTTTTCGTGATCCGCGGGTACCCACGGGTAACCGAGATCCATTCATATAATTCGGGTATCCGTTATTATGGTTACCCGTTGCAATGGATCGGGCGACCCGCCGACCCGATAATGACGGGTCAAGACGGATCACGGTTGAACGGATCGGGTACCCGCCCATGCACACCCCTAGGCATGATAAGGGGTTATTCTATTACGAGATACTCTGCACAGAAAGCCATTTCAGCTAAAGTTGTTAATCATGAGAATGCTTGTATTGGCAATCAACATATTTTCATCCTTTTCGATTTTGATACCTTTGGGTTCTTGGCAATTGAAGTGTTAGAGTTCGTCAAGAAGGTTTAAAAAATTCTGCATAGCAATGTCATGATTTCCAGGGTTGTAGATGTTGTGTTTCGAAAAATTAGATTTGACATCCAAAAGGGATTAATGAATCATGACAAAGAAGGTTTTATTACAAATATACGTTGAGATAGTCCTCGTATGTTTTTATTTTTCGTTATGTAATACATTTTGGATAGATGTTTACAATGCCAATATGCCATAATGCAGTCTGTGGTTGGTTCATTTTGTTTGAACTTAAACGTCGATAGCCGTTACATATTACACAATAAAATGTGAAAAAATTATATGTAATGGTTTATGATGTAGAATGGACCAATCGATGTGGACTTGTGATAAGGATGCCACTCTAATAGTTGTATCAGGCAATTGTGTGGGGATGCTAATGAATGAAGAACGGGTCCAATGACCGCATGGTCAAAAATCATTGGCGGTGGTTGCGCGGCCAACGGTTGCGGAGATCGGATCTCGCAGAGGACCAAACCGTGAGAGTGAGGAGAGGGCGGACTTGACGAGGGGACGTTCACGCTCCTATAAATATCAACCTTCACCAAGAGGAGAAATTCATCCGAGAGCCACCTCGCCATAGGGCCCTCTCCTATTATCTATCCCACCATCTCTCTCTCTCTCTCAAGATCAAGATCGACAATGGCATTCCTCACTTCTACAATGAATGCATACTCACTCGAATAGCATAGGATAATGTTAATACGAGACTAAGGAGGCGTTTAGTTGGAGGATTTTCTGGTGGTGAGTAATCCTCTGATATGAAAAATAGGTTATCGAGTAGGTATTTTTTTGTGTTTTCGTATTTGGTTGGAGGGTTGTTGTGATGTGATTGTATTGACATTTGAAAAAGTATGTGAAGTTGGATATTTTGTAAGTTTTAGATGATAAGATGTATGCTATATTATTTTTAGGTTGGAATGGATGAAAAAGAAATGAGTTATTTGATGCAATGTTTTTTAAATTGGATCGGACCGATTGATACTACCGGGGAACCAGACCTGGCATGGTCAGTCTATCTATGTTTCACCAGTTCGATTCAAATATTCATTTTTAGGTCCAACCATCAGCTCAATAGGGTATGTAAATTCCAATTCAACCAGGTTCAATCGAATTTGAACGGGAATTGAAGTTTAATTTTATTTAAAAAGTATTACTTTTTGTGGGAGCTAACCTATGACCATTGAATTACCCTACACCACTTAATAACTAACTCTAATATAGCTACTTCTTGTCATAAACTAGTTCCAATAATTATTACTCTATAATAGCGCTATACAATATTAATTTAAATATTATATAGGTATTGTATTTAATGTTGTATATGTTAAAATATTATATACATAATGTAATATATTTACGTTATGTATGCATTTTCGATAATTAAAAGTATGTATATCATATATCTATCGCAAAGATAATGCATATATTATGTATCTATATTCACATATTTTGTTTATTCACGTGTGTTTGCTCATATCTATATTGTGATTTTTATGTATGTATCAATGTATGTATTTATAATATAAGTAGATGCAAAAGTTTATACACACAAATACATATTATTTAAGAAAAGATTTGCATGCTAATGCAAGAAAATACAATTTTATAACACTGCTATCTTTTTATTTATCTTTGTGCATTTCTGTCTTTTAATAATGTATTATTTGTATAGATGACTATCTTTTAATAATGTATAATTTCCGTGCAGGCAATGTGGATGCCATATGACGGCGATGTGATCGAGTCCCTTCATAGTATTTTGTCGACGAGTAGAACACATGAAGGTCACAGGTTCCACTCATTTACTTCCACAATGTCGAGTATTATTACTCAAACCGCGTTCTATGCCAGTTTGGCAGCTACCATGGCGTGCCCACATCATGGAATACAAATGAGGAACTCCATGCTATTGACTTGAGGGGGGAGGTGGATATCGAGTGGAGAAGAAGACATGACTTGAAAATTCGTGAGTGGAAACCACGTGATCAACGAGTTGTAGATGTGGGCCAATCCAACGGGATTTGTGTGACTTTGATTACATGGAGTGGTTCCTAATAATAACAAGGAGGTTTGTGGGTAGGTTGGGTGATGCTTTAGCAAATCATGTAAGATGTTGTGCTTTATATTATGATAAGCTTATAAATTGTCGAATTTATATATTGATTTTTTTAATGAACATGCAGTTGTCTAGATGGTACCTCATCGTTGAGAATGGAGACTTGCATTGCAGGGAGACTGTTATGCAAGCGAAGGCTGAAATAGAGCGCTGGTTGGTATTCCAATTTTTAGATGCAATGATCATATACAAGAGCATGCGGAACAAGCTCAGGCACAAACATGAGGGAGATCATGGGGCGTGGGGGGGGGGGGGGGGTTGTGCTCGTGGACCGAGATGTGGATGGGGTCATGGACGGGACTGGTTGAACCAAAAGCAGAGCTGCAAGATTTTATGATGGAGACTCAATTATGTACTCCTACTGCCGAGCTACCGATTGAGAAAATGCAAACACTGCAAGCTCCTTAGAGGAACCTAGCGGGAGAAGACATCTGGGGACTCAACCCACTCACCGTACCCTTACGCAGCCCTCAATGATGATTTTCGAGGACAACGATGAGAGTTCTCAAATATCGATGATTTAGCAAATGGTTGGGGTTCCAATTTGCAGATGCAATGACTATACACGAGGAGCATGCAGTGCAAACTAAGGTACAAGCAAGAGGGAGATCATGGGAGAGAGGAAGAGGCCATGCTCGTGGCCCGAGGCATGGACCCACAAACGGGAGAGGTTGAACCTAAAGCAAATGTTCCACATGGAATGTATTCCATCATCAGAATTGGATCCTCATGAGAGGGTCGTAGTGTAAGAGTATGCATGTTTACGAGGGTTGTGGTATAAACATGAAGAATAAAGAAATTATCGTGTAATTATCAAACTTTATAGGTGTCGTGATGTAAAAATCCCAAAGATCGAAACACCTTGTGCAATATGCAGAAGATTTTAAATATGATATTCTCTTCTTTTCTATATATTTCTGTCGGATGGACTTCTGACTTTAAATATCAAATAGAAGTGAACAACAATAGAGGAAGGGGTGTACATGTCCAATAAATATGATCTCAAGAGCTATGTACTCCTGCACAGATTGCAATCTTTAAAATTTTAAAATCTATATATAAAAAAAGAATAACTAAAAGGAGGGCTCCACTTAGGACACTTTGGATGAGGAAAAGGATCCAACACACTTAAATACAAACAGACTAGTCTTGTCTTGTTTTGCTTCATTACACCAGAGCTACCACATAGACCAAACAGCAATTACCAATTGCGGTTGCTGTATGCTTCATCAACATGTAAGGTGCTTGCAAACTGATGTTGAAAAATAAGAGAGCCCTTGGGATTCTCAGATTCCTCTACCATGGGATTTACATGTTAAATGCCATTTACCAAGTTAAAGCTTAAGCAGAACCAACCAAGTAGCTGCACTAGAGGTTCTAAGATGTAAAGAAATGAAAGTAATAAGCCCACATTTTTGTTCTGAATCCTTAAGTTCAATATCATCATTATACAAATGCAATAGAATCTGCTCTCCAGATAGTGGAGGGAAAAAAGTTTCTCTCACTGTGCATAACTGGCCACGTCAAAATCCAACATGTGTGAGTCAAAAAGTTTGGGAACCATATGGGGTCCCATAAGGACTAACTCCCCACCAAAAAGCAAAGAACAGATGTGCCACTCATATGAAAGGCTCTAGTCAAACTGAGTTGTTCAGACAAAAAATATACCAAGGCATAAAAACAGCCCCAAGGAAAAAGATGGGGTATTTGGTGTTAAAAGAGAGGCCAAGTAGTATTAAAGAACACACTAATCAAAAGTGGCAAAGCAAATCCAAAGGCACAGACTCACAAAGAGAGAGAAAGATGGGGGATCAAGCAAGCAAAATCCCTGCATCTGTGTAATAGTCTTTTCTCTTCTTTTCATGCAAACCTCAAGCTGACCACTACAGATACAAACACACTCTCTCTCTCCATCTCTTTTTCTTTCCTTCAAAGGAGAGCACACACTACCAAAAAATCCCAATTCTTGACCCCTTTCCCAACCTTAATATGCATAGCTCTGCAGAAACTCTTCCCAAGTTTGTGTTGGCTCTGGACCACCACCATGTTTAAAGACTGGTGTAGGACAGGGACACATGCAAAAATAAAGCATTCAAATCTAATACAACAACAACAAACATCATAACATCTATATATGCTGCTGTACAGAAACTCTGGATCTTTATTTTCAAGAACAAACCTCAAATCTAACCCCCTCTCTTCCCAATAGAAATAAAAAAAAGCTCTATGAAACCTCCTATTCCACTTTCGTTCAACTGAAATAGGAAGGAGTGAAATGAAACACAGATGTAAGGGGAAAGAGGACTCCCCCATTTGAGTGACAATGTACAGATGAGTGAATTTTACCCACTGGGCTGAGCATCAAAAATTCAGCCAATCTTGTGCGCTGTTGTAGTCGAGGCCTCGTTATCGATATCGAAGGGTATGTGTATGGTGACCTCCGATGGGAAGGGCTCTCTGCCTTGTTGGACATGTATGGACATCGGAATCTCTCTTCATGAGGATGATGGGCCCATGACCCACCTCTTCCAGTTGGGCCAAGACAAATTCCCCTCCCACAAGTTGGAGCATACTGTCAAGATCCTTTTGGATTTTTCCTTTTCATGGTAGCCTTGTTCCATTTTCGAAATCGCCATCTTTTTTTCTGGGGCTCCATAAGCATCACCTGTCCTCTACAAATATTCTGTGAAGAAAATCTCTGAACCTCCTGGAGTATAGCTTCGGGTCCACAGCCGAGATGGAAGTAGGATCGACCTGAAGCGACTTGTAGGCATGTTCGAGCTTCTTGCTTATGTCATAACCCTGAAGAATGTCGATTATTCCAAAATAGAGGATTACTTCGTAGACTTCACCACCTGGTAGGAACATATCCGAATCACTCCATCTGGAGACGAGCTCCGCTCTTGCAGGCATGTTTTGACCCAGTTGGATCAGCGGTTTCCTGCAGTAAACAAACAAGAAGAGGTTTCATATCCCATGTTTGCGCAGATGTAAATTAATTGGTACAAAGAAAAAGAGCTAGTGGAGATGATTAGTATATCATGAGATGATATTACTTTATGCCCCAGAGATGTATCATAATAATGACTAAGAGTTGCGAGCATTATATGAATGATTAAGATAGCCATGGTTTAGTTTTCTGCCATGTCTGCAAAATGGAAATCCTCAAACCCGACTACAAGAATTCATCTTTACTAGCCATATTGCGAGATATAATGACGATCGCACAATAGTTAAACTCCTAGTTGCCTGACAGGATTTTCGACCACCAAAACTGAAATACTTTAAAAACAAAGATGATCAGTGCCAATATTGTGAAAGAACAGTTGTTAATTGAGAAGGATGTGGCACATGGACCTGCTCTGCTGGTTTATCTGATTACAAGTGTAAACTATTCCACAACATAAAACATGCCAAGGACTGCCAACTTGTTCTGCACACATATTCATAATCCAACCGTTTTTCACTATTATAAAATTGTGCTAGAATGCTTCAATGTAATGGTAATGGAGCCAAGATGCCACCCAACTCCCTCACTTGGAACAATCCCACAAGATTATTCTTTTAAAAGAAAAAAATACAAATAGAATGCTTCATTGCAATGGAGCTAAGATGCCTACCGATTCCCTCACAATGCTCACATGGGCCAGCCTTAGGGGGAAATATGCAGAAATTTGTTGGGAGGTAGGTTTTTATAAGACTTCCAACTCAGGCTAAACAAGGAGGAATCATGTAAAGGTAGGCATACTCCCAAAGCGGGGCATGTATCTACACACACAGGATTTATACAAATGGTTCCAAATGATGAAGCAATCAAAAAGTCTTGATCCCAGAGCAGTCGCTCAAACTTTTGAATGGCTCTTATCAAACAGGTAAAAAATAAGCATGCCACCATAAAGCGGACATCACAATACTAGATGAAAGAATCGATATCTGTGGGCCACTGAAAAGAAATATCCATAAACTGGAGGCATATAAGATGATTATACATTTCATAATGATGCAGAATATCTTATAAATGATCATAAAACTGATGATGAAAACCAAACTCCCATTGACTCAGTTTTACAATTTTTTACTAGGGTGGATATGGAGGTTATAAAACCAGCAACAAGAAACTGACTATGAAAAGCAACACTCATAAACCACCCAGTCTTGGAATTTAGGTCATCTTCTGCGAATACATATGTATATTTGCCGGTTAAATAAAGTCAATTACCTGCCACTACCATTCAGGAAATTATTAT
The DNA here is from genome assembly GCA_037367405.1 of Ottelia alismoides. Taxonomy (NCBI): domain Eukaryota; kingdom Viridiplantae; phylum Streptophyta; class Magnoliopsida; order Alismatales; family Hydrocharitaceae; genus Ottelia; species Ottelia alismoides. The sequence goes on from JAZKJV010010457.1 coordinate 226,841, forward strand.
CCGTGCCACAAGCCATCGATTGCACTGTGTGGGAATGGGAATTTGATATCCCTTCTGCACCAAATTAATTAAAAAAGCATGTTAAACACAAGTAGATCATATTTAAGGTTCAGAAAAATAGTAAATTGATGGGCTAAAATGAGCCAGCCTACCAGGCGACGTATGCGTTGAAAATAACCCCTTCTTAGATGCTAGAGCATCATCGCAGAAGTGAAGACCAACTAAGAGACTGTAGTCCATAATTCCTTCCGCTTCCAAGAACTCACAATCCTGCTCAATTTGTCTGAGAATTCATGAAATGAGTTAATATAGAACAAACTAGCCAACAGATAGACGATATGTTCGAAGAGTGAATAATACCTCAGAAGATCATAGAACAAAGACTGTTGGAGGCGAAATACAAAGTTTAGATCAAGATCCTTAAGGGTGGTCGTCTCATCAATCTCTACCTCGGGCTTTTCAGCTGTCCGGCCATGGGAGGAACCTTTCAAATCAAATCTTCTATGAATACGGTACTCCGAGCAAAACAAATTGCCCATTACAATGAATCGAACCTGGTTGCCACATAATTGAGTTAGAAGCTATCAAATACAGTCATGGAAAATCCATGCCTTACCACGACAACGTATAATATTTATTTAGTTCATCAAATATGTACCTTCTGCCCACCTATGGGCTTCACGCAATGCACACCAAAGAACTTGGTAAGAAGCGTGTTACTATGCCGAGAAACATGTGCATAGTAACTAGGTAACATCCTAATCAATACCTGCACATAGACATTACTGGGTCAGAAACAAGGACACAAAAATGCAATCATAGAGAAATTCAGTGTATCAAATTAAGCAGTGCTTGAAATTTTCAATTCGCAAGGAAATTCAACGACGTAGTGAAGATCTTGAGGTAATGATTTTATATGGCTCAATGAGGTTTGATAATTTATGAGCACATAAAGGTGTTTTTCAAAACTCGGAATCCAACTGCTAAAGGAAGTATATGCTTCAAGAAAACAAAAGAAAGGGACTTCCACGGACCTTAACTTCGGATTTCTTTACGGTCTTTATCATGAAGCGATCATCCTGGGTAAGATAGAAGAAGCTTCCACTTTTCCCGGGGGAAGAGAGTTCACGAAGTGCCTCATTCCCACAAATTGCTAGCATGTAATCAGCCGGATCCACGGCAAATAGCTTCCTGAGATGCCTAAAAGAAACCAACACAGGCAAGGAAGGTATGACTTCCTATCAACACAAGTAGAAACAACTTCTACAAGATGTTGTTCATATCTGATGCAAGTATATTGACAACATAGTCATATACTTTCAAGCAACACCAACCAATTCAATCTACTAGAAGGAACAACAATGTACCTAAAGACCATGGGGCAATAATCTTTCCATCTAAACTCCACGGATTGATGTGGCGGAGTAATCTTGGATCCCTCGGGTGGAAATCTCGTCCAGAACTTCTCCCTCGGATCAAAATCCGCAGGTCTGATATCACGCAGATGTGTCGACGAAGCATATTTGCCAACAGAATAACTGTAAAATCAACGAGCAACAAAAAATTAGCAACCAGAAACACCAAGCAGTCAAGCACAACACATAAACAGGAAAATCCTATCAGACCACCTTATGCCAAGCTGCAAATTCCTCATCAGCACATAATTCTTATGCCCCTTGGATATCGTATGTCCGGGTTTCTTCGGCTCCCCGCCCACAAAACACCATGGGCTCCGTCTCGGTATCTGCACGGGCACCATTTCCTCGGCGTCCACCGCCGCCACTACCTTCTCGATCCCATTCCTATACAGCATTGATGCCTCGACGGTATCAATGATATCACACGTGATATCCCCAGCATCGCCATCTGATTCCCAAATGCAGATCCTGGGGAAGCTCTTCTCCGCGCAACTTCCACGACCGAGCACCCCATCCACCGAGGACCTCTTCCGGGATGGAACAACATAAAAGTGGTCCACGGATTCAGCGAGCGTGAACCCTGGGGAAGGGCTGCTCCTCCTGGCAGCCACAGCAGTAGTGGACGGGTAGAACGTCCCGTGGATGCTTGGGCTGCTCAAGATCTCGCCTTTCCCGACGGGAGACCATGAATTGACAACATAGCAACTACCGTCCGGCCAAGTGAACACGCCACCACCTTTGGGGACACCATTCTCCCACTGCCCATCAAATCTATTGCCATTGGCCCATATGAGAACACCTCTGCCATTAATGACGCCATTCCTCCACTCACCGACGTATTGGTTCCCGTTCCTCCAGACGTATCTCCCCTGGCCTTCCTGGACGTTTCTTGTCCACTCTCCCTCGTAGTAATCTCCATTGGCGTAGCGCTTCTGCCCGAAGCCATGCTTGCGATCTGCGACCCAGAGGCCTCTGTAGGTGTCCCCGTCGGAGCCGGTGAAGGTGCCGAAGCCCTCCATGCGGCCGGAGCGGAACTCGCCCTCGTATGTGGCGCCGGAGGGCCAGGAGAACTTGCCCTTGCCGGCGGCCTTGCCGCGGCGCCACTCCCCTTCGTACATGCAGCCGTCGGCCCAGAGGTACTTGCCGGAGCCGTGGGGGGCGCCGCCGGAGAAGCCGCCGGAGTAGAGATCCCCGTTGGGGAGGGACCTCTCCGGGAGGGCGGAAGGCGCGGGGGTGACGCGGCGGGTGGCGGCGGCCTGGGATCTGGAGCGAGGGGGAGGTGCGGAGAGCACGAACCCGCCTTCTTCCTCGACGAAAGGCAGCGCCTTTTCGCGATCCTCGTGGTGGAAATCCACTTTGGCGATGTGGGTACCTCTCTTCTTCCTCTTGATCGACGATAGCGGGAGGTGGGCGTCCGTCTCAGCATTACCCACTTCCTCCCGCATCCTCTACTGGAGGAAAGAAGGTGCTACGGCCGCTCGATCTGCGAGGTCCGGCCGTTTTCTCCCTGGCATTTGAAGCAGATCCACACTCTCGTGCACAGAAGCCGCCCACAAGTTGGATGGAACGGGAAGGATAAATCTCTGTTTGTGGGTCGTTCTTGGCGAGGATCTGAGTTGCCGAAGTGCAGGAAAATGGAGAGAAAGGGAAAGGGGAAAGAGAGAAAGGGAAAGCTGAGAGGGTTCGCAGTAGCAGAGAGAGAGAGAGAGGGGTGGGGGAAGAGCGCAGGGGACTTGCAGAGAGAGAGAGAGGGGGGGGGGAGGAGGGTTGGGAACTTGGGAGGGGAAGGGGAGCGAGAGAGCTTTTGCTTTTTAGCCCCTCCCTTTATTATTTGTTATCATTTATGGAATTTGCTTTTCTGGGTATAAGTTTTCCTGTATTTGATTATTTTCAATGTAGCTGTGTACATGCCTAACTGTATGTACTTTGTAGTGTGTGGTGGTGGTGTTGGGGTTTGCTTTCCCATTCCATGCCTTGGAGGCAGTCCTAATGAGGAAGGGTAGGGTGGGGGCTCTGTTATGCTTTGATTTGGGTATTTATTAACTTTCGTCAAAAGGAAAGGGGGTGGGGATGTGGGTAAAGGGGTAAGCTCTGGGTTTCTCTTTAAAATTTGAACATCTCGGGGCCTTTCCGTGGGAGAGGGGTGCAGAGCAGATGCTGTAATTAACCGGTAACAATAACAACATGGTGATCCATCTGCCATCCCACCCCCTATATAATTCGAGCAAACCAAACCAATTAATTAATGTCTGGATATGGGAAAGGAGGCGAGCCTGGTGCGATGCGTGTCTGGCCGCCGCTCCCTAAGAATGGGGTAAGTTGTCACGCCACCACTCTCTGCTCTCTGGTCTCCATCGATTGATAACCGGAACGGAACCCATCAGGCCCTCTGCTCTGCCTGCCCGACCGTGGAGATAGAGGAGGAGAGAGAGCTTCGTTATCGATGCCGGCGTCTATATAGACATGCCCTTGCTCTGCAGGAAACTGCTAACACGTTACCCCCTCTTGAATCTTGATGATCATGATTACTGCTACGATGTCTATGGGCTAATGTCGTGGATGTAGACTGCAAGGTTGTAATTATGAGATGAGATCTGTGCTCTCCCAGCAGTGATTATAGAAAGATTTATGAACGGGAATCGAATGCGTGCTGTTGATTCTCGAGAGGGAATTCTGCTCATTGTTTGTCTCGGGAAAGTTTTGATCGGTCGCAGCGCACGGAGATCTTACGTCAAATGGGGTGGGGGTTGAGTTATTTCAATGGGTACCACATGAAAATGAAAAGTGTTTCTCAAAATGAGTAAAGATCGAAAATTTTTCTCAGAATGAAGATGTATCGGTAAATCGTTTGCCGCTCGTCAACATAGCGTGATAAACGGTTTGCCATGGTGATGTAGCATCGGCGGTAAAACGTTTGCCGTGCCTTGTATCCGAAATGCTCCCCGTCGATCGAGGCAAAATGTGCGGCAAACGATTTGTCGCCGATGCAACGTCGCGCGGTAAATGGTTTGCAGATACATCCATATTCCGAGAAAAATTTTCGATCTGTACCATTTTGAGAAATAGTTTTTATGAGGTGCCCTTTATATGAGAAATAACTAGGGGAGGTTCTCTTTTTTTTGCATGAGAAAGGTTATGCTTCCGAGAAACGAGAAAATTAGCATTAACAAATACTACAGTGGGATTATTTTAGTAGAAGATGTTTTGTTTTATTTCTGGGATGCCTTTTATTTTTTTGAAAAAAAATATCAAGTGTGCACCTTATGAATGAAACTTTGGAGACCTTTTCTTGCGAAAGCAAATATTGAAATCAGTCATTATTGCAACCAACCAGAGTTTAGCATCTTTCTTTTTGGACGTGTTTGGATGAGGGATAAGGGTCTTATTATTTCAGGATAAGATGATGTTATCTTGGAATAAGAAATCATGGGATAAATGGGTGACATTATCTCGGATGATTCGGGTTCAAGTTGAACCCTAACTACTCTCTATCTCTCATCTCATGGGCATCTAGTGGTGTAAACGAATCGAACATGAGTGAATCTACCCAGGTTCAGTTCGGTTCGTTAGCATTTTTAGATGTTCGGGTTCGGATCGATTCGATAAGATAAAAATAGTGTTCAGGTTCGATTCGGCTTGACCCTGATTCTTGAAGGTTCAGTTCAATTCGATTCGTTTAAGGTTCGATTAGCAGTGAAACTCATTGGAATCTAAGTTGTTCGGGAATGTGGAATGATCACAATCCTTCGATATGTCTTAATCATGAACTTTTATGCATATACCTTACTTGCATCATGGTGTAAATTTCTCATTCCTCATATAATTTTTTGAGGAAAAAATGCATACATACATACATATATACATACATATATATAATATGTTGAGTATCAAATTTTTAACGAAATGAACTTGAACGAACCTATCATTTCAAAGTTCGGTTCTATGGTAGTAGATGTGATGAATATACTTGATATATTCGAATAGTTAAATGCAAGTGAATCAAAAAAAAATATGGATAGTAGTTTAGTTTGGAGTCTCATATGTAACTCTATTGAAAAACAAATAGGACTGGAAAAGCCATTTAAAAAGCTGAGTGCAACAGTCGCAACTCACTAAACCAGTGTTTAATTTCAATACTAATTAATATATGATTTTGTATGATTACTACATATATCGTGTTATGTGGTTTTGCAATTTGACAACCATAGCGAATTTATTCATGTATTGTTATTCTAAAAACAAGTCATTAGATTTCGTTGCAGGTTTTTAATCCATAAATTTTAACGATATTTATTTAAAAAATACATTGAGAAATTGAGACTTTGTATGTGTTGAAAATGATAACATAATACTCAATTATTAGTAATTAATGTTGGTCACTTACATCGTATGATAATAAGCATTGAACTACATGGTATCCATTCATATGTGATATGATTGGATTGACTACTTGCCTTTTGTCATGAATTTTTTTTATTTCATAGTGTTGATTATATTATGTTCTCATCTGTAACGTCCCGGGTAGTGTTATAGTTGTATCCTATACGAGAGTTTGGTTGATGTAGGTTTGTGTGATGTGCATCTGATATGGGTTTGAATGTTAGCCTATATTGTTGTGGTTATATAATAATACTCTCGGAATTAGCTAGAAATGGAAAAATGAACATGTTTCTTCTCATTGAATAGGACTCCCCTATATAGAAGGGAGTCTAGAGTTTATTGAAATAATTACAGACATACTCTCATATTATAAAATAATATCCGTAAATCCAAAATACTTCAAACCGGAGTATATCCCTCAAACTGGAGCATAGATGTCCACCATGCTCAGCTTGGAGACATATAAGGTGAATAAGGATTGAGTGAGAGATTTGGTGAAAACATCAGCGGTTTGTCTTTCTGAAGTAACCGACTCCGTCTTGATATTTCTTGTTGAATCATACTCCTTATATAGTGACTATTTACCTCCACAAGTTTTACATGTTCATGGAAGGTAGGATTATTTATAATGAACAATGCATCAACATTGTCACAACGCATCATCATTGGACTTGAATCTGTAATCCTTCATAACAGACTTGATCCACATTAGTTTAGCGGTGGCTTGGGCCATTGATTCTGCACTGGATCGAGCAACTGTTGCTTGCTTCTTCCTTCTCCTTGTGTTTAGGTTACCACCAAGATAGGTGTAGTAATCAATAGTGGGCGTTCTTTCATTAGGGAACCTTACATAGTCAGCATCAGAATATGCCATAATATCATGTGTCTTTCTGCAAGTAAATAATAGCCTTTCTTTGTAACAGATTTCAAGTATCTCAGAATCATCAAAAGTGTCTCTCAATGTAGTTGGCATGGTGTGGTTGTGAACTGACTTTCCCGATTCACACCAAATGATATACCGGGTCTAGTAATGGTAACATACAGAAGTTTTCCCCCCAGGCACATGTATTATTTTGCATCAGCATATACAGGTGAGTCACCATGCATTCGAGCACTAGGGCCCATAAGAATAGATGTTGGATTGGCCCCTAGCATGCTTGTCTTCTGTAGAAGATCCATAACATATTTTCTCTGTGAGAGAACCATACCATCGGTATCCCTTGTAAATTCAATGCTTCAGAAATAATGAAGTTTTCCTAGGTCTTTAGTGACAAAATGTTCCGCTAGATATCTTTTCGTATCTATTATGCCACCAGTATCATCCCTAGTTAGGATTATACCATCAACATATACCAGCATAATAATCATTCCTTTCCATGTTTTCTTGAGAGAATGATCTATCGTGGAGCGAATAAAACCAACCTTTGAGACAATGTCAGAAAGTTTTTGAAACGATCTTTGGGGCTCTATTTGAGACCATATATAGCTTTGTAGAGTTTACATATCTTCTGATACTATCACTTGGTATCAAAATCAAGTAGATGTTGCACGTATATCTCCTCATTTAGATCGCGATAAAGAAATGCAGTTTTCACATCCTGCTGGTAAAGCAGCCAAGAGAGCTTGATTACAACGGAATAAGGATCCCCATCTTAGGGAAACAAGCCACATGCGAAAAGGAGCTGAGATGTTGAGATCATCGATTTGTGCATATCCCTTGGTGACCAATTGAGCCTTATAATGTTCTACAGAACCATCTGGAAGATGTTTGGTGGCAAATACCCATCAGCTGCCAACCACAGTTGTATCCTTTAGAGAATCAACTAGTCACCATGTACGCTTGGACAAAAGAGTCTGCATTTCTTCCGTTATGGTAGCGTTCCACTTAGGAACCAATAATGCATGCTGATAAGTGGAAAGAACGGTAACAGTCGACAACCCAGAAGAGACTTGATTTCATAGACAGACTGCTTGTAGACATATGGTTGGAGATGAGATGTAGTGTACAAGTATGTTTTTATTTCCGAAGAGCTATGGAAAGATCGAAATGATCATGAGAATCTTGAATCTCCTCCTCAGCAACATGCTCACATGTATGTGTGTGTATGGAGGGTTGAACCTGTGAGAGCCAAAATCTGTGATAGCATAAGAGCTGTGGATCTGGACCACTAGATTATGCTCTTCTCTCTCCTCCTGCAATCACTGAGTAGAGAGATGACATAATTTAATGGTCCAGAATTATTGCTTTCATGCTCTCACAGGATCAATCCTCTTATATATATATATATGTATATATATATTCTTCAGACAAAATCTAATCTGTGTTCTTATCTTGACATACATTGGGATCAAGTGCTGGTGTAATAGAATGAGGTGCCATCCGACGAGTATATATTAACTGCAATCGTTAATTATCATCGACACGAGTGTCCTTAGATAGAGAACCACTCTGCGGAGATGGAATAAGGAAAGTGGCAATTTCTGTGTCATCAGGAGAGAAAACCCAAGAACCAGAGGTGGAATAATATGGTATAGACTCAAAGAAGGCTACATCTGCACCTACATAGTCACAACGATGTACCGGATCATAACATCAGTACCCCTTCTGAGTTATGGAGTAGCCAACAAAGATGCATTTCACAACACAAGGAGAGTGTTTGCCGCAACCGGTAAAATGAATGTGGACGAACGAGGTACACCCAAAGATTTTAGGTGTAACATGGAATAGATTATATTGGGAAAGAGCGGAGAATACAGTGTCTACTCTTCCAACATGGTGGACGGTATACTATTTATAAGGTAGGTAGAAGTGAGAATAACATCACTCCAAAAGGTGAGAGGGTCGCACTTTGAACAAGGTACAAGCCACATCAAGGATATGGCGGTGCTTCCTTTTGGTCACGTCATTCCGCTATTTTAAAAGTTGGCTTACTAGGCCGACTAGACGAGTCGGGGGTAGCCGACTCGACTAGGCCTAGTCGTTCATTAGTTGATCAACCCAACTAATCAGGCCAACTACTCGACCGATTTTTACATAGAAATTTTTTATGTTTTTTTTGCTTTTTTTAAAATAAACCTTATTCTAATAGTCTTAATATTATATTTAAAGTCAATTACTTCTTTCGTTTCATTATTATAGTATAGAAAATGTACAAATCTATGCAAATATATAAGAAAACATATATAAAAATGATTTATATATTTAAAATAATAAAATTTCAAAATCAACTAATGATCGACTAAATCCGATTAGTCGTCCGACTGTCGATTAATCCTTAGTCAGTCACCCACCAATCGACTATCGATTACTGATTTCTGCAACCTTGCGCCATTCTATTGGAACGTATGTGGGCATGATGCTTGGTGGATGATCCCATGCTCAGTCAGGAAAGAGCAATGGCATTAATGTAAAATCAAGAACATTATCGGTACGAATAGTCTTGACATGAAAACCAAACACATTTTTCACTTCCTTAAAGAAATTTCCCAGAACAATACCGACTTCAGATTTTGACTTCAAAAGGAAAATCCACCAACCACAGGTAAGTCATCAATAACAACTAGATAAAATGTATGTTCCACGTGATTTGGGACTAGACTAGCCCCCCACACATCAAAATGTACTAAATATAAAATAGACTTGCTAACATGACTAGGACGACTTGGAAAAGATCATATGATGCTTTCTAATTTGGCAGGCTACACACTGGAAAGATGCGGATGCAGGAATCTGAGGAAGGATTTTTCGTAATTTCGGTAGAGGCAAATGGCAAAGATACGAGTGTCATATGTAGGAAGACAACTCCCTATTATATGTAGAAACATGACCCCCAAAAGGAGAGTGTGTCAAGTGGTACACACTCCCTTCTTCACGGTCACATCCAATCACCTTGTCTGTTATCACATCCTTAAAGACAAGAGACACTAGATCAAAACTAGCTCAACAATGAAGCTCCTTAGTAACTCTTGAGATAAATAGAAGACTCATGGGAAATTCGGGAGCTAGAAGAATATTATTAAGTCGAATATTTGGAGCCACTTGAACCTCCCCCTATCCAGCAATAGGGTATTGCCTGCCATATGCTACCACGATGGTACGAACTAATGCAACCTCTCTGTGTATGGAGAATTGATTTTTGTTGCCACTAATGCATTGTGATGCACCGAGTCTACCAACCAATCAGAAGAACTAGATAAAACTCTACATGCATAGCATAATATAGGTATACCTGAGGAATCAACAAAGGTTGCAGTATCGATAGAGGTGATGCTCATAATAGTTCTTGCTATTGATAAAGGCGGTGATGATGCAACCCCATGTTGGATCAGTCGCATCATCAGATCCTCATATTCTGCTCTGAATATACTCGATGAGATATCATCCTGTGATGGGATGGACAGATGAGCCATCAAGCGTCTTTCATACTTCTCCCAACAATGATCCTCAGCGTGGCCCATGCAGCCACATAAAGTAAAAGGGGATTTCCTTGTCCAAAATCACGACCACATTCTCTGCCTCTAATGAAAGTTCCTCAGCATCTGTCGAAAGGTACGACCATAGCTGATGGTGTCTCAACAAGAGCCTCTATTGGTAGAGATATAAATAACCTGATAAGCTTGTTGAACGCTTGTTCCATAGATGGAATCTCATATGCAGTGATAATATATGCTCTCTTGGCTTTATATATACAATCTAACCCTCCAAGAAAGAGTCCAACCATCAGTTGATTCCTGGAGGCAATCTGCATTGGACAAGTACAAATGGGCATGTATGAGTTCAATCTCTAGAACCTTGAATTCAATGCCAAATAGAATTAGGAAGGGGGACGACCATTCTGCTTCAGTTGAGACATATCAGCATATGTCTGAAGTATCTTGGCATAATTATTTTCTTCTAAGTATGTCTTGCGAAGACTATCCCACATGCATTTAGCATTTTGTAATGTACAATATTATTGGCAATATGTGAGATGCAACTACTCATAATTCATGCCTTGACCATAGCATTATCCATCTTCCATGTTGCATCCATGTCAGTCTTCTTGGTTGGTTCCTCCTTGGTAATGATGTGTTCTTTAGCCCTTCCTTATTTATTTGCTTGATTCATGACCATGTCCTTCTATCACATTTAGAAGATACTGAGACCGCATCACACAATTTGTACCATCCAACTTGGTAATGGTACCGAAGAAAGGGTTATTGATTTCCCCTTCGTAGGTATATGAATCTACTATCTCATACATATTTTATACTAACAAAAGGACCAATCTGACCGTCATAGCACAAGCAACAAGATGAACACAATAAAATGAATCTCAATTCATGTATTCTAGGTCATGATCATCTCAAATCAACCACTCAATCAATTGAAGAAATAACTGCAGTAGTCTGAAGGTGGAGATAAGATATGCAAACCAACGACCTTGATAGCAATGTTGAAGATGCTAGGTGTCTAACAGTGGACTAGTAGCTATTGGAGAATCTATTTTCTCCTCTAGGAATGTGCTGGAATGTGATGACAATGTTGGAATGTTGTTGGAACTCCATGGAAAGTGATGGAATGCTACTGAAATACTGCTGGAACTCTGTGGTGGTAGACCTATCTACCCATGCTAATGATGGAGTTCGATGGAGATGGAGGTAGGCATTGGTGATGGAGCTGGCGACAAAGGTAGGTGCGAGCAATGGAGATGGAGATGCGATGGAGGTTTGTTGTGCTTGAGATGGCAAGAGGTGGTGATGAGAATCAACACTGGAGAAGGGATGGAACCATGTAACATGACTAAAAGAGAGGGATCCCCTCTCATAACTCTGATACCATATTGGAATTACGTAGAATGAAAAAATGAACTTGTTTCTTCTCATTAAATAGGCCCCCTTATACATAAGGGAGTCTAGGATTTACTAAAATAACTATAGACACACCGTCATATTACAAAATAATATATGTACATACAAAATATTTCAAAAATACTTATCTCAAATTTGATACATAAGATATAATATTAGAATATGGTTCAAAACTATATTAGGTTAGATTATTCCAATTCGGATTAAATTGAATGTTTTTCTCAAAAGATGTATATGATCACCCAAGCAAGATTGGTCTCCTTCATTATTTTTCCAATTGAAATGTCATATTGAATTTATTGGTGGATGATGGTTCAAGAATTTCCACTAAGGTAGGGGATTACAATCACCTCGATTTGTACATAGGAAAAATGTCCTTGGGCGATAGCGATCAATATTCACTATGTGGAGAAAGAAGAGAGTACATAGAATACATAGATCCTTAACCCTACCCCGTCTTGTTAGGGTATGGTACGACGTGAGGGGGTTGATGAATCTCCATTTCATCACCTTCATTCTATCATTTTGGCCTTAAAAACTCTAGCTAATGCATGTGAATAACATCAATTTGTACAAAATAGCTTCATTCTTTATTGCCTTAATTTTATATAAAATAAGGTTTTTAATGCCAAAATTATAAAATAAACAGAAGAAAAGAAAAAGGACTAAAATATTGAAAATATTTTATGACCCTATAACCCGAGTCCAAGTCAAGATTTGAGTTGGTCGATAAGGAATAAAGTAGGGGGAGATAAGGGCCAAAAATGGAATAAAAACCCAATTAGTTTATTCATTATTTATGCATTTTTAAAGTTATTTTATTCTTTATTATTTATTCATCAAATGAAGAAATTTTATACATGAAAGTTGTAGATAATAATGTAATAAAAATACAAAATTGAATTTGTATAAAAATAATACACAGTGTTCATTTTATACACAAAATAAACAACCAAAAACCCAACTTCCCAGATCCATATCTTTCAAATAAGAACTCAAAACATATCAAAATCATCTCTAATTGTATATAACTTTTCACGCTATTTAATGGTGGTGGTTTTATATTTTTTGGAGTTACTGTGTGAAAGTTAGGTTTTTGACCCTCGTTGTATATTATACCGATTAAAATATTCAATTTATTCATTTCTCATTATTTTTACAAATTCATATTTTTTAAGTTTGCGAATATTATTTATAACACATGTATATATTAAAACCAACATAAAACCAAAAGAAAAATGTGAAATAAAATAAGTCTATAAATACATAGATAAAATAACTATGTTATTACTTGCATATAAATAAAAGTGGATTTCATTCTTTTATTCTTTATTCTTTATATTTTATAATATTATAAAATATTATATATATTCTATTAAAAATATAAACCCAAAATAAAATACATTAAAATAAAAAGATGTGTATAATACATAGGTAAAGTACCTATAAGTAAACCTATAAAATATACATATCTAATTATGTAAGTATACAAATAACATCATAAAAATATAATTAAAATATATTTATACTCATAAAAATAAGTTATAAATAAAAAAATAAAAGGATAGAATAATAAAATAAAATGAACAAAATAAAAATAAAAATGCATAAAATATAGGCAAATATAACTATAAATATAAAAAATAACTATTGATAAAACACACCGAAAAATAAATAAAAATCATAACAAAATACTAAATTAAATAATAAACAATTTTTATTTTATACTCAAAAAATAATAAAATCATTTACTATATTAAAATATATTATTTTTTCTTCTAGCGGGTTGATGTGGACCCATCACATCACGTCCAAAGTTGACCTCCGGTCAACTTGACCCCCAGGCGCCTGTGGTTGTCAGATGAGTCTACTCCTCGCTTTTCCTCCATTTTTCACGGTTGATCCATCGATCAATCGCCATCTCTCCCTTCATGAAAAGTTGTCATTAATCTTTGTACATACACACCAACCCATTAGATGCCTTGTACATATGCTCAAATCATTTCTTTTCTTCGGTCAAATAAGGGTGCCCATTTTGTATACAAATAAGAATCTTCGACCTCCATTAATTTTTTGGTCAGCTTCTGAGCCCTACTACCCTCGCCTTCGGTCTAGCGAGAAAGCTGGTGACAGAAGGGAACCCCTGGAGGGTCCGAGCGGGTGGAAGGAGGAGGAGGTTGCACCCAGGTCACCCACGTCGACGACCTCTGCTCCTTGTCCATTAGGCTAGGTAAGAGCTGCCCCCATTTACTTTAAATAGCTTAGCTTAGTTGTAGTATTAATTTCATGCATTTTATTTTATGTGTTAAGTAGCTAGAGTAGCTTAGGTAGCCTCGTTGGAGCTCTTGAACTCCGACAACTGTTCCGCTGCTCAACACCTATCTCCAACCCCCGTTTTCACCCTCACCTCGCTACCCTTCCATTTCTCCATCTCCCAACACCCCTGATCACCCTCAACTCTACCCAGATCGAGGAGTCGAAGTCCACCTCTGCCGCATGCCGGACTTCGCCACCCATCACCCATCTTTGACCTATTCCACGCCTAATTAGGTTGAGGTAGTTTGCCCTCGACCCGTGTTTTCTTCTATGCAGGTCAAAAAGTCCGACCGAGCCCTCTTGGGCTCAAATCATCTCAACTAGAAGCTCCCCAGGCTGCCATTCTTCTCCGACCACCCAGGGGCCCATTGATGGCCTCTGGACCTTTTTGTGGTACCTGGAAGCTTCGTTGGACCTGCAGGAACATATTGAGCCATCTCAGAGCTTCAAAGGACGCCGGAGCCGCGAAGGAGAAGAGATCGAATCTCGCCCCAGGCGAGTTCTTCCCTGTTCTTCCTCGATGCTTCTCCGCCGTCAGATCAGGTGCAGATGCCAGTTGTGACCTCAACAGTAGGATGGAGCCCGGCCATCGCCATCCGATCGCGATCCGTGATCTAATATGGAGCGTCCATCTGCGAACCGGTATCGCGTGATCGGGCATCGACACATGGCAAGTGGTCCACCATCGATCGTCCGATCCGCACACTATTTGGGGTATTTAACATATATAACCCCACCTTTTTTGTATTTTATTCTTAGTCTTGTAAAATTAAATTAGAGTTATAAATAAATTGGGCATTTTACACTTAGGCCCATGATCTTTATGTATTTGCACTTTGTCCCTCCTAGAGTCGCGTGTAGTCCCCACGTGATTGGGGATATTTTGCATGATGTCCTGGCACTTTTGTATAATATACATTAGTCTTTAAAACTAATTAAATATTTTATTACGTGGGCAAAATTGCATCTGGACCCCTATTGTTTATTTTTTTTGTAAAAATGCCCAGCTAAGACATTGATTTTTGTATACTTTATCTATTTATTAAATTTGTCTAATGAGCTCCTAAAAATTCACAAAATAAGGATTAAATACTCGATGCCTTATACTTTCATGCCATATTTTATTTGGCAATTTTTCGCATTTAATATATTTATCAAAAATGAAAAGGAGCCTATTTGTTCATTTTTTAGATTATAAAATACAAAAAATATCAAAACATCTTTAAAAATTCCAAAAAATATATATAGTATATTTTATCCTATTTTAAATATAGACCAAAAATCACTAAAAATTGAAAAATAAAAAGCTTAAAAATAAAAAATCCTAATATCCTTCATAAAAATCTTAAAAATCCTATAAAAATCCAAAAAAATATTTTTCTATTTTATAAATTTATTTATATAAATATATATATATATATTAAAATTGATTTGGATAATTTGGAGTTTTTTTACTATTTTTAATATCCAAATCAATTTCAGGTATTTAACTGCTCCCTTATTTGGGATATTTTTAACTTTAAAAATACATAAAAAATAGTAAAAAAATCCAGAAAAATAAAGAAATTAGAAAAATATAAAAAAGCCAAAAACATTTTTTCTGAATTTTATCTATATTTAGTAATATTTATAAATATACTACTATATATTGTATATATAAAGCCTTATATATGCTTTATTGTTTATATAGAAGAAAAATAATATAAAAATATATAAAAAGAAAATATAAAAATTGAATAATATAAAAATCAGATAAAAAATATAAATATATATATGTAATTAAAAACCCACAAAAATAATAACTTGGATAAGAGATAAAAGACAAAATTTTTGAGCATTTTTTTGCCTCCTCCCATTTGCTCCCTGTGTTCGACTTCTACACATACTTATACACTATACACATTGTTGTAGAGTTATAATAAATTTAACTCCACATTTTTATTTTAATTGCCTGATTCTTTCTTGTTGTGGGTTAATTATTGATTAAACAGAGATTTTGTTTGAGGTCGCATCAGTGACTGCCCTTCCGCCTTGTGGATTGACATGACTTCGGCAAACTTTTCTCCGTTTATCAGTGGTATATGACAGTTCTTCAACCTGGGGATGGTTAAGATTCAAGGTATATCAATAATCGCTGTCTTAATTGAATACTCTAAGAAGATTTGTAAAGCTTCGACGTGTCGTCGCCAACCCCTCCTCAGGATTACTACCAACTTTTGACATTGAGAAAGTCCAAACTGTGTTTGAACTTACTCCCACGAACTACCTTTGTGAACATATCAACTGGATTATGTGTTATGCTGGCCTTCTTTATTTTGATCTTTTTCTCAGAATGAACGAAGTGATATCTGCATCTACGTGCTTGGTCGTCTCATGATGCACTTGATCCTTGTCTAAGCATATTGCACAGAGAGTGTCATAATAAACTATAGCCTGATCTTTTTGTAGATCGAGATCTCCAACTAAGCCATTCAACCAGATGCCTTCCTTTGTAGCTTTAGTCAAAGCCATGTACTCTACCTTTGTAGTTGACAAAGTAACTGATGGTTATAAGGTAGCCATCCAATTGATGACAGATCTCCTCCAAGTGAAAACATAGCATTTCATTGATCGCCTCCCATCAACATCTATAACATAATCTAAATCTGATTACCCGGCAATCAAACACTCCGGATCACCTCTAAAGATGAGGTCGATGTCTGATGTTCCTCTCAAATAGCGGAAAATTCGCTTGATTGCCTTCCAATGCTCCTTCTCTGGCTTGCCCACGAATCTTCTAATAACACTCATAGCATAAGCGATATTAGGTCATGTGCATACCATGGCATACATAAGACTCCCAATTATGCTAGCATAGGGAACATGATAACAGGGGTTCTCCACGAGGGTCACCATAAAAAAAATAGAAGTGTTGTCGCCGAGGCGACCACTCATGGAAGACCGGTGCTAATCAGCAATTAACCCACAATCCAAAGAATACAACAATCAAGTTCAAAACAAATGTGAATTAATCTTTATTTTACTCTACCATAAAATGTATAGTGACAAATACGTAGAGGTCGAACCACAGAGAGCAACACAAAATGCCATAGCCTACGTGTCAATCTTAGTCATCCTTGTGTGGGTTTTTTTTTTGTTTTTTTTTATTTTATTTTTTTTATTATTATTAAAATATAATACTTAAGTATTATGTATATATGTATATGTTTATATAATACAAATTTATTATATATATATATACATAGAGGTTAAGCATATAGCTTATAATATATGTAATATATATATATATATCTATATAGGTGTATTTAAATATAAGATAATATATATATATATATTTTCCTTTTTTTTTTGGATATATAGATATATATATATATATACATAGAAGGGGTGTTATAATATTCACAAAAATACTAAAAAAATAGTCAAAAGTTCAGGAAAAGGATCTTTTTGGGATTTTCGTGGCTTTTTATTGTTTTTATAATTTTTGGGTATTTTTGCAAATATTTTTAGCATTTTTAAAATAGCTAAATCATAGCAAACAGTGGACTAGGTACTGGCCGTCACAAAAATAGAGATTAAAAATAGCTAACAGCCTCAAAAATGTTCCCCTTTAATTTTCTAATAACAATAATAAAATGTAGCATAAGTAGGGCCTGAGTTTATATTTTTCTGATTTTTCTTTGATTTTTTTATATTTTTTGAAGTTTTTGGGTATTTTCGAATTTTTAAGGTTTTCTTTTTGAGATTTTTAGGGATTTTTGGTCTGACACTAATATAGGACAAAATACACTACATATAATTTTTTTGGAATTTTTCAGGGCATTTTCATATTTTTTTGGGATTTTATGAGTTAGACAGGGACTTAAAGACGAGTTTTTGATTTTTAATAAATGCAAAAATGCAACAAAATGCAAAACTAAAAATATGGCGTTCAAGCATGACCAAACAGGGACTTAAGTCTATTTTTGCGAGATTTTTTGATTAAATATGAAGCATGAAATAAATAGACAAAGCCTTCAAAAATTAAATGGCCTGACAGGGGTATTTTTGCAAATAAAATAGTTGGCAGGGGTATACATGCAAAAATTACAACAAAGATACACTTTAACTTTTATTTTCAGGACCATTTCATAAATACAAGAACCCGGCAGGGTTTAGACGCAATTTTTACGCGCCTCACGTGGTTGCTGCACGTGAGGCGTGGAGGGACGGACATGTAAATAGGTAAACATCAGGGGGTCCACTGCAATTTGTACAACTTATTTACAACTGAAACTTTTATTTTTGGGAGCAAACGCTTAAATACGAAAAGTAAGGGGTGAGGTATGAAATTTACCCCTAAAGAAGGCCTTGCATCCTGCGGCGCTGGGAGCGCCACTTATACACGTGGCAACCATCTGACGGCGGACTTCGTTTCGGCGATGAAGGGCCGGGATTAGAACGTCCCGGCTGATCTGACGGTGGGCGTGCTTCGATCGGGTAGCTTCGATCGGGTAGCTCGGGCTCCTCCGGGCACCTCCCGCGCATCTGGAGCTCTCTGATCGTAGCTGGGAGGCCTCCGCGTCGTCTGACGGTGGTCTCATGGCTCCTGGGGGCCTAAGTCGGTGGAGCGAGGTTGGAGAAGAAGGGGGCCCCCAGGAACCTCTTCCTGGTCAAAGCAAGCCCAGAAGGGCTCGATTCCTCGTGGTACCTGCACAGGAAGAACCACGGGCGGGAGGGCTATCTCCTCGACCCGGGGTTATGAAGCTGTGGTGCAAGATGGAGGTGGGCGGAAGGGCTCCGGCGAACGGCGGAGTTGGAACCCTGATTCGCCAAGACCAAGGGTCCTGGGTTGATCTGATGGGTGTGATAGATGGAGAAGGCGACGAGGAACGAGATGGGAGGATCGGGGCGGTCGGATACAGTGAGGTTTACGATGAAGAAGTCGCCGGAGCGGAGCTCCGGCGAACTTCGATTTTTGATTTTTACGCTAATGTGATCAACTAACAACTAAGCTAACTACCGCAATGAAATGCTAACATTGAAAACTAACTAAGAACGCATTAAAAGGACAGCTCTTATACCTGGGGGCCTCCAGGGAGCAGGGCGGACGCCGGAGCTCCGCCGCGTCAAAATTCTCCTCCCTCCGGCCGAGTCTCGATGCTGGGCTACTCCCCCTGTCACGAGGAACAATCCAGGCACAAGATCTAGGCTTTAGGTTGGAATGAAAGTGGCCAAATTCGAGGAAGGAAGCGGAGCTTTTTATTTATAAACATTGGCGAGTAGCCTTATTGACCGGCGATTATTTCATGATCTAGAGAGTATTTGGTTGATCTGTGATTTCGGCGGGCATCATGGAAGATTAGGGAACAAATCTTGTGAAGGAAGCGTTGTCGATTGATGGATGGTGTGCCCGGGAAAAAGGGAGGAATTCGGGGGAGTGGACTGTTCAGAGCTGCCAGGCGTGGGATGGGACAGTTGACCAGGGGGTCAACGTTGGCCGGCGTCTCATTGGGCCACGTAAGCCGCTACGAGACAAAATAGCAAGTTTGAAGGAAGATTGATTTATTTGACATCCGAAATGATTTTATTAATTTTTGCTTATAAAATAAAAAATGTGTATTATTTCATGTAGTATTTATTCCTGATTTTTATTGAATTTTTCGAGGTGTTTTATTGTAGTTTTATTTTAGTAATGTGTATATGTATGTATTTACATGTATTTTTGGATATTTTATTTTTAATTTATTTATTTTCTTTTATTATTTTCTTGGCTTATTTTATAAATTTATAACTTATTTTTGTGAGTATAAAGATATTTTTGTTTGATTTTTATAAGTTTATTGTATTTTTAAATAAATAGGTCTATGTATTTGTAAGTATATATATAGGTACTTTACCTATATATTATACACATTGTATTTATTTAATTAATTTTATGTGTTTTTATTAAGGATTTGTATTTTTAATAGGACACATATACTATATACATTATTACAAAAATATAAGAGATTTGAATAATTAAAGAATGTTTTCCCCTTTTATTTGTGTGCATACTCCATATATGTATCTTGCCCATATATATTACATAGTTTTATTTTCTTTTCCAAATTATTTTTGTTTTTATTCTAATGTCAATTTGTACAGGAATTATATACATTATCTACAAAATTCTAAAAATATGAGTTTATAAAAATAATGAATATTGAATAAAATGAATATTTTAATCAGGTATTATGTACAAGAGGGGCCAAAAACCTAACTTCCACAGATGGACTCCAAAAATTATGAAACCAATTTTATAAAATAGTTTATGAAATGCTATATACAATTAAAGGTGAGTTTGGGTGATTTGGAGTTTTTATTTGCAAGATGTGGGTCTGTGAAGTTGAGATTTTGGCTTTTTATTATGTGTATAAAATGTACACTGGGTATTATTTTTACACAAACTCAATTTTGTATTTTTATTTACATTATTATCTACAACTTTTATGAACAAAGTTTCTTTATTTGATGGATAAATAATTATGCATAAAATAGGTGTCAAAAATGCATAAAGGGATGAGGTATTTATTGTATATCAGCCCTTATCTCCCCCTACTCTATTCCTTGTCGACCAATACCATGCTGGCCTTGGTCTCGGGGTTAGGGTCATAAAATATTTACAATATTTTATTCCTTTTTCTTTTCTTCTCTTTATTCTATAATTTTGGCATTAAAAACCTTATTTAATGTACAATTAATACAATGAATAATGAATGCTATTATGTACAAATTAATGCTGTTTACATGCATTTGCTGGGGTTTTTGAGGCCAAAATGATAGAATAAAGGTGATGAAATGGAGATTCATCACCCCCCTATACTTGCCTTTGCTAGTCCCTAGCAAACACTTATGCAATAAGCGCAAAATGAATAAGGAAAAGAAAAAGGAAAATGCAAGAAAGATAGAGTGAATTGGGGTGCTTTCAGTGCAATGCATGTCCTTACAAAATCTGAATTTGGAGCTCTTGTCAGACCTTGGGTGTGAAGGTGTGTGGAACCTAGTCGGGAACCAGCTCTAAAGTACAACAGCCTTCGGTAATCACAGAACTCGGTTCAACCCACCTCAATAGCCGGGTCAGAACTAGTCTACATCATACGCAAACTCTTGTAACTATGAAGCTGACTTGTACGGTGTAAGTGTTAGTGGCTCTCCCCAACTGAAATGATAAAGGAACTGACTTCTCCAGAATGACAACCCAATGATTCCCCTATCCAACAGCTCTTTCCTCGAGGAGCAGGGTATTCCCTTCTAAGTTCAAGTGGCAACCAGCTCAAGAGGAGGGGGTGAAGAGAAGAGTGGACGGTAGCCAGTGTAGCTACCTATCCGGGGATGCAAGACCAGTGTAGTCAAGTCATCCAGCTGCAGGCTTACATGTTTGTCTTTGGAGCTCGAGTTTGCTTATTGACTTTGTACATACTTTGCAGGCATTTTATTTTTGTACAGGCCTGACCTCTTTTTTTTTTTTTTCAACATACTATTCACAGCAGCATTTACATAAGGAGTTTTTCCTCTTGAGCCAGTAGACTATCCCTCTTTTGAAGCTTTATCGCAACCCACAATCTCCTGTCTTTAGACCTCATTGCTATTGAATCTGGTTGGGGTGCACTTCCCTCCCTAGACGAGGACGAATGTTTCCACCCGTGTGCGTCTCAGACTGGCAAATCCACCCCCCTCACCACTCCAACTGGGTTGAGCCAAGTGAAAGGTGCAGGTGTCCAAGTTAGGTCACGGTCGGCAAGAGTCATGCGTGTGTCTCGAAAAGTTCTAGTTAGTCCACTGAGGTGATTTGAACCCAGCCCTGATTTCTCAAAGAATTAAGTCTGAATAGACCTGAAGTACCTTAAACCTAGTTCCCATAAGGTTCCAGTGCAATTAAGTGCGGTAAGGTCTAGCCGAGCTCCAATTTGAGATTTTCTTAGACTGATTCAATCATCAAGCTTCACTCAAAAAGAATATGAATGGTATGCTTATGCTATGTGCAATGAATGATGCAATTTTTCACAAAAATTTGGAAGGATCAAAGAATGTTTTTACAAAAAGAATCTCTGCACAGGAAGTACGAACTGAAAATGTTTAAAGAGTATGTACATTTATTTACACAGGCGTGCTGCTTTGTTTTCAAAATTTAGGAAATTTTTAGCGACTTTACAGGTATGGATGAAATAGTTTATTTGGGTATGTATAGAAAGAATTGTATGTATCTTGTTTCTGATTTACTAGTATCTGCAATGGTGTTCTAAATAGCTTTTTGAAAATAATTTTGCAAACTATAGTACACGATAATTTTTGCAATCCTTTACACACATTTGAAAACTATTTTTGCAAAGATTTTTCACACTATATGTAGATATATACAATTTTCACAATAATTTTGACAAGCATTTTTCAAAACATTTGCACATAGGTTTTTCAAATCCTTTCTTTCACACAAAGAAAAATTTTGCAATCAACACAGTTTCACGCATTTGAAATCATTTCACATCAAATTTTCCAAAACTGGTCACACTATTTTTCAAATCATACTGTATAGGTATCTGATTTATTAATCAGTAGGTACAAAAGAAGAAAAATTGTCTTTGACGTATAGTATGGTTCTGTTCTTATAAACTTTATTTGGCTTATTCCTCATTTACAAATGAAAGATTTTTGTGCGGATTCCTCAGACTTACTCGTGAAACATTTTCACAAGGGTTTTTGAAAACTCTAGTCCAAAATAATTTTTGCAACATGTACACGCATTTGAAAATCCTTTTACAAATGTTTTACACAACATAGATAGATTTTTGAAAACACTTTTGACAATCAACTTTTCACAATCATTTGCACACTAATTTTCACACATTTTGCTTTCACTCAAAGAAAATAAGTTTTACACACAAAAATAATTTTTCAAACGTTGAATACTTGTACACGCTGTTTTCAAACAAATTTCACAAGATTTTTCAAAGGAGAAAGTTTCGTAGAACACTTTTCTGACTTACTCGTCAGTATAATTACAATGGGTCTGAGGAACTCACAATCATCTTTCATTATTATAAAGGTACTTTTTATATTTTATTTTGTTGTTGTAGTGATATTTTATTTTTCAGTATGAGTTATGGCTTTTAGTATATACACAGTATATACGACCCCCCTATACTTAGCTTGAGCTATGTCCTCATAGATCGAAAGGAAAAAGCAAAGACATAACTCGTACTGCGTATAGACAGATCTAAAGAATAAATACGAATGAAATGAATGAATGAGAAGTTGACCGTCCCCCCTATACTAAGGATCAAATAATCCGAAGTATAGCAGGTGTACAAAAAGCGGGGAGGGTCAAGGGTGAGAATACACTGATCGTACTCAGATTGTCTCCCCCTATACTTAGGGTAAGATACTCCTAAGTATAGACAAGAAGAGGAGACAATGGAGAGGATCGAACCGAAATTAAAAACCCTAGGTGCACATCCCCCTATACTTAGGACCAAGTACGTCCTAAGTATAGAAAACTGTCTACAAAGGTGGCACCTTTTAGATAGAAAAAGAAAATAGATAAGGAAAAGAAGAAAAGAAGAAAAGAAGAAAAATCAGAGCACTAATGGTTGGAGTACATCGTCTGAATCTTTTGGTGCTGCAGGAGGTGTAGAGATATCCTCGGGGTGCACTAACTGAATAGAGTCAACAACGGCCAAGAATGAATCTGGTTCCAAGTAAGGCTTCAGTAGTTGGCCGTTGACGACGAAGGGCTGTGCGTCAGGGGACAATTCTGATATAGCAATGCTTCCGTTGTCACGCACTTCACATACTCGAAATGGCCCTGTCCACTTACTTTTTAATTTACCTGGGAATATCCGCAACTTTGCATCAAACAACCACACTTTCTGCCCAACATCGAAGGTCTTTCGTCTGATGTGCCGGTCATGCCAGCGTTTCACCTTCTCCTTGTACATCAAGGTGTTATCGTATGCGCAGTCTCGGAATTCCAAGAGCCTGTTCAGATCGTCCTTTCTCTTCTGACCACCTTTTCGTGAGTCCAAATTACAATTACTAATTACCCAAAGGGATTTGTGAATTAATTCCACGGGCAGATGGCATGGTTTTCCATATACAAGATGGTAGGGCGACATGCCCAAGGGAGACTTGTAGGCCGTACGGTAAGCCCAAAGAGCTGAGTCCAAGAGTTGAGACCAGTCTTTTCTGTTTGGCCTAACAAGTTTCTGCAATATGGTCTTGATTTCTCTATTGGATAACTCCGCCATGCCATTGGTCTGCGGATGATAAGGAGATGCGACGCGGTGATCGATGCCGTACTCCTTCGTTAACTTCTTGACCTCTTTGTTGATGAAATGACTACCCCCGTCGGATATGAGAATCTTCGGTATCCCAAACCACGAAATGATGTTCTTCTTCAGAAACTGGCAAACCGTTTTGCTGTCGGCGGCTCGGGCGGGGATAGCTTCAACCCAACGACTCACGTAATCTACGGCAAGAAGGATGTGCTCAAAACCTTGACTGTTAGGGAAAGGTCCCATGAAGTCAATGCCCCATGCATCGAAAACATCTGCTATCTGAATGATTTTCAGAGGCATTGAGTCTTTGGCAGTGAGTGTTCCTTTCAGTCGCTGACAATCAAGACATCTTTTAACAAATTCTGCTGCATCCTTAAATAAAGTGGGCCACCAGAGGCCACACTGCAATACTTTCGCTGCCGTACGATCTCCAGAATGGTGCCCACCAGATTCGAGCGAATGACAATGCTCGAGGACACTAGATTGCTCCTTCTGAGGAATGCACCTGCGCCAAATACAATCTGCTCCTTCCCTGAATAGAAGGGGATCTTCCCACTGGTAAAAGCGGATGGTCGACATGAATTTGTTCTTCTGATTCTTCGTCCAATCCGAAGGTATTACCCCAGAGGCGAGGTAATTTACAATGTCAGCATACCAAGGGAGAGCATCCACGGCTAAGATAGCTTCGTCAGGGAAGGTCTCTGTGATAGGTGCGTTGCTCAAAGGAGAGTCATGCTGCTCTATTCTGGAGAGGTGATCTGCTACCACGTTCTGAACTCCAGGTTTGTCCTTAATTTCCAGATCGAATTCCTGGAGGAGAAGGATCCAACGAATCAGTCTGGGCTTGGCATCCTTCTTCTGCTGTAGGTACCGAATAGCAGAGTGGTCTGTGAAAATTGTGACCTTTGACCCCAACAAATAGGATCTGAACTTCTCTAAGGCGAAAACCACAGCCAGCAGTTCTTTCTCTGTTACTGTATAATTTCTTTGAGCTTCATCTAATGTTCTGCTGGCATAGTGAATGGCATAGGGAGCCTTATCTTTCCTCTGCCCTAGAACAGCTCCGACTGCAAAATCTGACGCATCGGTCATTATTTCAAATGGAAGAGTCCAGTCTGGAGGCTGCAAGATTGGAGCCTGAGTGATAAGCTCCTTCAATTGATTGAAGGCAAGGAGAACTGGTTGATCAACAATAAATTCTGTCTCCTTGCACAAAAGTTCCGTCAGAGGTCGGACAATGCGGCTGAAGTCCTTGATAAATCGTCTGTAAAATCCCACATGCCCCAGGAATGACCTCACATTCTTTACTGACTGAGGTGGCTGAAGGTTTGAAATGACATCCACCTTGGCTGGGTCGACTTCCATGCCACGTTTGGAAACGACATGGCCCAGCACAATACCCTCTGTGACCATAAAGTGGCTCTTTTCCCACGAGAGCACTAAATTGACTTCCCGGCATTTCTGAAGCACTCTGTCTAGGTGCTCGAGGCAAGAATCGAAACTGTCACCATAGACAGAGAAATCATCCATGAACACCTCGAGAAAACTGCCTACCATCTCGGCGAAAACTGCTAGCATGCATCTTTGGAAGGTTGCGGGTGCATTGCACAATCCAAAGGGCATCCTCTTGAAGGCGTAGGTGCCGAACGGGCAAGTGAAGGTAGTCTTCTCTTGATCCTCAGGGGCGATCGCCACTTGGTTGTACCCGGAGTACCCGTCCAGGAAGCAGAAGAACTCCTTGCCGGCTAATCTCTCCAAGACTTGATCAATAAATGGCAAGGGAAAGTGGTCCTTCTTGGTTGCTGCATTAAGTCGGCGGTAGTCAACACACACCCGCCAGGATGTAGGTACCCGAGTTGAAATCTCTTCTCCTTTTTCATTTGTGACCACAGTAAGCCCGGATTTCTTGGGAACTACGTGCAGGGGGCTTACCCACTTTGAATCGGAGATGGGATAAATGAAGCCTGCATCACACCACTTTGTGATTTCTTTCATGACCACGTCCCGAAGGTTAGGGTTTAGCCTTCTCTGAAATTCGCGGGACGGCTTGGCATCGTCTTCTAAATAGATATGGTGTGAGAACAGAGCTGGATTTATCCCTCGGAGGTCTGATATGCTCCAACCAAGTGCCTTGCGGTTCTTTTCTAGAATCTCGAGGAGTCGAGATTCTTGATCCAGATTCAGCCTGCTGCTGATGATGACTGGATACATGTGTTCTTCACCCGTAAGGAAAGCATACTTCAGGCCTGCAGGAAGTGGCTTGAGTTCTGGTTTCAGTCTGTCCCCTTTACCGGTCACTTCTGATACCATGCTGGTGGTGGGATGTACTTTGAGACTAGTACCATCCTCAACATCCTGTTGAAATCCTAGTGATGTACCGAACGGTTCTGCGGTGAGCTGATTATGTTCAGTCTGGAGTGAATGCTCAAGAAGATGCGCTTGCATCTGAGAATCTGTCTCCCACGAATCATTGGAGCTTATGATGACTGTGCTTTCCAAGTCCTCCTCAAGAGTGAGGATTTCTTGGGTCCATGGATCGTCCTGTGACAACTCCGAGTCTCTGATCTCCGCAATAAAATCACAGTCTGCTTCTGATGCTGCTTGACTTTCATCAGTTGTGGCGTTCTGCTCCTTCTTCATGTTGATCGTGATTTGTTTGGTGTTCGAGCTGAAGGTGATCTTTCCAGACCCGTAATCAACCACGGCACCAGAAGTACGGAGAAATGGTCTGCCGAGGATGATAGGAGTCTGGAGCAGTGGTGCAGGAGAGTCCATGTCAAGGACTACAAAATCAGCTGGGAATTTCATCTCCTGCACGGTAACTATCACGTCTTCCAACAAACCGCGGGGCCGCTTAACGGATCGGTCAGCGAACTGCAGGATCATTCGTGTCTGCTTGAGCGGTCCCAGCCCGAATTCTTGCGTTATGGACGAGGGCAGAAGGTTGATGGAAGAGCCACTGTCAAGAAGAGTACGCTCGAAGACCTGATCAAAAATCACACAACTGATCAGAGGTGCTCTTGAGTCTTGCTTTTTCTGGGGGAGGTTGGTGATAGCTGCAACTGTGGCCATGGACAAAACGTGTTTTTCTACCTCTCGGCGTCTGTTGTCTTGCGCAGGGCGACGCCTGTTAGTACATGCCTCTTTCAATCCTTTTTTCACAGCTAGCATGTACTCCACGGCCTTTAACAAGGGAATCTCAACAGTCAATTTATCCAAAATGTCTACAACATCTGGATCAGACAATGCAGTTTTTCTTTTTGCCATTTTTTTGGATTTTTGTATTGCATGCGGAAAAGGAATATTCACATTACTTGCAGGAAAATTAGAGTTCTTATTTACATCAAGATTATCGCCCACAGAATGTTGTACATCCAGACTACAAAAAGGAGTACAAGCTGGATCTAAATCTGCTGGTGCTGTTGGGCGATCAAAAAGGGTAGCATTAGCTCCATCGGCTGGCACAGGATCGGCTGCGGCTGGCGGCTCCTCCAAGGCTGGCGCGGCTTCACTTCTGCTACATGCTTCTTTTTGTTGTTTTTGTTTTTGCTGATTTTTTTGTGTTTTTGGCTGAGGCTGATGACATTGCACGACGGCTGGACTGGCTTCTCCTTCCTCTTCCTCCTCACCCGCCCCTGGAGCTGGTACGGCTGATGCGGAAGATGACGATCCACCTGTTTCTTTATTCACCCCATATTTGGTAGCAGGCGGAGGCAAGGCCCTACCGCTCCTGAGAGTAACAGCATTAGTAAAAGCAGTAATATCATTATCACACGCGGACTGGACATCACATTCTACCTGCTCCTTCTTCTTGAAATTGTTGGGGTTGGCTTCGACCTGCGCCGGAATGGTAGTGCGAGTGGCGGTCAGGTCATCAAGCCGCTTGGTCATCTCCGCTAGCCCTTGGACAAGCTGGGCTAGACACTCCATGGTGGGATTAGCTGGGGGCATATCAGAAGATGTAGCGTGCAGACCACGCTGTTGTTGGTTAGATGGGTGGGGAGGCTGCTGGTGGTGTTGCTGTGGTGGAGCAGGAAGTTGAAGTTGCTGGTAGGACGGAGGTGGATACTGCTGGTATGATTGAGGCTGAGCAGCCGTGTATTGGTGATACGGCTGCGGATGGCGATACTGCGGCTGCTGCTGATACGGAAAATTCTGCCTCCATTGATGTGCGAACTGAGGAGGCTGCTGGTGTTGCTGAGAGGGGTGCCCAAAACGACCACCCTGAGGTTGGTGGTACTGCCGGTTGGCAAATGGCTGACCCTGGAGTTGTCCCTGAGGACGGGTCGGCTGTGCATCATTAGCCCATACCCCGTTAACTTCTTGGATCAGGGGTGGTGGTGGAAAAACTGGATCAGGGGTGGAAAGGAACTCTGGCTGGTAAACGACCATCTGCTGCTGCGGCGGGCCCTGGTCAGGTGCCTGCACGTAGTACACGTGCTGGACTGCCGGTGGCTGCTGGCTCGGCTGAGGCTGATGCTGCGGTTGCGGTTCGTCTTTCCTCTCAGCGGGAGCGTCTGATGGTGTAGCCGACTGGACAGAGTTGATCGTACCGACCAACAGCTCGAGGTTCTTGTTGATCTGATCGAGCTTATCCAGGTTCTGGGTCCTCTTCTCGATCACAGCGAGTTTCTCAAGGTCCTGTGATCGCTTCTCGATTATGTCGACCTTAGAGAGATGGCCCCCGATGATGCTGAGGTTGGAGCTCTCATCTCTCTCTGCTTCTTTCGATGCAGCCATGTGAACTTGTTTCTGGAGGATCTGGGGTTGCTTTTGGTACGCCTTGGATGAAGAAAGGGCGGCTTCGCCTTCGGCCATTTCTTCGAAAATTTGCCAGACAACATCTTCATCCTTGTTGAAATGGGAGCCCCCACATGCTGCGTCCACGAGCCTTTGACTTTCAATATTGAGTCCCCCAAAGAAATGCTGGACCAGGCTGGTCTTAGGTATCTCATGGTGGGGACACTTCTCCTGCAGATCTGTGAATCTCTCCCAAGCCTCATGTACGGACTCATGTGCCCCTTGGGAGAAATTGCTAATACGGGCTCGCATCTGGTTGAGCCGACCGAGAGGATAGTATTTGTGCAGGAAGACAGACTTCAACTCCTCCCAGGTCGTCACAACCTTTCCCATATGATTGACCCAATAGAGGGCCTTGTCCTGTAGGCTGAAGGGGAAGGCCGTCATCTTTACAATGTCCAGGGGGACATTTGGATAGTGGGTGGTGCGGCAAATGCGGGAGAATTGCTGCAGGTGAATGTATGGCTCTTCATTGGTGTTGCCATGGAATGCAGGGAGAAGGGCAATGAATTGGGGTATCAGCTCAAAGTGAGCGTGTACCGGTGGGATGAGAATCCACTCGGTCATCTGGCTGTCTCCTGGATTGTATGTTTCTTTGAGTGTTGGCTTCGGCTGTGGTGGGAATTCAGGATCATCATTGGGGTCATCACCACCTCCTCCGCCTCCACCTCCTCCTCCCCTGCCTCCTCTGCCTCGGCCTCCTCTTCCGTCGTCACGATTCATCAGATCATTCAATATATCCTGGAAAGCAGTCTGCGTAAGGGCCTGCTCAGTCAGCTGCTGCTGTATTGCCTGGATGGATGCCAGCAACTGTGCATTGACTTGGTTCTGATCTGGCATCTGTCCCTCTGGTATGGGTGGCTGCTGACTCTTGCCCTTTCCTCCTGGCGCCATGTCAGGGTCTGAATCGGACGAAATGAACTCCGGAGTAGTCTCCAGGGCTCGCACTGTCTTCTATCTGCATAATGAGACGGTCCGAATCAGATCACTTGCCATAAATGCTCAGCTGCCATGATGTGGCTGGAGTTCAAGTCAACCCCTAGCGTGTTGTGAATGGAAAAATGATGTAGACTGTAATCGACTCCCATTCACAACGGCGGTAGTGGGACAAAAGTGATCCCAGTTTATTGGGTGGCCAAGAGAAAGGTAGAAAACGAGGAGTCTGGAGTTCGATCCGCAAAGTCCGGATCGGTTCTCGGGAATCGCCTCGCAATTATTGGCGAAGGTGAGTCCATGGAATCGATGTAGGTGTCGGCATGGTCCCGACGAAACCATCCATGGATCAACTTCGCGGAGCACAAGAGAATGTTGGATCTTTGGAAGAATGATACGTTGGTCAACGAGGAACAAAAGGAGTGTAAAACAGTAGAAAGGCTCGGTTGAGCGGGGTGGTCAAAGGAAAATATAACAAAATTTTTGCGCAAAGGCGCGGGACTTTGATTTTTGATCCTTAATCTAGATCCATACAAACACAAGACAAAATTGGGTTCACCAACTCACGCCATGTGAAGCCGTGAAAGCTCGGCTATTTATTATCTTTTCATTTTTAGAGTTGTGATTTTCAGGCATATCTTATAACAAGTCCTTAGTACGCTACCCTATAGGAGAGAGAGTATTGCCGGAAGAGTATCCCGTACTTGTCCTCCTCCTGTGTAACCTGTAGTCTGTACTTTTTGGAGTCCTTGTAACCCTTCCTGGATCCCTACTCAGCCAAAGAAAAGAGAGAGGAAGCCGATAGGCGAAACCAATACTTCGGTTCTCGCTCGCAACGGAATCACCCGTGAGCGTGCAAGAACCTACTCGGACGCAGGACGATGAGACAGACACCCCCGTGAAGGCGTGGCCTATGCTCAATACTTCGGACAGGGTCGATGCTCTCACATCAGAGAGTCACCATTGGTGACCAAGTCCTACTCGCCTACATACGATAGAAGCGCCATTACTTCGGAAATCCAGGCGATACACAAGGCAGTTGCAGACTGGGTTTTGGGCTCTAATCCTTAGGGGTCGCACTCGCTCAAGGGAGTAGGGTTTTGGTCCCCCTCCAAAGTACCTGAAAACAATGAGGGCTTTATGAACCCGGTACAATGATAGTCCATTACAGATTTTAATTAAGGTCAAAGTTTATTTAGCAGTCCCCTTGTTTTAATTTTTGGTTTTCACTTTTTTTTGGATCTGTTTTCATACCAGCGCCTAACGTTTTTGTAGATTTTCATTTAAGTCCTAGGTGCTCAAAATCAGAGGGAGATAGCGGAAAAGCCGTGCAAGTGGTTCCATGATGGAAATCTCACCATTGAACCGAATGATGCATGCTGAGTTAGAAGACTTACAGTGCATCCCAGCTCTCTCCATGCGGTATGCAGAACAGAATTTTTAAACCTATCTACGTGTCGGTATGCAAGGCACAAAATCGTCCTAAACATAAGCTGCTATTAACGTGAAGAACCATAAGTTGCTCATTCGTCTCTAGCCCAAGAGAGTCCGGTCTTGGCTCACCCCTCCTCTGCTCAACACATTTGAGTTAGGAGAAAGCGCTTGTTCGGGTGTGAGCTCGCGGCGCAGCGGACTAAGAGACGAATTTACAACTTGTTTGAGTTTGACTAGATCCAATCGAAGTAGACTATAGGAACATGCATTCTTATTAATGTTTGGACCTAGCTACCGAGTCAAGCAACCTATATCTAGGGGCTCCAAGCACACAAAACAAAATAAAAGAAAGGCGGAAAGCTCAAAACAGCGGGAAACAAAAT
This sequence comes from Ottelia alismoides, assembly GCA_037367405.1. NCBI lineage: Eukaryota > Viridiplantae > Streptophyta > Magnoliopsida > Alismatales > Hydrocharitaceae > Ottelia > Ottelia alismoides. The sequence goes on from JAZKJV010010457.1 coordinate 258,650, forward strand.
AAAAGAAGGCGATAAAAACTCGAGAAAAACCGCGATGAGACCCCCGGGTGAACAATCACCCGGGCACTGGACCTCATTGTGAAGAGTAGAGTCCTGTTTAATTACATGCCAAAATAGTCTCTCTCTCACCATGAATTACAAAAATAATTTCCCTAAGTATCTAGCCTATCTAATGCCCCTCTCTTTGCTTCTTTGGTGCACTCTCCAGATGGTCATGAGAAGAGAAAACCAACCTCTTCCAAGCTCGGCTGCCTTGGCCTCCTAGGAAGCCATCCTCGCGTGGGGGTCCCTTGCATCAAAGTCACAAAAAGATTGCATTAGCATACTTAGTCAATTAAATAGAGCAGAGAAAAATAATCACAATAAATAAAGAAATAAAGCATGGTGATTAATGACAATAAAACACTAGCTGCTCACACAAAGAATGAATCATGAATCTACATTTTTATACAAGAATGACAAAAATCAATTTGGCTATGCTCATTGCTCCCCGGCAACGGCGCCATCTGATAACAGGGGTTCTCCACGAGGGTCACCATAAAAAAAATAGAAGTGTTGTCGCCGAGGCGACCACTCATGGAAGACCGGTGCTAATCAGCAATTAACCCACAATCCAAAGAATACAACAATCAAGTTCAAAACAAATGTGAATTAATCTTTATTTTACTCTACCATAAAATGTATAGTGACAAATACGTAGAGGTCGAACCACAGAGAGCAACACAAAATGCCATAGCCTACGTGTCAATCTTAGTCATCCTTGTGTGGGTTTTTTTTTTGTTTTTTTTATTTTATTTTTTTTATTATTATTAAAATATAATACTTAAGTATTATGTATATATGTATATGTTTATATAATACAAATTTATTATATATATATACATAGAGGTTAAGCATATAGCTTATAATACATGTAATATATATATATCTATATAGGTGTATTTAAATATAAGATAATATATATATAGGAGAAACTTCAAATGAGACGGGGTCTCATAGAGATTATAGTGAGCCACAATTTACAGCCGTTTGATTTGAATTGATGGTCATGATTAAATCCGGTTTTCCAATAGAAAACCACCATCAAAACCGCCCTCCCTCCTCTTTTTATGGAAAATCTTAACATATATTAACTACAATTCCGACTATTATGTTCGATTTGGAAATGTCACAACCGTCTCTTGTTTTTTTGGACGGAAATGCAGGAGCAGAATGAGAGCTCCCTTTACGGAAGTAATTTATTACTTTCCATATTTTTATCATTATCATAATCAGCCGTCGATACATTATCTTAATTAGTTAATCAATGCTTTCCATATTAAGATTGATTTGAAATTTATATATGTAAAGTCGGAACATGTAATAAGAATTGTATTTTACAATGCAAGAAATTTATGTAATATAATATAAGGTATTTCAAAATATCGTCATACATTTGTAAAATTCAAACAACTTTATTAAAAAAATAATCAAAATTTAATATTTATTAAGTACATAAATTCAAAATTTTAGAGTTTTATTATTAATTTAAAAAAGCGTAGTATACTTTATGAGGCCGTCATCTTTTTAATAAATTCGCTTAATTTTTAAATTTAAGTAGTATATGTTATTTCGTTTCATATCATAATATTTGTATTATTATACATTACAATTTCAAATTATTGTTCATTTTTTCACATTGTCAACTAACATTTTCATATTAAATCTGTTAATAAATTTTAAAATCCAAAACATAAATTTTGTAATTATAATAGATTTATTTTAAAAAAGTCTCATATAATAGCAACTTGTTAAAGTAGTATTCAATAAACTATACCAATAAAGTAATATTTTTTGTACTATTAGCCGTCCTGGCGTCTGTTTTTAAGAAAGTAGTTTTTCCTAATTTGTAGTTCCGCCTTTTTCTCTACTATCCCATTAAAATCGCACGTTCATATTCTCTATATATAGAAATGTTTTATCGTCAAAACCATTCCATATAATGATAGTGGTTTTGATCCCATCCATCCGATTCTAATCCAACCGTATTTATTGTTGGCTCACTATAATCTCTATGAGACCCCACCTCATTTGAAAGGGTCCCTATATATATATATATTCCCTTTTTTTTGGATATATAGATATATATATATATATATATACATAGAAGGGGTGTTATAATATTCACAAAAATACTAAAAAAAATAGTCAAAAGTTCAGGAAAAGGATCTTTTTGGGATTTTCATGGCTTTTTACTGTTTTTATAATTTTTGGGTATTTTTGCAAATATTTTTAGCATTTTTAAAATAGCTAAATCATAGCAAACAGTGGACTAGGTACTGGCCGTCACAAAAATAGAGATTAAAAATAGCTAACAGCCTCAAAAATGTTCCCCTTTAATTTTCTAATAACAATAATAAAATGTAGCATAAGTAGGGCCTGAGTTTATATTTTTCTGATTTTTCTTTGATTTTTTTATATTTTTTGAAGTTTTTGGGTATTTTCGAATTTTTAAGGTTTTCTTTTTGAGATTTTTAGGGATTTTTGGTCTGACACTAATATAGGACAAAATACACTACATATAATTTTTTTGGAATTTTTCAGGGCATTTTCATATTTTTTTGGGATTTTATGAGTTAGACAGGGACTTAAAGACGAGTTTTTGATTTTTAATAAATGCAAAAATGCAACAAAATGCAAAACTAAAAATATGGCGTTCAAGCATGACCAAACAGGGACTTAAGTCTATTTTTGCGAGATTTTTTGATTAAATATGAAGCATGAAATAAATAGACAAAGCCTTCAAAAATTAAATGGCCTGACAGGGGTATTTTTGCAAATAAAATAGTTGGCAGGGGTATACATGCAAAAATTACAACAAAGATACACTTTAACTTTTATTTTCAGGACCATTTCATAAATACAAGAACCCGGCAGGGTTTAGACGCAATTTTTACGCGCCTCACGTGGTTGCTGCACGTGAGGCGTGGAGGGACGGACATGTAAATAGGTAAACATCAGGGGGGTCCACTGCAATTTGTACAACTTATTTACAACTGAAACTTTTATTTTTGGGAGCAAACGCTTAAATACGAAAAGTAAGGGGTGAGGTATGAAATTTACCCCTAAAGAAGGCCTTGCATCCTGCGGCGCTGGGAGCGCCACTTATACACGTGGCAACCATCTGACGGCGGACTTCGTTTCGGCGATGAAGGGCCGGGATTAGAACGTCCCGGCTGATCTGACGGTGGGCGTGCTTCTTCATCGAACGGTTGGCGTGCTATCTGGGCCAGCCCTCTCGATCCAACGGTGCAGAAGGCAACTAGAAGAACTGGGAAGAAGCTCGCCCTCGGCGAGCTTCGATCGGGTAGCTCGGGCTCCTCCGGGCACCTCCCGCGCATCTGGAGCTCTCTGATCGTAGCTGGGAGGCCTCCGCGTCGTCTGACGGTGGTCTCATGGCTCCTGGGGGCCTAAGTCGGTGGAGCGAGGTTGGAGAAGAAGGGGGCCCCCAGGAACCTCTTCCTGGTCAAAGCAAGCCCAGAAGGGCTCGATTCCTCGTGGTACCTGCACAGGAAGAACCACGGGCGGGAGGGCTATCTCCTCGACCCGGGGTTATGAAGCTGTGGTGCAAGATGGAGGTGGGCGGAAGGGCTCCGGCGAACGGCGGAGTTGGAACCCTGATTCGCCAAGACCAAGGGTCCTGGGTTGATCTGATGGGTGTGATAGATGGAGAAGGTGACGAGGAACGAGATGGGAGGATCGGGGCGGTCGGATACAGTGAGGTTTACGATGAAGAAGTCGCCGGAGCGGAGCTCCGGCGAACTTCGATTTTTGATTTTTACGCTAATGTGATCAACTAACAACTAAGCTAACTACCGCAATGAAATGCTAACATTGAAAACTAACTAAGAACGCATTAAAAGGACAGCTCTTATACCTGGGGGCCTCCAGGGAGCAGGGCGGACGCCGGAGCTCCGCCGCGTCAAAATTCTCCTCCCTCCGGCCGAGTCTCGATGCTGGGCTACTCCCCCTGTCACGAGGAACAATCCAGGCACAAGATCTAGGCTTTAGGTTGGAATGAAAGTGGCCAAATTCGAGGAAGGAAGCGGAGCTTTTTATTTATAAACATTGGCGAGTAGCCTTATTGACCGGCGATTATTTCATGATCTAGAGAGTATTTGGTTGATCTGTGATTTCGGCGGGCATCATGGAAGATTAGGGAACAAATCTTGTGAAGGAAGCGTTGTCGATTGATGGATGGTGTGCCCGGGAAAAAGGGAGGAATTCGGGGGAGTGGACTGTTCAGAGCTGCCAGGCGTGGGATGGGACAGTTGACCAGGGGGTCAACGTTGGCCGGCGTCTCATTGGGCCACGTAAGCCGCTACGAGACAAAATAGCAAGTTTGAAGGAAGATTGATTTATTTGACATCCGAAATGATTTTATTAATTTTTGCTTATAAAATAAAAAATGTGTATTATTTCATGTAGTATTTATTCCTGATTTTTATTGAATTTTTCGAGGTGTTTTATTGTAGTTTTATTTTAGTAATGTGTATATGTATGTATTTACATGTATTTTTGGATATTTTATTTTTAATTTATTTATTTTCTTTTATTATTTTCTTGGCTTATTTTATAAATTTATAACTTATTTTTGTGAGTATAAAGATATTTTTGTTTGATTTTTATAAGTTTATTGTATTTTTAAATAAATAGGTCTATGTATTTGTAAGTATATATATAGGTACTTTACCTATATATTATACACATTGTATTTATTTAATTAATTTTATGTGTTTTTATTAAGGATTTGTATTTTTAATAGGACACATATACTATATACATTATTACAAAAATATAAGAGATTTGAATAATTAAAGAATGTTTTCCCCTTTTATTTGTGTGCATACTCCATATATGTATCTTGCCCATATATATTACATAGTTTTATTTTCTTTTCCAAATTATTTTTGTTTTTATTCTAATGTCAATTTGTACAGGAATTATATACATTATCTACAAAATTCTAAAAATATGAGTTTATAAAAATAATGAATATTGAATAAAATGAATATTTTAATCAGGTATTATGTACAAGAGGGGCCAAAAACCTAACTTCCACAGATGGACTCCAAAAATTATGAAACCAATTTTATAAAATAGTTTATGAAATGCTATATACAATTAAAGGTGAGTTTGGGTGATTTGGAGTTTTTATTTGCAAGATGTGGGTCTGTGAAGTTGAGATTTTGGCTTTTTATTATGTGTATAAAATGTACACTGGGTATTATTTTTACACAAACTCAATTTTGTATTTTTATTTACATTATTATCTACAACTTTTATGAACAAAGTTTCTTTATTTGATGGATAAATAATTATGCATAAAATAGGTGTCAAAAATGCATAAAGGGATGAGGTATTTATTGTATATCAGCCCTTATCTCCCCCTACTCTATTCCTTGTCGACCAATACCATGCTGGCCTTGGTCTCGGGGTTAGGGTCATAAAATATTTACAATATTTTATTCCTTTTTCTTTTCTTCTCTTTATTCTATAATTTTGGCATTAAAAACCTTATTTAATGTACAATTAATACAATGAATAATGAATGCTATTATGTACAAATTAATGCTGTTTACATGCATTTGCTGGGGTTTTTGAGGCCAAAATGATAGAATAAAGGTGATGAAATGGAGATTCATCAGAACACACGACATGTTTTCTTTCTCTGTGTATGATTGATGTGAAAGAAATTAAGAAATGAATATTCACAATGGATGGAGTACCTAGAAGCTTGTTGTAGACATCCTGAATCTCATTATAACTTTCTCAATATAATTTTTCTAAGATAATAAAGGCTTCACTTATGCAAGATCTCTAATGATTTCCGTATTTAAATCTTCTTTGATGCACTAAGGTCATTCATGTCAAACTCTGAACTAAGGAGCTTCTTCAGATCATCTATGTACTCTTTTCTAGGCAGTATCCAACATGTCATCAATGCACAGTAATAAATAGATTAAGGACCCATCCTCCATCTTGTTGTGGTAAACACAACAATCACCTGGACTCTTGTTGAACCCATGATCAATAATGAAGCTGACAAACTTCTTGTACCACCGTATGGGAGTCTACTTGGGCCCGTACAGGGACTACTTCAACCTCCATGCATAGTCTTACTTACCTTGAAATGCGAATCCCTCTGGCTGGATCATAAGAATGTCTTCCTTGAGGTCACCATGCAAGAAAGTTGTTGTCACATCTAACTGTTCCACCTCCAAGTCTTGATGTCCTACAAGATCTAGTAGCACCATTATAGAAATATGTCTTACAATGAGAGATAATATCATGTTTTAATCCACACCTTCCTTATGATTGTAACCCTTCGTAACTTGGCGTTCCTTATATTGGATGCCTTCACTGTTTGAGATTCCAATCTTTTTCTTGAAGACCCATTTCCATGTAACGACATTCCTCCCTTTTGGCAACTTAACAAGCTTCCATGTATGATTATTATGAAAATACTCCATCTCCTCACCCATAGCAACAATCCGTTGCCCATATTTCGCCTCTGTTATAGCCTCCTTGTAAGTGGAGAGCTCTAGAAACTCTGCCTCATCTATAACATGTAGCGCAAATGCAATCCTGTCTTCAAATTCACATCTATGTGGGCGATGTATCTCCCTAAAGGGACGATCAGTAGCAACACTTGGTTGTTAATGAACCGTCAATTGGCTAAGATAGAATTGTATCGATGTAATACGAGCCAAAGATAATCTCTTAGAAGATCACTAGAATAATCTCCGTAAAGAGAGAGAGGTATAATTTATATATGGATAAGTCATGGGTCGAACACAAGAACACATACTAAATATATTTCCTAATTATGGTTGAGATACCTAAGTTAGGCTAGGTCAACGATGCTGATAAAGATGTATGCATGGTATTTTTTCTATCTTTTTCTATGCAAGTTAAATAAATGATACAAAGTGAATGTCGATGCAATGCTAAATAATGCAACAAACAAAGAATGCTCCTGAATTAATTTCTACCCATAAAAGTTAATTAATTCAAATTTTAATCCAAATGACAACTCCATTAACCACTCCAATTCTATTATTTCTAGTACCTATTTCACTTAATGATCAATTACAAATACTTAGGATATAAATTATTAAAAAACAATAATGACAACATCTAATTATAATCTAAATGAAATAAGGATTCCATGGCCTCTTTAATTTCTCAAATTAGAGATAAGGTGAATTTATGGCGATTAAATCAAGGTGTATTAATTATGGATATGTCTGATTAATTAGTTAAAGAACATGGGCCACAATAGAAAGTAAAGCATGCCAAGAAAAAGTGCATAGAAAAGGATTTACAAACAAGACCAAAATCACTTTAATTATATTTATGATGTTATTAATTATTCATTCCATGGGCATAAATGCAAAAGAAACATAATTTACACTACACAAAATGTAACAATCAGGTCCAAAATGAGTCAAAATACAAGTAACTGAACCTAGATGTGCTTATCTGTAAATATTTAGGCGCACATGAGCATATATGTAAATCTAGAAACCAGATGGGCCTATGGTGCAAATTCTCCAAGCGTACATGTGATGCACACATGCTTGAACCTGGATGCAAATATGAAAAGCTGATGGGGCCAGGGCTGAAAATTCTCCAACCCAGTGTGTTAGGCACGTAAGGAAGAGGCTAGACGCGTGGCTCAGGCTTGGGAAACGGGGCACGCTATTGTGCCTCGGATACTCCAAGGCTTGCGGCTCGTAGTGTAGGCTCGTGTATTTATCAAAGTTGTTGTATCAGAGACATCCAAGGGCTCAAATAAAAGCGGGGTGGAAGGTCGTGATGCATCTTCAGCTAGATCATGCGGCTGATGTTGGTTCCTCAGTGGACCGTTGGATCAGAATCCAACGACACTTGTACTTCCCCCAGAAGAGCTGCTCCTCCTTGAGTGGTGGTTCTTAGGCAGAGCTCTGGTGGGTCGTATGCCTCTCCTCCGCACCCCTCTAGGCTCAATGAATATTAAGGAAGACTGCTGGATTGATGGTGAAGGTGATGGTTAGTCGAAGAAGACGAAGCACGAGCTAGAATGGTGAACAATGTCTGCTTGTCGGAGGCAAAACTCGAGATTGAAGAAGTGTTGCGGTATCTAATAAATGACACTTCAAGGGACCTACAATAGTTAAAATATATAGCCCGAGCAAGGAAGTTGAATGGGGTTGGATTGAGTGGACTGGAGGGCTGAATGGGGCGAAGAAGATGACTCCCTAATTGGGTTCTTCTCCCTTATAGGAAGAAGAAAGGATTAGTGTGGATAAGAATCTAGAGGAGGAGAAGGAGGGATCGGAGTACTGTGTGTGGATTAGGGATGTATGGTGAAGGTGTAGGACTGATCAGATGAAGGTGAAAGTGTGTGTGTTTGTGTGTGTGTGCTGAAGAAAAATGGAGAAATCAAAAGGGGCGAAGTACAGGGGTCTACCTCAAGACTAAGAAGGAATCGGAGGGTGAAACACCAGCCTGGGATTGAAGCTATGGATCTTTACGTCTTCTCTCAACGTGCACATAAAGCATGCAGATCAAGCAGCACTCAGAAGTGAGCTGCAATACGGTTCAACAATCATGGATCTTACTGGAGTTAGAACCTCGACCTTTGCTCAATATCTCTCACTCTCTCTATCATAGGAAGTAAGGAGAAGGCTCAGAGGAAACTCTCATAAATATGGATAGCCATGAACAATGGCTCGACAATGGTTTTGTGAGAAAATTGTTGAGTGAAATGTGATGGTTTCAACCGATGTTGGTTGGATCACATGAATAAGCGGATGGATATGGAGGAATTGGCGTGGATGAGGGACGAAAGAGCTGTCGGTTAGCATCGAAATCATGCCAAGACGACACATGGATCGACGGAAAGAAATGGTGGAAGCGACGCCAGTGAAGAGTTGCTTCTCCTAGGAGGTAACCGACAGGAGGTTGACGGCAATCAGTGGTCGTTGGATGGAGAGATACAATGGCCCAGATCAAGGCACGTAAGGGCTAATAGGTAGAGTATCAAATGATCAGACGCTTCAGATGAGAGTGGATGTGGGACAATTGGGACCGTATGATCAATAGATCTTACAGTTGAGAAAGTAGGCAAAAGATACAAGGGATTGGGTCATGTGGTGCAACCTTGAACGGGCATGTGGCCCAATGAAATAAAAGATAAGTAATAAATAATAAATAATAACAATATTAAATAGTAAATAAAATAGTTAATAGTGCTAAATAAAAAAGTATCCAACAAGAAACTTTTTGAGATGTACAACATTCATGTATAACTCAAAATTAAAATACATCATACATACATAGTATTATTTTTAAGCATTTTTACAGATTTAAAAATACTTATTTTATTATTATGCTTTTTGTATTTTTGAATGGAATTAATGTGTTATATATTATTTACAAGCTTACCCAAATTTTAAGAGATCTTAAATATAAAGAAAATACATAAAATAAGGAGAACAATAAACACATGCATTCAATAATTGTAGCCTTTAGTTATTTACAATAAGTAGCCTTAATAATTTACAATTTGTCAAAAAGTTAATTATATTTATTTAGTTGTTAAATTAAATCTACAGAGGGTTAAATAATACAGATAAAGTTGATGAATATGAGATTCGTCAGTTGCCTCTCCTCTTGTTGCTCAACTTCTGGTTGTTCAACGTCAGCCTGATCAGGAGTGGTGTTATCAATTGCTTGATCAGTACTTGGTGTTAGTTCGAACTCCACATGTTGGTGCACATCATCACCATCCATGCATCGACAGACTTACTACTCGAGTAAAGCATGGAATTCTCATCAAATGCAACATTCGTGCTAACAATAACTCTGCTCAAAAGGGGAGCAGATTCTGTACCTCTTAACTCATGCGTCATATCCTGTAGCACCTCTTTCTTCGCTCTTGGTTCTAACTTTCCTTCACTAACATGAGTGTAGATAGCATAACTAAAGACTCGTAAAACAGAATAATCAACATGATTACCATACCACACTTCCATAGGTGTTTTGCACTCAATGGAGGATGCAAGACTCCGATTCACCAAGTAACAAGTTGTATATATTCACAACTTCGGCCCAAAATTCTCTACCAAGTCCATCATTAGAGATCATGCACCTTAATATCTCCAGCAGCATCCCGTTCATTCATTATGTAGCTTCATTCTATTGTGGTGTATCTTTGACGATGAGGTGTCTCACAACACCCTCCTCCTTGCAGAACTCATTGAACCCTGATGAACAGAACTCCATCCCATTATCTCTACGCAGATGCTTTACATTCTTACAAATCTGGTTCTCCAATAAGATCTTCCATTACCTAAAAGTCTGAAATGCCTCGCTCTTGTGCTTCATAATGTACACCTGAACCATCCTGGATTAATCGTTAATAAAAGAGAGACAATACCTAGAACTTCCCAAAGATGGAACCCATAAAGGGCCTCGGCAATCTACATGGATGCAGTCAAGCTTCTCCTTCATCATGTGAGTAGCTTTGTTGAATTGCTTCTTGCGTTGATTCCCGAACATGCAATGCTCACAAAACTCCAGTTTAGATCCCTTGAGATCCACAATGAGACCCTTTTGACCGAGGATATCCATGCCCATTTTACTCATGTGCTCCGGCCGCATATGCCACAATTCTTAATCTAATTTCACATATTGTGATACCACTGAAATAGAACATGTAACTGTAGACCCCTGCATGACGTATAGGGTCTCCTGCTTGTTTCTCTCGATTACAACCACCCCTCCTTTGGCAACCTACATAACTCCACATTCGGTAACATACATATATTCTTTAGAGTCCAAGACTCCAAAGAGTATTAGGTTCTTTCTTAGATCCAGAACATGTCGTACTTCTACTACCATTCTCATGACTCCATCATGCATCTTGATCTTCATAGAGCCGATCCCTACAATCTTCCGCACTACATCATTCCTCGTAAGGATATTTCCACCATCTATCTTCTCGTAGGTGCAAAACCGATCTTCATTGGGAGTTATACGGTAAGAACAACCAGGATCAAGAATACGTGTTTTATACGTTGTCTTATGATCTGTGATGGTGAGAACTAGATCATCTTCAATGTCTGCGCCTCCTTGAGACATGACAACAACTGTGTAACATCCGGGATCCGCTAAACTCAAACTCGTCCGATTTTGGGTCCAATGAACCCAATAAAATTGTTGGTCAATGCCAACCAACCTAAAACGATCTATTGATCGAGAATCAAAAGTTGTTCGGGCAAAATCGACTAAAAATCGGTCGCTTCGTAGTACGCGCGCCGTGAAAAGCCGCGATTCAAATTCGGAAACCGCAAAACGAACCGATACCGTCATTGGACCCGATTCGACGAAACAAGACCAACAGAATCGACCGTTCGTCAATCAAAGGTCGTTTGATATTTTTAAATCACAAAATTTAACCTTAAACAAAAATCGTATCCGAAAATTTCGGGTATTCAAAACTCGATCGGAAGTATATCAACATTATACTCATATCGATCGTCGTTCAGAGACGATCAAAACGAGATATTGTACGTCAAAATCCGAGGCCCGAAGTGCGCATACGGTCAATTTTTATGTATGCCAAATAAAGAGAATTTAGGTTTAAAAAAATATTAAACAAAAAAATCAATATCTGCTACAGTGACTTTAGCAGCAAACAGCGTACGATTGTTGTTTTTTTTTTAAAAAAATCATTTGTCTATACAGCTGTACAAACTAAACAATAAAAAGTTGCCATGTTTGGCATCTAAACCTCCCACTTGGCAACCAATTAAGCCACACCTCTTTCTATATAAACCGGCCATTTCTTCTTGTTTTATTTCCACTTTGTCTCCAGTCTCAGCCGTTGAAGAGCCTCTCCAGCCCTTCTCTTTCCTCTGCAGCTGTGGTGCAGTAGACTGGGGCTGCTAATCCTCAAATTAGGACAACTGCTGCTCCATTTAGAAGACTAAATTTCAGTTCCAGCAGCACTGTTGTTGCTGTATGCTACTCCAAAAGTTTGAAGCAGCAGTTGTTTCCTCTCCATTGGAGCTTCCAAGTGCAGCCTCCAATCTGGAGTTGTGGTCCTGCAACCTTAGGAGTTTCTGCATGCAGTCCTTTCTCCAAAATTCTAGAATCTAAAAGGTACAATTTCCCTGCCTTCCTACCTTTGCTGCCATGCATGCATCTTTCATTACCAAACACTACACCTTGCATATGATGTTTAATGTGAAAATCCAAGGTTGCATGTTTTTAATTGCACCCATAATATGAATGATATATCTTGTTGGGCTGCATGGAGTTATCGGAATTTTTTTTAATTGAAAGATAGATCTCATTGATAGAAATCTAAGAAGTTAGTAGTGATTGCTTATTGAAGTAATCTAATTATGGGTTGATTGGGAGTAATCACTCTATGAGTCGCAAATATAAGATATATATATATATATATATATGGATTGTTAAGTTTGATTTTTTTAAAAAAAGGAATCCTATGGAATTAAAATAAAATGGAAGAAAATTTTTTAAAACTAGCAGTTCATCTGCTCTTAGTATAAATTCCAGAATGTCTGGAATGAAAAAAAAATGCATCCTGAAATTTTTCCAAAAGAGAATCAAGTGTTGTAAGCTCTTGTATGAAATTTTAATTAAACTTAGAATCTATATAAATTGGAATATGTGCATGTACAATCATGCAGAAGTTATTAATATTGAAATTGAGTAATTACTGTAATTAATTCCTTGACTAATTATAACAGTCAAACTGAAATAATGATAGGTTTAGCTAGCCAGGTGGTTTTTTTACATAAGATATGAATATAAAAGGGATATTAGCATTAGCTATTTGACTTATATTTGGGATATGTATATGTAACAAAACCCTGAAATTTCTAAATTTTGTATAACATACTTTCATGATTCTAAGAAACTCGTTTATGGAAATATGTTGAAATCTAGATGTGTTCGAATGTATAAGTAGATTTCACTGAATATTTATATTGAAAATACTACGCACTTACAAAGTTTTAAAGAAAAATATTAATAAAATAGCAATTCCTTTCATTCATTCTACAACTATACCAATTATTATTAAGTCTCAAAGTCTGTTCAATAGTTCCCAAAATCTATAATTTAACAACTTAAATAGGATATGGGTTGGAAAGTCCATATTTTATTTTAAGTCCTTTCATGTTTTACTGTAGTAGAAAAATAAGGACAACCAGTGATATCTAATTGTGGTCGTGTGATTGCAATTATGGGTTGATCAAGTTTTGATAGGAGTTATTATTTACCTATAGTAATTCCACAATTTCTATATAAAAAGGCTTATTATGGGTTATAGAGAAGTTATATCCAAAGCACAACTAAACCACATCAAGCGGGATCTGCTACTTGGAATCTTTACTTCCAAAAATATGCAATTCGGGTCCAACCTGGCTTAGATCCAAAATAGATATATCATTAAGTCACAGTCCAACACCCCTTTAGCCTATCCAACCCATCTAAGGAAACTCTTCTCCTAACTACCCACACATTCAAACTAAAGAATAAGATGGACTTCTTTACACATGTCTATATTTGACTATCTAACACTTGACTAAAAAAATAATAATAATGGAAGTCTTACAGTATTCAATTTGAGTTTCAAAGATAGAACATTGCTATATTTCCACCCACTTTATTCATTCCTACAATAATTCTGCAAGTGAAATCTCCATTTACTACTTAGTCTGTTTTCAAGATCGAACCTGAATGCTTAAAAGCATTCTTTCTTGTCTTACCTACCATTGATTTCATCAAATACATGTAAAATATATGAAAGTTAATGAAATGAGATTTTGGTGACAATTGTTCTATGAACTTGTGGTTATGAATGTTTATGTGAATGTCAGATGAAATTATTTCATTCGCGAAAAATTTTCCCCGTACTTTCAGTTACTTAATGCAATATTAATGAATGTGGAAATGTGAATGTGTCGTAAACGGGGACCCGGATCCTGAGGGGTTCACAAACTGTGGCTTCACTTTCTTCTTCAGGCAGTCCTTCCAATGTCCAGGTTCCTTGCAATAATTGCATATGTCCTTATAATTGTGATTCTTTTATGTGTACTTCCGCTTTCCTTTCTTCGTTTAGCCAGAACTGGCATGACTCTTTTCATGAGTCATAACTAAACCTGCAGTGTTTGAGTCATGCTTCACGATAGCCATATGCAAAGTTCCTGCGTATGCAGACTCACACGAACTTCCTATTGGGTTATCGATTCTCTACCCTCAATAAACGATCGAAAAAAATTCTCATATGAAAGCATAAGAGAAACCAATAGAATCAATGCAACATCCTCATCTTCAATCTTAACCTCTATGTTTCTTAAATCCATCAACAATGTATTTAAGTGATCTAGATGTTCTTTAAGAGATGTACCTTCTTGCATGCGGAGATAGAACATACATCTCTTCGACAAAAACTTGTTGGTCAGAGACTTCGGCATGTACAGACTTTCGAGTCTGAACCACAGGCTGGCCGTGATTTCTCATCAGCAACTTCCACGATGATCTCATCCACCAAACACAGCCTAATCGTCGAGTGTGCCTTCTCTTCCTGTACCATCAACTCAGAGTATGTGAGTGCCTTTGCCCTCCCTTGGTCCCTCCTATCATTTAGTATCTTGTCTATGATAAAGAGAGTAGAAGAGAGCCAACAACAATTGCAACTTGTGGTTCTGGAGTTAGATAAATAAATGTATCTGATTGATTCAAATTGAAGTTGATTCTAGTTGAAATTAGAGACATAAACCCAATTTTACTCAATATTTGACTAAAGGAACAATTTTGAAATATGACGATAATAGTCTCACAACTAGTACTCATAAAGTGTGACAAAGATTATGAGATAGCGGGATCACTACTTCACAGTATGAGCTTAAGCACAAGGTTAGTTTTCCTTCACAATGATTGTAGCCTAGACTTGAGTTGTTCCAAATTTAGTCAACAATTTTTTCACATGAATTTATGTAATAAAATATGAACTCATGTAAACCTTGTAATTGTATATATATTCCTCTAGATACCATGGGTTGGTACATATGCACACGCACGTACGTACGCATAATCTCTTATGTTTGCATGACTTTAGTCGTCCATCCTTCTATGGTGTATGCAAAGGAATCAATTGCAGTCCTCAATAGTGAGAATATAGTCGGGCTCGGATCATGACAGAAAGATATGTGTGATAAGTGCTTATGGTAAGGTTACCAAGATATACTAAATTAGGTATGGATGTTAGAATTTTCTTATGGGACTAATTATACATATATCATATATTCAAAAAATGGAAATATAT
Source organism: Ottelia alismoides (assembly GCA_037367405.1). Taxonomy (NCBI): domain Eukaryota; kingdom Viridiplantae; phylum Streptophyta; class Magnoliopsida; order Alismatales; family Hydrocharitaceae; genus Ottelia; species Ottelia alismoides. Next base: position 274,038 of record JAZKJV010010457.1, read on the forward strand.
GACAAATATTACCTTATTATTCTTGAATGAAGATTTTTTATTTTTGATAGATTGACAATATACATATATTCAAATCCATCTTTAAGGTTGAATTAATTATCAACTAAAATCTAAAGATGAAAGATTTTATAATTAGAAGGGACAACGCCAAAATTAGTTTTCCTAATGGGGGGAAACGATAAAGAAATATTGACTGAGATCTCATTTTCTATCAAGTTACACTGAAACTTGTAATTTTTAAAAATTAATAGCTATATTTATTAGAATTAATAGAACTATTTATAAAGAACTAGGTCTGAAATCAAGGTGGATAACAATCCAAATATAGCCTTTTCTAACTCTCGTAAAATATGAAAGTGAGTTAGAAGCGGGTGACTAATATTACTTAACAACTTCTGCTTAAGCATTTGGATAGTTGTCAAAATCAAGGTGGATAACAATCAAAATATAGCTTTTTCTAACTCTCGTAAAATGTCAAAGTGAGTTAAAAGTGGGTGACTAATACTACTTAACAACTTCTGCTTAAGCATTTGGATAGTTGTCAAAATTAAGGTGGATAACAATCAGAATATAGCCTTTTCTAACTCTCGTAAAATGTAAAAGTGAGTTAGAAGCGGGTGACTAATACTACTTAACAACTTCGGCTTAAGCATTTGGATAGTTGTCAAAATCAATGTGGATAACAATCAAAATATAGCCTTTTCTAACTCTCGTAAAATGTGAAAGTAAGTTAGAAGTGGGTGACTAATACTACTTAACAACTTCTGCTTAAGCATTTGGATAGTTGTCAATGAGTCCAGTTAAGGCAACTAGACCCTAGCAAGTTGTTAAGGCTAATTTTCTGTGATAATGATCCATACATGGGCATGGGATATTACATAAGGTGTCATATTAACATGTAAAAAGTAAGAACTCTCTAAGATATATATTGCATCTGCAACTAGACGCAAATTCATAAATATTCGGGGTTGTATATATAAAAACACATTTGATTAGTGGTTAATTGTCGAGTTGAATAGTTAAATGTGCCATCCCTATTAGCGTTATCCGTTTGACATTATCTACAGAAAAAGTGGGTCTCCTCCTTTAATAATTGTATCAGTCGTTAGGGCTAAACTAATAATTAATATATAGAGGCTTTAACAAAGGTGTAAGACCTAACCACTATAGGATTACGTTGATTCCAACCTATAAGTAATATATTTTTTTTCGTATTCTTGGTTCCCGTACAAGTATGGATTTCTGTATCAAAGTTGTTACTGCTATTTTTTTTATGAAAAAGAGAGTGATTCTTATCGAATTAACCCCCTGCTTACTTTCACGAAGTACAAAAGGAATGGTCAATTTCTTTTTTACATCCATTTCTTTCATGATTGGAAGCTTGATCTTATTCAATGTGAAGTGACAAAGTGAAAAAAAGAGGTAAATTTATATACCCCTTTCAGGTCATGATTTATGTTAGACAGTGAGATTTACAATATGGATTCTGTTTTTTTTATCATGCTTTTCATCAACTTCATGACACGATTCTCTCATTTGATCTTAGTTGTTTCTCTTGAAAAGACGTCGCCCCTCTAAAGATCCAAAATATTTTGACGAGTGTCTTTTCTAACAAAATAATTGAGGACATAAAGGTGAAATTTGGCATGACCGTTAGAAGGCAATTTTTCGGTGTCTTCAAGCTGATCATGCTCAAGATTTTATCCTTGCCATTCCTATTGACGGACTTGGTCTGCACATGTCACTGGTGGAGTATCACAGTATCCCCAGATATCGCCTCATGATTCCTTTATTTTCAGCTGATGAGATATGTTCAGCTTGTCGTAAGGCATGCTTAGGCACTTTTGGGGATCATCAGTTCATTGTAGAGAATGTTAGAAATACGATCTTTTAGAGACGTTTTATTGGATGTACTCAGATGTGCAGGTGTTGCTGCTAAGAAAGGGGCACCTGTGAATTTTTTAACCGATCTGCAGGAGAGAAGATCCACATTTAGACCTGCTGATATATTAATTTTTGGATGGGTCGGAGGGAAACACGCTTGTGTAAATTTGACAGGGGTTTCTCCGCTGGTGGGGTTGAAGAGCAGGACCTTCACAGCATAGCATGCTACCCTTAAAGGTGCCTCAACAAAAGTGGTGAAGCACGAGAAAGTGTGCATTGAGAATCAACATGCATTCATCCCTTTTGGTTTTGGTACTTTTGATTTCTTAACATCAGAAGCTGTTGAGCTTTTGAAGAAGGTTCAAAAAGTCTTGAGCGGTAACGTTATGGTTCCTATGGATGTAGTTTTTAGAAGATTTGATTTTGCAATTCAAAAAGGACTAGCGGCACAGATTGTTGTCCGCTTGTCTCCAATTTCGGTGTAACACGTTATCATTGTTATTTTGTGACGAAGATTGTTTCAATAATATAGTATAGAACTCAATAGTTTGTATTGTTTCTCGAGTGTCTCGCACCTGGAAGGGAGTGGAAGTGCATATATGTCTTCCCCAAATGCTGATATTCAAAACAAGCAAGCCCAAGATAGAGTAGTCATGCCATGTTTGAATCATCCATTTTGCCTCTCTTGCACAATAATTATTCACTCCTTATTCCTCGAAAATAATCGAACAAGATCGTTCCTTCATCAAACGAGATCTTACTTCTAATGTTAATATTAACTTCTTTACTATCATATCCCCTATACCGTTGATCAGCAACATTCATCCTCATATAACGGAAATGAACGAGAACACAACATCGAGGGCATTCCGATTGTAACATCTCCAAACATAATCCTATATCTAAAATCCGCAAAGTGTGAAAGTCAGTTATAAGAGCGAGGGATTATTATCTGGTAACTTGAGCCCAAACATTTTGTGCGGTTGCCAATGAGTCATCTGAGTTCGAAATCAACAAGTTATCAAATGTAATTTTCCTCGATAGCGGTGATCCGGAAATCTAAACTCGGGACGTTAAACCAGTTCAATCACGACTCAATCACTCGAAAGAGGGGAATCAAATAGATTCTACTTTGCGACGAGAATCAAGAATATCCAAAATTACAAATTTGACGGCATCCATTAGAGATCCTGCATGCACCGTCCGTGATGTGGATATATAGATGGAAGAACAGCAGTCAAACAAAGCGATCTGGATCTTCCATTCTTCGGCCTTCAATTCTTCTCGTGGATTTCACGAGATCTGCTCGGGACCCCATCGGATCGTGAACCATTCTTGACAGCAACTGCTCGAACTCCATTGGGAGTTTGTTCGAGAATCTCGTGCTCTCTTCTTAGATCTCTCTTTTTATCCATTTTTATATAAATCTGAGAGCATATCCAAGTCGAGAGATTTCAGACTTCGATATCTGTAAACGGAATTTTATATATCAAGGGTTTAAATGGGCTGCCCTTGGGGGAGCTAACTTGGCTCCCCTGCCTTATTTCGTCCGGTTTTTTTTATTTTTTTTTGAAAATTTCTTCCGTGAAACTTCATCACTATATCCCTATATTATGTCATTAAAATTTTGTGCGAAACAGAGACTCCTACGGCCTCCATCCAGACAATCATTTTTTAACGGTAACAAAATTGCTAAAAACGACCCCGTCTGGATGGAGGCCGTAGGAGTCTCTGTTTCGCACGAAATTTCAATGACATAATATAGGGATATATTGATGATATATATATATATATATATATTATAAATTGGTAAAATGGGGCTGCCCCCATGGCGGGAGCTAACTTGGCTCCCCCCACGCCATTTCGCCCCCTTTTTTATTTTATTTTTCAAAATTTCTTTCGTGGATTTTCATCAATATATCTCTATATTATGTCATTCAAATTTCACGCGAAACAGAGACTCCTAAGGCCTCCATCCAAAAGGGTCATTTTTAGCAATTCTGTTATCGTCAAAAAATGACTGTTTGGATGGAGGTCATAGGAGTCTGTTTCGCACGAAATTTTAATAGCATAATATAGGGATACAATTATGAATATTCACGGAAGAAATTTTCAAAAAAAATAAAAAAATCGAACGAAATAACGTGGGAGGAGTCAAATTAGCTCCCCTCAGTGGACAGTCCCATTTACCCCTATATATAAAAGCAAACTCTAAAATCTAATGACACGAGATGTTTGAATTGGTGGCAGGAAAAAGCAATGGATTGGAGCAAATCTGTCAGCATCATTGAAGACAGCAGCACAATGGGATGGAGTGTATCGAAGTGTCCCTTTCGACGTAGACCTAATGAAAGATAAAATTATGGGGGTCTTTTTGCGAGCTTATGTGCATGCCGATGTACTGCATGCGTTCCTCTTTCTTTCCCTTGAAAATGATAGCAGGTTCGTATCTATTCCTCCCACAATTATTCAGATTAAAGTTTCCGTCCATTATTATCGATGCATTTCCAAACAATAGGGACAAACTAATAACGATACTAGAATTTGCATGAATCATTAAAGGCGAGATTTTATTCTTCTGTAGGTATAACATCTTTTTCTTGCGTATTTGTTTTGTACGTAGATTGCCATCAAGCATTGGACAAGAAAAAAGATTCCGTTGATATCTAAGCAAAATTCTCTTGTTTTCTAGTACGAATGGTTTTATATATTTAGATGAAATACTCTTGTTCGATTTTTAAAGGATTGTCTCGGTCATTATTCTGGTTTCTCTTGGGCATGATCATCTCGCCTGCCTTATCGATTCTTTTATAATAAGATACCGTATTTTTCGAGTTTTGTATCGTGTCATGCTTTGCTCAATTTATGTATTCCTATGCTATATAAGCTTGCCCCCTTACCTTGGAATTCTGGCTTTGCCACTGAGACCTTTTATGGACTAATAAGTTTTGCGCGCAATTAATTAGTCTTTAATAAATTTTCATATTTCCTTTTATATGTGGTTAGGGTAGGGTTTGAATATCCTTGATGATTGTGATAGTTGGCACATCTATGGGTTAGGGTGACTTCTTTTTAAAGGCATATATAGTCGTGAATTAGTTCCTTCAACAATTGCCAACTATCTCTATCTATAATTAATGTTAGGATTAGTGACATATATGCATGAATTAGCCTCGTCGGATTTTTTAAATATCATATATATATATATATGGTGCACTTGAATTGAGGTGTCACATTTCCTTGCTTATGGAAATGTGTCATATTAGGCCATTGGATGATCACTGTATGAGTGAGATTGAAACCACTAGGTGGTTTTCGTGCCAACTAACATTCCTAATATGTAGGTGGATTAAATTAGTATAATACACGTCATTGATATTTCTATATTTAGATATATGCTACATGATGTACAGAATTTTCCAGAATTATCCGAATGAATAAAGGTTCGTTTTTTGAAATAACTGTTAACAATTTACAAATGATTGAGATATTTTACAATTCTGTGTTACAAATTACAAAAGAATAACCACTGATATTCGCAAATATAACTCAAATCTGATGAAAATTTGAATTTTTGTGTGTGGATGTGTTTCCTAAAATATAGGGTGGTTTGATCATGTGTTAACTAATTGATTTACATGTGTAAAAGATTCCTAAAATGATGGGATTTTTGTTACAACTACATTTCCTAATCTATTAGATGTGGTAAATTTCGAACACGTTAAAAATTACATGTCATATGCCATATTAGTTTTAGCGGTTATTAAATATGCGGTGTAATAAATGAATCCGTATTAAATAAATAGTCCATATTTCACATTCACCACGCTTATTTTACATTCCATGCAGGAAGTTTTCGTCCATCCAATGCCATGTAACATATGTTACAATTGTAATTTGCATTTTACATTTCTCTCATTCTTTTTACATTCGTCTCCTATTTTTCTGCAGTCAATTCCAAATTGATGACATCCGCAAGATCCGGTTGTCTCAATCTTTATCCTTTTTCCTCTCATTGAAAGTTATCCAAGTGACCTACATAATATAAAAATAGAATAAGATATTATAAATAGAATATGGAAGCGTAAAATGATTGTAGGTAATATAAAAATAACTTGAATGTGTTTGTACATGTAGTGCAACAGTCATTTGGGTATAAAATACATTATGACATTGTGAAAATGAGACAAAACATGTAAAATGAGCGTATGTATTGTAATTAGGTGTAATGCATTGTAAAACGATGTAATCAACACTACTTAACTTAAAACCTGATGCGTATATATGGATCATGCAATCAAAAGCAGTGAACTTGAAATTAAATAATGAAGTCTGGAGACATGGATTAAAAAATAAAAAAGATAATGAAGACTGGAGACATGGACTGAAATACGAAATAGATGAGAAACAATGATCTCTAATCGACGATAATCGATGATTGGATAGAGATGGAATCAAAATGAAACGTGGAAACATATATCAAATCAAATCAAACTAACCTGGAACTTTTTTAATGGATGACTACAAAGAAAATGAAAAAAATGATTACTAATACGCAACGTCCATGCGCAACCATCTCATGTCACTCCATGCATCGTCTTCTTCATCGTCACGCACCACCAACGCCATTGTCACACACTTCCATCGTCATTGTCGTCCATTCATCCGCTGAAGACCTTTTCTCGTCTTTTTCCCTCTCATTCGAATGAGATGCTAAATTTAGATAATAATTGCTCACAATCAATATTTAGCAATATAATCAGGATTGAAACAGAAGAAAGATATTTGTTTCTATAGATAGTGAATTGGAACAAATTTTAATAGTGGATTTCATGTAGAATGGTGGTTTTGTCGAGAACCGTTAATCAATATCGGGCGGTTGATCAGAGGTGTTACACCATTTGTATGGTAAGGTGACACCTCAATTCAAGTTTTCCCTATATATATACACTTGTAATTTCACATGACTCTTCCTGTAATCCTGACCATAGAATCTCGGAGAGAGCTGCTCATTGTACCCCCACAAAACGATCTCGTGAAGGAGAGAAAAGAGCACATCGTGAGTAGGGGTGTAATCGGGTCGAACCTGAGCGAACCTACATTTTTTAGGTTCGGTTCGTTTATTTAATCAAATCTAAACTTGTGTTTAGGTTCGGTTCGTTTATTTTTTTTAATCAAAACTGAGTTGAACCTTTATTTTAATCGAATCGAACATAAGCGAATGTCGAACTTTAAAATATTCAAATGAGATGGGTAAAAGAAAAGAAATGGAAATGTGTGTGCATGTCTATAATTAGAATAAATATTCATTCAATTTTTTTGTTATCTAACTCTTCTTCCTCTTTTGAAAAATCTAGATTAATAAGGATTCTTCTCTTTGAAAAAAAGTATAGTTATAATATATGTTTATATCCGTTGAGATGAGGATAAGGAATAATATCGGAAAAAACGATAAGTAAAGTTTATGCTTATTTTGTTGATTTGAGGATAAAGAAGGGAAAAATACTAGACACATAGATGATGTATGTTGTAACCACGATGTGACTATTTACTTCGGGATAGTTTATACCGAGATAAATCCTACTTATCCCACAAATATTCACTTATCTTTGGACAAAGTCCACTTATCTCGAGAAAAAAATCCACTTATCTCAAAATAAAGTCCACTTATGAGGATAAGTATTTGTAAATATGTATATATATGAGTATGCTTATCAAGCTTTTAATCAATCGAACCTAAGAGAACCTATAATTTTTAAGTTCGGTTCGTTTATTTAATCGAGCTTAAACTTATGTTCAGGTTCAGTTCGTTTATTATCAAACCGAATCTGAATCAAATTTTTAGCGAGCCGAATCTGAGTGAATATTGAATTTGAGAATTTTTTGACACCCCCAATTGTGAGCAGTAGACTTAGACATATTGCAGATCTACTATAAATTCTTGGGTTGTACGACTGTATGTGTTTTTCTAGTTTCTATACTTGTGTATTCATTGATCGGATGTGTTTCTATCAATTAAGCTTCAGTGCACCTTAAAAAGGGCAGAGAAGCGAGGGCATCGAATATTTGTACAAAACTACAAAATGAGGGTGTCATTTGTGCAGCTATAGTAACATTAAAACAGCTCACACCCATTGTTCGTCACATGAGGCTTTGTTCGATTTCCCATAATATGGACATCACCAATTTTGTCAGCAGTTTGGATCTTCTATTTATATTATCATCTATCCATTTTAGATCATTAACAGACGACAATGCCAACCCATTCAGCCTATGTGATGTGTACAAGCGCAAAATGGAGAAATAACACCCACACCCTCAAGCTTTCCTCCATTCGAAACAAATTATAGATAGAAGATGGGGGAAGATTTTATTTTTTTTTAAAAAAACTGGGTCAGATGGGACGTCCCAATCAACAGAATCGAAAACAGAATCGAAGCATGTTTGACACATGAAAGGATAGTTTGGCAAGAACAAGCAACAACCAACCAAAAAGAGATGGGAAACATACCCAGTTTTCCAGTATTGTTGAAACACTTCAATATCAATAAAATGGGGAAAAAATCTCATTAAATACATCGCACTACATTTCAACAAAGTGGTTTCATAATGAATGGCCAAAGTCTGCCCTCATACCACAAATAATAGAATGTCACTTAATTTTCTCTATAATAAAGTCAGACCCAAATAGGATCCTTGGACAGTGACACCTTAAGCTGGAAATGTCAATGCTCCATCACAGACCTATTCAAAATCCACACTAGTTCTAGGAGAACACAGAATGAAGTCCTGATGCAAACCCCTGATCTACATTTTCAGATCACTGACCGAGTCCGGTCTTCGAAACCATATGGGTCCCAATGCATAATCATTACAAGGAAGGAAATCATCAGATCATGCTCAAGAAGTTTGAGATTGCGACAACAATCAAGAGCTCAACACATCTAAGCACAAAACATTCATAAGATCCCGACACAAAAAAACACTAGATGCTAAGAATGGGATCGACAGGCGCGCAAGAAACGCAAGGAAAAAAATGCAGTGACCACAAAAGAACATAGCCTAAATCTTATATTGTCCAGTGATGTGTATTGCTGCCTTTTGATCCATGATCACTACACAAACACCTGAAATAAACAATGACTTCGACGAACCTATCCACAATCTAAGCTCAAAATGAATAATCCGCTTACAAGCTATTTTCTTTCCTTCTACGAAAACAGGAATAAGCTTCAAGAAAACTTCTTGCATGATATTAAGCATTTGTTCCAACTCAACTGCTTTTCTTTTCCAATAATCTTGCAATGCTATAACCAAGGATATTTTACAGGGTGGAGTATACATCAGGTATAGGAACATTAAACTCATCCAAAGAAGTACATGGCAAAGGGACACAACTTCAATGAAAAGAATTCCAACACAATGTAAGTTCTACTGGATTACAGATTTACATTAACAATGCCTGTGAGATTTTTCTCGGAAAAGTTCCTTTTTTATTACATACAGGAAACCTTCATTCCACAGAACCATGATTACCTCCTCAGTTCCTCAGGAAGCAATAAGAACAGGTTAATGAAGAATAGGTGAAAGAATGGATCTTCTCTTTTTCCTTTATTCATTCTAAAATTTGGTCATCGGAGACTTGACCAAAGATATCAGGGCATGATTCCCACTTACCTTGGTCCCTTGCCTCCCAGTATCCACCAAGGTAGCAATAAGTATCACTACCTTTTTCCTTCGCGAACCACCGAGGTTTCCATCCCCGTTCTTGCATCTTCCTTGCCTGTAACATTTCTCCAATTACTTTTACATTCTTGAAGTTTAGTTGCACATTGAAAGGTTAAGAGAAATGCACCCAAGCTACAGATTTTAATGCCATGCATTCAGGGGCACATTAGAGTTTTTGCAGAGATCAAAAGTTCAGGAAAGTGCAAACCACAAGATTGAGCCCTAAACAGAGGTTATAGCTTATATTGAAGCAGCCGCAACCAAGAAGATGGTGGTGGCTATGAGATGAGAAGACAAGAGCTTCAATCTAGAACCATTGGATACAAAGTAGGAAAGCATTATGATAGAATGATATAATTTTATTGAAGGGGCAGTGTTTCTTAAACAAAGTGGACACTCTAAAACCCTGATAGTGCAAAAGAGGAAAATACGATAGAGCCCTTAAACAAGACTAACTAAACAGAGAATGCACGAAAATAGACAAATATTATTGTTTAAGAACGAAAATTAAACTGTCACTATCTATTTGCAAAAAATTTTGGAATGAGAATGAGGGGGCATGTGTGAGTGACTACTGGTTTTACAGCTGCATTAACAATGATGCAGAATAACCATAAACCCCGCCTCGCTTGGGATTACAGATGAGGGAGAGAGGGTGTTCCCGTGTGAGGGTCCGTGGAGACCACCGGCAGAGAAGGATCTGATCATGGTGAGAGGGGGGTGTGAGTGTGAGGGCCACTGCTCTTGAAGAGGTAGAAGGTTCTTGGAGGATTGTTTGCCATAGGGAAAAGATCTCCTTGGGTCCATCGGGTGTGGTGTGCATGGGCATCGCCCGGCGGTCTGCGTTGCATATATGCATTGCTTTGTGTGTAGGGGCAGGGGTCACCAGCAAGACTATTGCCCTGTGCAGCATGCTCCCCCTGGTTCTCAAAAGAATCAGTCTAAAGATGGGTAGGAAACTCGTCGTCATGATTTGAAGAAAACTCCTTCACATGTGATGTCAGATCCTTTGCGCAGGTTGTGAAAGGGGCGTCCTTCAGTCCGCACGAGATGATGAAGGATCCATATCAGAAGAAGACTGATATGCTGATTGGCTCTTCTGTCTTTGATGGCTTGGCTATCTCAGATGTGGAGGCAGAGGTCAAAAGAAGAGTTGTGCTCTCGTTTACTGGGGATGTTGTTGCGTTGGATGAGCACTTGATTTGCATTCGTGGTCTCTCATACTTGGAATCCAAGATGCTGCCATCGACGCTTCATGAAGAGGGACGAACCTGGTGGCAAATGCCTCGATTTGCTGATGGGGATCGGAAGGGGTTAGAATCTCTATCAGTCAGGGTGCATCGTCGAAGCAATTATGCAAAGGTTCTTCCTAAAAAAAACAGCATAACTCAAGGATCCATCTGGCTGATTGGGATACTGTCACACTACCAAACGGGGGTGGTTTCGGAGTTCTTGTTTGGAGACTATGAACAGAACCTTGATTCTAAAATGGATTGCTAGGATCTGGGTAGCAGTGCGGACCTATGTTGCAGGCTAATCAGTGGCATCTATGGCGTTCAGGCTCAACGATCCCTCAAATACCGCCCGTATTTTCTCCCTTCCTCCATCTGGAATGGAATCTACAATGTTCTGCAGTTACCTCGGCTTTTCTACCTAATCTTAGGAGACGGTTGCACCTTTGCTTTTTGGATTGACAATCGGACAGATGGGAGGACGTTGGCGGCTCAATTCCCCTGCCTCTTTGCTCTCGAGACAAACCATGAGCATTGGTTTCAGAGATTTGGTAGTATGTGGCTGCCAACCTATCGATTAAACTTCTCTGATCAACACCTGTCGGATTTCATGCAACTCTTGGAGGCGATTAGCGGTCTGCAAGACCCACATGTGGCAGAGACCATTGGATCTGGAGTGATGGAGATTTCAACATACGATCATAAAGAGCTATTGATAGCCACCTGCAGCAGCAACCTTCCCGTTGCGACAGTATGGACTATGTGCTTGTTGCATAATGGGGTTATCTTCCATTCATAATGTTTATATGTAGAGAATGTGATCATTCAACTAAGGACTCGCCTCGAGTCATCGTTATTGTAATCTGGTGGTCTACTCTTTAATAAATATTCCTGGGCCATCTTCGTGTGTTTCTCCTTTTTTGCCTCAAAAAATACTGTTTAAATATGGAGAATGTCAACAACGGTTAAGTTCAGGTTTGTTAAAGTCTGTTTATTCTCGTATTCAAAAAAAGGATAATTGGGTGGGTAGTGGTTATAACCATTGGAGTTTCCCCATGTTTTCATCTCTCTTTTTCCTTCTCTCTGTGCATCTTTGTGTTTTTCTTCATTCCTAAAAACCGTGTACTGATGTGTCGTCTTCTTCTTCTTCCTCTCACCCTCTCAAATATTCTCTCCACCTCGAAATTCGATTTGATCAGGATGCCATGCATGGATGCCCCCTGCATCACTTTTGTTAGAGAGTTGATATGCATGGTTGTGATGTTCATGGGGGATCTGGTTTGGCTACAAGTGGGAAGCACATCAGGTTCAAGGTTAGTATTGGCAAGTCCGTTGATGTTCCTTTCGGTATGAAAGAGATGGGAGTGCAGGAGGGAATCTAAAATACTCCGAGGGCGTACTAGGCTCTAACGTATATGTTCCATAATCTAGAGGGAGACTTCGACTGGTTGATTTCATATTTGTGGAGAAGCTCAAAAGGAAGTTGATTCCGTGGAAGGTTTCTTATTTATCGATGGGTTGCCAGCTTGAGCTGCTCCAATCTAAGAAAGTGAAGGTCCATATTTCTTTCTTTCCACGTGACTACTGCATGTTGAATCTGTTGGTGGAAATGAGCAATCTGTTTATTCCATAGAACCCTAGGCTCTTTTATATAGAGAGAACCTGTGGGTAAATTACATAAGATGCTATAGAGAAAATAACAATAAAGAAAAAGATACACCGACTACAAATATTCTCTACACTCCCCCTCAAGATGGAGCATAGATATCAATCATGCTCAGCTTGGAAGAGCATATCTGAAAAGGTCCTCTGAGCAATGGCTTGGTAAAAATGTCGGCGGTCTGCTCCTCTGAACTAACATGTGAAGTAGAAATCAAGCTCTTATCGATCATATCTCTAGTGTAGTGGCAGTCTACTTCGATATGTTTTGTTCTTTCGTGAAATGCTGGATTGTTGGCAATAAACAAAGCTGCTTGATTGTCACACTATAGCTGCATGGGTAGAGGTACATCTATATGCAAGTCTTCTGATACGGCTCGAATCCACATCATCTCCGTGCTTGCTTGCGCCATGGCCCTATATTCAGATCAGCACCGGATCTCGCCACAACAGTTTATTTCTTGCTTTTCCAAGAAACCAGAGAGCTCCCCACAAAAACTGCAAAGCCTGAAGTAGACTTAGGATCCTTAGGACACCCTGCATAGTCTGCGTCAGCACAAGCTGAAATAGATAAATCTGTGTTCTTTATAAACAGCAACCCTGAGCCTGGAGAAGACTTTAGTTACCTCAGTATCATGTATATAGCATCCATATGTACCTGTCTTGGTTGCTCCATAAATTGGCTCACTCGACTTACTGCAAAAGCAATATCGGGTCGAGTTATGGTGATGTAAAGAAGCTTACCCACCATCTCTCTATATCTTCTCCTGTCCACCTCTTCAGTGTCATTGTCATACAATTTCATACTTGGATCCATAGGAGTGCTCGGTGGTCTACATACAACCATGCCTGTTTCAACCAGCAAATCTGTAATATATTTCCTTTGTGTCATCACCAGACCCTGTGCATTCCTGGCAAATTCCAACCCCAGAAAATATCTTAGGGTACCAAGATCTTTCATGACAAACTGACGGTCCAAGAATGCTTTTGCCATCTCTACTCCCTGAACATCATCTCCTGTAACCAGAATATCGTCAACATATACCATGATGACAACTGTACCTCTAGAAGTCTTCTGAATGAACAACGAGTGGTCCGCATTTGATCTTTTCAATCCTTGTCGTTCAAATAGGTGGGAAAACTTCTGGAACCACGCCCTTGGGCTCTATTTAAGGCCATATATCGCCTTGTGAAGTCTACACACCATATGATTCTCCCCCTCAGCAGCAAACCCCGGTGGCTGCTGCATGTAGACTTCTTCCTGCAAATCTCCATACAAGAATGTGTTCTTGACATCAAGTTGAAATATGGACCAGTCACGTACCACATCAACAGAAAGAAGAATGCGAAGAGTAGAGTGCCGGGCCACTGGAGAGAATGTATCCAAATAGTCCACACCATAGATTTGAGTAAAACCTCTCGCAACAAGTCGTGCTTTGTACCGGTCAAGACTGCCATCTGCATAGTACTTTACTGTGAACACCCATTTGCAGCTAACAATAGAAGCGCCAGATGGAGCGGTAACCAAGCTTCATGTACTACGGGATTGTAAAGCATGCATTTCTTCTTCCATAGCCAATCTCCAACAGTCAATTTTCATAGCCTCTTGATACGTCCGTGGTATCTCCACCGAAGACAAAGCTCCAGGAAATCTTTGGAAGTCACCTGTGAGTAGGGATGAGCATTGGGTTGGGCCGGCCCAGCCCGGCCCAGCCCGAACCCGAATTATTTATGGGTCGGGCTTGGGCCAAAGATGTAGGCCCATTTAATAATTGGGTCGAGCTTGGGCTTAGCCCGGCACAGCCCGTTAGGCCCGATAGCCCGACCCACATAGAAGCCCAAAATTAGGCATGTTAGGCCCGATAGCCTGGCCCGCATAGAGCCCATATGTGTCTAGACTTTGATCTCTCACTTTGATACTGAAGGATATGGTTAGATCCTCAAGCGCATCACGGAAGCGTGAGCGTCGTATCGAATACGACGAAGAGCGACTAGTCGCACTAGTTGCTCGATGCAGCGGAATTTAAAAAATTTTATTACGACGAGACCACATGATCCAAGAACACTTCTCGGATCGTCTCGTCTAAACCACAAACAAGTAATAGGATTACCTCTTGAAGCGTGGTTGCGATCAAGTCTCTAAACGAAGAGACCTCCTGTCTCAAGTCCGATCCGACGGAGGAGACGCTTGCGAGCGCGGGGATGAACCGCGTGCTTCTCGCAATCCATGTTGATGATCCAAGCGGCGGATCTCCTGATCTCGACACACGAGATCCGACGTCTTCTTCACGAGCGAGGCGCACCGAAGGAGACAGAGATCCACGAGCAGACGAACGGGCAGCATAACGACGATGCTGCAGCGATGGAGAACCTCTCCATGGCATCCATGGTGGACGGCCATGAGAGGAAGAGAGAGGGCTGACATCTAGAGAGAAAGAGAGAGAGAGATGTGCTACAATAACACATGTTGTGTAAAGAGAGAGCATGGGTATGCCTCTCTATTTATAGGGTTTTGGGATCCATGGATCTCAATCCATGGGACAACACAAATCCAATAGTTCTCATTGATTGTGTTTCTTTCAGTGGCTAAGATTTATGTTGGTAAAAACCAACAACAATTAATTTAATAAAAATCAAATATATGTAGAATATAATTTGATTTATATTAAATCAATCTCAATTAGAGAAATAGGAAAGGAGGCAAGCCTCCTTCCATAAGAAGGGTGGACGGCCACCACATTCCTTGTGGGAATTGTGGCCGTCCACTCTTCCTATATGGAAGGTGGATGCCTCTCCTATTATATGAGATTGTATTATCTCATAATTCTCTCTAATATCTCTCAACAACTTTTGTTGAATATTATTTCACAAAAATAAATCCAATTTATTTTGTGAACATTGCAATCATGCTATTGGAAAATTGTGAATCACATTCACAACCCAAGACAAAATGTAATTTACATTTTCAATTAATTAGACAATGTGTATCCAATACACATTAATAATTAATCTATTAATATAAATTATATTTAACTCTTGGATACACATTAATAATTAATCTACTAATATAAATTATATTTAACTCTCTCCAATACATTATAAATCGCATTTATAATATATTATGAATAATTGGATGTTACTATCCACATTATTCTTATCCATAATAATTAAATCACATTTAATTATATTGGATAACTTATTCTCATGTGCTCAAATAATATGAATCACATTCATATTATTTACATCTTTGATAATCAAATCACATTTAATTATCTAAGATAACTCTCTTTATAATATGAATCAAATTCATATTATTCATGATAATTAAATCACATTTAATTATCCATTTTCTCAATGCTCGGATACATATATCAACGATAGAATTATCCATGAACTCTTTCAAGGATAATGCGCTTTCTCCGCGAATACTTGGAGATAAGGACAGGGCGATTGTATTGTTCCACGTATAGTGACATGGATATTGAGATGATATCTCAAATCCAGATCGCGGGCCTCTCATAGATGCTTGATTAAATCAAGACCGCAAATCTAATCTTCTCATTGCATCTGAATCACATTCAGATCAATGTCCAACATTTGGACTAAGATCAGATTACTTCTCTACTGAGAGGAGTCACTAAAATCCAGACCCGTTTCATCACTTCCTAGGAATGGAAGCATCATGGTTATACAATCATTTATGATCACATCACCCTCAGGTATTCCTAATACCTGTACATCCTGCATACTGGAAGACTCAGAGTAAACCCGAAGTATGAGATCAACTTTACACTGTCTACTTCAGGGTTTTATCAGTAAGTTTCTCATTCGATCATATACTTTCCAAAAACATATATCATACCTAGGTCTTGATCATATACTTTCCAAAAGTATATATCAAACCTACAAATTCAGTCAAGCTTCCAAAGCGAGACGACCAAGCGCATGGAATTTGATTCTTCCCAATATCTCATGAGTGAGCTCATGTCTTCCGGTTCAGTAACTGAACCTGTATGATCCCTTTGAGAGATCGTATTACTCATATGCCCTTATATGCACACCAGCGCGCCGGTGTATAGACCTTGATTAGGTCATCAACCTATTGGTCTGCCAAATGTACATACTCAAACATATAGTAACACATCTGTCTTCGGTCAGAGGATGCGTGCCTGTATCGTGACAGCATACGATATAGGACTTTGGTTATCTCGATCTCGTTAAGTCAACTCTTTGACCTAACTAATCTGACACCTCCGAATCTCTATTCCTATTCAGAGGACCTGCATCAAGAGGTTGGTCAGATATCAGCCTTTAGAGAAAGGATTGCCATCTCCTTCTCAGGCTAGAGATCATCTCTTAATAATCATTTGATGGTGCTTGATGAGTCCTCAATCTAACTCTTTAGATATTCATCCAAGCACCAGCCTCTATGATTCAATAATTGAATCAACAGCTGTATGATCATTAAGATGGCCATGGTACACAACCCTAATTGTACTAAGGGACCTATTATGCAAATTATATACTCTTTATTTCAGATCAAGGAGTGAATTGCAATAACATTTATTGCATAATGGCTCGTCGTGGGCATGCATGTCCAACAATCTCCCACTAGCCCAAAGAGCCATTAATGGGCTAATCATTTAAACACACACTCATGTGACAATCATAGGCTATTTAGAAAATAGCTAGGTAAGTTGATCAGTCACTCTGTTCCCGCGAGACTACACCAAGTCCTTTTACGTACTTGCATATCCCCAGTAACAGTGCTCACATTTAATGCGAATGTTGCATCTCATGCAACCAATACTCAATTTTGTTAAAGCTATTATAGGGTCATTGACACTATAGCTTAATAATTTGTTATAACCAGTATTTCCATAATCCTTATCAGAATACCTTTATCTCTGGAGATCACTATCTCTAAAGGTATCCAAAGTTAAGACCTTTTAGATCACTATCTATATAGTCTTAAGTATTTGAAGATAAGACTTTAAGATCACTATCTCAAAAATCTTATCATCTATGAAGATTTTGTTATTACTGCAATCAAGTGTTTTATCTCCATAGTAGGATTAGTAACATTTTACTACTCCCACTGCATGGCAGACATCTGGCTCTTGTACACAGTTAGCATACACTCAGCTTCTCATAACTGATGCACAAGTGCAAGCAGTTCTAGCATTCACTTCCTCAACTCTTTGAGGTGCTATCCCTTTAAATAGGTCAGTACCATATCTTTAAGGGATGGAAGCCTTTCTTGGTAATTCTAATAATAGAATATGTCCAAGGTGTACTACAAAATGTGACAGTCCCAATATCCTCTTTCTCTTTGCTTCTGAACAATTTCAGAACTAAGATCTAAGAGGTATCCTTGAGATCATATCTCAAGGTATGGAACAACCAAATTATAAAATACTTACTAGTATCATCCTTAGATCATTCCAAATGATTAGGATATTATCTACATTTAGCACGATGAACACAACGGCACTCCCACTAAGCTTCACATGGTTCATCAAGATTTTATCTGAAATCATAACATTTATAATTTCATCAAATCTTATGTTCCAACTACAAGAAGCTTATTTGAGTCCAGAGATGGAGTTCTTTAGCTTGCACACCTTGCTTTCCTTAACCACGAAGCCCTGGGTCAAGTTCATATGAATATCCTCAGAGAGGTATTCATAGAGGAATGCAATCTTAACTCACATCATGAAGATATCATAGTCAAGTTGTGTAGCTATAGTTAGCAATATTCTGATGGGTTAAAGCAAGGTCACCGGAGAGCAAGTCTCATCGCAAGCGATGTCTTCTCTTCGGTGTGTAGCTCATGGCTACGAACCGTGCTTTGAAGGTCTCTACCTTCTCATTGGGTTCCCTCTTTCTTTTAAAGATCCATTTAGACCTTAATGGGTCTTACCCATATAGGTGGATCCTCGAGGGTCTATATACAACACTTGTATATGAAGTCTACATTAGACTTTTATTGCTAACATCCATCTTTCCATGTCATGATCCTCGAGAACTTCATTACATGAAGTCCAATCATTTTCACATGGAATACATCCTCAAACTTATTTGAAGAAGTATTAGTGTTTCATCTTCAATTATTCTTTTAGTTTCCGATTTCAGGAGCCTCATTATCTTCTTAAGATTAAATGAGTTCCTTTACTTCATTTTATCTTGATTCTTAAGAGAGTCATCCTCTAAGAATCACATTCTCAGAGATGAGATCCTTTAAGAATCTCAAGGTCATAAAGTAGGTATACAATACCATCCTTTATTTTCCTAATGAAGTAGCACTCTCTAGTGCTAGATTCCATCTTACATGCATGGAACCTTATTAAGTATATAATGTAGTCTCTACTACATATATATATACCTTGGAAACTAAGAGATAATTATGCTAGGATTAATCATTGATTAAATCATGTCACACATGATCAGTTGTATCTCCTTACAACTTCATTGAGTTAAGGTTCATTAGGAGGATTGAGATAGGAATGATATTCATATCTCCATAAGGTGTTTCTTGAATTCATCTGATAGGTACAGGCTACCTTGGTTAGATCAAATTCATCTCATCTTCCTTCAAACTTTGATTCTAAACCAAAAAATGTGAAATCTTTGAACATTTCAAAGGTTTCTTAGGTGAAGAGAAGAAATTTCATATCATAAATAATCATTAACAGATATCACATATCCATAATGTTTACTATGATATAGATGATCTGCATACATCAATATGTATGAGATCCTGAATACCTTGACATCTTACACCTTTCCCAAGGGAAGGGTGTATTGGACATTTTACTTTGAATACAATATTCACAAGTATGTGAGATTTGAATCTTTAGACAATCTAAAGTTTCATGTCTTACTAGTCCATTGATCTCATCAATAGACATGTGTCCAAAACTTGATGCCGGATCATTATCAAATGATCTTTATCCTCCTATTGATCTTTAAAGGTTTAATTTTCAGTATTAGAAATCTTAATGAACCATTCATTAATTTTCTAATTTTGTAGAGTCCACTAGATTTTAGATTACTATCTGAAATATCTCCATCATAACTCTTTATGATAGATTTATCACAGAACTTATGTTTATATCCAACAATTAGAAATAAACAATTAGTGTATTCTAATATCTAGGTCACAGAGACATTCTCTAAGACTAAGGGCTCCCACTGAAAATATGAAGTTTATTGATCCAATGGAAATTGTTGCAACACTTGCATCACTGACCAATAAACCTTAAGATCAAATTTCTAATATTCTAATACATATGCAACCAATTGCAAGTGTCATTAGAAGATTGAGATACAATTATTAGACTTTATCTTATCAAATAAGTAAGTCAATATCAATGATTATATGTAGATTAATCTGATGTGCTATCTGATTCCTTCTCTAAGGATTCTAGATAGATTTGATAGTCATACTATCAACACATCAACATATTGCAGTATTGGCATTCATCCAACTCTTTGGATGGCATATGGAAGTCACAGAAGTACAGTCAACTCTTTGATTATACTTCTTGCCTGGGTCCAACCCATGCTTCTACTGCGCTCCCTTTATCTATAAGCAACCATTGCTTAAGACTAAGGATCTCTTATGTTAAATTCAAAAGAATTTAATGTAAAAGCATTTTGACATTTATACATGCTTCACCCAATTCATACAATATGAATATTATGAAGCTTAATGAATGACTAGACTATAGACAGTAGAATGATGACACTCATCATCTACATCCATTTAAAACTCTTAAAACATAGGTTCAGGTAGGTACTCAAACAATTTTGAATACATCATCTCTCATAGAGCTACTATTCTACATGATGTAGAGAACCATATCATTCATGATTAAATGTCAAGAGCACATATATATGCCAGAAAATCTTTATTGATTTTATAAGGATTATTTGATAATTACGATCATCATTGACATGTCACTTCCAAAGTACATTCGATGAGATCAAGACTTATAGAGATATACAAACCCTAGGGTTTTAGTCCTATTGTCTATTTAATTATCACTTCTCATTATTATGAGGAAACTTGCATATTGCAACCACATACATTGTGTGTCCAATTGCAAGTACAATATCTGGATCATAGGGTCCAATCCACGATATTTTACTGATTATTATTGAGTATAATATTGAGTGGGTTTAATGAAGGATTATCTGAAATAAGAAATTTGCATAAATATATATATAAATATATAATTTACTTTGATTTAGGAATTTTATATCAAAGTTGTCTTGCCATGTCAACAATGAAAGTTCATTCCCTTAATCACTTTCAATGTAAGAGATATACTTACCATAATATCTCAAGCAAGATCTGGGATCTCCTTCCTTATCTTTGTTGCATCCCAATAATATGAGAACCTACAACTCGGATAAAAAGAAGCGGGAACACATTCCGCCATGCAAGTCCAACTTGCATCTCCCAATTCGGTCTTTAATACCCGGGCCCACCACCCCTAAGGTGATGTTGACCCGTCATTAATTGAACCAACCGTCAACAGGAATACAACTCGCTATGCGCAATCCAATATCGCCCCAATAATATGAGGACCCGATATTGGGGTCACTACGCATACGTCCTTACTCTTTCGAGAAGCGACGAGCCCGATCCAAATGGATCATATGCAGGAGCTGTCACTTCGGACAGGCGTCTCCCACATATAATATCTGGCGACGAAACCCTTCGCCTTGACGGGAGACCATGGATGTCACTTATGTGATCCTCCATCTCTTATTCAAATTATAATTAATCATTATGAATCACATTCATTACAATTAATTCTTCCAAGGGAAATAATAACTCTATTCATAATAGAGTGTTCTTAATTGGATATAATTAACTTAATCATATTAAATTAATTTTCAATCCAATTCAATCAACAAACTTGATTTTACTTGAATATATGGTATTATTCTCAAAGTACGTGTTAATTCGTATTTTAATAATTAGAAAAATACATCTTAATCCCTCGGACATTATCCCGGCCCTACCCTCTATCATGGCCAGTACCGGCGGAAGTGGGACGGACCGCATACGTTGCAACCCGCTACCCCAGCGATCCCCGACTAGACACCATATCCGCCTCGGGAAAGGATAATGCCAAATTGATTAATTTGTACTTGAGATGATCATCGGTTCTTCAACCGAAATTATACCATATAGTAATCAAAACAATTTTATTTATAAGGAAATTTGCTAGACAAATTCCCAATCCTATTCAAGCAAGAGTTTGATGATTGTGAATTCAATTATGATTTAGATCAAATCTAATCAATTAATTGATTGGGGCCAAGTCAATTAAGGAAATAATCATTCTCTAATATTTCACAAATATTTTTCATAATTATTTCTCGAAATTAACAATTAATTTCATTAATTGACAATCACATGGTCTTGATTAGGAAAGTAATTTCAGCAGTGACCCCTACTCACTAAAATTAGCATATCTTAATCAATTTAAATCCAAATTAAGCAAAGTCAATTTCTAAAGTTTGCTAATTTGATTTAGAACAGAAACCAAGTGATGTTTCACGCATTTCAAGGCGTCTCTAAACAGTAATTAACTCTTTAATTACGTTAAGATTCACAGTTCCCGTAACAGTGGATACATGTTCATTAAAACTACCATATCTAGAGCATACGAAATCCGATTTACGCAAACTCAGATCCTATGGTTTCCTTATTTAATGGGGAACAAAATCCAAGTGCTATTTTCGTGTTTAACAATTTAAACATGGCCGAAAAAATACACTAAACAGATCTGCGAAATCAAATGCGATAAAAACTTTCGCGACCTTAACGAACCCAAGTCGTCCTTGGTTAACGAATCACTATTCGAAACCGTCGACCTAAGGCTCTGATACCACTTGAAGGATATGGTTAGATCCTCAAGCGCATCACGGAAGCGTGAGCGTCGTATCGAATACGACGAAGAGCGACTAGTCGCACTAGTTGCTCGATGCAGCGGAATTTAAAAAATTTTATTACGACAAGACCACATGATCCAAGAACACTTCTCGGATCGTCTCGTCTAAACCATAAACAAGTAATAGGATTACCTCTTGAAGCGTGGTTGCGATCAAGTCTCTAAACGAAGAGACCTCCTGTCTCAAGTCCGATCCGACGGAGGAGACGCTTGCGAGCGCGGGGATGAACCGTGTGCTTCTCGCAATCCATGTTGATGATCCAAGCGGTGGATCGCCTGATCTCGACACACGAGATCCGACGTCTTGTTCACGAGCGAGGCGCACCGAAGGAGACGGAGATCCACGAGCAGACGAACGGGCAGCATAACGACGATGCTGCGGCGATGGAGAACCTCTCCATGGCATCCATGGTGGACGGCCATGAGAGGAAGAGAGAGGGCTGACCTCTAGAGAGAAAGAGAGAGAGAGATGTGCTACAATAGCACATGTTGTGTAAAGAGAGAGCATGGGTATGCCTCTCTATTTATAGGGTTTTGGGATCCATGGATCTCAATCCATGGGACAACACAAATCCAATGGTTCTCATTGATTGTGTTTCTTTCAATGGCTAAGATTTATGTTGGTAAAAACCAACAACAATTAATTTAATAAAAATCAAATATATGTAGAATATAATTTGATTTATATTAAATCAATCTCAATTAGAGAAATAGGAAAGGAGGCAAGCCTCCTTCCATAAAAAGGGTGGACGGCCACCACATTCCTTGTGGGAATTGTGGCCGTCCACTCTTCCTATATGGAAGGTGGATGCCTCTCCTATTATATGAGATTGTATTATCTCATAATTCTCTCTAATATCTCTCAACAACTTTTGTTGAATATTATTTCACAAAAATAAATCCAATTTATTTTGTGAACATTGCAATCATGTCATTGGAAAATTGTGAATCACATTCACAACCCAAAACAAAATGTAATTTACATTTTCAATTAATTAGACAATGTGTATCCAATACACATTAATAATTAATCTACTAATATAAATTATATTTAACTCTCTCCAATACATTATAAATCACATTTATAATATATTATGAATAATTGGATGTTACTATCCACATTATTCTTATCCATAATAATTAAATCACATTTAATTATATTGGATAACTTATTCTCATGTGCTCAAATAATATGAATCACATTCATATTATTTACATCTTTGATAATCAAATCACATTTAATTATCTAAGATAACTCTCTTTATAATATGAATCAAATTCATATTATTCATGATAATTAAATCACATTTAATTATCCATTTTCTCAATGCTCGGATACATATATCAACGATAGAATTATCCATGAACTCTTTCAAGGATAATGCGCTTTCTCCGCGAATACTTGGAGATAAGGACAGGGCGATTGTATTGTTCCACGTATAGTGACATGGATATTGAGATGATATCTCAAATCCAGATCGCGGGCCTCTCATAGATGCTTGATTAAATCAAGACCGCAAATCTAATCTTCTCATTGCATCTGAATCACATTCAGATCAATGTCCAACATTTGGACTAAGATCAGATTACTTCTCTACTGATAGGAGTCACTAAAATCCAGACCCGTTTCATCACTCCCTAGGAATGGAAGCATCATGGTTATACAATCGTTTATGATCACATCACCCTCAGGTATTCCTAATACTTGTACATCCTGCATACTGGAAGACTCAGAGTAAACCCGAAGTATGAGATCAACTTTACACTGTCTACTTCAGGGTTTTATCAGTAAGTTTCTCATTCGATCATTGGGAGTCGGTATCGATCATATACTTTCCAAAAACATATATCATACCTAGGTCTTGATCATATACTTTCCAAAAGTATATATCAAACCTACAAATTCAGTCAAGCTTCCAAAGCGAGACGACCATGCGCATGGAATTTGATTCTTCCTAATATCTAATGAGTGAGCTCATGTCTTCTGGTTCAGTAACTGAACCTGTATGATCCCTTTGAGAGATCGTATTACTCATATGCCCTTATATGCACACCAGCGCGCCGGTGTATAGACCTTGATTAGGTCATCAACCTATTGGTCTGCCAAATGTACATACTCAAACATATAGTAACACATCTGTCTCCGGTCAGAGGATGCGTGCCTGTATCGTGACAGCATACGATATAGGACTTTGGTTATCTCGATCTCGTTAAGTCAACTCTTTGACCTAACTAATCTGACACCTCCGAATCTCTATTCCTATGCAGAGGACCTGCATCAAGAGGTTGGTCAGATATCAGCCTTTAGAGAAAGGATTGCCATCTCCTTCTCAGGCTAGAGATCATCTCTTAATAATCATTTGATGGTGCTTGATGAGTCCTCAATCTATCTCTTTAGATATTCATCCAAGCACCAGCCTCTATGATTCAATAATTGAATCAACAGCTATATGATCATCAAGATGGCCATGGTACACAACCCTAATTGTACTAAGGGACCTATTATGCAAATTATATACTCTTTATTTCAGATCAAGGAGTGAATTGCAATAACATTTATTGCATAATGGCTCGCCGTGGGCTCGCATGTCCAACAGATACATTCATCTGGATTTAATGAGGGAGTTGACGACGTCGACAGATTAATCCACTTGAGGTACATTTTCAATCTGTTGGTTTAATATTCTTTGCACATGTTTCTATAATATCTCTATGAAACTCTTTCCATTAGATATTGTATAATCATAGATATGACTAAATCCATGCAAAACAGTAGGATAACTAAATAGTGAAGACCTAAATAACTAACAAATACTTCATAACGGAGATTACAATCAAAATAATCAA
The DNA here is from genome assembly GCA_037367405.1 of Ottelia alismoides. Lineage (NCBI taxonomy): Eukaryota > Viridiplantae > Streptophyta > Magnoliopsida > Alismatales > Hydrocharitaceae > Ottelia > Ottelia alismoides. The sequence goes on from JAZKJV010010457.1 coordinate 299,359, forward strand.
ATGAGGGTGCGCCAAGTTTATGGGCCCACCAAGTCTAGACTCATAAGTTTTGGGCCGGTCCAAGCCCAATTGATTTTGAGACATTATGGGCCGGCCCGGCCCAGGTCCGACCCATAATAATTGGGCTGGGCTTGGGCCTGGGCCTTCAAAAAAAATTTAGTGGGCCTAGGCCCGGCCCAAAGACTGCAAATATAAATGGGCCTGAGCCTGGGCCCTGTAGGGCCCGGCCTAGGCCCGGCCCATGCTCATCCCTACTTGTGAGATGGTGAAAGGAAACCTGGGAAGCAAGGGAATAAGACGTGGGAGTCCGTTTCTGCTTCCGAAAAGCAATGGGGACATCAAGATCAACGTCCATTGTACTCGATGGTGCATCATCCACCTGCAAAGAAGAATCCTGCACATGCACATTATCTGACCCATCATTAGTAATAGCATAAACATACCTGAGGCGTGACGGATGCTTGACGTGCCGCGTGAGCAGGACCTGACCGACATGTATAGAATTTAGATAATGGTGGGATAGGTAGTTGTGGTGGTGGTGGTGGATATGACGTCGACATGACAATCGAGACATGAACGGACACGAGTGGACTCATACTAGGAGGAGGAGAAACATAGACGTCATCATTAGATTTGGAAGAAGCCAACATGTCACCTGCAGGGGAAAAGTACATAACGGACTCAAAAAATGTAAATAAAATACTTTCCGGACGTAAGGTCATAACAACGATAACCCTTCTGAGTTCGAGAGTAACCTACAAAGACACACTTGACGGCTCTAGGAGAGACTTTGTCAAGTCTAGGAGACAAGTGGTGAACAAAAGCAACAGCACTAAATACACGAGGGGTAAGTGAAAATAATTCCTTATCTGAAAAAATAACGGAAAGAGGAATTTTCTCACCAAGAACAGAGGACGGCATCCGATTGACAAGGTAGCATGCCGTAAAGACAGCATCCCCCCAAAAAGTGATAGGCGCACAACTCTGGATAAGCAAGGTTTGAGTGATATCAAGAATATGACGATGTTTTCTCTCTGCCACTCCATTTTGTTGAGATGTGTAAGCACATGTGGTTTGATGAATAATACCAAGGTTGTAGAAGTCGGCAGTCGGTACTCGGTCGGTGGGGTCACTGACTAAGGATTAATCGGTAGTCGGAAGAGTAATCGGATATAGTCGGGCATTAGTCGGTTTGGAATTTTTTTATTATTTTAAATATATAAATATTTTTTATAACATATACTCTCATTTATATTCATATATTTAGCAGTTTTAATATTTTTAATAGCTTAAACAATATAGCAAAAGAAGGAAAAAAGAAGCAAGTTAAGAAGAAAATGTTTGGTACATAGTACAAGCACATGTTCGAAAATAAAAAAAACGTTTACAACATGCCCAAAAAATAATACAAGTGAAAAGTAACGGACGAGTATCCCAAGTCATTGGATTCAATCGTCAATGTCATCATCCAAGTCCAACTCTTCTTCTTCATCATCATCATCTTCTCTTCTTCTTCTAAATCCTCAAGATGTAGCTCCTCCTCTTCATTCATCGACGTAGCATTGGAGCTTAACGATGAAGCTCCCCTTCCACGTTCAACTCGTTGGCTCCTTCTTGGGTCCAAATGTTCTTCGGCACCACTAGCATGTGCTACGACACCCCATGTCAGTCCGGAACCTGGAAAAACCTCCTCATCATGAGCATCAACGTCTCCGGTCCATTCAACCATGTTGTACGATCACGAGATGAGAGAGGATCTCTTTCTTTCTCAGCTCGGCGTTCCTGCAGGTTGGAATTGAAACGCACATACACAAGATCATTCAGCTTCTTCGTCTCCAACCTGTTTCTCTTCTTGGTATGGATCTGAAGATCAAAAAAATTAACTTTATATCAATTACCAATTTAAATTTTACTATTACTAATCGAATTTAGTGGGTGGAGTGGAGTCATTACCGAGTCAAATGTACTCCAGTTACGCTCGTATCCCGATGATGAAGACGTCAAGCTCAAGATTTTGATAGCCATAGCTTTCGAATGAGGCGTGTCATCTCCATGATTATGCCACCAATTAGCTATTCAAATAGGGAATTGGTCAAGTTAATAAAATAATGATAAACATTAATAGAAAACAATGATTTCAATACCTGGATCAAAATTGCCATCATTCGCCATCCTTTGTCTCACAGCTAAAGGCTTCCCAAAATCTCCACGACCAAGTCTATATGCCGGAAGCTCGTCCCTAGTAATTGCATCTTGTATATCCAAATCTGGATAAATTTTCTCCATGCAGTCCTTAAACCCTCTCCTCACCACAACATCTGGATCACCATGAGATTCAGTGTAGAAGAAAAATGGGTTCAAGTAATAAGATGCTAGATGCAATGGAGTATCGAGCCTCCCTTTGGTCTTGGAGGTAATAGCATCCACAAAAAATTTATATGATGACTCCACACCATTGAATGCTGCAATTATTTCCCGCTTGGCTTCTTCAAGCCCTCCGTAGACAAAGTCCATGGATGGGCGTCGATCTGCATCAACCACACGTAATAAACGAACCAATGGGGTGAACACTCTGATAGCATGTGTTGTATGATTCCAGAACGTATGGCTGAATACAATAGAACTTGCAGCTTCTCCCTTCTTGGTCTTATACCACTTGCAGCTTCTCCACTCTTCTGAAGAAAACATCAATCTCAACTTGTCTTTCTTCTCATTGAGGCTCTCAAGAGTGAGAAAAGTGGTTGCAAATCTTGTTTGTCCGGGCCTTGCAATGTTCCTCTTGTTGGTGAACTTGCGCATCAAGCTTAGAGTTTTTGTGTGTGAGTAGATGAACACCGTAAGCCTCTTCGCCTTTGTGATTGCACTTCTCACCTTTGTCTCTCTGCTTATCTCCTCCAAAGCCAAATCAATGGAGTGCGCAGCACACGGAGTCCACCGAATCTGCGGATATTTGGTAACCAACAATCTTCCTACTGCTACATTGGCGGATGCATTATCCGCCACAATCTGAACCACTTTATCCACTCCCACTTCATTCAAGCACTCCTCCACCAACTTGCAGATGTATTCCGCAGTGTGAGCCTCATCTGAGGCATCTATGGACTTCAAAAATGAAGTCCCCAAGGTGTAATTGACACAAAAATTGATGATGCTCCTTCCACGCTTGTCCGTCCACGCATCAGTCATCAAAGAGCATCCCGCCGATATCCATGTATCACGATGACCTTGCAATCCATCGTGAATCTCCTTCACTGCCTTCTTCAGAAGCAGACCACTAAGCTCATACCTCGTGGGAGCCTTTAGTCCAGGCCCGTACTTCCCAATAGCCTCCACCATCTGCAGGAAGTTTTTCGTCGTCAATGCATTAAACGGAATCGCCGATGTATATGCCCATTTGGATATGTATGATGTGACCCTATCAGGATGATCCTTAGAGAATGCATCCTTGATGGTCATCTATCGTGATGATCCTTCCACTGCGACAGTCTGCTCTAAGGATTCAGAGACTCGCAATCTCTTCGCCGAACCCACATCTCCAGTGATATCAACTTCCTCCCTCATCTCATGAACATCTGCGGCTTTCTGAGACTTCTTCCTGGCAACATCATCAAGGTACGCAATCATCTTGTTCTTCGTTTCCTCATCAACCTTGGGACATGTAGCAACGTTCCCTCTTCGGTGTGCTAGATGTTGCTTGAACCTATACACACCACCCTTGACAATCTTCTTGCACAGTCTGCAAGTGACCGTATTTGGATCCGTACGGCTCGCAAGGTAACCGTATTGCCATGCAGGATCAGTTGATCATGGCGGCACATAAAAAGACGAGTCGCTACCGGATGCTGGAGGTGTAGACATCTACATAATAAAAAAATGACAGAATGTGATATAAAAAAATTAGTGGCATGATATACAACCTAAATAATTATAATTGCATACAACCTATTACCTAATATTAGAACAAGCCCTAAACCCTCATTCATACAACATAAATATAATTGCATGCAACATAACAATACAACAAGCCCTAAACATCAAGCATACAACATAAATATTTTTTTTGAAACCATACAACCCTACAACATAATTATAATTGCATACAACCCTACACATCATGATACAACCAAAATCAGTAGCATGATATAAAATGCAAGTAACCCTAAAATAAGCATACAACATATTATATTAATACAATTCCCAACCTGGGGTTTATCTAATATACAACCTAAAACATCTGTTATCAAGATTATAGTGAATGGTATAAGCTCCTGAGAATGCTAAGATCATAGAATAAAATAAAAAAAGGAAAAAATGAAAAAAAAAATATAAAAACCCTAACCTGGCGTCCTGGGCGGCGATCGGCGAGATGCTGGTCGATATCCTCCGTCGGGCAGCCGCGCGGCGTCGAGGCAATGGAGGAGTGGCGCGCTGGATGACCGGAGCGGCGATGGAGGAGCGAATGTCGAGGAGCTGCGGGGGTGGGAGGTTTCGTTTGCTGCGGGGGTGGGAGGTTTCGAAGAAACGAAAGGTCGTGTCGAAGGGTTTTGGGTTCTGTCGAAAATAACTTTGGGGGTTTAGGTTTAATGGGTACCCGATTAATTGTTGCAAAAAACGACCGCCTAGTCGGCCGACTACACCGATTACTCGGCCGAGTAATCGGCTATGCCCGATTATGACACGACTATATCTAGTCGACTCGGCTACCCCACCGAGTCGACTAATCGACCTGACTAAACGGCCTAGTCGGCCGATTTTACAACACTGAATAATACATTTAGACGAAAAGAAATGGAAGAGAGAACGAGTGCAGAATTCCAATGCATTATCTGTACGAACATATTTGACCGAAGAAGAAAAAACATTCTGCACTTCAATGATAAGTTTATAATAACATCCCCTGCTTCAGATTTATTCTTTAAAAGAAATACCCACGATACACGAGAGAAGTCATCAACTACAACCGGATAGAACGTGTGTCCCTGATGATCAGGAACACGACTCGGACCCCAAATATCAATATGATACAATTCAAATGGGGAGCTACTGCTCCGACACTGACGACTAGGGAAGCTAAAACGATGATGCTTTCCCAACTGACAGGCTTCACAACGAAACGACGAACTCAGAGAGATCTGAGGCAAGAGATGACGCATCTTTTGGAGCGAGAGGTGACCAAAGCGTAGATGCCAGGTGTACAGAGAGACCGATCCGGCTGAATGGGAAGAGACACCAGCATATGAATTCCGGACCAGACGGTAGAGACCATTCTGCTCAGAGCCACAGCCAATCACCCTGCCCGTTAGTATATCCTGAAAATGAGAGATGATGGGTCAAATATAGCGCGACAGTGCAAATCTTTCGTAATCTGACTAATGGATAATAGATTCATGGAAAACTCAGGAGCATGTAGTAAATTCTGTAAATGCATAGATGATGACAAGGTGATCTCCCCCTGTCCAACGATGCGGGAATGAGTCCCATCAACTATGAGCACTGAGCGTCCAGGTGGAATGTCTCTTTATGACTCAAGTCTATCTCTGTCACGGCAGAGGTGATGGGTGGCGTTAGAATCCATAATCCAATCTGAGAGATCATGGCAGGATGTAAAAGCAGTAGCACTACCTAAGGTACTGGCAGCGGCAGAAGTACTGGCAGATGCTGAAGCGGCAATGTCTGAAGATCCACCTTGAGAATCAGTAGATGATTGAGGAAAAATATCATGCAGGCGCGACACAAGCTCTTCGAACCGGTGATCTGGAGTGGATGCCGACAGAAATGTAACATGCTCGGCTACACGCGCCGATGCTGGAAACCCATGTTTAGAATAACATGTATCCTCTGAGTGACCTGTGCGATGACAGAAAGTGTACGGCTGGCGAAAACGACCTCATCGGCCACGAGGTCCACGTCCACGAAAGGAAGACTGACCACCTCTCCCTCGCGATACAGCCATTGCCGAAGGGGGTGGAGTAGATGTGCTGGAAGAAACAAAGATGCGGCTGAGCCTCCGGTAAACTTCCTCCATAGGAGGAATAGTAGCATCGGCAAGTATCTGAGAGCGGGCTGCCTCATACTCAGGATCAAGTGCTGCTAGTAGTACTCCCACCATGGTAGCACTCCGGAAGGTCTTCCGCTGCTCAGGAGTAGTCGTGAGTGGTATAGTGCTATATAGTTTTTCAAACATCCCCCGCAGGTAGGGCTGCTAATCGAACCGAACTGTTACGAACATACCTATGTTCGAGTTCGGTTCGATAAGGAAGTTCGAAAGTTCGAGTTCGAGTTCGGTTCGATAAATGTTCGATAGGATATGTTCGAGTTCGAGTTCGTTTAGAAAACGAACGTTCGAGTTCGGTTCGATAACAGTTCGTTAACAATTTAACTTAACTAAAACTTATTTACATGAACAAGTTCGAAACGGGAGTTCGATAAAAAGGTTCGATAAGCAGTAAAAATAAGAAATTATTCAATTAAAGTCATACAAAGTCCAATAAATACCACAATTTCTTTAACCTCAAAATTTATTAAGTGTATAAATACTAAGTTACACATACAAATACACACACATACATACATATATCGAACTCGAACTTGTATCGAACGAACATATGTTATGTTCATGTTCGGTTCGTTAAGCTATCAAACTAAAATTTGATGTTCATGTTCAGTTCATTTAGAAACAAACGAACATTTTTCGAACTATTATCGAACGAACTCTAATCGAATGCGAACATGTTCAGTTCGATTAGCAGCCCTACCCGCAAGGACGTATACAAAGAGTGAAGCGGCCGCCCATTCTGCTTCATTGTGAAAATGTCATGCTGGAGCTGTAAAATCTTGGTCTTGTTCCGCACATGTGAATATGTGGCAGCCAGTATATCCCACATCGCCTTGGCGGTGGGCTGATGGAGGACATCATTGGCAATCTCCATCGACAGTGTTCCTGATAGCCAAACCTTGGCATAAGAATCATCGGCCTCCCAGGAGGCATTGATCCCAGTCTTCTCTACCGGCTCTTCCTCCGTAAGTATATGCTTCTTACCGTTCGACTTTATGAGACTCATGAACTGCATCGCCCAGAGCTCATAGTTTGTCCCATCCATCTTGACTATTGGCGTTGGACCTTTGAATGCGCTTATGGAGGGCATATCGACTTTACTTTCTGACATGTTGTCGGAGACGAAAACTAAGGATTGTAGACGAGAAACCAGTGTCTACATAAACTTGATAGGATTTGAGTGCATATGTAGACTTTTATGCACTCAAATCCATGGAGAGATAGTGGCCGACGGAGGAAGGAGTGTCGGCTCTGGAGAGAAGGGAACCCGACGGTGAAGGTTCCCTACGGTGGCGTTGAAGGGCCGACGGCGTCAAAGGCCGGCAGAGAGAGTGTTGGTGGAAGGGAGTTGTTGCCGGTGGGGGGGGGGGGGGGGGAACTGACGACTATGAGGCGGGAAGGAGGGTTGTCGGTGACGAGGAGGGGGGTTGCCGGCGAGGAGAGGCCGGCGGCGATGCTGGAGGGTCTCGGTGGCGGGAAGGAGGGGTCGGCGGCGCCGCCGAGGGTTGGAGAGAAAGGGAGAGAGGGGCGGCGGCGGGATGGGGCTTTTAGGGTTAGGGTTTTGGCTTTGATACCATGTTGGTGGAAATGAGCAATTTGTTTATTCCATAGAACCCTAGGCTCTCTTATATAGAGAGGACCTGTGGGTAAATTACATAAGAGGCTATAGAGAAAATAACAATAAAGAAAAAGATACACCGACTACAAATATTCTCTACAGAATCTATGCTTGTATGGAAGCCTTGTTACGATGTTTCTTATATTCTAGGCATGGATGGTTTCACTTGGTAAACTGGGAAATTGTTGCTCCACGGTTAAACGATGCGGGTATAGGTCTCTGAGGCTTAGAAATGAACATATCCCTTCCGACGACATGGATTATGAGAATCTAGTAGAACATGATGATTTGTTATATTGTCCGGTGAAAGCAAACTTGGACATTGGTCTAAGTGCTACCCAACCTCCAGCAAGCTTCTGGAAAGGGTTTGTCCTGCATGAGAATGGTGTCTCTTTCAAGTTTCGGACAAATGACTAGTCTAAGTAGAGAACTCTTAATTTTAATTTTCTAAGGCTCTTCACTCTAGCTATCGACCAAACGAATATTGAGGTGGTGGCATGGTCTTGGCTCCTCATTTACTTTTGATTTCCCAGAGCAAAGAGTGCATGTTTTGTCTAAAATGATCAATCTCCGTGAAGGTATAAGGCCCTTATGATAGAAGGAACAATTTGTCTTGGTACAATGGATACTTTTCGATAAAAAAGGCGTATAAGCACTCTCTATGTCAATGGTTCTTGACCCTAGAGATCCGACCCGTGGTTGCAGATTAATTTAGAGGTCCAAAACGTCGGCGTTCGCAAAAGTCGTTCTTTGATTATTAAGAAGAGGGCATGTGATGATGAAGGTTCATGGTGCCAAAGTTCTTCATGAGAGTGACATGGATTGTCCAAGATGCTCAAGTACTCCTGCATATGTGGATCACATTTTCCTCACATGTGTGTTGTCTAGGGAGGTCTAGCTTAATTTGAAGTTTGGTCGATTGAACTACTCCAATGTTGATGGCTTGTGGGTCTTTTTAAGGAACATCCACCCCAAGTCGCAATCAAAGTCTAAAGGGGATGTCTTCATTTAAAAAGATATCATATGAAGAATATTCTAGAGCTTGGTACGGCTATTTTTGAAACCAGGCCCCTGAAATTAATTTTAAGCATTTTTAATGAAAGTAATAAAATAAACTTTAAGTGTATGTCCATTCAATGTTGCAAGAGTCAGTATTGGATATTCATTCGGAGGGGTCACTAAATAGAGAATAACTGGGGTATTTAGGAGAATATCCAGATTATTTGGGTATGTATTTTAAATATAAAAATTGTGTATGATACATATATTCTTATATGTTTATACATATATGGTCATCAATCAACATGAATGTAAAATAAAAGTACCAATTAACAAGTTGCATATACGAAGCTTTAACATTTATGGTTATACCAGGATAAATAGGAACCTTTAAAAATAGAAAACTTTCTCCAGTCAGTGAAAAGTCGGCCAACTATTCAGCCAGTCAACCGAATATTCAGATTAATATTCAATAGGACTGAATATTAACCGAATAGAGTATTCAATTGATTCCCCCCTCCCGCATCGCATACTCGAATGGAATATTTGATCCATTGGATCGGTCGAATATTGCAAGAATGACGCCACTTTTGATGCGGATCCTTTTTCCTTAAAAATCAATGCCAGAAAATAAAATTTGTTTCATTTTTCTATGTGCCCTATGTACTTTTATTAAAAAATGAAAACTATAAAAAATCCTAATTCTTTACTTAGATTGTTGATGCGTACTTTCAAGGACTAATGATGCATATTAATTGTGAGCATTATCTATCCATCACGAATGTTATTGAAAAGTCGGCCAACTATTCAGCCAGTCAACCGAATATTCAGATTAATATTCAATAGGACTGAATATTAACCGAATAGAGTATTCAATTGATTCCCCCCTCCCGCATCGCATACTCGAATGGAATATTTAATCCATTGGATCGGTCGAATATTGCAAGAATGACGCAACTTTTGATGCGGATCTTTTTTCCTTAAAAATCAATGCCAGAAAATAAAATTTGTTTCACTTTTCTATGTGCCCTATGTACTTTTATTAAAAAATGAAAACTATAAAAAATCCTAATTCTTTACTTAGATTGTTGATGTGTACTTTCAAGGACTAATGATGCATATTAATTGTGAGCATTATCTATCCATCACGAATGTTATTGATTAAAGTTAAAATTTAAAATGGAGTCTATTTTTATTGAGCAAACAAGAAAAATATAGTGATTCCAACATTTTAATTCTTTTAATCCAATAGATGGTTTCTTCTTTCCTTTTTCAAAGAGAGTAATGGTTTCTTCGGTGTCCATCTTCTTTTAGCTAAGAATAATTCCTAATTTTTAGATCAAAAAAATAATTTCTAATTGTCGATTTGGTCTGTTTTATTTCTGTTAGAGACTTGGTTCTACTAGTGGGGCTATAGAAGAAACCCTACACAACCTGTAACAGTAGAGAGAATTCAATATACAGGTCTGGCCCTGAGAGGCCTTGTACTGTGGTTTCATCCTGCTCCTTATGGAATAGGGTTCCACGTAAAATCTCAGTGTTCTTCCACTTATTTATATTTCTTTATCACTGATACGCTTCCGCATTCATTATTTTCTACATGGTATCATAGCCGGTTTAATTCCGAGTGTTATTGGTGTTTAATGCTTTATTATTTCAATGTTCATTATCGTTCAAAGATTTGTTCGTGTTCAATAAGCTGTTCAAAGTCCAAGAAGAGTTCGAGTTTCTGAAACCCTAAAATCTACAAGTCAACACCGTCATATTCGATTGTAAAATTCTTAATCCAAGTTCTAAAGTCCAATCGACATGTTCGAAAAGTTTCAAGGTTTCTTTCTGAAACTCTAACTATGCGCTATTATGAAGGAATTCAAGGCACATACGATTCAACGCAGACCTTCATGGGCACCTTTTTCGACATTCAGCACACCTCCTGTATGCATCTCCATCCAGCCCTAGATCTCGAAGAAAAAGAGGATGAGAAGCAACATCCATGTTCCCAGGAAGTGCTCTTCCTCCATCGTTCCACGAAGAAGAAGCGTGAGATCATACGTCAGATCCTCAAACCCACATACTATTTGTTGTCTCCACAATGAAGTCACCGTTGCGAGTTGCCCTACCATCTCTTACTGCAAACCCCACCATCTCATGCCAAATATGTGATAATGCCATGCTCTTGCTGCAACAGCATTTCGTCGGTGGCGTTTCCCATCTCTGGGCGATGACTCAACCAGCAAACACCAGCAACCCATCTCCAACATGACATCAACATCATGCAAGCTCTTCAATAACCTCTAGGTGGTGCCTCCCTCTCTAGATCACCATTCAGGTGGAGGCAACGCAACCAGCCGACGATCGACATTTTCCTCCTCGGCCTTTTTGGGCAGCGGGACTATAGTTCAGCAAAGGCAAGGGCGGAACTAGCCTACATCTCAGGGGGAGCCATGGACCCTCCTTGATTACTGCATTTCACTTGCATAGTGTTCTTAATTTTTAATATGGCCCTGCTTAACATTTACATATTATGTTTTATAAGAATTTGCCAAAGTAATCAATAGTCTAGTGGTAAAGGAGACAATATGCGAAAGAAAGAACCAGAGTTCAAAACTTACCATTATTTTTCTAAAAAAGTTAATTTTCCTCAATTGATAAAAATGAAATTCGATCTCATTTATCTTTTCTATTATTTTTAACTCTCTTTGTATATGAAATAATTTTTTTGTTTTATTTTAACTATGAATTTTTGACTAAAAATATTAAAAAAACACCATTGAAAATAATAATCAATTTGAAAATTCAACCTTATCGATAACTTAAAAAAAATAAAATTGTACAATTATCGAAATTAAAAAAATCATATTTGAAAATTTTAACTCTATTAAAAATATCATTTGAAAAAATGATATTTTTTTCATTTTTTACTATACATGATAAAATGCGATAAAATTGCTTAATATGGTTTGGTCATTTGCAAACAGTTGATGCACTGGTGAGGAGATGTGAGTTTTGGGATGCTGAGCTGGCTAAGAGAGGGCAACGAAGGTCCAATAAGTGTTTTAATGAGACTATACAAAGGGATCTCGATTTTTTGGATCTAAGCCCGAGAATGACTCAATATAGATCTGAATGGAGGCAAAGAATCCATGTAGTCAACCCGACTTAATGTGAGAAAAGGCTTTGTTGTTGTTTTTACTATACATGATAGATGTATATACTTGGTCCATCCTTGATAAAATTCATGGTTCTGCCCCTGAGCGAAGGGAACCCATCTCATACATGGGAACACAGAGAAAGGGGGCCCGATGTCTTCTTATATGGGGCATTAAAGACTGTTTGAAAAAAACGAGGGGGAGACTTTTATTTGAGGCCCAACGATTTTGGTAACAAAAGAAAGAGAGGGACATCTTAAACCCAATTGGATCGGAATCGGTTGCATTCAAAAAAGCATCATGAGTTTATAGGCCCAGAGTTGGACAAAGTAAAAAAAGAAAAAACAAGATATTTTTTTTTAGAATGAGGCAATCGTATAAAAAGAAGCCTCACAAAAAAAGACAAAGAAAAAGGGATAATATTTGAATAAAAGGAGAAAAAAGCCAAGAAAAAATTGAGACGGCTTATTGATTTTAGTTCCCTACTTCGGTTCTTCTCCCAACTTGGTCAACATCATATATTCCGACCAGTATGGGACAAATGAGGAGTATTATGTAGAGTTCTCCAGTTCATATTTCAAACTCTACCAGTTCGACGCACACATGTGTGCGATCATTGTTGAGAGGTTCTCATATGCTTGATCTATCAAGGTTTTCATGTGGACCACATATGTCAGAGACCTATATCAGAAGCTCAATACGGAGAGATCTACAGGGACTCCAAAGTAGAGATCTCATTCTCTGAACTAGTGTTGGAGAGAACCAGTTGTCTGATGAGGAAACCCAATTTCAGCCTCTATCTCCAACGACAGTGGACTCAAACGAGGATGTTTCCATGGCTTTCTCCAGTTTGACCCTTCAGAGAGATGGAGCAGTTGTGGGCCAGAGTTCTTCATATGGAGACTTATTCTAGTTTCAATGGCTGACAAACGTAGTACAGAGAACATATTCTCCAACAAAGAGACCCACTTCATTTCACACTCCAGCCCTTCAGTTCCTCCTCACCAGCACAGCATGAAAAGCAACATCGTCAGAAAGCAACCAATAGAATAGGTGTTGAGTTGATGTTGTCAGTATTGTCTTGTATTATATAAGCGACTTCTTTCTACTTATCCAAGTTGAGCATTGCATACTCTAGCTTGAGGGAGGGTGTTAGAGTATGAATCATAGATGGGTAATTGGATCCCTCCAAGGTCCAATTATCAATTTACCATATCCACAAGTTTAGTCCCACATCATTTGAGTGTGACTTGGTCCTATTGGTGGGGCTATATAAGAAGCCCCACACCCCCTCCAATAGTTGAGATAATGCAAAATATATATCCGGCCCTTGAGAGGCATTCTCATGTGGTTTCATCCAGCTCCTTATGGAATAGGGTTCCACGTATAATCTAGGTGTTCACTTATTTATATCTCTTTATCTCTGATACGATTCGACATTCATTGTTTTTACATTTTCTGAACCACAAAATTTTACATTACAAAACTTATTTTATTTATATAGGCGTGTTAATTGCCGGATTCCATACAAAAGTTATCCTTTAAACCTATCAAACTACAACAAAGCATAACGAATAAAAATTAAATAGAATGGGATAATTAAACACCTTTAACCTAAAGAAATTTTCACTTTTTCAAGGGCATGTAAGATGAAATTCAAATATCAAATGAGCGTATGTTTAATATCTAGCTCATTTGTATTTTGTCAAATATCTATTCAAAATTATTCCAATGATAGTAGAAGCTCTTTCCAGATTGATAATCGTATTTGTCAAATCTCGAATTTTAGTGCCTGAAAATTATTCAAATTCTTTAATATCTGAATCTGAAGTCAATCATTTTTTATAATTTCCTATCGGGGCAATGCCCGCTAATATAAGCAGGCAGGAATAAAACCTAAACACAACACTGTGATGAGAGAAGACGGTTGCAAAAAGGCAAAGACAACATTGTACAAACCATAGAAGTAGGGACACAACATTGTACAAATGCAGCAAAAGAAGCCGAATGGCATATCTTGCAGTGCAACTAACTTCTTCTGATATTTTGGAGTAAAAATATCAAGGTTGCAAAAGTCAGTAGTCGGTACTCGGTCGGTCGGGTTACTAAGGATTAATTGACAGTCGGACGATTAATCGGATTTAGTTGGAATTTAATTGGCTTTGATTTTTTAAATATATAAATCATTTTTATACATATATTATTATATACTTACATAAATTTATATATTTTTGTACAATCATAATGAAGAAAAGAAGTAATTGAATTTAAATAAAACATTAAGCATATTAGAATAAGTTTGCTTATAAAATAAATAAAAATATGGTATCTCCAAGCAAAAACATGTTGACTAGTGGACATAGTCGGAATTAGTCGGTACTCGGTAGGCCAACCCACTGACTAGACTAGTCGGACCTACTAATTAGGCTAGTCGGGTGACTTTTACAACACTGAAAAATATTACATTAGGTGATTGATTGCAATTTTGCTAGGGGTGGTTTCATCGCCAAAAGTAAGATGTAAAAGGGCTGCCATTTACTACAGTTGATGTAACCATTAATCTTGGCCTAGTTCTAAAAGAAAAGCTGATCATGGTAAGTACCTATCTGTAATTTTGCTAACCTCAAGCAGTTAAATGTAGCTATTCCTTGGAACCTCCGGATTATAATCATGAAAAGCATACCTGGCGTTGTCTCTGCTCTAATCGTAGTTTTTCAGCATTAGCCATATCATACTCCCCATTTTCCAAACACCTCTGGTCAGGCCTTAGACGTGAGTCAGTGGGAGGCAACTTTTCCTGGCAATTTTATGCAAAATATGAAATACTTGGAAAATGAGTGTGTACGATTCAATTAAAAATATATTTTTTTTCTGGAGGGGACACCAATTCATGTGCTCTCCCTTTTTTGATACAAAAATATAATAATTTTTCGTTCAAGGTGAAGGAAAAAATCATGCCTACCTTTAATCCTGGTGTGAGCTCATTCAATGTGATCGCAAATCTTGTAAGGTTGTATCTTGTCGGATAATGTGATGGTTTTGCACGTTTCCATAGAAGCTGGGCTTCACATGAGGGCTCGGGTCCTTTCCCCTTCCCAGAGCAGTCTCCACGGACATAGTACATGCTCTCGTCCCACTTACCAAATAGGCTAGCAACTGTTTTCCCAGTCCTGTCTTGAACTATCCCTTGCACCTGCAAACAAAAGACAATTGTCAGGTATCACTTCTCAGTACAGTTCCAGTAGGGAATGGCATAAATTACAAATATATAAGGAAGCCGGTGACTTAATTAAATAACTCGTGATATAACAGGCATGATGATAACAGAGCTGACCTATCAATGGGAAGAACAACAACAGTTTGATGGATTAATTATCCAAGAGTAACAAGTAGAGAAAACATTGGCTACACCAAAAACCAGACCCAAAAAGCATTTTCCCGTGTTAGCTGAGTTCTGCTACATAGATACATCCTTTTAATTCATCCAGTTCAAACTGATTTATCATGAGTTATCCCGGATTTAGATCCAAAAGGATGATATCCACACTGGATAGTCATCCAAGATTCCTTCAATCAAAATCAAATGTGATGATACAAGATGACCGTGACTGATATAAGCACACCCACGTAATATGGGCCTTCACGCTAAGAAATAAATTTCCGCGTAGTATCTCTTTTGTTTAAACACCATCCCATCCTTTTGGGTTCATAATGCCACAAAAACTGCTTGCGTTACATACTTCTACAGTGGAAATCTATTATCTTTCTTATTGAGAGATGAGTCATCAGTCCTCTTTATATACCATAGAGGAGACACCATTGTTGTAAAAGTCGATAGACTAGGCAGACTAGTCAAGTGGGTAGGGTGGCCGACTGACTATTCGGTCAATAGTCGGTCATCCGACTGCTCAGCCCGACTGTCAGCTGACTAGTTGCATAAGAATCTCTATTTTTTTATTTTCTGTTTTTTTTTCTAAAAGCATGCTTATTCTAATATGTATGCTTAATATCTTATTTAACTTGAATTACTTCTTTTATTTCATTATGATAGTATAGAAAATATACAAAAAACTATTAATACATAAGAAAATATGTATAAAAAAGGTTTATATATAATAATTAAAAAATCCAAAATCAATTAAAATCGACTAAATCCGATTAGTCGCTTGACTACCGATTAATACTTAGTCGGTAACCCGATCGACCGAGTACCGACTGCCAACTTCTACAACCGTGGTGTACACTATAGAAAGAGAAAAACATAATAGCTCTCGAAGGAGTACAACACATTAACTCCAACACTCTCAAGCCAAAGTGTGTGTGTGTGTGTGTCAAACATGCTCAATTGCTACTTCATCTCTCAAACTAAGCACGAGCAAGTAACGTAATATATATATGTCAATAGTCTAATCCTCTGAAACCACGCTGGAAGTATGCAACAACCCCTTTATATCAAGTCTCAAGTGAAACGACAACCAACCTCCACATGCTTCATGTGCTCAAGAAATATGGGGATGTTAGTTATATGCATAAGTTATGGTTGCTCAATTGTAACATTTGAGCTCCATAATAATAGGAGCAATCAACAAATGTGCAAGCTAATTCATATTAACCATGTCGTTTAGTATGTACTCACTCTCTACACTAGAGTATGAAACGACAACAAGCTTCTTGCTCCTCCAAATAAAATTCCTTGCCAAAGTAAGCTGAGTGTTAAGAAAAAGACATGCTTTTAGATGAGCTTGTAGAATTGTCTCGAATCACAACATCCTAGTACCATGTAATAGATCAGTAGTATCCTCCCTCCGAGAAGTAACTAGACCTACTCTGGGATGGGCAATCTCAAGGAAGTATCTAAGTAATACAAGATTAGTAATCGCAAACTGCTCCTCTAGTTGCTTCTTTATCTCAACAATGCCCTCCAAATCCACCACTGAGGATAATATCATCCATACACACTAACATGATCATAGTGCCTTTCCTTGTCTTTTACACAAGTAGATGATGGTCCATGAGGATTTGAGGAATCTCAAGCTTTTAAAGACCTTCGATAACTTTTGGAACCAGGTTTGAGGATCATGCTTAAGGTTGTATATGGTCTTCATCATCAAGCATGCCTTCTAATAGTCCCCTTGAGCCTCAAGCCAAAAAGATGCACATGTATGTCGCAATCACAAGGAATGTTTCAAGAAGTCAATCACGTATGTCTAAGTAAAGTCTTTGGCAACTAACCGTACTTTATATCTAGCAACATAATCATCTAGATTGGATTTTGTGAAGCCATCAGATCCTGGTACATGTTTACGCCGCATTCGTAATACAACATTCACTAAATATTTGCATTGAGTATATGAAAATACAGGAAAATTTTCGCTTGTTGCCAAGACATTCACATTCAATGCAATCACCACAAATTAAACAATAGTAACAATGACATTCCAATAATAAAAACCCAAGTGCACACGGTTACAGGATATAGAACTTCTGGTTATATTACATGCATCCTAATCTTATACCCCTACAGGGAATCATTTCCACCAAAAGTCTGAAATTTTTCCCAAATCGTTCCTCCTCCATATATATATATATCTGAATTCAGAAATTGACACTAACAGCATGGCCTCAAATTTCAGCGAAATTCGATCGAATTTCTGTCGAATATCGATATCCAGTCGAAATCGAAATTCGACCGAAATGACCGAAATGACCGAAATATGGGGGTCCTAGTACAAAAAATGACCGAAATGACCGAAATTTCGGTCGAAATTCCACCGAAATTCCATCGAAATTCTGTTTTGGTCGGTACCGAAATGGTGACCGAAACCGACATTTAAGGCCTTGACTAACAGGGGGTTAAGGGAATGTTAAAAAAATAGGATTTTTATCAGTTGTGCCCCTCCGAGATCTTGCAATATCAGTTATGCCCCTCCCTTTTCGGGAATATTAGTTGTACCCCCAACTTCTTCCCATTCTATCACTTGTGCCCCTCGGGTTAGTTTCCTTCCATCCATAATACAAATGGACGTTAACTTCAAGGACACAAGTGGAATTAATTGAAAAAAAATGGACTGAAATGTCCAACTCTTCTTCTTCTTCCCCCATCCTCTTCCTCCCCCTTCTCTTTCTTCTCCCAGCTACCTGCTCCTCCATGGGTTTGATAAGATTAACAAGTCCCTGCTCGTTTTGATCCCTAAGGTTCACCCGGCTAACCACATTGGGGATTTCAGGCCGATTTCTATCTCTAACGGTATCTATTTAATCATTGCTAAACTCTTGGCTAGGCGTCTTGCTCCCCTGCTGCCGTCCCTTGTCTCTCCCACTCAGGCAGCTTTTATTCGTGGCCGTCACATCTCCGATTGCTTTGCCTTGGCTTCCGAGCTCATTTCTGCGTGGCGTAGGTGCGGTTCCAAGGGGATATTATGGAAGATTGACTTTGCAAAGGCATACGATTGCCTGGATTGGAGTTTCATGTGGTCTGTTTTGCGGCGACGGGGCTTCCCCCCGACGTGGATTGCTTGGATGCGTCGGTGTGTCACCACGGCTTCCTTTTCCTTATTGCTTAACGGGGGTCTTTTTGGGGGCTTCTTCCAGCCAAGGCGGGGTATTCGGCAGGGCTGTCCTTTGGCCCCTCTTCTTTTTGTTCTGGCGGTTGACGTCCTGCCACGCTTGATTGAGGGGGTTGCTTCTGCTGGCCTGACGCGGGGATGTTATATTGGGGACCTCCATGTTCCTTGCATCCAGTTCGCCGACGACACCTTGTGCTTCGTGGAGGGCGGGCCCGATCTTGTTGCTGGTATGGCCACTACTCTTGAACTGTTCAGTGAGGTTTCGGGCCTGGGTAATAATGTGGCTAAATCTAAAATGGTCCCTTTTGGTATGTCCGATGCGGAGACTTTGGCTTGCTCGCATCTCCTTGGCTCCGGTCCCTCCTCGCTTCCCTTTAACTATCTGGGCTTACCGCTGGCGGTTGGGCGGCCTCGGCTTCGTGATTGGAAGGGTATCGTAGAGAAGATGGAGGGGCGCCTCGCGGGGTGGCGTGCAGTGATGCTGACTCGGGGAGGGCGGTTGGTTCTCTTGAAGGCCGTCCTTTCCTCTATTCCTATATACTCATTCTCGGTCCGTGGCATGCCTAAGGGGATTCGCCTTAGGCTGGAGAGGATTATGCGTGGCTTCTTACGGGGCGGCAAGGGGGAGGGACGCCGCGGGATCCATCTTGTGGGCTGGAACGACGTGGCTCGGCCCAAGCATCAGGGGGGCTTGGGTGTGAGGCATTTACATTTGGCTAACGAGGCTCTCCTTCTCAAGTGGGCTGCTAGGGTTTGGGGCCCGGACGAAAACTTTATGCTGAAGGTCTTGCGCGCTCTGCTTGGCGCCGATTTTCTTTTGGGCTTCAATGGAAATTCCTCTAGTTCCCTATCTCCTTTCTGGCGTGGCGTGACGGCCGCCTTCAGGGAATTTCGCTCTCTTTTCTCGCCGGTGCTGGGCGATGGATGCTGCTTTAGATTTTGGACGGATGACTGGTCGGGTAAGGGGGCATTTGACAGATTGTTTCCGAGGCTCTTTGCTTTGGTTCAGGACAAACATGCCTCGGTGGCCTCTTGCTGGGCCGATGGTAGCTGGAATCCTATCATTTCGGATTCCTTGTCTGATCAGCGGGCGCACGATTTCCTTTTCTTATTGGCTCTCCTTGGCGACTCTCCTCGACCGTCTGCTATGCGGGACCATTGGGTTTGGAAGGACAGGCCCTTCTCCTCTCGTAAGGCCTATTTTGCTATCTCCGCCACGCCCAGTGCTGATGATGATAATTTGCTGCGTCATTGTCGTTTCTTATGGGGTCTAAAGCTTCCGGAATGCATTGGGGTTTTTTTATGGCATCTCCGTCGTGGGCGGCTGATGACGCGCGAGCGTTGCGCAATCTTTTTCCCAAATATCGACCCTTTGTGTGGACTTTGTGGGGCGGAACAGGAATCAACTACTCACCTTTTCTTCGAATGCGGCCATGTGCGCTTGATTTGGGAGGACCTATCTTGGATCAATATTGTATCTTTTGCTGCTTTATGCGACTCCCTGATTTCTTCTGGGGGCAGGGATAGGCGGTCTATTCTAGACCCTCTCGCTCGGGTTTGGAGCATCTGGCTTGGGAGGAACGAGGCGATTTTTTCAAGACAACGTTTTTACATTGAAAATATCTCTATTCGAGCCAAGCGTTTTTTACAGGATTGGGACACTGGATAGTCCCTTTGCTGGTTTTTGAGGGGCTTTTTTGGAGACCTGCGTCTCCGCGGGCCGGCGTTGTAAAGTTTGCTTTGTCTTTTCTTTTTCTTATTTCTCCTTTGTATATACCTTTCTCTTTTAATATATTGGGGCGATCACCATCGAGTGACTCCCCCTTTTTTTTGAGCTTCAAAAAAAAATTGACCTAATTCATATTTTAAGTTGCACGTGACATGTCAATCTTTTGTTTTCTACATTATATATATATTTCAAGAAAATTAAAATTTACTATATCAAACGAGGAAGTCATGTCAGGAAAATCTTTCAAAGGATCGTGACTTGAGCGTTTCAATAAATAGATTTTGCTTACAATGATAATTTGTTTCTATTCAACATAAGCTGTCCCTTTAACATTCCGTGTCATGATCTTACGATGATCTAATAACATTACGATTTTATGATGATAAGGCTAGTATTAAATTGCTAAATTGATGTTTTCAACAAATATTAAGGGTAATGGCGATTGCTGGGATATGAGGTGCAACTCAGTGAGAGCTGGTTGAATTTGATTTATCATTGATCTGAATATTTTTACGTTAAAAAAATTGAGTGTTTTAAATGTAATAAAGTCAAATTTCAAACCTAATTAATAGTTCCACATCTCATTTTGTTGGGAAAAATGAATGGCTTGTCTTATTCCATAAGCCCTAGGCTCTCTTATATAGGAGAGTAGCCTATGGGTAAATTACATAAAGTAGACAACATAAAAATAAAATAACGAAGAGGTACAGGTACTCTATATGCGTCAACACTCCCCCTCAAGATGGAGCATAGATATCAATCATGCTCAGCTTGGACGCACACCTCTGGAATGGACCTCGAAGTGATGCCTTGGTGAATATATCAGCAGTCTGATTCTCTGATGTGACGTGAGATGTAGCAATAAACCCCTTCTGAATCATGTCACGTATGTAGTGACAGTCAACCTCAATATGCTTGGTCCTCTCATGAAAGGCTGGGTTGTTTGCAATGAACAAGGCGGCCTGATTGTCACTTTCCTACATCATAGGAAGCGGTATATCAAGACATAGATCCGTAAGTAAAGATTTCACCCACATCATTTCTGTGCTAGCTTGGGCCATAGCCCTGTATTCGGATTCAGCACTGGATCTAGCTACTACTGTCTGTTTCTTGCTCCACCACGAGACTAGGGCATCTCCAACATAGACTGCAAATCCTGAGGTGGACTTCCTGTCCTTGGGGCATCCTGCATAGTCTGCATCAACACATGTTGTGATAGAGATCTCCTTTCCCTTCTTAAATAGCAAGCCTGCACCTGGAGATGATTTTAGATATCTCAGAATCATGTGTATTGCATCCATATGGACCTGACGTGGTTGCTCCATGAACTGGCTCATACGACTCACTGCAAATGATATATCAGGTCTAGTGATCGTGACATACAGTAGTTTGCCTACCAGTTCTCTGTACCTTCTCCTGTCCACCTCTTATGTGTCATCATCATAGAGCTTCATGCTGGGATCCATTGGTGTCGTAGCAGGTCGACACCCTAGCATACATGTCTCACTCAATAGATCTGTAACATATTTCCTCTGCGACATTACTAATCCATATGGATTTCTAGCAAACTCCAGCCCCAGAAAGTATCTAAGGACTCCCAAGTCCTTGGTGACAAATTCGGTTCCCAGCCTTTCTTTCGCATGCTTAATGCCCTGCTCATCATCTCCTGTAATCAAGATATCATCAACATAAACCATGATTACAATGATACCTCTAGCCGTCTTCTGTACAAACAAGGAATGATCAGCATTGGAACGTTTATATCCTTGTTTCTCAAAAAAATCTGAAAGCTTCTGAAACCATGCTCTAGGGCTCTGCTTAAGGTCATAGATGGCCTTATGTAACCTGCATACCTTGGAACACTCCCCCTCAACAGCAAACCCAGGTGGCTGTTGCATATAGACTTCCTCCTGCAATTCGCCATATAGGAATGCATTCTTCACGTCCAGCTGATAAAGCGACCAGTCTCTAGCAACTGTAACTGATAACAAGATCCGCAGAGTGGAATGACGTGCCACAGGCGAGAATGTGTCAAGGTAATCCACCTCGTATGTCAGTGTGAAGCCACGTGCAACAAGGTGCGCCTTGTACCTGTCAATGGAGCCATCTGCATTATGCTTCACTGTAAACACCCACTTGCAGCTCACTGGGCTGACGTCTGGAGGTATAGGAACCAAGCTCCAAGTTCCTCTGGACTGAAGTGCTGCCATTTCTTCTTCCATTGCTAGCCGCCATCTAGCATCCTGCAGAGCATCGTGGTGATTCCGTGGAATGTCTGTAGTTGAAAGTGCCATAGCAAACGACCTGAAGTCTCCAGATAGCCTCTCAAAAGACACGGCTGCTGATAATGGATATTTGGCACAGCTTCTCTTCGACTTCCGTAGAGCAATTGGAACATCCAAATCATCTGTATTCTCATCTGGCTCCTGCACTATATCCTGCTCAGAAATATCGTCAGATCCATCAACATTAATATTTTCATTACATACCATAGGCGAGCTAGTTGACGGGTCAGGACCATGAGCTGGAGGAGGCCTGCGGGTGTAATGGAATGGTAGTGGTGAGACAAGAGGTGGCGGTGGTGGTGGTGGTGGCGGTGGCGGTGGTGGCGGTGGTGTCGGCATCTGAGGTGGTGGTGTCATGTATATGGCATCAGAAGGTAGATATGGTAGCTCCTTGTCTCCTGATGCTGAAAAATACATAACAGATTCAAAAAATGTAACATCTGCACTGATCATATACCGTCGACGCACAGGATCAAAACACTTGTACCCCTTTTGAGTTCTGGAGTACCCAACAAAGACACACTTGACAGCCCTAGGAGAGAGCTTGTCAGTACCAGGCGACAACTGATGGACGAATGCAACCGACCCAAACACACGAAGAGTAAGAGTGAACAGATCCTTGTCAGGATGAATGAGTGAAAACGGAATCTGGTCATTCAAGACAGACGAAGGCATACGGTTGATTAGGTAACATGCAGTGAGAACTGCATCACCCCAGTAGGAGTAGGGAACATGACTCTGTATAAGAAGTGATCTTGTGACATCAAGAAGGTGACGGTGTTTTCTTTCAGCAATCCCATTCTGTTGAGATGTATGAGCACAAGATGTTTGGTGAATAATCCCTTTGAGGAGTAGTAATTGGCCAGAATGTTGGTGCACAACTCTAAAGCATTATCACTTCTCACAAGCTTGACAGATGTGGAGAAAACATTTTGTATTTCATTCAGAAAATGGATAATAATATTTCCTGCTTCAGATTTATTTTTCATCAGAAACACCCATGACACTCTAGAGAAATCATCCACAAATACAATATAAAACATGTGTCCCTGATGATCGGGAACACAACTCGGACCCCAGACATCGATATGAAACAACTCAAACTTGGAGTTACTACTCCGACCTGGACGACTGGGAAAGGACGGCCTGTGATGCTTTCCCAACTAACACGCCTCACACTGAATAGGTGTGTGAGAGAGACCATAGGGTAGGACTTGACGCAACTTCTGAAGCGGTAGATGACCAAAACGCAGATGCCATAATAAGGTTGATACTTGTCCCGAAGAAGAGGATGAGGTTCCAGCAAAAGGAGTCTGATTCAGGCGGTAGAGGCCTCCTTGCTCATAGCCATGACCAATCACGTTGCCCGTATGGATGTCCTGAAAAATCAAAGAAGATGGATCAAAAATTGCCCGACAATGTAGATCCTTCGTAATCTGACTAATTGACAATAGATTCATTGAAAAATAAGGTGCATGTAGCACGTTCTTGAGCTGCATAGAAGATGTCAATCTAACCTCCCCCTGACCAGTGATGGGGGAATGAGTGCCATTGGCAATCACTACTGTCCGACCTGGAGGGATCTGAGTGTATCCTGAAAGCAAACTCTGGTCGCCACATAGGTGATGTGTAGCGCCCGAGTCCATAATCCATGGTAAAGTATCTGATCTACTACTGTTCAGTGCAAGTATACTACCTGAAGTACTGGTAGACGCAGAGGCAGAAGCAGCGGCATCAGAATGACTCTCTGCAGTCAGTGCTGGTCCAGATGGTGAAATAGTGCCCCTCAGACGGGCAACAAGATCGTCGAACCGTTGATCCAAAGTAGCAGCAGATGGGGGCTCTATCTGCTCAGCAGCTCGTGCGGATGCAGGAAATCCGTGCTTCGAGTAGCATGTATCTTCATTGTGTCCAACTCGGTGACAATATGTGCATGTTGGCCTAGTGCGGCCACCCCTTCCACGAGGTCCACGTCCACGGCCCTGGTGATGAAATCCGCGACCTCTGTTTGCTGCCATGGCTGAGGAATTCTGACTCACAGCTGTTGAAGGAACTGTGATCCGACTCAATCTATGAAAAGCTTCCTCCATGGGAGGAATAGTCGAGTCTGCCAAAATCTGAGATCGTACTGCCTCGTACTCTGGATCAAGTGCAGCCAGGAACACACCCACCATTGTCGCATTCCTGTATGTCTTCTGTTGTTCTGGCGTGGCAGTAAGAGGCATGAAGCTATAGAGCTTCTCGAACATCCCTCTCAGTGATGTGTAGAGAGAATGTAAAGGACGACCATTCTGCTTTATTGTGAATATACATGTTGAAGTTGCAGAATCTTCGTCTCGTTCTTCGCCTGAGAGTACGTTGCCGCCAGAATATCCCACATATCCTTGGTCGTGGGTTGATGTAGGATGTCATTGGCAATTTCAATAGCCAACGTACCAGATAGCCAAACCTTGGCATATGCATCATCGGCCTCCCATGAGGCATGGACTCCAGTCTTCTATGCAGGCTCAGGTTCGGTAAGAATGTGCTTCTTACCTGTTGACTTCATCATACTCATGAACTGCATTGCCCACAGTTCATAGTTTGTACCGTCCATCTTGACAATGGGCGCTGGACCACGAAAGGCGCCAATAGATGGGATATCAGCCTTGCTTTCTGACATACTGGAGATGGGAGACTGGAGCGACTGACAGAAGATGAGCTTCGTCTACAATGACATAGACGGGATTAGTTGCATGTGTAGACCTCAAGCAACTATCCCCATGAAGATGTGCGTGCTACGGTCTTCACGTGCGCAAGAATCACGAAGATGCACGCGAAGAAGATGCGTGCACTGGAGATGCACTAGGCGGGCGCACAGATGATCACGCGCAGGAGGCCCACGGTCACGCGCAGGCGACTGCGCACAGGGTCGCGCACCGGAGACTGCGCACAGGCGCTATGCGCACAGGCGCTATGTGCGCACATGCGCTGCAAGATGCGCACCCGCGCACGCGCTGGAGGGTCCGATGTGCGCAGGCGCACGCGCGTGGCGCAGCAGGAGAACGTGGCGCACTGGAGGCGTGCTACACGCACAGGAGGAGACGCGCGAGCAGCGGCACGTGCAGGAGGAGGCGCTGGAGCAGCTACACGTGCAGGAGGAGAGGTGGCGTAGAGGCGGCGCCGATCGAGAGAGAAGGAGAGGGAGAGGCCGGCGGGTGGGGTTAGGGTTTCGAGAACTCCGGTTTAGGACCGTCGCTCTGATACCATGTTGGGAAAAATGAATGGCTTGTCTTATTCCATAAGCCCTAGGCTCTCTTATATAGGAGAGTAGCCTATGGGTAAATTACATAAAGTAGACAACATAAAAATAAAATAACGAAGAGGTACAGGTACTCTATATGCGTCAACACATATATTTAAGGTGGAAAATTTTTATCCGTTTATACATAAGATTGAATCTAAAATTGAGATCAAACGATTCATTCCAGAATTCAGCCTTTGAAAAATGGAAGATTGGGGATTTTTTTATTTTGTTTTGATCTTGATTAATAACTAAGACACTACTTCATAAGTTAATTATGATATTCTAAGAATAGGTATCATACCTTCTCATAGAAGCCATTAAAAAGGTTGGCCTTTATAGAATCACTATCTAAGGATATCATTGATAAGAGTTTAGGAGTTAATATCTAAGAGGTCTCGTATTCTTAAATAAATAATTTAGATATAATTGGATCAATTTATGATTTCTTGATATCATTATAACTAAAAATCTTCATCAATTATGCAATTGGCATTCCTTCTTCCACTTGGCAACCAAAGACCCCTCTCCTCTTCTTATTAATATCAAGCCCAATCCCCTCTTTCCTTTCTCTATTTCTTTCCAACGATGGGAGGAGTCCCAAGCCATTTCTTCTCTTTTCATAAATGTTGAGAGCAGTTGCACCACAGTCACTGGAGGCCCCTTCTCCTTCCCTGGATCTTCTGCAGCCCCTGCTACAACCCTTACTGCTGAAGCTTCTTTTGGAGAGGTTGCATGCAAGCTTCTTCTCCATTCTAAGAGATCTAAGATAAGAGGTACAATCCCATACCCTTTTCTGTTGCTGCCATACATGGGGTTTCCACAAGACTTTCATGATTTCCACCATTTGATTCCTATAAAAATGTTGGAGTGCAGTATGAATCGTTATTTCTGGAGCATTGAATTATATATATATATATATATATATATATATATATTTGGCTCTTCTAATGTTACTTAGAATTTATTCTTGATAAGGGACATCCATCTTGATTCCACACTACTTTTTTTGTTCCTCCAGAATCCTCGTCAAATTTGATATTTAGAAACAACTTATTTATACCATATGAGGGCTTTAAGTTGCCATTATTGCATCATTCAAAGATGATTATAAAGACTAATAGTTATCCAACCATAGCTATATGCATGTATTTTGTTCAAAATAAGCAAGAAAATAATACCATTTATGCAACTTGGTAAAAAAAGGGGTTTTTGATATTTCTTCTTTTGTCGAGAATTCCGGATTAATTGTACATAGGACTAAGTACGTAAGTTAAGATTTCACAGTAAGTTTATTATGTAAATATATATATTTAACTAAACCACTCAGCTTATACTTATAAGTTATAACTAAGGAAACTAAATGTCATTTTTAGGAACAATTAGCAAGTAGATATTATTGGACAATTCATGTCTCTGGTTGGCAAGGATTGGTTCCAGACTGGGTCTTAGTACCCTCCTTCATACCGTAATACTTTCCTTGAGCCTTAAGAGCGAAATCTAAAATACTTCAAAAGGTATCTCCAGAATGGATTCCTGACAAGTAAAGCTGCAATTATAATAATTACTGGAGACTTCAGATTTGATGTATATGCTCTGGAAAGATTAGGATCCCAAGTTCCTAGCCAATGCATCATTGAAATCTATCCCCCTTTACCATTATAATACCTTCATCATTAGTTATTTTCTTCTGAACCACAATTGCAAGCACAATGTTATAAGGTAGGTTTGGTCATGATCTTAACTCTAAATACTTGGCCTTCATTAAGATAAGCATGAACTTACTGAAATCTGATCTATAGTAAGTTGATTCATGGTTGTATCCATTAGTTCACTAAACACTAATACCCTCCTTGGATTTATGATTATACTATCTGTTAGACAGCTTTTCATTTGGGTAAAGCTCCCAAAATGAGCCAACTAGAATAAAATGTTGGGCTCATTGCTAATGATATCACAGCTGGATATTCAATTTTGTTCTACCATGAGGCTCCAGTAAGGGCATCTCTTTAGAAATAAACTACTAGGTTCCATAGCCTCTTCTACCAAGGTCATTCTTGTGTAAAGGGATGCAGTAAACTTTAAAGTCCAAGACTTGGAAATCATGGTTGCTTTCACATAATAAGGCAACATATATAATTATTGAATGTTTATTCGGATAATTAACTGATTGTAAATCAATGATAATCAATTAATCGTGTCGGTCATAGTGACCCTTACACCTGACTATGCGAGGGCGCGGTGACCCTCAACTGGGCAGGAGATAAGAAGCTCAGTTAGGGCAGTGGCAGCCAAGTGCGCGGATCTAGGATCCCAATCCTTTTCCGTTTTTACGCGAGCTCGCAGTGTTTTTACGCCTCGTTGGGATCCCGACTTTTGACCAGCTCCGCTGACCTTTTGTTTTAGGATACCCATGCGAGGGATCCTCGATTTTTAGTTTTTTGTATGAGCTCGTTAGCCCATACTAGTCGGGTCGGTTTCTAAGGTGACTTTTCCGGAGAGTCTCTCTCACCCGTCTCTGGAGCGTAGTTTTGGAGTAGACCTTTCCCTCTATTGGACAGCACTTCCAATAAGAGGTGAGACGGAAGAGTCTCTTAGGAGACTTCTTCACCGCTTGAGTTATGGTTACTTTTTCGTCAATAGGCTTGACGATGATACATTTGAATCATCTTGGGTCACACATGAATCAGTACAATTGAACTTCGAAAGAAGCACATTGGATCTTGGTTAAAAGATGAAATCAATTATAAATTGTGTTGGCTGAGTTACTTATAATTAAATTAGTAGATGTGTCGGGAACTTAGTTAGGATGCACTATACCCCATCGCATGCCTACGGAGGCACCTCAACCCTAAGGCACTTTTCATTCTTTAGAGTCATAGTGCGAGGTCACACACAGACCAAGACCACAGACTATCCATTAAACTTAAGAATTTAAATAAATCAAAAGTCAGTTCAAAACCTAAATCTTTCTCATTATAAAAATCCATATTTAAGATCTCTAAATAACAAGAGATTATAGATATATATACATATGAGTCATCAATTATACATGTATATATAAGACTATTAGGAAATGGAGAAATTTATACATATGAGTCATTAACTACTATATAAGAATACAACATATGAAACATATTGGGTAAGACTGGAAGCATCCCTCACAATAGTTTGAAAACCTTCTTCATAGTAAGTAGCTATAACTTTTTAGTTGTTAACACTTTACTACTTACTTTTTTTGCAATCACCATAAAATTCCTGGTTGTTTTATTAAATTTTCGGGATTTACCAACGCTCTCTAACACCTCTTCTACCTTCCATGTTTTGGCAGGCAAGCAGCCTGCAGCACAGTAGCGGGTTGATGATTCCTGGTGATCGGGTATATTCTAGATGGTACAGTTTCTTTTGTTGTAGTTTTTGTTCAGCTCATATTGTAAATGTGCTCTTTCTCTTATGTATATATTTTGGGATATATGTATACACTGTCATCTCTTTTGTACATGTATAAAAATATGGAAATTAATGAAAGGGGGCACGTGTTACTATTTTTAAATTTGTAGTTGTTACATTAAATGTGAATGTCATGGCAAACAGCGTACCGCGAAAAATTTCCACGTGTTTTCATAACTTGTGCGATCTTTAGCGAATGTAATACCGCGAATGTGTTGTAAACGGGAGCCCGGATTCAAGGGGGTTTACAGATTTCATGATAAAGACACATCTGAAACGAACGACCATATCATCTATAGGTGAATAGAAAAGCTAACACTTGTCACAAAAGATGAGAGCTGTCATCTACCCATGGAGTCACGTTGATGCAGCCCATTAATGCTCCAATTAAGAACCATTAGAATAATCTTGTAAAATGTTTAAAATTAAAGGGTTTTGTAGAAATTTGTATTTTTATTTTAAGTGGATATAATGATATGGGATCCTCTTTCTCTTCCTCTAGGTCTAGGAGTCTAGAGTTTTCTTCTTCTTTTTCTCCATAAGTGTAGAACATTCTAAGAATGTATTGTAATCTCTACCATGTTGTATGGCCCTTCAATGAATAAGGCCTTTAGCTAATGGAATGGAACAACAAAGAGAAGACATTTTGAGTGAAAGAAAGATTCTTTCTCCTCTTCCTCTCTTCCCTTCTTCTCTCTATCTCCCTTCTTATCTTTTCCTTCTCTCCTCCTTCAAGGTTTCCCTCTCCTTCCTCCTACCAATCAATTATCTTCAAAGTTCTCTCCCCACATTCTTTATCATCAATGTTCTCCCTATCTTGCTCCCATATCTCATCTCCTCCCTAACTATCTTCTTCTCCCATCTCTCTCCCTTCTTTCCAGTCTCTCTATCTCACTCCATCTATCTCCCACTCTTCCATCTCTCTCTAACTATTCCTTCTCATCCCAGTTTTTTCTCTCCCTTCCGCTCTTTCAGTTCTCCCACATCGCTTCCTCCACCTCTACTTCAACACTTCTTCTTAATCATCATTTTATCAACTTTCTCCCTTTTTTTCAACCCTCTGCCATCATCTCAAGCCTCCACTTTTTCCGTCTGCATAACACATAGTGTCTCAACATGGATATTAGAAATCATTGTCATTGACAATACCATTGTAAACCGTCCTTATGACAATCCGAAACTAGAAAAAAGAACACTACTGTAATAAAAGGAATGCATAGTACATTGTCGTTTGCCTTTCTTGAGGGCAATAGGAACATTTGACATAATAGCATCACCTATAGCATTTAGCATCTCTGTCAATGGTATAATTGTGTCCTTCTAGCAATATCACTAGAAGCAGAAAACTCACATTAGGAGGCGATGGCACAAAAGAGGGTCGTTTTGTTGATATTGAAATATGAACCAATTATCATGGGGCTTGAGGAGGATGGTGAGGAAAGGAGAGAAGGGCGGTGAGGGCTCGTCAGATGGGGGCTGGGTGGAGGTCTGCGGAAGAAAGGTTGGTCGTCGAGGTGAGTAAGCCACGTTCATTCTCCAATCCGTTCGGGAGAGGATGCTATCGCTGTGGGTCCTTGGCGCACTGGGCTCGACAGTGTCGAGAGCCTATCTGTTGCTTCCGGTGCCGCCACTTCTCGCACAGGATCCGTCATTGCCCATTGAATCAGAAAACCTCCGACAACACGTATTGGAGGGGCTCGGGCATGTTGGTGGGAGGAGGCGGGTCGGGAGAAGCTTTGTTTCTGGGATCATCAGACGTGGGATTAGTCTCGATGGCGCGGTTCAAGGGAGATATCGTGCAGCTGACCCCATGGCGGGTGCTGGCAAGAGGGCTCGCGGAGATGGAGTCCAGGGAGCTACTGCGGTGGACGAAGGAGGGTTGGTCACTGCTACGATGGCGCAGGCCGAGGGTCGCTGATGGCTTGCTGCAGCCAAAAAAACTGGATCGAATTCAATTTAAGGGGGTTCAGCTTGTTGCACGGAGTCTCTCGGACCTTCGAGAACTGCTCGGAGGTGTGGTTGAGGTCGTCGCCGTCGAATCTTCGGAATGTCACCCAAGGGAGCCACTGGACCCCATCCTCAAGGGGAAGGCCCTTCCCCCGGAGCTGCTGGGTTGGAGAAGGCTCCGCATCGCTGGGAGGCTTGTGCACATATAGCTCGCCATGGTGGATCACGAAGAGCTCGCCATGGTGGAGGTGCTTCGGGCGATTTGATGTCCGGATGGAAGAAGGATACTTTTGATCTTCTGGACGAGTCCAAGTCGATGTTTTGCTTATCGGTTTTGCTTAGACAATGGGTGGATGGTCTCAGCTTGTTGGTCACGAATGTCTATGGTCCGATAGGCAACGAAAGGGGCACTCTGGCGACGGAACTAGAGCAGTTGGACAATGCGAGTGCGGTCGTGATATGGATCATTGGGGGTGATCTCAACGTTACATTACTTCCTGATGACCGGCCTCAGAGGGGGGGGAGGGGACCCCGGTTCAGAGGAGTTCCGGAGAGTAGCACACAGTTTGGGGCTATCAATTATTGATGTGGTTGGTTGCGCATACACCTAGCACAACGTGAGATCGAGATCCAAGTTGGACAGATTTCTACTCTCTCAGGATGGTTCGGAAAGGTTCCTGCTTTCGAGAGTGTGGGCTCTATCGCAGGCGCATTCGGACCATACATTGATTCTTAGGTCGGCTGACGAGGAGGGGCGAAGCAGGTTCTTTTGTCAGTTTGAACGAAGCTGGCTACTTGAGGAGGACTTCAGAGAGGCAGTGGCGGAACGGTGGAGTGGAGGCGCAACTAAGGGCTCGACGGTTGCGAGATTGGCGGCAAAGCTCATGTCTTTAAGGTCATTCCTTACCTCATACGTAAGGGAGGTAAAGGCGAGGAGGAGAGCAAGAGGGCGGAGGCTCAAGCCGAGGTTGCCAGGCTGGATGGTTTGGATGACGTCAGGGGGCTTCGCTAGGAGGAGGTCATGGAGAGGCAAGGCCTACTGGAGGAGCTAATGTTGGAGGACAGAAAAGAAGAGGTGGAATGGCAGAAAAAATCCAGACAGCGGTGGCTAAAAGAAGGGGACACCAACACGAGATTCTTTCATTCGATGATCTCTGGACGACGGAGAAGAAACTATTTGCACGAGATAGAGGTTGGGTGGGTTCGAGTTTCGGGGGAGGTGACGATTGGGAGCGCCTTAAGGGATCATTTTGTTGAAGCGACACGTAGGAAAAGAGGGAGTGGCTGGGGATGGCTGGAGAGAGGGGTGGAAACCTTGTCAGAAGTACAAGCGGGGAGTTTACTGGTTCCTTTCTCGAAGGAGGCGAAGAGAGCGGTTTGGGACTTGAACGCGGATGGGTTCCTGGTCCGGATAGCTTCCCGGTGTTGTTCTTCCGTGAGTTCTGAGATCTAATGAAGGGAGATATTTTGGAAGTGCTTAACGAATTCAGGGAAGGAAACAGAGGGTTCGAGAAGATCAACCGGACGTTGTTGTTCATGCTGCCCAAGAAGGACACTCCCGTGAGTGTGGAGGACTATAGGCCTATTGCACTATCCAACGCAATCTATCTCATTGTGGTTAAGATCCTTGCGAACAAGCTTAAGGGGGACCTGGACTCGGTGGTGCTTCAGGGCCAGTCAGCATTCATTCCAACGAGACAGATGGCTGATGGTTTCGGAGATTTGCCTTGACTGGAAGCGGACAAAGATGAGAGGGGCTTTATGGAAGATAGACTACGCGAAGGCTTATCATAGCGTTGACTGGAGGTTCCTATGGGTGTCTCTACGTAGAAGAGGCTTCCCAGAGGTGTGGGTGGACTGGATGAAGAGATGCGTCACTACCTCCTCCTACTCTATCCTGGTGAACGGCAAACCCGAGGGCGGCTTCTTCCAACCGCAGTGGGATGTGAGGTAGGGGTGTTCATTGGCTCCAATGTTGTTCTCCCTTGTAACAGATGCTTTGGGGGTCCTATTCAGGCATGCGATAGAAGCAAGGTGGTGCGAAGAGTTCCGTAAGGAGGACATCTCTGTTCCTCTTTTACAGTATGCAGATGATACGGTTCTTTTCCTTGGAGGCACCAAGGATCAGAATGCTAATGCGATCCAAATGGTGGAGATTCTCGGGAATCTTTATGTCCTGGAGATCAATAAGCATAAGTCGGTAGTTATTACCTTTGGGATGAATGAAGCGGGGCGTCCCAGTGTTGCGGGGATGACTTACTGCCCTTTAGGGGACCTTCCCATCCTCTATTTGGGCATGTCATTGGTAACTGAGAAACTGAAGACAGCAGATTGGGACGAGGTGGTGCAGAGGATGGAGCAGAGATTGGCAGGGTGAAAGGCGGTCACTTTGTCTAGAAGGGGAAAGTTGGTTCTTTTGAAGCGCGTGCTCTCAGCTATACCTATCTTCTTCTTCTCTACTAGATTGATGCTGGCAGGGGTTAGAAGGAAGATTGAATCTTTGATGAGGAGGTTCTTCTGGTCGGACGGGAGGCAGCAGGGACCGGGATGCATCTGGTCAGGTGGGATGAGATCATGAGGGGGCGCAACGACGGAGGACTTATTGTTCGTGATGTGGAGTGTATGAACAAGGCACTCATCAAAAAATGGGTGATTCACATTTGGGGTCCACCAACCTCGCTGGCTAATAAACTTCTAAGGAAAATCTATGGGGTAAATGGTCAATTGACGACCGGTAGAGTACGCTTCGAATCCCCGCGGTGGGTCGGTATCCGTGAGGTATTACTGCTACTAGCACCCAGGCTAAGGTGGGGGAAGGCCACCTCTTTCGATTCTGACACGATGATTGGACTGGGGAGGGCACGCTGGAAGGCAGATTTCAGCGCCCGTTTGCTTTGCCGGCTTCAAAAGAGGCTACGCTATCGCATATGGTGGATGCGAGAATGTGGTCGCCTCCGTTTCTGGCAGACCTCTCTGATCAACGCATGAAGGAATACCTAAGGATGCAAACTGAACTCCCTCAACCTGGGGTCTTCTCGCTGGATAGAGATCATTTTGAACGGGCGGGCAAGAAATTCTCAGTGAAGAATGCTTACAAGGAGTTGAGCCGGAGGATAGAGGAGCACGACGGGGAGTTGTGCCAGGACATGAAGGTAATTTGGGCGGCGAAGATCCTGAGCAGAGTAAAGATATTCCTATGGTGCTTGAGAAGGGGGCGCTTATGTGATAAAGCACGGAGGGGGAGAGTGTTAGGTCGGGCAGACACACAATGCGACAAGCGCGAGGAGACGGAGGAGGACTCTGATCATTTGTTCTTCAAGTACCCGACATCTGATCGGGTCTGGAGGGAGGTTGGGATACCTTGGGTCGAGACCGAGGGGACGACGGATTTCTGGAGATCAATACTGGCTATCGACACCAACTCTACGGATGATTGCTCGAAGATGTTTGATGTTCTTTGGGCCATCTGGGCAGGACGAAATGATTTGATTTTCAACAACCAGAGGTTTTATTACGAGAATGTAGCTTCTCACTGTATTGCGCTTTATAATTTCTGGACATCACGGTAATGTACTCTAAACTCATTTTAATGAATTTTTTTGGCAGTGAACCCCACACGGGGGAATCACCCTACTTACAATAAAAAAAGAGGTATAAAGGTGTCTTAAAGACAATAGCGATAGGAAGCAGATACATAGCGATACTATGCTAGAAAAGAAGAAAATGGACCCGAAAAAAGTAATGTCAGCACTAACATGATGACTCTATGTTCTCATATCATAACAATGATATACCCCTTCTAATAACTAGCAACACACATTTGACAGCTCTAGCATCCAACTTGTCTCTCCTTGGGCTAAGATTGTGAGCGAAGGTAAAGTACCCGAACACTCTGGGAGAAACTGGAAACACTACCTCTCCTAAAGGACAACAATGGGTACATAATCATCAATAAAAAATAGAGGAATTGTAGTTAATCAAAAAAACAATGAGGACTACATACCCCCCCCCCAATATAAACTGGAAACACTGACATAAATGAGCAGGATACGAGCAACTAAAGAATGTATTGATGCTTGTGCTAAACAACCCCATTCTATTGTAAAGAATATGCACAAATAGTCTAATGAATAATCCCATTAGAGTAGAAAAGGACAAGTAAAGAAAGAGGAATAAAATAATATATCTTCATAGTGACACCAAACCAAGTTTTATATCAAAAAAGAGATCAAAATAGAATAGACTTCAGATTTGTTTTCAACAAAAATACACAAGAAACACGGGGGAGATCATCACCAAAAATTAAATGTTGAGATATTATTTATCTTTTCATAGTTCTATGTATTTTCTTTTCTTTCAGTCTCTATTATGTAATTTGTCCAAACAAATTTCTCCTCTTATATAAGAGAATCATAGGGCCTCATGAATAAGCAATTCATTCGTTTCTCTCAACATTAAATAAAACTGATTACCAAAATAATTAAGTCTACCAGGTCCTTAAATATGTGAGCCAAATCAAACAAATTAGTAAAATGGGCATACATAAAAACAGGGAAAGAGCTATATTGATGCTTCCTCAGTTGATAGGCTCAAAATCTAGTTGGGAAGTGAGGGAATTGAGAAAAAAACTCAATGAAGTTTCTAC
This sequence comes from Ottelia alismoides, assembly GCA_037367405.1. NCBI lineage: Eukaryota > Viridiplantae > Streptophyta > Magnoliopsida > Alismatales > Hydrocharitaceae > Ottelia > Ottelia alismoides. The sequence goes on from JAZKJV010010457.1 coordinate 335,085, forward strand.
GTAGAGGGATGACCTAAGTATTGGTGTAAAAGAGCGTTTGAAGAAGAGGAAAAAGAAAAATTAAATATGTAGAACACCATCCTCCCAGTCAAGATGTCCCAAAAATAATACATCAAAAATAGCTCGCCAATTGAGATGTCTGCAACTCTGACTTACCGATGACAAGCTACTGGGAAAATCATGAACAAAAAGAGCTTTCATAAGTATGATACTTGAGGTGAATCAGGTGATGATAACTTCTATTTCCCTTCAACTGAGACTAGCCTGCCATCGGCAACATGTACTATCAAGCACGGACGTCACGTCAACAATTATCTTATGAGATCATTCTCCCCATAAATAAGAAAAAATTCAAATATTAACCAACCACTATGCATTGGAATCATGCTTAATAGAATAAAACTAGTGAGACGCAATAGTAGCCATATCAAAATGATTGCCCCGCTAAAATAGTACAAAACTACAAAAAGAGCATATTCAAAATGACGCATGATATCATCAAAATTTCCTCTAGAGACTAGCACAGATTGTCCATCATCATCATCATCAATAACAATGACACAGTTAACAAGAGGACAAATATACTTGTCAATCTTAGAGGGGCCAGGTTTCCCACATACTATGCATTAAGTGTAACATTGCCTCTATTAGAGGCAACATCACAACAATCATGCCTTTGATATGTACCACAACCTTCATGGCTGAAGAAGCAGCGACGTAGAAATTTAACCCTGCATATCTAGTGTATCAGGGTTGTGAAAGATAGTTAGGTGACTCAGCTTAGCAATGATCATTTGATCTCTAAAAGACGCATAGACAAGATCAAACCTTGCAAGAAACGCCATAACTGTCATATGCATATGATAGTCTTCCTCCGATGCAGAATTGCACCTTAAAACACATGTGTACATTTCTCGAACAAAGATTTCAGCATTGAAAAATATTGGACCAATGGAAGGCCAATCTACTTCAAATTACTTAAGGTAATTAGTCCTAACAAACTTTCGCATTAACCGAATGAAGGTAGCTTCCCACTCCTTCCATCATTCCCCCTAAATGTCACTGGAGAATTTAGACATCTTCAATTCACAACCACAGCCTGCTCACATTCCGCAATGTGCAATCGATCATACGAAACAAAGTCAAACCATACGATGAGGCGAGTCTACCACCAAAACTCTGGATGACCAAACAAAGTCCCCCAAAAGGGGCTGCAACTGATGGCAAGTTGGAGAAGGCCCGACGATACAATCGGGAATCGATTACTAGGGAGGTGAGTATTACACACTCTAGTGCATCTTTTATCTCCTAATTAATAGGATTTTGGATCATTTTTTACTGTGTCACCTAAGCAAAGAAATTTTGTATTTAGCTAATGAATGCCATATCATCATTATTCATCTAATTATTCTATTATAAAGATGCACCATCCATCTGGAAATTTTGCAAGCTAATAAAAGCGGTATGAAGAACCGTGGATGAGTTGTGAAAGGGGGTGACGCAACGCAACAATTCCATGAGGATTATTTTCGACTTTGCACATTTAAATTTTTAAGAATTACACACTAAGCACATGTAGGGGAAAACAAATTAACCTCAAAGTTAGAAAAGATACCATGGAGGGCAACTCTAATACTATGTAGAAATCTATGCTCTATGAGTCCGTAGTCCTCTTTATATGGATAGAGGTTCCAAAAGGTTTGCTATGTTGAAAGAGAAAGACATAATATCCTTAAAAAAGGCTCAGCTCAAACTCCAATACCTACCACGGTGTCTTCTATAAGCTTGCTGTCCACCACCAACCATTCCATTCCTAAACTACTACAAAAATTATTCAAGTTGCCCCTTCATCCACCCAAGCAATCTCTGAGTGGCCTTTGAACCTAAGGCGCCAAAAGGGCATAAGAGAAACAAGTGATCCACATCCTCATCACCATTCCCACAGACTGGCAAGTTGCATCCTAAATTGAAACCCTGCCTGATCTGAACACCTTCATAACCAACATCCTTCTCCTCAGATGTGTGTATCTGATGCTTCAATGAGACACTGACAGTCCAAGGCAAAATTTTGAGATAGGAGCGGCTAAACCATAGATATTGTATATACTAGAAACATCAACAACGTGTTCTTCCTGCTCAAAATCCAAGAGCAGCTACCGGAACCATCAATGTCCTCTACGAAAGAGGAGTAACTGTAGATATAGAAGACATGTCCAAGCAAGGCATCTGTGGACCTTAGGTGATCTTCTGCAATAAAAATGGCAGAGGCCTCAAATAGTATGCAATAGTATCATGCAATAAGTAGAAGAAACTCCAAACAAGGCATCTGTGATGAACAATATTCCAAGCTACACATCATCTCAAAATCAAAAAAGAAATTTAAACGCTATGATTTACAAGCTCAGAACTACAGACCTGGTGGGGATTCCTGTCTATGATCGACTGCTCCTTAAACTTCAATTTACAAGAATACTCTTGATTTCCTTGTATCCTCATAGTACCATAATGATCACAATAAAGCTTCCCAAGTATAAGATTGTAGATGGATGTTGTTACCTAAAAGATGGATATCCCAATTATGATGAACCCATTTAATTAAGCAACACTGGGATGGAAAAATGTATACCTTACTCCATTGGAAGACCTCGCCATCACTGAATTCAAGAGTCAGTAGACCGACAGGGTCTAGCTGAATTGAACGCCCCCAAAATTTGCTTTTTAGGTTACTGTCAGCCCAGAATCTCCATCCGTTGCCTTCACAGTGACATGCAACAATCATTGGATGATGGCTAACCTGATTCAAAGTATGCAACTAAAGGTTAGACTTAGGATTTCCAGTTTCTCTACAGCGGAGAGAGATGTAGCTTACATAACAACAAACATGTAACTTGCACTAGTAGAAACCAAAAGGACATCGTCTATCAGCAAAGGATTTATCAAGACTTCTCAAACACAAGGTAAGGTCTAATATGATGAAATATATTGATTTTATCAGAAGCAATCTTAAATTGAAGGCAAATCCACAAAAATATTTTCCTTCGCCTTATTTCCATGCACTTGTGCGACCTGAAATGTGGAACTTTCCAATGTGGTGGGAGCTTTTTGGATTTATAAAAAGGCCACGCATATCAACTATTAAAATTTGATGCATGATTGTCCTATAAATTATCAAATGTGTGAAACTAACATTCAAACAAAATATATACTTTACAGAAAAAATTATAATTCAGAAAGTCAAGGTTTACATGTAGTGTAGTCTGCCTCTACTAGTAAAACTAATCCGTGCAGACAGGTTGTACAAACAATTGCAAAGCTTGCAGAATGTTGTAAATATGAAGTTTTTCATTGGAAAGAAATTTTAAGGACAGCAAGATGTGCGTTAACTGCAAAAAAACCAACCTCATTGGAAGGCATCATCTACAAGGGATCATCTACAAGGGAAAGCAATCAAAATGATAATACTACCAAGAGAATGCAAAAATATGGAGTGTTCTAACTTTTGGATAAGAACTGAACCACGGCCTTTAAAACAGAAGGCCACTAACCGAGTACTCAATCATTTGTGTGGGTTGATCTTAAACATTGTTTGCAATGTCCATCAGAAGATGAAAGCTTCAATTCTAAAAGGGTCCATCACATTGAAGTAGTTTCCAATACATTTTGGACCTAGAAATCAAAATTTTGGCTGTAATAAAAAAAGGCCCACATACATTTCCGAAAAAAAAATCTTGTTAGCATGCATTCAACTAAAACACTAACAAAAAAATCCTCAAGAAAACATAAGTAATATCAAAAAAATAAAAAAGGAGACACATTGATAACATAACATCATAAAGATTATGGATTTTAAATATTTTAATGGTTAAACTAAACAAGTAACTCCATTTTACAAAGCATGCCCATCTATTTATTAACATCAGGTACTATGAGAATTTAACAACACCACCAAAGCTTTTTCCCATATTAAGTAGGATTGGCTACACGGATTCTTTGCCTCTATTCAGATCTATCTTGGGCCATTCTCAAGCTTAGATCCAAATAATTAAGATCCCTTCAAATAGTCTCATTCCAACTTTTGTTTGGCCTTCCTCGCCCTCTCTTAGCCGGCTCAACATCCCAAATCTCGCATCTTCTAACCAATGCATTATCCGACCTCCTTTGCAAGTGCCCAACTATCTTATACGGTTTTCTCTCATATTATCATCTATTGGAGAAACACCAACTTTCCTTATAATCACATTTAAAATCATAAAAAAATTAACTAAAAGAATCTTCCACCCTAAAGAAAAGAGCTAAGTAAAAAAGTAACCCTACTGAAGTCCTCAATGATGATTCCACCATCTTCTCGCACCCCTTTGCAATCTACTCTTATCTCCTCAACCCACATTAAATCATCATCAGCCATGAGGAACCTTTGTGCCAATTTATTTACCTCAAGGCCCTTCAGCTTCCCAAGAACCTCTGATTCGAGCCTCAAATTTCATGTACGGGCAGGGCAGGTGCGAGCACAGCCCCCCACCCCACCTCCTTCCTTTTTATTATGTTTCCCCTTCCTTTTTGATTATGTTTCGTTGTAGTTGAGGTCAAATACCCCTTCAACCCTCACTCTCATGTTCCCCACCTGGGGATCACTCAGCTCGGTACCCTGCAAGCTCGATTCGCTCCATCTCACCACCGCTACCTCCTTTATTCATAAACACAAAAACACATGTTTTTTTAATTAAATATTTTTTACAATTGCCCCCCTCTTAGATTCTGCAATATCTATTATACCTCTCCTTTTTTTGCAATATCAATTGTGTCCCTATCTTCTTGCATCGTTATCATGTGTGCCCTTCTGTTAGTTTTGATTGTTAGTGAGAATAAACCAAACCATAGCTTATACAAACCAAAGCCCGAGTAAGTAAAATTTTCTTACAGCTATGCGCTACAATTTTCAAAAAGTTGCACTTATACTCTTCTTTTTTCTTTCCAATTACACTTGTACCCTTGAGATAAAATCCGAAAGCCTATGCATGCCGAATAGAATCAAAGGCGAAACCCCCAGGCAAGCAAGCCTATGCCCCGACCAAAACCTATCCCTCTCAAGCAAGTCTGTTGGGATCTCTCAATGAGGGTTCTATTTCGAATCAGAAAGGAAACAAGAGAAAGTAGAGGGCCATCATGGATGTTCCAAAGAAAACACTATCACATGATGCAAAAAAACAAAACCTTTCGCTTAGTTTTCAATGCAGAAGAAAATCACTATCATACAACTAAGAAGCATGTTTGCTTGATGCGATCATATTTTGAGAAGGATGATACAATAAACGTAAAATAACATGTTTGAATGACTAATTTCAAGGCTTCTCTAAGACCGGAAGCAAGATGGAGATTTATCAAACATATTAACTAAGTAATGTATTAGTTGCTACGTCGCCTTATTATTAGAGGACATAAACATGTAAACTTTCAATCCAGTTTTAGATGGAGAAGAAAATCAATACTAGACCGTCAAGCAACATCTCTTGACGTAATCATTTTTAGAAGGATGTTATGATAGACCTAGAATAATATGCTTGATTGATTTTAAGACTTCTTTATGACTGGATGGTGGTCACGTTCTTAGGACCCCCCCCCCACTTGTGGCGGTTAATGAAGATATTACCTATAACAATTTTTTGAAAAGGAAGGATGGAGGAAGAGAGTGGGAGTGGGAGCGAGAAAATGAGGGCCTCTGAGATGGAGAGAGAAGGAAACAGAGGGAGTGAGCAAGCTAAGGCCACTGAGACTGAGAGAAGAGGAGAGCTCCAGGATGTTGCTATGGAGGAACTGGCAAGTGAGGGGCCCTGGAGTCACCCAAAGAGGAAGAGCAAGGTCGTGGTGGCGAGGATCGAGAGCTCGACATGGTGTTTCCGCTGTGGAGATGTGAACCATATGTCTTGGGCGTGCAAAGCCGGGGAACAGCTCCGCTTTTGTTGCAGGAAGCCGAGCCATCTTCGGAAGAACTGTGAGGAGAGGCGAAAATGGTCGAGGGTGCTGGTGGTAACGAAGCCAATAGATGCGGGGGTGGAGGTGGAAACGACCAACATCGATATGGAGGGAGCATCCTCCTGAAATGTGCTCTGATGAGGATCTCTGTAGGCTGCTGAGATATTTGACGGTGGGTGCATCGAAGGAGTCCCCGTTGAACGGTATTGTGATTGGTGACGGGGATGCAGAGACGTTGAGATTAATACAAAAGCGGTTCCTGCTGATGAGGGCCATGGAAGATGGTTCGATGGTCGATGCGGTCTGGATGCATGGAGGAGTCTTGTGCATTCAAGGCCTCTCCCAGGAGGGGGCGAGGAGGGTGATTGAAGGGGGACCGGAAAGCGGCAAACCTCATTCGAGAAGAGGTAAGACTTCGTGGCGGAAGACTAGGTTCCTTGATGGTGGCTTGGAGGACGAATATTCGACATGGAAACTGGTGGTGGTCAGGGTGCCGCTAAGATGCAGAAATATCGAGACATTGCGGGGCTCTTTGGGCACGTCACAGACGTGCTGGAGATCTGCAACAGCGGGTTGAGTCCGGGTGAAGGATTGGAGGTGGTTCTCGAGATGAGGAGGACGAAGCCCCTCCTTCCTTTGCAGTTGATGATGTCAATCAGTCAGCAACGTTCTACGATCTTTGGAGGTGGGTGGAAAGTCGGAGAAGGCATCATCGGTGGCTGGAGAAGCCCAAGTGACACCTCAGGAGTCGGACTGCCAGACGATCGTCGATTTCGAGGAGGGCGGCATCAAACGGTCATTTTTGGCTTCCTTATGTGTCGCTTCAATCAGTAGGGGGGAGATCTTTGTGGGGGCTCGAGGTTTGTCTCATATGCAAGTGCCTTACATAACCCATGTGTGTTTGGCACGGTTGGGGGCCCAAATGGGTTGTCAGATCATGCCGCTTAGGAGGATCCAACTTCCTTATTGGGTGCTTCCACTTAGCTTAGACCGGAGTTGCAGCCAGGCCTTCACGTGGGTCCTCCTTTCTCGAACCATCTCCCCAGGCCAAAGAGGATGTCGATATTCTCACCTTCGCTGGAACTTCAGTAGGTCATGATGCTCCATGATGCGAGCGAGGTGGGGGGGGGGGCTCTCTCCGTCGGGGAAGAGGGGCGAGTTCTGATTTCTCCAAACAGTTGTTGGTTGTTGATTCTAGTGGCGGTGTGAATGTGGGAGCCTCTAACACTCCCAACAGTGATCTAGATACTGTGAAGGGTGGAACAATGCCGAGGCAGGGGGGTCGGGCATCTTAAGAAGGAGGCCTTTTCATGCTGGGGGAAATGCAGGACGGCCATTGAGCGGCTGGGGCTAACACAACACAAACGAAGTGGGGTTTCTGTTGAAAGTTTGGGCTCGAAGATGGCGGCTCAATTGTTGCCTTTCTCGCGCAAGCGACGCCAATCTAAGAACATGGAATGGAGTTTGCTGGAAGGAGATCAGGCTGCCTTTAAGGACAAGGACGACAGAAAAAAAATTGGGTCCCATAGAGGAGGGTTTAATGGGTACTCATAAGGAGGCATCAGGGGGGTTTTGGCAGGGAAGAAGCTCAAACCAGGCAAAGATGGTTGTTGATGTAGTGGTAGAAGCGAGGAAGGTGATGCAGAATGATGATGGGAAAAGGGAAGAGGAGGGGTGCCTGCTAGTAATGAGAATTTAGTGGTTGGTGTATGTGAAGCCGAGAGGCGATCTGAGCGGGAAATTACGCTAATGGTTGGTATGCTGATGACGAGGGCTTCCCCCTCAGCTTCCCAATGAAAATCAGAACTAGGAATGTGCAGGGTCTAGGTCAACCAGACAAGCGGTTGGCTTTAGGCTCCGTGCTGGCAGGGTGGAAGTACGACATTGTGTGCCTTCAGGAGACGAAAATTGAGTGCTGGGAGTCGATCAAATGGAGCTCAAGTTCGAGTATGTTACTAAATGAGTTCAAAGCGGTTCTGGCGAATGGGAGCTCGGTGAACTGGTCGTTGCTAGGAATGGAGAGAACTTTGATCTTGAGGACGAGTTGATCTTGACACATTCTGTTTCTATGGTCTTGATGAGTAAGGCGGATACTTCACGACTGGTGATTACCTCGATCTATGGTATTGCGGGTGTTTCGATGAATACGAAACTGCGGGAAGAGTTGAGACTGATTAGAGTGAGATTTTCAAATTTGGCATGGGTGATAGGTGGGGATTTTAATGTAACTTTGTATGTGAAGGACAAGCCGAGGGGGACAGGGGCGCAAAATCCCAGATCGGTGTTCTTTGGTGAGGTCGTGGAGGAGCTTGGGTTGGAGTTGATGGATGCGGCAAATTGTAGATACACTTGCAAGAATTCTTCCTCTCGTTCACGCATTGACATGTTCATCGTATCTGTGAAGGCTCAGGAGTTGTTCCCTTCGGCAGTTGTGCCCCCTCTTCCCAGATCTAGGTCGGACCATGCGTCGCTTTGCTTCGAGTCCTGTGTGGGCCAAGGCGGTTCATCATACTTCAGAGAGGTGCTAGTTGCCGGATGATGGGTTTAAGGATATAGTTTTCTTTTTCTAGTCGGGATTGGTGGTTGATGGGTCAGTCACGGTGACATTCACGTTGAAGTTTGTTGCTCTACGACGCAGGTTATTGGAGTTCGAAAGGGACACTCAAAGTGTATGCAAATCAAGGAGGAATCAACTCATCAAGCACAAGAAGACTTGGGGAGGCATGACAGTTTGGAGGATGAGCATGAGTTGGATGAGGAAGAGCTGGCGAGCAGGGGGTGATTCAGAAAATTATGGAGGATGACCGGAAGCGGGAGTGAGAATGGCGACAAAGGTCAAGGCAGAGGTGGCAGAAAGAAGATGATGCAAACACTAGAATTTCCCACATGGTGGCAAACCACAGACGAATGAGAAATCTAATACATTCGGTTGCGGAGGGGGAGGTGTTCAGCAGTGAGGGTGAAGTGGTAAGGGCAGTTACAAATCACTTCAGGGGAATGAGCAGGTGCCTTCCCTATTGCGGGACACAGTGGTTGGACCTAGGCATGAGCCGTTTTTCAGGGATGGATACGGATTAGCAAGAGGTTCGGGAGGCAGTTTTCAGCTGAATAAGGATGGATGTCTTAGACCAGAAGGTTTTCCTATTTATTTCTACATGGAGTTCTGGGATCTCATTGCGGATGAGGTGCTAGGAGTAGCGACAGAATTCGAGGGGAATTTTGGGTTCGACCATCTCAATCGATCCTTTATTTTCTTGCGTCCGAAGAGAGATGTGGAAACAAAGATTGAGGACCACATATCGATTGCGTTGTCGAATGCAATTTATCTGGTGATGGCTAAGTTGTTGGCCAATCGTTTGCGGGGGTGATGAGCATGATTATATCACCCGCTCAGAGTGCTTTCACACCCAATAGGCAACTCATGGATAGTATGGTTATGGCCTCAGAGATTGTTGTGGAATGGCGAAGAAGGAAAGTGAAGGGTGTGTTGTGGAAGGTGGATTTTTCGAAAGCCTACGATTGTGTGGAGTGGTGATTCCTTTGGGCTTCGTTGCATAGGAGATTATTCCTGGATAGGTGGAATGCTTGGATGAAGAGGTGCATCAATGGCTAACCAAGGGGGGTTTCTTCCAGCCTCAACGGGGCGTCTGACAAGGACGCCCCCTTGCGTCGTTGCTCTGTGTTCTTGCCGTGGATGCCTTATCAGTAATGGTAGGGTGTACCGTTGCCGATGGTTTTTGCAGTAGATATTCAAGAGATGAGATCTGACGACGAGCGTGGGAGGATCGTCGGGAAAACTAGTTGCCCGTCGGGGACGCTGCCTGTTATGTACTTGGGTTTGCCTTTGGTGGACGGAAAGTTGAAGAAGGCGGACTGAGATGGTGTGCTCCAAAAGATGGAACAAAGATTAGCGGACTGGAAGGCGGTCACCCTCTCGAGGGGGGGCAAACTAATTCTGCTAAAGCACGTGCTGTCGGTGATCCCAATGTTTTTCTACTCCACGTGCATCCTACCGGTCGGGGTTCGTAGGAAAACTGAAGCGCTTATGAAGAAGTTCTTCTGATCGGATGACAAGCAACAGAAATCGGAGTTGCACCTTGTGATGCATGAACAAGGCATTGTTGGCAAAGTGGGTGTCCTTAATCTGGGGACCCTCTTCGTCTCTCGTGCTCAGATTGATCCGCAGGTCTACGCGTGGGGGGCGATCTGGAGGCGGGAAGGGCACGGTGGGAGTCACCGCTTTGGGCTGGTGTGCGGGAGGTTTTCCCAGCGCTGGTGCACAAATTGCGGCTGCAGGTCGGGGATGGTGCTTTGTTCCGCTTCTGGGCGGACAACTGGACAGGCGAGGGGAAGCTTAGCGACAGGTTCCCGAGGTTGTTCGCTCTCGCGGCCTCGAGGGATGTTTTGCTATGGCAGGTCATGGGATCCGGTACTTGAGCTCCGAAATTTGTGAACGATCTTTCTGAGCAGAGGCTGGAGGACTTTCTCAGGATGCAGTCTAAGCTGCCGCATATGGGTGATTTCATATCGACGGCCACTGCCGAACATGTTGATCACTTCGTGTGGGAGGAGGGAAAGTTCACCACGAAGAGGGCGTACGAGGAGCTGACACAGCCGATGGACGAACAAGAAGCGGAGTTTGCGCAGGACGTAAGAATGATTTGAGCGGCCAAGATACCTTGCAGGGTAAAGGTATTCCTGTGGTGCTTGAGGAGAGGCCGATTATTTGACAAGGTTAGGCGTGCTCGTCTCTTTGGGGTGCAGGACACAACGTGCGATAGATGTCAGTGCCACGAGGAGGATACGGACCATATCTTCATCAAGTGCCCATTCTTGGTCGGGGTTTGGAGATGATTAGGATTGTCTTGGCTCATGATTGATGATGCGGCGACGTTCTGACCTTCGGTCCGGAGGGTGGGGGCGGCTCCACCGATGACGCGTCTCCTGTCTGGGCAGCTCTGTGGGCTATCTGGTTGGGGCGAAATGACCATATTTTTAGGATCCAGAGATTCTACTTGGAAAATATCTTGTCGCATTGTAAAGCCCTTTACAAGTTCTGGGCATCTCGATAATGTAACTCATTCTCATTAATGAATTTTACTAACGCGGTATCTCCCAACTTGGGAGACTACCCAAAGCGCTTTTTCAACAAAAATATACGAATGATACAATTTTCTTTGTTGAAGGTAGGGTGAACAGTTGCAGAGGTTTATCGGTGGCAGTGGACGTTTTCGGCATGGTAACTGGGCTAAGACTGAACAGGGACAAGTCAGAGTTCGTCTCTTTCAGCCTTTCAGAGGAGGAGAGTGGGCTCTGTGCAAACTGGTTGCACTCACCGCGGATGGCCCTACCGCTAAGGTACCTTGGTGTGTCCCTGGTGACTGAGAAGTTGCGTGAGGTTGATTGGCAATCGGTTGTTGAATGCGAAAGAGGCTTGAGTCCATCATGAGACTTTTTTCTGATCGTTATCTAGGTGGACAAAGGGTTTCCACTTGGTGGATTGGAACACGGTGTCGTGTGCCAAGGAGGATGGTGGCCTTGGTGTACGCAGTTAGGAGGAAATGAACAAGGCTTTGCTCAGCAACTGGGTCCTGTGCATCTGGGGGTTTGTGAGAGCCTGGCAAGCAGACTTGTCCGGAAAATTTATGCGGCAGGGCTAACGTTCCGTGACCCCAGCGAGCTTGATAACTCACCATCTTTGTTCTGGAGAGGTGTTTGTGGTGTGGCGGTGGAGATGTGGTCTTCTATGAGGCTTGTGATTGGTGATAGAACTGATTTTCATTTTTAGACTAATGATTGGATAGATAGAGGAATGTTGGAGACAAGGTTCCCTCGACGAAAGGTGTTGGCAATGGACTCGACATGCTCGTTGGCGGATTCGTGAGACAGACAATGTTTTTTCCAACATTTCGGATTTGAACTTTTTGAGCAACAGATGGAGGAGCTTCTGGTGATGTTTGTTGAGATTTCAATAGAGGTGCAGGACTGTCGATCCTGGTATGATGGTTCCTTTTCGATCAGGAAGGCTTACAGGGCACTAAAAGACATTGTGGTTTTTTATCCCGGGGGTGTGATGCTGATTGTAGACGCATTTGGAACTGGAAGGTTCCAACTCGGGTGAAGGTTTTCTTGTAGCTTTTGAGAAGAAGACGACTGCTGATAAAGGACAGGTTTGCACGCTTTGTGCAGGGGGCTGACCCGGGATGTCCACGTTGTGTGGAGAAGGTGGAGGATGCGGATCTTTTCTTCGATTGTGGACATTCTGCGGATATCTAGAAACGTTGTGGTAGCAATATGATTGCAGCCGACATGTCTAGCTTCTGGGACTCTATCGAGAGGAATTGGAATGACGCGGAGAGGGAGAGATCGATGTGTGTGGTTGTGATCTGGGCCATTTGGATAGCCAGAAATGGTGTGGTCTTCCATTGGTAACATTTCTACGTTGAGAATGTATTGGCTCATGCCAACGTCTTGAGTGAGAGTTGGAACATGTAAAGTGGTGAACTAATACGCGTGATAGTTCTGTAATAATTTTTTGTGATAAATTGCGAAGTTTTTGGGATAGCACTTATACGGTGAAAGCCCTTTTTCCTTTTAAAATATTTGAAAAGGAAGAAATTACTTATAAGGAGAATATTGGAGATTTATAGAGCTAAAAAGAAGAATCTCCATATGATTTTTGTTGATTTGGAGAAGGATTACGATTCAATCCCACGATAAATATTGTGGAAAGTTTTGAAGAAAAGACGAGCACATGTCTTATGCATTAACTTTATATAGGATAAGTATGATGGGCTTCATAGTGTATAAGAATCTAGTTTGGGAAGACTGACTATTTTAACATCACCATCGGTCTGCATCAAGGTTCAGCTTTGAGTTCATTCCTTTTTACTTTGATTAAGGACGAATTGACTAGTTACATTCGATGGGTACCTTGGTGTATGTTGTTCATCGATGATATTGTGTTGATTGATGACTAAAAGATTTCGTATAAGGCTAAGATTGAATATATGGAGTGCACATTTTATGGAAGCAGTAGTAAAGGAATCGAGGTGAAGATTGGAAACGATAAAATTCGGAAGAAAGATTCTTTTGCATATTTGGGATCAATTTTGCAACATAATGAGAAAATCGATGGAGATATTACCAATAGAATAAATGCAAGTTGGTTAAAGTGGAGAGGATCCTCTATTATTTTATGTGATAAGAAAATTCTTCTGAAAATCAAACTATTACAAAGCAGCCATGAAACATGTTGGCCTGTGAACCATAGACATGTGTAGAGAATGACAGTAGCAAAAATGAAAATACTATAGTGGATGTGTGGTCATACAAAAAAAGATCGGATTCGAAATGATGCGATCAGAAGGAAAGTTGGTGTAGCTCCAATAGACGATGAGATAAGATAAAACCACTTAAGATGGTCTGACCATTTGCAAAGAAGGTTGGTTGATGCACCAGTAAGAAGATGCAAGCCAGCTAAGACGGGACAAGGAAGGCCCAAGAAGTGTTAATGAGACTATCCAAAGGGAACTTAGTTATTTGGATCTAAGCTCGAGAATGACCCAATATAGATCTGACTGGGGGCAAGTAATCCATGTAGCCAACCCTACTTAATGTGGGACAAGGCTTTGTTGTTATTGACGATATAACCTATAAAATGAGTGCATGTCAGTTGAGTGGAGATGAGCTTCAAGTGTTTTTTTGTGAGAAGATGCATTAGGGAGTGAACTAAAGTCATTATAGAGATTTGTTGAGATTTGTTATGCTCCATGGCACTAAATGGTAGGCAGTCAATTATAAACGTTGAGAGGACGAATAAAGTGGAGATGAGAAGCTAAGTAGGGTGCGTGGCCACATGAAAATGGATCAAATAAGATTAAAAAGTTTAAATTGGTGCAGAACCAGTAGAAGATTATTAGAAAATGTCTTAATGGGTAATTAGATCTTTCTTGGATCCAATTAGCTACCTCAAGTTTAATCTCATACTGACTAATCATATTGCAATTACCTAACTACATGCATGAGTACACAAATAGTGTACATTGTTATGTGTAAATCACAATCGCTATGTATTTCCAAAAAGAAGCACGATAGTAAATATCGCAATATAAGAGAGATGTATTGTGGATATATCATTATCGACAAAGAAAGGTGTTTCCATATTAACATGCGTACGGATTTATAGGATATTGACCGATATCCACAGACATCAATGTATCGGCCAAAATTTGAAGATCTCTATACACGATTTCCCTGATATCGATCGATATCAACCGATACCATTGATATTAGGCCAATATTGCTCAATATCAAATATTTTTATTTTTTGGTCAATTTATTTAGATTTTGATTTTGTAATTAGTGCTGGTATTAAAAATGATTTGTATATTTTTTTCGTATCGAGATTCACCTACTCCCCTTAACACCCCTCCCCCCAAGCTCGTCGACCGTGCAGCAAGACCCCTGTTTTCAACAGGAAGCTTCACCCCTCTTTTCGCAATGGCGATGAAACGACTCTAGGGTTGATCAAGGAAAGTATGCATACATATATTATACATGTTAATATATTAATATGTAATTATTGATATTAGTAAGTATAAGTAATAAAGTGATACAGAATCATAGATCCACAACATACTCCAATCGGCATCGATTTCTTTAGATCAGTTATAAAGTTTTGTTTCTAATCTATTTTAATTCATCTTATTTCAAACAATATGATTACTATGAATACGTTCTATAAAAATTATATGTTGTTATGCTCATTTTTTTGTTAGTTTGTTTGATATCCGATAAAGCTCGGCATTTTGTTTATACATGATAATATAATATATGCTGTGATTTTTTTGAAACATGAGAGGGAAACATGCACATGTACATGCCCCAAGATTAAACCATGATCCTTTGGGTGGCAAGCATAGTGTACTAACAACCATGGCTTTGAAAAACCCACCTCGAGGCACCGAGGCATAAGCCTCGAGGAGGTTTTCCATGAAAATCGTATCGAGGCTATAACCTCAGTATGGATATCTGAGGCGTAAGCCTCACAGTCCCGAGGCAGTCTCGAGATGGTCAAAGCGGTGAGGCGGTACCGAGGAGATGTCTCGGTATGTTGTGCATTTTTTGGGAAAATAATTAATAAACTATATAAAGCTTACTTTTACGATAATATTAAAGCTATAAATCATATATTAGTCATAAATATCGAAGATACAATCACAATATGTAATATTATTAGCCACCTCTTTATGAACAAACCTCATATATTGAATGAAATATACATGATAAGTAGTACACGTATATGTTAGTCATATTTCCTCATAATATATATATATATATATATTAGTCACAAGACTTAGAAAATGTATTATAGTATTGTTATATATTACAATCATCATTGCATCAAAGAAAATATACAAGTGTACAATAACTATTTCTAATTAGTATGAACAAATTTCATATCTACAATTGATATTTGATTGCTTGCATCACTACGGTGAGTATGATATATATTCAAGGGATTGTATATTTTTGTAAGAATATTAGAAATTCACATGTTTATAATATTAATATTGCATAATCACATATTCAAACAAGTATATATGTTTAATATGGTATATTTTGTACATCATTCAATTTGAAAATATTTAAATATAGGATTTATGACAATATAATTATATTTAATAATAGTTTTTACATGTATTTTCTCTATAAACTGAGGCTTACACCTCGACCGCCTTGAGACATATGTCTCACCTCAATAACGGAAAACCATCTCTTTGCCTCGTGTTTCTTAAAACCTTGCTATCAACAGACTGATATACATAATAAGCAATGTGATATAAAGCTGATGTACTAAATACACCTTGCTTCTGTCTCTAAGTTGTTATTGTTAGAAAATAGGAAGCGGAAGCGGAATCGGAAAGAAGATAAATAAACATGGAAGAACAAAGATTTAACGTGGAACGCTACTCCCTAAGGAGCGGGATGAAACAATGGAAGAAGCCCTCAAGGGGGCATATGCTTCATTACTTTTTCTCTAAATGGTTACAGGAGGTCCGGGGCTCCTTATATAGCCTCCACAGAGCCTCCAAGTCTCACCACTGGTAGATGTGGGACTAAACAACTGGATATGGTAAATGGATCCTGGAGCTATCCATTTACCCATATACAACTCAATAGACGCACAACCAAATACTCTAACACTCCCCCTCAAGATGGAGCATGCAATGCTCAGCTTGGACAAACAGAAAGAAACTCAACTCACGCTACATGACACTACGAACAATATCAACTCAATGCGCACAACTGTTGCTGTCGAGGACGTTGCTTCTCATGCCGTGCAGGTGAGGAGGACGAATGGGCTGGAGTGTGAGTATGCTGAATCTCCTCATCGGAGAGCATGTGCTATGTATTGCGTCTGTCAGAGTCACTGCACCTGGAAATGAGTCTCCTCGTCGGAGTACTCTGGGTCTCTCCTATCTGGCACAGAGAATGGTACACTACTCTGGAGTACATATGATACCACATGAAAACCCTTGCCAACATGACGTAGGG
Source organism: Ottelia alismoides (assembly GCA_037367405.1). Classification (NCBI taxonomy): domain Eukaryota; kingdom Viridiplantae; phylum Streptophyta; class Magnoliopsida; order Alismatales; family Hydrocharitaceae; genus Ottelia; species Ottelia alismoides. Next base: position 351,615 of record JAZKJV010010457.1, read on the forward strand.
AATGGTCCTCTACTCTGGAGTCCCTATGGCTCATATGAAAACTTTGGCCCAAACAACAAGAAAAGATGGGGACCACAAAAGATGGCAAGCATGTGCTCATCTGAAAAGAAGACCACATACTTGTGTGTGTCTGTAACTGATGACTCGGAATCAATCGTCGAGTCTGAACATCTGCTGTAGAGTCTAGAATCTGAATGGCCTGCAATTTGGAGTCTGGAGAATCTGGAAAATCTGACAAACTAGCATGTGACTCTACACAATACTCCCCCTTTCTCCCATACTGGTCGGAATATCAACATCGACTACGTTGGGAGAAGACAAGATAATGGGAAAACATAAGTCGTGACATTTTTTGCCTTTTCTTAAAAAAATTCTTCTCTTTTTTTTCTTGACTATTTCAATTCTTCCTTCTCCCTTTTTTTATTGTAGCCGCCACCTTTTAAAAAAACTGTTCACTTTTTTATACGGCTTTAATAAATTTTTTTTGTAAAGCCGTTACTCTCCTTTTTTTTGGCTTTTCCTTCTCACATTTTTTAAATAAATATGTGTACGGCTTTTAATTAATACGTGCCTTTTTCGATTTTTTTAACCTTCAGCCCACTTGGGCGAAGCCCATTTTGGGCTTTAAAAAATAGGGCACGCTCTTCCCCTTTTTTTCTTCACGCTAACGCCCACTTGGGCCTATACCTTCCCATCTCCTTTTCTTTCTAATAAATGACAAGCCATTGGGCCCTTTATTTTCGCAAGCACTAGGGTTCCACGGAACCCTCCTGATGTCGCCGCCCCTCTGAGGGTTCACAGCAACTGCCCCCACTGTTTGTAGGCGCGCCTCCTACGCGTTGGAGAAACAGCTGCCACCTGCAGATGATGAAGAAGGAGAGGCGTACCGATGCGTTGCCGCTGGAGTTGTCGTCGCAGACGATGGGACGTGTGCACTGTGCGTACGATGCACTCATGATCAGGGAACGCCGCGCAGGGGCTCATGCACGATGGCACGCGCGAGTGGAGTTTGGTGCCACTGGAGAGGCCTCGCGCTGCCTGCGAGACGAGAGAGAGAGAGAGGAGTTGCGCACGATCTATTGTTGCGAGGGTCGGGGTGGTTGCGGTCTTTACCGCCTGGAAAGGATCCCACACCACATGGGTTCGCGTTGATATCACAGGTCGCGGTGGGGTTCTGCCGCCAACAGGAGAGGTCCGACTGGGGCAGAACTGGAAGAGGGGCTTCTCCTGCGCGTGCTTGGAGAAGGGCAAGGGTCGTGCCTGGAGCATCGCACGGCCTTAAATCTTGTCGCTTGGAGTCTTGGGGCATGTCGCCTGGGCATCATTGAACTGGACAGCCTCGAATCTTTGGGAGAGGCGATCTGGAGATTGGCGGCTGCACAACTGGAGTATCGAGATCATCTCGTGCCGCCTATACGATCTGCGATGATGGTACCCTTGAAAATATGAAGTAATTAGGGTTTCTGAAGAAATCCTAGAAATTGGATCTTGACCTTGATAATGAACTAAATAATCTTCAACCAGTAAATCAAAACATAATAGAACCTTGAACAGGAATAAGAACATGAAAACTCCGAAGATCGAACCCGCTCTGATACCACATTAGAAAATAGGAAGCGAAAGCGGAATCGGAAATAAAGATAAATAAATATGGAAGAACAAAAATTTAACGTGGAACCCTACTCCTTAAGCAGCGAGATGAAACCACGGGAGAAGCCCTCAAGGGGGCATATGCTTTATTGTTTTTTCTCTCAATGGTTACAGGAGGTCTAAGGCTCCTTCTATATCCTCCACAGAGCCTCCAAGTCCCACCATGTGGGACTAAACAACTGGATGGGGTAAATGGATCCTGAAGGTATCTATTTACCCATCTACAACTCAATAGGCGCACAACCAAATACTCTAACAGTTATTGTTCGAATTTCATAATTTCCTTTCCAATTCTTCTCAGTAATAACTAGTCAACAATCAACATTGATAGCAGCAATATGTGGGATATAATATATTGATGTGCTGAATGCACCTCATTCTTGCATATACGCATGTATTTGTATGTTATTTATTGTTTTAAGAATTAGGATGATCTTACTTGTGAAAAAATTGCTTTTTCACCATTTCCTGTATTTCCTGTCATCAATATATCTTCGATATATCTCTTTTCGAGCTGAATGATACGATATCAATGTTGATATTTCAAACCTTGAACATGAGTGCTAAATATAGTATTATGGAATAGCCAATGCAACCTCATAGAGAACAAGATGAAAGACGGCTGAGAGTTACATAAGTATAGAATCTCCTAGTCTAACGGAAAAAACCACAACAATGAAAAATTAAAACAGGACTTGATTGCTTAATTTAACTGGAAATTAACTTCACAAAATGGAACGTGTGTCATGAAACTGGGAATATTACTCAGCCAGAATACGAAGCAAATAAGGGAATTCACTAGAGTTTTAGAAATACGATTGTTGCTGAATAGACGGCCGGATAAATAAATGAATGTCGGAGCAATGGTAATGATAAATAATCGGATTCGGTCATTAAAGTAGCAAACTCACTCTCCAAAACTTGGAACCAAAATTAAAATAAAACAAAATAAGTTAAAGTACGACAAACCCAAGCCAGGAAGAAGGGAGAGATGGCACCTGGGAAGGAAATAAAAGTGGCTTCCTCGGGGCTGGTGGAGGATATTTGGCATTGGAGTTGGCTACAATGGTGGGTCTGGTGCGGGTTGGGTGGAGTGTTGGCGATGGCGCGGGTAGGGCAGGTGACAATCATAGTATGGGTAGGAGCTGGGATAAGGGTGTAGATGGATGTTGGGTAGGAGAGGCGAGGTTGTTGTGCAGAGTGGAATGGGGGTAGAAGAAGAACGGTGGGTTTAGAAGAAAAGTTGGAGAGGGGAGAAGAAGAGGAAGAGAAAAAGAAGGCTGGGAGGGGAGGGTAAGGGCTTTGTTGTTTCTCCAAAAGCTGGTCATCTCCTCGTCTTGTCATCCCTTTTTATAAGCTGGGATGGTACCACTAAAATCGTAGACTCAAAATTACAAGATTACAAGATTACATGGGGCAACACTTGTAGACACAAAAAATACAAAAAAATAAAAATTACATTTAAACCATAGAAAATAAAACAACTACAAGGAAACTCGTTGACGTGTCCTCAAGGTTTAGAAAGTCGGTATGCAATATTCATGAGGTTAGGCGGTTCGAAACTTAGGTAAAGGTATATGTGGATTATGCCATTTGTATTATTTTCATAAATATTATCAAAAATATAATAATAAATTCAAATATCATAGATTCATGTTTCAAAAAAATATAGCATTGACGAAATCACGATATGGGAATGTATATGATAGTAACTCTATTCATAACTCAATTATTAGAAGATGACAATAAAACATAGATGAAATCACAATACGGATTTATGTTTCATTATCTTTTCGAAGAATCAAAATCGCAAAATAAAAGTAGCTCTCTATTGCGAGGTTATGAGTCATTTCCTACAATCTACAAACAATTCTCCTATAACTATAACCACGAGATCAAAGTTCGACTGCAAGAGAAGTCAATGTCCCTCATTGCCAAAGAAAGACATGGCAACAACCACAGAAAAGGGATTCCTTGTAGGGTCTTTTCCAAGGCTTTTTAGCTAGTCATAAAACTTCTCAAATGGGGTAAAACGATAATAACGAGTTATAGGATAGGAAAGTGTCCAAGATTAAGGAAGCCCGTCTCATTTTGATTAATTGGTTTATATTTTGAGATTGAGCCTTTGTTGGAAACATATTTAATATATATATATATATATATATATATATGTATGTGCTTTTAAACAACCAGAAGGAATCAAACTATACACATCTTAAGTTACCGTTTGTTGAGAGAAGATCGTGATTGCATATTTGTATACATACCTCATAGTTCATACCACCTATGTGCATGGAAATACACGAGTATTTTAAAAATGGAAAGCCTACAATACCAAAGTACTAACCGCAGAAGTGAGAAATCAAACCTGAGAGATAGCAGCAATGCAGTAACGAGAAGGGGAGAGGTAGAGTGGCGACTGGAGAGGGAGAGAGTGTGTGATGACTAACTAGGGAGGGAGGGAGAGAGCACACGACAAGGGAGTGAATCGGGGATTTGGGTGCCTGATAGGATCCAGGGTAAGTTCTGATAAATTACTCAGCATATGCACTTCCACCACATCTTGAGCGAACATTGAATATGTAATATGTTGTGCCTCCCTGGTTCCGCATAGGCGACCGTCCGAACTGACTTTTTGAACCATGCTTGTCCTACTTGCTGAAATTTTCATTCAGCCCCTTAGCTTGGGCCTGAACTGCATCAATGGGGTATATATAAAGCCCAACACCCATTGTAATCATTGAGAAATTGAATAGAAGAAACAACACTTTGTAGCTTTTTTCCCATGATTTCATCTCGCTCTTAGGATGTAGGATTCTACGTAAATCCAAATATTCTATATTTTTGTTGCTTTATTATCTATCTGCTTCTGTATTTTAGATTTTCACAAAGATAAAATGAAGGGAGCACATTTAAGGTGTCTGGACATATAAAAAACCACCTTATGTCCTGTTCGAGAAGTGTGAGAAGTTGGAAGAAGCTCTATGTAAGAAAGATGGAGAAAACCAAAGACGTGAAGGAAAATTATCAAGAATGTCTTAAATCAATGAGGAAAGGGACGCTGCATCGGGGAGCAGGCAACGTCGCTGCTGCGTCAATGTCATCCGTTGGATTCTAAGTAGCCCTACCATTGGATGGGCAATAGAAGACAACCCACGTCGAAGCCCTACGTCCACTCATCTCGTGCTCCTCCCTTCGAGTGCTCGAGGCGGCTCCCTCCCCGCGTGACCTCGACCTCCTCCTCTCCGGCGCTCCCACGCGAGATCCTGCTCGAGTGACACCTCCCTCCTCCACGGCACCCGTGGGCGACCTCCTTCCCTCCACCAGCAGCCCCCTCCTCCTCGGCACCTCCGCACGACCTCCTGCCCTCCGCCAACAGTCTCCCCCTCCTCGGCACCTCCGTGCGTCCTCCTCCCCTCATCCAGCAACATCCTCCTCTTCGTGTGTCTAACAGCTCACGGGAAAGCGATTTGTCGTCAAAATACCTCATCCCCGTCAGCCCTTGAACATGTTGCCCATCCCCTCCCCTGTTCACAATGTTGTTATCTGCCATTACGTAGAGGAAGTAAGGAGATCCGTCAATGATTTTGTTATGAATACAAGCATAGATTCCTAAGATGTTTCTTCCCAATATTATTTGTAATTACACTACGAAATCAATGACCTGTGTTATCCATCCTAAGCTGCCTCATCACCTCCATCGCAATATGTTTTTACTAAACAAGAATTGGACGCCCTTACGCTGTTGGTTGTTATTTATGGTAGAGTTTCTTGCATTGCTGATGGATTTCCTGAGAGGTGTAATAGATAACCTTTGTCAGTTTAGTTGTTTGAATCTCTGTCTAGCATGTAAATACGTAAAATGGTGTAAATATAGCCTACTCGCATATAAGAGTCTGATGTGATATTAATTTCTCATTGATGTGAATTTTTTCTTCTTTTCTTGGGTCTTACCAATTAAATTTGATGAGATTCAGATGTACTCGCAAACTGTAGAAATAAAATTTATTGGCTAGACATGTCCATCTCTATCGCAATCATCCATCCAAGCTTCTGCTTCGAGATTACGGTTGGTGTTGGCTTGGACCCATCAAAATTTTCAACAAGACAACCCAAAGACATATATTCATGACATTGCAGGCAACAGGGTCAATCAACAAAGGCTTGTTGCGGCGTTTCATCAAAACGAGAAGCACATGCATAATGATATCAAGCACATCCTTTTGTCATTACTGCAAACTGCCCATAACTATAATCCAGTGCACTCAAGATCTCTATTAGCAAAAAATCAGATGTAATTATTGGATCTAGTGTGAATATATAGAGGAACATTAGTATGGCTTATTTAATTAGTAGCAAATGTTTTTTTTAAAAAAATCTCCATATGTTTAACTTGAAGTCGTTGTGATGGGGTGTCGACCAAGATGTTTCAAGCAATTTTGATTGGAGGAAACGAGATGTGCTGCTCTTGCTAAGTCAGAAATCATGAGACTTGTGACAGATTAAGTAATTTGATTGGAGGATCGAGTTAGAGTCGAATCTAAACTAAAATTATAGTGCAGAACAATGACAAAAAAGCTACAAAATAAGTCATGTGTAACTTGCTCAACCTTCACTTCTCTAGGTCTTGCATAGTATCTATTGATGCAATGCAACAACTTCAACCCACTTCATTGCCAAAGTTAAGCAAATAATTGTAAAGACATGTGTAACCAAATAATTAATTATTTTTTATATTTTTTCTATCAATTATGTGATTCTTTTTTTGAATTAGATGTCTTGATGGAAGTGGGTCTCCATAAATTAAAAAACAGTATAGTATGACAAGCTATACCGAAGGATACTAGATGCAATGCGTCAAGAAAAAGTTAGATGCTCTTGTGGCAAAAGATTGAAAACCATCTTTAATCATGGAAGCATATCCTATTAAACAAGTCCACACACAAAAGAAAACAAACATTGTAATCATTTGATTGAAAGTGCCTGCGTATACGTTCAATATTTCAGAACATCAGATTTAACAGAATGGGTGAGACATACACCATTTTTTCAAAGAAATGAAATTTTAAACGATGCAAATCAGCAACTCGTGATGCTGAGCACACATCGTATCCCTTTCCCACAATGTTTGATCAATGAAAATCTAGGTGCATAGCCTTAAGTATTGCATATAGTTCCACTGTTTTGCCATTGTAGGATCTCGTCACTCTGGAGCTCCTTGACTCCTCTACGTAATGGCAAATAACAACATCGTGAACAGGGGAGGGGATGGGAAACATGTTCAAGGGCTGACGGGGAGGAGGTATTTTGACGGCAAACCGCTTTCCCGTGAGCTGTTGGACAACGAAGAGGAGGATGTTGCTGGATGAGGGGAGGAGGACGTGCGGAGGTGCCGGGGAGGGGGAGACTGTTGGCGGAGGGCAGGAGGTCGTGCGGAGGTACCGAGGAGGATGAGGCTGCTGGTGGAGGGAAGGAGGTCGCCCGCGGGTGCCGTGGAGGAGAGAGGTGTCACTCGAGCAGGATCTCGCATGGGAGCGCCGGAGAGGAGGAGGTCGAGGTCACGCGGGGAGGGAGCCGCCTCGAGCACTTGAAGGGAGAAGCACGAGATGAGTGGACGTAGGGCCTGGCATGGATCCGAATTGGTTTTCTTTTACTTTGGAAACTTGTCTCAACCTTCTTCCGATCACACGTTCTCAAATTTTCGTAGTGTGACTCATCAGCTTGATACCTCTGTAATTTGAACAATTTTGAATGTCTCATTTGTTCTTATAAAGAGGCACCACGATGCTTCTCCTCCATTCAAATATTTTCTTGCTTCGCCAAATAACATTGAATAAATTTGTAAGTCAAATCAAACAACGCTCATCTAAAACTCTCCAAACTTTTACAGGAATGTCATCAGGTCCTACACCTTTCCCATGCCTCATAATTGTGCAAGTGAATTGTAGGGGCTTCGAAGAATTCACAGACTCAGAAAAGAGATTTTCATAATTTCCTCAGAGCCCTTTGTTCCTTCGTGTATTCTAGTAGGCTGGGATTGATGACCTTGGATAAATATGTGCTAGGTTTTTCCAAGATTGTGAGAGAGTTAGGTGTTAGAGCCATGTATTTGTTACTTCTAAACAGATCTAACTTTCACCGTACTTGAATATTGATTTAGAGGAAAGGGACGCTGCTTCGAAGAGCAGGCAACGTCGCTGCTGCGTCAATGTCATCCGTTGGATTCTAAATAGCTCTACCATTGGATGGGCAATGAAGACAACCCGCGTTGAAGGTCGCTCAACTATTGAAGTCATCCATTTGCTGAGGAGAACAACGGAGATTTACAGAGCTAAAAGGAAGAACCTCCATATGATTTTTATTGATTCAGAGAAGGCTTGTGATTCTGTCCCACGAGAGATATTGTGGAGAGTTTTGGAGAAGAGACAAGTACCTATCCTATATATTAACTCCATAAAAGATATGTATGATAGGACTTCATCTTGTGTAAGCATACGGTCTGGGAAGACTGACTATTTTGACATCAACACTGGCTTGCATCAAGGTTCAACTTTGAGTCCATTCCTTTTTACTTTGATTATGGATGAGTTGACAAGTCATATTCAAGATGAGATACATTGGTGTATATTCTTCGCTGATGATATTGCGTTGATTGATGAGACTAGAGATGGAGTAAATCAATGAGAAGCTTGAGGTCTAGAGACATGCTTTGGAGACTAAAGAATTTCATATAAATAGGGCTAAGACTGAATATATGGAGTGTATTTTTTATGGAAGCAATAGTGAAGAAATAGATATTAAGATTGGTGATGATAACATTCAGAAGAGAGATTCTTTTAGATACTTGGGATCTATTTTGCAACATGATACAGAAATTGATGGGGATGTTACAAATAGAATAAACGCAAGTTGTCTAAAGTGGAGAGGGGCCTCTACTGTTCTCTGTGATAAGAAAATTCCTTTGAAAATCAAAGGAAAATTTTACAAGCAACTATGAGACATGCTATGCTCTATGGATCTGAATGTTGGTCTGTGAACGATAGACATATGCAGAGAATGGCAGTAGTAGAAATGAAAATGCTAAGATGGATGTGTGGACACACACGTAAAGATCGGATTCGAAATGATGCCATCAGAATGAAAGTGGGTGTAGCTCCGATCAAAGATAAGATGCGAGAAAATCGCTTAAGGTGGTTTCGTCATGTACAAAGGAGGTCAGTTGATGCACCGGTGAGGAGATGTGAGTTTTGGAATGTTGAGCCAGTTAAAAGAGGGTGTGGAAGGCCCAAGAAGTATTGGAATGAGACTATACGAAGGGATCTTAGTTATTTGGATCTGAGCCCGAGAATGACCCAAGACAGATCTGAATGGAGGCAAAAAATCCATGTAGCCGACCCTACTTAAAGTGAGAAAAGGCTTGGTTGTTTTTGTAATAGATCAGTTTTCATTGCAAATTGGCGAAACAAAAATTAGGTGATTTATTCTCTCTTTTAGATTCAGGCTTTGTGAAAAATGCCGGGTGTTAGACCCAGCTTCATATAGAAAATTCAAAACAAAGCTCTTATAGGACTCCTAAACCATATTCCCTCCGCAAAAGAGTAGCACCCAAGGAAGGCAAAAGAGTAGTACCCAAGGAAGGCGGAGTGGGGCTCCCAAAAAAATCATTAATGATTTAAAATGTCAATTTGGAGATCTGAGAATGCGAGTTTTTGTCCGCTTCTTCTCCACCAAGCAGACCTTCTAGGTGCAACAGAAAAACCCAAAAAAGGTCTTTACTAAAGGATTCGAAAATCATTAATTGTTGATTTAATGAGGATGAATGGAAGATGGGAGGGATGGCAACATGACATCTTAAATTTCAATGGATATTTCAATGGATTGTTTAATAGTTTAGTGCTAATGGTGAAAAAAAAAACCCTATAACTGGCATCTAATTTATGGGATTAACACAAATTACTGCCATGAATTTTCCAGGCCCCTAAAGGTTCAAAACTAACTAATATAACACAACTTAATAAAATTACTCAAACAATGTCAAATTGCATGCAGCATGTCCAGCAGTAGTACTATCTGACGCCAACAAATTATTAAAAAACAAAAGTAACCTTCTCTGAGAAAAAGCGTAGGCCTTTGTCTGGATAATCTGCTTCATAAGTCTCCCCTAAAAGAGGATTAAAGGGCTTACAACTTCGTCCTTCTGTTGATGAATATCCAGAAACAGCAAATGCAGCAACATTAAGTATCCTCATAAGACTATTGCCCTGCATATTTACCGAAGGTATCAAAAATCCATAGATCATTGCTCAATAAGGTTAATATGGCACCTAGGATGTTAGGAGCAATTAAACTAAGGTTAAAAAATGCAAGTTAAAACAGTACGAGTATGTAACTACTAGATGTGTACTGTACTGTGTAACTATATCAAAGTGGTAACAATGCTCCCACTACACCCCTCTATGCCGTAAACAGAAAAGAGCCTTTCAATTATAAAATCCCGATAAAGGAATACCCAAAAAGGATAGCAATATCCCCTTCATGTTGACCAGGTTAATAACTACCTACCAACATATGAATAGAGCACCTGAGTAGAACACAAATGGAAATGAATAGACCAGGAAATCGACCATGAAACAAAAGGATGGATCTTCGCAAATTCCAGTACAAACTTGATAAAAGTTAAGCACACATAAAGCTTATATCCTGTAAACAGACACCAACAATAAGTTCAATAACAAAGCAGAAAAGTTGTGGAGAAACATCATGACAATATCCTTCATGCATATCCATTATAAAGCATCTACTTCCATTACAATCCACATGGACATGAAGTAGCCCAAACTACACCTGGTCCTAAACAGGTCAAAACACCATACATGCAAAATCAAGCATAGCTAAGAATGTTGGTTTTTGTTTCATATCCCATCGCATCATCACAGCATAAATATGTCCTCCATTTGAAAAAAAGGTGGTATCAGAGAAAAAAATGAAAAGCATTGTAAAAGTTTACATATTTTATTCAGATTCGGAAACAGGCAATGACCAGGAAAATAATTAAAATTAACATTCATAAAGCAGGAGGCCAATTTCAGCCCCAATACAAGAACAAAATTTGAAAGATGAGCATTGATAAAGATATCAGAAAAGCCTGAAGTAGATGTTGAGCATAATCCTGTCCACATAGACCTAAATCCAGAATGATCCAAGATCTATCAGGTAAGCATGGTAATTTGAGTTTGGTTAGCATCCACAACAAAAACCCAAGATCTATCATGTCCAAAAAGACTTTTCAAAAAAAAATCGTCCGAAAAGATCTATTCCTATGTCAAGTGAAGCTGGCAGATGGATTTGTTGACTCCAACAGGTTAATTGCATCTTACTCATTCTAATCGGGATAATATTACAACCCTAGTATGCTTAAAAAATAAAGATCGACTCTCTAAAGCATTTATGAAGTAATCTTTTTTAAAGCATACATGCTAGTTTAACTGGACGGAAGAGAAGAAAAGCAAAGGTAGGCAGAGGAAAATGGGATAAACAGGGGAATTAAGGAGAAGAAAAGAGGGAATGGCGGTGAAGAATCGAGATTGGGAGGGGGGGGGGCACTCTTGAAGATGGTGACGTGAGAGAAGGGAAGAGTTTGCGAAGAAGAGAATAAGAAAAAGTAAAGAAAGAAATGCGAGAGAGATGGGCAGAAGGGTAGAGAGAGATGGCGAGAGAATGAGAAAGAGAGAGATCTTCTATGACGAAGAGGGAGAGTGAGAAATACGTAGAGTGAAGAACGAAGAGAGACAAGGAGAGAACAAGGTAGAGATGACAGAGAAAAGTGGGTGAGAAAGAGTTTAGAGAGCGATAGAGAGAAAGAGAGGGAAGAGATTGGAGAGGGATAGAGAGATGGATGAGTGAAAAAACGAGGGAGGATGAGAGAGATGGGGGGAGAGACAAGAACAAGTTGGGAAAGCAAGAGAGGGAGATAGATGGAGGAATGGAGAGAGAGAATGAGATAGATTTTTGTTTCACTCGGAACGACAACTTCTTGATTGTTTCATTTGATTAGCTAAAGGTCCATTTTATAGCTGGACTATAAACTGGCGTAGATAGTACAATAGTATTTTAGAGTATTCTAAACCTATAGAGAAGCAGGGAAAAGAAGAAAAATTATCGAGACTTGTAACCAAGAGGAGGAAGAGGATTCCATATCATTTCCTCTGCGTAATTAGAGTGCAATTTACAACAAAGCACTTCAAACTTTCAGATTTATGCTTAGGCCAATGGAATCAAAAAAATTAATGGAATGTAAAATTGTTAAGGGGCTTATTTTGCTGCATTAGCTCCCCTTTGCTTCAAAAATCTCTACGGGTGAGTTAGTCTTTTAGGGTAGATCATGTTGAATACTCGGAATCAACAAAAGTTGAGGCGGTTCAGGACTTGCTTATAAAGCTTATATACCTTGAATATTCCAGCAAACTTCAACATTAGAATATTCCTCTGCAAATCTTCACATATTTGTGTTTTCTTGCACCTATGAAATTTTTAAAACTTTTTATAAAATTCCGTAGTGATTAGGCTTCTTTGCAATTTCCTTTAAATTTTGTTTTTTTTCTAGAATTTCTTCTTTCTTTGTCGTCTAGGGTGGAAGAAAACACTACATCCATAGAATTTCCATAATTAGAGATTCTATCCAGTCACAAAACAGGTAATTCCACAATAGAAGAATCTACAAAAGAGACATGATACATGTTACTGGTCACTATTGTTGGAGACTATGATAGTTTTCTTTAAGACACGAGAATGGTGTCAAATAATGTTGGGTCGATGGTTGATGTTTAATTTTCTAGTTCCTTCCGCATCATGGCTCTAATCGCATCTTTTGCTAATTCAAAGACTGCATGATCTTCACATAGGTCTCGTAGATCTTCACATAAGTCTCGTAAATCTAAGATTAAAATGTGAGGATCTACATGCAAGACTTGTGAATTTCCGTTAACTTGCAATCGGAAAATGACAACTGTTGGCATCTACTTTATGTTTGTATCATCCATATGTAGTTCACAAGATCTACAAATTGTACGAATGACGTGATGCCTTGCTTTGATACAACTTGCAATACAACTTGATATAGATAAAAGGGAAAATTGAGAATAGGGGTGGAGGGTCAAGGAAACAGAGAATTTTGAAAGCAAAGCAAATGTCTGCAAAGGAAAATAAAAGATAAAAGGGAATTGAGGAGAAGAAAAGATGGAATGGCAAAGAAGGATGGAGCGATAAGAGAGGTGGGAGAGAGGTAGACAGATTACTAGTGAAAAAGGTAATAAGAGAGAAATGATGATGAGGTGAGTTTGAAAGGATGGGAGGAAGAGAATAAGAAAGAATGAGAGTGAGGCAAGAAATGGGAGAGAGTTGGAGGGGAAGATAGAGAATGTTGGGGAGAGAATGAGAAAGAGAGTAATCTTTGATGACGAAGAGGGACAAAGAGAGATAAATGAGAAAAAGGTAGAGCAATGAAAGCGGGGAGAATGGGTGGGACAGTGAAGAGATGAGAGAGAAGGACGAGATGGGTGAGTAAGAGAATGGAAGGAAATAGAAAAGCAAATAGTGAGGGAAGAGACCAGAGAGAGATATAGAGATGGATGAGGTAAAAGTGAGAGAGTTGGGGAGAGATATGGAAGACATGGGAGAGAAAAAAAGAGGGAGATCAGTGGGATGAGCTTTCTTTTAGTCATAATGTCATCTTGTGCGTGGTTGTTTCATTTCATTAGCCAGATGCCTATTTTATAGATAAGTTAAATAACATGATAGAAAATACAATAGAATTCTAGAGTATTCTAAACCTATAGAGCAGAGGAAAAAAGAACAGAAAATTGTAGGGATTTCTAACCAAGATTAGAGGAAGCTCCACTGAAAGTACAATTTACAAGAAAGCTCTTCAAATTTAAAGATCCCTGCTTATACTCCTAGAATCAAAGATTTAATGGAATGAAGTGTTCTTAAGGAGCTTATTTTGCTACATCACTGGTTATCATTTAAAGTTCAGCTTTAGATGATGGTCAAAATCAGTGTTGTAAAAGTCGCCTGACTGGCCCGACTAGTAGGTCTGACTAGTCTAGTCAATGGGGTGGCCGATCGATTACCGACTAATTCCGACTAGGTACACTAGTTGACCAATTTTTGCTTTGGAGATACCATATTTTTATGTTTTGATATTTTTATAAGCAAACTTATTATAATATGCTTAATATTTTACTTAAATTCAATTACTTATTTTATTTTATTATGATAGTATAAAAATATACAAAATCTATGTAAATATATGCATAAAAACTAGTTATATATTTAAAAGAATCATAAAATTCAAAGCCGGTTAAAGTCCGACTAATCCGATTAGTCGTCCGACTTCCGATTAATCCTTAGCCAATGACCCAACCGACCGAGTACCGACTACCGACGACCGACTTTTGCAACCTTGGTCAAAATGAACAAAATACAACTAAATTTTGTGCAATATCACTACCTATAAAGGTTGGTCAATTAAATGATGTCATTTATGAGACATTTTTCCTAATCCAATTCAAGGCGAGAGGGCCATGGCATTCCTTTGGTTGACTAGGAGTCTTTGATACATTCTTTTGAGGAATCGGAGTTGGGTGCGAGCTCTGAAGGAGATGAATAAGGTTCTTTTTGTGAAGTAAGTTACGAGAATTTGGGCGAAAAGCAAGGGTGTGCTTTGTAAGTTAGCGCAGAGTATGAGCTCCAAAAGTCCTGGATGGATGACTACTCAGAGGATGGGTCTGTGTATTAGTTACCTAGTTTTTTTATTTGGTTGGCAACTGAGATTTATATGTTTGTTGATGCTTGGTATGTTACTTCTAAGGCTCCTTTTCGTATTGGTATTTCGACTCTGAGGCTTCTACTTCATGCAAATGTCGAACTTGCCTTACAATGTTGAGGATATGCCATCGGTGACTACTTAATGTTGGTACGAGGGAGAATTCTCAAGCATAAAGGCATAGAAAGTGTTGTCTCTGCCTTTAGTTTAATCTTGGTGACCTGATGCGAGATTGTAGACTGATCTGGAGTTCTAAAGCTCCCTTCATAGTAAAGATTTTATATAGTCGCTGTGAAGGGGACATGAGCTGAATAAATCTTATAGAGTGAATAATCTAATGGCTAATGATACATGTTTGTTGTTCATGATGCTTCTAAAGATGTAGACCATGTGTTCTTCTCTTGTGATCAAGCTGCAAAGATTTGGCGCAGCGCCTCGATGGAATAGGTGGACACCTCCTGCATGGCAGGATTATGGACGTCTTTTGAGGCAGTGCATCATCGTTTTCGATGTAACCAGTTAAAGATGTTGGCCATTATTCGGGGGCTTGTGGTTGACTCATAATATGGTTGTTTTCCGACGGGGAAGTTTTTATGACAGAAATACAACGGACTATACTAAGGCTTTTCGGAGTCATGATCTTTGCATTTCTATAATTTATTAATATAAACTCTAGGCCCGCATCATTTTGGATGCCTACCCTCTTTTACCCAAAAAAATAGCTACCAGTCTACAATAACAATGTCTATTATCTAACAGAAACTAAATAAAAGTTGTTTTGCTTCTCATCTTTTCTCTCGAAGTTAAGATGGCATCTGTCATGCAACCAATTTAAAGAATGTGGATTAGACAAGCAGTGCATTGCACGAATTACAAATATAGTGTTGCCTATATCACTGCCACGTACAAATTTAACTATAAAGAAATTAATTAATCAGCAGCACATTGACTGAAGCTTCCAACCATGTGCTCCGGAAAAGGTTGGAAGCAATTAAATAATAAATCATGTTAAGATAGTTTAAAAAATATGAGACTTCTTAAATAACTAAATAAAAGAATCATTTTACAATATTGTCAATATAATCTACTATGTTAAGGGGACAGCCCAATGCATAAGGCCATGCTATGTGAGGTCTGGTGAAGGGTCTTCTTTGGATGCATCATGCACAGACTCCATTTTGTTTTACAAGGGGCTGTTTCCAAGACTTGGAACCCGTGACTTCTTTGTCACATGGCTTTCAGCATTTGCACCTAAAGAAAATCAGATAAGTTCTAATATTAGAAAACAGACTGATCTTGAAAGGAAGACCGACAGTTTGTTGAATTAGGACAGTGTTCCTAGTAAACTTGAAAGTATTTTCCATTCTACTATTTTTTCTTGGTTTCTCAGGTGGCAATATGTAAAATTTATTATTTGTTTTTAGGAATTAAAGCATCAAGAAGGATTGTTTTTTTAGAAACCAAAGGGTGACTGTTAGAAGTTCATGGTCATTTAAAAATTGAATTGCATAAGATAAATGTACAGCCCCCCATCCAAGAACTTCAGTAATGTTATGGCACAATCTCTACATACACTCTCTATACAACATCAATTCATTTCATCTAATAGCACCCATATAACCACTGCCAGAATATGTAATAGACGAGTAATTAGTTCTCTCCAATACGTAAACCATGATAATGGTCTCTCCCATATCTTGTGGGGACCTGAAGTCGGTTCACTTACATGGGACCCTGGAGATGAGATCGCTTTCTAAGGAGCCCTGAGTAGAAGATGATGGACGAAGAAGAAATCCTTTAGATATGTCTCAACAGAAAAATATGCCCTACTCTCACTTCCCCTTTCTCCCATACTTGATAGAATAAGAACATGGATCATCAAGTTGGGAGAAACAAAACAAAACATGCAATTTTGTTCTTTTTCTTTTTATTTGACTTTTCTTCCGCTTTTTATATTTTTAAAAGCCGTACCCTCTCTTTTTCTCGGCTTTTCTTTCCCTCTCTTTTTTTGCAATCAGGTTTCCTTTTTTTGTTACCGTCACAGCCTAATTGAGCCTCTTCTTCTTTTGCACAGGGCCCACGTTGGGCCTAAATATAGAAAAACTAGGGCCCCCCTTTTCTTTAAACCTGGGCACTGTAGCCCTGTTGGACCATGACCAACTGGGTCTGGAATAATAGCCCTCATTTGCTACCCCCTTTGTATTTTATTTAGATGCAAAGCAGAAGCCGGAAGCCCAAAAAACAAGATCTCCTGCGCCTTAGGGTTCCCACGAGGGAACCCCAACCATTTTGATTGAGGCTTCTGGAGAACCCAAACAGCGCCGTTCTTCCTTGAGTCCATTTCTTCGTTGTGGGATCTTTCAATGGGTTTTGAAGAACCCACGCACAGTAGCAATGGGGAGCAATAATCCCCTTTCGTTTTTGATGCCATGCCACTGCCGCCTTTCTGGATTCAAAAAGATCACCATCACTTAGCACAGACCATGCTTGGAGTAGGGAGGAGCAGCCACTTCGCATGGAGTGGCAGCGCCTGGAGTTGCCGATCTACAAGGGTGGCGCCACCTGAAGCCTGGAGTTGGCAGGTATTGCGAAACCGCCGCCATGAGGACCACCTCCTGTGGATCCGAAGACTCTTTCTTCTTCGTATGGAGGGCCTGGAGGATTGCCGAGATCTCTGTCACCACTTGGATGCATGAAGGCATGATGCTATGGATCATATCATTGATGATTGCGCATGTGGGTAATATGGCGATGTTGGGGGCTATCTCTAACAGCACAAAGGCACGGACCTGTAGTTGACTCCGTATAAAAGCAGAACTGCCACTACAACTCCTTCGTTATATAAAAACTGTGGCAGGAACTGTCCAAAGAGGTCATGTCCAGCCATGAAAGGTCCAATCTTCTCCATACCTTTGCATAGAAGTGAAACTGAGAAACAAATGATTAACATCCTCTTAGCTACCAGACAAAAAATGATAAATGGTATCTGCTAAAGATATCTACCATTGTCTGTACACATATGTGTCCACTCTTCTCTCACCAACCACATTAAAACTAGATCTTAGCGGCACCTCTACCTTCCATATAAGCCCAAAGTTCTCTCAGGAAAACCACGCCTAGAGATACAGCTCATGCCAATACTTTTATAGGTTTTTGCCATCGAGAATGTACCCCATTCCACTCCCAGCAATCAGTGGGGTCAGCATAAGGCTTGCATCCTCCAATCAAGGAAATTAGAGAGAACACAATTCCAAAAAAAAAAACATCGGATAATGATGAGTTGAATCTGGGATCCCAAACCCCAACTTCACCTGCCAAACTAGACAAAAAATCCGTAATATATGCATGAAAAATGTGTTCGAGTGTAATTAAAATCTAGTATAGAGCTCTCCAAGCGTGTCAGCCCAGAGTCCCAGACCAATCACCCAACCCAAAATGGAACCATGTACCATCCTCCAACTTTTGCATTGGAAGTATTGCAATTCATGGGATTTCCCTCACCCCCCCCCCCCCCCCCGGGACAATGACGGGCATGGCAACAGTCTATGCTGCTCATCGAGGTCCATGGTTCATCCTTATCTACAGAAAAACAAGTTGTAATGTTCTGGTCTCACCGCTAACATAAAATGGAGCAGCTTTCAGGTCCTCAAGTTCTTTGAACCAAGGTTCACATCCTCCGCAGGTTAGCACACTTCACTCTTCACTTTTGGCACTCTACTTTACAACAACCGGCCAAAGGAATCTCCCTACCCCTCCAAGTATCAATCCTCTTGGCAGCACCAGCAGGCGGAGGAAAGAGCAACATGTATATATTGGCCGTGAGGACAAGACTGTTCTCGTAATTAATAGGCTCCCACATGTAGAAAGCACTCCACCACTTAAACAGAAATGATGAATGGCAATCCCAAGTACGAAATCAGAACCCTTGTTAAATGATCTAATGGTAGAAGCAGTGGGCTCCCACTCTAATGACCGGGGTTACAATCCCACAATCCCCACCCCTGAAAAAAGGTACGAAATCAGCAGGCACCCGGAAGGGGTAGACACTATAACAAACATATTCTGGATAGAATGGAGAGCCCCAAAGAGGGATGGGCCTTCCCAAAAGTAGCACACTAGTCATTCTCAGGCGATGGATAGCAACAGCAATCACATGTATGAACTGGCGGGCAATGCGTGGAGGCAAACAAAACATAGCAAAAAAGACTAGTAGGATCACTTATATGGAATGAAATAAGGTTAATTTTTTTAAATTTCCCCTCGGTCCCAGAGCTTCTCCAAAAATGTTTAGAAGAACCTTGGCACCTCAAGCCTACTCACCTTCTCGCTCAACGAACTACATCATGTTATCAAAATATGGTACTAATGGAAAGATAATGTCACATCCAACTTTCCCAAATAAACCTATCAACCGCCCCGTGGCACATACAATCATAGCTCCCACTGCCAAAGGTTTTGGCATTTTTGAAGCATTGGAGAGATCTTGGAGGTTTAAGGGGTCGTTTGATTGGAAGGATGCCCCTCCATTTGGCGGAGCACCCCTCCAACAACTCCCATTTTATAAGAGCGATGAGGGGGGTTAGCAAGCCAACCCCACCTCCCTTCTCTCTCTTTCCAATCAACTCACAACATTTCTCACAATCCCTTCAATTAACTCACATCACTTCCCTCACTCGTACTCCAAAAAAAGTATACATCTATCTCCCCAACAAATAGAAAAATAGTATACAGTCACATCCTCCCTTTTAATAATTGTAAAATCAACCGAATCAATAATTTTCTCAAATTCAAATAAAGTCTCATCATAAAAACCATCCCAACAACCACTCTTCTATACAAACACCTTTTAAACCATATGGATATCCACTATATCATCCCCCTAAATCAGGGCTACCCCACTAGAGGGGTTCGTTGATTCGACAGAATGCATTCATCACACCCTGACTAGGTAAATAATATAATTATTATATTGATATATTATGAATTTTGAGTTTACGAAACTACGTTATTTGTTATTTCAACTTATTTATGCATTCTGCATAACTAAACTTCTAATTGCATGACGTACTCGATGCCGCATATTGGGGTATTTTGGGAAGGATAATCATAACAAGGTAGGAAACTACTGCATGATATACTTATTTATGCAACTACATGACTAACCTTCTAATTACATTAGAGGAGTTTAATACGGTTGACATGTGGTGCCAAGGTATCGTTCATTTGGCTTAGTCAACTTCTTTGGTGGTCTAGTTGGATTCAAGGCCTTAAAAGTCGGATTTCGGTTTCGTTTCGGTGAGGGACCGAAATGAAATTTCGGTCGAATTTCGGTCGAAATTCGACCGAAATTTCGGTCATTTCGGTGGCTTTTTGAACTAGACCCCCCCAAATTTCGACCGATATAGCCATTTCGGCCAAATTTCGGTCACCTGCCGAAACCGAAATTCGACCGAAATTCGGCCGAATTTCGGCGAAATTTAAGGCCATGGTTGGATTGTTTACTTACCATTAAAATAATAGCTAGGATTTTTTCTGATTTCTTCGGTGAAAACCATGTAGACGTTGCCCGGATTAAAGTCTTCAAAGGACTGTGACTTACCAGAAATCCAATAAGTCATCTAATCGAGACGATCATATATGAAACGGTAACATTCCCCACCCATCAACAAAGGCCTCCCTCCCAAAAAAACAACTAACCTCTTAGATTAGACCAAAGCTCTCAAGCCATGTATAAAAAAGCACGACCAAGAATATAATCACCAACTGAACTTTTCAAGGCAATAACACTATGAATCCATCATAAGACGTTGATAAACTAAATCCATCTTCTTGTAAGCTATTAACTAACCACTATTAAGTAACCATGTCATCGGCTACCTTCTGAATCACAAATTAAACCTCCAAACATTTGCCCACATGTTACATATTGTTATCTCTTAATCTCCACAAGACTTTATTCTCTCTCATGTAAAAGGTGGCACTAGTTCATCTTATCTCTTAATCTCCACAATCTCATATTCAGTTATCCTCTCACTGAAATGTTTTATCGATAGAAGGTGGCACTAGTTCCAACTAGAATACATCTAATGTGGGCATGCCCCTCGCCATTTCACATACACAACCTTCCGATCGCCTCAGTAGGTACACCATCACCCAAAGCCTTGGTCATGATGGTAAAGTAGATTCTTCTTGATCAAAGAGACACTATCGCTAGTACCAAGTCCGAAGCTAACTCAAGTCTCGTGACCACCTACGAATGATATTTATGTATAAACTAAGGAAAGATCAACTCCACCACCAAACAATAGATACAAGAAATCTAATCCAAGAAAGACCTCTTAATGGACATGTTGTACTATTGCGACATGGAAGCTCCCTTTTTCACCCAAGACCATAAAAAAAATCCTGATTCCTCCCCAATTAATGGTGTCCTACCAAGCAAGGTTCAAAATCTCGAATTTGATTTCATTTCGATCCCTTGGAAATGGAATTTCAGTGAATTTCGGGAAATTTCGACAATTTCGATGGAAATCTCAAAAATAGCTCAAAAAGTTGTTTTTACCTTTTTTCACAAATTAAGATCATCCAAGTTATTAGAACAATAAATAACTTATAAATACACACTTATATCACACATGTTGCTCATATATACCCTTTATATCACACATATTGGTCATATCGGTCATATCCTTGTTAATGATGATTGTCGACGGATAGATATTCAAAAAGGAGTTCATCCAAGTTCTTAAAATAATAAGTAAATTATAAATATACACGTATATCACACGTATCAATCATCTATGACCCTTGTATCGCGCATGTCTGTCATATCGAACATATAGTCGTTAATGTCGATTGTTGGCTGATAGATATTGGAAATGGAAATAAAATAGCTAAGTTAACCACACTTAGAACGCCTTTTGTTCATAAATAGATGAGACATTTGATTCTAAAATATAGATAATGATTAATAAGACAATGTCGTCATATATGATACAAACATACTTTTATATATTTAGGAAAATGTAGATAATGACTAATGAAACAATGTCGACAACCACAGCGATCGAGGTGTAAGTCTCCGTTTATATATGAAAATATAGATAAAATACAATTAAAAATACCTATATATATTTATAAAATCATAAATTTAGATATTGCCTAACATATTCACCATATGTTATAAACATTAGAGCATATAATATTCTTTGCATGATTTGCTTTGAATCCAACTCGCATTGTCATTCATATACAATGCAAAGCTTATTATGACCTCCATCGCATGGGGACTAACATATATATTGATATGCTTCGAATCCTAACCATTTGATTTGCTAAACCCTGTTGAAGAACTATTGTATGCACCCTCTGTCGTACCATACCTTACCAGCACGAGGGTCTCGATGCCGCTCAAGGACATACATATATGAGTATGTAACAAATTAAATTGTTAATAATTAATATTATACTAAAAAATCATAATTATTAATGTATAAAATACTAAAAAATGGATATTTCGCATAAATAAGTAGTAAAATCAAGCGTACATGGATAATATCATTGATATATATATATATATATCAGTGAAATATCGTCGATATTGGTCGATATCCGAGAAAATACGTACTGAAAACCATCAATTTTGATCGATATGGCTCGATATGTCAAAATATTATCGGTGTTTCGACCCATCTCGATCAAAACCTGAGAAACCGATAGAGGGGAGTTTCGATATCCCCATGTTATGCTGTCAAAATAGAAATTTCAAATTTTAAAACCCTGCTACCAAGTAGGCAAGTTGCCTCCTCTTGTCCAAGGTCGTGTGCTAGAATTGAAGAACCACACATCAAGACAATGTTGCCTCTATAGTTTTCACCTAGAGGAAAGAACTAGCCAAATAGGATCAACCATTGTATAGGTAGGAACAACTGAGCCAGAAACCTCGCCCTCAGGCAACCACCCAAAGCGTCTCATTTATCCACATATGATGCAGAGCACAAATCACTAGATCACACACCTTCATACGACATAATTTACCCCTCGCAAATCCACCATATATGAATTGACCCTCTGTATGAAAAACACATCATATTGTAACTGCAATCTCGTTGGAGGCATCCCCACAATCCACATTGAAGGCAGTAAACATCGTGCATGTCCAACTATGCGAAGTACAAATGTGCAGCAGTCCATTAAGAGATTACTCTATCACCACATCCCCGTCACCGACAATGAACTACCACAACATTGCCTTCAAAGCTCCCACCTCCCCCTATGACCACTGTCTCCAAACTTGAGCCATTCCTCACCCTAACATTACAACCACTTTTTCATGTCTCTAAGTTAGGCCAGGAATGATTACTTATTTGCATTTTTGAGGCCAATGATTGCTTATTTATAATACGTGATGGTTCCCCTCACATGAGATAAGAAACTACATGCATACATAAAAACATCCATACATGTGTGCGTGCACTTTAAACTTGAACTTCCAAATATTCTTTATAAAGGTTGGGAGTATGCAACTCATCTGCATATAGCTACTCATTTCCCTTGAAACTTGAAATGGCACATGCTCCTGGGAAGAGGCACATGCATTCACTCATCCCGAGGTAGACTCAAAGGAGGGTTGGAGGTGATGAACACACAATTTCCTACAGCTCGTGAACATACTTCATTTTTCCTTCTTTATAAAACGAGAGGAAACCGAGGCAAGTATTAAATAATAATAACAGTGTATTGCAAAAGTATTCATGTGGTTGAAAGCAAATTAGTCTTTAAACGATCATGTCTGCAGGACTTCTACATAAATGTGCTAAAACATGATAACAATCAAAAAAATAACATGACAACAAACTGACAAAGCATATGAACATTAGCAGCACATAAACCCAACTTACAAATAGATTCCTCCTTGACGTTCAAACTACCCATCAACAGTTTAAGATAACAAATTTTCAAAATCATTTATAAATTCAATAGCTATCATTCTAAATTACGCCAGCCAAGAAATTTTCTGACATTGAAGAGGGTTACGAACTCCTTAGTGTGACATGAAATTCAGAATTGACTAACGAGTAGACTAAAACAATATCCCTGACTTGGTTCCATAAGAAGCTGCACCTCAGGATTAATTGTGTAGATTTAATCACTATACATCCTGAAGTAGGCAACCAAAAGAAAATATCATTTAGCATGTTAAAATAAACATCAATTCCCAGAGTAGGAAGGCATTGAAAATTCACCTTTTTACCCCACTCATATGCCCGGTCAATAAGATATGAATACTCGAGATCCTCAAAACATTTCTGTAAAGATGATAAAGGCTCGTTGAAGTACACAGGAAGACAAACTTTAGTAAGATCCTTTCCAATGTTATCTTTAATCATTGACCACAAGCTGACACCTTTCTCTTTTTCAACGGGATCAGGTAATTTTTTACGTCTCTTTACATATTGATAGTCTGGTCCAGGAGATTTAATAGTTGCATCAACATTGTCGGTGGAATCAATGCCGTACGCCTCATCATCTTCAGAATCACAAGACGAGAAATGAAACTCAGATCTACTGCTTTTGAAAGAACTTGATGATAGGAAATCGTGTGTGTCAAAAAAAGCATGGTCATCCTCATCAGTATCTTCCTCAGCAGCATCATTTCTTTCATCTTCAGATTCAGATATGCTTCCTTCTGAAAAAAGCAAATTGTTTGCAACAAAAGCAATTCGATGGAACTAAAGAACATCAAAATGACATAAAGCAAAGCAAGACCCGCACAATGAGCTTATTGCAAGTAGGAGCCTACACACAACATCGCTGCTCAATACCAAATGCGAGTAAAACACACATACATGCACATGCACACACACGCGCGTGCGCGCACACACACACACCCCTATATTCCCAAAATGTATGAGAGAAGTATATATCTATGCCCACGCCCAGTACTCATGCCAACCTGCCAAAAGGTACTCCACTTCTAAGGCATCGGAAGTTTTTCTATGAAAAGACAAAGGATAATCAGTGGGGATTGGTACTCACAAAAATATTATTTATGAAGACGTTGCAGACAGAAAATACAGCTCACCCTCCCTACAAGTCCAGTAATAAGACACTGGATATATCGCATTCTCAGCACAAGCCCTAACCGAATTAAAGGCTACCACAATACTTATGGATACACCAATCCCCTATCCTCTCTGAAGCTGTACAAAAATACAACTCACCCTCCCTACAAGTCCAGTAATAAGAAACTGGCTGTATCGCATTCTCAGCACAAGCACTAACCGAACTAAAGGCTACCTCAATACTTATGGATGCACCAATCCCCTATCCTCTCTGAAGCTGCCAGAAGATTTAAAAGATGGGCTCCACCAAGAATTTCAACTATTGCCATAAAAATAGATGGTCAGTGTCCTGCTCCTCATTGCCGTGAAGGGGGAACCAGTTATTAGTCACAAGTGTCCACCACTTCTTGTATCTACACCTTGGTCACCAATCACTTTCTTCTAGAAAACCACGTGAAAATCTCTAACCATAATCGGGGCCTTTGAGACCAAGGTTCAATGGTCTAGTGGTAGTGCAGTAATATCACTCAAAAGACCAGGGTTCAAATCCTTCCTTGTGGGGGTTGCGCTAGTTAGCCGACAGCCAGCGTAAAAAATAGTCGGATCTTTCAACATGAATTTGAGCAAGAATCCATGTAGCTGACCCTACTTAAAGTGAGAGAACGCTTCGCCATGTTTATAATCGGGACTTTTGACCTTCCACAGCCATTCATAATCATGAATGAGATAAGCCTGCTTGGCAAAGTGACACGTGATTCATTTGTTATTGGTATTTAAATGCATTGTGGAGTAAATAACAAAACAATAACCTCGAAGGTGACACAAGCTTAAAGGGTTTTGCATTAGAGTGTATGATGGCTCACAGTAGACCACAGAATTAGTCTCCTGCAGGAGGAAATAGAAAATCCATGATTTACTCCTGTTGAACCACAATGACATGCTATTACAGAGAATAAATCTCTGAGGACACTGCTAGATACATGAATCGGTGTTGCAAGCTTTTATATCTAATTTGCCTCTAAACCTAGCATTCCATATACCAACAATAGAGTCAGCCAGCACAAGGAAAATTACTTGATATGTCACTGACATAATGGTCTTCTCATTGTCAATGCCAAAAAAGTTCTCCTAGTAAAGGGCTCTTCTAGTTCAATGTATATCATGGTCACATTGAAGTGTCTTCGTATTCCGTAGATTATGCCAATTCTATTAAGGAGTGAGGACAAAAGATCCACGGCATGATTTGCTATATTTGGTACATCGAGAAGCCTAGTGTAAAAGATTTTTTGAAAGGAAAAGGTCAACCAACCGCTAGGGTGGACATCCAAAAACTACTTCAATAATCTAGTGCAGATGATGAGTACCCGAAAATGGCACAGGTCACTTGTGAGATTAGTTGGCAAGTTTCCTTCCTACAAGAACTTGGTTTTTCCATCAAAACATGGTACTTCTCTAATGTATTAACAAGTAACCACCTAAATAGCAACCAATCATGTTTTTAATGAGGGCACTAAACAAACTGAAATCAATTATCAGAGATATAGTGTGACAAGGGAAGATAACTACTCCTCAACATTTCTCTAAAGTATGACAGATATCTTCATCAAAAGGCTTCCAAGGAAGCAGTTCTCGTTGCTCTCTTCCAAGTTTGGCATAATCGATGCATACACTCCAACTTGAGGGAGAGTGCTAGCAGTAGCCATTTGTTTCAATCTTTTACTCTATTTACCTCTCTTGGGGTACTCATGTAGTCTTTTGTATCCCCCTGCTAAAACCAAACCCATCTTCTATATAAGAGAATCTATGGCCACGTAGTATCAAGGTTTGGAATATCGATATCGTATAGATAAGTCTGAAAGAGGATATATTGGGGTATCGGCCATATCGGTGGAAATCTCAAACATGGCTCAGAAAAAAATCTCACGAATTAAGATCAGCATAGTTCTTAAAACAATATATAGCATTCACATTCACTCTTATAAGCAACATGGAGGTGTATTTAACACATAAATATAAAATCATATTGCACACATCATAATATAGTATACACAATACCCTGCAAAGTGTTAATTGTTGAGAGATATCGGAAAGCAAATAATGAAATTTGTCCAATCACAATATATAGAGTACATCATTTATAATAACAAAAAACCACATGTTCTAAAAACAAGAAGATATGAACTTAATAACAAACTAAAATCTTCTTAAAAGACAATCAAAATCAAGAGTTGTGTGGTGATTCCTCACAACCTCTCCTTCCTTGTTGCCATTTGTGCCGCATTACAAACTCTATGAACTCAAAGTAATTCTCACATGTTATATAGAAGAGCATAGTCTTGTAATAAATCAAGTGTGAGGATAAGAAACTACAATACTTGAGCTAGAGATAGTAACACCAGTGACACAAGAGAAAATGGAATGGCTTGGGAACCTCGTAATGATGATGTTTGAGTAGGAGATGTAATCACTATGGTTGGAGTGCTCATTCAAGGAAATCAAACATTTAAGATAGTATATTACTATATTTAAGAGAAATCAATAAAAAAATCTACAATTAATATGAACAAATACATTAAAAACTCTAAATATCATCTCCCATAAATCTTAATAAATACAAGAAATTGTAGCCTGACACTAGAAAAAACTCAGGAACAAGTAATAGAGCACAACATATATAAAACCCCTAAATGTGTTTAAATTGATGAAAAGTATTGTTGAATATATAATATGGAAGCGATAATCAGGAACAAATAAAAAACAATAAGAACACAAAGATTTATGCGGAACCCTACTCCATAAGGAGCGAGATGAAACCATGATAGATGGCCTTAGAGGGCCAAATACTTCATTATAAATCTCTCAATAAATACAGGGGGAGTGAGGCTCCATATATAGCTTCACAAACAGACCAGAGTCCAGCTTAATAGATGATGTAGGACTAAACAAGATAGCAAAGTAATTTAATCCTGGAGAGATCCAATTACTCATCTATTACATACTCTAACGCTCCCCCTCAAGTTGGAGTTGAGAAACATGCAACTTGTAACAAAAGAAAATATACACAACACATCTTCACTCGATACATCATAAGAGAGAGGGGAGGAGACCCGCTCAGAGTAGTTGTTGCTGGAAGAAGACATGTACGAGGATGGGCATGCGACGATCAGGACATGCATGTAGTAGAGTCGTTGCGACGACCAGGACGTGCTTAGAGTAAAGTCGCTCTAGTAGAAGACCATCACAGAGAGTAGTAGCACTAGGAGGAGGCATGCGGAAGTAGTCGATGCTCGATGGAGACGGCTAGCAGCAGTAGTAGTCTAAAATGTCGGTCTTCATGTTGTTGATGGAGAGTAAAAGCTTGAGACGATCCAAAGTAGAGAACTCCATCTAGAGAAGTTGATGTCAAATACCAGAAGTAAATAGGTCGTCTCTCGTATAAGATCTCTATAGTTGGACCTCTCTTATACATGAATCCTGAGAATGACCTCTCTCATATCTTATGGGGACATGGAGTCAATTCTCTTATATAAGGACCATAGAGATGATATTGCTATCTGAGTCCACGAGTAAAGATGATGGACGCGATTGAAATCTTGCAAATACATCTCAACTAGAAGAATATGTCATGATCTTATTCCCCTTTCCCCCATACTTGTCTGAAATGAGAATATAAAGAATCAAGTTGGGAGAAAACAATGTAGAACATGCATATTTTACTCGACTTTTAATTTTTTTCATAAGCCATTTCACTTTCTTCATAAGACATATCATTCTCTTTCTTTCTTTTCGGCTTTTCATTCTTCTTCTTTCCGATCAATCTTTTCTCTGCCCCTTTGTTTGCAGTTATGGCCCAAATTTGGGTCCAAAAAATGATTCCTCTTTTTTCTCTGAATAGAGCCCAATTGGGCCCAAGCTTCTCTCCCCCCCCCCCTTCCAGTAGGGAATCGTTAGGCCAAAAGCAAATTTCTCCCTCGATTTTTTACAAGGCACAGTTAAGCCTAAATCTTTGCACCAATTTTCTAAGTAATGTCCCCCCTCATATTTTTTGTACAAAAGGAGTATTGGGTACCCCTTCCCCTTGTAAATCCGATTAGGTTCCAAGCAGGGAAATCATCGTTGTCAGTGATCGAGCGCCTCAATCAAGCGCAAATGTGCGACAGGAGATAGTGGATGGACTAGGGGTTCGTTTGGTTGGTTGCGTGCCCCGGGTTACCCCGGGGTAACCCAATAAACCACCCCACAAACCTGAGTTAGAATTCCATCACAAATCAATGTGACATCACATCACATTCCTTATTCCAACCCTCATAACCATCCAAACAGCTACTATTCACGGGAGGTTACCCCAACCCAACCCAGTAACCAAACTAGCCCTAGGAGTGGCAGCATATGTGAAGGTGGTGTTGGGCGTCGCCTGAAAGAGACCTGCAGTGCAAGAGCGCATGGAGAGAGTTTGCACGATGGAGAGGAAGATGCTCGGAGATCCGAGGGTGCCTCCATCAACCTCCTTTTTTTCTAGTGCCCTCGCGCATGGAGAGGAGAACCCATCATAGGGTTCTTTCGGAGATGTCATCGCGTTGGATTACTTGGTGTTGAAGGAGTCGCGCATGAGTTTGCAGGGGAATGGGGGAGGGGTAATCGTCTGTATTTGCTTAGGCTTTGGCAAGGAGAAACTGCAAGGGGGGCTGGAGCATGAGGGTCTAGAGGTACACAGAAAGGGGGCCACCTGGGAGAAGGCCTCTCAATCTCTTATTCATGAAGATATCACCTAGACAGGGTGTATATGACACCGCCTAAAGATGCCCCCATGTCTTCGATCGGCACTTGGGATCCATCAAGCATGGGGTTGAAGTAGGAGTTTCCTGGAGCATCGCGTACGGAGGAGGCATCGAGGCCCCGCACAGAGTTCGGGCGAGATTGCGACTGTAGTGGAGCATGGAAGGCAACGGTGCTGGAGATGCCATGTGCCGTGCAAAATTAGGGCTCACCGTCATACACACAGAATCAAAAAAATCAAAACGTGACGCTTCACCAATAGCAACCTTCAAAAACATGAAGAGAATGAATAATAATCGAATGAATCAAATCTCCCAAAATCGACTTGCCCTTATATCATGTTGAAATATAATGCAATCAATAATCAAGAACATGAAATAAAAACAAGAAACTCATATTTACGTGGAACCCTACTCCATAAGGAGTGGGATGAAACCACGAGAGAATGCCTCAAAGTGTCGGGTATTCGATTACGAATCTCTCAATGATTATACAAGAGACAATACATGGGGTGCAGGGCTTCTTATATAGCCCCACAGACAAACCAGAGTCTCACTTATAGATGATTTGGGACAAAACAAGAGAGCGAGATAATTAAATCCTGGAGAGATCCAATTACTCATCTATACATACTCTAATTACCTTATGGAAGTCTTATCTAAAGCCAAAAAGAAGTTGCAAGCAACAACAGCATGATATAGGGGGATAGAAAATCGATACCAATAATATTGATCGATATGTTGGAAGTTTCATTCAAAACTTCAAGTTTTAGTCGATACCCATCAATATCCCAATATATTGGCGACATCTTACAGGATATCGATTGATATCCAAGAAAACGACATACATAGTATCGATATCGATCAATATATGATACCACATATATATGGTCGATATAATGACGATATATCTCGACATCTAAATCCATACGTACTATACAAGTTATTATTTTCCATTTTATAGTATCTAATGAAAAAAATTGTCTCGAGAGCATTAGGATTTTCCATTTCCTCCAAACGCCAACCTTCACTATTTTTAGTAACATGCATGCAACCAATTGCATACCATATAATTATTTGCATACGTGGGGTTTGAATGTACATAAGGAAAATTAGTTGCCTTTTTTAAAAGCTCCTTTGTGAGAACGAAACATCCGCATGGCATGGACACTGTTAGAAATCCATTTTAATCATTATTTATTACATGTTTTTTAATAATTTAGAAAACATCATACCTCGGTACTTATCATGTCTTGGTCTGGATGTTGAACCATCAGCGTTGGAATATCGGTGGCTTTCATCAACAAGCGTATTCTCCAGGTCAACCTTTTCTGTCTACAAAAAGATTTTACATGTGCGTTTTCAGTTAAAAATAGCAGAAGTGGACATCTCTGAATTAATAAGAGAACAAATACTAACACCTCAACATCAGAAATGTCCATTGATCAGAGAATTATGACATTTCTCTTTTTAATATATATGTATGCTTTTTGAAAATGAAATGCTTTCAGAATATTGAGAACGAAACTCAAATATTATCCGCAATTTCAAATTCTGTCTAGGCAACATACTACTACAAGGAAACAACGTATAAGAATTATGCCACTACGAGAAATCTTTGATTCCGTTTTATTGAAGTATCGATGCACATAACTTAAAAGGAAAAACCATTGTCCAAAAAAAAGATCTAATGATTGACAATAATTGCCTTTGTATGTATTTGTTTTTTAAAGGGTCTAATTATAATTGTAGCATAGCTATAAAATATGATAACTGGTAATTAGATTTATTAATTCCCAATCGATACAAAATATAATCATCAAACTGCAGATGTGACAAAAATTCCAGCAAGATGACATTACGTACACATGCATGTGAGCGCTCAGTTTCCATTTGCTGCATGATCACAAACATGCAATTAATTTAGGTTTTATACTCGCATTCACTTTAAAGTTTGTATTCTCTGAATAGGGCTTTTTTTGTAGATCTAAATCCTAAAAGAACATACAAATTTAGGATCTTAGACAGTACAGGGCACTGAAGCAAGACATTTCAGTGATTAATTGCATCATTTAACGAATAGAGAAATGGATATTCTGCAACTATAGGCCTAGTAACCTACCAGAGCATGTGTTACTAGAAGCAGACATCAAGATATGTGGCAATCCAACAGGTTGCGCTAGTAATCATCAAGGTTTTAAACAGGACATAACTAAGAATTTGGAGAGGAGCAAACATCTCCTTAATAAAAGTGAAAATGGCATACCCCGCAAGATTAAAAACAGAAAATCCAAAGCACAACATTGTGAACCTCTAACATTCAAAGAAATATATTGAGAGGTAGCATCCTCTCATGTGTGTTTATAAAGCAACTCGCTACTTTAGGGGCATGTTACATTGCAGTATACAACCACAGGCAACTATAAATTGTTGACAATGCATTATAGCTTTTTCCTAAAAAAACTGCAAAGCAAAATGGCATTATGCTAAAAAAATGAGGGAAGACATTTTTTTTCCTAAATAAGTTACCATTCTTTGAAGCAGCAAACTCGTGATCCATCCAGTAAAATTTAGTTCAGAATGCAATATCAGCATACAATTGGGCAATTAAAAGGTAAGTAGCTATAGCCTATACTACCACCGTCCTATGGCAAGGTAATGTGTTTGTAAAAAGTTTAAAAAACATATACCTCGCGATATTGATGTTAACATATATAGTGTGATTACATGCTTCCCCACTCCTAAACAAATGTCGCCTTGGATTAATCACAAGTGGAACACATAACCGACATGGTTCTATAATTATAGGGATTTGTCCATCCATGTCATCCACAGGGTCCAACACCGAAACCACCTAGTTGGAAGAAAGTGCTAACCACCAGATGCGGGTTGTCTATAAAACAGAAAGACAATCAAAACAAAATGGAACCAAGTGCATACAAAACTTATGCCATGTCGATAAGGAAAAAACATGGTTAAATATAAGTAGACACATCAAAAGAACGCATAAATTATAGTAGCCTAAAAAACAGACAACAAACTTAAGTCCTCCGAAACGCTTTTGGGGTCATATGCATTGTTAAGTAGACACGTCAAAAGAACACATAAACTATCGTAGCCTAAAAACAGAAAACAAACTTAAGTCCTCGGAAACACTTTTGGTTCATATGTACACATTAATATCTCCAGTGTGAAGAGAGCCAAGCATACAGAAATTCAAGTCGGAGGCGTCATTTTAACCAGAAAAAGTGTATGATACATCACATAAAAGTAAATGACATAGAGATATCTTATGATGTTGATTAAGCTTTAATAACATTTGACAATATCATATAAGAGACGTTTAACCAACCAGCCAATTTATTAATACAATATAAGATTTTCCCAAATGCTTTCGCTCTGGTGTTCACTGGACTGCCCAGGGACAGAGACCTGCTTAAATAGCTCTGAGCAAATTTTGAATATGCTAAAATGTCTTTATAAAATAACGGAAGGATGGCAATGAGAAAATATACATCCATTCAGTTTCATCAATGAGGAAGGCTAAAAATTCATGTCAGGAATTCCTGAAGTTCCCCCAAAGATGCAGCCCTCAAACCCGGGTGTTTTTCTTGAATAAGAATCTCCATACCCAGTTTATATAAACTGAAATACTGTAACAAAGAACGGTGTTGAAGGGAGAAGCTGTTGTGTGTCTCTAAAATAAACAGGGCAACTTCAGCTTGCCCATGACTTGATAAAAGACAAGCCAGATCGGAATTCTAAGGCATTGTTAAAGGGCCTTTTGGTTTTGATATATGGGGTTACAAGTGATTAATCATGGCTTCCATCCCAAAAACAGTAGGTTAACCCCCAAGAAATATCCAAATCTCCAACCTCTCCAACAAGCATTATCATTACTCTGATCTTCACCAACATCACAAATAATCAAATCTGTTTTCCCACTTTTATTTACTCCTCTTAACCAACCCATGTGTATCCATAACGAAGTGGACAGTTGTCTCTGTAGTCTACTGTAATCCACAATTACTATAAAATCTAAAGCTGCCTCGGTCCTGACCGCAGACTTTGTTCCATCCCAATTATCAAACAAATTAGTGTCATGTGACTTGTGTCACAACTTAACCTGTCAGTCCACCCATTCACTGTATAATCCAAAACACCACTTAGCAAATTGCCCCTAACAGAAATTGCTGGTTGACTTATTTAATACAGGAAATCAGAATTCAACTCGCATTGATCCAACCATGACTGCCCCAACATCTTGCATACGCGTTCTGACGGGAGAAAAATAATATGTGAGAGTTACTCGAGATTTCTCACTAATTTCTGTAAATAATAAAAGAAAAGGTTGCTTGAAATTAAGAAAAATATTTAACGCATCAAAATCAAGCTGAACGGTTTGGCTTTTAATTTTTAACTATATTTTCATCACCATGTATTCTATATGATCTCCATATCCAGTGATAGCAACATCATGATATTGCTCCAACTCTTTCAATGAGCATGTAGGCCCTAACATCGTATTAGCTCATTGGGCCTTAGATACATCAAACAGCTCATTTCGATTCTTATTTAATTTCTACTACTATATCCCAAAGAATATGCGGAACTTGTTCCGTTGGCTTACATTTGTTTCTAATAAAATATGCCATGGCTTCTGGATATAGTTGGGATGTGCCATACTTTTACTCCTACAGTAACACATAAAGAAGGGCACATTTTTTAGGGTCCATTTAAGCATGGATATTTATTTTATATTCTTCAAAGTGCATGACCAGAATTAGCGCCATTTTTCAACCTAATGGAAATATAAAGCAAAAGAAGGTATGAAATTTCTTGCTTCAAATGAGTTACACTGTACCCACTTAAATGGTCTGGTGGTAGTGCAGTGCGTCTACCACCAAAAGACCAGGGTTCAAATCCCCCTCTTGCAGGGGTTGCGTTAGGTAGTCGACAGCCAGCGTAAAAAATAATCGAATCTTTCAACATGGATTTGAGCAAGAATCCATGTAGCCAACCCTATTCATAGTGGGAGAAGGCTTAGAACTTTAAATGAGTATTACACCCCCAATGCATATTTCTTTCTAGCACTTGCACAAGAAAATGAGTCTTAGGAAATCCAGGGAAAACTTACAAAGAAAATCATCAAAGCCAAATTAGCATAAAATGATGTGGATGGTTATCATTTCACAGGTGCCAAAAAAGCAGCGTGTGTATTTATGATTTACAGGGTATGGTAAATCCACACAACTTTTAAAGTTAAATTTACACAATTCAAGTGTAAACATACTTCACAAAACCCAATTACATGCATCAATAATATCAATCAATTAAAGAATCGATCAAGCAACACACAAGAAATATACGTGTATATTAGACTTGTATAACAATGACCACGCACAGTCCTCGTCTGTGCATAATTGGGAAGCATCAGGAGGAGGAAGAGCGAGCCCTTTTTTGTACCTCAAGCTGTCGCAGACTGTCCATCAGCAGGAGCTGCCTCTGCTTCAGCACCACCAGCTGGCTCTGCAGGTTCACAAGCTCGGTCTTCATGATCTGTTCACTGTCCTGTATAGCCCCCTCATTCACCCCTTCTTCCAACAGCCTCTGCCTCAGCTTCTCTGTCGACACTACCAGGGTGTCAGCCGGCGCCATCAGCTCCGTGTTCGGCATACGTGGGAACATATCCTTCACCGCCTTCAGGACCTCCACCCACATCGCGCAATCCTCCCGCGTCTCCGCGCGCAAATGCAACCTCTTTGTCCCTGTGAATATCGAGAATTTCTTGTCGTCGGAACGGCTCGTACGGATGGTGGCGACCTGAACTCAAAAGGCCCGCAACTTTAACGCAATCAAAACTCTCTCGGCAAAAATGAAATTTTTGGCCCGTGGAGAATGGATCACCTTGAGGTGCACCTCGCCGACGGGTCGGCCACGGGGACCTGGGCCCCCGCCGGAGGACGCGGAGCGGTGGTGGTGGTTGGCGGAGCGGGCGATGCGCCTGATGGACTCCTCGCCGATGACCCTGGAACCTCTATCGGCGTGGTGGTTGACGTCGATGCGATCGGGGCCGTGGATTTTGAAGTAGGAGAGGACGCCGTCCTGGAGGGAGAACCAGCGAGGGCGCCAGCCCTTGCCGTAGTTGACCCACTTGTGGAGCATACCGAAGATGCCGCCGCCGATGATGTCAGTGATCATGACCTCGCCGGTGGCGGTGGGATCATGGCCGTTGGCATTGCCGTTGGACTCGAGGGGATCGCGCCCCATGGGAGGCGGCGCGGAGGAGGTGGAGGTGGCGGTGGGATCTGCGGGATTGGGGGTTTGGCGGGGGATAGGGTTTGGGTCGTGGGAGACGCAGCAGAAGGGATGCATCAATCGAGGGAGGTGGTGGTTATGAGGTTGTTGGAGGCAGTTGCAGAGGGAGGGGAGGAGGAGAGGACGGAGGGGGACGTGGCCGAAGAAGCCGGCGGGGATTTTCTTCCTCCTCCTCCCATCTCTTTTTTTTCTGGTATTTTCCTACGCATTTGCTCTCTCCCTCTTTTCTTCTTCTTTTCCCTTTCCCTGCTTTGTTTCTTGTCTTTCTTTACCCGGATGAAGTCAAAGTGGTGTGTGTATAGTGGGGTCGTTTATTCCGCCGTTGCTGCATTGCATTGATTCGTGGGATATTTACATGCATGCACCTTTCTAAATAGATTGTTAGACCTGGTATTACGATTCAACCCCTCTTGTTCTTGCTCTGTTTTGCATTTGGATTGTAAATACAAAATTCGAGGGAGCATTTGTAAATATCCTCTGATATTATGAAATGTAGTGGAATTTTTCTTCTTTGATGTGGCATCTTGGTATGGCATCTTGGTTTTGAGCGATAATTTCATGTCTGGAAAAAGAGAGAGCGGTCTTCATGATTAAAGTCTTACATGGCGTACAAGACTTGCAATCATTATCAAAAAAGAGAAGTATAGTATATGTTGAAGAGGTTAATATTATTTACAAGTAGGTCAGATTGTGCATGCATGCATATCTCTTTAAACAATCATTAAAAAAATCTGAGGAGGTTGTGCAAAGATGGAGTTGTGAGAAGATTGATCGAGTTGATGGAAGCGTGGGAAAGTGTTGAGAACAAAACAACCCAAGGTCAAGAAAAAATTGGAAAAAAAATTATAAATCTGAAAAATATAAATCTTAAAATTATAAATATAAAATTAGAAAATATAAATCTTGGAAATCTAGAAAATATAAATCCGTCGATTTCAGTTACATTATGTGAAAGAATATGTTTCATTAGTCAGGGCTTTAATTTTTATAATATTTTCTAAAGTGTGTCATGAGTGTTGTGTTAATTATGGAAAATATAAATCTTTAAAATCTAGGAAATATAAATCTTAGAAATATGTAAGATATAAATCCGTCGGTTTCAAATACGTTATATAAGGACCTTGGACACAGATGAGATGTCTGTCAAGGAAGGATATTGTGAGAAGAGACTAGAACATATGGGGTATTTATTGTTTCTTAGTGTATGTGGACGAGTTTCTACGATTTTTTAACATGGCAAATAGGATTGTCAAAAAAATCTCAAACTTAGTGTCCACTTATATTCAATGTGTTCAACAATAAAGAGATGTGGTTGTGACAGTAACAACAAAGAAAGTTGCATAAAAGGGCAAAATAACAAGGAGGCGGTTGCAAAATGTCATTGATGGAAAGAGGGTTAAAGGTAGAGGGGCAATTACTAAAGGGATTGAGGTATTGTCTTTGTGAAATTGAACTCCGATGAATATGTGATTCATTAACACTGATTAGCTGAAAATAGAGTTCCGTCCCGAGTAATTAGATGTATTCATGTATTTATAACTCATAATTAGCATTCATGCACTTGTAAATAAATAAATAAATTGGTATTTCATTATGCTTTCATATTTACTTGTAAATAAACACCTAACTTCATCCATTCTTAAGTAATTCACACTAACTCATTAGACATGAAACAAACTTCTTTGTGTATATATCACTGATATTAATCAATGAAAAATTCTAGGAAAATATTAACTTGCATATATGTGAAGTAAACTCAAACCCTAATTCTAGGACAAAAAGGTATAAAGGTTGATATCTCTCGCATACAATGTC
Source organism: Ottelia alismoides (assembly GCA_037367405.1). Lineage (NCBI taxonomy): Eukaryota > Viridiplantae > Streptophyta > Magnoliopsida > Alismatales > Hydrocharitaceae > Ottelia > Ottelia alismoides. The sequence goes on from JAZKJV010010457.1 coordinate 389,060, forward strand.
CAATTTCACTTTACTCACTTGAATTGATGTGCAATTAATTATCTACAAATCAAAATCAATTTCAAAAGAATCGGAATTTATTTATGAAACTTGGGTTTTGGGACGGAACTGTATATTGTATGTATTGACTGATTTTTGACTTCTTATTTTATGTACATTTTTAACTCTTGTTGATTTATTTATTTTTCATTTCTTTATTTCATCTCACTTTTATAACTAACTGCATAAAAATAAAAATCTGAAAATAGGAGAAAAATCGTAAAAAAAGAGAGATCGTTACTTGAGCACATTGACCTATTCATCTGTAAATAATACACATCACTAATTTATTTTGACATTTTCTTAACTCATAAAAATCTAAAAATTTGCATTTGGGTCCATCGCATTATTCTACGTAATATTTGATTTTTGCATGTTTTTATTGTCCGTAGAAAACCAAAGGAAAATTTGACATTTTATATACATAAAATATCATAAAAATCCATATCTCGCATGATTGATTCCATTTGCATTTGAATCCTTCATGAACATTATAGAATGCATTTAGATAACATTTTTCATTTTAAGCATTTTTACATTTAAGATCATTTGCTATTTTTAGTTTATTTTTCTTAATTTATTACATTGGTCGACCCTATTCTGTTAACATTGCACATGTGTTGCATCTTCGCTGGTCCATATCAGTGACCCAGTTAATCCCTCTCACCCATGGTCAACGCTCCTTTGTATGTTACAACTTCATCCCAGGCCGTTGGATCAAGTTGGATCCAATAGCTGACATCTTTTCCATCCATCTCAAATAAACCATGTGTATCATACGCGACCCGTACCCCGATCGTAGGATTAAACCACGATCCAACAGATTCTACGCCTTCTCCCACTTCCAACCGCCCTCCCTGATGAATCTATGATTCATCAAACTAATTAGCTGAAAATAGAGCTTCATCCTGAGTAATTAGGTGCATTCATGTGTTTATATTTCATAATTAACATTCATGCACTTGTAAATAGTTTGCATAAATTAGCATTTCATCCAGCATTCATATTCATCTGCAAATTTTGACTTAACTTCATCCAGTTATAATTTATTAGTACTGACTCCAATTAACATGAAACTAATTCTGTGTTGTACGTAACACTAAAATTACTCAATGAAAAATTCTCAAAAAATATACTAACGTGTATATATCTAAAATAAAACCAAGCAAGGATAGAAAGCCAGGAATACTGATATCTCTTACATGCAATGTCCAATTTCATTCTACTCACTTTTAAATTAATGTACACTCGATTACTACAAATCAAGATCAAAATTTCAAAAGAATTGAAGTTCATTTGCGGAATTTAGATTTTGGGACCTAACTGATACATATTTACTGATTTTTGACTGGTTGTTTCATGTACATATTTGACTCTTTTTTATTTATTCCTTTTTCACTCCTTTAGTTCATCTCATGATTTAAATAATTACATAAAAATAAAATCAAAACAAACAGAAAAGTAAATAAAAATATAAATTCTGACTTGAGCGCATTGATCTATTCATCTGTAAATAATTCACATCACTAATTTATTCTGGCCTCTTTTTAACTCAAAAAATCTAAAAAAATATATTTGTATCCACTGCATTATTCTACAACGTGTTTGATTTTGTGTGCATTTATAGACTATAAAAAATCAAATAAAAATTATAAAACCAAATAAAATTGGTATCTTATATACATAGAATATCACCAAAAAAATCAGATATTACAAAGCTGAGTTCATTAGCATTTGAGTCCTTCATGAACACTGTAGAATGCATTAGGGCTACATATTTCATTTAGGGTATTTTTGCATTTGAGGTCATTCTCTAGTTTTTACTTATTTTTCTTTTTTTCCATGCATGGTCAATGGTCAACAAAACACGCGTCACATCCCCTTTTGAGCACCTCACACACTAGTCAAACTCGCCTCTTCCCCCGGGTCAGTGCCCTTTGTCTTGTAGCACCCCCTATATCACCTATTGGATCGAGGTTGATCCAACGGCTATCTTGAAAAGCCCTTTTCCACCTTGATCCAATATGGACCATTGGATCTAGAATGATCCAACGGTCATGAAGTCATCCCCTACCTCCAGCCAATGATGCCATCTCCTCCGTTGATCGATCCCCTTTGCAACCTTCAAACTCCAACCACCAAATCATAATCCCATCGCCTCTGCTCTTCGAGGAGCGATAATGGATCTACACCCAACCTCCATCGCTCCACCTCATCTCCATCGTCCATTATCTCCCAACGGATGAAACCCAACCACTTGAAGACCACCCCCTGATATTCCAGGAACCACTCAACCAACTCTATCCTCTCCATCGTTATCTCTCCCTTTCCGACCAACCACCTTATCTCTAAATGATGAACCCAACCACTGACGACTCTCCTCATTGCTCTCCTTATCCTATCTCTAGGACGACAACCACCCTTATCATAGAAAACCCAATCTCCAAACCTCTTCCCCCGATATGAACCTAATCCGGTCACCATCAACAACCATCAACGGTCTTTGTCTCTGATTGAAAACACAAGAGAAATAGGGAGAAAGCTGTAGAAAAGGGGCGGTGACAGCACCCCCTCTCCGGTGAAAACCTCCTTGTGCAAGATCTGAATGCTACGAGTTTTCGTAGAAACAACCTTTCTAGGTTGGTACAGAGCTTCTCACCATACGTCATGGTGATTGAGCGATGACTGGAGTCGAGTTTCCGTGCTCCTTCAACCCAGGAAATCTCCGGGTAACATCTTTCTTATCTTTTCTTTTCAATCTCCTTTGTTATCTTCATCAATCCATTCTCCTTTGGTTCTTCGTTTGAACACGTCCGACCACCGACGATAGGACATCCATCCATATCTCCCCCCTCCGCTCCACTTCTTCCCTTCGTAAACTACCACCTCCCGTCGGCATTGGACCGAAGCTACTCGCTCCATCTCTGCCATCTACACTCGAAGTGACTCGCCCATTGTTCTCGGGACATTCACGAGTAGGGCTGAGCAAATTTGTTGGAGCCTCACCATCCAACTTGTAGGTGCATAGGGAGACATTTTTTCAGCAGCTTGGAATCCTCGAGGGTCTGCATCCCAACAACCGCTAGAGCCAAGAGCAGCCCCTGCCACGAGTCGAAGAAGAAGGGGGATCGACCCCTAGTGCTATAGGCATCGCTGATCTCCCTCCTCCTCCTCACATCTAACAGCCACGGATGCTTCAGTGGTGAGTCTCACATCCTCTGGCCATGCTTGATCTAGCACCAGAGGAGGCCACGTGGCTCCCTCATAAGTCGCGAGATCAAAGCCATTCCAAGTGTTCATCTCAGAAGTCGAGGTCGCGTGTCTCATACATGAGTCTTGGTAAATTTACATAAGAGCCCCCATAAGTTCGAAATATCACAAAGACACTGATGAATCTCGAATTCATCATGCTAAAAGTCACATATTAAAACCCCCTATCTTAAATAAACCAATAAAATAACCTTTAATACTCTATTTTTATCATGTACCTTATTGTGTATAAATTACCATTAATTTATTGTATTTAATTTCCCTTGTTTTTCTGTATCTATTTTATCGCTCAAAAACCCCTAAAAATTAGGTAGATAACTTGTCTATAAATCACTGACCCTTAAAAAGATAAAAAATACAAAAAAATCTCAAAACCACAAACTTGGTGTTTTTATCCCCTTAAAAATACCCCCAAAAATAGCCTTTGTACAAATTACCTCTTTTGGCTTTTTGACCAACATGAAAGTTGTAGATCTCATCGAGACGAGCAACTTTCATGTTTTGACTTTTTTCAGATTCGGCCTCTAACTATTTCTTTTCTAATTTTCTTTGTAATTTATTTTGAATTTTTCTGATTGGGCCACGTGGCGCCCTCTGGAGCGCCCACGTGGCCCGTTTCCCCTCTCGCCACCCGGCGCACACCCTGACTGTTGGATCTTCTTCTTCCCACCTGCATTTGAGCCCTTCATCATGCATCATCCCTCAGCCACCCGATTTGATCTTAGATCAGATCTCCACCGTTACTCCGCGCCCCATCCACAGTCGTCCGATCATCTCACCATCTAACGCCTTCCCTTGCACCACGTCTTCCCCCATCTCAGCCCTCCGATCCCATTCTTACCCCACAGCCTACCACCTGCCATGTCGCCTCTCTATCCATCACCGTTAGATCGCCCCCCTCATTCAATCCCAACCACTCGCCCCCGCCTACTTCCTAGCCACACGATCAGATCGTATGATCTGATCTCCACCTTCAGTCAGCGCAATCATCCTAACCATTGGATCGCTAGATCCAACGGTTGAGCACTCGTCCCCTACCTCCAGACGCCCCCTTCTCCAGCCGTTACTTCATGTGAAACCACCGTCCCCTTCCTATTTTGGAAGGTGACTCATGCCACCCCTCCTTCTCGTAACGCCACAAACTCCTTCCCCGATCTTCCACCCCCCTCACGCAACCACCATAAATCCCCGCCATCACTTCCACTCCATTAAATCCCCGTTCGAAATCCTCCTCCTACCCACGTAACCTCCATTATTCCTCCGCCTATAAAACCTAGCCCAGCACCTCCGATCACGTCGTCCACCATTTTGGGCCTCCACCTAGCTTCCTCTGCCCCTCCGGTGACAGCGGATGGGCGGAATTGTTGAGGCGACGATGGTGTTGGTCTGGTGTTGACCCACGGACGACTCCGTCGTGTTCTGGTGGCTCCGCCACCGCCGAGCCCCCTGGATTGATCGACCAGGTTGAGCGACGACCTCGAGCTCCTCGGAGCTCAGCCCAGATCAAGCCTCCTCCGCCAACTCCTCGCTCCGGCGAGGAGATTTTTTACCCTTGTTTTTCTCGTCATTTTCTTCCATTTATCCCACCATATACTGTAACATCCGAAATCCGCTAAACCCGAACTCGACCCGAATAAGGTCCGATGAACCCAATAAAGTTGATGGTCAATACCAAACAACTTAAAACGATTAACTGATCGTGAATCAAAAGTCGTTCGGGTGAAATTGACCAAAAATCGGTCGCTTCGTAATGTGCGCCACGAAAAAGCCGTGACGTAAATTCGAAAACCGCAAAACAAATTGAGACCGTCATTAGATCTGATTTGACAAAATAAGACCAACGGAATTGACCGTTCGTCATTTGGAGGTCGCTTGATATTTTAAAATAACAAAATTTAATCCTAAACAAAAACCGTATCCGAAAATTTCGGGTACTCCAAACTCGATCGGAAGTATATCAATATTATACTCATTTTGATCGTCATTTGGAGACGATCAAATCGAGATACTGCGCGACGAAATCTGAGACCCGAGGCGTGAATGCGGTCAACTTTTATATATCAAGTAAAAAGATTATTTATGTAAAAAAAAGTAATAAAATTTATTTTTTCTGCTACAGACAGCCAGCAAAGCCATATGGCTTTTTATTTTTTTTCCATTTATCCTTATTCCCTCCACTTGGCATCATGAGAAGACCACTTCCCTTTGTTATATAAACCCCAATTTATCTTCAACTCTTTCCATCCTATTTCTACCTCTTCAGCCGAAGAAGAAGAGCCATGTTCCTCGAGCATATGGCATGTGGTGCTGTTTGACATGCAGCAAATTTCTGTCGTTTTTGCATGTGCACCTGCCGATGATGCATGTGCAGTTACCATTGAAGCAAAACAGCAGCCTGTGCTGCTCCTGTATTGACCAAAGCATCCATTTTCCTCCATCCCTATGAATCTAAGGTACATTCATATCTCCTTTTGCATTCTTTTAAGCCACGCATGAGAAGTATGGACTGACAAGATTTGTTATAAAATAGCTCCAAAAATACCCTTACACATGAATTACAATGACGTTATAGACAATGACTGACAGGAAAGCATGTTTAACTAATATGCAAGACAATTATAAGCTTACAAGGATATAACCTACTTCAACTTCAGTATGACCTTGAGAGGATTTTCCCACATCAAATGGATAAGAGAAATATTCTGTCGTCAATTCATATATATATATACATATTAAACATTTTCTATTCTGTTTATGTTCTCAGAACAAGGTTCATTGAACTTCACCTAAATAATTAATGCAAGGCATAAAGATTACCGAGGCTTCACCCCTGACCTCCTATCTCTATGGCACCTTATCGCATGGCACCAGCTGAGTTGAGGGAGCTGAAGGTGCAGCTACAGGAATTACTTGATTTGGGATTCGTGAGGCCGAGCACTTCACCTTGGGGTGCTCCGGTTCTATTTGTCAGGAAGAAGGATGGATCCATGAGACTGTGCATCGATTACAGGCAGCTGAACAAGAAAACGGTGAAGAATCGTTATCCTTTGTCACGCATTGATGATTTGTTTGACCAGCTCCAGGGATCTTCGGTTTTCTCGAAGATCGATCTTCGCTCAGGTTACCATCAGCTGAGGATTCGCGAGTCGGATATTCCGAAGACAGCCTTCAGGACTCGCTATGGACACTACGAGTTTGTGGTGATGCCGTTTGGGCTCACCAATGCACCTGCGGCTTTCATGGATATGATGAACAGGATCTTCCGTCCATACTTGGACAAGTTTGTAGTGGCGTTCATCGATGATGTGCTCATCTACTCACGGAATGAATGGGATCATGCGAATGATCTACGGATTGTTTTGGACACATTGTGGGAGCACAAGCTATATGCCAAGTTGAGCAAGTGTGAGTTCTGGTTATCCCAGGTCTCATTTCTCGGGCATATCATTTCTGGAGCAGGCATTGCAGTTGATCCTGCGAAGATAGATGCAGTTATGTCTTGGGAGCAGCCCAAGACAGTTACTCAGATTCGGAGTTTCCTCGGATGAGCGGGCTATTACAGACGCTTTGTCAGCGGATTTTCACGAATTGTTCGCCCTCTAACACGATTGACGCAGAAGGGAGTTCCATTCATTTGGGACAATTCATGTGAACATGCCTTCCAGACACTGAAGGAGAGGTTGACTACAACGCCTATTCTTGCTCTTCCTTCAGGCACTCAGGACTATGCAATCTACACAGATGCATCTGGAGAAGGTCTAGGAGCAGTGTTGATGCAGAGAGGACAGGTGATTGCTTACGCATCACGGCAGTTGAGACCGCACGAGCGGAACTACCCCACACATGACTTGGAGTTGGCGGCAGTTGTCTTCGCCTTGAAGATCTGGCGCCACTACCTATATGGGGTGAATTTCGAGATCTTTACAGACCACAAGAGTCTGAAGTACATCTTTGATCAGAAGGAGCTGAACATGAGGCAGCGCAGATGGCTCGAGTTGCTGAAGGATTATGATTGCACGATCTCTTACCATCATGGTAAGGGAAACGTGATGGCTGATGCACTCAGCAGGAGAGCGCATGCTGATGGTACGACGATCTGGCTATATACATGGGATACGCTTGCTGCTTTGACCGATTGGCATCCTCAGGAGAGCGCATCCATTTCTACCGCCGTGCCTCCACGATACAACAGTCTTTGGGATCGTATTGTAGAGGGCCAGAAGTCCGATCCTTGGATTCATGATAGATACATGCGCGCCATCAAGGACGAAGTTGATGATTTTATCGTGGCAGAGTCTATTTTATGGAAGGCAGGACGGGTCGTTGTACCCAATGACGAGCAGCTTCACAGAGACATTTTGGACGAGGCACGCAGTTCACGATTATCTATCCATCCAGGCAGTACGAAGATGTACCGTGATCTGCGTCGACATTTCTGGTGGGATGGGATGAAGCACGATGTGGCGCTACATGTTAGCATATGCATGACCTGTCAGATGGTCAAGGCTGAGCACAGGAGACCACCATGATTACTGCAGTCTCTCCCCATTCCCGAATGGAAGTGGGAGAGCATTTCTATGGATTTTGTCATAGGTCTGCCGAAGACGCCAGGAGGCCATGATTCCATTTGGGTCATTATTGATAGGTTGACCAAGTCAGCCCATTTCATACCTGTCAACACGACTTACACTCCGTCCAGGTTGGCCAAGCTCTATGTGCAGAACATTATCAGGCTGCATGGTATACCAAGAGAGGTGGTGTATGACAGGGATTCGAGATTTACATCTCATTATTGGCATCAGTTTATGTCAGCATTACAGACAGAGCTGAGGATGAGTTTTGCATATCATCCGCAGACAGATGGGAAAAGTGAGCGCACCATTCAGACACTTGATGATCTACTTCGCGCATGCACTTTGGAGTGGAAAGGGTCCTGGAAGGACCATTTACCTTTGGTGGAATTCACGTACAACAATAGCTATCACTCCAGTATTGGCATGACACCATTCGAAGCCCTATACGGGCGGAGATGCCTCACACCTCTCAGTTGGCGTGAGGTAGGTGATCATGCTTTATATTCCGTAGATCTCTTGGAGGAGACTGTGAGAGCTGTTGATCTTGTGAGACGGAGGCTTCTGACGGCACAGAGTCGCCAGAAGAGTTATGCAGACCGTCGGAGAAGAGATTTGGAATTCCAGGTATCCAATCTTCTTCTCTTCCTTTATTACAAAATTGAATTAACTTCATATTAATGACATTCATATCAATTATAGGTTGGAGATTGGGTATTTTTGCGAGTATCTCTCATGAAGGGAGTGCAGAGATTCGATGTTCGTGGCAAGTTGGCACCACGATATGTTGGACCGTTCGAGATTCTTGCTCGTGTTGGGAAGGTTGCATACCGAGTAGCCCTTCCTCCACATCTATCAGCTATTCATGATGTCTTCCACATATCCAACCTGATGAAGTATGTGCACGACCCTCGACACATAATCAGTTACGAGAATCTCGACATGGAACCAGATCTGACTTATGAAGAGAAGCCAACCCAGATACTTGATCATGCTGTGAAGAAGCTTCGCAGCAAAGAGATTCCATTGGTCAAGATTTTGTGGCACCGTCACGACGTCGAAGAAGCGACGTGGGAAACCGAAGCTGACATGCGTGCACGATACCCGCAGCTTTTCTGAGGTAATAATCGAAACAAGCTTTTGTAATACAATATATGTTGAATTATATTGGCTTGTTTTCTCTTTGAGGTTTTTATGGTTTCAAAACCCTTTGAGGTTTTATGGCCGTATAAAATTCAAGACAACTAATGACCTTGACTTGAGTCTCGAGGACGAGACTCCCTTTGAGGTTTTTATATTTGTAACATCTGAAATCCGCTAAACCCGAACTCGACCCGAATAAGGTCCGATGAACCCAATAAAGTTGATGGTCAATACCAAACAACTTAAAACGATTAATTGATCGTGAATCAAAAGTCGTTCGGGTGAAATTGACTAAAAATCAGTCGCTTCGTAATGTGCGCTGCGAAAAAGCCACGACGCAAATTCGAAAACCGCAAAACAAACTGAGACCGTCATTAGATCCGATTTGACAAAACAAGACCAACGGAATTGACCGTTCGTCAATCGGAGGTCGTTTGATATTTTAAAATAACAAAATTTAATCCTAAACAAAAATCGTATTCGAAAATTTCGGGTACTCCAAACTCGATCGGAAGTATATCAATATTATACTCATTTTGATCGTCATTTGGAGACGATCAAATCGAGATACTGCGCGATGAAATCTGAGACCCGAGGCGTGAATGCGGTCAACTTTTGTATATCAAGAAAAAAGATTATTTATGTAAAAAAAAGTAATAAAATTTATTTTTTCTGCTACAGACAGCCAGCAAAGCCATATGGCTTTTTAATTTTTTTCCCATTTGTCCTTATTCCCTCCACTTGGCATCATGAGAAGACCACTTCCCTTGGTTATATAAACCCCAATTTATCTTCAACTCTTTCCATCCTATTTCCACCTCTTCAGCCAAAGAAGAAGAGCCATGTTCCTCGAGCATATGGCATGTGGTGCTGTTTGACATGCAACAAATTTCTGTCGTTGTTGCATGTGCACCTGCCGATGATGCATGTGCAGTTACCATTGAAGCAAAACAGCAGCCTGTGCTGCTCCTGTATTGACCAAAGCATCCATTTTCCTCCATCCCTATGAATCTAAGGTACATTCCTATCTCCTTTTGCTGCCATGCATGATAATTATACCCTTTTTATTCCCCATTTGATGTCTTTATTATGAGTAATGTGTTGCGATAATTTGGGAAATTATTGTATCATTGTTGCTACTTCATCAAATTATACCAATTTTAAATTGATCATCCAAACTAAACCAACGTGGAGCCTCCTCTCCTCATTCTTTCCTCCTAATCCTCTTTATATAGTCCACTATCTTCACTCTCCTTTTCTATTACTACATTCCAACGTGAGAAGCTCATCTCATTCCCTTCTTCCTTTTCTATACAGCCATTCCCAACGAAGCTTTCCTTCTCCTCCTTTCTTTTCTCTCACAAAACCCAAAGTTTTCTCCACCCAAAAGGCCTATTTCTACTCCATTTCAACCAAAAATCTACTGCTGGAATTTCTATCCAGCAGCCCTGGAAGTTGATCTGCTGCCCCTTTTGAAGCACCAAGGTTGTTGGAAGGCTTGCTGCATGTTCAAATATCATCTCCAACAATTGTCCTGCAGTTGCAAGGCTAGAAACACCCTTCATGTATTCTGGATCTGAGCTCAAAACCACTTTCAAATTGAAGATTTAGGTACATTCCTATAATATCCTTCTTTGCTGCCATGCATGTACAAATTCCTCCTTGTATTATTGCCATTCATGAGGCAAGTCCAGCACTGTATGAAAAAGAAATCCTATTATACTGCATGCCTATACTTCAGTAGCATTTTCAACTATTCAATAGTAATTTACGATAAGGAGAGTTTGGATTCTGATTTTGAAATAAATAGAAAAAGAAATTGAAATCAATTTTATTTTACAAAAAGCAAATTTATACTGGATATCAGGATCCAGGTTTCTCAAATTGAATCTATACTTCTCAAAAGTTAATCTATACTGAAAATATTAATAGCAGAAATTGCTTCTAAACACAATTGTAACACTCACGATAGTGCAAAATGCTGGAAAGCATGCATATCTTTTTTTTTAAAAAAAAGGGGGGGTCTAATGAATCGCATTTTCCTTTAAAATTTTCTTTCTCCTGTTCTCATATTGTCACAACTCTCATTGGTTTAAGAATTTCCACAAACAAGGAATCCATAGGCAAATTAAAAAAAAGGTCTGGTGAAATCAGGAGGTCAAGGGTGAAGCCTCGGTAATCTCTATGCCTTGCATTAATTATATAGGTGAAGTTCAATGAACCTTGTTCTGAGAACATAAACAGAATAGAAAATGTTTAATATATATATATATATATATGAATTGACGACAGAATATTTCTCTTATCCATTTGATGTGGGAAAATCCTCTCAAGGTCATACTGAAGTTGAAGTAGGTTATATCCTTGTAAGCTTATAATTGCCTTGCATATTAGTTAAACATGCTTTCCTATCAGTCATTGTCTATAACGTCATTGTAATTCATGGGTAAGGGTATTTTTGGAGCTATTTTATAACAAATCTTGTCAGTCCATACTTCTCATGCGTGGCTTAAAAGAATGCAAAAGTATACAATTTTACATTCCGAACTGTACTGGTATGATTGCGATGTGGTAAGTTACATATAGATGTATGTTCCTGAGTTGGGTGTCCTCTAGAATTTTATAAAACTAGTTATCTACATACATCTCTCACGCACATCAAAGTAACCTTCTTATTCAAAGTTTATGAGAAATTCATATAGAATCTAAAAAAAATCCAATAATCGATCCATAAGTATAATTTTCTATTTATACATATCAATAAAGTTAAGCAAATAATAAAATATTTGAATGAACGGTTAGTGCTATGATCCAATCCCAGTATGTTATCTATAATATTATCTTCTTTGACTCCATTTCTAATAACTTAATTAAGACTCTAGTTTTCATCTAATCAAATCAACATCATTTTTGTATCCGCCAAATTCAGAATTAGTACTCTACCTCACTAGTCACCTCCATAAGGTTTATGCACCACTAGACCCCATAAGACACTTCTTATATTTTATCATATCCTTTCAAATATACTCTTAAATTGGATTGTCTCGGAGATTTATGAGATCGTTGACCAAAAGACTTAGATCTATATAGTCAAATATATATATATATATATATATATATAATCAACAGTTAGGGAAGGAAAGAAGTTGTCGAATCAATGTCAGCTCAAAATTCATTGTATCGGCTTGGTGATCTTTACACCTGACCGACGAGGGTGCGGTGACCCTCAACTGGGCGGGAGATAGGAAGCCCAGTTAGGGCAGCGGCCGCTTAATGCCCGGGTCTAGGATCCCAGTCTTTTACACGGTTTTTACGCGAGCTCGCAGTGTTTTTACGCCTCGTTGGGATCCAGACTTTAGACCAATTCCGCTGACCCTGTCTATTAGGATACCCAGGCGGGGGATCCTTGGTTTTCAGTTTTACGTACGAGCTCGTATGCCCGTACTAGTCGGGCAGTTTTCTAGAGCGACTTTTCTAGGGTGTCTCTCTCACCCGTCTCAGTGGCGTAGTTGGGGAGTAGACCTATCCCTCTATTGGACCGCGCTTCCAATTAGAGGGCGAGACGGAAGAGCCATTTGTAGGCTTCTTCACCGCTTGAGTTACTTCGCCAACAGACATGGCGATTCTACATCTAGATCATCCATATCTATATCTACATCATCTGGAGTTATATCTGAACCAATTGAAGTTAAGAATCGGAGAAGTTACGATCAAAAGTCGGGATTAGTAGGAAATGACTATTCTCTCTATCTAAGAATTTAATTAAATTAAGAGATCTTTCCAATCTTAACTTTTCCATCATCATTCACAAATATGATATCTGAAGCAATTGATATATATGCTCACACTCATGTCCTCATGAATATTCAACTACAATATAAATAGGTCATACGGGGGAAATGCCTGGTTCTGGAGAAATCATTAGAGATGCATTACAAACAACTTGAAAAACCTTTTTACTTACGCAAGTAGATGTAAACTTTACTTTCACCTTTCTACTTGCTTGCTTTTGCACATATTAAATGTCTAGTTATTTTTATAAGTTTTTGGGAGGTACCAGCAATGGCTGACGCCTCTTCTTTCCTAACGTGTTTGGCAGGCAAACAACCTGCAGTTTAGTAGCAGCTCAGTAGCTACACATGCTTCCTGGAGACAGAGTATACACTAGACGGTATGAATTACTTGTCTCAGTTTTTGTTCAGATGATGATGTAAATGCTATCTCTTTTGTATCACTTGGGATATATGTTGTAATATGAAAGATGCTTGTGCAAGTTGTAAATGAATATGAATATTAATGAAAAGGAACTTTGGTGCCATTTATCTCTATGTGATCTTGTGGTTATGTTGTGGATGTGAATGTCATGTGAATAATTAGCCGCGCGAAAAATTTTCCCTGCTTTTCTACAACTTCATGCGATCTCATGTGAATAATTGTGTAAGTGTGTGATTAACGGGTACCTGGATCCTGAGGGGTTCACATATACAGTCATCCTCACCTCGACCCGATCCCCCTCCGAGCATTGCCTACCACCAGTGACCCTCGCTGACCCCCTTTCCCTTCTCCAGAGCCTCTCCCGCCCCGATTCCCCTCTTCCCCTCCTTCGCCAAAGAAGAGGCTACGACCACCACCTCGCGACGCCTCCACGGCCTTTCGATCACCTCACAAACACACGCACACACTATGCTTCGACTATACTAATGTATGCAGGTGCTTCCATCGACAATATCCGGAGTTTAGATCTGAGCATCTTCGAGCTCCCAGCCTCCGGCGAGGCTTCACCGAGCATCACGTCTGATCCACCATGGAGCCTCGTCTCTGCTCCAGGAACTTCGCCGCACATCTAGATAGCTCCGTCGACCATTCGACGACCTTACGAGGCGAGGCGGAGCCAACAGCAGCTCACCGGTGCCCCGCCTCCTCCGGTGAGCCGCAGAGGAGGATGAAGTTACAGGCATCGTCCGATCATCAGGATCGGACGGTCACGACGACGCCACGTGGTGGACCCGAGCCTCCTTCCCGACCTATAGGCTCGGGTCCTCCAAGCCTAATGCCGAACCTCCAAACATAGCCACGTGGCCCGAGCCTGGCCCTCACATGCAGCGCACGTGAGGTGCTGGGTAAATTGCAGAGAAGATCCGGAAAGAATTGTTATTTGCATTCAGGTCCCCAGGCACGTGCCTCACGTGCGTGCCTGGGTAATTTACAGGGAAGTCCTCGAAGGTTTTCAAAATTACAAAAAGGCCCCTGCGCGCAAATGGTGAAATTGCAACTAGGCCCAGGCGATTTTTCATAATTGCATTTAGGTCCTTCTAGGACCTAAATGCAATATTTATCCCTTTATTTTATTGCACTTTTATTACAATTATGCCCTTGCACTGTTTTTAGCATAACTTGAGCATCGTAGGTCCAAATTGCATGATTTTAGTGTCGTTTTGATCCTTGTTTTGTCCTCTTCATCTTAGCATGTCTAATTGTCTTATTTGCTCCGGTTTTAAATGAAGTGAATTTTTATGTGCAAATTGGAACCATGCTCTCCTGGTCTTGCTCTGATCTGATGACAGTTTTTATTGTTGTGATTAAATTGGCACTGATCTCAATTCTATTATATTGCTCATGATTTTTAGGGTATATTTGTAACCTTTTATTCATCATGCATATTCTCTTGCATTATTTGCCCATGCATCACTTTAACTTGCATAAAAACAAAATAAAAAAATGCATACAGCATAGCATCGCTTTGTATTTTGTATAATTTGCATGTGGACCTGAAATTGAGATTAAATTACTCTGAGCTTAATGAATCAAAATTCAATAGCAGAATTAGGCATCCGTGTCCCTTTGTTCGACCTTGGTAGACTTGCCAAGTAAAAAATATTCCACAGCATTCAAAGTCTGTGGTTTTTGCTGAACCGAATTCTTCTTCTGTACTACAACATAATTCCACATTATTATAGAGGCGAATTTGACGTTCATCAAATGGCGCCGTTGCCGGGGATATGACTTTGTTTAATTTTTGAATTTTGATTTTTTTTAATTATTTCAAAAATTTTTAGGTCCTCATTTTATGCATCATTTCTTTGCATATTATTTGATGATTTAATTTCTCTGAGTTTCTAACTTTTCTCTTTTGTGGCAGGGTCCATGAAAATCGGGGACGTCTGATCGTCATGGAGGCGCGAAGTCGGGAGCTTCCGCTGAAGAGGCTGCAAAAGAAGCCGTGAAGAAATTATAGGATTTTTATCAGTTAAATTGCACTGCATGTTGTAAAAAAAAGAAAAAAAGGAAAAAAAAAGGAAAAAAACATTGCATCTGCATATTTATTTTCAGTCTTGCATATTGTACTAAACCCCCCCCCTCACACACACACACACACACCTACACTGCACATGCACATACTCGCCCTCACCCTCCCCCTGTATATTTCATTCTCTCTCTCTCTCTGTGTGTGTGTATCTATTCTTCACGAACCCCCTCCCCCTCACCCTTGTACCATAGACACCCCCTAACACAGACCTTACTTCGGCTATTTGTAGCCTAAGTATAGGGGGGACCTGCCTATTCATCCCTCCCTCGTTCTGTCTTCTTGTGCTTAGGCCGATTTTGGCCTAAGTATAGGGGGACCCTCCTCCTCAGTTCCGCTATATCACCCTGTACTTGAACCGAGCCTTGGCTTCATGGCACTTGTGCTATGAGGACATAGCAAATTTTAAGTATAGGGGGGTTATACCATATATTATTGTATATTACTTTAGCCTTAGCTCGCATTTTTAAAACTTTTTGAAATTTTATTTTTCGGGCTAGGTTTTTGGTAACCTTAGGAACTGAGTAAAAACCTGTAAAAATTAAAAATTGAGGGATTACTTTTTGTAAATATTCCTGTATTAAAAAAAATGAAAAACTGAAAATCTTTCTTGTGAGGTTGACTCTGACTACTAGGTTTAGTAGGCATTTTCAGTAAGGGAACCTTGGTCTCCCTTAGCAGAGTGGGTGGTTTAGAGGACATCGCATACGGCCCCGTCCTCAAGTAACACGAGCCTCGGCCCGTACTTACACCCATACTGGCTGAAAGTGTATACTTTTATTTGAGCCCGGGCCAGTCATTGTCTCTCAGAGGAATTAAAAAAAATTAAAACCCATAAAAATCTACAAAAGATAAAAATCACACAAAAATTCACTAACCCAAGGAGTTGGTGTATTCCTGACACATTCACACTCACGCAAGGCTTGAGGATTTTGAGGACACTGGATCTCTGGGATCTTGAGAGTCTGAGTTAACATGCCTTAGTCATTAGGGTTTTCAAGACTTAAATATCCACACTCCTCTGGTTTGAAAGATTTGAGTGCTATATTGCACTCTTCATCTCTACTTTCAAGAAAATATGATCAGCACAGTCACGTCCACAACTGCATGATTGATGAGCTGAGATGAGATATCACTTGAGGAACTAGGATCATAGATTTGAGTTTAGACCCAATCAAATGATATTCGAGGATGGGATAAAGTTAATGAAGGCTTCAGAAAACCTGAGTGTCAACAAAAACCCTAGCCAGTTTGTGAACAAGATTCATATGCTATCTCTTTGATATTTACCTATGTGCCATGGTGTGATGAAATTTAAAGGAACTTGTTGATCAGTGTGCACCAATCTCTTGGTAAAAGCAGTGGAGCTAGCCAACAAAAGAAATGAAATGTCAAAGAAAAACTCTAAATCCAAAGTCAAATTCCAAATGAGCTTCCACCAATGGCGAGCGCTCCCAAACATTTTCAAAGTGTCCACTTGGATCAAGCGCTAATTAGGACCAAGGAGTCGAGCTGACACCATAAAAGGGCTCTGCATCGTAAGCGATACAAGTCTGGGTGTCGAAGGTATCTTAGATACTCAGAAAAGACACACCCCGGTGTACTCCCAGAAAAACAAGTGCAGACGACTCCAACTCTCTTGACGGACACAGTGATCAACAAAGTAATAATTTACATGTGTTGAGTAAAAGGCACACGAGAGGCCCCTTGTTCCAAGGTGAGGGTGAGAAAATTAGACACAATCCCAGTACCTCCATCATCTGGCCGTCCATCAACATTTCAAAGTCTAACAAACTAATGAGACGGTGGACTGAAGCAAGAGTAGACTTATTCCCTAGTATTGAGGATTAGGTCTAGAGGAGAGTCTTTGGGACTGGAACTTTGGGTGATGCATCGACTCGGCTCTCATGAAATGCAGTACACTAAATGCCATATCCTTATATTATATGTACAAAAAGAGAGTCTGATAATCAGAGAAGTTGGATTCCTTCTGACTAAGGCTTGGATAAACCCGGAATTTTAGGATCACTTAGGTCAAGCCTTGTAAATTTTCACGCGCACTGTCAGGGATTAATCCTACTCCTTCATTCTTTAGATGCTCGAGGACGAGCATGGTTTAAGTATAGGGGTATGATGAATCTCGAATTCATCATGCTAAAAGTCACATATTAAAACCCATATCTTAAATAAACCAATAAAATCACCTTTAATACTCTATTTTTATCATGTACCTTATTGTGTATAAATTACCATTAATTTATTGTATTTAATTTCCCTTATTTTTCTGTATCTATTTTATCGCTCAAAAACCCCTAAAAATTAGGTAGATAACTTGTCTATAAATCACTGACCCTTAAAAAGATAAAAAATACAAAAAAATCTCAAAACCACAAACTTGGTGTTTTTATCCCCTTAAAAATATCCCCAAAAATAGATTTTGTACAAATGACCTCTTTTGGCTTTTTGACCAACATGAAAGTTGTAGATCTCATCGAGACGAGCAACTTTCATGTTTTGACTTTTTTCAGATTTGGCCTCTAACTATTTCTTTTCTAATTTTCTTTATAATTTATTTTAAATTTTTCTGATTGGGCCACGTGGCGCCCTCTGGAGCGCCCACGTGGCCCGTCTCCCCTCTCGCCACCCGGTGCACACCCTGGCCGTTGGATCTTCTTCTTCCCACCTGCATCTGAGCCCTTCATCACGCATCATCCCTCAGCCGCCCGATCTGATCTCAGATCAGATCTCCACCGTTACTCCGCGCCCCATCCACAGTCGTCCGATCATCTCACCATCTAACGCCTTCCCTTGCGCCACGTCTTCCCCCATCTCAGCCCTCCGATCCCATTCTTATCCCACGGCCTACCACCTACCACATCGCCTCTCTATCAATCACCGTTAGATCGCCCCCCTCATTCAATCCCAACCACTCGCCCCCGCCTACTTCCTAGCCATACGATCAGATCGTATGATCTGATCTCCACCTTCCGTCAGCACAATCATCCTAACCGTTGGATCGCTAGATCCAACGGTAGAGCAGTCGTCCCCTACCTCCAGATGCCCCCTTCTCCAGCCGTTACTTCACGTGAAACCACCGCCCCCTTCCTGTGACACCCCGCCCCTCCGGCTACCGAAACCGACAGGACGGGAGCGTCGGACTTACGGTCCAAATACGCCCATGATCTATGATACTCAGCAAACCATCTTATGCACAATAGATTAACATTTGAAATATAAATAACAACGGGAGAATAACATAAAATGGAAAGAAAAATGCAACATCCATTCTCATTAATACTCATCAAGTCCATGTCCATGATATGAGATACATCAGAAAATCTCAAACTTTGTAGAAAAACTCTCCATATATCTCACTACAATGTCTCTCAGTAATAACATAAAATAGAGCGGAAGTAAGTAAATTACTCTAAGCAGGAGCGCCCTGTCTGATGCAAATATGACGAAGAAAAGTCTGATCTCCTCAAAGCCGCTACTGTTGCGGCTCCTGCTCAGCTACACCTGTTGGGTTCACACAAGGGTAACGTTATGAGCAATTGCGAGACAAATACTACAGTAACTCAGGTAGGAGGAAGCAAGAGATGTATGCTCAACTCTATCTAAAAACGTAAGCATATATGGTAGAAAACAAGAAAGTTACCCAGGTATTCTGATTCACCTTGGATCATACAACAACTAACTTTATTTATTGATTTAATAATCATTAAGTACTACTACAATGATCTTGATATTTCTACAAGTTGGTTATGATCCATAATGAATTGCAATTATAATTTCCAGTATTCGATCATTAATCATTACTCGTATTATTTAGCACATGCAAGTACGCGACTCGCAGGCCTCCGCTAAGCGGGAACTTGGTATCCATCTTGAGTAAACCCTCAAGATCCTCTTTTCAATCATAAAGGAATAAATCAAAACCTCATTCTCCCACTTCAAACCACATCCCGGAACACCTCTCACAATAATAATACTCGAAGTAAGATTAGATGTGGCCACATCAAATTTTAAGTCGAGTCTTAAAATTGTGTATAAGTGGGAAACCAAGAACGCCAACCGCGTCACCTGCCTACTCCGTTGAGCGACTCCGGATGCTACCGGGCTGCTAGGTGCAACGCGCCACCAACTCGTCCGTTGGGGTCGCGACCTTCAAGGCATCTTTCCGGGGCCCAAGGGTGCATGCTCAATCCCTTGAGGCGCTAACTCCACCTATTCATTATAAGACTTGTCTACCATGTTTTCGAACAATAGATTATTAATACTTTCTTATGTTGTTTCTCTTCATGGTTTAAGCATGGACTATTGAATTAAAGTTCTAGGCTAATAAAATAATAATAATATGTGCAAAGACTGGATTATAAGAGGAACATGTAATAAAATTTAATACGATCTAAGAACTTATCATCTATGATTTAAGAAAAACTTGAATTCACTCTTAGAGAGTACTAGGAGGAGTCGAATGGAACAAAATGGCCTGGACATTCTGCACCTACCTCCTGTCACTTTTCCAATAACTTATTAATACAACAACTGATGGTACACCAATGCAAATCCAGAGTTAAGCAATGTTAACAGCTTCTAGCTGCAGTAATTAGTCGGCATTCATTTTTACATGTATGTCATTATCTTCAAAATTGTATACATGCACTCTTGATAAACATATCGTATAATATAAAATTATGGAGTTTTACTATAATAACACTTAAGTGGAAATTTCAACTGTGTACATACTCATATCTACAATCTATTTGGTTAAAGTTTTGATTGGTCCCCGCTTTAAATTTGGACATAATCTAAAAACCACGTCGATGATAAAATAATTGTACGCAATGAAGGGACATTCATAACAAGCAGTTATTTTTTTACACGCACATGTTTTAATGCAAATTAACCACGATCTCTACCGTTATCATTTTAAAAAGAAAGATAAATGGCTCCTTAATTTCGAGCTAATGAAAATGGAAGGATAACGGTTGGTATTTAGGTCCCTTACGAGTAAGATGATCAGACTTTGGCCAAATACAACTCATGCCACCAAAATTGAAATGAGATATTATTCTTAATTATCTAATAAAAAATCCCAAGGCACTTAACACCCACGTCCATGGAGGTTCCAATTTTTTCTAGAGACGAAAAGCCTCTTTTTTTTCCAAAATTTATTTTTATATATGTTGACAAAAAAAGATAAATCTCATAAACCTGTATCATGATCCACGCCTAAACATAATGTACTGGATATACACCAAATAGAAGGAGATATGAATCTGAATATTAATTTAAAAAGATACGTATCTACACCATTCTTTTCATAATTCAACGTATCAACCAACATGTTTGTCAATTAAAATTCAAGTAATACAATTGATAGACCAAGCTTTCGAGATGATATAGATAAACCTTATGGTTTTCAATTCAAGGATCAAGATAAATATTATAGTAAGATGTTCTTTGTATGATATGACTTTGATAGATATAGATGACATGTTCCATCAGGACATATAAGGCTCTAAGGATATTCAACAATATATAGGTAAAAATATGTGGAAACCAACAACAAGAGGAGGTTATTATCAATAGTATTTAAGATATATATAACGATAAGGCTCTAACAATGTTCAAGACATGGGATCAAAAACCGTATGAAACCAACAGCAAGAGGGGGGTATTCATCGTTACCTCCGAGGATGTTCTCTCGGGTTCTCCTCTCACACGGAAATGCTATTTCCATCGCTCGATCGGAACGTGAATGCACGTACGAAGGTGACCTCGAGCTTTCCTACGTGATGGTGGTCGCGGATCTTTGATTGGAGCTCCTTCTCTGACGTAGACGGCGGCCTCCCAATGATAAAATCGACCAAGGTGGTGGTGCTCCAAAGAGAGGGAAGGATGGTGGTGGCTAGGGCTTTTAGAGAGCAGCCTACCATCTCCTATTTATAGAAGGAGAGGTGAATTTGAATCTCGATTCGAATCCGGTTCGGATCCATATATGGGTCCTGTCTATGATTCTTAAAACAACGATAACTGAGCTAGGAATATCGGAATTAGGTGTTCTTGGGCTCGTTGGAAAGATCTCGACGAGATCTACGTAATGGTGTGATTATTTGAATTTTTTGGATGTCAAAATACTCCAGATTTTTGAAAAAAGAAAATTCGGGGTTTCACATCATAAAAATCTTAAAGGAAGTCTCGTCCTCGAGACGTAGGATTTAACATATAAGTTTTGAATGTGGTGTAGATTCAGGCATAAAAATCTTAAAGAGAACAAAACCCATAAAAATCTTAAAGAGGATTGAAATAGGGTTTCAGGAACATACCTTCAAAAAGATAGGGGTATTTCTGTCGCATATCTGCCTCAGGCTCCCAAGTGGCCTCCTCAACATTCTGACTTTGCCACAATACCTTGACTAAAGGGATGTCTTTCCGTCGTAACCTCTTGACTGTCCGGTCTAAAATCTACATGGGTGCCTCAGGAAAAGATAAATTTGGTTCAACCGCGAGATCCTCATAGCTAATCACATGTCGAGGGTCTCGAATATACTTCCGGAGGTTTGACACATGGAATACATCGTGCACGTCTGCCAAGTGAGGGGGGAGTGCTACTCGGTATGCTACCTTCCCAATACGAGATAAAATCTCAAAAGGGCCAACGAATCGTGGTGCCAACTTGCCCTTGACACCAAATCTCTGAATACCTTTCATTGGAGATACTTTTAAGAATACAAAGTCTCCGGTATCAAATTCAAGATCACGACGTCTCTGATCAGCATAGCTCTTCTGACGGCTCTGTGCAGTCAATAGTTTCTTCCTAGCCGTTGATGAATACCCATTCATCACTCTTTATTCTTATATTTTAGCTACGAAAACCTTTGCAAATGCATGTAGATATATGTAAATACAAATAATTACCAAAAGCATGCATTGTGTAAAAACTTATAATTAGCATGTTTTTGTGCAAAAATAAAAGAATAAAGATTAAAAAGAAAAAGAGGGAAATATTTAGAATAAATATTGAGCAACCTAACCCAAGGGAGGGCTCAGCATGGGCCTGACCGCATAAAAGTCAAAGTAGAGGGAGATAGGAGCTCTGGTGTAAATATTTATGTAGATAAATAAAAGTATTTTCCTCACCAAAAATATGCTTGTAAATACTTGTAAAATATTAAAAATAAAACAAAAAGTTAAAAATCAAAAAGAACAAAAACACCCCTTTTCATCTTTTACATAAACCACACCTATGTATTTACTTAACCTTGTAAATAAATAAAATTATTTTCCAAACTTTTTGTAAATAGTCTATGTTATATATTGTAGATAAATAAAATAAATTAAAATCAAAACAAATAAAATAGAAAAATTAAAAATACAAAAACACATTGTACATATACCATGTATATAGATGTACATATATATTTATTTGACCTATGTAAGTAAATAATAAAAATAAAATAAAAACACCCTTTTACTCCTTATTTTATAAAATATAAAATAAGGATAAAATTGCATAAAAATAATATATAAAAATCAAAAATCAAAACCCTATATATATTGTATATACCTATATATAGTACATACTATGTATATAGCCTATTTTCATTTCAGAAAAATTATTAAAAATCACAAAAAAATAGAAAAAAATAAAATAAAAATATTTCATGTTTTAACTTTTTGCAAATTCAGCCATTTGCTACCTTATTTTTGAGCTTCAAAGTTTAGCCACGTGGCCCCTTCTCATTGGGTCCTGGGGATGTTGACCGCCCGGTCAACTACCCCCCCAGGACCACTTCCCACGGGTTCGAGCTCCGGACCCGATTTCTCCCACCTTTACCCGCTCAACCCGATCATCACTCCACCTAACCCCGGGTCCGAATCCTTCGCCGTGCATCCGACATCCTCGCCGGAGCCGCTCCCTCGGGATCCGCGCGCTCCTGAGCTTGCCCGGACCCATTCTTCTCGGACCCCTAGCCATATAAAGCCGCTGCTCCGCCACCTTCTCTCTCCATCTTTGGCCATTTGCTTCGTTCTCTAGTGAGCTCCAGAGAGAGTGTGAGGTGACAGCTCGCATCCCCGACCTGTTGCAGCGAGGAGAGCCGGCGAATCCATTGATCCGGCGACGTAGCCGCCGCAGCTCCGCCACCTGAGCGAGCTTCGAGCCTCGGGCTGAGACGTCCCTTGAGGCCAAGACCGGGAGCTTCCCCAGCTCCGCCACAGTCTCTCCGACCACCCAGGTAGCTACTTAGCTCAGCCATTTCTTTTAATTTCCGTTTTCCCCCAAACCGCGCCGCCGTCGTGTTTTTCCGATTCACCCCGGTTCCGTCCACCATCCGATCATCGGACCCGACCTTCACGTTCGCCTTTGTCCGACACACCTTCTGCACCCACTCACTCAACCCAGCTCGCACAGGAGCTGGGAACCGGGCTCCTCCGTCCACCACCTTCGCCGGAGCCTGCCGTCTCGACGCACCAGCCACCCCCACTCCGCCTAACTGGGTCGAGGCACTTTGCCCTCGACCCGCGAGTCTTCTGAGATACTTTGCAGGTCCAACAAAGTCCATCTGAGGCCTTTCCCGTTCAGACCAGGAGTCTCGCCTCCGCCACCCTCGTCGGAGCTCCCCCGAGCTCGGTTGGGGCATCAGAGAGCATCAGCAGCTGCGCACAGCCACGCCGGAGCTTCTCCGATACTTAGGCGCAACAGAGGAGGCCGGAGTCGCTTCCACGAGGCCGGCAAAGTTCGCCGGCCGCCTGTTCGTCCAGGACCTCCAGCTACCGTTGATCGTCGCCTCCCGCTCCAGATCACATCTTGTCCATCCGTTCGAGGAGATGCTTCCATCGCCCGATCTTTGGAGGATCGACCGCAGCCGTTGGATCACCAGCCACTTCGCTTCCACGCCATCCGATCAGCCACGTGGCAGTCATCCAACGCCCCCGCTTAATAAAGGGTAAATTACCCTTAGGCCCCGCTTTTATGTTTATTTCGTTTTAGTCCTGTAAATGTTAAAATCAGTTGTTTAGTTTTAGGTTAAATTGCACATTGGACCCTGAGCTTTAGTGTGTTTGCATTTATACCCCTGCCTGTTGTGAGCCACGTGCTTCGTCACGTGTTATTTTGGTGTATTTGCAGTAGATACCCTTGTATTTCTGGATGTTAATGAATGAATGAAACCTTTTAGATATTTGCACTTATACCCCTGTGCGTGATTTATTTATACATGTGCGATATTTCTTGGGTTATTTGCAGATAGGACCCCTGGACTTTTGGTACCTGTTACCAATAAGTCCTCGGGACTTATCTTTCTTACATTTAGGTCCCTGAGTGCCCCAGGCACGCGCGTGGCGCGTGTTTTGCTGGGTTAATTGCACCTGGACCCCCAGAATTTTGGGTATTTGCACTTCAGTCCCTGTGCACAGTGCCCTATCTTTATTTTTGAATAAAATATCAAACCACCTCCAAATCCAACGAAAATTTGACACATGGCTCCTGCCATGGTTTAGGATTTTTGTGGATTTTTGAGGACATTTCTGATTTTGTATGCTATTTTAAAAAATTCAAAAACATCTATTTTTGTTACTGTCTAGTTTGAAAAATCACAAAAAAATATAAAAACTCACTTAAAAATTCTATAAAAATTAGTTACTGTTTGTTTAGCTTAGCTTGGTTTTCTAGCCAAGTTTGGCTATTTTTCATTGCTTAAAAACCTTAAAAACTTAAAAACACTCAAAAACCCATAAAAATTCTTGTAAATAAATTAAAAATCAAAAAATAATAAAATTGGTATCTGAATTTTCCTTGTTTCATCTACTTTATAGGAAAATTACCTCCAGGCCATTTTGAGGCCCTTAGGTATTTTATCCAGGGACTTTTGGCCTGGCTGGACAGTACCACTATTTTTAGCTACTGTTTGATTTTTAGAAAATAAAATAAACATTAGAAAATTATCAAAAATTCACCAAAAATACTAAAAAATATAAAACACATAAAAACATTTTTATTTTAATTTTTTGTTGATTTTTGATGCTTTGAATAATTTGTTGAAGTGTGCTTTTCCTTTGTTTTCTTATTTTCTTAATATATTAAAAATCCAAAAAAATATAAAAATAATTAAAATCCACTAAAAATATTTTCTTTCTTTATTTTCTTTATTTTTACTACTTCGTAGGCCTTTCGGCCAACCCGTGCTCCTTGAGTTCGACCCTGGGTGCTATACCAGGTTAATCACATAGTAGGACTGCTATTCGTGTTTCGTTGATTTTGTCTCCATTTAGTGGTTCGATTTTTCTTGATCGACACGTTCGAGTGATTGAGGTCGCAACGACCATCGTCTTAGATACCTGATTGCCTTAGTCACTCGGGATTTTCGTGTCATCAGAATGGCGCCGTTGCCGGGGAGCACAGCTTAGTAGTTTTTATTTTCTTGTCGTTTTTGTTTTCGCGGCTTTTCGCGGTTTTTGTCTATATTTTATTTTTGTTTTATTTTGTTTTATTTTCATTTTCTTTTATTTTTGTTTTGTTTTATTTTGAGTGTTTATTTTATTTCACATTTTTGCACATATACCCTTATTTTTCATTTCCCTTTATTTTTCTTTTATTATTATTTGATTATCTGGTTCTGACCACTCTGCTATTTCTTGCGAGGGCCCGAGGACCGAGGCGGCTGCTCTCGAGAAGCCGACGCAACCGCGGGATTCGAAGGCGGCTCCTTTCTTTGCGGAGCCGCAGGAGAGAGTGAGAGAGAGTTGAGTGGGTGAGGATTAGAGTAGGTTTTTATTTTTGATTATTCTTGTAATAATACAGGACACTCTCAGGACTTGTGGACATTGCTTGGACTTAGCGGGTCTGTTTCGCCGAGCACCGGTGTGTTCGGGGGACCCTTAGGATTTTCGCGGTTTTTCACGGTTTCGGTTTTATTTTATTTTCTTTCTGCCTTTTCCGGTGTTTACGCGGTTTTTGCTCGAGCCCCTAGACTTAGGAATTTCTATTGCTTGTGCCGTAATTAGTAGGGTCCCAATACTTAACTGATTATATGTTCCTATAGAACGTAATTGGACTCACTAATAACTAATTAATAAAAATAACCGACTCATTTTCCTTCGTAGCCTACGTGCCGCAGCCCGTCCTGTAAAGCGCTTTCTCCTACCCCCGATTTGTCGGACAGAGGAGGGACGGGCCAAGACCGGACTCTTTGGCTTGGAGGTCGGTGACCGGTTAGACGGTTCTTCGCTAGAAATTGCTCATCTAGGACTCGACTTTCCCGTTGCATCATTTAGGTAGTTTCCTTTCTGTCTTTACATTTATGCGCGGATCATATTGCATGTAGAGTGCTGGAGACAAGGTACGCATTTCTGACTTTGCATGCATCATTGATTTTATCGCGCATCGGCTTTTTCGACTTCTCCCCCCCTGTTTTGGACTAATAACCAGGAGAACCGAAAAATTCGTTAGGCGTTTCTTTTTATTGAAAAATATCTAAAAACAAAAACAATAAAATCGGGACTGCTAATCATACTTGACCTAAAAGACACCTCACTAAAAATCTGTCTTGGGGAGAGTAACCCCCTCCTTGTCTGGTTTGGATGAGCGAGAGAGTGATCCGCACATTAGGATAGAGCCTCCGATCTTTTCTTGACTGATTACCGGCTTTCAGTACGGGACAGTCGGTTGAGAAAGATCTGGATACCTATTGACCTCACGTAATCGCTCTGATAGACTGGATGATCACCTAAAATAAAATTGACAAGATAATTGACCGATCCCTTTGGTCTCCAGCTCTGTGTGCGTAGGTGAATTCTGGGTTTGCTTGTTCATCTTGTTTGATTGCCAGATCCCTTCGATCCTTTCTCATCTCCCTCCCTCACCTCCCTTCATTTCTCTTTTCTTCTTCTTCTTTATCCCTGGATGGTGGATTCCCCTCACTACGAGCCGACTCTTACGGCTTCTTCTCCGTCTTCTGACCATCACTCCAGTCCACCTTCTAGGGAGGTCGGATCTCCGACCAACCTCCCGCTCCCTCCCTCCCTTTCATCTCATCACTCTGGGCATGCTGTGCTAGACGTCCGAGGATACCAGCTAGAGCAGATGCGAGACCCAGACGATGTTGTTGCTGAGTTGAGAGCGCACTCCGTTGGGGACCAGAGAGAGCAGTGGAAATCAGCAGACATATCCTATTCCAGAGGGATGGAGGAGCAGATAGCACATGGAGCTCAGTCAGCTTCTACATTAGGTCCATTCGTCTTGGATTTGGATTACATTCAGCGACTGCCGACATTTTCAGGAGAGGCGCACGAGGAGCCTTATCTTCACCTGTCCGCTTTCGAGGAATTTCGTAGAGCACAGAGATATTCAGATGTCACTACAGAGGAGCTGATGAGCAGGACCTTCCCCTTCACGCTTCACGACAGAGCCATGAGATGGCACCGACGATTGGGAAGGACATTCGAGACGTGGGGAGAGCTACGCCGAGAGTTCTTGCAGAGATACTTCCCTCCACGAAGAGCAGAGTTCATGCGGTCTTTGATCATGGACTTTTCAGTTGACCCCCAGGAGCCATTGCACGAGGCATGGCCGAGGTTTCTTGACCTCTTGGGGAGATTTCCTGAGCACGGACTTCCACTTACAGACTTGATTGAGATCTCCATGCGGGGGATGACCGCAGAGCAGCTTGCACTGGTGATTACCACATGTGGCGGTTCACACTGCAGTTCCGACATTCACTTCCTGGACACCATCTCGAGGCTACTTTCACAGAGATCCTCCTCGCGAGATACCATGGTCGGGACAACACATGCGGACGATGCAATACCAGTGCGGTGTGTCACTTTACATGATGAGCCAGCTTCTACACACCAGCCCGAGGATTTGGATGATGCAGCACCATTGACAGAGGAGATGACTGTGATAGCAGAGGTTCGGACCCAGAGCCTACTTGAGTTCCCGTTGGCCTTCCAGTTGGAGTTCGAGTCAGCCCCAGAGTTCCCAGTCGACGAGTCTTGGATATCAGATCTTCTGATACTCCAAGAGCCGGAGGAGCCCCAGCTTTTACAGCCATTGACTCAGCTACTTCAGTTTCCAGTCCTGGAGGAGTCAGTTTTCTTCCTGCAGAGACACTTCTTGAATGCAGACAGTCACCAGGACTCAGCCCAGCAGCCACAGCTTGAGGAGGGACACCACTTTGAGAGTACAGACACCGAGAGTCCCGTCTTCGAGCCTTTTGTCCTCCACTTTGTTGAGACAGATACATTTGTTGAGGACCAGCTGATAGCCAGCATAGCCGCAGAGCGAGGATCAGCCGCAGACACTTTGCCAGCCTCCGCAGTGTTGACTAGTACCTTCTCTTGTTTTCAGATTGCCGAGACTTACACTTTTGATGATGATGCAGCTTGGTGCACCGAGTGGATACTTGATAGCAGCGCAGATGCCCATCTAGATCCTGATCCTCCTCTAGTCACTTCTGATCTTGCATCTCTCCCCGAGGGTTATCTGCGGGAGGATGCCGCACTCGATGAGTACTCGGTTTCACCTACTGAGAGTGTTTCCGATCTGGCGGAACACGAAACCGAGTCTTTAAATCCATCTGATTCTGAGTCTTCTCACATCGACGACCCTCGCGAGGATGAGCCCATCCTGGAGATATACGATGATCTGTCTGATCTGATTATATTTCATGCATCGGATATCAGTCTGCTTAGCGAGTCTCCTGATCTTGATTGTCCATACCTGTTTGAGACACTGATTGATGTGGAGGATTCTATTACTGATCCATCCTTCTCCACGTTTGATTTCTTCGGCTCTATACTCTCACTCTAGTCTGAACCAGAGCCGATGATTTCTTTTGTGCTACCGGATCCCGATCATTTCTTCCCATATCTTTGGCCGGTAGCAGACACCCGCCTGATTGTATACCTGGGTG
Source organism: Ottelia alismoides (assembly GCA_037367405.1). Taxonomy (NCBI): domain Eukaryota; kingdom Viridiplantae; phylum Streptophyta; class Magnoliopsida; order Alismatales; family Hydrocharitaceae; genus Ottelia; species Ottelia alismoides. The sequence continues at coordinate 418,306 of JAZKJV010010457.1, forward strand.
TCTTATTTTACACTGTTGAGTTCGTCGCTGTTCTCACACCGAGACTGCGGCGACAGTACGGCATTCGACTTACCGATGCCGTCATGAACCTTGATACTGCATTATCCTAGCCTTTGCGCCCAGCTAGGGGCGTAAAATCTAGCGCTCGTTGAGAGGCACCTCAACATTGTACTCTTTTGTATATACGTGTTTCGTCTTATTTTGATCCTTCCTTTCTTCCGTTCTTGTTTTCACCCCAGGTCTCGCTTAGGATTATCTTTGCTATACTTAGGATATTGCTCATCCTAAGTATGGGGGGGTGAAAACACCGGGTTGTTCTTCGTTCTGTTCCATCACTTCTGTCGTTGCCTATACTTAAGGTTCTTCACCCTAAGTATAGGGGGAGTGATGATCCTCCATCTTGTAGATATTCGTTCAGTTTCTTCGTATTTTGCTACCCCTGTTTTGCTGCCTATACTAAGGGATATTTCACCCTAAGTATGGGGGGGGGGTAGACCCTATACATTCTCCACTCGGTTTTCCCTTAGTATACAACCTGCTATACTTAGGATTATTTGATCCTAAGTATAGGGGGAAGACCCGAGGTCCTCTTGACTTTTCTATTTCATTCTTCTTCTTTTTGTATAGCCTTTCTTTTCACTTCCCTATACCTAGCACGAGTTATGTCTTCTTCATCGCTCTTGACTCTGAGGACATCGTTCGAGCTAAGTATAGGGGTGTGTGTATATATTTCATATATACTTTAGCCATAACTCGTACTTTGTGTGAGTGTGTTAATAAATAAAATGGCTAAAAACCACAAAAATTAAAAATTGTCATGTACATAAACTTCTTTTATTTGCACATAAATAGCTAGTGTACAAATTATTTTTGTAAAAATGATTTCAAAAATCTTTTGTGTAAAGCTGGTGTAAATATTTTGGTATCAAAATTATGTATATAGTACAAAATTTTTCCAAAATGTTTTGAAAATCAAAAAGTTTGCAAAAATCTTGTGTAAATGTGTGTAAATATCTTCTTGCAAAACTTGCACTTCATGCATCATTCATTCATGATTTCAAAACATTTTTCAAAAATTTTGCATGATTGTAAACTTTGTGTAAATAAGCATCTTTTGTGCATATGTATATAGTTTTTCTTGGATGATAGTTGACATTTAAACTAGCCTGGAATCAAATTGAGAAATGGAGCTTGATTAAGATCTTAATCCACCTAATTTCTAAGAGGAACCTTATAGGGCTTAGGTTTAAGGCTTTTCAGGTCCATGGTGACTTAATTCTTTGAGTCCACTAGGCTATGATCACATATCATCTCAATGAGCCTAAGTAGAGCACTTTAACAACAACACATGACTCATATAGATTATGGCTTTACTTGGACACCAGCACTATGCACCAAGCTCTCTACGGATGAGGTGGTGAGGAGGCAGTCTTCCTTGACTTGGGGTAGCATATGAGGGTAGTACTTCTAGGCGGAACCTCTCTTCTTCTTTTAGTGAAGGAAGTGCGTCTCAACTTGGTCTGGTTGCCATGAGGTCTAACGACGGGAGTTGTGGGTTGCAATAAAGCTTCAAAAGAGGGATAGTCTACTGGCTCAAGAGGAAAAACTCCTTGTATATATGCTGCACATGTATATGTTGTACAGATGCACTTGAAAAAAAAAGAGAGAGAAAAGAACTCCAAAAAAGTGGTGGGTCTGATAGAAAATGATAATCCCACCGGAGTATGTATATAGAGTGCAATAAGCAAAGCTTGGTTTCATGATCCACCTGTTGTAGCTTGCAGCAGGGAGACTTGGCTACACTGGTCAAGCTCCCAAGGGTACTTGGCTACACTGGCCTTGACCCATTCTCTTCTTCCCCCTCTTCTTGAGCCGGTTGAACTTGAACTTAGAAGGGAATACCCCGCTCCTCGAGGAAAGAGTGGCCAGATTGAGGTCATAGAGTTACCTTGTTGGGGAGGGTTGTCAAGTTGCCATTTCTAAGGTAGAGAGCTTAGACCTCACATTCACAGGACAAGAAAAGATTCATGGTCTTCAGGGTTTGTGATTGATGACTTGTTCTGATCTGGAGCATTGAGGAGTCTTGGTTATAGATTAGTGGAACTTAGAGGCTGTTGAGTTTTAAGCTTAAGTCTAAATAAGGTTCCGACACATTAATAATCCAAAGATCTGATCGAGCTCCATACCCCCTATTTAATGAAGGCAAGTTTAATAATCAACCTTGATCCATGTATATCCTCTTTTTCTTTTTCTTTCTTTTTCACTTCTTTTTCAAATAAGTGTTTGCTAAGTGACTAGCAAAGTTAAGTATAGGGGGGTGATGAATACCCATTCATCACTCTTTATTCTTATATTTTAGCTACAAAAACCTTTGCAAATGCATGTAGATATATGTAAATACAAATAATTACTAAAAGCATGCATTGTGTAAAAACTTATAATTAGCATGTTTTTGTGCAAAAATAAAAGAATAAAGATTAAAAAGAAAAAGAGGGAAATATTTAGAATAAATATTGAGCAACCTAACCCAAGGGAGGGCTCAGCATGGGCCTGACCGCATAAAAGTCAAAGTAGAGGGAGATAGGAGCTCTGGTGTAAATATTTATGTAGATAAATAAAAGTATTTTCCTCACCAAAAATATGCTTGTAAATACTTGTAAAATATTAAAAACAAAACAAAAAGTTAAAAATCAAAAAGAACAAAAACACCCCTTTTCATCTTGTACATAAACCACACCTATGTATTTACTTAACCTTGTAAATAAATAAAATTATTTTCCAAACTTTTTGTAAATAGTCTATGTTATATATTGTAGATAAATAAAATAAATTAAAATCAAAACAAAATAAAATAGAAAAATTAAAAATACAAAAACACATTGTACATATACCATGTATATAGATGTACATATATATTTATTTGACCTATGTAAGTAAATAATAAAAATAAAATAAAAACACCCTTTTACTCCTTATTTTATAAAATATAAAATAAGGATAAAATTGCATAAAAATAATATATAAAAATCAAAAATCAAAACCCTATATATATTGTATATACCTATATATAGTACATACTATGTATATAGCCTATTTTCATTTCAGAAAAATTATTAAAAATCACAAAAAATAGAAAAAATAAAATAAAAATATTTCATGTTTTAACTTTTTGCAAATTCGGCCATTTGCTACCTTATTTTTGAGCTTCAAAGTTCAGCCACGTGGCCCCTTCTCATTGGGTCCTGGGGATGTTGACCGCCCGGTCAACTACCCCCCCCAGGACCACTTCCCACGGGTTCGAGCTCCGGACCCGATTTCTCCCACTTTTACCCGCTCAACCCGATCATCACTCCACCTAACCCCGGGTCCGAATCCTTCGCCGTGCATCCGACATCCTCGCCGGAGCCGCTCCCTCGGGATCCGCGCGCTCCTGAGCTTGCCCGGACCCATTCTTCTCGGACCCCTAGCCATATAAAGCCGCTGCTCCGCCACCTTCTCTCTCCATCTTTGGCCATTTGCTTCGTTCTCCAGTGAGCTCCAGAGAGAGTGTGAGGTGACAGCTCGCATCCCCGACCTGTTGCAGCGAGGAGAGCCGGCGAATCCATTGATCCGGCGATGTAGCCGCCGCAGCTCCGCCACCTGAGCGAGCTTCGAGCCTCGGGCCGAGACGTCCCTTGAGGCCAAGACCGGGAGCTTCCCCAGCTCCGCCACAATCTATCTGACCACCCAGGTAGCTACTTAGCTCAACCATTTCTTTTAATTTCCGTTTTCCCCCAAACCGCGCCGCCGTCGTGTTTTTCCGATTCACCCCGGTTCCGTCCACCATCCGATCATCGGACCCGACCTTCACGTTCGCCTTCGTCCGACGCACCTTCTACACCCACTCACTCAACCCAGCTCGCACAGGAGCTGGGAACCGGGCTCCTCCGTCCACCACCTTCGCCGGAGCCCGCTGTCTCGACGCACCAGCCACCCCCACTTCGCCTAACTGGGTCGAGGCACTTTGCCCTCGACCCGCGAGTCTTCTGAGATACTTTGCAGGTCCAGCAAAGGCCATCTGAGGCCTTTCCCGTTCAGACCAGGAGTCTCGCCTCCGCCACCCTCGTCGGAGCTCCCCCAAGCTCGGTTGGGGCATCGGAGAGCATCAGCAGCTGCGCACAGCCACGCCGGAGCTTCTCCGATACTTAGACGCAACAGAGGAGGCCGGAGTCGTTTCCACGAGGCCGACGAAGTTCGCCGGCCGCATGTTCGTCCAGGACCTCCAGCTACCGTTGATCGTCGCCTCCCGCTCCAGATCACATCTAGTCCATCCGTTCGAGGAGCTGCTTCCACCGCCCGATCTTTGGAGGATCGACCGCAGCCGTTGGATCACCAGCCACTTCGCTTCCACGCCATCCGATCAGCCACGTGGCAATCATCCAACGCCCCCGCTTAATAAAGGGTAAATTACCCTTAGGCCACGCTTTTATGTTTATTTCGTTTTAGTCCTGTAAATGTTTAAATCAGTTGTTTAGTTTTAGGTTAAATTGCACATTGGACCCTGAGCTTTAGTGTGTTTGCATTTATACCCCTGCCTGTTGTGAGCCACGTGCTTCGTCACGTGTTATTTTGGTGTATTTGCAGTAGATACCCTTGTATTTCTGGATGTTAATGAATGAATGAAACCTTTTAGATATTTGCACTTATACCTCTGTGCGTGATTTATTTATACATGTGCGATATTTCTTGGGTTATTTGCAGATAAGACCCCTGGACTTTTGGTACCTGTTACCAATAAGTCCTCGGGACTTATCTTTCTTACATTTAGGTCCCTGAGTGCCCCAGGCACGCGCATGGTGCGTGTTTTGCTGGGTTAATTGCACCTGGACCCCCAGAATTTTGGGTATTTGCACTTTAGTCCCTATGCACAATGCCCTATCTTTATTTTTGAATAAAATATCAAACCACCTCCAAATCTAACGAAAATTTGACACATGGCTCCTGCCATGGTGTAGGATTTTTGTAGATTTTTGAGGACATTTCTGATTTTATTTGCTATTTTTAAAAATTCAAAAACATCTATTTTTGTTACTGTCTAGTTTGAAAAATCACAAAAAAATATAAAAACTCACTAAAAAATTCTATAAAAATTAGTTACTATTTGTTTAGCTTAGCTTGATTTTCTAGCCAAGTTTGGCTATTTTTCATAGCTTAAAAACCTTAAAAACTTAAAAACACTCAAAAACCCATAAAAATTCTAGTAAATAAATTAAAAATCCAAAAATAATAAAATTGGTATCTGAATTTTCCTTGTTTCATCTACTTTATAGAAAAATTACCTCCAGGCCATTTTGAGGCCCTTAGATATTTTATCTAGGGACTTTTGGCCTGGCTGGAGAGTACCACTGTTTTTAGCTACTGTTTGATTTTTAGAAAATAAAATGAACATTAGAAAATTATCAAAAATTCACCAAAAATACTAAAAAATATAAAACACATAAAAACATTTTTATTAATTTTTGGTTGATTTTTGATGCTTTGAATAATTTGTTGAAGTGTGCTTTTCCTTTGTTTTCTTATTTTCTTAATGTATTAAAAATCCAAAAAAAAATAAAAATAATTAAAATCCACTAAAAATATTTTCTTTCTTTATTTTCTTTATTTTTACTACTTCGTAGGCCTCTCGGCCAACCCGTGCTCCTTGAGTTCGACCCTGGGTGCTATACCAGGTTAATCACATAGCAGGACCGCTATTAGTGTTTCGTTGATTTTGTCTCTATTTAGTGGTTCGATTTTTCTTGATCGACACGTTCGAGTGATTGAGGTCGCAACGACCATCGTCTTAGATACCTGATTGCCTTAGTCACTCGGGATTTTCGTGTCATCAGCCGTTTTCACTGCTCTTGTTGTGTCCTCGATTATCTGAGTGGAATAAATACCCTTGTCACCCACTTCCTGCCAACACAAGGGAGTAGTGCATCTTCGCCCATACAATGCCTCGAAAGGTGCCATACCAATACTAGCATGGTAGCTGTTGTTATAGGTGAACTCCACTAAAGGAAGGCGATCCTTCCAAGATCCTTGCCACTCAATGGCACATGCTCTGAGTAGGTCTTCAAGGGTCTGAATTGTCCTCTCTGATTGCCCGTCAGTCTGCGGATGATAGGCTGAACTAAGACATAGTTCGGTTTTTAGGGCCTTCATGAATTCTCCCCAATAATGCGATGTAAAACGAGAGTTTCTATCAGATACAACCTCTTTGGGAATCCCATGCAAGCGAATAACATGCTGAATATATAGCTTGGCCAGATCTACCGGAGTGCATGTCATGTTCACGGGAATGAAATGTGCGGACTTGGTCAACCTGTCCACAATAACCCAAATGGCATCATATCCACCTACTGTACGAAGTAAGGATGTCACAAAGTCCATAGAGATACTCTCCCATTTCCACAACGGAACAGGAAGTGACTGTAACAAGCTAGGAGGACGATTGTGCTCTGCCTTCACCAACTGGCACGTAAGGCAACGAATAACATATTCTGCAACATCTCTCTTCATCCCCTCCCACCAGAAGTGTTGACGGAGGCCTCTATACATCTTGGTGCTCCCTGGATGGATAGATAATCTAGAACAATGAGCCTCATCTAGGATGTCCCTCCTTAACTCACCATCATTAGGGACACAGACACGGTCCCCCTTCCACAAGATGGACTCACAGACTCTGAATCCATCAAACTCCTCCTTCAGGCATCGATGGAATAAGTCTTGTAATTTCTGATCTGTTTGCTGACCATGCACAATCCTATCCCATAGTCCACTATACTTGACAGGTACAGTTACAACGTCTGTAGTACTGTCAAAGGGGTGCCACTTACTAAGTGCTGCGAGCATATCCAAGTCTGTAGCCATGCTGTGGTGCCCTCGGTATGTGCTCTTCTACTCAAAGCATCTGCTACTACATTCCCCTTACCCGGATGGTAAGAGATAGTGCAGTCATAATCCTTCAACAGCTCCATCCATCGCCTTTGCCTCATATTCAACTCTCGCTGGCCAAAGATATATTTGAGACTCTTGTGATCTGTAAAAATCTCAAACGTGACCCCATATAAATAGTGACGCCATATCTTCAACGCGAAGACTATAGCTGCCAACTCCAAGTCATGAGTAGGGTAGTTCCGTTCATGACTCTTTAATTGTCGTGATGCATATGCCACGACATGACCACGTTGCATCAACACGGCTCCCAAACCCTCCTTTGATGCATCAGTATACACTGTAAAGTCTAAGGGGCCTGACGGAAGGGTGAGAATCGGGGCACTGGTCAGTCTTTCTTTCAGCGTATGAAAGCTCAGCTCGCACTTGTCGCTCCAAATGAAAGGAACATCCTTCTGTGTCAGACGAGTAAGTGGTAGAGCTAGCTGCGAGAAGCCCCTAACAAAACGTCTGTAGTAGCCGGCGAGGCCTAAGAAGCTGCGTATCTCGGTGACTGTCTTGGGCTGCTCCCAGGACATAACAACCTCTATCTTGGCTGGATCAACTGCCACACCTGCTCCTGATATTACATGACTGAGGAAAGCTACTTCGGTAAGCCAAAATTCACACTTGTTGTATTTTGCATACACCTTGTGTTCTCTGAGTGTCTCGAGAATAGTACGAAGGTGCTGCTCATGCTCATGCTCATCACGTGAGTAGATCAAAATATCATCAATGAATACTACCACAAACCGATCTAAGTATGGACGAAAAATTCTGTTCATCATGTCCATGAACGCGGCAGGTGCGTTCGTGAGTCCAAACGGCATAACCACAAACTCATAGTGGTTGTATATGGTACGAAAAGCAGATTTAAGCACATCTGTGTCCTTAATTCTCAATTGATGATAACCCGATCGTAGGTCAATCTTTGAGAATACCGCTGCTCCTTGCAATTGATCGAAAAGATCATCTATTCATGGAAGTGGATAACGGTTCTTCACCGTCCTTTTATTCAATTGCCTGTAGTCGATGCATAAACGCATGGACCCATCCTTCTTCTTTACGAAGAGGACGGTGCTTCCCAAGGTGATGTACTGGGACGGATAACTCTCTTTTCCAACAACTCTTGCAGTTGTACTTTGAGCTCCCTGAGTTTGGCTGGTGCCATTCGATATGGAGGTATGGAGATCGGTTGCGTGTCAGGTATCAAAGTAATCTTGAACTCGATCTCCCTCTCTGGCGGCAGTTAAGGTAATTCCTCTGGAAATGCATCAGGAAAATCTCGTACAATCTTGACATCTTCAATCATACGATCTTCGGCAGGTAACTCCACAACATAGGCGAGAAAACCTATGCAACCCTGATCGAGCAAGTGTTGGGCCTTCAATGCCGATACATATAAGACCTCACTATCTGAGGCACGTCCATCAAACTGAAAGGTAGGTATGTCTGGTATACGGAACTCTAGCGTCTTCTCAAAGCAATCAAGACATGCGTGATGTTGCTCGAGCCAATCCATACCTAAGATGACATCAAAATCTTCTAGCTGAATGAGTAAAAGATATGCAGGCATTAGGTGCCCGCCAATCTGCACTGCTACCTTCTCCATCGCTTGTCGCACTATGAATAACTGCCCCCTGGACCCTTGATGTAGTAAGGAGATGGAACGTAGACTGGTTCTTTATCTAACTTGGATACTAAGCGATGTGTTAGAAAAGAGTGCGTAGCTCCCGAATCAAATAAGGCGTGTAAGGATATACCATGTACTGAAATCATACCTCGCACTACAGCTCCTGAGGCGTGGGCCTGCTCCTGTGTGATCACGTTCAACTGTCCCTGAGGCTGTGGTGGGGTATTAGAACTTGCAGCACTGAAGGTTGGTCGTGATGGAGGACGTTGAAAACCTCGACCTCCATGACGAGAAGCTGATCCATATGAATTTGCGGGTGAGAAAGTTGGTCGTACATTTGGTTGATGACTGCCTGAGCTGCTGGCAAGTAAGGGACACTTGGCCTTGAAATTGCCCGGTTGTTGGCAGTGGAAACACCTACGATCTCCTGGCTGAGAAAAGGAGCCTCCCGAGACAAGGCTAGCACCTGCTGTCTTACGACTCTGCGAGTGTGTCGAAGAGCGGAAGGAAGTAGAACCGCGACTTGCCAAGCCCTACCCCAAAGTAGGTGTAGGGGCAAATCTGCTAAGGGTAGGAGTGGTAGCCATTGGGTGGAAACGACGCTCTCTACAAGCTCTATAGAAATCTCGACGAGCAGATCTCCCGGGCTGAGGTGGTTGGAAATGTAATGGACTCCCCTGAAGCCGACTCTGAGTTTCCTCCATCTTGGTAGCTTTAGCGGCTACCTCCTTGATGGAAGTGAAATCTAATGCAGATAGATGGTATTGCACATCGTCACGCAGTCCCCGGATAAACTTCTGTAGATTCTCCTCGGGAAAAGCAGTAGTCGCCGGTAAGTGGCGAAAGAGTTCAGTGTAACGAATGAGGTACTCTTGGGCCATCATTGACCCCTGCTTCAGCTCAGCAAATAACCTCCTCTGATCCTCAACCCAGTGATCAGGATAGAACTGACTACGGAACTCATCAAGAAAAATTTCCCATGTTATGGGATCCTCTAGATGTTCCTTGGTGGCGAACCACCAATGCTCAGCATAACCTGCTAGTGAAAACTCCACAAATGTAAGCCAAGACTCTTCAGGAGCATGAATCATCCTCAACACTTTAGATACGTGATCCAGCCATAGCTCAGCCTCATCTGGCGTGCCGGTGCCAAAGAATTGTGGCACCTTAGATCTCTGATATGCTGCGTAGGTTGTCTGATGTTTTTGCAGCGTCTCTAGGTCATCTAATCCTTCTGGGTCCAGAGACACCGAAGGGTGAACACTGCCCTCCTCCTCACGAGAGGGCTGGTACGAGGAATCATCCTGCTGAAGGAGCCTTTGCTCCAATACCTCCTGACGTTGTTGTATACCATGTACGGCCTGAACTAGCAAGGCCAACTGCTGCGCAATATCAGGGACAACATGAGGCGGCATGATTCCATGCGAGAATCATTATATTAAAAAATTATTTTCATGGTTAGAGAGACAACAGACACTCCAAACAAAACTTGAATTATTCTCCTTACTGATGACAAGGTCCGAAGACTCTGTCGCTATTTTTATATTTCAAATCCCGTTGATAATCTAATATGCAAAGATAGAATGGAGTATCGGGCTCTGATACCATCTGTGACACCCCGCCCCTCCGGCTATCGAAACCGACGGGACGGGAGCGTCGGACCCACGGTCCAAATACGCCCATGATCTATGATACTCAGCAAACCATCTTATGCACAATAGATTAACATTTGAAATATAAATAACAACGGGAGAATAGCATAAAATGGAAAGAAAAATGCAACATCCATTCTCATTAATACTCATCAAGTCCATGTCCATGATATGAGATACATCAGAAAATCTCAAACTTTGTAGAAAAACTCTCCACATATCTCACTACAATGTCTCTCAGTAATAACATAAAATAGAGCGGAAGTAAGTAAATTACTCTATGCAGGAGCGCCCTGTCTGATGCAAATATGACGAAGAAAAGTATGATCTCCTCAAAGCCGCTACTGTTGCGGCTGCTGCTCAGCTACACCTGTTGGGTTCACACAAGGGTAACGTTATGAGCAATTGCGAGACAAATACTACAGTAACTCAGGTAGGAGGAAGCAAGGGATGTATGCTCAACTCTATCTAAAAACGTAAGCATATATGGTAGAAAACAAGAAAGTTACCCAGGTATTCTGATTCACCTTGGATCATACAACAACTAACTTTATTTATTGATTTAATAATCATTAAGTACTACTACAATGGTCTTGATATATCTACAAGTTGGTTATGATCCATAACGATTTGCAATTATAATTTCCAGTATTCGATCATTAATCATTACTCGTATTATTTTAGCACATGCAAGTACGCGACTCGCAGGCCTCCGCTAAGCGGGAACTTGGTATCCATCTTGAGTAAACCCTCAAGATCCTCTTTTCAATCATAAAGGAATAAATCAAAACCTCATTCTCCCACTTCAAACCACATCCCGGAACACCTCTCACAATAATAATACTCGAAGTAAGATTAGATGTGGCCACATCAAATTTTAAGTCGAGTCTTAAATCTGTGTATAAATGAGAAACCAAGAACGCCAACCGCGCCACCTGCCTACTCCGTCGAGCGACTCCAGATGCTACCGGGCTGCTAGGTGCAACGCGCCACCCAACTCATCCATTGGGGTCGCGACCTTCAAGGCATCTTTCCGGGGCCCAAGGGTGCATGCTCAATCCCTTGAGGCACTAACTCCACCTATTCATTATAAGACTTTTCTACCATGTTTTCAAACAATAGATTATTAATACTTTCTTATGTTGTTTCTCTTCATGGTTTAAGCATTGACTATTGAATTAAAGATCTAGGCTAATAAAATAATAATAATATGTGCAAAGACTGGATTATAAGAGGAACATGTAACAAAATTTAATACGATCTAATAACTTATCATCTATGATTTAAGAAAAACTTGAATTCACTCTTAGGAGTACTAGGAGGAGTCGAATGGAACAAAATGGCCTGGACATTCTGCACCTACCTCCTGTCACTTTTCCAATAACATATTAATACAACAACTGATGGTACACTAATGCAAATCCAGAGTTAAGCAATGTTAACAGCTTCTAGCTGCAGTAATCAGTCGACATTCATTTTTACATGTATGTCATTATCTTCAAAATTGTATACATGCACTCTTGATAAACATATCGTATAATATAAAATTATGGAGTTTTACTATAATAACACTTAAGTGGAAATTTCAACCGTGTACATACTCATATCTACAATCTATTTGGTTAAAGTTTTGATTGGTCCCCGCTTTAATTCGGACATAATCTAAAAACCACGTCGATGATAAAATAATTGTACGCAATGAAGGGACATTCATAAAAGGCAGTTATTTTTTTTTACATGCACACATTTTAATGCAAATTAACCACGATCTCTACCGTTATCATTTTAAAAAGAAAGATAAATGGCTCCTTAATTTCGAGCTAATGAAAATGGAAGGATAACGGTTGGTATTTAGGTCCCTTACGAGTAAGATGATAAGACTTTGACCAAATACAACTCATGCCACCAAAATTGAAATGAGTTATTATTCTTAATCATCTAATAAAAAGAATCCCAAGGCACTTAACACCCACGTCCATGGAGGTTCCAATTTTTTCTAGAGACGAAAAGCCTCTTTTTTTTCCAAAATTTATTTTGATATATGTTGACAAAAAAAGGATAAATCTCATAAACCTGTATCATGATCCACACCTAAACATAATGTACTGGATATACACCAAATGGAAGGAGATATGAATCTGAATATTAATTTAAAATGATACGTATCTACACCATTCTTTTCATAATTCAACGTATCAACCAACATGTGTGTCAATTAAAATTCAAGTAATACAATTGATAGACCAAGCTTTCGAGATGATATAGATAAACCTTATGGTTTTCAATTCAAGGATCAGGATAAATATTATAGTAAGATGTTCTTTGTATGATATGACTTTGATAGATATATATGACATGTTCCATCAGGATATATAAGGCTCTAAGGATATTCAACAATATATAGGTAAAAATATGTGGAAACCAACAACAAGAGGAGGTTATTATCAATACTATTTAAGATATATATAACGATCAGGCTCTAACAATGTTCAAGACATGGGATCAAAAACCGTATGAAACCAACAGCAAGAGGGGCGTATTCATCGTTACCTCCGAGGATGTTCCCTCGGGTTCTCCTCTCACACGGAAATGCTATTTCCGTCGCTCGATCGGAACGTGAATGCACGTACGAAGGTGACCTCGAGCTTTCCTACATGATGGTGGTCGCGGATCTTTGATCGGAGCTCCTTCTCTGATGTCGACGGCGGCCTCCCAATGATAAAATCGACCAAGGTGGTGGTGCTCCAAAGAGAGGGAAGTATGGTGGTGGCTAGGGCTTTTAGAGAGCAGCCTACCATCTCCTATTTATAGAAGGAGAGGTGAATTTGGATCTCGATTCGGATCCGGTTCGGATCCATATATGGGTCCCGACTATGATTCTTAAAACAACGATAAGTAGAGCTAGGAATATCGGAATTAGGTGTTCTTGGGCTCGTTGGAAAGATCTCGACGAGATCTACGTAGTGGTGTGATTATTTGAATTTTTTGGATGTCAAAATACTCCAGATTTTTGAAAAAAGAAAATTCGGGGTTTCACACTTTCTATTTTGGAAGGTGACTCATGCCATCCCTCCTTCTCGTAATGCCACCAACGCCTTCCCCGATCTTCCGCCCCCCTCGCGCAACCACCATAAATCCCCGCCATCACTTCCACTCCATTAAATCCCCGCTCGAAATCCCCCTCCTACCCATGTAACCTCCATTATTCCTCCGCCTATAAAACCTAGCCCAGCACCTCCGATCACGTCGTCCACCATTTTGGGCCTCCACCTAGCTTCCTCCGCCCCTCCGGTGATAGCGGAGGGGCGAAATTGTTGAGGCGACTATGGTGTTGGTCTGGTGTTGACCCACGGCCGACTCCGTCGTGTTCTGGTGGCTCCGCCACCGCCGAGCCCCCTAGATTGATCGACCAGGTTGAGCGACGACCTCGAGCTCCTCGGAGCTCAGCCCAGATCAAGCCTCCTCCGCCAACTCCTCGCTCCGGCGAGGAGATTTTTTACCCTTGTTTTGCTTCTCATTTTCTTCCATTTATCCCGCCATATACAGTCATCCTCACCTCGACCCGACCCCCTCCGAGCATCGCCTACCACCACTGACCCTCGCCGACCCCCTTTCCCTTCTTCAGAGCCTCTCCCGCTCCGACTCCCCTCTTCCCCTCCTTCGCCGGAGAAGAGGCTACGACCACCACCTCTCGACGCCTCCACGGCCTTCCGACCACCTCACAAACACACACACACACACACACTATGCTTCGACTATACTAATGTATGTAGGTGCTTCCATCGACAATAGCCGGAGTTCAGATCTGAGCATCTTCGAGCTCCCAGCCTCTGGCGAGGCTTCACCGAGCAGCACGTCTGATCCACCATGGAGCCTCGTCTCTGCTCCAGGAACTTCGCCGCACATCCAGATAGCTCTGTCGACCATCCGACGACCTTACGAGGCAAGGCGGAGCCAGCAGTAGCTCGCCGGTGCCCCGCCTCCTCCGGTGAGCCGCAGAGGAGGATGAAGTTACATGCACCGTCCGATCATCAGGATCGGACGGTCACGACGACGCCACGTGGTGGACCCGAGCCTCCTTCCCGACCTATAGGCTCGGGTCCTCCAAGCCTAATGCCGAACCTCCATACATAGCCACGTGGCCCGAGCCAAAGGTGCTGACCCGAGCCTGGCCCTCACGTGCAGCACACGTGAGGTGCTGGGTAAATTGTAGAGAAGACCCGGAAAGAATTGTTATTTGCATTCAGGTCCCCAGGCACGTGCCTCACGTGCGTGCCTGGGTAATTTACAAGGAAGTCCTCGAAGGTTTTCAAAATTACAAAAAGGCCCCTGCGCGCAAATGGTGAAATTGCAACTGGGCCCAGGCGGTTTTTCATAATTGCATTTAGGTCCTTCCAGGGACCTAAATGCAATATTTATCCCTTTATTTTATTGCATTTTTATTACAATTATGCCCTTGCACTGTTTTTAGCATAACTTGAGCATCGTAGGTCCAAATTGCATGATTTTAGTGTTGTTTTGATCCTTATTTTGTCCTCTTCATGTTAAATTGGAACCCTGCTCTCCTGGTCTTACTCTGATCTGATGACCATTTTTATTGTTGTGATTAAATTGGTACTGATCTCAATTCTATTATATTGCTCATGATTTTTAGGGTATATTTGTAACCTTTTATTCATCATGCATATTCTCTTGCATTATTTGCCCATGCATCACTTTAACTTGCATAAAAACAAAATAAAAAAATGCATATAGCATAGCATCGCTTTGTATTTTGTATAATTTGCATGTGGACCTGAAATTGAGATTAAATTACTCTGAGCTTAATGAATCAAAATTCAATAGCAGAATTAGGCAGCCATGTCCCTGTGTTCGACCTTGGTAGACTTGCCAAGTAAAAAATATTCCTCAGCATTCAAAGTCTGTGGTTTTTGCTGAACCGAATTCGTCTCCTGTACTACAACATAATTCCACATTATTATAGAGGCGAATTTGACGTTCATCAGACACCCATACATATTGGATAAATATCAGAGGAACCCTATCAAGTTCTGAAAATTGCATTCAGGTCCTAAAAGGTTATCTGTAAGAACATTTTATTTACTTTTCCTTACATTTATGCCCCTAAACTATTTTGTAGATAACTTGAACATTTTTTATCCAAACTTCGCGTTCTTGGTATCGTTTTAAATCTTGCTTAATTGTCTATCATTTGGAACACTGTAATTCATGTTTGGGGATATTTTTTAGCATCAATAAATTTGAGGTAGGTATTTGTTAACCATGAGCACTCTATTCTTTGGATTTGAATTTTTATTGCTCATAAAATTGTGGAAATTGGGGCATCATTTTGGGAATTAATTTGATATTAATTGGTCATTTATTCTTTGAAGTTAATTAAAGGGAGGCTCATGGACTAAATTTCTTGAGAGGCCTACTTGTTCTTTGCATCATTCATCTTCATTTAAAATTAATAAAAAAATTCATTATTTATTTTATCTCACACATTGCAAAGCATTATTTTATTGCATAAAGTACTTACAAAAATCACGCATCATATTTGCTTTAATTAATTACATCTATTTTATTTAAAAATCTATAAAAGTTCATCTCTCTTGAAAACCTAAAAAACTAGGTTATTCAAAAATTAAATATAAAACCTCATATTACCTCCCCGAGTTAGACCTTGGGACTTGCCCAAGTAAAATAAACATTCAAGCACATTGAAGTTGATTCAATAATTATTTTTAGTGTGGTTATTTTTATTACTTCTCTCCATCACCTGCTACAACCGACACTTATTTCATCTAATTAAGATTATTTGAGATCAAGTCTTTCAAATGGCTCCATTTCCGGGGAGGTATACGATTTAGGGTTGATTTTTAGACTATTTAGATTTTATGGTTTCCACCCCATGTAGTATGATCCCTGGTTTTCTTGTGAAGATTTTTCTATGTTTATTTTTCTCAGCATTTTTATTTATTTTATTTTTGCACATATTTTGTGCATCTCTCTCTCTAATATTTTTCCTCTTTTTTGTGTGAAGGACCCGATGGACTTGGGACAACTTTTCAGGAGCTAACGCACTTCAACGAGATCGGAGGTGAGCGATTCTATGGATCGAGCCCCCTATAGAGGCGTAAATAAGCATTTTTATTTTTTTTGGAGAGAGAGTGTCACATTTTATTTTTCAGACAATTATTTTTGTAAATAATTTGTAATGACTGTCTCATTTCCAAAGGTTCCAGTTTGTTCTCACACGCGTACCCATACTGGACACTCGGCCCATCGGGACCATATATTTTTTGTGGTGCTTGACATAGATCTAGGTTTGTATAGCAGCTATTAGAGCTACTGAGTCTATTTATTGCATTGATGGTCTTGGAATCACACTTCACTATTAATAAGATGCACTATACATTCTTCACTCGCTGATAGAACTATCTGTTTAGGAGCGATTTTTCGATGCATGCATATAGTATAAATTTCAATTTTGTTTAGCATATTGCACAGAGATTGTGAGGATCACTGTAAGTATTTCTACTTGAGCATGCATCATTATTTTTATCGAATGGCATCGTCTTTTCTGATTCCTCCCTCTATGGTTTCTCACCTAGGATTAATGGAAATTGGGATTGTTCGATAGACGTGCTTGATTCCAGACATCAAATCAAGTAAACACTTAATAAAATCGGGACTAATAATTACCAATGATTAACTAAAAAATGGATAAAACTGAATATAATTATCTTGTGGGAGAGTAAACTTGATCCTTGTACGTAGGTACTTACCTCCAGATTATGAGTGGGTGAAGATGTAGCCTTGAGATTAGAGCTCAAATCCTTGAATCTGGGCCCTAAGTCTCCAGATCCGACTCCTGCGAGGTCGAGAATTGCAAGCGCTCGCCTCTGACCATGAAGAGATGTTTTGTGTGTGCAAGTCTATTATTTCCTTTAGGGGCGCGATATAACTTGACAGTCCGGTCAAATCACTCTTTTGATTGAGGTATAATAGAACCACATCTAAGTGTCAGGGAGACACACCCGTGTATAACGGATTTGAAAGATTGTATTGTTACCTAACTTAAAATTGAAAATAATCGACCAGACCTTTGTGGTCTCCATTGTGTTAAGTTAGTGGACTGGGGTTTGAATTGTTTATTGAATTTTGTACGTGCAAAGATTGTGTATCACATGCCTTCACGAAACTCTCTTGCCTCTTGACTTGAATATCATGCTCCAACTCGTATCTCTTGAAATCTAAAGATGAAAATTTGGAGTGATTTTAGTTCGTACTCCGTAACACTTCACTGAACACTCCAAACTTCACATCTTTTCAGGTCTGCGATGACTCTCTTCGTGGACACCCCCCTTCCGAGATATCCCTCTTATAGGAAATTGAACTCATCCTCTTATTTTAGGGTATGGCCAGACCTAACAAATCCCCTATTATCCTATAACACTGAAAGCGACCCACTCCTCGGTGCCTCCAGATCATTTTCTTCAGTAAGAGAATACACAAATTCGCTTTTCATTGGAAGTGAGGAAGAAGAAGCAGAGATGCCACCATAAAGACAACCACCAAGAGACGATGACCTAAATGATCCCGTTCAACATATATTGGCTAGGATGAAAATGCAGAATAGTTGAACCATACCCTTAGAGATGAGGTGAACATCTATAAGGTGAACATCTCTAAGATACATATTTCATGAACATTGAACATATCTTACACATTTGAGTTCATTAGCATTTGAGTCCTTCATGAACATTGAAGAATGCATCTAAGCTACATATTTCATTTAGGCTATTTTTACATTTGAGGTTATTTTATATTTTTAATTTATTTTTCTTTATTTTCCATGCATGGTCAATGGTCAACAGGACACGTGTCGTATTAGATTAACCTTGATCCAATGGCTACCCTCAAAAGCTCCCTTTCCACCTTGATCCAATCTAGACCGTTGGATCTGGAATGATCCAACGACCAAGAATACATCCACTACCTCTAACCAATGTTGTCCTCTCCTCTGTCGACCGATACCCACTGCAACCTCTAAACTCTGACCACCAAAGCCTAATCCCGTCACCTCCAATCTTTGAGGAACCAAAATGAATCTGCATCCAACCTCTGCTGCTCCACCTCCTCTCCATCGACCTCTATCTCTCAACAGACGAAACCCAACCACTTGAAGACCACCCCCCATCTTCCAGGAACCACCCAACCAACTCTATCCTCTCCATTGTTATCTCTCCCTCTTCGACCAATCACCTTATCTCCAAACGATGAACCCAAACACTGACGACTCTCCTCGTCCCTCTCCTTACCCTATCTCTAGGATGTCAACCACCCTTATCCCGGCAAACCCAATCTCTGGAATTCTCCCCCCTATATAAACCAAATCCGTTTACCATCACAAGCCATCTGTCGTCTTCGTCTCCGACCAAAAACATGAGAGAAAAGAGAGAAAGATGCAGAAGAGGAGTGGTGACATCACCCTTCCTCTCCAGCAAAAACCTCCTTGGGCGAGATCTGAAGGCTACGAGTCTTCATAGTAGCAACCTTTCCAGGTTGGTCAGAGCTTCTCAAGGTACGTCACAGCTATCAAGCGACGATCAGAGTTGAGTTTCCTTGCTCCTTCACCCCTGGCAATATCTAGGTAACATCTTTCTTGTCTTTTCTTTCAATGTCCTTCATTATCTCTGTCAATCCATTCTCCCTTGATTCTCCATTCAAACACCTCTGACCACCAACTAGCAACACATCCATCCTGTCTCGTCCTTCGCTTCACTTCTTCCCTCCATGACCTACCACCTACGGTCAACATTGGACCATAGTTACTTGCTCCAACTTTGTCATCTACGCTCAGAGCGACTCACTCACTGTTCTCGGGACCTTCACGAGTAGCGCCGACAAATTTGCTGGAGACTCTCCCTTCTACTTGTAGGTGCATATAGAGACCTGTTTTCAGCAGCTTGGCATCCTCAAGGGTCTACATCCGACAATCGTCAGAGCCAAGAGTAACCCTTGCCACGAGTCGAAGAAGAAGAAGGGAGATGGGCCCTAGGTGCTACACGCACCGCTTATCGCCCTCCTCCTCACATCTAATGGTGACTGACGCTTCACGTGGTGAGTCTCACACCCTTTGATCATGCCTGATATAGCACCCGAAGATGCCACGTGGCTCCATAATAGCCACGAGATCAAAGCCAGTCCAGTCGTTTATCTCAGAGGTCTAGGTCACGTGTCTCACATGCGTGACTTGGCAAATTTATAGAGGAGCCCCTGTAAGTTCAAAATATCACAGAGACACCCATACCTATTAGAGAAATATCAAAGGAGCCCCACAGACCTTTGAAATTTTCTTTCATGCCAGTAAAGGTTATTTTTGAGAACATTTTATTTACTTTTCCATACATTTATGCCTCTAAATTATTTTGCGGATAACTTGAACATTCTTTATCTAAAATTTGTGTTCTTGGTATCGTTTTAAAGCTTTCTTAATCGTCTATCATTTGGAACACTATAATTCATGTTTGGAGATATTTTTGAGCATTAATGAATTTGAAGAACTTATTTGTTAACTACGAACACTCTATTCTTTAGATTTGAATTTTTATTGCTCATAAATCCGTGGAAATTAGGGCATCATTTTGGGAACTAATTTGATATTAATTGGTCATTTATTCTATAAAATTAATTAAGAGGATGGACTAAATGCTTGAGAGGCTTGTTTGTTCTTTTCATCATTCATCCTCATTTAAAATTCATAAAAAATGCATTATTTATTTTCTCCCACACATTGCAAAGAATTATTTTCTTTCATAAAATATTTACAAAGATTCATGCATCATATTAGCTTTAGTTAATTACATATCTTTTATTTGAATACCCATAAAAATTCATTTCTCTTGAAAACCCTAAACCTTAGGTTGTTTGAAAATTAACTCTAAAGCCTCATATTACCTCCCTGAGTTCGACCTTGGAACTTGTCTAAAGAAAATAAACATTTGACCACATTACAGTTAATTCAATAATTGTTTTAGTTTGGTCATTTTTTTATTAGTTGCTCTTTATCACATGCAATAATTGATGCTTATTTTATCTAATTACGGATGGTAGATATCGAGTCTTTCACTCCCTCAAATAGTGGAATCCCCAATCTCTGACGACCTATCCCTTCTGAAGCCTCCTCCGATCACCTATCTGACTAGCCCCCACACCTAGTACGCCTCTTCCTACCTCTCTTCGACCACCCTATCACCAGAGCCCAACAATCGATCAGACACTTCTCTCCCAAACACTTATGACAATGCCTGCAACCACCTTCCTATTATCCTAGTCCCTCACGATCAATCCATCTTCCAATGGCAGACCAACCTCCATCCCCCCATTATCCCATGCAGTCGAAACAAACCCAATCTCCTACACCTCTCCTTGATTCCTCTCTCCTATTTAAACATCCCCTCTAACCACCTTCACTTCTTTCTCCACCATCATCGGCCATATGGAGAGAGAGGGATTTGAAGATCGTGGCTGGTGACAGTAGCCACATTATCATGACGACAATCTCCCTCAGGCCCGATCCACGCCAAGTCTCGATCCAACTACTAGAATATGAGGCAGAGACTAAGAGTCGATACCTACCTCTCGCCAACCATCAAGAGTAATCCAACATCTACATGTATCTTTTTCTACTAGAATATCCCCCCTCCTCCTTCTCTTTCATCATCTTCTTCTTCTTTCAATTTTCTTCTTACCTCTATTAGCCCTTTGCAACTCATCTTTTCACCTCCAAACCATCGATTTGACCTATCATGTCTACCTTCTTTAAACCTCTCCGCCTCTTCTTCTACCATCATGATCTATTACCTCTAATGGAGATCGCCATATTAACTTAGCTCCATCTATCACCTTTACAGGATAAACCCATCACCCCACCTTCTTCTTTGTGTGTAATGTCTGGACAAGTCTTCTACTTGAGCTCTTTTCGCTTGTAGGTACCATCATTAGAGGTGTCATACCGACCGTAGATCGGAGCCCATCCTGGGCTCCTATCTTTCAGTCGCAAATCAGAGAAGACGAAAGTGTCTTTAGTTGTCAGATCTAGGGAACAAAGCTAGTCTTGCTTCAATTCACTGACTCTTTAGTTGTCAGACTAAAAATGTGTAAATGGATAGACTAGTTATGGAGGATATAGGTTTGTGTAATTTCTTTTGTCCTCACATAGGAATAATGAATCTCTCGAGTGCCTTATTAACACACACATATTTTTAGTGTTGATCAAGGTGTCCGTCAAGAGAATGCTGAGCCATATGTACTTGTTTTTCTGGGAATGCACTGGGGCCTGCTCTCTTCGAGTATCTATTATACCTTTTACCCCATACTTTGTATCACTATACGATGCATATATCTTTTTATGGTGCTATCTCGACTCATAAAAGCCTAAAATTTTGGTCCAAGTGGGTACTTAAAAGGATGGGAGCACTTGCCACTAGTGTAAGCTCTTTTGAGTGTAACTTTATAGTGTACGAGCTTCTTCACTATTCATGTTTCTTTCTTTTTGGATAGCTCCACTACTTTTACCAAAGTGGTGCACATTGATAACCAATTTTTGATTTAACTCACGCATGGACTTATGTTTAGTCAAAAGATAGTATCAGAACCATGTTCTCATACCTGACTAAGGTGCTAACACTCAGATTTCACGAAGCCTTCATTAATTTTATCACATCCTCGAACATCATAAAATCATGTCCAAACTCAAACCTCTCATCCTAGTTCCTCCGGACGAAACTTCAACTCATCACATTATCCATGTAATCGTGCATGTGAGTGTTGGTCATATTTTTTAAGGTAGTGATTAAACATGCATTATAGCATGTATATCTTCCAAACTAGGGAGTTCAAGTTTTTAAGTCATAGACCGTAATGACCAAGAATAATTAAAATCTGAGTCAAATGTCACTCTAACCAATTATCATAAACTACATGTCTTATGTAAAAGTGAAAGTGTCAAGGATAAAATCACTTATTAGTTAGTATTTTTGAATGGTATTGAAAGCTTTTTCTTTTTCTTTTCAAAGAATTTTATCAGTATATATGAAGTAATGTGTCATAAATTTGTATATTTTTTAAATAATTTGTAAAATATTTGCACAAATCATGTCAAATAGATATAATAAATTTCCAAATATTTTACAAATTATTTTTACAAATCAGTTTCAAATTCCCATAGTCACCCCGATAATATTATATAAAATATGTGAAAGTATGTGCTACGAATAAAGTATATATGTAATATATACGCACACACCATAAACTTAGCTTGTGCTATGTCTCATGGCACAAAGTGAAATGAAAGACATAGCTCGTACTAAGTATTAAATAGGAAGAACGATACAAGGAGGTGAAAACCTATACGACCCCCTAGACTTTAATTAGCCTAAATGTATGATTAAAGTACTAAGAGACTGGGTACAAAAGAATATAAGTAGAACAACTAATAGAATAGGAGCTCACCTTCCTATACTTAGGTTGAAAATAGCCTAAGTATGAAGAAGAAATGTAAGAAGAGGAAGGGTCGAGAAGATGACTCTAGATTCCTAAAGAGATGTACAGAAGTAGGGTCTGGGTTCCCCCTATACCAGGCTTTAAAATAGCCAAAGTAAGGAGTAGGTATCTGGAGAAGGGGGATCCTAATCTCTAAAAAATAGAATCAAGTGTTACTGAGTGAATGTAAAAAAGAATGCGAATATGCTAGTTGCTGTATGCTCCTGATCCAAATCCTCGTCTCCGCGTCTCCCAAGAGGCCTCGATCGTCGCGTGCTCGACCACAAAAGTCATGGATTAGATATATAATTAAAGAGATAATTAGCACTATACAATCACAATGACTAAACATAATGCATTGTTAATCACAACATAACATGATGACCTAAATAACATAAAAATTATTTAACTTAACATTAAAACATAATTAATCACAAAGAGAAAGCTGTGTCCCCAGCAATGGTGGCCATCTGACAAACCAAATTTAGACTATGTTAATACTGTGTAGTTGTATACGACCTAATGCAAGTCAGTCAGAACTGAGTAGAGATCTCTACAAGGAGTGGCTCGATTTAAATTTTTTTAACCTGGATAAGTCTGGGGTCGAACTCAGGGACAAAAGCTCTTGATCTTGATCAACTAAGGCATTAATATCAAGGCTAAGTGATCATTATATCAACTAGGTCAAATACACGCAAATGATACAAAATATGACTTATGAAACAAGATGTTCTTTTTAGTTTTGATTTTTATGCGTGTTAATTAATGACATTGTGCAACCACAATGAAAATAAATACAAACATGGATATATACAAACAATAATTATGTCCATAAATACTAGATAACTTAAGCAAGATGTTCAATAAAAAATCATGTTCCATTGATGTATTTAAATGAAGTGATCATAAGTTGGCGACACATATAATATGATGAATAGAATGTTTTGTATCTCTTCTATCTTCAATTAATTATTTTTGTTCTACAGATCAAATTAGAGGTGTAAATGTGCTATATTAAAGAGAATCAAATGAGCTTCACAATGAAATTTATTTTTGCATCAAATAGAATCAATATGCAAAAGATATATCATAAAATATCCAAGGGTATAACTGAAAGGAAAAATACTTAAAATATATATAAAATATATCAAACATATCCTCAAATGGCATTTTTGCAATTTAAAGAAGTTGCAAGGCTTTATATGCTAATATTGAATGCACACATGGACCTATGTGTAATATTCAATATCTAGCAGGGCTTTTGCACAATATTTCTTGCACGCCATGTGATGCACGTGCGGGTCTAGACTTGTTTGAAATTTGAAGAACCTTGTGGGTATCATATGTAATTGGCCCAATCCCTCACGCACTAGGAAAGCGCGCGGAGGGTCCGACTCTAGTTTGGTCTATCGCATGTGGCTTGGACCACATGGGTGACCCGAGTGTCTTTGGAGCAGGCTCGGTCCCACCGAGGCTCCTGGGTTGGCACTGAGGCTGGAGCTGTAGCTGACCACCAGATTGAAGACAATCTGACATTAACTGCTATCCTTGCTCCACCGTCTTCCTCCTCTATGCGTAGTGAATACTAAGCTCCAACGAGTCGCTGGAAGCTCCTATGTACGCTTCTTCGAGCTCTAAAGGTAGGAGAAGGTCCAAGGCTGGTTGGAGAAGACCCTGGATGAGAGAGAAAGGGTTGGGGTGATCGGATCATCGAGTCAATGTCCCTCGTTGGTGCTGGGACCTCTAGAATGGGGTCACCACGAAGACTCTGGCCATTGAAGATGCGCGTACCTGTGAAAATAGGAAATAACCAAGGCATGCTCATGCGAGTGAAGTGAGATGAAATGGACAACCTATGCGTGAAGGAGGTGATGGCCTAGATGGGTTCTTCCACGACTAGTTGAAGAAGAATGGATCGAGGCATATGAAGTACTGGAGGAAGAGAATCGATGTTAGACTTCCTGAGAGGATCGAGGAAACCCGGTGAAGTTTGGGCATGGATCTAAGTAAATGAAGGTGCATCTATACAAATGAGGAAAGAAATCAAAGAAAAGCAATAAAAATAAGACCTAAATTTACTAGTACTTGAAGATTAAGGTCTCCAACGGGTGTGGGAGGCTGGGCTGGCTCCAAGTGGACCTCCAGTCTTCGCTCGACCTGGACAACCTACCCTGGGAACTCGAACATCATCTTTGAGGATCTGTAGCATGGACAGAGGCCATGGGTCGACACCTGTCAGTTTGGTCATTGTCGCTCCTCCTCACTCCTCTATCATAGGAGGAGGGTGGCTGGGCCGCCACACGTGAAATGGTGGACAAGGTGTGAGGCGGCCAATAATCGAGTCTTTGAAGAGATGGAGTGGCTCCTGGTGTTTGTCAAGTCAAGATTCAACCTCCTCTATTGACCGCTGGTTGAATAAGAATGTATGTTATGTCATTGATGAGGATGAGGTGGTTAGGGCTTGGACGTGGAGTGGTTGGTTGGCGATAAGAGTGATCGGAGAGGTTACGGTAAAAGGGAGAAGACTGGCAGTTACCACTCGAGTCAACGCTGGGTGGAGCAATTGGGAGGAAGATGATGGATATGAGCCATTGGATAGAGTGGATCGAGGGGCTAAGAAATGGGCATTATTGGAGGGCTTTGATCGTTTTGATCTAAGTGATCGGAGGGCCATGAAGAGGTACATATGTGGATAAAGAGAGACTGCCAAATCAAGGAGGATCTGACGATCGAGAAAAAAGGCAGGTAGATGTGAAGGACCGGGCTACATGGCTTCTCAAAAGAGAGCCACATGACCCAATAGGAAAAAAAGAAAAACCAAAAATAGGTAGTAAAATTAAACTAAATATATAGATGCTCCAAACCAAAAAGTATCCAAAATAAAATTGTAGATCTTAAAAAGATATACAATTTTCATGTAGAACCCAAAGTCAAAATACATCATTTGTACATAAATATATTTTTGTAAATATTTTTAAGTAATTAAAAATACTTGTTTTGTTTTCTTTTGATTTTTGTCCTTTTGATTTATAAATAATATCAAAATAAAAATATATAATATTAACCTAATTTTAAGGGATTTTTAATATTAGGAAAACACAAAAAATAGAAGCACAATAATATGTTTATTTATGTATAAATATTTAGGATTAATTATATACATTGAATCTTATTGATTTTTTTAAGTAAGAGGGATAATAAATAATAAATATGATGATAAATTGTGGATTTATCAGGGGAGTCGACTTCTCTTGATCTCCATCTACACCCATGTTCTTATCTGCAAATTGGTGTAGTTTTAGTGTGATCATAAATGCTTCTATTAGTGAATGCATGCATACTAATGACAAAAGATTTGTTGTATTATTTTATATTTAGATGTGAAGAAAGCTAAAAATTTGAAGATGAAAGATGCAAAAAGATCACAATGATGATGAAGATAAACTAGATCTGCTAAAGCTACTATTGAGTTGAAAGCTATGAAGATAAATCTCCTGATAATCAAAGTTAAAGATGATAGGAAGATAAAGAAGAGTTCTGAATGTTTTGTAGTTTATGGAGATGATTGCATTGTAAACCTTGTGCATATGCATAACATCAACTCCATCTCAATTTAGTTCTCATAATTAATCAACCGATTTACTGTTTTTCTACTCGATTGATTTCTATCCAGCCGATTGATGATTTTTATCAGTTAACTAATCGCGTTGAATTATCATTTCAATGGTCAATTGACCAATACTAACCTTTGACCAACTCACCGGTCGACTAGCCCTTCTAACTAGCCGACTAAGCCATGTAGTTCAAACAACTGAAACATTTTTTAGTCGACTATTTTTGATGTGACCACTTGACTTGATTGATAATGTTTACTAAATCTAATGGGTGCATACCTTTATATTTAAACGTCGGGTAACTATCACAAACAACCATCTTATGTTCCTATTTAAGGAGACATAAGGCCTTTCATTTCATTCAGTCTTCCTATACAATGCACTCTCATTCTATACACTCTCGCATACATTCAAAGTTCTAAAAAGAGTCTCTTATTGTACTCAACTCCACTCCTTATGAGAAAAGAAGAAGAAGAATAAGAAGTCTTGCGCATTTGTGCTCCATCACATCGATCTTATGCAATTATGATATGTATGTACAATTCTATTATACCTCATACTGCATCGCATATTTTATTAAGGTTATGAGGATTTTTAGTTTCAATGCAACTGTAAGGGATGTGCTTAGGTGCCAAATTCCCTCTTCCTTAAGAAGGAGAAGTTTGATACCAACAGTTTGTAGTTTTGTTGTACTAAGGAGGAGCTGCCCTTTTAAAAGTAGCTTATTATTTGAAAGGGACCGAGGATTCGATCAATTGAAATACTAAGTTGGAAAAATTCTGATCAAGGATTTATCCAATTTGGGTTTCCTTGTAAAAATACATGTAAAAATACATGTGTAATATGTGGTTTATTCTTTATCTCTTTCATTGCATAGAATCACGCATGTGTTATTGTTTATTTCTTGATCAGTATGGGAAATTAATCGATGGATACCCTTCTGTAAACAAGTTTGGATTATCATTTCGTATCAGAGCATGGCTATCACTGAAGTTGTTACAAATTCAAGTGCAATGACCTATAACATGTATCGAATTGCGAAGGAAATTCCACAATCCAATCACCATTCTTCAATGCTACCAACTTCTCACAATGGAGACAGAGATGATGGTCTTCTGCACTGAAAGATAAAGATGAAGGATACATTGATGTAGAGATGAAGCAAATGCCTCTAATATCAATGGCAATCAATGCCTTACACTATGCTACCTATGAAACTGAGTTCGATCGGGTATCTCATATGAAACCGCTCATGATATCAAAGACTCCATATCACTCATGAAGGTGTGAGCAGAGTGAAATAATCTTGATTCCATAAGCGTACATGAGAGTATGAGATGATTTCAAATGCATAAGGCAAAAAGCATCAAGGACGTGAGTGTCTGATAAACAAATAATGTAAATAAATTTTAGAATATTGGACAAATATTTCTATCTTTAGAGGTATAGCTAAGGTGTTGCACTCACTCTCATCCAGATGGTAACACAATGCAACAAAAATCGAGGACTCTGCCTATGACTCTTAATGACTTGCTAGGTAATCCTCTTGCCTATGAGATTAATCTCAATACGGGAATGAGGAGGAAGAAGATCCCAAGAAGAAACCTTTGGCGTTTAAGTATGACCATTCAAAGGATGACTCCGATGCTGCGGAAGGCATGGATATTGCAATAACCACTCACAATTTAAGGACTTCCTCAAGAACAAGAATGTTGGACTCACCAACAAGAGAAGTGATGTCAAAGTGGAAGAGTCCAAGTGTTTCAAGTGCAAGAAGCCATGACACATCAAGAAGAATCATCCGATGCAGAAGAAGAAATTCAAAACATTCAAGAAGAGGGCATTCAAAGCCAAATGGGATGACACTACATATGACCAAGAGATAGTGATAATGATAAAGAAAATGAAAGCGCTTGCTTTGAATTAGTAATAGTAGGCATCACGAGTTTGACAATAAAGATGAAGGCATGTCTTTTAATGAGCCTTATAAAGTTTCTTAAGATTTTTCTTTATAAGTAAAGCAACACGAAAAGGAAATATATAAGTTAAAGAAGATTACGAAGATCTAGTTAAAGAAAAGAGTTCTTTGTAAACTAACTTATATGTTTTTTAAAAAAGAATGAATATCTTAAAAGGATCTTTTAAAACTAAGAATATATTATCTAATTTAGAAGATGAGAACACAAAGTTTAAAGACAAATTTTTCATTAAATAAAAAAGTTTGTTCTGCTTCATCTAGTTCTAAATCTTTCAAGAAGAAGAAGAAAAATTCATTTATCCTATTACCTACGACTAAATTACAAGATAACACTTAAGGATCCAAAATACAAAGGGTATTAGTGACTACACTTACATATACAGTAATCCACAAGACCAAGTAAAATGTGATTTCGAATAACCCGTTACATCATCAGAGATGAAATCCCACAATAGTAAATTAGAGCATCTAATTTAAGAGAGACATATGGATACAACCACCAAGGAGATACAATGATATATGTCCATCTTCGCTAAGAGTACTAGGTGGATTCTTAACATTTATGTTTAGTTAATTCATACCTAGGATAAATTAGGCTATGAACTCTCAGTTCTTATCTTCTAGGATGAGTCTTAAAATGAAAAAGAAAAAGTTGGAGCTTGAAAGATAAAATGAAGAGCTTTTGTTTCATATCAAGACATTATTTGGTATCTATCACACTTCTTTCAAGAATAATTATAAGAGTATAATCTTCACTCATTGATAATGTCAAAAAGTGGGAGAAGTATATTGTTTTTCAATGCTTTTGAAAAGGGGAGGAGGATTTTCGCACACACCACACTTCATATCTTTTGCTAAACACTCATCCATCATCAAATAGGGGAAGATATTTAGAAACTACATGCATTGATGCATTGTTTTAATGACGACAAAAGCTCTGTTACAATGTATTGTATTTTAGATGTGAATCAAGATAAGGAATTGATGGTGAATGATGCAAAAAGACCGCGATGCCAACATTCGATTAGATCTGCAAAAGCTGCGATCATGCTGAAAGCTATGAAGATAGAGCTTGTGATGACCAAAGCTTTGGATAATATTCATATAAAGAAGAGTTCTGAGTGTTTATATTGTATTGAGAGAGTTGCATTGCAAATCTTATGGATATGCATAACATCAACTCTAGCTCAATTTACATCTCATAATCAATCCACTGACTGATTAGTTTTCCTGTCAACTTATGATTTTGATTGGTCAACTAATTATATTGTATAATCGTTTCAATGATCAATTGACCAATGCCAACCATTGGCTAACTCTCCAAACTGGCCCTTCTAACCAACTAATTGAGCCATGTGGTTCAGACGACAAAGATATTTTATGTAGACTAAATTAGCATGACCACTCAACTCGAATGGCATGCATCCTTTTATATTTATACGTCAGGTAACTTCCACAAATGAACCTTTTATGTTCCCATTTAAGGAGACTTAAGGCCTTCCATTCCATCCTTGCTACACAATTTACTCTCATTCTCTACTCTCTCTACACACATTCTGAGTGCTAAAGAGTTTTTTATTGTACTCAACTCCATTCTTTACGGGAGAAGAGGAATAAGAAGAAGTTTTGTGTATTTACGCTTCATGACATCAACCTTGCACAACTATTACTTATAAGATTGTTTCTATTATACCTCATATTGCATTACATATTTTATAGAGGTTGTGCAAATTTTTAGTTCACGTATTACTGCATATAATGCTCAAGTGTGAGAGGCCCTCGGCCAGTTTGGATGAGAAGTCTAACTAGACGAAGCCATGATTTTGGGCATTTGGGGGGGGGGGGGGGGGAGGTGTGCGCTAAATAGAATAGAGAGACATTTTCTTTGTTCTATTCTAGATGGCATGCATCCTTTTAACTAAACTTGTGCCATTTCTCTTCTTTTTAATTAACATAGGTTATATTGCATATGATCATATTTCATTATATATAATATCTTGGTGCATGTTCTACTACAAATGACTACGAATAACAAGAATATTCATTAACATTTCTTTCGATGTTAAATTATAACAAAGAATATTATTTGTTGTAAAATTAAATTATCTTCTTATAATTTGCAACAAATATCAAATACATTGCTAAAGGTTTACAGCGATGATGTATCCCTTGACATTTTCATTAAAAATATGTACTTCTCATTGCTAATTTAGCAACGGTAAAAATAAAAAATCAATGGATAATCACTGCTATATGATTCAATGATATGATATAGTAAAAAATGATAATCCTTGAAATTTAAAAAATCAAGCATAATTTTGAAATAAATAACTAACATTGTTATACATTTATTTATGAATGATATTTTGATAAATATTAACTTTTCATTGTCATCGATCAAATTTGTTGCAGTATGAAAATTTATAGTGAAATCGTATACATGGATTGGTTGTACCGTTTTATCATATTTTGATTTTTCAATAAAATTTTCAACATGATGATTGAATTGACATCACTCACAATTCATTTATCTACAAATGATAAAAAAATAATATTGATATCAATAAGTTGGAATATACTCACGTATTAATATCTCGAGGAAAAAAATGAAAGGAATGAAGCCCTTGATTTTTTTGTGCACCTAACCTCTTGAAGTCTTCCTACTCATATGCAAACTCCAAAAAAATCGAGGAAGGAGAGAATGGTGGTGTGGGAGAGATAAAGAGTTCATTACCTATTTATAATATGTGATTAATCAATTCCTTTTTTACTATATAATATAGAACGCAATAACATACAATTAACGAGGAAGCCAATCTCCCCTAAAATTTGGGGAGAGTTAAATTGCGGAAGTGATTTTCCCTTAAAATAGGGGAGACTTGAGGAACATGAGGAGGCTGGCCCCCCTCCTGATCCCCCTCCCCTTGCCACTACGTTTGACACTAGCGGTTTCTACTATTGTTGTACTTATGAGAAGTTGTCCTTATTTAAAGCAGCTGTCAGTGTAAAATAGACCTGGCAAAGTGTGGGCCAGGTCGGGCCATGGGCCGGGCCGAACGGACAACAACAACAACAACAAAGCCTTTTCCCACAATTAAGTAGGGTCGGCTACATGGATTCTTCGCCTCCATTCAGATCTATCTTGGGTCAATCCCGGGCTTATATCCACAAAACAAAGATCCCTTCGTATGGTCTCTTTCCAACACTTCTTGGGCCGTCCCCGCCCTCTCTTAGCCGGCTCAACATCCCAACACTCGCATCTCCTAACTGGTGCATCAGCTGATCTTCTTTGCAAATGACCAAACCATCTTAAGCGGTTTTCTCGCATCTTATCCTCGATCGGAGCAACACCAACTTTCTTTCTGATTGCATCATTCCGAATCCGATCTTTACGTGTGTGTCCACACATCCACCTTAGCATTTTCGAACGGACTGACATTCTAAAACCCCTTGTACAAGGCCCGACCTGACTTGGTCCACGTGCCATATTTCAAGGTCCAATCCCGACCTGGATCTGGGCCGGCCCGGCCCATGGGCCGAATGTAAAGTATTTTTTATTAGTTTTTAATCAAAATTATGGAGATAATTAAGTTTTTTTATCATATCTAATCTTCCTAAATTCAAGTAATCATAATATGTGTTAAAATTGATTCCTTGTTATTTTATTAAGATATATTTACAAGGTCAAGGCCACTAAGATGGTTATTCTAATCATTAAGAATTTAAGAAGCAAGAACCGGCAAAACTAGCAGTCTATTTTTTATTTTTTATTTTAATTTTGAAATCGACTGATGTCTTTTCTGTCCTAAAAGATATGTGTCATACAGAAAACTACATTTTTAAAATTCCAATCTTGACAAAATATCATCTTTTGCAAGTCAACCTACGATCATATTTTGTTCTGAATAAAACTTGACTTTGAAATTAACTCATGAGTATTAGTTAGTTAATTAATTATACCAACACAACATCCAAAAAGTCATCATAAACAAATATACTTTATGATGTCGTGGGATCTCGTATAATTATCTATTTCTAGGACAAAGATCTCTTTATTTTATACCAATGGTAGATGTTATATATTCTAATTTTCTATCATTTTTATAGTCTTGTTCATTTTATTTCTTTATTTTATTTTATACCAATGCATCTAGTTCATGAATGCCAACCTTTTCTGATCATTTTTATAGTCTTGTTAACTTTCTTAATCTCTTTTATACTCTATTTTTCATATTAGGTATCCATTGGCTGTCATGAACCTTTATATCTCCAATGGAGTTCCAATTTCTTTATATGAAGTGGCATGCCACTTAATGAATTCACTAAGATTATAGGATGAAATATTCTCTTTTGAGTACAGGAAGGGTGCACTTGCTATGAATAACTTCAAGAAATTGATACTTGTGCATGGTGATTCATTATTTTTTTCCCATTTGTGAAACCTTAGTGAATAATTATATCGGTAAATACCGACAACTGATCATTTTTGTGAGTTTTAGAAAGCAAAATATCTTAATTTTTTCGTGCTTTTGAAATTGGTTATGCACCTACATCCAAACTCTTACGAAAGAAGAGCAAGATTGACAACTTATGGAGTTCGGATCTGATGCTAGCTACTTAAAATGCTTAAGCACAAGTGCTCGAGTGACAATCCTCTAATCCTATAATTAACTCTAAGTTTTACTGGATTTTGAGACTATATACGAGGAAGGATAAGAAGGAAGATGATTGAAGAAAGAAGACAGAGTGTCGGTGAAAGGTGGAGAGTGAGAGTCGGCAGCTCGACATACCACTTGACGACATTGGAGAAGCAAGAGGAAGAAAGGGGGTGTCATTGTTGGGTTCGTAGTCGGATTTGTGAAGAAGGGTGCTAATGTCACCTCCCCCATGAGTCCTATCTCAACCATTGGAATTACCACGATACCACGCTCCCACCCCAAGCATAGACACAGCGGTGATGACGTGGCGAATCATGTGTAGTCCAACTAGGCACCTCGAGGAGGACGAGGGTGATGAGGTTGGGAACAATGTCGGGGGTGACTGGTAGCCCTTAGTCAAGGTCTTATTTAGGGTTAAGGCTCGCAGGCGAGGAGAAGCCATTGGATTTTGACATGAAGGGGTTTGAGGAAGGACTCTCGATAATGCATGAAGAGGTGCGATCATGGTAGGAGGGGCTAATGCGTGGCGTTCATAATACACAAGGTGCAAATGGGATTATTTTTATAACATAATGGATGGTACTAGTTGTAAAATTGATATATTTTGAAGGATAAAAATAAAAAACCTTAT
Organism: Ottelia alismoides; assembly: GCA_037367405.1. NCBI lineage: Eukaryota > Viridiplantae > Streptophyta > Magnoliopsida > Alismatales > Hydrocharitaceae > Ottelia > Ottelia alismoides. Next base: position 451,978 of record JAZKJV010010457.1, read on the forward strand.
CAACTCTCTTCGAAGTTAACATAGATACACACAACAAACACGATGGCATAAATGTTAATGGCTCGAGTCAAGAAGGTAAAAGCACAAGTGTTATGAAAAAGACATGAGCACGAGTGCATCTGCAAAAGTTCGAAAGCACGTGTAAAAATCCATTTTTTCTTAAGCAACATGTCCTGTGAACATGGATAGCCAGGTTATTTTTCTGCAGACATCAATATCTGTTCTTGGCTTCTTTGGTGGATATGAAAACTATACATCTGTTTGAACTTGTCTATCTCCATTATATGCATGTAGACGACTAACACTGACCATCAAAAGGATGCTTCACAACTTTGAATAGTGTCATGAAAGTAAAACATACAGCAAAACAGAGTAAATCTCTCCAATTGGCAATTACTACCTAAGAATAGTTACTCATTTTACTCAGAAAGGTTGCCATTTTAGACGCGGGATTTAACTTTCACAATCTTTAAAACATGGGTTAACATTAAAAAAGCTGCTCCTCGAAAAAAAAAAACAAGATCAAGTTAATGTCCGTCATTTTTTTTCTTAACATTTGTTAGAATTCAAGCAAACCAATCTCTTGTAGCATGTCCTTGATGCAACACCAAACCTAGGCAAATGAATATTGTACTGCAAAAATATACAAACGACGTAACGACACGACTCAACAAGCATGGACGAAGCCAAGGAGGGGCGGAACCAGGAATTTTATCAGGGGAGGACCAAGTATACATCTATCATGTATAAGTAAAAAATGAAAATAAATGTATTTTCAAATTATATTTTTTAAGTAGAGTTAACAATTCCAAATGTGATTTTAAAATTTGATAAACTTACCATGTCAGTGTTATTTGAATTTCACAATAAGGTATAAACTATTTTTTCCAAGTGTGATTTTTAATAGTTTTAGTTAAAAAATTTCAAATTTAAAAAGAAGCCACAAAATTTATTTCATTTACAAAGAGAATTAAAAATAATGGGAGAGACAAATGAGTCCCAATCTTATTTTATATCAATTTATGCTTATAATATTAATGTATTAAAAGTGAGTAGAAATATTTTTTTTAATAAAGAAAGGATGGAATTAAATTTTTAAGCAAAAGAAAAAAATGGAGAGATGTAAGGTGAGTAGAGCTATTTTTTTAACAAAAAAGTGCACTAACAAGACTCAAACTCTAGTTCCATAAGTGGAAGATGCAATGCTTTACCAACAAGCCACTATGCATTTAAAGATAACAAACGAAATTGTTATTTGTATATTGAAACTTGGAGCATGGGCCATACCAAAAATTAACAACATTATATAAGTGAAATGGAATAATTAAGGGGGATGGGGGACATGCCCCCCCCAAAAGTATAGTAGTTCCGCTTCTAACTTCTAATACAAAAACTATTTTGACTTATATCATATCAGATCTAAAAAATACTAAAGAACTTTCATAGCAAATCATAACATTTTTAAAAAATATAAAAATAAATATTTGAATGACAAAATTACCAAAAACTCATTGCATTGAAATTAAACTGGGACACAAATAGCTCTTCATATAAAAATTGCAAATGTAAGCAGTCATTCCTCTTCTTGTAATATAGAATAGCTCCTGAAAGAAAAAAATGTGTTATATTTTTTTATAATATTTAAAAAATAAAAGAGATTAAAAATACCTTTAGCTTGAACTATTTAAAACGCACTCTCCTTGACTTTGAATCATATTCATCAATAACTGATTTCATTGAAATGTTTTTGGCAACTTCTTTCTCAATGTAAATTAATAAATAATTTCTAAGAAAATCATCTTCCATCTTGTTACGAAGCCTACATCTAATAATTTTCATTGATGAAAATGCTCTTTCATATGTTGCAGCGGAGACGGGAAGAGTCAAAATAAACTGAATCAATCGATCAACCAGATAATATATACTTGATTTACAAGTTTGTGCTAATTTCTAACAAATATCAACAAGATCAGAAGAACTTTTAAGAAGTGGATGAGTGTCAAAATCTGATTTATAATGTAATAGTTATTTTTCTAGCAACAATATCTGCTGGATAGAACTCTCCTGCTAATTTGCAAATATCAGTATTGTTGAATGATTTGTAATTGTCTCTGGGATCTAAAGCTGCACTAAATATAAGAAGCTTGGTGGAATTTTCATTAAAGCGGCTATTATGTTCTGATAATCGAGAATCTATTGCAGCTGTAAATATATCCACTCGATAATGATGAAGCAGTGTAACTTTAGTTACTTGACCATGCGACCTAATTCGGCTTGTAGAATAGAAAGAGCTTTCGTCTGGAACTTTAATATTTATTCTTTGAGAAAATACAAAGTTTTAAAAAATAGTGCATCCCAAGTTTCCAACCATTTTCTCTTAACTTTTGAAGATGTTCTTTGGTGGATGAGACAAGCTGTAAAGCATTGAAAATATCTATATTTTTCCATTGAATAACTTGGCATAAATCTTCTGTTATTCCCAAAATTGCTTCCATAATATGCATGATGAGAATAAATTCAAAAGAAGTTGCATCTTCATATTATTCATCTGCTTCTGCACGTTGTTGATAATTATCACCTCCATCAATGATGGTTAAAAGTACCTTGCAAATTACACTATACATTTTGATAAAACTGCAGATAGATCTATAATGAGAACTTCATCGAGTTTCACATGGACGTTGTAGTGTACCCATCTGATTATGTCTCGTACCAGATTGAATTTCATTCGTTGATAATAAATAAGCAATATCATCCACATGAGCAGCTTGTAGTTCACCATGTCGTTTAGATTATGCATTGACAATGTTGACTATACTACCCAACTTGTTAAAAAACATATGAATGGGAATCACCTCCCTTGAAGCAGTTACAAAGGCTAGTTGAAGACGATGAGCCAAACAATGCATATAATAAGTATATTGGTTTTCATTCATGATCAAGGCTTGCAATGCATTCCATTCTCCACGCATATTACTAGCTCCATCATATCCTTGACCTTAATTTTTCTATAATCAAGATTATTTTGTAAAAGAACTACAAATAATCTACTTTTTAATGTGATTGCTCTTGTATTTGGTACATGGACCAAGTCAAAAAATCTCTCACGTAAATAACCACTTCTATCAACAAATCTAAGAACAATAGCCATTTGTTCTCTCTTTTCTTCATCTCTAGCTTCGTCAATTATCACAAAAAATGCATCATCTGCAATCTCTTCACGAATAACATTTCTTACTTTACCAGCTATAATTTGAAGAATCTCTTTTTGAACATCTGGTGACGTATATTTAATATTTTCCGAAGCTTTTCCGAAGCATTTTCTAATACAACTTTTTCTACTTCTTCATTATAAGATGCTACAAATTTCATTAACTCAATAAAATTTCCACGATTGGAAGAACTTGATGCCTCTGAATGCACATGCTTGGAATGATAGCAAACGAACAACATCAATTGTAGTCCTTAAGCATAATCTATTTGCTTGAATTTGCTTGACATCTTGTTTGGATGACATGTTCAATATATTGTGCTTTATTCATAAAATTTCTTCTACTTTCTTCTGCCAAATTATGTGTAGAACCACTACTTCCTATATGACTCAATAAAGAGCAATCTTTTCCATTGTTAACTTTCTTCCAGTTTCGGAATCCATCAACAACAAAGATATCTATGCCTTGCTTTAAATTGAGCTTAACCGAAAAAAGATAGCAAGGAAAGCAAAATGCAACATCTTTGGAAGATGAATACTCTAACCATGAATGTTGTCTAAACCAAGATTCCTGAAATATTCGACGATGTTTCTCATTGTTATTATACGAATAGTTTGTCATATTTTACTGGTAAGGTCTAAATTTAATAAGTACGCATTATTTCTTCTCTCTTATCATGTGGATACTCCCATATCATTTGACATAGCCCAGGATCTCTTTCTAATGAACCATCAACAGATATATATATATATACACATATGTCAACTCATGATTTTTTTGAAGGAGGAAGTCTCTCTTCTTCAGGATTTTGAGAAGGTAATACACTTTCTTTACTACTACGTTCATTCGTCGACTTTGCAAATAAGCTGTAATGGACCTCTTTGACATTGTTGATCTAAAAGCATCAAATTAAATATAATATTTTAAATTTAATCTAGAAAGAAAAAATGTAATTGGTATACCCAACAATTCTATCATTATATCAATTAAAAATGAAGAATAAATTTAAAATATATTCAATAATATTGATACCTGCGCTTCTAGTGAGTAATAAGTGAAGATTGGATCAAATCAATATAAGCAGAGGACGAGCTTGAGATGGTGTCAAAGAGACTATGTTGTTGAACCTATGAAGGGGAAGATGCCAACTGCCAAGATGATAAATATATTATTTTGAAAATTGAAAAACTAAAGTCCCACTAATATCATAAATACATCCCGCTAACATCATAACTAGTTAGATAACATGCTTAAGTTTATTTCACCGTTTCATGGAATAAACATTTTAAATATTGATGACTATGTGTTATGATACTACAATAAGACCCTAAAGTTCATATTTTTAGACATCCTTTCGCGATGAACTCCAAACTTAGTCATTCTTACCTCCACACCATTTGGACATGGGTATATCACACAACATGCAATTTTATAGAACAAAAATAGTATGTTTATTTTATTGGATATTTACACCCATAACCTTGAGTAATTTCCGTAATTACTCCATGAACCCTCAATAATTACGAATTACATACAAGACCTTGAGTAATGCTTAACTCTTACACCCATAACCCTGTGTTAACTCCCGTCCAATTTTTCGTTATTTATGATTGTATCCATTAAGTATTTATATTGTATACCCTTGACTTTCCATTATTTACAAATGAACTTCCCCTTCATCATCAAGCAGAACCCACCTCCTCCTCCAGGAAGCCTCAACTGCCAACCCTCTCAATCGGAAACCCCTGCCTCCGCCTGCAAGCCCCGGGACGAGCCCCCTCGTCACCCCGCAAGTCCCTGGTCGGAGAGCACTCCCCCAGGTTGGATCGGAGCATCCAGCTCCTCTACACCCCCACAACCGCTTGCCCAGGTCGAGGCCCTCCTCCCCGACGGCCCGCAACCCCTGGTTGGAGAGCAGTCACTCCCCCTGCCCCCTCCCCACCACCACCTTACGCACAGTGCAAGTTGACTGACAAGACGATGCTGACACGACCATTGTCTTTGGCTTTGTGATCATCGTCCTCCTTCCTCTTGCCCTTGGTCATTCATCCTACCATAATGTGCGAGGTTCATGTGAATATATATGTCATACAAAACGGTAGTTTATGGGTAATAAGACTATCGTAACATATGGAATAACATAATTTGCGTGTAGAACAAGTTGTCTACTGCAGGATTGAGTGATGGACAAATTAATATCGAAAGAACAACACAGATGTCGTCTAAACTTTCATGGGAAAAAAAATAATATGTGGATACTAAGAAGCAAATACCTAAAAGGGAAGATGACAGAGTGGAATCGAAGGGGAAAGATTTAAAAATATGTTGACATAAACTTGGACTAACCATGATGGTTTCAAACTTATGACTCTGTCTTCCTCCTCTACAACTTTGGCGTTGAAGGATCCTATATAATCCCTCAGATTCTGGAAGACCGAATTCCTGGAAGGAGCAACTTTTTCTTATTCCGCATAATTATGGGCGAGTAATACCTATTCTTATTCTAGATTTTGGAAAGTGTGCATTATACCAAAATAGGAGTTGCGTTTTCCCATCGGGAGTGTCCTGCTTATATTCCTCTTAGATTGCCCTGTAAACTAATGCGAACACGACCAATGCCAATAAATGCCTTGATTTATGGGCTTAGGGTAAGCACTGCCTCTTTATCAATCAGTGTCAATGCAAAATTAAACTTCGGTGATCGGATTTGAAGGTTATAGTGTTACTAAAAAATAGGATGTAGAGGCCGTTGAGGGAAATCTGAACTTTGATTTTTTTTGGGGGGGGGGGGGCGAATATTGTAACCTCCCAATGCTCCTAGAATTAAGGAGGGGAGGTGCGAGAAAACGGGGAGGCCTGGCCCCTCCCTCAGTCACTGTCACCAAGCGACAACCAAAAAACTATATGATCTTGATGGTATGACAACATGACCAGTAGATCAAGTACAAATTTCGAAGCAACGCTACCAAAAAAGTAAAAGATTCCCAAAACATTTCACATTCGGCGAAATTCCACAAACAACGCAATTTGCAAGAACTTGCCCAAACACGCAAGACACGTTTGGCTGGGAGAATAGATATTCATGTTCGTACACGGTGTTTCCCTAAAAACAAACATGCTCAAAGAATTAACACTGAACTTTTCAGGCCCACTACTGAAATAATTACTAAACATAATTCACCTGCAAATGCAAATGGTTATTCTTCTGTTCAAATGAATTTACAACTATTCCATGCCAACCATTTGATGTCTAAAAATGATCCTCTCCTGTACGTCTTTATAGACTAAACTCATCTCGAAAAAATAATCAAAGTGGCTCCCTTGTAACAAATTGCATTTTCAGAAGGGAAAAAAACATGGGGAAAACAAAATTGGGAAAAAATCAAGTTACAAAAGCAGGCAGATGGTCGGCCAACCGGCACATGCAAAAACTGAATCAAGATAGGCTGGCCCTCGATCAAACCTGAAGCAGATATCCTTGCACTGCATCATACACTTCTCTGCAAATAGAAATCTATTTTGCGGGGATAAGCGCGTCTCACAGGTTCTCCCTCCTACATCCATGTTATCTGCCACCAACTACTGAAATACCTTCTTCAATCTAGTCAGTGCATTGTTTGCAGTCTTGTTCGTTGGTTCTAGAACAAGTGCATACTGGAAGTCTGCAAAAGAGTTTAAATAACAGAGTTAGATTTCTATGGTTCGTCAATTCTAAGATATGAGCAAAGGTGGGAAATGACCATCAATTGCTTCTTGATAGTAGCCCATCATCTCCGAGCAGTTCCTCTTCGCAAGTACGCTTTAATATTCTGAGAAAGAAAAAAAAAAAGAGAGCTTGCCTATCAGTACTTAAACCTGCGGAATCCATGGCATTGTTAGTGATGTTTTTTTGTTTAGACTATTTCATTGTAACCCTCAGCTGGGTACTTGTGTATTTTCCCGGTTATGAGCTCTCTAGGATTCCGTCCTATATAAAGACCCCTAGACCTCTTGAATAAATCACTTAATTGTGTTCTTCCATCTTTTGCACATGGTATCAGAGCAGCGGTTCAGGACCAGTGTTCAGACCTAAATCCCGCCACCACCACCAGCCCTCGTCCCTCCACATCCCTTGCACGAGCTCTCTCAGCGGCTAGGGCTCCGTGCAAGGTCTCGCTCCGTGCGCAGACCTCCAGCCAGCCCCAGGCGGAGCTGCCAAGGCTCCTGCAACCTCTTTCTCGGCATGCAACAGCCCCGATAGGAGCTTTTGGCCCCCTAGGGCTCGACCACCCCTCCTCAAGACCATCAAGGCCCCCAGCAGCGGCTGAAAGGCAGCCAAAAACCATCAGCTTCTGCCGCAGGCCCTTCTCGGGTCCTGCTAGGGCATATTCAGCCCCCAGTGGTGGCCTGGGCTACTGATTGAGGGTCCAGCAACAACCGCAGGAGGTTCCAGCCACTGCCAGTCCCTGTTTGGGTCCCGCTAGAGCGTTACCTGCCCCCAGCGGTACCTTGGACTTCCACATGAGGGCCCAGCAACCTCTGCCAGGAGGTTCCAGCCGCTGTGGGCCTCCATTTGGGTTCCGATAAGTCCTCACCAGCCCCAGCAGGCTTCTTTGTGTCCTGTTAAGGCTAATTGGCTACTTCAGGTAGTCGCCAAGTCGGATTTGTGGCATATGAGCCATAATTTACTGCTACAGAGGCCCAACAAGGGTCTGAAACGGTGACTTCGGTCACCTATATGCTTGATTAAAACAACAAATTCTTTCTAGGTCACTTTTTCTTGACCTGCGCGATCACCATGGCGTCCACCGAGACCAAGCTTGTATACCTGACTTCTAATGTGATGGTATAGGGCACTTCTATCAAATTGAAAGGCTCCGAGAACTATGTGCTGTGGTCTTGATCCTTCAAGCTGTTCATTGGTGGTTAGCGCAAGAACTATGTTCTTACCAAGGTTCTGCCCAAGAAGACGGACAAGGACTGCGATACTCGGTATGTTGATAAGTGCCAGGTTATCACTTGGATGACCAACAACAATGATCCAAATATTGCGGCTAATCTCTTCTATAAGGATACTGCAAAAGCGATGTGGAGAATCTTGAGCATACATACTCCCAGAAGACAATCCAAATCCCGGCTCTCAGATATATACACACGGATCTGGTCTGCTACATAGGGAGATTCGACTCTTGTCAAGTACTACATGCTGCTCACGAGCATGATTGAAGAGCTCCTCATTTTTCAGCAAGCATTTTGTGATCAACATGTGGGAGAGTGTGCTGAATGGCATGTCTATCGATTTCTTTATGGACTGCATCCATGACACAAACATGTGAAGGACCGGTTCTAACGACAGATATACTGCCCTATTGGAGTATGCGTCATTCATATAGATGGGTAAATGGATCTCTCCAGGACCCATTTCCCCATCCAGTTGTTTAGTCCCACATCTACCAGTTGTGGGATGTGGAGACTCGGTGGGGGCTATATAAGAAGCCCCTCACCCCCGTATCCAGTGAGAAAGTTCAATGAACACATAGGCCCTTTGAGGCATTCTCCCGTGGTTTCATCCCGCTCCTTAGGGAGTAGAGTTTCAAGTTAAAATCCTGCTGTTCATATTCTTTATCTTTATTTCTGATACGCTTCCACATTCCTATTTTCTAATACAGTATCAGAGCGGGTCGATTCTCGAGAATTTTATGTTCGTTATTTTTTGTTCGAGATCCGAGCTTCAATTTTAGAGTTTCTATTGAAGCCCTAATTAAGTTCTTGAGGATTATTTTGAAGATTTATTGTTATATTCAAGATCTGCGCATCATCTTCCCTGCAACGAGGCATTAAGCTATCCTTCCAGATTGCCGTAAATCTAGGTTTTTCAAACGGAAACCCCAGTTTTGTTCAAAGGCGGCGCAACCCATGCACGCAGTCGCACAGGTTGGCGGCGGAGCTCCAGTTAGACCTCCAGCCGCACCTCCTCTCCGATCGGTCCAGGCCCAAAGCCACACAGGAAGCGGAATCCCTAGCCGCACAGGCGGTGTAGAATCTTCTTCCAAGCGAAGACTACCCTTCGCCCTTCAACCTTCAGGCGATATCCATCTTCGCGCACCTCCTCCCTGTACGCAGGCACAACACACGATGACTCCAGACGGAGACCTACCCCCTCGCGCCTCCAGGTGATAGGCGGCAACTCTTCCAGGTGGCACTAGTGTCGCCTCCTGTCAAGCGATAAGGCCACATCTCCATCGTGCCGCGAGGCATGACACTCCATCTTCGCGAGGCCGCTAGGCAGCATCCGCTCAGATCCACTCCCCCTACCGGAGCCGCCTCTCCTTCTTCCTCCTTAACGACGGGGGCTCCACCGCACTGGAGCAGCCCCATCTCACAGATCATCTCCACCAGACGGAGGGCTCCTCCTTCGCGCAGGTCATCTCGCCCTGATCGTGACTTCTAGGCCACTGCCTTCAAGCCAATCCCCAGCCCTGCTTGACAGTGCTCGTGACTGCCTGGAGGTAGTTTCCTTATCCAGATCTTTGACGACGCAATTCCTTTCTTGCGGAGGTGGTGCCCTTATCTCCCTCCAAGCGGCGGCGACTCCACGCGTAGGCAATTATTCAAGGAGAGGATTCCATCGGGAACCCTGAAAGATGCGTGAATAGCAAGGGATCGATACCCCTTCATTTAAATGAATGAGTGGGCCAATGTTAAGCAACCCAGAATAAAAAATAATAATATTAGAACGCGGTTTTAGGTCCAAGATGGGTCGTTCTTTAAAAAAAATCTGCTACTATGAAGGTCCATGTGGATCATATTTTGTTAAAAAAAAGAGAGATATAAGCCCAAATTTGGGCCAAGAGTTCAAAAAAAAGGAAGAGAGAGGTCAAAAAACTTATTTGGTTTCTTCTTCCCATTATCTTGTCTTCTCCCAAACTTTGTCGATGTCTCTGTTTTCCGATAAGTATGGAAGAAAGGGGGAGTATCGTGTAGAGTCATAGGTCTGTTCCAGATTCAGATGTCAGATTCCAGACTAGCTAGTTGTTAAGACTCTACAATTGTCAGATATTCAGGTTCGATGTCAGATTGGTTCCGAGTCTTCAGTTTCAGACACGCACATGTTGGGTCTTCTATCAGATGTGCACATGTTTGCCATTATTGTTTGCGATCCCCATCTTTTCTGGACGGCTCAGGATTTTCATGTGTTCCATAGGGACTCCATAGTAGAGATCCCATTCCCTATGACATGTGGACTAGGGTTTTCATGTGATTTCATAGGGACTCCAGAGTAGAGAAACTATTCTTTGAGCCAATATGGGAGAGACCCAGTTCTCCGACGAGAAGACTATTCAGACTCCATTCTCCAACGACCGAGGACTCAGACGAGGATGTTTTCCACGGCTTTTCCAGTTCGGTCCTTCAGAGATGGAGCAATTGTCCACATGATCTAGTCTTTTACATGTGAGGGCCAGAGTACTCCGTCTAGAGACTCATTTTCAGTTGCAGTGAGTCTGACATGCGCAATACATAGCACATACTCTCCTACGAGGAGATTCAGTTGACTCACACTCCAACCCATTCATCCTCCTCACCTGCACGACATGAGAAGCGACATCCTCGACAGTAGCTGACAGTTGTGCACGTTGAATTGATATTGTCTGTAGTGTCCTCTATTGTGAGTTGAGATTTATTTCTGTTTGTCCAAGCTGAGCATTGCATGCTCCAGCTTGAGGGGAGTGTTGGAATATGCGTCATTCATATAGATGGGTAATTGGATCTCTCGAATCCATTTACCCCATCTAGTTCCTACATCTACCAGTTGTGGAATGTGGAGACTCAATGAGGGCTATAAGAAGCCCTTCACCCCCTGTATCCAGTGAGAAAGTTCAATGAACAAATCAATCCTTTTAGGCGTTCTCTCATGGTTTCATTCCGCTCCTTAAGGAGTAGGGTTCCACGTTAAAATCCTGTTGTTCATATTTCTTTATCTTTATTTTTGATACGCTTCCGCATTCCTATTTTTTAACATACAAACTATTGAGACCATCTTTGGTTGTCTGCAGGAACTTGAGACATCTGCTAAGCATCTTCCCACCATCCCATCTGCGGAGACTACAACTCACTATGCATCGTCAAGGAACAAAGGATGATAGAGTTACCAAGGTGGACGAGGCCGTGACTTTGATCGTGGATGTGGATGTGATCCTACTACTGCTCGTTATCCAACGTGCACATACTGTGGACGTTGGAACCATCTATCTGAACGTTGCTGGGAGAAGTTTGGCATACAGTCTAATGCCAACAATGCTTATGAGATAACTTCATATGAGGCATCATATGATACCGCTAAGGATACGGTCGATCAGCACTTTGGCGGAGCACAAGCACCTTTTATGACTTCTGAATACACCCGCCTGAGGCAATTACTACAGAACTCCAGCCCCTCCGCTAGTGACAATACTACTTTTGCTCCCGCTGCTAGTTAGGCTAGTATTTCATGTACAATAGCCAACTTTATCTTTGTATCCGACCCTTCTAGGATTAGACTCAGGAGCCTTAGTCTTCTTACCTTCTCACAGCTGTCTTCCTTTGTGAAGATTGTTCGGGTTGCCAACGGAGCCCATTCACATGTTACTGTTGTTGGCACTGTCGAGTTTTCCTCCAAACTTCAACTGATTGGAGTTCATTATGCTCTTGCTCTCCCACTTACTTTATTATTAGTTCAGAAGCATTATACCGAGCTTAACTATAGGTTTATTTTTGATGAGTTCTGTTGTTATTTTCAAGATATCCGAACGAGGTAAAGTTTTGGTGAGGGACATGAGAACGACCTCTATTACTTCGACATCCCATCTGATTCTAGTTTTACTGGCGTTGCATCTATCTCCGATGATCCCCTTCTCAGGCACCTTCGTCGTGGCCACCCTTCTGCCAAGGCCATCTCCATGATGTTCCCTGAACTCTCTATGCTCAAGCCTTTTGAGTGCGAGACGTGCCAGTTCAGGAAACATCATCGGACGTCTTTTCCTGCATGTACTGAGCCTCGTTGTGAAGTATTGTTTTCTCTAGTCCATGCGACATATGCTGACCCTGTTCGGTCCATGCTCTGAGTTGACATAAATATGTTTTTTTGTTGATGATTACGTCAATCCTCTTGGGTATATTTGTTAAAGGAACGATCGGAGATTAATAATATTGCCAAAGATTTCTTTCAGTATATCAGAAATATTCTCCATTGGTGCTCAAATTTTCCGTTCTGATAATGCCATGGAATTCACTCAACATGATTTGACAACATTCTTTGCTTCCCAAAGTAACATCCACCAAACCTCATATCCGTATACATCTCAGCAAAATGGGGGTAGCAAAACGAAAACTAATGGATCTTCCTAACATTGCTTGCTCCCTTCTCACTCAGATGAAAGTTCCTAAAACCTATTAGGGAGATGCAGTACTTATTGCCGTCCATCTTATCAATAGGGTTCCCTCTACGTCTCTAAATGGCTCGACCCCTTTTGCATTATATCCAAATGAGTCACCTTTTCCTTTACCTCTGAGAATTTTTGGATGTATAGCGTTTGCCCATAATTTTCACACTGCTGAAAAACTGTCACCTCATGCGATCAAATGTGTCTTTTTTGGTTATTTTCATGCACATAAGAGTTACAGGTGCTATGATCCTGCTGGACATCGATACTATATCTTTGCATATGTAACCTTTTTGAACAGAGTAGCTTCTTTACTCGATCTGTCACAAATATACCTTTGGACCTTCCTTCTCCACCCATTGTGTATAAGCGCAAGCATACTTCTACACCAACACCTGTTCCATTACATGTTCCTTTATTGCAGGATGATATGCCATCTTCAAGTTCCCCACCACTATTATCTCAGATAATCCTCAGGAGCTTCACGTCGTTCTTCGTAAAACTAAGAGGCAAATGTACTTTTCATCCCATGTTTCATTTCACTTCTACTGCTATCTTATCGTGCTCAAATAGAAGATATGCAGATGCTGTCATGACTATTTCTGTTCCCAGAAACCATCATAGTGCCTTGCAGGATTCTGGTTGGCGACATGCAATGAATGAGGAGATGTAATGCTCTCAGTTCTAGAGGGACATAGGATCTTTACCTATGTCTTGCAGATGGGTCTTCACGACTAAGCGATCACCAGATGGGTCCATTGACAGATTGAAAGCAAGGCTTGTGGCTAAAGGCTTTACACAGATACATGGGATTGTCTACTTCAGGACATTCTCTCCTGTTGCACGGATGGGCTCTATACGAATTATTCTTTTAATGGAAGCAAATAAGGCATGGCTTATCTTTCAGCTCAATGTGAAGAATGCTTTCCTATATGACGATCTCGAGAAGGAAGTTTACATGATGCAGCCTCTTGGTTACGAAGTCGAGGGGGAGTGTGTATGTCGACTTCCCAAGCTAATCTACGACCTAAAGCAAAACCCGAGGGCATGGTTTGACAGACTTACTACCGAGATCAATGCTCTTGACTTCCAGAGAACAACCTCTGACTACTCTGTTTTTGTCAGAAGACGATCAACTGTTATTGTCATACTTGTTTACATTGATGATATGGTTGTCACATGTGATGATGATGAAGGTGTGCTAGAGACCAAGAATTTCCTTCAGAAGGTCTTCGTCACCAAGGACCTTGGTCAACTTCGCTACTTTCTTCGCATAGAAGTATTACACACTACAGAGGGACTTCATCTCTCACAGAGGAAGTATTGCCTAGACATCCATATCAAGGTTGGATTACTTGGATGCAAGCCCTCTGGTATTCCTGTAGACTCGAGGAAACACTCCACTTCCATTGATCATGTCTTCGAAGAAACTACACGGTACAAAAGCCTGTTAGGCAACCTTTACCTTACTGTCACTAGGTCGGATATATCCTATGATGAGAGCAGAGCCAACCAACACATGGAGAAAAAGCGTTACAGTCATTGGTAGGATGTTCTTCACATCATTCACTACTTTTTTAAAGAAGAGAAATGGTGGCATCTCAAGGTGGGACCCACACGCTTACATTCATAAAAAAAAGAGAACATTATGCTACATGATTCCAAGAGTCACACAACGTCCTGCAATGCTCAAGTACATTTTCATAATAGAACAATTGTCCACAGAAGATAGACTCATTTCTACCACACCAAATTGCCCACAAAATGGCAAAAGGGTAGGAGCTATCAGCATGACCACTACCACATACTGATCTAATGCAATACCAGAAGTTGGACCCATCCTCGACCCTAAGCCATATAATGTTGGAACATCTCCAGTCCTAAGCTGAGTGAGAGCATGAGAAGAACAAATGATCCAAGTCTTCTACCTCCAACCTGTATCAGTCACAACTACATTCGACAACACTTAATAGTTGGCCCCGACGACTCTTGGTAAGAACTCTAGCAAGAGTGAATAACCACAAGAAAATCTTGACTCTGTTAGGTACTATGCTCCTCCAGATGATTCTAGCATCAACTATCAAGTCTGACATTACAGTGCATCTGTCCACCATCGTCCATGAAGAAGCAGTAGGCCTTCTTCACCGTGAACCTTCCATCACAACCAAAAAATGGTCCCTGCCTACTGATTGTCCATATACCTCCTCTAACTCCCTATGTCGTCTACGGTCTTCCAATCTATGATCAGAAAGCACCGAGGAGAACTGGAAAGTCAAAGTTCCTTGTTCCCGCATATGGCTGACCGACTCCTCTTTGTCACACACCAGGCTGAAAAGTCTAGGGAACCGTTCCCTCAAGACCCCATCTCTTGTCCAGTCATCATGCCAAAATCTAAACCTCTCCCCATCCTCCCAAACAAGTTGCATCTTCATCGCCATCTTCGAAAGAATCTTCATGATAGCCCGCCACATCAAGGAGGGGGTGCGTATCCGGATGGTCTCCAAGGACAAAGAAAATCTATATATCCTCCTCATGAGTTGATAACAAGGTCCTTCGAACTCCCCCAAAGTCGAACCACCCACTTCGCCACAAGTGCCTTGTCCATCTCCTCCAATGTCACCACCCCCAAACATCCCTTCCTCTTCGTAGTTGTAACCTTGCCCCACTCAACTAAGTAGAACCCCTTCTTCGCTTGCTTTCCATTGGACCAGAAAAACCGTCTCATTACAGCCTCCATCTCTAAGCAAACTCCTATCGGTAATAATCTTGTGGAGCAGAAAATAAGGATGGCCGAGAGAACATGCCTGAAAAGAATCAATCCCCCCTAGATAGCATAGTTGCCTTCCATCCTGCCAACTTTCCTTCTAGCCTTGCCATCACGGGTCTCTAATCACAAGATCGTAGTCGTCCTGCGACCAACAACATCCCTAGATACATTTTTTGAAAGAAAGGCCTACACCGTATATATATAACCCCGGATACATGATAGCCATACTGATACTGCCAATTGGGCATCTCAAAATAACAGTCGCCGCACGTGTCTCCTGATCAGATACCCTAAGTGTACCATCACAAACTTTTTTCTGTTGATTTGCAATCACGAGATATCCCCAAAGATGCCTGCAATACACGATGTTCGTCAAATCTTATCCATATCCGCCGCCAGAAACATCATAGTATCATCAACATACTGAAGCAGAGGAATCGAGATATCTCCATTTCTATAACTGCCACACGAATCAACACCTATCGCCTGCCGCATTAATACTACCAAAGCATCCGCCACAATGACGAAGAACAAAGGGACAAGAGGGCATCCCTGCCTGACCACCCTCTGAGGCTGAAAAAAACTCCTTCTGGTCTGCCATTGGTGAGCACATCATAGGAGGTCGTCATGATACACCGCTTAATCCATGCTATCCACAACTTAGGAAATCCCCTCTTCTTCAAAGAGGTCCAGAGGAAACGCTAGTTGACACAATCGTATGCCTTAGCAAAATCGACTTTCCAAAGCAGATCTTTGGTCGTATTCCTCCTCCAATCTAATACCAGTTCGGATGTCATCACCGAACTGTCGGCCGTGAATTTCCCAGGCACAAAGGCCATACGTTCTAAAGAAATAATGGTAGGTAGCACTCCCTGAAGCCAGTTAGCACGAATCTTTGCAATGATGAGGTATATTTTATTGGAGAGTGCTATAGGCCGGTAATCCTCCACCCTGTTGAGAACATCCCTCTTTGGTAGCAGAAAAAGAAGGGCTTTATTCAACTTTTGAAATCCCTGCTTTCTAGTACGAAACTCTTGGATCACTTCCATAACATCATTCTTGATCACATCCCAGAAATCCCTATCGAAGCGAATGAGGAAACCATCCGACCAAGGTGCCCCATCAACATTGAGTTGGAATAAGGTGCTCTTGGTCTCTACCTCTGTAAATCCTGAATTAGGGAACTCACCTGAATGTCTGAGATCCTCGAGACCTCGTTCCTCGTCATCCCCAGACAACATGTGTGCCCCTCCTACTAAAGGCCTGAAAGAGAAATCTGAGTGTCGCTCCCATAGCCTGGTCTCCCTGAATCACTGTGCCACCAACCATAATGGAATGTATGTATTTTTCACCTCCGACCACTAGCCACGGCATGGAAGAATCACGTATTTGCATCTCCCTCCCTCATCCAACGCTGTTTGGATTTCTGCCTCCACGCCACCTCCTTTTTGTCCTCTAGGTGGATCTCACCAATGTGTTTGCCCCTTTCTTCAAACTCCTCCACCGCCAATGTCGTCTCGTCCTAGAGTCCATCAAGCTTACACACCTCCTCATGGCCCCTCACCTGTCTGGAGTGTCGATGCCTCCGGTTAATTCTATGGAACTCCACCAAATGCCTCCTCAAAGCAGCCAAATTTGCTGCTAAACGAGCAGTAGCCGACCCATGTGTCCAGCAACCATTCCAAAAAGTAGCCACAGACTCTCGGAAACCATTCTCCAGTAGTCAAGCTCATTCAAAGCTAGAAAAAGGATCTAGGGTGCACATCTTCCCCATGGGACCAAAGCAACAGTGTATGATCGGAGTGTGTTCTTGGCAAGGCACATGCCCCCGCCAAAGGAAAAGCAGCCACCGCCTCAGCGAAAAGTAAGAACCTGTTAAAATGAGATCTCGACCTTGAATTGTCCTACGTATACATGCAACCCGAGGCATCGACGATCTAAAGCCCGAAATGACCAATGACACCCCACAATGCTAGTAACCCCGCGTCACAGCCACCACAGTCCCTAAGATGGTCCTCTGGATGGACGGTGACATTGAAATCACAATCCATGATCCACGAGTCCAACGAGAACATCAACTGCACAAAAGTCAGCCCATTAACCACTGAGAAAAGTTCACACTATTGCACACCCTCTTCCAAGTCCTCCCATGCCGCCCCTTCCTCTCGCGTGTCAACCCCACCTTCCTTCTGCATGCATTCTTCCCCATCCACACCCTCGCCACCATTCACGTCCACCGCCTTGATGTTTCGCGATTTATCCCTTTTATTTTGCATGAATTATCGTTTCAAATATTGATACGTGTGTCGTTTCGTTGTAGGCGGTTAATCGGAATCAATCAAGAAATGACCACAATTAATTTATTCCATTTTAATCTGAGTGGTTTTATGTTTATTTACCTGGGAACGTCCCAAGGTCGAACTCGAGGAGGCAAAGGAACAAACTAGAATGTCTACCGAATTTCGTACGCGGCAAATATTTTTGATATTTTTAATGCAATTTTTTGGATGGAAATACAACCGATTTTAAGGACTAAAATATAATTTGCAATTAAATGGAGTCCAAAAATTATGAAAATTAGTCAGATGTAAATTATGATAAAACAAGTGCACTATATTTTTTTTGGAATTTTCTGATGTAATATGAATAGTTAATGAATTAATGAATGCAGACAATGTAGTTTTCAATAATTAATTATAATAAATATTAAATCTACTTATTTTCAGGAAATAAAATTATCTAAAATATACCACTAGGTAATATATCTCAGAAAAATCCTAAAACCTAAAAATATTGAATTTAATACCTATTAAAAATCAATTAATGAAATACACAAAATGATTTTTAAAGAAAATATGCATGCAAATGCAATTCTATTTGGGTATGATGTCTAATACAATTAATTCTACTATCTATGAATTTTTGGCATTTTTTGGAATTATGATTAATTAATTATGAATTTCTAAGCTCGGAATGGGTAAAAAATGTAATTTTATGCACGAATATTGATTATAATTAACCACAGAGAATAAAAATATTACAAGCATGTCATAATGTAGAGAATTAGTTGTACTATCAAATGCAAATTTTTGATAAAAAAAGATGATCAATAGAGGTTCAAAATGATAGAAGAATACATGAGTACATGTGCAATTACAATAATTAAATAAATAAATAAAAAATGCAGTGAGAGGACTAAAGAGTAATTACCTACACCCTGAGGGGTATCTCTGCAAAATTACAGAATGGTCACGTGCATGGTACATGACCCTCTGTTCGGCGGGGGTCGGCTGGGAATAAGGCATAGTTCCAAGGGCCTCGACGCAATTAGCCCACCCCGCACGTAGGTATCACATGGGTGGGGGGAGGAGGGAGCTCTGTGTAGGTGTTCCCTCCTCACGTGCGCGACAATTAGGAAGGCCTCGTGTTTAGTACACATGGTGGCTAGGCGAAGGAGTATGGCGGAGCGGGTGGCTAGGCTCCACGGCGGTGATGCTAGAGGCGAAGCGAGGAGGGGCTTCGGCTGTAGGCAACTAGCGGGTCAGAGAATGATGGCTTCTGGGCGCTCCCAGGAGGCGTCGATGGCGAGAAGAAGGTGGCGCTCGATATGGCCTGGAGTCGGTGAAGAGAGCTCGGTGCAGATGGGGGAATCAAAGTGATGTGGTGGTAGCTAGATGAAACCGTGGAGAATTGAGATCGGAGAGGGAGGCGGAGCGTCGGCGTCGTGTCGAGGTGGAGCGGTGGTAGAGGATAAGCGGGAGATCGCAGAGGTGTGGCTCGACGACGAAGCGTGAAGTGATGGAAGGAGGTGGCGTATCACATCAGATGGTGAATAGAGATGAAGTGATCGGAGATGGATGGGGTACGCAACGGAGATGGCGAGGTGCGGTTGAGAAGATGATGAGGAGATGAACAGTAGAGAACAAGCGGGTATACCTGGAGATAGACATGAGCTCAATGGCAAATCGGAGCGGAAGCAAGCGCGGCGGTGCTACGACGAGGTGTGATTTGCCTCGGAATTCGCCGGGATTGGGAGAGGGATCGACGGAGGTGCTGTCACTGCCTTCGGGTCGCTCTCTTCTTGTGACGTTTATCGGCGGATGGGTTGAAGAGGTCAACGGGTCTCGGGTTAAATAGGGAGAGAGAAGACGGTCGGAGATGGAAGGTTGAGGGGGTGATTGGTGATCTAATTAGTGCGGGGATCTCAAAAGAGGGGGCCGACGAGATTTGGAGATCGGGGGAGTACGGCGGTAAGGCGACGCGAGACTGAGGGGGAGTGGATAATGATGGGTTCGATTGGAGATATGGCTGAGATTCGCGGGAGAGGCAGCGATGGCGATGATTGCAGGCGGCGGTGCAAAGAAGGAAGGGGGGAGGTGCGGCGACCGACTAGATTGAGGAAGGAGAAGGGCACGTGCTGGGCACGTGCGTTGGGAGCACGCGCACATCATGTGCGTGCTATATATATATTATTTTTTTGAATTTTTTATAATAGAAAAACACATTAAAAATGCCAAAAATGAGTGACACATGGCGGCTCCAGGAGTTGCCACGTGTCAGCTCCAGAAAAATCAAAAATAAAAGGAAAAGAAAAATAAAAAAGAAATAGCAAACGACCTCGGATCGAAAAATTTTCTTCACGAAAGTTGCTCGTCTCGATGAAACTTTCATGAAGGGACCAAAACCAAAATCGATCATTTGCAAAAAGTTATATTTTTGAGGTATTCTATGTACATAGAAAAACTTGAATTTTGGGGTCTGTATTTTTTTTATCATTTTAAATAAGATAAAAATGTCGAAAAATATGATAAAATCAAAAATAAACATTTACACATTAATCTATTTTTTGGATTTTTATTAATTAAGAAAATGAAGAAATAAAATAAAATACGAGAAAGGGAACTTTTGCACAGACAATTAGTGAACACTCAGACTTAGTTAATTTCTTTGATTTCAGACTTATTTTGTATTTGAATTGTTACGCATTTTAATAAAACTTTTATCAAAGAAAATAAATGAAAAAGAAATAAAATAAAAAGAGTTAATTATGTACATAAAATAATAAGTCAAAAATCACTAAAATACACAATATACAAAAGAGACCCAAAACTCAACTTTCGCATATGAGCTCCGATTCACTTGAACTTGATCTTGTTTTGAAGGTATTTGAATGTACATTAGTTCAAAAGTGAGTAGGATCAAATCAGACACTATATGAGGAATATATCAGCGTTCTAGTCCGATCATCCTTAAATTAGGGTTTGGATTTCTGGTCCGCTTATTTATGTTAGTGATTTTTTGTATTGTTCATTTATTCTTGTTGGTAATATGTACACAATGGAAGTGGTTTCGGGTGATTTGAAGTTAGCATGAATTATTTAAAAATCAGGGAAGTTATCCTATTTTACAGGTCAATTGGACTAAGATTTTTGGCTTCTTATTTTATGCAATTATGAGTGATAAAATGCAACTATTATTTATACATGCATGAATGCTAATTATGCAATATAAATGAAGAAATACTAATGAATTTTGGGGACTGAGCTTAATTAGTCATTTTTAAAGTGACGAATCTGAGATTCATCACCCCATATACTTAAACCATACTCGTCCTCGAGCATATAAAGAAATGCAATGAAGTGAAATGAGATTGGCTTCCATACCAAGACCATGAGCAGAAGGTGAAAATGGAGATAGACCCGACTTTTGGATTATTAGTTTGGCGGAACTTCTGTGAGAATCAGGGTTTTAAAATCAACAGCCTCCAAGTTCTACACATCATTGTCACAGTTTCGGTTCAGAAGTCATCTTAGATCAATCCTCCTCCCAAAGCATACCCGGTGAACATTGAACAATCGACTCATGTGTGTGAAAAACTTTAGCTCTTCCCATCCAGAATGCCGGACTACCATGCAAACCTCTCCTCCAATAACTCATCCTCGGGGAGTCAGATATTTCCTTCTAAGGTCTGTCACGCTGTGTTCACAATCGAAGAGAGGGAGAAATTAAAAGAAGGGGAAAAGAACTGGAGGGTAACCAATGTATTCACCTCTCCTTGTGAAGCCGACCAGTGTAGCCAAGTCTCCACCAAGATCTGCAGGTTTTCTTGAAGCTTGGACATTTTTGGTCAAATATTTATTTAGTAGTTGGCTTCTCTTTGTTTGAATTTTTGGTAGCTCTACGTGGATGCTGTTGTGCCCCTACGTATATGGAATCTTTTTTTCAGTACATGTTTTGGGGTCTTAGAAAAATTTGTGCCCAATCGTCCATCCCTTTTCCGAAGCTTTATTTCAACCCGTACTCTGGTCTTTAGATGTTCACGCTACTAGAAAAGAAACTCACATAGTCTTCCAACAACCCGTCTGAATAGAGCTAAGTGCATAGTGCGAGAGTACAATTTATTCTCTATTCCAGAGTCGTACCCAGAATGAGGAGACCAGGTTAGACACTAAGAGTCAAATGCTGCACATTGTCATGCGGAACTCGAAGAATTAAGTCAAAGACATGAAGCTTCTAAAATCCTCTTTCTCGGTGAAGATCCTTTGAAAATTAGGCAGATTAAAGTCAAGTCCAAACCACTTTCGGTTATTGCTCATAACTCGGTTCAGAACCCAAGGGCTTTTCACAAATGCATGAAATGCTGGATGAAGTGCAAATGTGTGAAACACAAACACATTTTTTTTTTGAATTTTTTGATTGATTTTTTTATTTTTTTAATGCAAGAAAATATTTTTTTGGTGCAAAAATAAATAAGAAGTCATTTTCAAAAAAAATTGATTGGACACAGTCAATGTTAGTTGCAACTCATTTTTTTTGTTTTTTGTTAGTTTTTACAAGTTAGTTACCCTCCCCGTAAATACATATAGAATTACGCGCGAGCTATGGGTAAAATATATACACAGTATATATACACCCCCTATACTTAGCGAGTGTAATGTCCTCAGAGCACAAGAAGCGTAAAGAAGACATAGCTCGGGCTAAGTGTAAGAGAATGAAAAAGAAAAATAGAGATCCGTCCGCCCCCTATACTTAGGCTGTGAACAATCTAAGTATAGAAGAGCGAAAATGAGATAGATAATAGGAGAAGTGGATGGAGAGAGTATATACAAAGGGCATCAAGTCCCCCTATACTCAGGCTCTGGTAGACTAAGTTCAGAAAAAGAGTGGATATGGGGCGATCAAGAGAGGGATTGGATGAGGAGAGTGGTATATACGGATGGCATCGACCCCCTATACTTAGCCCTTGGCCTAAGTAGAGGAAGAAGATGTACAAGGAGATCGATGGGGTCAGAGGGAGGGTTGCCGATGATTAAAGAGGTTTTCGACAGATCTTTTTGGGAGCCTGTGGTGGGAGATCGTAATAATAAGAAGAAGATGAAGCCGATGATTCCCAACTGTCGTCGGAGTTATTTTCAGGAAAATCATGTTGAAGAGTAGATGAAGCGTATGAATCAGATGATATCCAACCATCATCGGAGTTATACTCAGAAGAATAGTACTTGAAGGTGGAGGCACTCCAGATATTCTTGTTCTTAAGTTGCTTTATCAAGTTGTGCTTAGTCTTGGGGTCAAGCAATTCGTACTCGGATGAATATTCTGAAGCGCCAGTCTCACTATGGGCATAAGAGATTATTCTGATATTTAATTAAACCCGGAGAGTCGACTCTTGAGGAATAGTAGTGAGGGGCAGGAGTTGTCCAACAGGAGTCGATATTCGGTTGCTTTCTCAGATAGGACTTCAGAGCCATTGAACAGACCTCACTCATAAGGATCACCTTGTCCGGACCTGATGATGAATCATCAGACGATTCCTTTTCTGGCATGTCAAAGGCGACTTTCTTTCTAGATGAAGGAGCCGAAATGGGCATTTAGGTTCACGTTGTTTATGAAGGTGCTGGTCCATGAAGTGAGGTGTTGACAATCGAGTCTCCAGATGAATAACTATTGAAATATTCCTCCCTGGTCAGTGCACATCTCGCATATTTGTTCTTAATTGTCTTAATGTTGGTGCACTCCTGAGTCGGATCGATTTGGTCAAGGTGTTCAGATAAGATCATGTCTGACTCAAGGTTAGCCCATGCATATGTTTTAGGATCACCATATAAGAAGTCATGTATTCGGTGTTCCTCTGTAGGATCTGTCATAGCAGCGGGAAATGGAAGAGTGGGGAGAGTTTCTGAACCAATGGTCGGTTCAATAGCCGCTATCTCAGGTGTAGCAGCGGGGTAGGGCTCTTCTATTGCTTGGTGGTTATAGCTATTGACAGTTTCGCGGGTTGCCTTGGAATATCGTGGTTCCTCAAAGACCGGATGAGATCGAAGTGCTCCAAGTGTTGTAAAAATTGATTTCCCAAGTCTCACACTCTATAATTGCCTTAACTAAGGCTAAGAATGGCTTTCCGAGAATGATTGGAGACTAGGTGAATTCTCCTTGATGCTCAATATCAATGATCGTGAAGTTCACCTTGAGCGGAACACCTTGGAATGTAACGATGACTGAAATGATTCCTCTCGGCCACTTTATCGATCGATCAACCCGTTGAATGATCTCTCTTATCCATGGCCTTAAGTTTCGAATTTCTTTCTCCAACCAGTTGAACGATCTCTCTTATCTAGTTGGTCAATAGAGATTTCATTATTAGGGTCAATCCAGTATGATTGGGACGTGCATTAACTGGAACGTCTGCGTTTTCCGAGGATCGTGCATTAATTGGGATGACGCGTGGCATTTTTGCAGTAACGGACTTTTCCAATTCTGATGACCGTGCTTTAGTGGCGGTTTCCGCAGACGTTTCGGCTCCTATGATGTTTATTGCTCCTTCGGTTGATGCTTCCCCAAGCGCTAATCGAGCCCCGGGACGCGTCTTTAGTGGGGTCCCTTTTATTGCGCCCTCTTCTCCCGGGTGCTCGGGCCCTGCCTCACGTGCTCCTTTTGCTGCAAGCCTGGCGGAGCTTTTATCACCCCTGCCTTTTATTGGTCCCCTAGGATCGGGCGCCTATATAGCTCCCTTTCGTGGTCCGCCTCTTAATCTCTTCAAGGCTGATCTTCTGCTTTCCTCCTGCGATGCTACGCGCCTCTCTTCTTCTTTTTTCGACTTTTCTCGAAGCAAGCCCAGCCCAAGCGTTCTTTCTGGAGGTCTACCCAGCCTTAGCGTTCTTTCTAAAGGTCTCCCTGTGCCTTTGCCTTCTCGTCAGGAGGTCAACAGGAGCAACTCTACCTCTATCCTCGGTCCTGCTCCCGCTTTGGCTGCCTTTTACGGGATGTCTTCGTCGGGAGATCCAAGCGGATTTCCCTCGGTGGCCGCTGACGCCCCCGCTCAGGAGCCCCCGGTGGCCACAGGGCCCCCTGTGCAAGACCTTTCGCTTGGCTTGGAACACTGCCCTTCTCCTGTGGCTGGGCAAATAGAGGGAGTGTCAGACAAGCGATCCGGGAAGCGGTACCGGAGGCGTCAGCGTTCAAAGTTGGCCGCTGCTCACGCTCCACCTTCTGAATTCTTATCTAAAGTTGCAAAGGCTGCAGGGGTGATCTATCTCGAGAGGGGGAACCAAAGTAGTTGTCAATGAAGCTCCTCTCTTGGAACGTCAAGGGTCTAGGTGACCTGGAGAAGCGGGCAGTGCTGGGATCAAGATTTCTGGATTGGGGTTGTCACTGTTGTAAAAAACCCCCGACTGGCCCGACTAGTAGGTCCTTCTAGTCTAGTCAGTGGGGTGGCCGACCGAGTACTGACTAATTCCGACTAAGGCCAACTAGTCGATCGATTTTTGCTTGGAGATACCATTTATTTTTTTATTTTTAAAGTAAACTTATTCTAATATGCTTAATGTTTTATTTAAATTTAATTTCTTCATTTGTTTCATTATGATAATATAAAACATGTACAAATCTATGTAAATATATAAAAATATACATACAAAAATGATTTATATATTTAAAATAATTAAAAAATTCAAAACTGACTAAAGCCCGACTAAATCCGATTAGTCGTCCTACTGCCGATTAATCCTTAGTCAGTGACCCAACCGACCGAGTACCGACTACAGATTTTTGCAACCTTGGGGGTTGTGATGTTGTTCTCTTACAGGAAACACAATTGGATTCACTCTCTGGTGCGGTCTGGCGGTCCTTTGGATTAGGCCCACTTATAGACTTCTGCGCTCTGGACGCCCTCGGCTCCACGGGTGGATTGCTGGTGGCATGAAAGGGCTCTCTCTTCTCCCTTCAGGCTGAGCTGAGGGGCTCCCATATGCTCTCGGTACTCCTCGACTGCAAGCATACGGGGACTTCTTTTATTGTTTCCTGTGTTTATGGGCCTTCTTCTATGACCCTGCGGCATCAGCTTTGGTCGGATCTGCGTGCGGCCAGGGATTTTTTCCCCAACGTCCCCTGGTTGATTGGGGGCGATTTCAACGTTATGTTGCTTTCTTCGGACAGGCCACGTCTGCGGGGCAGGCAGGACCCTGGCCCCGCCTGCTTTGTTGAGCTGGTTGATTCTTTTGGCTTGGAGATCATGGATGCTATGGATGTCAGATACACCTGGAGGAACTCGGGCTCCAGATCGCGCCTGGACCGTTTCCTGACGTCGCCGGCTATCCTGGAGGTTTTCCCTCTCTCCTCGGTCTCGGCCAGACCCCGCTCCTGGTCTGATCACAAGCCAATCTTGTGGGATTCCGGGGAGGCCTCGCCCCCTCAGGGTTTCTTCCGTTACGAGAAGGCCTGGTTGCTTGAGGATTTCTTCCGGGGTTTGATGGAGTCGCATTGGCGGTCGACCGTCGCCGCGGGCTCGACAGCCGCTCGATTTGTCAAGAAGCTGGAGTCCCTTGGGCGCACCTATGTGTATTCAAGCAGGTGTCGTGCGCGGCCCTCCGCGCTAGCTGGGCAGAGATGGAAACTACGGTTGCCACCCTGGATGGTCTGGAGGATGAGAGGCCTCTTTTGGCGGCCGAGCTGCTCCAGCGATCGGAGGCACAACGGAAGATCAACATTGACGACCGCAAGAGGGTGGCGGAATGGAGACAACGTTCCAGGCACAGATGGCTCAAGGAGGGGGACGCGAACACCGCTTTCTTCCATAGGATTGCTAGCGGGTGGCGACAGGTTAATTTCCTCAGGAGTTTGATCTTCGATAATGCGAGGGTGGAGGGCGACAGGGAGCTGGGTAATGCTATCACAAACCACTTCAAGGAGTTCTCCAGACGGAGTGGTGAGCGTCACTGGCGCTGGTAAGGCGAGGGGGCGGTTCGCTTGTCTGAGGCGCATGCTTCTAGTTTGACTCTCTTGGTGACTCCTGAGGAGCTAAAGGCTGCGGTTTGGAACCTTAACTGCGATGGGTCTCCTGGTTCCGACGGCTTCCCTGTTCCGTTCTTCAGGGACTTTTGGGACCTGGTTGGCGACGAGGTTCTCGAGGTTGTCCAGGAGTTCTGCCACTCCAATGCTGCGTTTGAGCTTGTTAACAGAGCTCTGGTGGTACTGCTCCCCAAGTGTGCGGGAACCTCCAGAATTGAGGATTTCCGACCCATCGCTATCTCTAACGCCCTTTACTTAATCATCGCCAAGGTCTTCGCATGCAGACTGAGCAGGGTTCTCGAGCACATTATTTCCCCTCTTCAGTCGGCCTTCGTCCCCGTGAGGCAGATTGCGGACTCTATGGTCATCGCAGCTGAGATTGTGTCGGATTGGAAATGTTGTGGGACAAAATCCTTGCTTTGGAAGTTAGACTTCTCGAAGGCCTTCGATACTCTGGACTGGCGATTCCTCTGGACGACACTCCACAGGAAGGGCTTCCCAGGACCCATCCACCTGGATTACTTGGATGAGGCGTTGCGTGTCAACTTCTTCGATGACTGTGCTCGTGAACGGTCGCCCGGAGGGCGGGTTCTTCCATCCTCAAAGGGGGTGCGGCAGGGCTGCCTTCTTGCCTCTTTACTTTTCATCATTGCTGCGGACGTTTTGGCCTGTATGGTTGATGGGGTGCTCCAGGCGGGCATCTCGCGTGGGTTCTCTAAGGGGGACATCCAGATCCCGCTGCTTCAGTATGCTGACGATACCATCTTCTTCATTGAAGGAGGTCTTGAGGAAGCTAGGGGGATAGCTGCGGTGCTCGAGCTTTTCAGCGAGATGTCCGGGCTTCGGCTGGACTTGACTAAGTCGAAGCTCGTTCCTTTCTCTATGGCGAAAGACGAGTCAGAGTCTTGCAACACGGTGTTAGGCACGACGCGTTCAAGTCTTCCGATCCCCTACCTAGGGCTTCCGCTATCCACGGGGTGATCGAAGCTGTCCGACTGGCTTCCCTTGATTGAGAAGGTTGAGGGAAACTTGCTGGCTGGAAGGCGACGCTCCTCTCTAAAGGTGGCAGACTGGTGCTCCTGAAGTCCGTCCTCTCAGCGATTCCTGTCTACTACTCCTCCACGAGGCTGCTCCCCTCTGGCATCAGGAAGAGGCTTGAAGTACTTATGCGGAGATTCCTTTGGTGCCAAAATGATCAGGTTCGGATGGGTTTGCATCTGGTCGGCTGGGAGGACATCACTCTGCAAAAAAGTAAGGGTGGCCTGGGTGCTCGACACCTGGCTGCCTTCAATGAGGCGCTTTTGTTAAAGTGGGTGGCTAGAATTTGGGGTAACAACGACGACCTCTGCACTCGCCTTCTTTGTCAGATTTATTCGGTCACCTACACGGTGCCATCGCCGGATTTGCTTGTGGTGACGACTAGGCCCTCTCTTTTCTGGAGAGGCATTCTCAAGGTAACCTCCAGCTGTGGGGAGTTTTTTAGACCTGTGCTGGGGAATGGTGAGAGATTTCTCTTCTGTCGGGATAATTGGACTGACCACGAAGACCTTGCTTCTCGTTTCCCTCGTCTTTTTGCTCTCGCTTCGGATCTGGATGTGCACGTCGCTGCTTGTTGGGACTGTGGCAACTGGATTCCTCAATTCCGCTCGAATTTTTCTGACCAGCGCCTGGAGGATTTCATGGGCCTCCTGGACGTTCTGAGGGACGCCACCAACCCCAGTCCCTCTTCTGGGCATGATCATTGGGTTTGGCGTGACAAAGACTTCACCGTCCGTAGGGCTTACTTGGCTATCACTAGGCCCCCTCCCTCCCTCTCGCCTGATTTAGTGCAGGATTGCGCCTTCCTTTGGGGGCTGCACCTCCCTGAGAAGATTGGCTTCTTTTTGTGGCTGTTCAGACGTAAGAGGCTGATGACACAGGACATATGCTACAGACTACTTGGAGCGATCTCTGACCGTTGCCTCCTTTGTGGCACGGAGATTGAAACTGCGGAGTACCTTTTCTTCTCATGTTCTCGGGTGGCTCCCCTTTGGGACAACCCGTCTTTGCGCTGGCTTGTCCTCTCTGATGTAGGTGCTTTTTACAGCAGCTTGGTGGCGGCCTCCAACCGTGCGAAGCGTGATTTACTGTGGCCGTTGGCTACGCTTTGGGCTATTTGGCTTGCTAGGAATGCGCTTCTTTTCTCAGGGCAAAGGTTCCATTTGGAAAATTTAAATTTACAGGCGTCGAGCCTTTTAAGCTCTTGGTGTATTTAGCGCTCTGAGTGTTTTCCTGTACCTTCCTACTTTTCTGTCCACTATCAATAAATCTTTGGGGTGAACACCTTCGAGTGTATCCCCCTTTCTTGGCTTCAAAAAAAATGATTGAACATTAGGTGTGGGCCGCTCCATCCGATTTAAAGGGGCATCCTGTTAATCCCTAGGGTCCAGTCTGGATGTATTTTTGTGAATTGTGGACCTGTCCCAACAAGATTGTGAGGAAAGACTAAAGATGGTTGGGTGTCTCGGCCAGTCATGTGTATCAAAAGTGATTTGATCTTTAAATGGTTCATGAGTTTCGGCAAGGAATCGAGAATAAGATGGTTCAATCCAAGATGACAGTTGATCATGTGTAGATAAGGTTAGGGGAGGTGAGAAATATGAAGTGGAGAATTCTGTCGGGCGATCAGAGGAAAATGAACTGGAATTTATCGAGTGGGTTGGATTCATCTAAGGGTCAAAGTCTCTCGCAAATGTTGGAGGATTATTGACAGAAGAAGGTTTAGATGATTTCAGTTTGACCGAGACATTTTCATCTTCATATTATAGATCTGATGGGTACTCGGACCAATGTCCTGTCATTTTCAAAGGAGGTTGATGAACTGACATGGCTGATCTCGGTGCAAGTGCACATGATATTCACAAGAAGAAACCCAAATTTTAAAATCAAGGAGGGAGAGTGATGGCACAAGTGTGCGGTTTTCGATATTCAAACTCGGTTTACGCACACCAATGCAAACACAATACAAATCCCAGGTTCACCAACTCACACCATGAGGGCCACGAGACTTCGACTAATTATCTTGTCAATTTTAGTTGGTGATAAATTCAATCTTGGAAAGAAATTAGCGAGCTGTTAGTTGCCGGAAATTTCCCTAAAGACTGCCCCGAATTCTTATAACTAGTTGCACATGCTTTCAGCCAGTATGGGTGTAAGTACGGACCGTAAAATGGCCACCCGTTACTTAAGGAAGGAGCCTTACACAATGTACTTTAAACCACCTACTATGTTAAGGAAATACAAACCGTTTACCGACTACCCGTATTTCGTCACTGAGAAGTAGCTAATCGTTTATGTAGAATCTAGTCTGAATAAAAATATCGGAGCTTGATCTATCCTTAAATGTGCGTCTCTCACTCACTCAAAACAATAAATCAATCCAAGGACGGGGTTGTTCTACCGAAAAAATTCTCAATTTTATGGGTTAATTAAAGTTGGCCTTGTTTACCAGTCCCAATTTTAATTAAGCGATAACAGAAAATTTAAGGTGAGCAGAAATACACGTCTACTGTCCAGTCCCAATTTCTTTAAATTTTAAGTGACAAAAGAGGAGGGAGAAAATTTGAGAAAAACTGATGCACGTGAAACAATGATGTATGCTTAGATAGAATACTTACAGTGATTCCTCACAATCTCCATCTGGATGCAATACAATAATTGAAAGTTATTCTATATGAACGTAACCCGACAAAACCACACCTAGCAGAAAGTTCTATTAACCGTGAAGAATTGAGTTAATTTTTTTGACTAAGTTGAACGATCTAATATGCGTCTCGATTAATATGCAGTGTGGTCCTAGGTTCTACAAGCACAAACAATAAAATCCTAAAAGCTCTAATAGTCGTATGTGCAGGTCTAACCTACGAGCCACTCAAGTCGGGTCCCACCCTCACCGGAGGGTGAAACATGCTACAACACATCACAGAAAAAGTTTGAGTCTTGTTACACACGTGAGAGTCCAAAAAGACACCGTTGTAAATGAGCAGTTAATTACAAAAAATTAAAATTGCAGAAAATAAATCCTAAACTCAACGCTCTCTCACAACTCGACTCGATCTTAATTTTAATATGTGGTTTTTGGGCTTCGATGAAGATGCGTCGGTTTCATGAAAACCGCTCCACGTACGTAGGGTACCCACACGAAAAATATGAGTGCGTAAGAGAGTGACACAAAAATAATAAAAAATAAGATAGGAAAATAAATGCTGAAAACAAAACAAAATAAATACAGAGAAAAAAAAATATGAAAAATATACAGTGAAGATTCATGAGTCAGACTACCCGAATAAGGAAAACCTAATATTGATTTTCTAGACAAAAATACCAAGCCGTTTGCATCCCTGACAACGGCACCATCTGATGTTTCGCGATTTACCCATTTTAATTTGCATGAATTATCGTTTCAAATATTGATGTGTATGTCTTTTCGTTGTAGGCGAGTAATCGGAATCAATCAAGAAATGACCACAATTGATTTATTCAATTTTAATCGGAGTGGTTTTATATTTATTTTACTTGGGCAAGTTCCAATGTCGAACTCAAGGAGGCAAAGAACAATTTAGAATTATGTCTATCAAGTTTCGTGTGCGATTTTTGAGGAGGAATATTTTTGGTATTTTTAATGCAATTTTTTGGACGGAAAGGCGGCCTATTTTAAGGACTAAAATACAATTTTCAATTAAACAAAGTCCAAAAATTATGAACATTGGCCGAGATGTAAATTATGATGAAATAAGTGCAATATATATTTTTTGGAATTTTCTGATGCAATATGAATAGCTAATGAATTAATGAATGCAAATAGTGTAGTTTCAATAATTAATTATAATAAATATTAAATCTACTTATTTTCAAGAAATAAATTTATCTAAGATATATCACTAGGTAATATATCTTAGAAAAATCCTAAAGCCTAAAAATATTGAATTTAATATCTATTAAAAATTAATTAATGAAATACACAAAATATTTTTTATAGAGAAATGTACGCATGCAAATGCAATTCTTTTTGGGCACGATGTCTAATACAATTAATTTTACTACAAATAATTTTTGATAATTTTTGGAATTATGTTAATTAATTATGAATTTCTAAGCTCGGAATGGGCAAAATATGTAATTTTATGCAAGAATATTGATTATTAATTAACCACAGAGAATAAAAATATTACAAGCATGCCATAATGTAGAGAATTAGTTGTACTACAAAATGCAAATTTTTGATAAATACAAAGATGACCAATAGAGGTTCAAAATCATAGAAGAATACATGGCACATGTGCAATTACAATAATTAAATAAATAGAAATAATGCAGTGAGAGAACTAAAGAGTAACTTACACCCCAAGGGGTGTTTCTGCAAAATTACGGAGGGGTCACGCGCGTGGCACGCGACCCTTTGTTCGGCGGGAGGCGGCTGGGAATAAGGCGTAGTTCCCGGGGCCTCAACACAATTAGCCCAACCCGCACGTGCGTATCACGTGGGTGGGGGGGGGAGGTGCTATATGCAGACGTTCATTCCTCACGTGAATGACACGTGAGAGGGCCTCGGGTCTAGTACATCCCGTGGCTAGGCGGAGGAGTATGGCGGAGCGGGCAGCTGGGTTCCACGACAGTGATGCTGAGGCAAAGCGAGGAGGGGCTCCGACTGTAGGCGACTAGCGGGTCAGAGAATGATGGCTCCTAGGCGCTCCCAGGAGGCGTCGATGGCGAGAAGAAAGTGGCGCTCGATGTGGCCTGGAGTCGGTGAAGAGCTTGATGCAAATGGAAGAATCAAAGAGATGCGGTGGTAGCGAGATGAAACCGTGGAGAATCGAGATCGGAGAGGGAGGCGGAGCGTCAGCGTTGTGTCGAGGTAGAGTGGTGGTGGAGGATAAGCAGGAGATCGCAGAGGGGTGACTCGACGACGAAGCGTGAAGTGATGGAAGGAGGTGGTGTATCACGTTGGATGGAGAATAGAGATGAAGTGATCGGAGATGGAGGGGGTACGCGGTGAAGATGGCGAGGTGCAATTGAGCAGATGAGGGGGAGATGAATAGTGCAGAACAAGGGGGTATACCTGGAGATAGACATGAGCTCAACGACAAACCGGAGCGGAAGCAAGCGCGGCAGCACTGCGACGAGGTGCGATTTGACTCGAATCTCGTCGGGCTTGGGAGAGGGATCGACGAAGGTGCTGTCACCGCCTCTAGGTCTCTCCTGTTCGTGTGGCGTTTATCAGCAGATGGGTTGAAGAGGTCGATGGGGCTCTGGTTAAATAGGGAGAGAGACGGGGCCGGAGATAGAAGATTGAGGGGGTGATTGGCGATATGATTAGAGCAGGGATCTCAAACGAGGGGATCGACGAGATTTGGAGATCGGGGGAGCACGACGGTAAGGCAGCGCGAGATTGAGGGGAGTCGATCAGTGATGGGTTCGATTGGAGATATGGCAGAGATTCGTGGGGGAAAGGCGGCGGTGGCGATGATTGCGGGCGACGGTGCAAAGAAGGAAAGGATGAGGTGCAACGGTCGACAGATTGAGGGAGGAAGGAGAAGGGCACGTGCTGGGCACGTGCGTTGGGAGCACGTGCGCAAGACGTGCGTGGTATATATATACATTTTATTTTTGTTTTTTTAATATTGAAAAATAAATTAAAAATACCAAAATGAGTGATACGTGGTGGCTCCAGGAGCTGCCACGTGTCAGCTCCAGAAAAATCAAAGATAAAAGGAAAATAATAAAAAAAAGAAATAGCAAACAACCTCGGACGAAAAATTTTCTTCATGAAAGTTATTTGTCTCGATGAGATCTACAACTTTCGTAAAGGGACCAAAATCAAAATCGATCATTAGCAAAAAGTGGTATTTTTGGGGTATTCTATGTACATAGAAAACCTTGAATTTTGAGGTTTGTATTTTTTGTCACAACAACAACAAAGCCTTTTCCCACAATTAAGTAGGGTCGGCTACATGGATTCTTCGCCTCCATTCAGATCTACCTTGGGTCAATCCCGGGCTTATATCCACAAAACAAAGATCCAATCGTATGGTATCTTTCCAACACTTCTTGGGCCGTCCCCACCCTCTCTTAGCCGACTCAACATCCCAACACTCGCATCTCCTAGCTGGTGCATCAGCTGATCTTCTTTGCAAATGACCAAACCATCTTAAGCGGTTTTCTCGCATCTTATCCTCGATCGGAGCAACACCAACTTTCTTTCTGATTGCATCATTCCGAATCCGATCTTTACGTGTGTGTCCACACATCCACCTTAGCATTTTCATTTCTGCTACATCCATTCTCTGCACATGTCTATGGTTCACAGGCCAACATTCAGATCCATAGAGCATAGCAGGTCTCACGGCTGCTTTGTAAAACTTTCCTTTAATTTTTAAAGGAATTTTCTTATCACAGAGAACAACAGAGGCTCCTCTCCACTTTAGCCAGCCTGCATTTATTCTATTAGTAACATCTCCATCAATTTCCCCATCATGTTGCAAAATAGATCCCAGATATCTAAAAGAATCTCTCTTCTGAATATTATCATCACCAATCTTCACCTCAATTCCTTCACCATTGCTTCCATCAAAGGTGCACTCCATATATTCTGTCTTAGCCCTACTTATACGAAATCCTTTACTCTCCAACTCATGTCTCCAGATCCCGAGCTTCTCATTTACTCCATCTCTAGTCTCGTCAATCAACACAATATCATCAGCAAATAACATACACCAAGGTAACTCATCCTGAATGTGACTTGTCAACCCGTCCATAATCAAAGTAAAAAGAAATGGACTCAAAGCTGAACCTTGATGTAAACCAATGTTGATGTCAAAATAGCCAGTCTTCCCAGACGGTGTCCTTACACAAGATAAAGCCCTATCATACATGTCCTTTATGAGGTTAATGTATAGGACAGGCACTTGTCTCTTCTCCAAAACTCTCCATAATATCTCTCGTGGAACAGAAAAATATGATAAAATCAAAGATACATATTTACACATTAATCTGTTTTTTAAATTTTTATTAATTAAGAAAATGAAGAAATAAAATAAAATACGAGAAAGGGAACTTTTGTACAGACAGTCAGTGAACACTCAGACTTGGTTAATTTCTTTGATTTCGGTTTTATTTTGGATTTGGATTATTGCACATTTTAATAAAAATTTTGTCAAAGAAAATCAATGAAAAAGAAATAAAATAAAAAGAGTTAATTATGTACATAAAATAATGTCAAAAATCACTAAAATACACAATGTACAAAAGAGACTCAAAATCCAACTTTCACATATGAGCTCGATTCACTTGAACTTGGTCTTGTTTTGAAGGTATTTGAATGTACATTAGTTCAAAAGTGAGCAGGATAAAATCGGACAAATCCGTAGATCTCGAATCATCCACGCCTCCATCTATCCCTGAGACAACGATGGCTATAGCTTCTCCCAAAACTCCCTATTGCTAAAGATTCGACATGATGCACTCCTACCAGGGCTGCTCCATTGCACAAATCACCCAGCTGCTCCAACCTTCAGTTGTGAGAACCACTGCCCAACTGCACCTCAGATCGGCACTGGAGATGGCGGAACATCGAGGCCACACCATTGATGTAAGGAGACCTACCCGAGCGTATGACTTCGGGCTCTGAAGAGGAACGTGGTCCCATTGCAGCAGAGGGCGCAATCGAGTTCGTCGAGTCCGGTACCTTCACCACTCGCCATGAGCTTTTCCCCAAGAGGATAATCGGATCCCCTTCCCGCCCTTCGCTCGAAAACGACAGGGGATCCGGATCTCCGACAAAAGCCGTATCGCTCCCGTCGCCCACCAAGCCACCGCGAATCTTCGGCCCTTCCACAATCGGGTCAAGCACACCAGAGTTCGATCACCCGAATATGCTTAGCTCCGGTCCTCCAATAGTCGGGTTCCACGCACCCGACAATGCACCACCTTTTAAGCAGGTATCCGTATCACGTGAAGCCACCCGTCCAAGAAGCACAACAATATACGAGGCCTTGCTACCCCCGGAGATCCGAAAATCCCCTTGAGACGCGTTGCAACTTTTTAGGGAAACTTCGCTTCCTTTTTCGGCCAATCTCTGCAACGATCTGAAATGAGGAAAAGGTGTTCTTTCCTCGTCTGGAAAAATCTTCTCCGGCGAGCGAGATGACCGTTCCGACATTCGTACTCCAGAGCCAGGAGTCAATGGCACCTCATGTACCTCCAAGTGTAGGGCACAATCTTGGAAGCTGGCTTCGAATGAGAATGGTAAAGGCCAATTCACCTCCACCGCAATCACCAGCACGTCCAGCGATTACCCTCGTTGTAACCCATTCGGAAGGATCTCCATGACATGCAACACCGGTGCTGAGGCCACCTGGACCGCCTTGAGCCATCTTACAATCAGAGGAAGACCCCTGATCAAAAATCTCCTCGACGCATGTGTATCAACTAGACCATATTGTAGCCGAGGGAGCCTCCAGTGGACCTGCTCCTCCGTCTTTCGCATGTTAGCAAGCAACTTCGATCCTCCTCCTCAGTTAGTCCACGGGCACACACCAACAAAGCCTCCATCTGAATCACATCACATCCAAAGGTACAATCAACGGAGCTTTGGATGTCCTCCAACGCATCCGCCAGACATTGCACACCCCCACGAGCACTCGAGTTGGAAGTCTTCCAGCTGTAACCCTAGGCTTCCACACGTGGTTATGGGTGCACTGGAAGCTTCGATGACCGCTCGCTCCACAGGAGAAACACTTGAACGGATCCCTGCATGCTTCAGCACAGTGCCCCCGACCACTGCACCGCAAGCAAGCTCCACGAAAGCACCTCTCCACGACCATCACATGTTATCAAGGAGGTGTCAGGCGTCGACCACGCCGCTCCACAATTGTCCAGCCGCCCGACATTTCTCCTCCCTCCCATCCAGTAACTCGTCTTCAAGTTTGAAGGTTGTATGATGATTTTTCTCGATGGCTTGGCATTGGCATAACATCTAGTCGTAAATAAGATGTACATGTCCTACTTTGGACGAGACATATAACAGATTCTATCGTCTCAGTGTCTCCCTATATAAGGTCTATGAATCCCAAAACTCATGGGATCTCAAAGCCAGTTGTATGAGGTGGATGATACATCTACTCTCAGTGTCTCCATGTTGAGATATTGCGCTACTTGAAGGAATCACCATGATGTGGCCTCTTCTATGGGGCAAATGGCTACATTGATGCTACTGCACATGCTGATGCAGATTATGCAAGTTCATTTGAGGATCGTCGCTCCACCACAGGATATGTTATGATGGTTGGAGGAAATCTTATTACTTGGAGGAGAAAGAAACATATTGTAGTCTCCAGTTCCAGTGCAGAGGCAGAATACAGGGCGATGGCTCATGCTACATGTGAGATTACTTGGCTATTGAACCTTTCTGCGAGAACTTGGTATTGTTGGCACTACTCCTATTCCTCTACACCGTAACAACAAATCTGCTACATACATTGCTACGAATCATGTGTTTCATGAATGAACTAAGAGAAAGAGATTGACTGCCATTTTGTTCGTGATGCCGTATGAGGAGAGAAGATTACTACTCCACACATCACGACGGATCTTCAGCTTGTAGATGTATTCACAAAGGCCTTACCTAAGAAGCGCCTCTCGTGGATAACTTCCAAGTTGCGCATGATCGATAGAAATGCTCCAACTTGAGGGGAGTGTTAGTGTGCCTTTTTTGTTTAGCCTATTTCAATGTAACCCCTCGGCAAGTACTTATGTACTTTCTCGGTTATGAGCTCTCTAGGGTTCCATCCTATATAAGGACCCATAGACCTCCCGAGTAAATCATCTCATTGTGTTTTTTCATCTTTTCCACACCTACTTTATAGAAAAGAGAAGAATTGATCTAATCCAGCCTTCCACCTTATGGCATGTCCTTTAGCTAGAAGAGAGGTCACAACTCACAAGTGGTAGAGGAAGTTCTCATGTACAAGCCTTGGGTCAAAACAATATGGCAATAATTAACTTGAAGAGTAGATAGTTTGTAGACGGGTCGTGAAATGCTCGATGAAGGTGAATCAATGTGCCAAGCAAAAAGAAAAGAGCCGAATCGGGTTCAGAGTTTTGCTTCTAAACACTCTATTTGGTCTATTTAGGCTTATACCTAAATAACCCAAATAGTTGTTGATAAGTTCAGAGTTTTGCTTCTCAACAATCCATTTGGTCTATTTAGGCTTATACCTAAATAAACCAAATAATAGTTGATATCTTCCTTCCAACATTAACTTAACCATGGTCGGTCCCAAGCCGGGTAAATGAGGAGGGTTGCGTTAGATAGCCGACAGCCAGCGTAAAACAGTAGGAGACAACTTCCTAAATATCATTTTTTTTTAAAAATACTATTTAGGAAGTTGCCTCATGACAGTCGGATCTTTTCAACATGGATTTAAGAAAAAATACAGATTTCGTTGGGGCGTTATCTACTTGCGACGCGTTGCATTGCCCGAATGCAATGAAAAATTGGCAATGGCCGCTACATCGCAGCCTGGATGTAGTTCAAAATTTGCAAGGGTTCTCGTATGAGGAACGCATGCGGGTAATTAAGCTAGTTCTGCTGCATCACCGCCTGGATGCAGTCCAAAATTTACAAGGGTTCTCGCATAATGGACGCATGCGAGTAAAGAAGTTAGTCCAAAAGAGATTGCAAAGGAAGTTGCGGATTGGTAGTTGGAATGTTGGCGGAAAAATTGATAGAGATAATGGATACGATGGAAAGAAGGAAGATTCATATACTATGTCTGCAAGAGACTAAATGGGTTGGAGAGAAAGCAAGGGAGGTCGAGAAGACATGCTTTAAACTTTGGTATTCAGGTAAAGATAAGGGTAGAAATGGTATTAGAGTGGTTATTCATAAGGATTTGAAGGATTGTGTGGTTGAGGTGCAAAGATTCAGGGATTGGATTATTTTGCTAAAATTGGTGCTTGAAGAAGATATTCTGAATATCATCTCAGTTTATGCACTACAAATTGGTTTAGATGAAAGAACTAAACAAGCTTTTTGGGAGGATCTGGGTAAGATTTTACAAGGAATCCCACAAAAAGAGATGATTTGCATATGTGGAGATCTTAATGGGCATGTGGGAAAAGATGCTTCAGGGTATGCTAGTGTTCATGGAGGACATGGTTTTGGGGATAGAAATGAAGAGGGAAAAGTCATTCTGGATTTTGTAACAGCATATGATCTTTTTATAGCAAACACTCTCTTCAAGAAGAGGGAGGAACATTTAATTACTTATAAGAGTGGGCCAACTAGAACACAAATAGATTACTTTGCGTTGAGGAGAAGAGATCGGTTGTCTTGTAAAAACTGCAAAGTAATCCCAGGAGAGAGTTTGACAACTCAACATCGCTTGTTAGTCTTGGATGTGCAAGTAAAAGGCCTGGTAAAGAAAAGGAGGGTTCCTACGATCACTAGAATTAGAAGGTGGAATCTTCCACTGAAGCAATCAGATTTCAAGGAGAAGGTTTTAGAAGACTTATCTTGGGATTGTTGCAGAAGTGCAAACGAGATGTAGAAGGCAGTAGCATCTTGTATCCGAAAGGTAGCTGAAGAGATACTAGGCGAGTCAAAGGGAGGAGCTCCAGGCCAAAAGGAGGCTTGGTGGTGGAGTGAAGGAGTGCAAGAGAAAATAAAAATTAAAAGAGCTTGCTTTAAAGCTATGTCTAAGGATAGAACAACGGAAACTGTCACAAACTACAAAATAGCGAAGAAAGAAGTAAAGAAGGCTGTAAGCGAAGCTAAGTCAAAAGCTTATGAAGTTTTTTTTTATAAAATTCTCGACTCTAAGGAGGGTCAGAAGGATATATTCAGGTTGGCCAAAGCAAGAGAAAGAAAGACCAAAGACCTTTCTCAAATGAGATGCATTAAAGACGAGGAAGGTCACGCGCTTGTTACTCAGAAGGACATAGACTAGATGGGAGTAGTACTTCCATAAACTTTTCATTGAAGAAGGAAATAGAGAGATCACTTTGGGTGATCTAGCTAGTAGGGAAAGTTACTTGAATCATACAAGCTATAGACGAATACAAAGAAAGGAAGTAGAGGGGGCTTTGAAGGTTATGAGACCTGGGAAAGGTATAGGACCCTATGACATCCCTATAGAAGTATGTAGAGTTTCAGGTGAGCACGGTTTGACTTGGCTTACGAATCTATTCAATGTTATTTGGCGAAGTAAGAAAATGCCTGAAGATTGGAGGAGTATCGTGGTGCCTCTTTATAAGAATAAAGGAGACATTCAAAATTGTTCAAATTACAGAGGTATCAAGCTGATGAGTCACACTATGAAAATTTGGGAACGTGTGATCGAAAAAAGGTTAAGGAAAGTTTCCAACGTAAAAGAAAATCAATTCGGATTCATGCTAGGTCGCTCAACTATTGAAGCCATCCATTTGCTGAGGAGAACAATGGAGATTTATAGAGCTAAAAGGAAGAACCTCCATATGATCTTTATTGATTTGGAGAAGGCTTATGATTCTGTCCCACGAGAGATATTGTGGAGAATTTTGGAGAAGAGACAAGTACCTGTCCTATACATTAAACTCATAAAGGACATGTATGATAGGGCTTTATCTTGTGTAAGGACCCAATTTGAGAAGACTGACTATTTTGACATCAACATTGGTTTACATCAAGTTTCAGCTTTGAGTCCATTTCTTTTTACTTTGATTATGGACGAGCTGACAAGTCACATTCAGGATGAGTTACCTTGGTGTATGTTATTTGCTGATGACATTGTGTTGATCGACGAGACTAGAGATGGAGTAAATGAGAAGATTGAGGTCTGGAGACATGCATTGGAGACTAAAGGATTTCGTATAAGTAGGGCCAAGACGGAACATATGGAGTGCACCTTTGATGGAAGCAATGGTGAAGGAATTGAGGTGAAGATTGGTGACAATAACATTCAGAAGAGAGATTCTTTTAGATATCTGGGATCTATTTTGTAACAGGATGGGGAAATTGATGGAGATGTTACTAATAGAATAAATGCAGGATGGCTAAAGTGGAGAGGAGCCTCTGTTGTTCTCTGTGATAAGAAAATTCTTTTAAAAATTAAAGGAAAGTTTTACAAAGCAGCCGTGAGACCTGCTATGCTCTATGGATCTGAATGTTGGCCTGTGAACCATAGACATGTGCAGAGAATAGCTGTAGCAGAAATGAAAATGCTAAGGAGGATGTGTGGACACACGCACACGTAAAGATCGGATTCAAAATGATGCAATCAAAAAGAAAGTTGGTGCAGCTCCGACTGAGGATAAAATGCGAGAAAACCGCTTAAGATGGTTTGGTCATTTGAAAAGATCAACATATACATCAGTTAGGAGATGCGAGTGTTGGGATGTTGAGCCGGCTAAGAGAGGGCGAGGATGACCTAAGAAGTGTTGGAAAGAGACTATACAAAGGGATCTTAGTTTTTTGGATATAAGACCGGGATTGACCCAAGATAGATCTGAATGGAGGCGAAGAATCCATGTAGCCAACCCTACTTAATTGTGGGAAAAGGCTTTGTTGTTGTTGTATCTTCCTTCCAGCATTAACTTGGTCCTCCTTATATTTCCGCTAGCCACCCGAGTGGCTAGCGAACGAAGACGTTACAACTCTATCCGCTCTCTTGTGGTTAATGGATCCCCGGTTACTGGGAATATCGAGTTGGGGGAGGCCATGGCTGATCACTTCAAGCGTGTTTTTGGGTGCCGCTCACAACGAAAGTGGCGTTGGTCGGGACGTGGGGCTCCTTCTTTATTGCCCATGGACTCGGAGGCCTTGGTTAGGCCGATCTCCTTGGATGAGCTCAAAGAGGCTGTTTGGGACCTTAACGCGGAAGGCTCGCCGGGCCCTGATGGGTTCTCGGTGGCTTTCTACCGTGATTTTTGGGATGTGGTGGCCGATGACGTCTTGGAGGTTGCTCGTGATTTCTGTGAAGGGAACAGTGGCTTTGACAAAATTAATAGGGCCCTTATTGTTTTGATCCCTAAGTCTGCTGCGGCTAATCGAGTTGAGGATTTTAGGCCTATCTCTATATCGAATGGGATCTACCTTATCATTGCCAAGGTCTTGACGAGGAGGCTTGCTCCGCTTCTTGCTTCGCTGGTCTCTCCAACACAGGCCGCATTTATTAGGGGGCGGCATATATCGGACTGCTTCGCGGTGGCCTCCGAGCTGGTTGCGACTTGGAAGAAGTCCAATAAGATGGGGGTTCTTTGGAAGATTGATTTCGCCAAGGCTTATGACTCTCTTGATTGACGTTTCCTGTGGTCTGTTTTGAGGCGGAGGGGCTTCCCGGAGGTTTGGATCTCGTGGGTGAGGCGTTGTGTGACCACGGCCTCGCTCTCGGTTTTGCTTAATGGTCGCCCGGTTGGGGGCTTCTTCCAGCCTAGGATGGGGGTGCGACAGGGGTGTCCTCTCGCTCCCCTTCTTTTTTTGCTGGCGGCAGACGTGTTGGCTCGTATGATTGACAACGTGATTGATGTGGGGCTGACTAGGGGCTGCACTGTTGGGCCATTCCAGGTCCCCTTAATTCAGTTTGCAGACGACACTCTTTGCTTCATCGAGGGTGGCCATGATGAGGTTTCCGGTATGGCTACTTCTCTTGAGCTTTTCAGTGAGCTTTCAGGGCTCGTGATTAATGGGGCTAAGTCTAAGGTGATCCCCTTCGGGATGTCGCAGGCGGACGCGTTGGAGTGTGGCCGGGTGCTGGGTTCTTCTCCGTGTGGCCTCCCCTTCGACTACCTTGGCTTGCCCCTGACTGTGGGTCGTGGCCGGCTCCGTGATTGGAGGTCGGTGGTGGAGAAGATGGAGGCTCGCCTAGCTGGGTGGTGGGCGGCTCTACTACCTGGGGGGGGGGGGCGTCTGATTCTTCTTAAAGCGGTGCTATCCTCTATTCCTTTATATTTCTTCTCGGTTCGATGCTTGCCTAAGGGGATTCGGCTGCGTTTGGAACATTGTATGCGGGGTTTCTTGTGGGGTAAGAAGGGGGAGGGGGGAAGGGGGGTTCACTTGGTGGCTTGGGATGATGTTTCGCGGCCTAAGCGGGATGGTGGGCTGGGAGTGCGGCGGTTGGAGGTCGTTAACGACGTCCTCCTCCTGAAATGGGCATCTAGGGTTTGGGGGCAGGAGGACAACTTCATGCTTAACGTCCTGCGGGAGCTTCTGGGCGAGGAGTTGATGGGCTTTACTCGGGGAAGTGCTCACGGGCACCTCTCTCCTTTCTGGCGTGGAGTGCTGGGAGTTTTTATTCGCAATCTTTACCTGTTTAAACCGGTGTTGGGTATGGGGGATTCATTTCGATTTTGGACCGATGATTGGTCGGAGAAGGGTATTCTAAAGGACAGCTTTCCACGCTTGTTTGCTTTGGTGGAAGACAAGGACGCTTCTGTGGCATCGTGCTGGGTGGACGGTTGCTGGTGTCCTCGTTTTATTGCAAATTTCTCGAATCAGCGTGTGGATGATTTTCTTTCGCTATTGGGCTTGCTTGTAGACGCGATCCAGCCTAATGTTGGCCGCGATCACTGGTCATGGAAGAATGGTTCTTTTACCATGCGGAAGGCTTATATTGCTCTTGCTCCCGGTCCTCTGGTGGGGGACGCTAGTCTTGTGCGTGACTACAGTTTCTTCTGGGCCTTAAAGCTTCCCGAGCGCATTGGTGTCTTCCTGTGGATTCTGCGCAGGAGGATGTTACTAACGCGTGATCGTTGCGCGAGATTTACTCCGAATATTGGACCTAATTGCGGGCTTTGCGATGCGGAGCGGGAAACCATCGACCATTTATTCTTTGAATGCAGATTGGTTTGTGGTCTTTGGGATGATCTGGATTGGGTCAACGCCGAGAGCATGGTCGCTTTTTGCGATAGCTTGACGAGCATCAGGGACAGGGAAAGAAAGGACATGTTGGCTCCGATTGCGAGGTTGTGGGGCATTTGGCTGGGGAGGAATGAGGCCGTCTTCAAGGGCCAATGCTTTTATCGGGAAAATATTATTATCCTTGCTACGCGTCTTCTGGAAGACTGGTGTACTAGGTAGCCCCGGTCTCGTTCTTTTGTTTTGTTTTTGGGGTGGTAGCCGTGCGCTACCACGTTGGATCTTGGCTTCTGTTATTTGTCTTGCTTTTGTATATTTTCTTTACGTTTCTCTTTAATAGAATGGGGTGAACACCGCTGAGTGTCTCCCCCTTTTTGGAGCCTAAAAAAAAAACTTGGTCCTCCTTATCCCTTGTTACAACAAGGCCCTCATTACAACTTCAACTACCATCAAATTATGTGCGTTTAATGGCCATAAGTTTTTTTTATTCATATCCCACCACATTTATTAAGATAAATACTCACTGTTCCCCTCTTTAAATAAGGTAAATATATTTTGAGTTCGATAAAAACCCATATTTGAATTTGTTAGAAACTAACGAATGCGGAAACAGAATCAGAGAAAAATAAATATGAACATGAAGAATTCGGGATTTAACATGGAACCCTACTCCCTAAGGAACATGATGAAACCATGGGAGAATGCCTCAAAGGGCTGATGTATGCATTGCACTTTCTCACTGGATACAAAGGGTGTGGGGCTTCTTATATAGCCTCCACAGACCCTCCACCCTCCAAGTCCCACCATTGGTAGATGAGGGACTAAACTCTGGATGTGGTAAATGGATCTTGGAAGGATCTATTTACCCATCTTACATGATAGTGACACATACTCTAACACTCTCCCTCAAGCTGGAGCATGCAATGCTCAACTTGGACAAACAGAAAGAAATATCAACTCACAATACAAGATACTACAGACAATATCAACTAAATGCGCACAACTCTCGGCTGTTGTCGAGGACGTTGCTTCTCATGTCGTGCATGTGAGGAGGAATAAATGGGATGGAGTGTGAGTCAAACTGAATCTCCTCATCGGAGAGCATTTGCTATGTATTGCGTATGTCAGAGTCATTGCAACTGAAAATGAGTCTCCTCGTCGGAGTACTTTGTCTCGCGACAACATGTAGACAATTGCTCCATCTCTGAAAGGGCCGAATTGAAAAAGTCGTGGAGACAATCCTCGTCGCCACGGTCACAGGAGAATGAAGTCTAAAAAAGGCTCCTCGTCAGAGTACTGGGTCTCTCCCATACTGGATCAGAGAATGGGATCTCTACTCCCGAGTCCCTATGAAACCACATGAAAACCCTAGCCCACATGGCATAGGGAATGAGATATCTACTCTGGAGTCCCTATGGATCACATGAAAACTCTGAGACCAAAAATAAAAGAT
Source organism: Ottelia alismoides (assembly GCA_037367405.1). Taxonomy (NCBI): domain Eukaryota; kingdom Viridiplantae; phylum Streptophyta; class Magnoliopsida; order Alismatales; family Hydrocharitaceae; genus Ottelia; species Ottelia alismoides. The sequence continues at coordinate 496,961 of JAZKJV010010457.1, forward strand.
GGGATTGTGGAAAGATGATAAGAAAAGATGATTCATTGTTTATTCAAGAGGTCTAGGGGTCCTTATATAGGACTAAACCCTAGAGAGCTAACGAAGACAAAAAGACATAAAAGCTCTCGTGGGGTTACATTAGAATATAAAGAAAGAAATCTACTGCAATATCTAACACTCACCCTCAAGTTGGAGCATATCCATCGATCATGCCCAACTTGGAAGATATCCATGAAATGCGCTTCTTTGATAAGACTTTTGTGAATATGTCTGCAAGCTAAAGATCTGTTGAGATGCGTGGTGTAGAAATCTTGCCTTCTCGTACAACATCACGAACAAAATGACGGTCGATCTCAATGTGTTTGGTTCTCTCATGGAACATAGGATTTGTAGCAATATACGTAGCAGATTTGTTATCACAGTATAGAGGAACATGAGTAGTGATAGCAATATTGAGTTCTTGCAAAAGAGCAGGAGCCAGGTAATTTCGCATGTAGCTTGGGCCATTGCCCTATATTCTGCCTCAGCACTGGATCGGGAAACCACCGTCTGTTTCTTGCTCCTCCAACTAACAAGGTTACTTCCTACTGTTATAGCATAGCCCGTCGTAGAACGACGATCCTCAGTTGAGCTTGCATAATCAGCATCAGCATAAGCAACAACCTTAGTGTATCCATTTGCCCCATAGAATAGACCAGGATCAGGGGATTCCTTCAGGTAGCGAAGGATCTGAAGAACATCTTGCCAGTAGCTGTAACACGATTTATCCATGTATTGGCTAGCTATATTCACAAAATAGGATATGTCTGGCCTCGTAACAGTAAGGTACAGAAGTTTGCCAACCAGGCTTCTGTATCGTGTAATATCTTTGTTGAGAAGTTTATTTATCTCAGTTTTATATTTACATGTTATGTTTTCTTTCGGTATCTCTTATGTAATTAACCCATGGCTCTTATCCTATATAGGAGAGCCTTGGGATCTCTTTTATCATATGAATGAATTTTATCCCAATATGGTATCAGAGCAACGGTCCTAGACCGGGGTTCTCGAACCAAAAACCTAACCCTAGCCTCACCTGCTGACCCCCCTCTCCGCGCCACCGCGCGTCTCCGCGCGGCCCGCGTTGCCACCCAGCGGCGCCGCCCCTGCCCCCCAGCGACCGTTGTCACCTCGTTCCAGCCCAGCGCGGCTTTGGTGACCCTCCTTTGTGGCGCTGAGGCATCCGTAGACGCTGTGGCCTGATTCGCAAGGGCTCGGCGCACCCTCGGCGGCCCCGCGGACCCCTGTTCACGTACGACGAGGTCTTGACAGATCTGTGCAGGGTGAAATAGTCTGATTTCTCCCTTCATTTGCGGCCCTAGACCACAAACACAGTATTAGGGATGAGTGTATAAGTCTACAGATACACATCATCCCTCATTTGATGCTGTAGACAAGTATTTTGCCGAGATATTCCCCTCTTGTTCCGTATTTTGGCCTATATAAGAATATCAGAAGTCAAGGGTGACGTATTCTCCTCTTCCGGTGCCTTCAAAGGACCAGCACCTATCATAAAGATGGACGGGACCAACTACGAGTTATGGTCCATGCAGTTTCGTACCCTGATGTAATGCCACAATAAGGAGCATATTCTGACTGATTCTGAGCCAACGGACAAGACAGGGGCCAGCGCATCATGGAAGAAAGATGACGCATGTGCTCGTATATGGCTATCTGGGACACTTAGCACAGAGATTGCTAATGATATTGTCAATCAACCAACTGCAAAGGCCATGTGGGACATATTGGCCGCTACCTATGGACATGCGAAAAATGAAAGCAAGATACTCCAACTTCAGTTCGACATTTTCTCGACCAAGCAAAATGGTCGACCTCTACATGCACATTTTTCACATCTGAGAGGCATGTTTGAACGCCTCCACAGCTTCATGCCTATCTCTACCAGTGTGGAACAACAACAGGCGTATCGAATGCCACTATGACTGGCGTTTTTCTGTCCTCTCTTGACTCGGAGTACGATGCCTCTCGTACTCAACTTTTGACTGGCGAGACCATACCATCAATGGAAGAGGTATAAAAGCGGCTGAGCAGGATTACTACCACACCTACATCCACGCCGCAGTCGACTTCCTCGGCTATGGCTGCTTCTCATGGACGAGGCAGTGCATCCCAGTTCCGTGGTCGTGGACCTCGTGGTAGAGGTGGAGGCCGTCAGCGCGGTCCATGTTCTTATTGCCGTCGTCCTGGCCACTCAGAGGAGACATGCTATCACAAGCACGACTTTTCGGCGTCTACACGTGTTGCGGAGCAGACTGACTCTTCACTTGCACCTACTACTGATGCACGTTTTGATGATCTTGTCTCGAGACTTCGAGAAATGATGACCACTCCTGTGACTCAGACTGCAGGACCATCAGATGCAGCGACCACCGCCAGAGCACTACCCAGTTATTTAGGTAATTCATATGTGCTTACCAGTACCAGTAGAACAGTTCCGATGTGACAGATTGGATTATGGATTCCGGAGCATCTCATCACATGTGTAGAGATGAGACACAGTTTTCTTTGTATAGGACTATTCCTCCAGGGCCTTCCGTCATCATAGCCAATGAAGTTCGGCTACCCATTGTTGGTCAGGGGGAGATTGTTTTAGCCCCTTCTATACGTCTTCAGAATGTTTTACATGCTCCAGACATTCAAATGAATCTTTTGTCTATTAGTCAGATTATAAAAGAATTACATTGTCGTGCCATTTTTGACCCCTCTTCTCTTATGTTTCAGGACATACTAACTGGAAAGATGATTAATCATGGCCGTGAGCAGAGAGAATTATACAAACTTGTTGTTCAGTCATGTGTTGGGGTTGTCTCTATTCCCTCTGGATCTGCTTCGCCTTTTTATGTGGCATCTTCGCTTTGGCCACCTTCCTCTTCAAAAGATGATACGTGTTCTCCCGTAAATATCAACTTGTACTACTCTAGAATGTGAAGCTTGTCAGCTTGGGAAACATCATCGCTCCTCCTTTCCGAGTCGTCCTGGTCGTAGTAGTAGTCGGTCCTTTGAGTTATTTTATTTTGACATTTGGGGTCCAACTCGTGTTCCTGATCATCAGGGGCATAGATTTTATATTGTTGCTGTGGATGATTATTCTAGACTTTCTTGGGTTTTCTTACTTAAACATAAGTCTGAAGCAGGTGCTATAATTAAAACTTTTCTTATTGAGATCAACAACATTTTTTCTGCTAAAGTCAAATACATTCGTACCGACAATGCTATGAAATTTTCTACTCTTCATTTGGTAGAATTTCTCCAGTCTCTGGGTATTGTTCATCAGACTTCATGCACTTATACATCACAGCAAAATGGGGTTGCAGAACGCAGACATCATCACCTATTAGACATCACGAGGACCTTGTTGATTCACAGCAGTACACCTCATTCTTTCTGGGGGGATGCGGTCCTGATTGCCTGTTACTTGGTAAATCACATGCTCTCCACCATTCTTGGCGAGAAGAGTCCCTTATCGATTGCGTTTCCCGAGAAGAAACTCTTCACACTTACACCTCGTGTTTTTAGATCGGTAGCTTTTGTCCATGACTTTACTCCTGGTCGTGACAAGCTCTCACCTAGAGCTGTCAAATGTATCTTTGTTGGTTATTCCCGTACCCAAAAAGGGTATAGATGTTTTGATCCTGTTGGGAGAAAATACTAAGTGAGTGCTGATGTTACTTTTTTCGAATCTATTATGTATTTCTCTCCTACATGTGACAGGTTGTCTAATACTGGATCCCGAGAGGATGTTGTGGTTCCTCCACCTCTATCTGCTCCTTCACCACCTACACCACCACCCCCACCACCACCTCCACCTCCACCTCCTCCTAAAGAATCTACATTCTTACCACATGTTTATACTCACAGGTCTTCTACTCGTCCCTCTGCTCATGCGCCTACCACATCATCCACCATGCCTCAGGTATGTCAGGAACATATTATTTCTACTGATGGCACTAGAGATTTTAATGATGAACAAGAAGAGTTAATTCCAGAGGACGGTGAGGCTGATGACCTGGAGATACCAATTGCTCTAAGGAAACCTCGTCGCCAATGCGCTACGTACCCAATGCCTGCCCATGTTTCCTTGGATCATCTGTCAGAGGACTACAAGAAGTTTATAGTGGGACTATCGGCTGCTACTATCCCGAGGACATATCAGGAGGCGCTCCAGGACCGTAGGTGGCGCCTTGCTATGGAAGAAGAGATGGCGGCTCTGCGATCACGTGGCACATGGAGCATTGTCGCACCTCCACCAGGAGCATCTATTGTGAGCTGCAAATGGATAAGCAAAGGGCTGATGGTAGTGTCGACAGATTCAAAGCAAGGCTTGTGGCTCGAGGGTTCACCCAAACCTATGGAGTGGATTATCAGGACACCTTCTCTCTAGTAGCAAGACATTCAACATTACGCATTCTGCTATCCGTTGCCATTTCCAGTGACTGCCTCTATATCAACTTGATGTCAAGAATGCATTTCTCTATGGGGATCTCCAGGAGGAAGTATATATGCAACAACTACCAGGATTTGCTACTGAGGGGGAGTTTCAGAAGGTGTGCTGACTTCACAAGGCGATTTATGGCCTGAAGCAGAGTCCGAGAGCTTGGTATCAAAAGCTATCGGAGTTGATAGAGAAAAAGGGGTTTGTGCGGTCTATTGCAGACCACTCACTGTTTGTACAGAGGACACCTAGAGGTACCGTGGCTATTCTTGTTTATGTGGATGATATTGTCATTACAGGAGATGATGAGCAGGGTATTCTTACTGTCAAGGAATTCCTTGGTCAACAGTTTGTGACTAAGGACCTTGGCAATCTTTGCTACTTTCTTGGATTAGAGTTCGCCAGGAATCAACGTGGACTCGTGATGAATCAAAGGAAATTTGTTATGGACCTTCTATCTGAGACAGGCATGACAGGGTGCAAACCTTCTTCTACTCCTATGAATGCAAGCATGAGATTGTATGATGACACCGAAGAAATTGACAGGAGGAGATATAGAGAGCTTGTTGGGAAGCTCTTATACGCCACCATTACCAGGTCGGATATTGCTTTTGCAGTTAGCAAAGTCAGTCAGTTCATGGAGCAAACCAGGAAGGTACATATGGATGCTGTACACATGATCTTGAGGTATTTGAAGACTTCACCTGGCTCTGGCCTTATGTTCAGTAGGGATGCATTACTTGAGGTGACAGGATGTGCAGATGCAGATTATGCTGGTTGTCCCAAGGACAGAAAGTCGACTTCTGATTTTGCTATCTTTGTAAGCAGCTCACTTGTTTCATGGAAAAGCAAGAAGCAGACTGTGGTGGCCAGATCTAGTGCTGAGTCTGAATACAGGGCGATGGCACAAGGATGTAAAGAAATGATGTGGGTCAGATCAGTATTAACATACCTTACTGTTGAGGTCTCTCTTCCTATAAAGCTTTTATGTAATAATCAAGCAGCTTTATTTATTGCCAATAACCCTGCTTTTCATGAGCGGACAAAGCATATCGAGGTGGATTGTCACTACACTAGAGACATGATCCAGAAAGGACTCATATCCACCTCTCATGTTTCCACAGGAGATCAGACTGCATATATCTTCACGAAGGCTCTGGCCAAAGGTCCTTTTCAGAGATGCTGTTCCAAGCTGGGCATGATTGATATTTATGCTCCAGCTTGAGGGGGAGTATTGAGAAGTTTATTTATCTCAGTATTATATTTACATGTTATGTTTTCTTTCGGTATCTCTTATTTAATTAACCCATGGCTCTTCTCCTATATAAGAGAGCCTTGGGATCTCTTTTATCATATGAATGAATTTTATCCCAACAATCTTCAAAGGTAGGATCATCTGATGTAGCCTGTAGGATGTTTCTTTGGTTCTGCAGGTAAGCCAGAGGGCTTGCACCCAAGTAGACCTGCCTCAGTCAGTATATCTAAGCAGTACTTTCTTTGTGACATATGAAGTCCATTCTTGGTGCGTAAGACTTCTATACCCAGAAAATAACAAAGTTGCCCCAGATCCTTGGTGACAAAAACCTTTTGCAGAAAAGTTTTCACTTCTAGCACTCCTTTATCATCGTCACCTTTAACAACCATGTCATCCACATATACAGCTAGTATGACAGTACCTGTTGATCATTTTTTGACAAAGACAGAATGGTCAGATGTAGTTCTCTGAAAGCCCAGAGTGCTAATCTCTGAACTAAGTTTGTCAAACCACGCCCTCGGACTTTGCTTTAGACAATAAATTACTTTGCGAAGTCGGCAAACATACTCCCCCTCGACTTCGTAACCTGGGAGTTGCATCATGTAAACTTCTTCCTCAAGATCACCATATAGAAATGCATTCTTGACATCCAGTTGAAAAATAGGTCAGTCTTTGTTGACGACTACAAAGAGGATAGTGCGAATAGATCCCATCCTGGCAACAGGTGAAAAAGTCTCAAAGTAATCAACTCCATATGTCTGTGTAAAACCTTTAGCCACAAGCCTTTCTTTCAGCCTGTCAATAGAACCATATAGAGAATGTTTCGTAGTAAAGATCCATCTGCAGGCAACAAGCCTAACGCCTTGGGGACACTGAACTAGATCCCATGTTCCTCTGGAATTGAGAGCATCCATTTCTTCATTCATAGCTCGCTGCCACCCGTGGTCCTGCAATGCACGGTGATAGTCTCTTTGAACAGAGATTGTCATAAGAGCATCTGCATATCTTTTATCAGAACATGATAGGCTATCAGTGGACGTGAAAATAGACATAGGATGAATAATACATTGCTTCTTAGTTCTGCGTAGGGCAATGGGAAGCTCCTGAGGATCATCCGAGGTAGTATTGGTGGGGGCACTTGAAGATGACATATTTTCCTGCAACAAAGGAACAAGTAAAGGAACAAGAACAAGAGGGGACACATGTTTTCTTTTATACACAATTGGTGGAGGAAGTTCTAATGATATTTCAGACACATCTTGATTGAAGAAGCGAGTTTGTTCGAAAAAGGTGACATCAGCTGATATATAATAGCGTTTACCACAATGATCATAGCATTTATACCCATTCTTTGTTTGGGAATAACCCAAAAAAACGCATTTAATCGCACAGGAAGATAATTTGTCTGCAGTATGAAAGTTGTGAACAAAGGCGGTGCATCCAAAAATCCACAAAGGTAGAAGAAATGGTGAGTCATTTGGATACAATAAGGCAAATGGTGTGTAACCATTTAGGGAGACAGAGGGTACTTTATTGATAAGGTGGACAGTAGCGAGAATGGCATCTCCCCAATAGGTTTTGGGGACCATCATTTGGGTAAGAAGAGAGCGGGCAATATCGAGGAGACGTCGAAGTTTCCTTTCGGCTACCCCATTTTGTTGGCATGTATATGGGCAAGAGGTTTGATGGATAACACCCTGGGAAGCAAAGAAGGATGTCAAATCTTTTTATGTAAATTCTATTGCATTATCATAACGAAAGATTTTAACTGTAGTGTAGAAGATGTTGACATAGTAAAAGAATATCTTGACAATATTGTTTATTTCTGAACGTTCCTTTAACAAGAAGACCCAAGATGATCGACTGTAGTCATCCACAAAGACAGCAAAATATTTATGACCACTTAGACTTCGGACCGGACAGGGTTCCCAGATATCACAGTGAACAAGAGCAAAAGGAGTACAGCGGCAAGGCTCAGTCCATGTAGGCTCGATGATGTTTCCCGAACTGACATGCTTCACGCTCAAAGTGTTTCAGCGTAGAGAGTTCAGGGAACATCATTGAGAGAGCTTTAGCAGAAGGGTGGCCTAGACGAAGGTGCCATAGAAAAGGATCTTCAGAGATGGAGACTGCACCAGCAAATTTGGAATCAGAAGGGATGTCGAGGTAATAGAGGCCGTTCCTCTCATGACCCCCACAAAAAATTTTCCTCGTCCGGATGTCCTGAAAATAACAGCAAACCTCATCAAAAATAACACGACAGTTAAGCTGACGACATAACTTCTATAAGGATAGAAGACTGAGAGGAAAAGCAGGGGCATAATGAACATTTGCTAGATGCAGCTTGGAAGAAAAGTTGATAGTACCGACAGCAGTCACTGGGGAATGATCCCCATTAGCAACCCGAACAATCTTCACAGAGGAAGACGGCTGGGAGGATGTTAGCAAACTTCCTTCTCCCGTCAGATGGGTAGAGGCTCCAGAGTCAATAATCCATGCATGCTTAGAGGAAGAGACATAGTTTGCTACTGTAACTGAGGTAGTAGCCAGGTTAGCAGTAGGGGCAGAAGCACTACAGTCAGAAGGACTAGATTCTTGCAACAGTTGTCGTAGGCGAGCATATTCAGAAGCAGTGAATGGGGTTTGTGCCCCACTGGTTTGCTGAGTAGATGTGTCAGTAGTTGCATCATACGATACTTCAACATAGACATTGTTCGCATTAGGTTGCATCCCAAACGTTGCCCAGCAGCGATCGGAAGGGTGATTCCAGCGTCCACAGTGTACATACACTGGATACCGAGCAGTAGAAGAATTACGACCACGTCTACGATTGCGCCCACGTCCAGAGTCACGGCTGCGTCCAGATTCACGACCACGTCCACGCCCTGAGTCACGTCCCTGTCCTCCTTGATAGTTCTGATGCCCTCTGTATCATGAGGAGGTATAGTGGGCCATCGTCTCTATAGAGGTGTGGGTGGGAGAGTGTTGAATTGGAGCCTTTAGCTCCTGTAAGCGTCCGAAGATGGTCTCAATAGTAGGTAGAGTATCAACCATCATTCTGCCAATCATTCTCAAATTTAAAAAGGTACATGACCAAGAATTTGACGCACTTTCTTTCGGCGGGATTGTTGCAGCCTATAAAAAAATGGCAAAGCCTTCCCCCCACTTTTGTTGGGTCGGGTACATTGATTCTTATCAAATCAATGGAGAAAGATCTGACTATTTTTTACGTTGGTTGTCGGCTACCTAAGCAACCCTTCTTAAGGGGGGATTTGAATGCTGGTCTTTTAGGTGGTAGGCACACTGTTCAAACACCACACCATTGATGCAGCCTACGCTTCATAAAATAAGAAGTTTCTGGTCAAATTCCCGCCAAGTCTTAATATATCAGGAAGCTCCCAGACTCCCAGTTGCACTTGCTACGCTCTTACCCAATATTCCCCTAGGAACTTTATTACTGAAGCATGTATATGTGATGTTTGCACAATGCAGACATTTGGTGCAAAGATAGAATCACCTTTCAACATATGAATACATAGCATACCTCTCTTCTAAATGTTCTAATATCAATAACAAAGAAAACTTGACGGTATGCACCCATATAAAAGCAGCAAAGACCTTACCTTCTTATCAAGACTTATCGCGGAGCTGCAATCTGCCTCAGCTTGTAGGTAACTGTACCATGCAAGGAACAAACAAAAAAACCATGTAAATACAACAGCTGTCTGGAAATCAAGAACATACAATAGCTATTTTTACCTCTTCAGTTCAAGATAGGCAGCAGCCCTGTTGTTGTAGTACGTTGCATTACTGCTAACAAGTTTTATTGCTTCAGAGTAGAAACTAATTGCCTTTTGCCACTGTTGTTCTTTGAAAGCAGCATTACCCTAGAAATTGGAAGAAAAACAAGGTGAATTTTATTGACTTTTTGACCCAACCCACCCCATCACAGTAACGAAACAGGCCCTTAAGGAGCGAGATAGAGATAGTTCATAGTCCACGATTATTCCAAAAATGGAACCTGGCCATCCATAACTGCCCCACCCCTCACTCACATTTAATTAATGCAATTCCTTTTTTGAATGTGTATAAATAAATTCATTATTATATTATATAATATAAGTGTTATTACAATCCGCATCTATTTTTGTATTTAAAATGGATAAGGATATAATAGCATCTATATTTGTATTTGTCTATTTTCATCCATGATTAGAATATATGTCCAAGTTTTAAGAATATGGTGTAAGGGTTATTAGATTTCAGAGGATGTGGTGTACTAAAAGGGATGCAGTCAGGGGCGGAACTAGTATATGTTATGAGAGGGTCATGCCCCTCCCCCCTATAATTATTATATGTCACGTGTACGTTGTATTAAGTTTTTAATACAGGCTCTCCTTAATTGTATTATTATCAATGTTGTTAGAGAAAGTTTGTAGAATTATTAAATGATTAAGTGGTAAACTAACATGATTTTTATTTCGAAGATCTCCTTATATAGTTTATCCAATCACTTCCAGACAGGGCAAAACTATTTATGTTACTTGTACATTGTATGAAGTTTTTAGTACGGTCCCTACTTAATTGCATTATAATTAATGTTCTTATAGAAAGGTTGTAGAGTCATTAAATGGTTAGGTGTTATAATAACATGATCATTATTTTGGAGACCAGAGTTTAAATCTTATTTCCATCAATTTACTTTCTTTATATAGTTTATTCGATCACTTCCAAAGTATCAAAATAATTTGATATATAATTATATTTGAGTTTGTTTATCTTTCCCGTTGGATTTAGTACTCCTTGTAAATAAATAAATTTTATTGAATTTATGTGGATTAGATAAGAAAAAAAAAGATCACCTTCTGCTTTGCAATTTCGGCAGATTCTTCCTTGCTGGTGGTGGAGCTACTGGAAGGGCCACTCTTTGCAGCTATATCAAGCTGTTCTTGAAGAGTTTTATACAAAACTTGAACTATCTCCAGCAAAAATCGATCACCACCTGTCCTAGCTACAAAGGAAACTGCTATGGGACACTTGTCATGATATCCCAATGGAACAGTGACCTACAAAATCCAACAAATAATACTTGTGAAGTCACTCCGTTTACTTGACCACACAAAAATGCAAATGGGGAAAGTATAAGCTACCTGACAGCAACCTGACATGCTCGAAATAGCCAAAAGATTTGAAAGATACGTCTGGTACTCGTTGGAGAAAATCTCCTTAGACCCATTTTTAGGAGGGATACCGGTAACAGTTGGAATAACGAGTACTCCATTCTCCTGAATAATATATTCAACAATTAATAAATATTTATACCTAGATAATGGTGCTTAACAAAGGCAAGTGTCAGCCATGACAGGTCAAATTTACATTCCAACTGCGGAATTGTTGAGAGTGAATGGATGATATATTCAAGGGGTACGAGATTTCTTACCTTAAAGCTCCAAAAAAGAGAATTATATAAGTGGCCCCGAATGGGTTACAAGACTCAATAAAGAGATAAAAAAATAATAAAATCAAATAACTCTAACACTCCCCTCAAGCTGGAGCATACCTATCGATCATGCCTAACTTAGAAATCAACCAAGAGATAGTTTCTTCGGTACGGCCCTTGTGAATATTTCTGCAAGCTGAAGATCGGATATATGAGTAGTGATCTTCCCTCCTCACAGTGCATCTCAAATGAAATGACAATTAACTTCACATGCTTAGTCCACTCATGGAATACGAGGTCGGTGGCAATGGATGTAGAGGATTTGGTGTCACAGTACAATGGTACATGCCACATGGTAGTAGCAGGAAATCCAAGCTCTAGAAGAAAGGGGACTATCAAGGTAATCTCACAAGTGGCTTGAACCATCACCCTATATTCAACCTCTGCACTCGATCTGGAAACTATTGTCTACTTCTTGCTCCGTCATGTAACAAAGTTGCCATCAACAAACATGGCATAACTTGTGGTAGATCGTCTATCATCGGGACAACTAGCATAATCCACAACTACATATGTTGTGACATCTACATGACCATCTACTCCATAAAAGAGGCCTCTCCCAGAAGATTCCTTCATATATCGAAGGATCAGAAGAAAATCCTGCCAATGACTATAGAGAGGTCCCTCCTCCATATGCTGGCTAGCCATTCTCACAACATAGATATATGTCTTAGTGACAATGAGATAGAGTAGTTTGCCCACTAGGATTCTATGTCGTGTAGTATCCTCAAACTCAGGATCAATGGATGTAGCATGTTTCCGCAACTCCACTAGAATGCCAGAAAATTGTGCATCCAAGTAAGCTAGCATTTGCAAGAATATCCAAGCAATACTTTCGCTGTGATAGGTGTAATCCCTCTGCAGTGCGTATCACCTCAATCCAAGGAAGTAACTGAACTGACCACGGACCTTGGTGATAAACACCTTCTTGAGGAAGGCCTTCATCTCTAAAATACATGATTCATCATCACCTATAACCATCGTATCGTCAACATAAATGGTTAGTATCACAGTGCCAATAAAATTTAACTCAGCCATGGCCGGCCCCAAGCTCAGGTAAATGAGGAGGGTTGTGTTAGGTAGCCGACAACCAGCATAAAACGGTCGGAGACAACTTCCTAAATATTTTTTTTTTAAAAAATATTATTTAGGATGTTGCCTCATGACAGTCGAATCATTTCAACATGGATTTAAGTAAACATACAGATTTCGTTGGGGCATTCCCAACTTGCGACACGTTGCATCGCTCGAATGCAATGAAAAATTGGCAAGGACCGCTACACCGAAGCCTGGATGTAGTTCAAAATTTGCAAGGGTTCTCGCATGAGAAACGCATGCGGGTAATTAAGCTAGTTCCGCTGCATCACCGCCTGGATGCTGTCCAAATTTTACAAGGGTTCTCGCATAATGGACGCATGCGAGTAAAGAAGTTAGTCCAAAAGAGATTGCAACGGAAGTTGCGGATTGGTAGTTGGAATATTGGCACTTTGACTGGAAAATTAATGGAGATAGTGGATACGATGGAAAGAAGGAAGATTCATATACTATGTCTTCAAGAGACTAAAATGGGTTGGAGAGAAAGCAAGGGAGATCGAGAAGACAGGTTTTAAACTTTGGTATTCAGATAAAGATAGGGGTAGAAACGGTGTTGGAGTGATTGTTCATAAGGATTTGAAGGATTGTGTGGTTGAGGTGCAAAGATTTGGGGATCGGATTATTTTGCTAAAATTGGTGCTTGAAGAAGAAATTCTGAATATAATCTCAGTTTATGCACCACAAATTGGTTTAGATGAAAGGTCTAAACAAGTTTTTTGGGAGGATCTAGATAAGATTTTACAAGGAATCCCACAAAGAGAGATGATTTGCATAGGTGGAGATCTTAATGGACATGTGGGAAAAGATGCTTCAGGGTATGCTAGTGTTCATGGAGGAGATGGTTTTGGGGATAGAAATGAAGAGGGAAAAGTCATCCTGGATTTTGTAACGGCATATGATCTTTTCATAGCAAACACTCTCTTCAAAAAGAGCGAGGAGCATTTAATTACTTATAAGAGTGAGCCAACGAGAACACAGATAGATTACTTTGCGTTGAGGAGAAGAGATCGGTTGTGTTGTAAAGACTGCAAAGTAATCCCAGGAGAGAGTTTAACAACCCAACATCGCCTGTTAGTCTTGGATGTATAAATAAAAAGGCTGGTAAAGAAAAGGAGGGTTCCTAAGATCACTAGAACTAGATGATGGAATCTTCCACTGAAGCAATCGAGCTTCAGGGAGAAGGTTTTAGAAGATTTACCTTGGGATTGTAGTGGAAGTGCAAACGAGATGTGGGAGGCAGTAGCATCTTGTATCCGAAAGGTAGCCAAAGAGATGCTAGGTGAGTCAAAGGGAGGAGCCCCAGGTCAAAAGGAGGCCTGGTGGTGGAGTGAAGGGGTACAAGAGAAGCTAAAAATTAAAAGAGCATGCTTTAAAGTTATGTCTAAGGATATAATAGAGGAATCTGTCACAAACTGCAAAATAGCAAAGAAGGAAGCAAAGAAGGCTCTAAGTGAAGTTAAGTCGAAAGCTTGTGAAGTTTTGTATAAAAATCTCGACTCTAAGGAGGGCCAGAAGGATATATTCAGGTTGGCCAAAGCAAGAGAAAGAAAGACCAAAGACCTTTCTCAAGTGAGATGCATTAAGGACGAGGAAGGTCATGTGCTTGTTACTCAGAAGGATATAGAGACTAGATGGGAGCAATACTTCCATAAACTTTTTATTGGGGAAGGAAATAGAGAGATCACTTTGGGTGATCTAGCTAGTGGTGAAAGTTACTTGAATCATGCAAGCTATAGACGGATTCAAAGAAAGGAAGTAGAGGAGGCTTTGAAGGTTATGAGACCTGCGAAAGGTGTAGGACCGGATGACATCCCTGTAGAAGTATGGAAAGTTTTAGGTGAGCGCGGTTTGACTTGGCTTACGAATCTATTCAATGTTATTTGGCGAAGCAAGAAAATGCATGAAGATTGGAGGAGGAGTATCGTGGTGCCTCTTTATAAAAATAAAGGAGACATTAAAAATTGTTCAAATTATAGAGGTATCAAGCTGATAAGTCACACTATGAAAATTTGGGAACGTGTGATCGAGAGAAGGTTGAGGCAAGTTTCCAACGTCAAAGTAAACCAATCCGGATTCATGCCAGGTCGCTCAACTATTGAAGCCATCCATTTGCTGAGGAGAACAATGGAGATTTATAGAGCTAAAAGGAAGAACCTCCATATGATCTTTATCGATTTGGAGAAGGCTTATGATTCTGACCCACGAGAGATATTGTGGAAAGTTTTGGAGAAGAGACAAGTACCTGTCCTATACATTAAACTCATAAAGGACATGTATGATAGGGCTTTATCTTGTGTAAGGACCCAGTTTGAGAAGACTGACTATTTTGATATCAACATTGGTTTACATCAAGGTTCAGCTTTGAGTCCTTTCTTTTTACTTTGATTATGGACGAGTTGACAAGTCACATTCAGGATGAGTTACCTTGGTGTATGTTATTTGCTGATGACATTGTGTTGATCGACGAGACTAGAGATGGAGTAAATGAGAAGCTTGAGGTCTGGAGACATGCATTGGAGACTAAAGGATTTCGTATAAGTAGGGCTAAGACGGAACATATGGAGTGCAACTTTGATGGAAGCAATGCTGAAGGAATTGAGGTGAAGATTGGTGATGATAATATTCAGAAGAGAGATTCTTTTAGATATTTGGGATCTATTTTGCAACATGATGGGGAAATTGATGGAGATGTTACTAATAGAATAAATGCAGGCTAGCTAAAGTGGAGAGGAGTCTCTACTGTTCTCTGTGATAAGAAAATTCCTTTAAAAATTAAAGGAAAGTTTTACAAAGCAGCTGTGAGACCTGCTATGCTCTATGGATCTGAATGTTGGCCTGTGAACCATAGACATGTGCAGAGAATGGTTGTAGCAGAAATGAAAATGCTAAGGTGGATGTGTGGACACACACATAAAGATCGGATTCGGAATGATGCAATCAGAAAGAAAGTTGGTGTTGCTGCGATCGAGGATAAGATGTGAGAAAATCGCTTAAGAAGGTTTGGTCATTTGCAAAGAAGATCAGCTGATGCACCCGTTAGGAGATGCGAGTGTTGGAATGTTGAGCTGGCTAAGAGAGGGTGGGGACGGCCCAAGAATTGTTGGAAAGAGACCATACGAAGAAATCTTTGTTTTGTAGATATAAGCCCGGGATTGACCCAAGATAGATCTGAATGGAGGCGAAGAATCCATGTAGCCGACCCTACTTAATTGTGGGAAAAGGCTTTGTCATTGTGTTGTTGTTGTGTTCACAGTGCCAATAGATCGTTGTCTAAGAAACACAAAATACTCAAATATCGTCATGTGAAAGTCAAGAGAGTTGATCTCAATATAAGCATGTCAAACCATGCCCATGGACTCTATTTTACGCCATAAATGGCATTACGGAGTCAACACACACTCACCCTCGATGGAGTAACCTGCTAGGCCGCATCATGTAGACCTCCTCCTCAAAGTCATTGTACAGAAAAGCATATTTCACATTGCCACAAGCCAAGCCTTCAGTCGGTAAAAAGAAACCATCAGGAAACCGTTTGGTCGTAGACCCATTTATTCAGAACATGCTTGAATCCTGGTGGACATGACACAATGCCCTTGGAGGTAAGCATTGTCCTGCAGTGCACTATGATGACCATGAGAAATAGTAACCATAAGAGCATTTGTAAATCGCCTATTACAATTAGATAAACAGTTAGTTGAAGTAAATTGTGACAAATGATGTATAGTACATTGTCTTTTGTGCTTTGTAGTGTTATAAGGAGTTCTAATGGAGTATTCGAAGCTTCAGTGGTGGGAATACTCGAAGAGGGCACAACATCTTGCAAGGAACATGTAATAGTACATGGGTGTCAGAATAAACAAAGTGTTTCCTTTTGTAGATAAAGGGTGGTGATAGAAGCTTCGAGGATATATCACTGACAGACTGAGTGAAGTAGATGGTATGTACAAAGGAAGTGACGATGGCAGAAATGGAGTAATAATAACCAATATGGTCATAGCACATGTATCCCTTTTGGGTGCGAGAGAAGTCAAGGAACACACTTGTAGCACGAGGAGACAATTTATCTTCAGTCTGAAAATTACGAACGAAAAGTACTACAGCTAGAAATTCTCAATAAGAGCGAAAAGGATGTCTCATACAAGATAGGAAATATCAATATCGATATTGTATCGATCCGCTCGGAAAAGGATATATCGAGACATGTCGCCGATATATCGACGATATCGGTGGAAATATCATAAATGGCTTGAAAAGGCCATTTTTTACGGTTTTTTTCAAAAATTAAGATAATCCAAGATATTAAAACAACAAATAACCTACAAATACACATTTATATCACACATACATTTATACCCCCTATATCACACATATCGGTCATGTCAAACATATCGATGTTAATGCTGATTCCTGACTTATAGATATTGGAAATGGATATCATTCAAGTTCTTATAAAATTAAATAACTTATAAATATACACTTAAATATCACATATAGATCATCTATGGTCCTTATATCACAAATATCGATCATATCAGGCACATAGTAAATGGCATTGAGACGAATCATTTGATTTGATTCAAAAAATGTACTTAATGATTAATGAGACAATGTTTCTTTGGTATAAAGATTTATCTATTCACAAAATAAATAAAAATTTAAGTTAATGCAATATTGTAAAAAAGATTACCTATAACCAAGAGTTCCGCAGAGTATCTGGATCGGCCCCCTATTGTCTCTCATAGCGAATCGCGGACACAATAAACTCGCAATAGTTTTCCCATGTCATGTACAAGTACATGGCCTTGTAATCCATGACATATTGCATCTATTGTTGGTCATCAATCCCTATGAGTATCTCGAGACAAGGATAAGCAATACTAGATTCGGTATCATGAGGTGCACAACAAGGGTGCGAATTACTGGCTTGAGATCCTCGGGATGACAACAACGGAGTAGGAGAAAATCTCTATGGAGGAGGACTTAGAGGAGAAGGCACGGGCGCGTACTCGAGGAAGAAACCAAAACTGTCACCATCAAAGAAGTTGTCATGGCTCTGTTCAGGTTGGCTACCTTGGTAGTTCTCACTGTTGTAGCTGATATATTCTCCATACCCATTGTAACCATACCCATATGATGGAAGTGTATACGCCTGAGGAAGAGGAGGAGGAGGTCTAGGAGGAGGAGCATGAAAATATTCATGGAAGATGCTAACTGATCTTCCTCGTATAGCTGATGATTTCAACAAATGGTCTTTCCATCATAGTAAACGAGGAAGTTGACAATTTGCTTCCTCGTGTAGCTCATCCAGCTATCATACATCAACATCACCCCGTACTCTGGTCACCTCCTCCTCAGCTCAGAAATGTACTCATTTATCTCTTCCTCCTCCATCTCGAGATACTTATTCATTATCTCCTTGGATGTGAGAGCCTTCACTCTTGTTCCCATTGCGGTAATCTCATCAATGGCATGCTGCAAAAAAGGATTGCTAGCAATGTTGATCGGAATGCTCTCCCACAGAAGAGCTTACTGATGTCCTTTCCCACTCTCTCACGTGCATTGGTGAACATCCCCTTCACTGTCTTCTGCCTCAAATCCTTGCTTGGCATGTGTTGTATGGATTCAATCCTCGTCAAGAAGGGTTCCAGTCCCTTCGCTTTATGTTTTCTTGGTGATTGGTGGTACCAGTGTCTCCAGAATCACTCCCACTACCACCGACACCATAAAAGTCGTCACGTGCACCATCGAATTCTCTCCTCTCGGACTCGCTTCTCATATATTCTTTTGTCGCCTTCATGTATGCCCTCCTCTCCGTTGCGGTCTGAATGTCAGTGGGATAAACAAAGTCATCGTCTGAAACAGAGAGGACATTGAACTCTTTCTCGAACATGAATTCTTTGAAATGTTCATCCCTTCTGGACCTCTCCACATCTTTGTCCTTCTTCCCATGCAAGTTGGCCTTCACCAACTCCCTCACATCTCTAGGAGAACGCGGGCACTTGGCAACATTCTTGTTGTTGCCAACAAGATGGTGCTTCAGTCTCGTAATCCCCCTCCTTCCAACACCTCTTCCCACATAAATTGCATTGTGGTTTCGATTTGTTGCCATCCAGAGCAGTGGCATATCTCCAACCAGTCTCTCAACTGTCCAACTGATCACCAAAACCATCAGATTCCGAATCGGAGTGTGAACCCATAATGTTGAATTATCGATTACTGAAGCCTGAAATTTGCAAAGAAATTACACAACAAACATTCTTGAAACATATGAGGAGAACAATCAATTATTTGTTAATTATTTTTATTTTTAATTTTTTTGGATTTATTATATTTATTATTTATAACATACTTAATATACGTAAAGTCTTAGATATATAATGTTTAACATACTATCAACATACTATCCATATTCATATGTTTCGATTTCTAAGAAAAAGCATCCTACATCTAGAGTTGAGATGACCAATTTCAAGACATAAATCACCATAGAATCTTGTTTTCTACGTCTAGAACATGAGATCCGACTTTATTCATTCATAACTTAACTTAATTTTACAACATAACTAAAACCGCCCAAACTAGTCCCCAAATATCTCACCAAATTATAGCTCTACTTTTTAATTCACGGAATTAATTAATTACTAATTTTAAGTTAGCATAAATCACCATAGAATCTTGTTTTCTATATGTAGAACATGAGATCCGATTTATTCTTTCATAACATAACTTAATTTCATAACATAACTCAAAAACCTCAAATTAGTTCTCCAAATATCTCATTAAATTATATATTTTTATTTCACAAAATTAATTAATTACTAATCTTTTCTTAACATAAATCACCATAGAGTCTTGTTTTCTATGTCTAGAACATGAGATCTGACTTTATTCTTCCATAACTTAACTTAATTTCACAATATAACTCAAAAACCCCAAATTACTTCCACAAATAACTCACTAAATACTTCAAATCTTACCAAAAAAATCAAGAATATGCATTACCTAACAACTAGGAACAAAACCCCTAACAAATTTCACAATTTCAATAAAAAATGGAGTAGATCTAGAGGGTACTTCAAGGAAGAGCTTTGAAATGAGTTTGGAGGAAGGCTAAGGGCGAAAATAGACTGATATGGGGCGATATGGATCTGATTTCAATGGAATTCCAACCTGGATTATTCTTTGAGTCGATGACATGCGATATACCGTCGATATATCGAGCACATATCTACGATATCCGATAAATAGATATATGGGCTGATATTGGTATGGGCTCTCCACCGATACCGATATATCGCGATATGGCCTACTATGGTCTCATCGGGATACAAGAGTGAGAAAGGAGTTACCCTCTTGAGGACAGAAGACAGAATCCTATTGATGAGATAAGTGGTCGTGAGAATGACATCTCCCCAGTAGGTCTTAGGAACCTTCATTTGAGTAAGCTATGTACGAGCAACGTTTAGAAGGTGGTAACGTTTCCTTTCTGCTAGCACATTTTGCCGAGAGGTATATTGACACGATGTTCGATGAAGGGGTCCTAGTGAGGCAAAGAAAGACACCAAATCATGATGGGTAAACTAAAGAGCATAACCCGAATACAAGTAGAGAAAGATGTTTTACTAAACTAAAAGGACTTGACAAATTTTATTAGTATCTGAATGTTCAGTCATTAAATAGATCCAATAAGATCTACTATAACCATCTACAAAGATAACAATATCTATGACCATCAATGATACAGACCGACCAGGGCCCCAAATATCACAATTGACAAAAGAAAATGGTGAAGATCGACGTGGCTTAGCCATAAGAGGAAAATATGTCCAATGAAGTTTTTTGAATTGACAAGCTTTGCACTCAAACGACTTCAATGAGGAGAGTTCGAGAAACATCTGGGAAAGAGCTTTTGCATAAGGGTGACGTAGCTGCAAATGCCATAGAAACAAATCAATGGAAATGGACATAGCACAACCAAAGTAGAGCTGACAAGGAGATCAAGGTAGCAAAAGACCGTTCTTCTCAAGTCCCCCACCAAAAACTGCATCATCTCGATGTCCTGAAAATAGCAATAGAACTTGTCAAAAATAACTCGACAATTCAACTCAACAGAAAACTTATGAACATACAATAATCCATGTCCGCAGTAGTATAATTGGCTATGGTACCTAAAGTAATAGCCAAGTGCACAGTAGGAGTAGCCTTGTTAGGAGTGGCATTTAGAGTTTTGAAGTAGTTGCATCAGGTGAGAGTAATATGCGGCTAAAAGTTGGATTATATGTTCACTAGAGTCCTGATCAGAAGCTACCTCTGTCACAGTTGCATCATAGTCGGATGCAACATGGGCATGTAAAGGCATGTCATAGTTTGCGTAACACCTCTCAGATACGTGATTGGTCTTATGGCAGTGAATACACAACATGCGACCACGGCTACAACCACGATCAGAGTGACCCATGCCTTCCCGCTAGCTAAAACGGCCTCCTCGTTCTGATGAACGCATAAAGGCAGAGTCCTCCAAAGTTGTAGAGGAGTGCGACCAGTAGAAGTCCCTAACCTGATGTAGACGGTCAAAGATGACATTGATGGACGACAAAGAGTCAAATGTGAGGAATTGGTCCTTCTCAATATGATAGTGAGGATGGAGACTACCTATAAACCTATAGACTCACTACTCAGATCTCTCAGTCACCTATTTGGGACAACAGACTGTTGGAAGATGACAAGTTCCTCATAGAGATCGCTGAGATTTTGATAATATTCCACAAGAGTGGACTATCCCTGAGAAGCTAAGCAAATCTGCATGTAGATGTCGACTAGACGAGAGTTACAAAACTTGGTAGTATGCTAATAGTAAGTTTGTGCCGGTTCATCCTAAATGTCCTTCGTGGTTTCCTTACACAAGAAATTTTCCACAATGTGGGACTTAACAATATTGGTCATCCATGTCATGACCTGATAGTTGTCCCTAACCAGGAATCATAGTCCTTGTTTGTCACATGCCAAGGTTCCTTTGTCAGGATCGATATCTTCCTCTGACTACCGATGAATACCTTGAAAGTAGAGCTATCAGGAAAGCTCAAGCTCGATAAGCTCAACTCGGGCTCGACTCGTTAAGAGCTTGTGAGCCCAACTTGAAACCCTAATGTGCCCGAGCTCGAGTTGGGTTTTATGGCTCGTTAGCTTATCGAGTTGAGACCGAGTTGGCCGTTGTTCAACTCGGAAACTCGACTCGATAACTCATCTCCTCTCCTCTTAATCAAAAGTTGAAATTTTGAAAACACGTACCTAAACGCCCCCAGCGGCCCACGCCCCACCCCTACCCCCAACTCCCAATCCCTCGAGTCCCGACTCCCATCCCATGTGCAGCGCCCACATGCAGCGGGGCCTAGTACGGTTCCTAAACCTAGAAATCATGGCAAAGGGCGACCGCCCTCCTCCCCGCAGGACACATCCCCTGGTCGGTCGTCCCTCCTCCCAGCCCAACCAACCGGCGAACCGCGAACGCCCTCGGCCCTCCTCTGAGTCCTCTCTGCTCCTCCCAGCCCAGGCGACCGTCCCAACCGGACGAGCCCCTCGGCCCTCCTTTAGGCTTCAGGATTGAGTCGTTCTTCCCCTACCTAACCCTAAACTCGTCATAGTTCTGAGTCTCCGACTTCGCATCAATTTTAGTGTTCTTTGATCGTGCATGTTTACCGAAAAGATGCTATGTTTGTTACTCGTTGAGAGGGCTACTTCGCTTCCGTTGTTGCAAATTGACACCGTAGAAGGTTGACGGTGTTTTGCATTTGAGTCGGAGTTTCACGAAATTTTTTTATGTCAGTTTACGTTCTTGAAATGACGCAAATGGTAATAGATATAGTTGTATTTGTATGTTACTGGAGCTTGCATTTCCTCAATGGAATGAAGTAATGACATAATCGATTCAAATTCTACATGTGTAAGATTTGTTGCACATTGAGTTTGATATAAAATAGAGGTTAACTTTTCGCTTGCCCAAAAAGCTACAGAAAAGAGTATAAGTAAATCAAAAATACAAATTGCATTTGCACAATGTCATTTATAAAAATGGAACAACGACTCGTTAAGAGGTTCGTGAGCCAGCTTATTTTAAGGCTCGTGAGCCAGCTCAGAAGCTCATGGCTCGATAAAAGGCTCGTGAGTCAGCTCGAACTCGATGAGTTCGAGTTCGAGTTGGTGATCTAGGGCTTGACCCTTATCGAGCCCGAGTTCGAGCCTTAAATTTCTTATCGAGTTTGAGCTCGAGTTGAGGCCAACTCGGCTCGTTGAACTCGATAGACACCCCTACTTGAAAGCCCACGATCAAGCACGTACTTCTCTGCACCCTTGAGTTTGATATAAGTACCCTATATAATCATGGAGGATGTAGAGAACAGGATTTTATCTCAGTGGGAGTTATTGTGATCAGGGATAGAGATCAAAGAGAACGATAATGTGTTTAATCATGCATCTAAAGTAGTCTTGCGATGAGGAGTTTGGGACCGTTAGAAGACACATGGGTGACTGTGTATACCAAGCAAAGAGCACAAGGTGCAGGCAATGCCTACTACCTTACTGGAATCAAAGGTTGGTCTGCAATCGAAGGATGTATTGGTTTTCGATGGGTTGAAATCGAAGTCCTAGACGATGGGTCGCAGCCCAGAACCGGTCGCACAAAAGCTTAGAATCGAAGGCTGGTGCTTAGGCAACGATGCCCTAGGTGGTCATATGTGGTCGGACGATGGCATGGTGTCGCACGGAGGTGTGGTCTAAAGCGTAGGCCTTATGTGGTAATGCCCTAGGTGGTGATTGCCTAGGAGACGATGGTTTGGAGTCTATATGATGGTGGCATGGATCCAATGGCATTACGTGGGACCTCCAACATGAGGGTGAGGCCCATGTGAAGATCGAGGGCTGCAAAACAGGAGTTCTTAATATGATCAAGATTCTTCGTACGACCGAGAGAGGTTAGAGGTGGCGGTGGGAGATTAGGGCACAAGCCCCGATCTAGGGTCGTTGCTCTGATAAGGGATACATTGTTTCTTATATAGTGTAGAACCCTAGAGCCCAAAAAAGAGATAATTACATAAGTGACCCCGAAGGGGTTACAAGATTCAATAAAGAGATAAATAAGCAATAAAATCAAATAACTCTAACATCAACATAGGGTCAATTTCACTAGTCATGGGCCAGGTTGGTTGAGTGATAGGAAACTGTTTTTAGTCACTCGTGTATCCAGGATTCTCCTAACCTATGAGGATGCATGCTTACAATTTTAAAAATATTATACATCATTGAAATGTCAAAACATAGTTATTTTTTTGATTTTTAAGTCAAATAGAAACAACTAGTAACATGATTTGACATCACTGTCACATTTACATCAATTCTAATGAAAAGTTAAGCATTAATTTGCATCGATCCGAATTCTATGATGATGATATGATTATTGTTGAGATATTCGTTATCTTCTATCCTTTTAAGTATTCTCTTTTCTTTATGTCTACATTATGTAATTTGCCCAATGGATTTCTCCTCTATATAAGAGAACCATATAGCCTCATGAAAAGATAACGTGTTACATTCTCTCTCCACATGGTATCAGAGCAACGGTTCTAAATCGGGACTTATACCTAAAACCCACCGCCACTACCAGCCTACGTCCTCCTCGAACCTTTTTTGTAATATGGGGTCAAAAAAGGGGGGAACACACTATGATGTCTGTCCATAATCCTTCTCGAGCCTTGCACGGAACCTTCTTCCTCGTTTAAGGATTCTGCGTGAGGCCTCAGTGGGTTTCACATGCCTACCCTAGCATTGCCCAGGCACTGCCTAGGTACCGCTTATGTGCCGCCAAGACAACCCAGCGTCGCCCATGCGTTACCCTAGCGTTGCCCATAGCACATACGAGTTTGCTTAAAGTTGGTTGTGGTATGAGCATACACCCACAACCACCCCCTTGATGTCCGATTAGGCACCCTATTACCGATCTCCGATCCCAATCGTGAACCAATCCGATACTATGTCAAAAAACATAGTTGATATTCCATCTATAGGTGCCTTGAGAGTCCAATACCTATTATCAAGATGGATGGCACAAACTACATGTTGTGGGCAATGCAGTTTATGAATCTCTTGTAGAGACATGGTAAGAAGCATATTCTGATGCAAGATGAGTCGACCGACAAGACTGGGACCAATACCTCATGGGAGAGCGATGATGCTAATGCAAAAGTTTGGTTATCTCAACGAAGGCAGCATGGGATATCCTCGCCGCGGCGTACTCTCACGCAACGAAGAAGTTGAAGATCTTACAACTCTAGCATGATATTTTTACGACCAAACAGGGTGATCGTTCTCTTCATGCCTTGTATACATCTTTTAGGGGTACGTTTAAGAGACTCCATAGCTACATACCTCTGACGACCATACCAGAGCAGCACAAGGCCTATCGCGATTATGTTATGACTAAGATCTTTCTGGCAGCCCTTAACCCTGAGTATGACTCAACCCGCTCTCAGTTACTCACAGATGCTACTATACCGTCTATGGAGGAGGCATACTGCAGGATGAGTATACTGAGCATCCCCTCTGCTACATCTTCTCAGATGTCATCGACTATGGTAACTTCCTGTGGTAGAGGCGGGTTGTTTCAATTCAAAGGACGGGGCACAAGCTATAGAGGAGGTTCGCGCCCATGCCAACCATATTCGAATTATCACCGCTTCAGTCATTCAGAGGACACATGTTATTCCAAGCACGACTTTCCACCAT
Organism: Ottelia alismoides; assembly: GCA_037367405.1. Classification (NCBI taxonomy): domain Eukaryota; kingdom Viridiplantae; phylum Streptophyta; class Magnoliopsida; order Alismatales; family Hydrocharitaceae; genus Ottelia; species Ottelia alismoides. Next base: position 522,068 of record JAZKJV010010457.1, read on the forward strand.
CAGCCTCATGATGCTGAGAAGCTCCAGATTTCCCTTGATTATATCGATCATTGTTTTAGTAACTTTGTCGCTCGACTGAGAGAGATCATGCCCTAGTTTCTGGTTATTCTAGTGTTTGTATTGGCCCATCAGATGTTGTTGCTTCCCCCCTCCACCAGCACTTCAGATATTACTCATGCATTTACTAGCCACACTTACCAAATCCTTCAGAATGGATCATGAACTCTGAAGATTCTTACCATCTATGTGGAGATCACACACAGTTCGATTCTTATAGCCTAGTACAGCTTGATAAATCAGTGGTCATTGCTAACGGGACACAATCTCTCATTACCATGCAAGGGGGGTCCATTTGACTCCCTCCATATGCCTACAGAATGTTCTTCAAGCACCAGAATTCTCAATGAATGTATTTTCTATCAGTCAGAATACAAAAGATGTACATTATCGTGTCGTATTTGACCCTGATTCCCTGGTTTTTTAAGATATACCCACAGACAAGGTTTATATGAGGCCGTTAACATGGATGGCTTTATAGGTTGATCCAGTCTCCTTATGTTGGCGTTAGATCTCTTTAAGTTGGATCGATTTCTCCTTACACTTGACATCTTCGATTTGGTCATCTTCCATTGCAGAAGATCTGTCGTCTCACCCCTAGCAACTCTATCAAAGTCCACGTTTCAGTGTGAACCATGTCGACTTGGAAAGCATCACTGGTCTAGCTTTCCAAGTCGTCAAGGTCGAAGTAGAGTCCTTTTGGGCTTTTTCATTTGAAATGTAGGGTCCGAGTCGTGTCCCCGATCATCAAGGGCTCATGTATTATTTGGTTGCTATGGTAGTCATCCAGATTGTCATGTGTCTTTTTTTTTAAAGAAGCCTAATGCTAGTACTATGATTCGGAATTTTGTGATTGAAATAAAGAATCTTTTCTCGTCTTTTATTAATACATTCGTTCTGATAATGCTCTGGAGTTTTGTATTATTCAACTACCCCAATTTTTTAGCGCATGCGGCATTATCCATCAGACGTGGTGCCCTTATACTTCTCAACAGAACGGTGTTGTTGAGCACAATCTGTACATCACCAAGACTCTTCTCATACAAAGTCGGGCTCCTCATTCCTTTCAGGGTGTTGTTATGATGACAACAAGTTACCTAATCAATCAGATGCCCTCTACCATTCTTGGTGAAAAGGCACTCTTCTCTCTTGCTTTCCTGAGAAGAATCTTTTCTCTTTTACGTCACGAGTCTTTGGATGTGTCATTTGTTCATCTTCTACATCCACGTCGTGATAAGCTCGCTCCTAGAGCTGTCAAATGTATGTTTGTTGGGTACTCTTATACCCAAAAGAGATATAGGTGTTTTGATCCTATCTAGGGAAAATACTATGTCAGTACCGAAGTTACTTTCTTTGAGTATGTCTAGTACTATACCCTTACATGTGACTGGTTGAGTCCCTCTGAGTGTGTGGATGATGTCGTTCTTCTACCTCTGCCTACACATATACCTCATAATGTTCTCCATGCTCCCATGCCTTCCCCAACATCCAAAACACCTCAAGTAAATTCTGAAAACTTAGTTTCAACCGATGGCACTAGTGATGTGAATGGAGAACAATAATATTTATATGATGAGCAGGCAGATATACAGGAAGCGCAGGGACCACCATAGGAGAATGATCTGATGTGGCCTATTGCCTTGCCTAAAGGCAATCGTCCTTGTGCGAGATACCTCCTCGTTGAACATGTGTTTCTGGCATGACTTTCGACGGATTTTAAGAAGTTTGTTGTGTGACTATCTACCATTGAAATCCCACGCACATATCAAGAGGCTTTCAAGGAGAGCAAATGGCAACTAACCATGGAGGAGGAGATAGCCATGTTACAGTCACGTAGCACGCGGAGCATTGTTATAGCTCCTACATGAGTGTCTATTGTGGGATGCAAGTGGGTGTTCATAGTGAAGCACCGAGCAAATGACATCACAAATCGCTACAAAGTAAGGCTTGTGGCTCGTGGGTTTACTAAGACATATGGGGTGGACTATCAGGATATTTTTCTCTCTAGCTCGGCATTCTACACTGTAAATCCTTCTCTCTTTTGTAGTGACGAAGGAGTGGCCCTTATATCAATTTAATGTGACGAATGTTTTTCTCTATGGTGACCTACATGAGGATGTCTACATGCAGCAACCACATGGGTTCGCTGCTGAGGGAGAGTGTCAAAGGTGTACAAACTTCATAAAGCTATCTATAGCCTTAAGCAGAGTCCAAGCTCTCAGACTTGATAAAGAAACAGTTAATTGTTTATTCAGAGGTCTTAAAGAGGTATTGCTGCTAAATTTGTCTATGTTGATGATATATTATTACAGGAGATGATGTGCAGGGTATTCAAGCAGCTAAGGTTTTCCTTGGTCAGCAGTTTGCAACCAAGGACCTTGGCAGTCTACGTTACTTCCTTGGACTAGAGTTCGCCGAGAATCAACAAGGTCTTGTAATGACCCACAAAAGTATATTACAAATCTTCTCTCTGAGATAGAGATGGTAGATTGCATGCCTACCACCACTCCCATGGACCCGAGCATGAAGCTGTATGATGAAAACACTAAGGAGGTAGACAAGAAATACACGGAGCTCATTGGGAAGCTCCTATATGTGACCATCACCAGAACATATATATCCATTGTAGTGAGTCAATTCATGAAGCAGCCTAGACATACACATATGGATGCAGTACATATAACTCCGAGGTATCTGAAGACCTCAACTGACAATGGTCTTTTATTTACCAAAGGTACATCCCTTACCGTTACAGCTTGTGCAGATGCAGATTATGCGAGAAGATCCAAGGACAAGAAGTTTATCTCTGGATTTGCAATGTCCATAGGGAGCTCCTTGGTATCATGGAAGAGCAAGAAGTAGAAGATAGTCGTCAGATCTAGTGCAAAATCAAAGTACATAGCTATGGCATAGGGGAGTACAAAGACGATGTGGGTCACATCTGTTTTGATTGACCTAACTGTTGAGGTGCCCCTTCCCATGCACCTCCAATGCGACAACCATGTTGCACTTTTCATTGCCAATCTCAGCCTTCCATGAGAGGACCAAGCATATCGAGGTAGACTGTGACTACACTCGAGACATGATCCATATGGGTTTTATTTCTATCTCTCATAGCAACTCATGCGGACATACAATAGACATGTTCACCAAGGCTCTAACTAGATGGCCATTCCAGAGATGTTCCAAGTTAATCTTGATTGATATCTACGTTCTAGCTTGAGGGGGAGTGTTCAGATATTAGTTATCTTCTATCATTTTTATGTATTCTCTTTTCCTTCTGTCTACACTGTAATTTTCCCAACATATTTCTCCTGGACCTCATGAATAGATAACTTATTGCATTCTCTCTACCACAATTATGGAGTTCAAGTAGCTTAGCCATCCAGGTAAACTACAAAGCATGCAATTTCACATACAAGATGATAGTAAATGGTTACATTAGTCAAAAACAAGGTTTGAAAAAACATAAGGCTGTCTCAGGTGATTTGCCTATAGATGAGCCATGACGTAAACCTCGAGGTGGTCGAGGCATAAGCCTCATTTTTTTAGCGAAATCAGGACAAATTAAACTGAATTGATTTTATGATAATATTAAGTTTTCGTGAGAAACACATTCAAAAAACTCCATTATAGTATAGGCACAACATACAAGCAAATCAAGCATTATAGTTGAAAAATACTAACATCAAGACACAAAAATATCTATAACTTTACAAGATTCATTTTTTAAGTATAAATAAGTATAAGCTACATCAATCAGCCATCAATCAGCCAGTATTAAAGAATCTGGTATTCATTAATTACTAAGAAATTAGAAATATGCATATCATTTAATAATTGTTAGTAAATACTAAACATTGAAAATGGCTATTATTAAACATATGATATTATATGGTAATGCTATTAAACAAAGATGATAGTATTAAATAATGTATAGTGAATATTATTAGTGGAAATATAATATATATTATTCATGAGATCCTATTTTCTCTTATAGAGGAGAGTCATAATGTGTAAATTACATAATGTGGATAACATAAAAAGAGAATAAATAAAAAATACTGAAACATATAAATATCTCTACACTCTCCCTCAAGATAATGCATAGATATCGATCATGCTCAGCTTGGAACTACACTTCTGAAAGGGGCCTCTGGTCAAGGCTTTGGTGAAGATATCTACAGTCTGCTCCCCTGAACTGACGTGGGAGGTGGAGATGAAGCCTTTCTGAATCATGTCACGCGTATATTAGCAATCCACCTCAATATGCTTTGTCCTTCATGAAAAGCAGGATTATTGGCAATAAAAAGTGCATCCAGTTGTCACGTTGTAAGTGCATGGGAAGTAATACATCAACATCAAGGTCGATCAAGAGTGATCTAACCCACATCATCTCAGTGGTCCCTTGTACCATAGCTATGTACTCTGATTCAGTGCTGGATCTGGCAACTACTGTTTATTTCTTGCTCTTTCAGGATACTAAAGAGCTACCAATAAATATTACTAACCCTGAGATAGACTTTCTATCCTTAGGGCATCCTGCATAGTTTACATCTGTGCAAGCTGAGACATTGAGAGATGTCTCTTTCTTGGAAAGTAGTCCTGCACCTGGAGATGACCTCAAGTACCTCAGAATCATGTGAACAACATCCATATGTACATGTCTCGATTGCTCCATGAACAGGCTAACCCGACTAACAACAAATGAGATATTTGGTCTGGTGATTGTAACATAACAAATTTCAAATCAGCTCTTTGTATCTCCTCTTATCCACTTCCTCTGTAACACCGTCGTATAGCCTCATGCTGGGGTCCATAGGAGTAGTAGCAGGTCTACACCCGCTCATGCATGTTTCTTCTAAAAGGTTTGTAACATACTTCCTTTGGATCATCACTAGTCCCTGCTGGTTCCTGGCGAACTCTAATCCCAGTAAGTATCGTAAAGGACCAAGATCCTTAGTAACAAATTGTTGCCTAAGGAACTCCTTAGCCCTGTTAATCGCTTGCACATCATCTCTTGTAACGATGATATCAACATAAATCATAATAACAATTGTACCTCCATGGGTTCTCTACAAAACGTGAATGATATGCATTCGACTTTATGAACCCTTTCTGCTAAATCAAGTCTGAGAGCTTATAGAACCATGCTCTTGAACTTTGCTTAAGGCCATAGATAGCCTTATGAAGTCTACAAACTTGCTGGCACTCCCCCTCAGCAACAAAATCGGGCGGTCGATGCATGTAGACTTCCTCTTGGTGATCACCATAGAGAAATGCATTCTTGACATCAAGCTGAAACAATGGCAAGGTTGCACCACAACAACAGTAAGAAGAGCCCGAAGTGTAGAACGGTGGGCCGCCGGGGAGAAGGTATCCGAATAGTCCACTCCATATGTATGGGTGAACCCTCACGCAACAAGCCTCGCCTTATAGTGATCTACTATACCATCTGCTCGGTATTTCATGGTAAACACCCACTTGCAACTGACAACAGATGCCCCAAGGGGAATTGGGACTAAACTTCATTTGTCACGTGACTGTAATGCAGCCATTTCTTCCTCCATTGCAAGACGCCACTAACTTTCTTGCATAGCCTCCTGATAGGACCATGGAATCTCCACTGCAGATAGTCCTACAACAAACTTCCTTAAATATGCTGACATGTGTGCCAAAGAAACAATGGAAGCAAGAGGATACGAGGCACAAGTACGCCTCTACTTCCTAAGCACAATAGGCACCTCAAGATCGTCAGCAACCTCCTCTACATGCTCACTAGCCTCCTGTAAAGGACATGCTCGTCCTGTATAGTAGCATGTTGTAGAGATAACTCACCATTGCCATCAGTAAAAATATTATGATTAGAAAATATGTATGGTGTGCTAGATGATTGGGGAGGCCCATGAGCAGTAGACGGCATGCGGACGTAGAAACGTGGTAAGAGATGGGCTATAGGACTAGGAGGTGGTGGTGGTGGTGGTGTAGGTGGTATTGGAATATGTGGTGGTGATAGTTGAAGGAGGTGGAGACATGTAAACCTCCTCTCCAGAATCTGATGGAGTGAACTTATCACCTGTAGGAAAAAAGTACATCATGGACTCAAATAATGTGACATCAACACTAACATAATACTTTCGACGAACATGGTCGTAACACCAGTATCCCTTCTGTGTCTTGGAATACCCTAAAAAAAACATTTGACGACTCTGAAGGCAAGCTTATCAGGGTCAGGTAACAACCGATGCATAAATGCCACAGACTGATACACTCAGGGGGTGAGAGAGAACAGATCCTTCTCGGGAAATGCCATCGAGAAGGGAATTTTCTCACCCAAAATAGTGGAAAGCATACGATTCACAAGATAGCAAGCTATGATGACAGGATCACCCCAAAATGAGCGAGGAGCACGACTCTGAATCGGAAGAGTCCGTGTGACATCAAGTATATGACGGTGTTTACGTTCAGCAACACGGTTTTGTTGGGACGTGTAGGCACATGATGTCTGAAGTAAAATGTTAAGCGATTGAAAGAAATGTGAAAGTTGTAAGGTACAAACTCCAGAGCATTGTCAGTGCGAACAAATTTGACAGTAGCAGAAAAAATATTCTTTATTTCACTAATAAATGATTGAATCTCATCAAGGTTGGAAAAGTCGGTAGTCGGTACTCGGTCGGTCGGGTCACTGACTAAGGACTAATCGGCAGTCGACGTCTAATCGAATTTAGTCGGACTTTAATCGGTTTTGAATTTTATGATTACTTTAAATATATAACTCATTTATATATATATATTTACATATATTTTATACATTTTTTTACTATCATAGTAAAATAAAAGAAGTAATTGACAATCATATTATAATAAGTTTGCTTATAAAAAAAGAAAAAACTTGAAAAAATATGGTATCTCTAAGCAAAAATTGGTCGACTAGTGTGCCTAGTCAAAATTAGTCGGTACTCGGTCGGCCACCCCACTGACAAGACTAGTCGGGCCAGTCGGGCGACTTTTACAACATTGAATCTCATTCCCAGCTTTAGACTTATTCTTTAACAAAAAAATCCATGGCAATCTAGAAAAATCATCTACTGCAACAAGATAGAATGTGTCCCTAATGGTCAAAAACACGACTCAAACCCTAAATATCCAGATGAATCAACTCAAAAAGAGAACTACTATTATGACATTGACGACTCGAGCATGAAGATCGATGGTGCTTTCCTAGCTGATAAGCTTCGCACTGAAAAGTAGAACAAGTAAAAATTTGAGGAAGCACACAACACATCTTCTAAAGGTGTAGATGACTAAAGCGGAGATGCCGCATAAAAGGAGAGACTGCTTCTGCAGAACCAGATGAAGCACCAGCATGAGTATGGATCCGTCGATATAGGCATCCTTGCTCACGGCCACATTCAGTCACCCTGCATGTGAGTATGTCTTAAAACACAAGAGAAGATGTGTCAAAAATAGCATGGCAATGTAAATCTTTATTAATCTATCATGGTAAAGTCAGGTGCATGAAGCATATTCTGAAGACGCATGGATGGTGTCAAATTGATCTCTCCATGTTTAGTAATGGGAGAATGAATCCCATCCGCTATGATCATTGATCTGCCCGGAGATATATGTATATATGATGCAAATTTCTCTCTCTCTCTCTCGACATAGATGATGAGAGGCGTTAGAATCCAAAATCCATTATGTAATGTCAGTCCTACTACAACTGTTAAAAGCATAAGCATGAGGCACTAGTTTAGGCAGAAGCTGCCACATCTGAAGTACTCGAGGATCCAGAAGAAGCAGCATGAGGCATAATTTCTCTCAGGCGAGAGACTGTCATCAAATATCTGATCGGAAGTAGATGCAGCATGAGTCTCACTCTGCTCAGCAGCACGAGCAGAGGCTGGAAAACCATGCTTAGATGAGCATGTGTCTTCATAGTGGCCAGGACGGTGACAGCAGGTACATGGTTGACAAGGACCACGAACACTTCCTCGACCACGAAACCCTCGACCTCTGTGCTGTGAAGTACCTCCTCTACCACGAGATGCAGCCATCACAGAGGAGGTCTATGATGAATTGGACGACAAAACGATGATCCTGCTAAGTCGACGGTATGCCTCTTCCATAGGATGAATAGTACCATCTGTAAGAACCTGTGACCAAGTGACTTCGTATTTTGGATCAAGAAGCCGTGACGAAGACATCAGCCATCGTGGCATTCCAATACTCCGTCTTCTTTTCAGGTGTAGTTGCAAGAAGCATGATGCTGTGAAGCTTCCCGAACATGCCTCGGAGAGATGTACATTGAGAAAGCATGGGTCGTCCGTTCGGCTTGATAGTGAATATGTCATGTTGTAACTGCAAGATCTTCGTCTCATTCCATACCAGTGAATAGGTAGAAACAAGAATATCCCATGTTGCCATGACAGTAGACTAATGTAAAACATCAATGGCAATCTCTATCGTCAATGAGGCATTTGTCAACCAAACATGTGCAAACACATCATCGGTCTCTCATAAGGAATTTGTCCCAAACTTGTCAGTCGGCTCCTCTTCAGTAAGAATAGGCTTCTTACCAGTAGACTGCATCAGGCTCATGAACTGCATGAACCATAGTTTGTAGTTCGTTCCATCTTGACTAAAGGTGACAAACCTCGGAAGGTACCTGTGGAGGAAGTATCAACCTTGTTTTTTGACATAATATCGAATCCAAAGACTGGGACTTATAAAACAAGTAAAAACTTGTCTACACGGACATGAAGGGAATTAATTATAGGTGTAGACTCAAACTGCAACCATTCCCATCAATATGAGGGGTGTCCTAGGGCAAGAGAGAGTGATTTCTCAATATGAAATCGCCCTGACCGCACGTGATCACTTGATCACCATTATGGTACCCAAGAATAGTCGGGGATGCAGCGACGCAACCCTAGCCGAGATAGCGACCAACGAAGAGAGGTAGGAAGGCAGGGGAGCTGCTCTCCAGCAGTAGGGTCTGTGCAAGGCTGCTCCAAGCATCAGCGATGGCGGCAATGTAGGGAAAGGAGTCCACATGAGGCTGCTCTGAGCAGTAACGGCGTCGACATCGGCCCCGGGTGGAGGCGGTGTGGGTGGCGCGAACGTGTGAACTGTGGGTAGGGTTAAAAATTTTTCGGGTATGAGAATTCCAGTCTAGGACCATCGCTCTGATACCATGTTGGTGGAAAAATAATCTATATTAGTCATGAGACCCTAGGCTCTCTTATATAGAGGAGAGTCCCAATGGGTAAATTACATTGTGTGCAACATAAATAAAGAATAAATAAACTATACTAAAATAAAGAAATATCACTACAAATATTATTAAATAGATAATTTTTACAAAACTCAGCAATGACCGGTCCCAAGCCCAGATAAATGAGGAGGGTTGCGTTAGCCGTTAGGTAGCCGACAACCAGCGTAAAATAGTCGGAGACAACTTCCTAAATAGTATTTTCTTAAAAAAATATTATTTAGGAAGTTGCCTCATGACAGTTGGATCTTTTGAACATGGATTTACGCAAACATATAGATTTCATTGGGCGTTCCCTACTTGCGACGAATTGCATTGCCCGAATGCAATAAAAAATTAGTAAGGGCCACTACATCGCAGCCTGGATGTAGTTCAAAATTTGCAAAGGTTCTCGCATGAGGAACGCATGCGGGTAAATAAGCTAGTTCCGCTGCATCACCGCCTGGATGCAACCCAAAATTTGCAAAGGTTCTCGCATAATGGATGCATGTGAGTAAAGAAGTTAGTCCAAAAGAGAGTGCAAAGAAAGTTGCCGATTGGTAGTTGGAATATTGGCACTTTAGCTGGAAAATTGATGGAGATAATGGATACAATGGAAAGAAGGAAGACTCATATACTTTGTCTTCAAGAGACTAAATGGGTTGGAGAGAAAGCAAGAGAGATCGAGAAGACAAGCTTTAAACTTTGGTATTCAGGTAAAGATAAGGGTACAAACGGTGTTGGAGAGATTGTTCATAAGGATTTGAAGGATTACGTTGTTGAGGTGCAAAGATTCAGAGAGCGGATTATTTTGTTAAAATTGGTGCTTGAAGAAGAAATTCTGAATAGCATCTCGGTTTATGCACCGCAAATTGGTTTAGATGAAAGGACTAAACAAGCTTCTTGGGAGTATCTGGATAAGATTTTACAAGGAATCCCACAAAAAGAGATGATTTGCATAGGTGGAGATCTTAATGGACATGTAGGAAAAGATGCTTCAGGGTATGCTAGTGTTCACGGAGGACATGGTTTTGGGGATAGAAACGAAGAGGGAAAAGTCATTCTGGATTTTGTAACGGCATATGATAATTTCATAGCAAACACTCTCTTCAAGAAAAGGGAGGAGCATTTAATTACTTATAAGAGTAGCCCAACTAGAATACAGATAGATTACTTCGCGTTGAGGAGAAGAGATCGGTTGTATTGTAAAGACTGCAAAGTAATCCGAGGAGAGTGTTTGACAACCCAGCATCTCTTGTTAGTCTTGGATGTGCAAATAAAAGGGATGGTAAAGAAAAGGAGGGTCCCTAAGATCACTAGAACTAGATGGTGGAATCTTCCACTGAAGCAATCAAGCTTCAGGGGGAAGGTTTTAGAAGACTTATCTTGGGATTGTAGGGGAAGTGCAAATGAGATGCGGGAGGCAGTAGCATCTGGTATCCGAATGGTAGCCAAAGAGATGCTAGACGAGTCAAGGAAAGAGCTCCAGGTCAAAAGGAGGCTTGGTGGTGGAGTGAAGGGGTGCAAGAGAAGCTAAAAGCTTAAGAGCTTGCTTTAAAGCTATGTCTATGGATAGAACAAAGGAAACTGTCACAAACTACAAAATAGAGAAGAAGGAAGCAAAGAAGGCTGTAAGCGAAGCTAAGTCAAAAGCTTATGAAGTTTTGTATAAATCTCGACTCTAAGGAGGGCCAGAAGGATATATTCAAGTTGGTTAAAGCAAGAGAAAGAAAGACCAAAGACCTTTATCAAGTGAGATGCATTAAGGACGAGGAAGGTCATGTGCTTGTTACTCAGAAGGATATAGAGACTAGATGGGAGCAGTACTTCCATAAACTTTTCACTGGGGAAGGAAATAGAGAAAGGAGGTAGAGGAGGCTTTGAAGGTTATGAGACCTGGGAAAGGTGTAGGACCGGATGACATCCCTGTAGAAGTATGGAGTGTTTTAGGTGAGCGCGGTTTGACTTGACCTACGAATCTATTCAATGTTATTTGGCGAAGAAGGAAAATTCCTGAAGATTGGAGGAGTATCGTGATGTCTATTTATAAGAATAAAGGAGACATTCAAAATTGTTCAAATTACAGAGGTATCAAGCTGATGAGTCACACTATGAAAATTTGGGAACGTGTGATCGAAAGAAGATTGAGGCAAGTTTCCAAAGTAAAAGAAAACCAATTCGGATTCATGCAAGGTCGCTCAACTATTGAAGCCATCCATTTGCTGAGGAGAACAATGGAGATTTATAGAGCTAAAAGGAAGAATCTCCATATGATTTTTATTGATTTGGAGAAGGCTTATGATTCTGTCCCATGAGAGATACTGTGGAGAGTTTTGGAGAAAAGACAAGTACATGTCCTATACATTAACCTCATAAAGGATATGTATGATATGACTTTATCTTGTGTAAGGACCCCGTCTGTGAAGACTGAATATTTTGACATCAACATTGATTTACATCAAGGTTCAGCTTCGAGTCCATTTCTTTTTACTTTTATTATGGACGAGTTGACAAGTCACATTCAGGATGAGTTACCTTGGTGTATGTTATTTGCTGATGACATTGTGTTGATCGACGAGACTAGAGATGGAGTGAATGAGAAGCTTGAGGTCTGGAGACATGCATTGGAGACTAAAGGATTCGTATAAGTAGGGCTAAGACGGAATATATGGAGTGCACCTTTGATGGAAGCAATGGTTAAGGAACCGAGGTGAAGATTGGTGACGATAACATTCGAAAGAGAGATTCTTTTAGATATCTGAGATCTATTTTGCAACATGATGGGGAAATCGATGGAGATGTTACTAATAGAATAAATGTAGACTGGCTAAAGTGGAGAGGAGCCTCTGTTGTTCTCTGTGATAAGAAAATTCCTTTAAATATTAAAGGAAAGTTCTACAAAGCAGCCGTGAGACCTGCTATGTTCTATGGATCTGAATGTTGGCCTGTGAACCATAGACATGTACAGAGCTTGTAGCAGAAATGAAAATGCTAAGGTGGGTGTGTGAACACACGTAAAGATCGGATTCAGAATGCTGCAATCAAAAAGAAAGTTGGTGTAGCTCCGATCGAGGATAAGATGCGAGAAAACCTCTTAAGATGGTTTGGTCATTTGCAAAGATCAGCTGACGCACCAGTTAGGAGATGCGAGTGTTGGGATGTTGAGCCGGCTAAGAGAGGGCGAGGACAACCCAAGAAGTGTTGGAAAGAGACTATACGAAGGGATCTTAGTTTTTTGGATATAAGCCCGAGATTCCCCAAGATAGATCTGAATGGAGGCGATGAATCCATGTAGCCAACCCTACTTAATTGTGCGAAAAGGCTTTGTTGTTGTAGATAATGTTGACCAAAAACATATTAAAAATGATATCAAAGATGATGAAACATAGAATAATGTCGTCATCATGGTTTAAAAAATGTGCCTCGAGGTGCTGAGGCGTAAGCCTCGAGGCGATTTTTCATGAGAACCGCCTCGAGGCTATAGCCTCAGTATGGATATCTGAGGCATAAGCCTTAGAGATCCGAGGCAGAATCGAGGCGGTCAAGGTGGTGAGGCGGTCTGAGGCGCCACCTCGGTCTGTTGTTTATTTTTTGGGTAAATAAATAAAATATATATATGAAGCTATACTTTTATACTAATATTAAAGTTATAAAAAATATTATAGTTACAAACATACTAGTCACAATCACAATATTGTATTATAGTATCATTATATGCTACTCCTGAAACATAACATTTCATAAATATATAAAATACATTTATATTACAATCATCATTGCATCAAAAAAATCATGCAAGTGTACAATGATTGTTTGTAAATAGTACGAACAAATTTTTATATCAACAAATGATTTTCAATTGCTTGTATTGCTACAATGAGTATAATATATGTTTAAGAGACTGTATATTTTTGTAAGAATATTAGGAATTCACATATTTACAATATTAGTATTACTTAATCACAAATTAAAACTAGCATATATGGTTAATATGGTACATTTTGTACATTTATAAAATTTAAAATGTTCAAATTTAGGATTTATGATCATATATTATGTCAATATTTGAAGTTCATGATTTTATGATAATATAATTATGCTTAATATTAATTGTGACATGTATTTTCTCTATAAACCAAGGCTTACGCCTCGACCGCCTCGAGGCTTACACATCGCCTCAATAACGGAAAACCGCCTCGATCCGCCTCACGTTTTTTAAAACCTTGGTCGTCATATTTTAGAAAGTACTAATAATTAATAAAAAATCCATCGCCATGTGAACTTTTTCACGCATGCCCATGATTTATGTAGGGTTACAAAAGAACAACTCATCTGACCTTCTTTGGATGATCATATAAAGTCATTGTTGAAGAAAAATGCGCATAAAAGATCATATAAATGAGGTGTGCGCCTTATTTTTGCCTCGACGCCTCAATGCCTCAGCACCTTGGCACCGCTTCACAGAGACGAGGCGCATGCCTCACAACAGAAGATTGAGGCACACGCCTTGAGGCAAAAAATCTGTGCCTCACCGCCTCAAGGCGGTGCCTTTTAAAAATATGGGACTCAGGAATAATGATGCTCTCCACGGAATAATTGGTCGAATATTCCAACATTATAAAGATCGTGACTTCCTTAAAGAAGCAGAAATTCCCTCAAGCACAAGCATTTGAATTTTGGCAAAGACCCTGCCTTAGACCAGCGCAAGGTAGCCAGATACAGAAGCCTCTCCAAAAGAATCCTCCATATCCCATATCAGACATGAAAGCTGAAGTGGAAAAACAAATAGCTGAAAACAAAAGATCCCCATCTGACAAGAAGAATGACAACAATGACAGAAGGCAGAGCTGAAATCCCATCAACTTCTCTCAAAGATGTATTACAGTGAAAAGCTGAATACCTCAACATCTGAACTTTATTAATAACATATTAATGCACACAGGGATATGTACCTTCAACAATGCATTTAGAGACAATCGTGCCTCGTTTCTTACAGTCTGGTACTGCTGAATATAATCTTCGGCAGACTCTGCAGTAGCCATTTGGGTTAATAAAAGTGGATCAATTGCAGGATTTGCAGTCTTGATCCATGTTTCATGGTTTAATCGAAACTCATGCCTGCACTAACAGTAGGTTTCTGATAAGAACAATGAGTATGACTGTTAAAGCTAAAACAATTGACAACTGATAAACCAATATATACTACATGTAGTAGAAAAGAACGCATCAGGCAGCCGAAATTTTATCTTAGCAATACACTCCAGAATTAACAGTGGAGAATTTACACCAAAAAGCTAAGAGCTAAAAATTGGTATACTTCTTTTCAAAAAAAATTGGTAGAGTACTTGGATTTCTAGAGAAATGACCACTGCAGAGGAAGCACATGGCTCCATAGTCTAGGTTATAATGCTCCCCCCTCTCCCCCATGCATTCCCTTCCATTTTTCTAAAATGTTACTTCATTTTTTATTTCTTATGATACTAGAGATAATCAATATACTACCTGAAAAACGGAACTATCAGCTTCTTCAGATAAGATGCCCGGACACGTCCCATGATAAATCTTAAAATCATTTCTCCACGTGTTCAAGTTTGCGTGAAAAAAGGCGGCAAATTTTGAGGTTTTAGATATATTTGCGAATCCTTGTCAGTTTAAGGATCTCTGGTAGACCCTAGCTAATTCAGAGTGAATGGGCATATAAATCTGTCCATTAGTCTGTGTCATCCGGTCTTATACTGTTGAGAAATTATATGGAAATCTGAAAGTGTCTCTTCCTCCAATGGAGTAGAGAATAATTCTGGCATCACAAATAAGACTATACCTTGCTCTCCTTGCTACAATATCACAAATAAGACTATGCCTTGCTCTCCTTGCTACATATCGTATAATTTGACACCAAGTGAATGTTTCATGATTACATCTAACCATCTCCCGATCTAGAATAACGCTAATAGTGAAAGTAAAACTTTAGAGTTTTAAATTTCTGGATGTAGACGAGTGGAAATCAATATTTGGCAAATTTAAATTGACATGCCCAAATTTCACTCAAATCTTGAGCATAGTTCAAACATCAATTACAAAAATGTGAACAGAATTTTATAGCAGCTAAAAGGTACTGCAGGGAATATAACATAATATCATGCCAAAGGTAACACAAATTGTTATCACATGATCGAGTTAAGATTTTAAGAGAAGAAATTGGAACCAAGAAGGCAATAAATTGGGTAAGCGGAAAAGGAGCATGCCAAGTCACTTGAGGTTTAGAAAGAAGGGCTGGAAAATGAAATGTATGGTAATAGAGGAGAAAGACCGAAAAGAGTGGGACAACAAGCCAAAAGGCCAATCCAAAGACTTTCCAATCAATAATGTTATAACTGTCACAAAAACGTGAAGGCTTTACATAGAAATTGACCTTTAAAAAAAAAACTCTTCCGTAAAAACAAAAGAAATATATGCTCTTCCTAATAACTTAACTAAATAACTTGGGTTGAATCAATTCTCATCATGAAAAGCTCCACACTGTGAGTTAACCAAGCTTGCAAAAGTCGGTAGCCAGTCAGTTAGGTTATTGATTTATGATTAATCAATAGTCGAGAGACTGATTAGATTCAGCCGAAATTAGTCAATTTTTTATTTTTATATTATTATATATAATTCAATTTGTACACATATATTCTTATATTTATATAGATTTGGACATTGCAATACCATCATATTGAAATAAAAAAAACAATTGAATTCCAATCAAACTCCAACCAAACAGTAAGCATCCTAGATTTAGTTTTTCTTACTTGTAAGTCCAATATTAGGGGTTTAGGCAACCGCTTTATTTCATAAACCTTGAAAGATAACGTGGTCCCTTCAAGGGTATACATGTAAAGTATAGGGAAATAAACAAAAACAGACTGATTAAGCTTTCCAGTAATCTCTGATGCCTTCTGAAAATAAAAAATAAAGATTTTAAGTCTTCAATGTTGCTGCAATAGCCGGCTTCAATCCAATATATGTTGCGACACGCTCAGTTTCTCCTATAGTTCGAGTGACAAGTTTTGGGGGGATGGAGAGCTCTCGGCATAGGAGGGAGCGTCTCCGTTGGGAGATTCGGGGTGGCGTGAATGCTTGGAAGAGGGCTACCGCCGTTGAAGAGGAAAGGGTGAGGAGGGCTACCAACAAGGGAAGCGAGAGTGTGAGGAGGACCACGAGTCAAGAAGTTGTAAGGCAAGAGGATGATTGGACATTTGTTTCTCATAACAAATGTGGCCAGCGTTGCTTTTGTTGCGGTCGTTTTGGCCATCCTGCGGAGACCTGCACACTACCACCATGTTGTTTCAGGAGCGAGCATGTGGGTTATCGGATTTCTTGACTCCTTGTTACGATTCTACAATGGGAAACTGCGATTCCAGTCGTTTCGACAGCAAATACGCCTGTCTGAAGCAAGTGCAACGGATGTGCATTCCCAACACGTTCTTTTTTTTAGGCCCAAAAAAGGGGGATACACTCATCGGTGTTCGCCCCAATTGATTAAAACAAGTGTACAGTAAACAAGCGGTTTACACAGGAAGATATAAAGGTGCCATACAGAGAGCTAAAACATCACCCACTCTTCTACCAATCTCGTGCAGTGAATAAGGATGTTTTCCTTGTAAAAACGTTGACCCGAGAAGAGAGCAGCGTTACGACCCAACCAAATCGTCCACAAACTCGCAATGGGCCATAATATATCCCTCCTCTCACTGTTTCTGTCGGCCACCAGCGAATCACAGAAGGCCGCCAAGTCTGAAGTGCACACCCAGTGTTGCAATAGCCGGCCGACTATCCCGAATAGTCAGTCCGACTATGCGGTGCAGGGGGGGGGGTCACCGTCTGAACAGACCTCCAGTCTGTCAATAGTCGGCCCGACCGAATAGTCGACCGACTATTAGGCCGACTGGAGCTTGACTTTCATTTTTTTTTCAATTTTCAATTTTTATGGGCTACATTTTACCACAGTATCATCACAAATGTCAAATTCTATATATCTATTATACTGATTGGTACTTTTATCTTGGATTCATGTTAACTAATGACCATATATGTATAAAAATATAAGAATATATGTATTATAAATAATTTTTATATTAAAAAATACAAAACCGAAAAATTCTGAATAGTCGCCCGAATACCGATTATTCTCTATTCAGTGACCCCTCCGACTGAATACCGAATACCGTCTTCTGCAACACTGTGCACACCCAATTCAAGGCCGCTTCCTGCCAAACCCCAATGACCTTAGGGCATGCGAAGAAAAGATGTTCAATGGTCTCCACCGCATTTTTGCATAAGACGCATCTATCTGAGACATTGCCAAGCAACCTCGCGCAACGATTCCTCGTCATCAGCCTCTGCCTTCGAAAAAGCCAAAGGAAAAAACCTAGACGTTCGGGGAGCTTGAGATCCCAAAAGAAACCGCAATCACGCACCAGAGAGTCCGATCGAGCCGGCGGAGGCCTAAAGATAGCCCCATAAGCGTTCCTCATCGAGAAAGGGCCTCCCCGCCACGCCCAATGGTCCCTCTGACGAGTCGCTAGATACGTTGAATAATTTGTGTACGTTGTAATACGTGTACTTAGCGATTCGGTCAGAACCGAGAGAAGATCTCCGTGAAGAGTGTCTCGGCTTTAATTTGTATCCCGGGCAAGTCCGGGGTCGAACTCAGGGAGGCAAAGGAACAACTTGGGGGTTAATTCGCAAACTTAGGTCTAGATTTCCAATGCGTATTTTTTTAGATTTTTTTAATGCAAGAAGAAATGCCAATACAAGATGCAGTTGAATTAAGGTACTACGAAAGCATACAATTTAGCCTAATTTAATTTAATGCAAGAATAATTCAATTAAGCCAAATTATATTTTTCCAGTAAACTTAATCCAATGATGAATGCAAAACATATTTTTTTAGAATTTTCAGGGTAAAAATGCAATAAATAAAAACGCACACTTTTTATGGGTTTTTTCGCAATTTCTCACACAAAAAGTAAGCAAAAACTACGAAATATTTACTGAAAAGAAAACATGATGCAAGAAGACTACACTAATTTTTTTAGAATTTTTTGACAAAGTATAAATTTTTTATGAATTTTTTAGTGAAAATAGAGTGACAGTGAGTAAATAATTCCTAATTAATCCACGTTATCAAATTAATCAAAATGCAAATTATCTCAAGTAGATATTTAAATGAGCAATCTAGGAGACTTGAAATTTCGTGAAAAGCATGTATGTGGATTTAATTAAAAATCAAATACTAAATTCACTCTACGAATTATTTCTGGCACAAGACATCTCCATTTTGGTTGAAATTTGGACAGTAAATTAACCACATTTCAATGCATCATATATAATTTTTGTGGAATTTTTATAGCAACTGTGTATGAGATTAATTTAACGGCACAGAATGGGTAAACTATGCAAAATTTCAGTGAAACAATTTTAATTAATTACCCATGTAACATAAAAATCCAAATAAATACTCAAAACGTACACAATTAGTTGCTCAACACAGTGGTATTTTTCATTGAATAAAAAGATGCCAAAAGAGGTCCAAATTAATGCATGAACACAGGGGTCTTTGTGCAACACAGAAAATAATATTTACAATGCAAATATATACAGGGACTTGTTTGTAATTATGAAAACATGAGAAGATAAAAGTGCAATTTTTACAAAATAAAAAAAATTGAGAAAGGGAAAGGAACCTTCTTCTTCCTCACGTGGGGATGAACCCAACAAAGGGGAGACGGCGGAGGCGCCGCGCGTGCGCCGGCGCGCGGAGGGGGAGAGGCACGGGGGGGGGGGACGGCGGCGGCGGAGGGGCGGCGAGGAGGTGCGGGCGGAGCGCGGAGGGGCGGCGGCCGCGGTTGAAGGGAGGCGGCCTGGGATGCCGCGCGCGCGGCCGCGCCGGCGCGCGTAGGGGAGGGCGGCTGCGGGGGGGCGGCACTGTAGCTGAGAACTGGGGCCGAGAGGCGGCGCCGCCGCCGCTACCTGTGGATGGAGGGGGCGGCGGCAACCAGCTGCATTGTTTTTTTTATATATATATATTTTATTTTTCTTTTGCTGCTATAATTAAACAAAAAAAACTTTTTTTTGTTTTAATTTTTATATTTTTTTTGTTTTGTTAAACCAGAAATAAATGTGGTTATATACAAAAGGAAAAGTGGAAGAGTTGGTGGTAAAAAAAGTGGAATGAAACAACAAAGAAACAGAATATTAGATAAGATAAAATAACAAGAGAATGATGAGGAATACTTACCTGAATCTTCGTCGGATTGGCGGAGCAGCTACGCTGAACTCCTGTTGTCGCCTCGACCCGATTGGCGAGATAAAAATCGGAGAAGTTACGCGAGCTCGACGGGGAACTCGTGACGCGAAGCGGAGCTCCGCGGATCTCACCTGAAGGAGGTCGTCGCTTGAGGACGATGCTTCGCAGCTGTCACCAACAAAACACTCCAAGCTCTCTCCTTATTCTATAAGAATGGTGGATGGGAAAAAATGTGGATGTGGAGATGATTATAAAGAGATGAATAATGGGAGTTAGAGAGGTGGTGGTGTTGAATGAGAAGTTAGATTATTGGTGGAGTTGAATGGGAGGTTATATGAAGAATATGGAGTGGAATGGAGGTTGAAAGAAGACTTGGAGGTTAATGGAGAAAGGGAAGTTATTGTAGAGAATGTGATTAAATAAAAGAAAATAAAAGTAGGCTACTTCAAATACAATAAAATAAAAAGAGAAGACAAATGGTGGAGAATTTACAAAAGAAGACAAAACACCATGTACAAATTTTTTTGTTTGCTTTTCTTTTTATATTTTTTTGTCTTTTTAATAGTAGATATGTACAATAGAAAATACAATAAAATAGTACAATCAAAATACAAACACCACAATGATTTTTTTGGATTTTTAGTAATTAAGAAAGATAAAATAAAAAATGAAGAAAGAAAGAATATATACATAATATACAATGTACATCTAGGTCCCAAAACCCAACTTTTGCAAACGAGCTCCGATTTTAATGAAACCACTTCCGTTGGATAGATAATTTTCTAACTTGAACTTTAAAAGTGATTTTGGTGAATTTGGAGTTCATACGGAGCGGGAATTTAGCTTGGAAGTTGGTCTTTACGGCTTTTTCCATTGGGATCTAGGAGCATTTATTTGAGATGAAATTTGTTGTATTTTTGTATTTTTATATACATTTTTATAACAAGTTAGAGAAGGAATTAAGCAAAAAGGAATTGAAATGAAATTTATTAAAAATACATGAAGTTTTGGGCTATTTACAAGTATAAAACTCCTTTATTTTTGCGGCTTTTTAGTGTTAATTTATTTTGTACAATCTTATATACAATAATTAGTGTGCTTTATTTACAAGAGTTATTTTGTTAATTTATTGATTTTATGGACATTTATTTGGGATTTTACTCGGGGATTTTGCTAAGATCAAGATATTGCGATGATGAATCGCAGATTCATCACCCCCTATACTTAAACTTGCTAGTCCTCGAGCAAATAAAGAACGAATAAGTTGGGTTAATACCTGACTGTGCATGTGAATACAAGACTTGATCCGTTCAAGAACTCTCGGTTTTAGAAATCCTAAAATTCTAAGCTGAACCAAGCTCTAGTCAAAAGGTATCCAATTTCCCTAATCATCAGACTCTCTTTGTATACATATATAGTAGGGATATGATTTTAAGTGTTGACCGCAGTTACAAGAGTAGAGTCACAACGTCACCCAAGGTTCCAGTCCAAGAGACTCTCCTATGGACCCAATCCTCAACACTAGGGAATAAATCATTTCTTGCATCCAATCCACCGTCTCTTTAGTTGTCAGACTTGAAAGTGTAGATGGAAGGCCAGTCGATGAAGGGCATAGGATTGTGTCATTTCTTCTCTCCCTCTCATTGGAACAAGGATACTCTCAAGTGCCTTATTACGCAACGCATTTTTTTGGTGTTGATCAGTGCGTCCGTCAAGAGAAGTTGGAGCCGTCTGCACTTGTTTTCCTGGGAGTACACCGAGGTGTGCCTTTTTTTGAGTACCTATCGTACCTTCTACACCCAGACTTGTAGCATTTACGATGCAGAGCCTTTTTTGGTGCAAGCCCGACTCCTGGTCCTAATAGCGGTGGTCCAAGTGGACACTTTGAAATGGTTGGGAGCGCTCGCCTTTGGTGGAAGCTCTTTTGATAATTGACTTTGTGGAATGAGAGCTTTTCTTTGACGTTTCATTGCTTTGTAGTATTTGTGGCTAGCTTCACTGCTTTTACCAAGAGTTGGCGCACACTGATCAACATTTTTTTATTTTATCACCCCTGGCACATAGGTAAATGTCAAGAGATAGTACAAGAACCATGTTCTCATACTGGCTAAAGATGCTGACACTCAGGTTTCATGAAGCCTTCATTGATTTTATCCCATCCTCGAGCATCATCAAACAAGTCCAAACTCAAATCCCTCATCCCAGTTCCTCAAGTGAAATTTCAACTCATCTCATCATAACTGCAGTCGTGTACGTGAGGTGCTGATCATATTCTTACGGTAGAGACTAAGCATGCAATATAGCACACAAATCTTTCAAACTAGGGAAATGTGAATAATTAAGTCAAGGACCCTAATGACTAAGGCTGGTTAACTCAAAATCTCAAGACCTCATAAACCAAGTGTTCTTGAACATCACTAGTCTTGTGTGAAAGTGAATTGTGTCAGGGATTAAACCAACTTATTAGTTAGTTTTTTTTTATGAATGTTTTTTGTTGTTGTTTTTTTTAGGAAAAGTTTTTTTTACCCATCCCATAATTATTATAATAATATATACATGAAAGTACAAGGTATGGGTAAAGTATATATGTAATATATACACGCCCCCCTATACTTAGCTTGTGCTATGTCCTCATGGCACTAGGTGACAAAAATCCATAGCTCGTACTAAGTACAAGTAGGTGAAAAGAAGAGAAGTGGGGAAAAAATGTGGATAATACACAATGGGCATCGGCCCCCCTATATTTAGGCTCTGTCAGCCTAAGTATTGGAAAGAACACAAGAATGGGGGACCAATGAGAATGGGAAAGAATATACAAAAAGAAAATAAAAAGAAGAAGAGCAAATCGGGTCACTCACCCCCCTAATACTTAGGATCTAATCATCCTAAGTATAGCCACAAAATGAAAACGATACGGAACTGGGGCGAGTGATGCGAATCATGAGGGAAGGAGGTGAATAAAGGAAGGAAGATATGTACAAGGAGGAGGAAGAATATACAAGGATCAAGAAGGTTTGTGACGGACCTTCTTGCGGGAGCGATGGGGTGGGAAGTATACCCATTGTGTCGCTGTCAGAATCGTCCTCCGAAGAATAATAGTGAGGTGTGGGGAACGTCCAACGGGGGTCGACACACGGCTGCTTGCTCAAGTATGGCTTCAGAATAGCCGAACTGAGCTCACTCATATAGATCACCTCATCCGGACCTGATGAGGACTCCTCAGAAAGTTCCTTCTCTGAAACATCGGAAGGTAACCTTCTTAGTCGGTTTTCTCGAACCTGAAGCATCAAGAGGAAGAGGAGATTGATACGTCTTAAGGAGTTCGGGGGAACACCTCAAGGAATCAACACCCGTCTTCTTCTTACCAGATGACCGACTAGAGATGGAGCAACCGATTTATCAAGATTGGTCAATTTGGTCCCAGTTGTCTCCTTTGGTGTATGTCTTGGATGTGGTGTGTGTGAGGTTCTGACCAGAGGTTCATCATCAGATGAGTCACCATATGCATTGTAATACTCCTGCAGGGTCAGCACACGTCTCTGATAAGGCACAGTGTTCTCAGTTGGCTTGATATTGTTGTGTTCTTGTGTCGGATCATCGAAATGATCAAGACAATCAACAAAGGTCATGTCCGACTCAATGATAGCTTCTGGTCGTGAGTCCTCTCTAGAAGCTGTCGTGGTGGTAGTGCAAGCAGTAGGCGGTGTGTGGTTGTAGGAAGTCTCTAAACCAATGGTCGTCTGGACAGTCGGTATCTCAGGTGTAGTAGAGAGATGGGACTCAACTGTCTCTCGAATGTCACGACTGTCTGCAACTTTACGGGTTACCTTGGAATATCGTGTGTCCTCAAAGATCGGGTGAGGTCGGAGTGCTCCCAATGCAGAGAAATCGATCTCCCGAGTCTCAACAATCTATAGTTGCCTTAGCCAAGGCTAAGAACGGCTTCCCAAGAATGATTGGAGACTGGGTGAACTCTCCTCGGTGCTCAATGTCAATGATCGTGAAGTCTATCTCTAGTAGAGCACCTTGAAAAGTGACGATGACTGAAATGGTTCCTCTCGACCGTTTAATGGTCCGATCTGCCAACTGAATGATCTCTCTTGACTTCTTGGCAGATCCGAGTTAAGCTTGGCAAACACGGAGGTCGGGAGGATATTAATCGGTAAGTCATCATCGATTCTTGCATGGGTGAATGTGGTATCTTTGATTTCACAATCAAATCTAGGCAACCGTTTTACTCTGCGGCTCTTGGTTTTTCTCCCGCTCATCAAAGATGTGGCCATAGACACTATATGTATCTCAGTCCTTGTTCTCTTATTGCCCGACCTTGTAGGCATCAATTTACTCTTCACAAATCTTTTAAGGTCAGGAAAGTGCTCAATGGCCATTATTAAGGGAAGCTCAAAAATCAACTTTCTATCCAATGCTTCCCTAACCGCAGGATCCAATTTTTTTAGATCTTTTCCTTTTTCAATTTTTATGGTATTTTTGGTAGGTGAAGGAGGACTAGGAGAATGTACAGACTCTGATTTGGAGGGAAAGTGGTTAGTAGAAGAGGGAGGTAGAAGGGACTCCAGCTGTACATGACAAGTGGTCAATCCGGTGTCTTCCAGGTTCCGCGAAATCACGATCCACATTCCTACCTGGACTCTTGATCGGTCTACAGATGTCATCCTCCAATAAGTTCTCATGACACCTCATGAGAGAAGTCGGTACAATTGGAGGATACTGCTGAGAACTTGGGATCTTATACTCAACACATCTTGACTCAGGCGTGTAATGCTGGGTTGAGTATGACCCATATGTATGGCAGATGTTGGTCGGAGCCTCATAAGGTGGAGTCAGTAGACACGGGGTCTGTAGATCGGTCTCATGAGTCCAATCCCCTGTATATGTCGGCTCTCCGAATGGGTGATATGAAGGTTGGTCAATGTGGTCTCTATCACTCAGTCAATCAAGTCAGGAAGATCATACGGTGCAGGCCTCTCCATTCGGTTTGTCTGGTCGACCATGTTGTACCCTAAGGTTAAGTCGGGATGTTATATATGGAAATTGTTGTTCTGTCCCAACTCGAGGTGAAAGTGAGGTATGTGGGGTCAACCTGATTATGCCAATCATTCATCTCAGCAGTCGCTTGCTCTTTGATTTGTTCCTTGATTCCAGCAAGCGGACGAGAATATAGTGAATCAATCCAAGGTGGTTGTGGGTCAGGGGTGCAAGAATGTGGGGTAGGTGAGAAGGACGAAGAAGTGGAGAAGTCAGTCGGAGTTCTGACTTTGCGGTTGGGGTGTGGGTATGAAGAGGAATGAGAGTGTGGAGATGATCGAAATATGGTCGAAGAAGAATGACGTGGATATGATGACCAATATTCTGACATCTTGGAGGTAAAATGGGAGAATGAGGCGGATCGAGGAAGAAAGCGTGCAAGTGCACCGAATAACACACAAAACAAACAAACACAAGAGCAAACCCTGAGTTCACCTACTCAACACAGTGATGGTCGCAAAAGTCCGACCGTTTATCTTTTCAGTTTTAATTAGGTGATAAATCAAGATATCAATCCAATTACGCAAGGCTCAAAAGTAGGTTTTGGGCACTATCCTAGGGATGCGTCCTCTCCTCTCAACAATCACAATTAGCCAAGCATACAATGAGGGTTTTGCTCTCCCAAAACAAGTGTTAGTTTTAATCAATTTTTTGGTCAACTCTGATTAGCAATCCCGATTTTAAGTTTGGTTATCACTTGATTAGTCCACCAAACAAAGCACGCCTAACGATCAGTCCCGATTTCCTTTTAACCTAAGTTTCAAAAACCAAGGGGAGGGAGTCGAGAAAAACCGATGCAAATAATAAAATCAATGATGCATGCCCAGTTCAGAAGACTTACAGTGATCCTCGCGCTCTACATGCGGGATGCAAGGCAGAATTGAAATTTTATACTAATATGAATGCAAACGAGAAACCGTTCCTACACAAGCAGTTCTATTAGCGAGTGATGAACAAGTTTAATTTGACTAATAGCCCAGCGGTCTAAGTGCGTCTCGTTAAATGTGATGTGTGGTCCTAAAAATTACGAGCACAAGCAATAAAGATATTTTAATAAAATGCTCTAAGAGCCGCGAGTGCAAGTCCTATTCTACGTCAATCAACCACACGACCACGAGCGGGTCCAAAGTCCAGTCCGGATACAAACGCGAGCTCTCAAACAAGAGCCGCTGGAAAGAGCGAATTACCTAAGTTATTACAACACAATAATTACAAAAAATTATAAAAATTCTCTCGAAAATAAATTGATTTTCTTGCTCTTCAGCAGTCGGCGCGTGTCGCGTCCGTCGACCTCCGATGCACTCCAAGTTCACCGGGCCCTCGCAAGAAAAATAAAATTTATGTTAGAGAGATAAAAACAAAATATATACAAGAATATCAAGAGAAATAATTGAAAAAAAATGGAATAAATACAAGGTGGCTCGGGGGTCAGACTACCCGAGTAAATGAAAATCTAAATCTAAATTTTTAAACTAATCCCTAATTCGTTTGCCTCTCCGGCAACGGCGCCATCTGACGAGTCGCTAGATACGTTGAATAATTTGTGTACGTTGTAATACGTGTACTTAGCGATTCGGTCAGAACCGAGAGAAGATCTCCGTGAAGAGTGTCTCAGCTTTAATTTGTATCCCGGGCAAGTACGGGGTCGAACTCAGGGAGGCAAAGGAACAACTTGGGGGTTAATTCGCAAACTTAGGTCTAGATTTCCAATGCGTATTTTTTTAGATTTTTTTAATGCAAGAAGAAATGCCAATACAAGATGCAGTTGAATTAAGGTACTACGAAAGCATACAACTTAGCCTAATTTAATTTAATGCGAGAATAATTCAATTAAGCCAAATTATATTTTTCCAGTAAACTTAATCCAATGATGAATGCAAAACATATTTTTTTAAAATTTTCAGGGTTAAAATGCAATAAATAAAAATGCACACTTTTTATGGGTTTTTTCGCAATTTCTCACACAAACAGTAAGCAAAAACTACGAAACATTTACTGAAAAGAAAACATGATGCAAGAAGACTACATTAATTTTTTTGGAATTTTTTGACAAAGTATAAATTTTTTATGAATTTTTTAGTGAAAATAGAGTGACAGTGAGTAAATAATTCCTAATTAATCCACGTTATCAAATTAATCAAAATGCAAATTATCTCAAGTAGATATTTAAATGAGCAATCTAGGAGACTTGAAATTTCGTGAAAAGCATGTATGTGGATTTAATTAAAAATCAAATACTAAATTCACTCTACGAATTATTTCAGGCACAAGACATCTCCATTTTGGTTGAAATTTGGACAGTAAATTAACCACATTTCAATGCATCACATATAATTTTTGTGGAATTTTTATAGCAACTGTGTATGAGATATTAATTTAATGGCACAGAATGGGTAAACTATGCAAAATTTCAGTGAAACAATTTTAATTAATTACCCATGTAACATAAAAATCCAAATAAATACTCAAAACGTACACAATTAGTTGCTCAACACAGTGGTATTTTTCATTGAATAAAAAGATGCCAAAAAGAGGTCCAAATTAATGCATGAACACAGGGGTCTTTGTGCAACACAGAAAACAATATTTACAATGCAAATATATACAGGGACTTGTTTGTAATTATGAAAACATGAGAAGATAAATGTGCAATTTTTACAAAATAAAAAAAAATTGAGAAAGGGAAAGGAACCTTCTTCTTCCTCACGTGGGGATGAACCCAACAAAGGGGAGACGGCGGAGGCGCCGCGCGCGCGCCGGCGCGCGGAGGGGGAGAGGCACGGGGGGGCGGCGGCGGCGGAGGGGCGGCGAGGAGGTGCGGGCGGAGCGCGGAGGGGCGGCGGCCGCGGTTGAAGGGAGGCGGCCTGGGAGCTTCAGGGGCGGCCTGGGATCTTCAGGGGCGGCCTGGGATGCCGTGCGCGTGGCCGCGCTGGCGCGCGTAGGGGAGGGCGGCTGCGGCGGGGCGGCGTCGTAGCTGAGAACTGGGGCCGGGAGGCGGCGGCGCCGCCGCTACCTGTGGATGGAGGGGGCGGCGGCAACCAGCTGCATTGTTTTTTATATATATATATATTTTTTATTTTTCTTTTGTTGCTATAATTAAACAAAAAAAACTTTTTTTTGTTTCAATTTTTATATTTTTTTTGTTTTGTTAAACAGGAAATAAATGTGGTTATATACAAAAGGAAAAGTGGAAGAGTTGGTGGTAAAAAAAAGTGGAATGAAACAACAAAGAAACAGAATATTAGATAAGATAAAATAACAAGACAATGATGAGGAATACTTACCTGAATCTTCGCCGGATTGGCGGAGCAGCTACGTTGAACTCCTGTTGTCGCCTCGACCCGATTGGCGAGATAAAAATCGGAGAAGCTACGCGAGCTCGACGGGGAACTCGTGACGCGAAGCGGAGCTCCGCGGATCTCACCTGAAGGAGGTCGTCGCTTGAGGACGATGCTTCGCAGCTGTCACCAACAAAACACTCCAAGCTCTCTCCTTATTCTATAAGAATGGTGGATGGGGAAAAATGTGGATGTGGAGATGATTATAAAGAGATGAATAATGGGAGTTAGAGAGGTGGTGGTGTTGAATGAGAAGTTAGATTATTGGTGGAGTTGAATGGGAGGTTATATGAAGAATATTGAGTGGAATGGAGGTTGAAAGAAGACTTGGAGGTTAATGGAGAAAGGGAAGTTATTGTAGAGAATTTGATTAAATAAAAGAAAATAAAAGTAGGCTACTTCAAATACAATAAAATAAAAAGAGAAGACAAATGGTGGAGAATTTACAAAAGAAGACAAAACACCATGTACAAATTTTTTTGTTTGCTTTTCTTTTTATATTTTTTTGTCTTTTTAATAGTAGATATGTACAATAGGAAAATACAATAAAATAGTACAATCAAAATACAACACCACAATGATTTTTTTGGATTTTTAGTAATTAAGAAAGATAAAATAAAAAATGAAGAAAGAAAGAATATATACATAATATACAATGTACATCTAGGTCCCAAAACCCAACTTTTGCAAACGAGCTCCGATTTTAATGAAACCACTTCCGTTGGATAGATAATTTTCTAACTTAAACTTTAAAAGTGAGTTTGGTGAATTTGGAGTTCATACGGAGCGGGAATTTAGCTTGGAAGTTGGTCTTTACGGCTTTTTCCCATTGGGATCTAGGAGCATTTATTTGAGATGAAATTTGTTTTGTATTTTTGTATTTTTATATACATTTTTATAAACAAGTTAGAGAAAGAATTAGGCAAAAAGGAATTGAAATGAAATTATTAAAAATACATGAAGTTTTGGGCTATTTACAAGTATAAAACTCCTTTATTTTTGCGGCTTTTTAGTGTTAATTTATTTTGTACAATCTTATATACAATAATTAGTGTGTTTTATTTACAAGAGTTATTTTGTTAATTTATTGATTTTATGGACATTTATTTGGGATTTTACTCGGGGATTTTGCTAAGATCAAGATATTGCGATGATGAATCGCAGATTTATCACCCTCACGCCTGAAGGAGCGCAGGCATCCTTGACAGTGTCCAGAAGGCCGAGAAAATCTTCCATCCTCTGATCAGAGAAATTGGCAAGGAAGGTCGGAGACCAGCAACCATCCAGCCAGCAAGAGGCGATGCAGGCATCCTTCTCAGCAACCAAGGCGAACAAGCGAGGGAAACGCGAGCACAATGTCCCCCTCCCTGTCCAATCATCCTTCCAAAATCTGTACGAAGCACCACTGCCCAGAACCGGCATAAACAACGCTTGATTTTTCGAAAAAAACCTCCAACACCCCACGCCAAAAAGGTGTCTGAGGTCCCACCATAGCAGCCGAAGAAGGAACCGCCCCGCTAGCACCGTGAATCTCACACAAAATCTTGGAGTAGAGGTCTTCACCAGGGCCCCAAATCCTGTTTACCCATTTAAGAAGGAAAGCTTCATTCATGAGCTTCAGTCTACGCACACCCAAGCCACCTTCATGTTTGCGATGAGTAACTTCATCCCACCCCACCAAATGCATCCCCCTCGCCGACTCCCCATTTTCGCCCCACAGAAATCTTCGCATAAGCTTTTCGAGCCGATTGCGAATCCCCACCGGCATCCGATGATTAGACAAGAAATAGATCGTGATAGAGGAGAGCACCGCCTTAAGGAGGACAAGGCGTCCCCCTTTCGACAGCAAGGCCGATCTCCATCCGGCCAATCTCCTCTCCACCTTCTCGACGACCACCAGCCAATCCCTGAGTCTGGCCCTTCCCGTGACCAAGGGCATCCCTAGGTACTCAATAGGCAAGGGCCCAGGAACAGACCCCAAAACACGACCACATATATCCACCTCCTCCTCCGAGAGCCCAAAAGGGATCACCTTCGACTTGTTGACATTCTTACATAGGCCCGACAACTTGCTAAAAAGGTCAAGTGCTGCCGACATTCCCGAGACCTCAGTAGGGCCTCCCTCAATAAAAAAGATGGTGTCATCAGCAAACTGGAGCAAAGGGCCGCTAAGCCCGCCTTTGGAGTAGCCCGCTGATAGCCCGCCTTCAACAACACGATTAGTCATGCAAGCCAGCACGTCCGTTGCAATAACAAAAAGAAGTGGAGCAAGGGGGCATCCCTAACGGACCCCCCTTCTAGGTTGGAAGAGGCCACCCTCCGGACGGTCGTTGACCATAATTGAGAACGAGGTCGTGGTCACGCAACAACGCATCCATGAGATCCATAGTTCCGGGAAACCTCTCCTCCGCAAAACCGACCACAAGAATTTCCAATCAAGGCAGTCATAGGCTTTTGCAAAGTCAACTTTCCAT
Source organism: Ottelia alismoides (assembly GCA_037367405.1). Classification (NCBI taxonomy): domain Eukaryota; kingdom Viridiplantae; phylum Streptophyta; class Magnoliopsida; order Alismatales; family Hydrocharitaceae; genus Ottelia; species Ottelia alismoides. The sequence goes on from JAZKJV010010457.1 coordinate 552,527, forward strand.
AACACACTATGCATTACCTCCTTTATCCAATCCGCAACCAATTCCGAGGTAAGGGTAGTGCAATCCGCTATCTGCCTTCCCTGAATAAAGGCCGTTTGCATCGGCGATATGATCAAGTCGAGTACCCGAGCAAGCCGCAGAGCTAACACCTTAGCCACGATAAGGTACAAGCCGTTGGAAATAGAGATGGGACGGAATTCCTCAATCACCTCCGCCGAGGAAGACTTAGGAAGCAGCACAATGATAGCCTTGTTTATTCGCTCAAAGCCCGCATTGCCAGCACAAAACTCAGTTATAACCTCCAGCACTCCTTCACCCACCAACTCCCAAAAATCTCGATAGAAAGTTATTGGGAAGCCATCAGGGCCCGGAGACCCATCCGCGTTCAAGTCCCAAACAGTCATTTTAACATCCTCCATCGTAATCGCCCGCGTGAGGCCCTCGCAAAGATCGGGCGGGAGCGACGCCGCCCCAACCCCTGACCACCTCCAAACCCTCGGAATGCGCCTCGCATAGAATTCCTTGAAGTGAGCGGCGATAACGGATCCCATCTCTCTATCCCCCACAACACAATTGCCATTAATCGAGATGGAGCGTAAAACATTTGAGTGCTTCCTCCCGCTAGCGACACGGTGGAAGAAAGCCGTATTGGCATCACCCTCCTTGAGCCACGTTGCCCTCGATCTCTGACGCCATTCTATTACCCTTTTCTGATCCTCTGCCGCAATTCGTTTTTGCACTAGAGAGCGCGCAAGCAGTTCCTCCGGCAGGAGATCGCGATCGTTTTCCACGGCGTCCAGACTGCTGACCACCCTCTCCGCCTCCTTCCTTGCGGCAATCCGCGCCTCCCTAGTAGCCTTTTTGAACAAAGATAGTTTCTTACGCAGAGAAATTAGCTTTTGTGCAAACCTCGATACCGCGGAGCCCTCGACTTGTGTCTGAGACCAATGAGAGATCACCAAGTCCTTAAAGTTGTCCTCCAGCAGCCAGCATCTCTCGTATCTAAAGAGGCCCCTCAATGTGGGCGCATCGCCAGATTCCCAAACAATAGGCGTGTGATCCGATAGACTGCGAGGCCTAGAGGATACCGAACAAAGAGGAAAATACTCAAGAAGTTCCGAAGACGCCAAGAACCGGTTAATACGGGAACGGGAATTGGCGTTTCTCCACGTGTAAGAAATATCCCCCGCCGCCAAATCCTCAAGCGCCAAAGAATCCACCAGTTCCGCAAAATCCAGGGATCCTGGGTCTTGACCACCCCTTGCCCAGGGCCTATCCGACGTACGAAGAGTTACATTAAAGTCCCCCCCAAGGAGCCACGAGATCCCCTCAAAAAGCCTACCAGCCACACACAGATCGTCCCATAGTTCTTTTCTTTTGATGTGGCAACAAGGGCCGTAAATACAAGACAAAGCAATAGGCAAGGCAGAGTCCATACGAACCCGACGAACGGAGATTACATGCCTTTCCCTGATCACTGAATCCAAGGCGAAGGCCGCCGACCTCCATGCGATAAGCAGACCACCCGCCGCGCCATCCACATCCAAAGCCCTGACCTCATCCACTCCCCCCGCCCCAAATATCTTCCATAGAACATCATTGACCCCTTGCAACTTCGTTTCTTGAAACAGAACAACATCGCAACCCCATTCTATGAATCTTGCTCCCATAATTCTTCTCGTATCCGCCTCCCCCAGCCCCCGAACATTCCAAGAAAGGATCTTCATAAGGAACCAACCCGGTGTTCCCCGAAACGGTCCAAGCCAGTGACCGCCGCAACGGCATCCCTAAGAGTCGGGCAAGACTGTGGCTCGGAGACCACCGTCCGAGACCTATTCCTCCAGTATCTCTTCCCCGATCTTTTCTCTGCCAGGCCTCCCGCATCGGCAGTATCCTCCATCTCCACGAGCGTCATCGAAGAGTTAGATGTAGACACGAGAGCAGAGGCTATGATGAAAGGGCCCTCAAGCATTGTCGTCGCGGAGTTGAGATGATAGCATTCCTCAGCACTCGAGGGGCTCCATGAACATCCAGCCCCCCCCTCAGAGTCGACTGCACGCCTCGAAGGAGGATTTACCCCAGCGTAAAGTGACGTGAGGGCCACGAATGAGGTAGGAAAGCCAAAGGAATCTGACCCGACCGCTCCACCTCTCCAGAACAGAAAGAGATGCAACGGTTGACCCCTATGGTCGCCCGACCCAGCACAGGATCCGTATGCAGACCCACCATCTCAGAATCCGACGCCCGAGTCCGAAGAGGAAGAGACGCAGAGATCGAAGGATCCACCTCAGCAGACAAACCGTCTCTTGGAGATACCATGTATAGCATCCGAGGGGAGTATCAGAAGGGACGTGGGAAATCATTTCGGCGGGGTAAAATATGCGAAACGCCCCCATGCAAGGCCACCTGGTGCCCGGGAAACGAGGCGATGCCGACCTCCCTCGTGACCTCCGGCACGACGATTCCGAAACTTCTCGTCATCTCAGGCAGGGGAGGAGGCTCGATGAACACCAACTCCAGCCTACAACAGAAACGTCCAATCTCCATAGCCTCAGAGAAGACCCTGCCAACCGCATCATCGAGCATACCTTTGCTGCACTCCATCAGGATTCGCGTAATGCTCCAGTCAGCGCCCGACTTCAGTCCATCATCAATCACTGCGAGAACTTCTCCCCACCGTCGGAGTGCCCGGTTTAGGCAGTGCACCGACTTTGAGAGAAAAGGAACTCCACGGACCTCCGCAACGCACACCTTGACGTCGGAGCATGCCCCGTCCGCAAAGCGCAACCTTCTCCAAATTTAATCATTCGTCGTACCATTTCTAAGTAATCGATCCCGCTGCTCCGGCGAGAGGCCGCGGGCACATCAACGCCTGGAGTCAATAACCACAACGTCCCCTTCGAACTGCGCTCCCAGGAAACCATGCAGATGGTCCCTCACCTTGTTCAAAGAAACGACATTCCGCAAGGCTATCCCAATCACCGCCTGGCTTTTATCACCCCCCACAATATCCTTTCCATGAGCAGCAGCATCAAGATCCGATCTCCCTTCCAATCCACCCGGCAAGCTGGAGGTGCCCGTTTCATCCGAGCGTTCTAAGCCTGCACCGAGCGGGCCTCTGGGAGCACCCGCTACCACCTGCACGAAGGATCGTACTCCCCACCCATCGAAGGGCCCTTTAGACGCCGCCCCACCAATGACTGCACCACCAACAACCGGAGCAGAAGGACGAGCATGCACAGCACAGAACCAACAAGCCCCCCTTACGGTGCCCCAACCTCCCACACCCAAAGCACCTCGGGGGAATATCACAAAACGACGCCATATGTCCACGAAGCCCACACCGGAAGCACCACTTCGCCGGCTTGTTGTGAGACACCCGCTTCCACCCCCCATCCCCCTCACCCACCTGCACATCACCCTCCCCATGCACCACACTACCCCCTTCGCCCCAACAACCCCCAGCAACCCAGTGCACCGCCTTCTTCCCCTTCAGACCCTCGCCATCACTGGAGCAGCCCCTGGCACCACTCCCCGGGGTATGCGCACCCACCCCTCTCGCCTGCAACGCCTCCCCACGAGCCCCAGCCACCCCCTTCGAAGACGCACCCGCACTCCCCCTTACACTCCGCCAGCGCTCCATCCCTCAAGCCTCTTCCAACACGTTCTTATGCTTCAGTAGTCCCCAAAAAAGTGGAAATTGCTGACACAAGAAAAGGTTTGCTGATAGGATCGTGGAAGAAGACAGATTTTAGTTCTGAGTCGATTCTTGGCATGCTTAAAAAAGTCATAGCCTTTCCTTTACCGGCGATTTGGTACTCCTTGAAGCCACAAAGTGATGCATCAGGGGGCTTTCAATTTCTGAAGTGGACATCTTCTTGAGGTCGAAGTAGTCTGTGTTTACCGCATTTTGCAGATGGCGAAGACGCTCATTGGGTGGCGAGGGTGGATGACATTCTTGGAGTTCCTTTTCGTTATCGCTCGGCAGAGGCATTGGGTCCAGTATTGAGAGAGTTTGTTGGTAAAGTGACGAAGATTTTGATCAATGGCCAGAGATCGGGATCTGACCTTCGTTCTTTTTGAAAGCCCTAAGAACATTGCGACAGAAGCTACGTGCTCTCTGTTGGTGGGTCGTGCTTCCTTCAAGCTACTAGTCCAATCCACCCCCCCCCCCCCCGCACCCCCGCCTCCATGCCCAAGAAGCGAGGTGAAGGCAAGCTCTTCATTAGTGGTTCTGCCGCTATAGATTGCACAAGAGGATGGAGCATGTGTGGCGGCACCTTCTTAGAGCCATTCCAATGAAGAAAAATACGGAAGAAAATGGGAATCAAAGAAAACAGATTTGATTTTTGAAAAAGTGCCAAACTTGGAGATTCGACGCCATCTTGCGATGGAGATCCCCCAAGCAGCGCCCCCGATATTCCTTCGGGGTCTTTGGATGCTGCTCGAAACCCTAAGGGGATGTGGGCCTCTGGTATGGCTTCTGAAGCTGACCCGAAATACTTTACTCCTGAAGCCAAGACTCGGGTCAGTTTCCCTACCCAATTATGAAGCTCCGGGTATCTGTTCATGCTTTTTGCAAGAAGGTGTGGGTGAGTCCTGTGAGGTTGGTTTGGATCCACGTAACGGTCCTGTTTGGGATTTGATTATATCTGAAGTGTGCATCTCTCCAGTTCACGAAGGTGAGAGCCCCATAACAGGATGCTTGGCCTAGGATGCGGTATTGTTCTCCTCTGATAGTTGCGTGGCTATGAAAGCATCAACCTTTGCCCAACTTACCACTTGCTCCTCAAACAGAGCATGGTGCTTAGTGAATCCTCCTCTTTAGTGGTTCCAGCCTGGATATTGTCCCCTTTGGAGCTTTAATCTCAATCAACACATGGCAGTTTTGGAAAATGTCGCTGGCCAAGCTCCTCCTTCAGTGTCGTCGGCTAACCTCAGAGCTGATATCCCCTCCTATTCTTCAAGCTCGTTAATCTTAGATATGGGAAATGGAAGATGAGCGAAACATTACAGAACTAGAAGACTCACTAAAGTGGTTAACAGAGGAGGTTTATTCATCTCAGAAAGTACGGCCCGACCCAAGTAGTCCTGGCAGCAGGAGTCGTGAGACCATCAAGATCTACTCAAGTTATTCAATAAAGGTTTTAACCTAGAATGTGAGGGGTCTGGGTGACCCAAGAAAAGCGGGGTCTCGCTTTACCGATTGGTGGTGTGATATTGTTCTTTTGCAAGAAATCAAGCTTTCTTCTTGCTCGAGCTTTGTCTGGGGATCTTAAGGAGTTGGCTCCCTATCAAGTTATAAGTCTATAGATGTGGTTGGGGCTGCGGGGGATTGCTTATTGTTTGGAAGTACTCCCTTTACCTATATCTTTCAGAGACTAAGGGCAGACATGTCCTCACTATTTTTCTGGAGAACATCTCTACAATATTTTAGTTGGCGGTCTCCTATGTGTATGGCCCCTGTCTTCAGGCTATGAGGCCAGAGTTATGGTCAGATACCTACGCTTCCATAGGCACGTATCCAGGGGCAGCTTGGCTTGTTGGGGGAGACTTCAATGTCTCTCTACTCTCTTCTGACTGACCGCACTTACGAGGGGGGTAAGACCGTTCAACGGACTTTGCATGCCTGATTGATGACTTGTAGCTTGAGGTGCTTGATGTTACTCACACGAGGTTTACTTAGGGGAACTCTAGATCACACTCTCGTATTTGATCATTTTTTGGCCTCTACAGAGCTCTTGGACTCTTTTCCTCTCGACCTCGACCACCATGCCCCGTACCAGATCAGATCATAACCCTTTGATATGGGACTCTGGTGTTGACTCGTCACCACAGGATTTCTTCAACTTCAGTGTGCCTGGCTACATGAGGACTTTTTCATAAAGCTAATCTCCAACCATTGGTCCACAACTGTGGTTTCGAGCTTCGCTACTTCTTGGCTCAGAAGCTAACATTGTTACATATATGATTATGTTCTTTTAAGAAAGAGATTAGAGAGGTTAGAAAAGCAAGTCGACTAGAGGCAGAAGCTTAAGTATGCAGAACTGATGGGTTGGATGATACCAAATGAGATTGTGATAGAATAACTTGTAGAAAGAGCGGTATCGCAAAAAATAATTCTGGTTGAGGAAAAGAAGAGTACCATGGAATGGAAACAGCGGTTCAGGCACTCTTGGCTCAGAGAAGGCGGTGCAAACATCGATTACTTCCACAAAATTACGAGTGGAACGCGCCGTCATAACCTGATCCGTTCAATGTTGGTGAATGGGAGTGGGGTGTAGGGAGATCATGAGATGGGACGGGCAATTCTGAATCATTTCCATGAGTTTTCAAGGAGACTAGTGGGTAGGCCTTGGAGATGGACTAGATGTGGGGCCTCCCAACTCTAGAAGACTCATGTCAACCATCTTGTGCAAAGCTTTACTACGGAGGAGTTGAAAACTGCGGTCCAGAACTTGAATGCAGATGGTGCCCCTGGCCAGATGGGTTCTCTATCTTCTTTCAAGAATTTTGGCCTTTGTTGAGAAATGAAGTTATGGAGGTCGTTGAGGAGTTTGCTAGCGGTAATGTGGATTTTAAGAGAATTAACAAGGCTCTTATCTTTCTTTTATCTAAGGAGATATCTGAGAGATTGGAGGACCTCAGGACGATTGCTCTCTCCAATGCTATCTATTTGATTATAACAAAGGCCTTAGTCATTAAATTGAACAGGATTATGGACCACGTCATCTTGCCACTCCAGTCAGCTTTTATCCCTTGCAGACAGATTAACTATGGCGACTAAAATTATTGCAGATTGGAAGAAACAGAAATCGAAATGTGTTATTTCGAAGGTGGACTTTTTCAAGGCATATGACACAGTGGACTAGTGTTTCCTACGGGCAACAATGTCTAGATTGGGTTTCCCGATGGCTTGGTATCCTGGATGAAGCAATGTGTCACTACGGCTTCCTACTCAGTTCTTGTTAACAACCATCCACGGGGTGGTTTTTTCCAGCCTCCACGTGGCATTAGGAAGGGCTACCCCCTTGCACCTATGTTGTTTGTTATTGTTGCAAATGTCCTTGCGTACATGGTGGATTAGGTTCTACAGAGTGGTATCACAACAAGCTATTCCATTGATGATATTTGTGTTCACTTATTACAGTATGCAAATGACACCATCTTCTTTATTGATAGGGTAAAGATGAGGCTAGAGGAATGGCTTTTACATTGGAAAATTTTTGGTGAACTGTCTGCGCGAATACTCAACCGTGGCAAACCCACGGTCATTCCTTTTGGCCTTTTTGACGACGATGCTCGAGATTATTGTGAAGAGCTAGGTACATAATGTGGTACTCTATGGATCCGTTGTTTAGGCCTCCCACTGACCAGTGGAAGACTTAAGATGTCTGATTGGCTCCCAGACAATGAAAAGATGGAAAAGCTCTCAGGTTGGAAAGTAGCTATTTTATCACGAGGAGGATGTTTGGTGCTTGTTAAGGTTGTTCTATCTGATATTCCTATTTTTTTCATGTCATATCGTCTCCTCCTAGATGGTATTAGGAGCTGACCGGAGAAGATCGTGAGGAAATTCCTTTGGGGCAAGTCTGGATACGTAGAGACAAGAATTCATTTGGTGGACCGGGAGACTATAACTTTACCAAAGGTAGATGGTGGACTTGGGATCACCCGCTTAGATTCCATGAATGAGGCGCTCCTGCTGAAATGGGTTAGTAGACTTCAGGGTAGAGGTGAAGACATTAGTTATAGACTTATTGGAGCATTTACAGCATTGGACACCCAGACAGCTTGTCACAACAACCGAACTTGCATTCCTCGGTCTTTTGGAAAGGCATCATCTCTGTGTTGCCTCGTTTTCAAGAATTTTCCGTCCAGAGGTTGGGGATGGTAATTCTTTTGCTTTTTGGACGGAAAACTGGACAAAAGAGGGAACTATTTCATCTAAATTCCCCCGCATGTTTGCTTTGGCTGCAAGTAGAGATGCACAAGTCTTTGATTGTTGGATTGAGGGTAACTAGATGCCTTCTTTCTTGAAAGATTTCTCTGATCAACGCCTAGAGGATTTCTCCTTCTCCTAGAATCCCTAAGTCAGATAGATAGACTTGCAGAAAGATGAGATCACTAGGTGCGGAAGGACAAAGCTATCTCCAGACCACCACCTCCGCGGACAGATACTATGGTCCGTGATTGCAACTTCATTTGGGAGCTTCAACTGTCATGGAGAATTGTTTTTTTTATGTGGCTACTGCGAAGAAGACATATTATGACTAAGGATCATTGTGCGAGACTCTTTGCGAATATCTCCAATAGGTGCCCTCTTTGTGAGCTGCACATTGAGACAGTGGAACATCTCTTCTTTTATTGTGCAAAAACTTAACTAATCTGGGAGGAAATTGGTACAAACTGGTTGAATCTTCAAAACATAGATTTTTGGGATTCTTTGATTGAAGCATAGCATTGACCTAGAGAGGTCATTCTACGATCAGTAGCAACAATATGAGCTATTTGGTTAGCTAGAAATGGTGCACTTTTTCTTCTCAGTGTATATACTGCGAAAATGTAATTTTCCATTCCAGGACTCTTCTCGAGTCCTGGCTACAGTAAGTATTTATGTTTCGTTTATAAATATATTTGGGTTGGACACCATAACGTGTTTCCCCCTTTTTTGACTAAAAAATAAAGGTTTCTCCTCTAGTTTGGATACAAGATAGTGAGGATGAACCACCAGATACAGATGTAGATGCGTAATTAACCACCACCACGGAAGCACGTGAAGAAGAAGAAATACCACGATATGACGATAGACGATCACCTCTCACGACCACCGAAGAAGAATATCACTAAGAAGTAGAACGAGTACAACTCTCATATTTCCCTCTGTTAGAAAATAGGAAGCGGAATGATAAACAGAGCATAATGACAGAAAGATAAAACATGGAACTCAAGATTTTAGCGTGGAACCCAACTCCCTAAGGAGCGGATTAAACCACGGGAGGAGCCCTCAACGGAGCATATGCTTCATTACCTTTTCTCAATGGATACAGGAGGTCTGGGGCTCCGTATATAACCTCCACAGAGCCTCCAAGTCCCACCACCGGTAGATGTGAGACTAAACATGTGGATGGGGTAAATGGATCCTGGAGGGATCCATTTACCCATCTCCCTCAAGTGACGCATACAACCAAGTACTCCAACACTCCCCCTCAAGCTGGAGCATGCAATGCTCAGCTTGGACAAACAGAAAGAAACTCAACTCAACGCTACAGGACACTACGGACAATATCAACCCAACGCGCACAATTGCTGTTGTCGAGGACGTTGCTTCTCATGCCGTGCAGGTGAGGAGGAGGAACGTGCTGGAGTGTGAGTCTGTTGAATCTCCTCGTCGGAGAGCATGTGCTCTGAACCGCGCCTGTCAGAGTCACTGCAACTGAAAATGAGTCTCCTCGTCGGAGTACTCTGGCCCGCCACAACATGTGGACAACTGCTCCATCTCTGAAAAGGGCTGAACTGAAAAGGCTGTGGAAGTGCAATCCTTGTCGCAGTCTACGGTCGTTGGAGAATGGAGTCTGAATAAGTCTCTTCGTCGGAGAACTGGGTCTCTCCCATCTGGCACAGAGAAGGGTACACTACTCTTGTGTCCCTATGATACTACATGAAAACCCTTGCCAACATGGCATAGGGAATGGTCCTCTACTCTGGAGCCCTTATTGCTCACATGAAAACTCTAGCCGAAAACAATAAGAAAAGATGGGGACCACTGCAAAAGATGGAAAATATGTGCTCATCTGAAAATGACCGCACACATATGCGTGTCTGAAGATGAGTCTCTCCGGAGAACTCAAAAATGGGCCACTCAAACATAGAGTGCCTCGAACTTGGACTCTAACCAATCTGAATGTCGAGTCTGAACAACTGCGCATCACACATGTGGACTCGGAATCTGAACGTCGAGTCTGAATCTTGCGCATGGAGAATCTTCATCTGAAAAACTGTAGAGTCTGAACAATTGACTGGTCTGAAAAATCTGTATCTGAGACGACCTGTGACTCTACACATACTCCCCCTTTCTCCCATACTTGTCGGCAAATGACATCGACAAAGTTGGGAGAAGACAAGATAAATAGGGGCATAAAATACCAATAAGCCGTTTACAAATTTTTTGGCTTCTCAAATCATGAATAACATTTAGTCGTTTCAATTTTTCTCCCAATACTTTCTCTCTCTCTCTCTTTAAGCCGATAACCCTCTTTTTTTATACGGCTTTGCAATTTTTTTTTTTGCGTACGGCTTTTTTTATTGTACGTACCTCTTTCTTTCTTTCTTTTTTACTATGCGTATGGCTTTTCAAATGTACGCGTCCTTTTTTTTATCATCCTTTTTTTTAAACATCATACGGCCCATTTGGGACCCAAAACATACAACATATTTTTTTTCTTAAAAAAATAGACATCGGACCCAACACATAGCCCATCTCATGGGCTGTTAATTAGGGTTCCCCTTTGGGAACCCTCTGCTGAATATCGACGTCGCAGCCACGGGCATGGAGAGGAGCCCGCGCTCCTCAGATGGGGCACGCGTTGCCAAAGGTTGCTGACCGCCCGCATGGATACATCGAGCAATAGCGCCGTCAAGGGCAGCCGCCGCTGGGGTAGCGACATCGACTGTGGTACGAGGGTCGCCTGGCACCCTCCGCTTGGATGCGCGTCGTCTGCGACTGCAAGAAGGAGGTGATGGCAGTGGGGCCTCACAGCATGAACTGGAGAGACGTCGTCGAGATGAATGCCTCCTCGCACCTCTAGGAGGGATGTCGCCTGGAGAGGATGTCTGTAAGAGATGGAGCGCGCGAGGGGGTCCCCGTTGAGGTGCGCGGGGGAATAGCACCCTGGATCTGGCCGTCAAGATGCGATGGGCAGCCTGGAACAGGGCTACGCGTTGGAGTTTCTTGGGGATGGTTCCTTCACGCGTGGAAGGGGCTCTGATCTGCAGGAGATGGCGCCCGAGGAAGAGTTGTTGCTTGCTGCCTGAAGAAATCGCAAGATCTGCGGTGCATGGAGATAACACACCCTAATAGAAACCCTAGATGTGTAAAATTTGATGCCAGATATTTTAGGGTTTCAAGAAACCCGATAATAGAAATCGAACATGATCTCCAAAGAAAAATCTTCACGAACAAACAATGAATCGAATCTCGACTAGAGGTATAACAACTTGAAATCCTCGAGAATCGAACCGCTCTGATACCATGTTTAAAATAGGAAGCGGAAGCGGAATGATAAACAGAGCATAATGACAGAAAGATAAAACATGGAACTCAAGATTTTAACGTGGAATGCTACTCCCTAAGAAGCGGGATGAAATCACGGGAGGAGCCCTCAAAGGGACATATGCTTCATTGCCTTTTCTCAATGGATACAGAAGGTCTGGAGCTCCTTATATAGCCTCCACAGAGCCTCCAAGTCCCACCACTGGTAGATGTGGGACTAAACATGTGGATGGGGTAAATGGATCCTGGAGGGATCCATTTACCCATCTCCCTCAAGTGACGCATACAACCAAGTACTCCAACACCCTCTCTCTCACCCTTCTCTTCTCTCCCACTCTCTTTTTCTCTTGTGCTATTCTCTCTTGTAGTGGTGTGGAGGCGATGCCCCCATCGCCATCTATATATAGCCCAATTACAAACTCATAGTCTCATTCCAATCAGGAACACATATAAAAATACAACTCAATTACTATCAGGATTAGGAGTTAAATTCCTTTAGGATTTTAATCCTAATATGACCATAATCCTAACAATCCCCATGTTGAATTCCATCACGATCTCATCATCGTCTTGAGTCTGCAATGGGTCATCCTGATCATTTGCAGATTTTATTAGCAGAAACTCACCGCCTCTGGTTGACGCACATGTAGTTGGGTGTCCTCTACATGCCCCCTCTTGGGCACGCTCGCACAACTCACCATTGTGCTTCTTGATGTGGCACCACAAATCTCTTGTGATTAGAGATTTTGTCGCCATCCTCTGATAAAGCGAATCGTACTCGCTTCTCCTTGTTGCGTACTTCTGCAACAGAGATGCCTATAACATGTCTCTCTCTCATCGTACCACTCATCCTAGGAATATTTTGAGCTCCATCGCCTGTCACGACCCCTCCCTCGAGCTTGTACGCCACATCTGATATGCTCGCTACTTGCATCACCATCTGTGCTCCTTCATTTGCTCTGACAACTCCTTCAATGGTGACTCGATGTCCTTGTGACTCAATCGTTCTCAGTGAAATCAGATTATTCTTGGTTGTAGAAATGTGTCCAACACCTATCAAAGTTCGTACTGCTCCATCAAACAAGTGAAATTTCACTGATCCAATTCCCTTGATGTTTTGAACTTCTCCACCGCCCATCTTGATTGTGTCATCATTACATGCCCGATATGCACTGAACTATTCCCTGGATGAGCACACGAGATTTGAACATGTCAATTGCCGAGTCCATAAGCCATCTTGAATCTGCCTTCATCTTCCCAGAGCATGCTAACAAGTTTCCTTCAGAAACTGTGTTGGAATCCTCTTATTCAGATTCAGAATCACTACATTCTTCTTTCCTTTCTTCTTCTCACATCGACAATCGACTATTTTATGACCCTTGTCATAATAAAAGCATATATAAAACCCCATGACTTGGATTAACCTCTTAATCATATCTCCCTTGATCTTGAACATCTACCCTCAGTTGCCAATACATGATCCTCGTCATTCTTTGCCTCATCTGTCAACCTTCGTCGAGATTCGTTCATAAGTAGCGAAGCAACTATCTCGTCCAATATTATGATCTCCTTACCATAGAGCAATGTCGTCACAATATGATCGTATGAAGATGAAAGAGAACTCAACAAGATCAATGTATTATCCTCCTCCTTGAAGAGAGATTCTCCTTTTACATCCTTCTCAAGTATGAGCACATCTGATAGAATCTTTGTTGAATTCATCCAAGTGCCCTCAAGCTTTGTCCCGTCAATCATCTTTAGAATATAAAGCTTCTTCTTCATCAATAACTGGTTTGTTAGATATTTGGACTTGTATCGTCCCTCAAGCTTTATCTAGACATCTGATGGATCCTCTAGGCTGACGACTTCGCGAAGACTGGTGTCCGCCAAAAACATGTGTATTGTACTATTCATGAGATCCCCCATCTCATTCCACTCTTCTTTTTTCATTTTCTCTGACTTCGTTTCTTTATCATGGAGAGCTTTCTCAAGTCCTTCTCACGTAAGTATATTTTTCACTCTTTGTTGCCATAAGGTGAAGTCCTTCTCGTTGAAGGTTTTCATGGAGAATGGTGTATCCCTCGATGTAAATTTTACCATCTGACTTGCTATCATACCTCCTTGCACGATCTAGAAAATCGTAGCAGAGTCCTCCAGATTTGAACCTTCCAACTCATCCTAGAACGCAAAAAACCTTTATATGGACTCCTGAATCACCTCAATCGAACTCCAGATGCTCTCGATCGTAATGGTTCACCGTAGTTTTCAGTTCTTCATAGCTTCTCATGAGTGCATACCAGTTGCAATCGCATCGTCTCGTCGACGTCGAACCATGCTCTGATTTGTCATGATGTATCCCTCAATGTCGTTGAACGAAGCTTTAATACCAGTTTTTGGGACACTTAATTTTGCCTCTAGTTAGGCTACGATGTGGTCGGGATTAATCACCAGATACAGATGCAGATGCGCAATCAACCACCACCATAAAAGCACATGAAGAAGAAGAAAGACCACGATATGACGATGGTTGGTCACCTCTAACGACCACCGAAGAAGAAAATCACCAAGTAGAGTGAGTACAACTCTCACATTTCCCTCGCTCTCTCCCTTCTCTCCCACTCACTTGTGATATTCTCTCTTGTTGTGATGTGGAGGCAATGCTCTCATTTCCCTCTACATATAGCTCAATTATAAACCCATGGCCATATTCCCATCAAGACTACATATAAAATACAACTCAATTACTATTAGGATTATGAGTATAATTTCTTTAAAAATATTAATCCAAATATAACCCTAATCCTAGCAATATAGAACAAAAGTTCATATCTTCCGAAATGTGCAATGATAACGGGTCTTTTTGCATATGCCCTTTTAAAAAGTTGAATACCACATACAACATAGTAGTGTGCCATGTACTGCAATCTATGTGCAACTACTATTTTGAATGACCTTCACAATTCAACATGAAACTCCACCTTTATTTTAAGAATAACTTGTCAAAATGATATGTTTCTTATTCCGCAAAACGCATTAGTTGGCTTCACGAGCACTCCTTATCATCGTGTATATATAATAGGATATCCTTCCAATAGGATGTGATCCTTACTGAGTTCAAGGCTGCCTTTTTTTTGTAAGAAAAACACGATGACTTTAGTAGAATACATATAAAGTTTGTATTATAATGTGCAGTTTTAATGTTTGTATTACAATGTGCAGTTTTGTGTGCGGTTTTGTATTTATAATGTTCAGTTATAATACAAATTGTATATGTTTTCTACAAAAAGAGGATGGCCTTCCTGAACTCAGGAAGGACGCATCCTATTGGAAGGGCCCTATATATATCAGAATGATATCTGATATTTCTTAAAATGATATCGGCAACAGACATGGCCTTAAATTTCCACGAAATTCGGTCGAATTTCTGTCGAATGTCGATATCCAGTCGAAATCGAAATCCGACCGAAACGGTCGAAATGACTGATATATGGGGGTCCTAGTACAAAAAATGACCGAAATGATCGAAATTTCGGTCGAAATTCGACCGAAATTCCACCGAAATTCTGTTTCGGTCGGTCACCGAAATGGTGACCGAAACCGACATTTAGGGCCTTGGCAACAGATTGACGTCCACTTCTACATACTTCAATACAACATAACAACTAAAGTCTGTTGTAGTATTAAGTCTTGAAGAATATGATCAACTAATTTTAGTAAATAGAATTGTGCCCCTTCACTTTGAACAAAACTAAGCAGATACACGGTCATAGAGTGTCAAAGTATCTCCTTTAGCTCAATGATTGTGGTAATGAAGTAATAACAGCTATCAATCCATAGTGTGTATGACCGCTCATCTGCAATGGCTTAGGGCTTCCATAATGTAATAGCTTCTACTGTCTTGATTTTTCCTTGAACATTTCCAGAAACAATTTACTTTTTAAAAAATCAGAAATGCATATAATACTGTTGCAATAGTCGGCCGACTATAAGGTATGGAAGGGTGATTAACTGAGTAATTAGTATTCAGTCAATGCGCGGTCAAACCGACAGTCAATGACTAGTTGGATAGTCAGTTTGATTATTCGGTCGATTGACTACAAAGAAATTTTTTTTTTTGCAAATCAACTTCGTAATAAATGATTGAAAATATGAAACCACATGGTAGCGAAAAGTATTTCTGCATCGTTTCTTGAGATTATAAGAGTATATGGATATATAATTGATCTTTGAGTCCCTATAATAAGAGACCTCCTATGAAGGTATGAAATCGAAACCCCAGTTCCTTTCTCTTTGAAATTTTTTATGGGTTTTGCTTTCTTTGAGATTTTTATGGGGTTCATAAGAAACTCACAGTTACGGGATCAGAGGTGGGGCACACCTTATCTTAAGTTTCGAGGATGAGACTTTCTTTGAGATTTTATAATGTGAAACCTCGAAGTACTGAAAACACTAAATCTTAATTTATGACTTGATCCCACGCCCGAATTGAATAAATGGGCACTCTGCCTTGTAGAATTCTCTGTGGGCTTTCCAACAAGCCCAAGAACATTGAAAACAGACACTAAATGAGAAAGTTATGTGCAAAATAAGATAGTTTACGACATTTGGGTCCGAAACCGAATCCGGTCCGAGCCTATTTAAGCCCAAGTGGCAGAGCCATATGGGCTTTAGACCACCTGAACATTTTTGTGGAGCGCCCCGAACCTCCATTGCTGCCGCAGATGACATCTGATCTCCAATACGATCGACGCTTGCACTTGCGAGGATGACGATGATTTGTGGTACTTCCTGCAAACTTAAGAGTTGTTCTCAACCAAGTTGTACAAGCTAAAAGAGATCTAGAATGATCTTTACCTCATGATTTCGTATCAATGAAGTCGAGTCCTACTCGGGCACGAAGCACAAAGAAGAAGATGAATCCTCTCGCAATGGTTGTGCCAATGGAGATGGGAGAAGAGACTATATGGTGGGTGACCAAGGGTTTATGGTTGGGATATATAGGTACGACCAATGGAGAAAATAAAGAGAACTATTCTCTTCTATTTTCTCTTCTCAATTCTTAAAACTAGATAGCACATTCTTGGAATGTATTGAATAAATGTAAGAGAGGTCACGACCCACTTTTTATACTAGAATGGACAGCTAAGATGAAATCCAACTCCATCTAGAAGGACGACTATGAGAGATTGAGTAGAGAAGCATGACTCAACCCCCCCCCCCCATTAGTTGCAACTTCCAGCTTGAACTTAAGTTTTGAAGTTTTGAATTAATTGAAGAGAATAAAAGACAACATATTCTCCTTAATGTTATCTCTCCATGATGGACGTTCACCATGAGAAGATGAAAAGAAATTATCTCAGCCAATTTTTCTTTCAACAAATTCAAATTTCAATTGATTAATGATTTTTATGGAATTAATTTCTTTGTTGAAAAAATTAAATTTCACACAAGGTTGTAAAAGTCGGTAGTCGGTACTCGATCGGTCGGGTTACTGACTAAGGATTAATCGGCAGTCGGACGATTAATCGGATTTAGTCAGGCTTTAATCGGCTTTGATTTTTTAAATATATAAATCATTTTTATACATATATTATTATATACTTACATAGATTTATATATTTTTTTACTATCATAATGAATCAAAAGAAGTGATTGAATTTAAATAAAACATTAAGCATATTAGAATAAGTTCGCTTTTAAAAAATAAAAAAATATGGTATGTCCAAGAAAAAACTTGTTGACTAGTGGACCTAGTCGGAATTAGTCAATACTCGGTCGGCTGCCCCACTGACTAGATTAGTCTGACCTACTAGTCGAGCTAGTCGGGTGACTTTTACAACATTGATTTCACACACCATCATGGGATAATTATAAAAATCATCCAACCAAATAATGAATCGAATTCATTAGTCCATGATAAAATGTAAATACTACTTACATTTTATTTAATTATGTGAATCACATTCACATATGTCATAAATAAATATGAACCATAATCATATTAATATTAATTATCAAGATCCATGTCCATATTAATTAATTGCCAACCATGTGAATCATACTCATATATTCCCATATCAATTTATCAGTGATAACATCAATTATTATATTGACATTTATATCTCAATGCACGAATCCTATCCAATTAGAATTCATGTGTGGCATTCGTGATACTTGGAGATAATGTCAAGGAGACTATATAGACTATATTGTGAGTTCATATTAGATTTACATCTAACATCAGGGTTTGAACCACTTTGGACAGTTGGAGTATGTGTGTCACTTAGAGTGATTGGTCCAGGGTCCAATTACCACATCCAGTGGTTTAGTCACACATCTACTATTTGTGGGGCTTGGAGACGAGGTGAGGGCTATATAAGAAGCCCCACACCCATTGTATCATATGAGAGAAAAGTGAAAAGAAAACACAAGCCCTTTGAGACGTCTCTTGTGGTTTCATTCCACTCCTCACGGAATAGGGTTCCGCGTAAAATCTAGATGTTCTTCCTTGTTTATTCTTTATCTATGATATTACGCTTCCGCATTCTCAATTTCTAACATGGTATCAGAGCGAGTTCGGTTCTCGAGGATTTTTATATTCTTTATTTATGTTTGAGATTCGAGATTCAGTTCTAGGGTTTTCTGTTGAAACCCTAAATCACGATTTGGTCAAGGCTCGATTCTTCGTTGTTCTTGAAAGATTATTCTGAAGATCTATTCATGTTCATATATTGTTCGAAGATCTATTCATGTTCCAAAAATTCCAAGGTTTCTGAACCCTAAATCATGTCATCATGCGAGAAGTCCAAAGGTGTGAATCAGTGTTGTAAAAGTCGCCTAACTGACCCGACTAGTAGGTCCAACTAGTCTAATCAGTGGGGTGGCCGACCGAGTACCGACTAATTCCGACTAAGCACACTAGTCGACCAATTTTTGCTTGATGTTTTATATGTTTTGCTTTTTTAAAAGCAAACTTGTTATGATATGCTTAATGTTTTATTTAAATTCAATTAATTCTTTTATTTCAGTATGATAGTATAAAAATGTACAAAATCTACGTAAATATATGTATAAAAATGAGTTATATATTTAAAATAATTAAAAAATTCAAAGCCGATTAAAGTCCGACTAAATTCGATTAATTGTCTGACTACCGATTAATCCTTAGTTAGTGACCTGGCCGAGCGAGTACCGACTACCGCCTTTTGCAACCTTGGTGTGAATCAAAGATTATGATCGTGTTCCGAGTTCCATCTCTGAAACCCTAGATCTGGGATGTTGCAACCTCAAGCATCCATCTCTAGTAAGTTGCAGGTAAAGCATATTCGTGTCGCATGAATCTCGTGCCCTAGGCAACAGCGTGAGCATCTCCAAGAGACGCACGACTCCCCCTTGGGGCTAGAAGGCAGGATCTCCAGCCGCATCTCTTAATTCGGCGCCCATCTCCGGTATGAGGAACCCAAAATCCAGGAAGATGACGAAGAAATGATGTCCATGCATACCTCCTCTCCAGGCGGTGGCGCGAACCACGCCGCACCACCGCAGCCTTCATTCTTCAACTCACGACAAGGATTTCTGGAGAAGAAGCTCCATACGCAAGCGGCACATGAGATGGCTCCATACGGAGCCACGATCCACTCCAGGCAGCACCGCTCTCAAGCCCAGAAGCAGGGCCCCATCATTGCTCCTCTCCAGCCCTAGGAGGAGGCGGCTCATGTAGCTGCATCCTCCATCTTCCCCGGCGACAGCGAGGCAACGAGCCTCCTCCTCCTTCCAAGCAGCAGCGACGCTATGGGAGAAGTCCCCTTCTCTCGCGCAGGCAGCACGAGATTCATCGGCTCCCAATGGCAGAACATATGAAGCGACGAGAAAGGGTTCCCTAAGGGAACCCTAAATAACCAACTTTTTTTGGTTGAAAAATTTTGGCCCATGGACCCATTTCAGTTGCTGCAAATAAACCAGAAAAGGGGGATGTGATATCATTTGGGCCCGAGTGGGCCGACAGTTCTAAAAAGAAGAGGAGAAGGGCCAAAAAAAGGGAGGCATGTTTGCAAAAAAAAGAGGGAAAGTCAAAAAAATGAATGGCTTAAACAAAGAGAGGATCATACAAAAAGAATCCGTACGAAAAAATGATTTGAGGAAGAAAAGAGGAAGAATAAAAGCCAAATAAAATTTGAGATCGACTTATGTGGATTTTCCCCTCATCTTTTCATGTCTTCTCCCAACTTTGTCGATGCCATTGTTTTCCGACTCTAGTCCTTTAGTTCCTCCTCACCTGTACGACATGAGATACAACGTCCCTGACAGCAATTGAAAGTAGAGTATGCGTTGAGTTGATATTGTCTGTAGTGCCTTATATTGTGAGTTTGAGATTTCTGTCTATGTATCCAAGCAAGCTTTGCATAATCCAGCTTGAGGGGGACTGTTGGAGTATGTGTGTCACTTGTAGTGATGGGTAATTGGAACCCTCCAGGGTCCAATTACCACATCTAGTACATCTACTATTTCTAGAATTTGGAGACTCAGTGGGGGCTATATAAGAAGCCCTACACCTATTGTATCAGATGAGAGAAAAGTGAATAGAAAATACAAAGCCCTTTGAGGCGTTCTCCCGTGGTTTCATCCCACTCCTCACAAAGTAGGGTTCCACGTAAAATTCTGTTGGAGTATATGTGTCACTCTTGTAGATGGATAAATGGATCCCTCCAAGATCCATTTACCACATCCGGTGTTTAGACTCACATCTACCAGTGGTGGAACTTGAAGTGCCCGTGGAGGCTATATAAGAAGCTCCAGACCTCCTGTATCAGATGAGAAAGTGCAATGAACACATCAGCCCTTTCAGGCATTCTCCCATGATTTCATCCCACTCCTTAGGGAGTAGGTTTCCATATAAAAATCCTGGTGTTCTTTATAGTTTATTCTTTTTCTCTGATATTAGCTTCCGCATTGCATATTTTTAACATGGTATCAGAGCGGATTTGATTCTCGAGGATTTTATATCCTTTATTTATGTTCGAGATTCGAGATTCAATTCTAGGTTTTAATGAAACCCTAATTCATAGTTTAGTCAAGATTCGGTCCTTGGTTCATTCTTGAAGATTCATTATTATGATTGTAGATTTGTTTATGTTTATATCTAAGATTTGTTTGAGAGTTTCGTCGAAAACCCTATCCTACAAGCATACATCGTCTTTGCAATTCTCATGATCTGTACGACAGCATCATCTTCAGGAAAATTTGATTTCTGCATCACGACAAGGTTCCTTTCATGGAACCCTATATTCCATGTTGTTCATCAAGCATCTCTAGTCGTCTCTTCTTCGCGCGGAGCCCATCTTCCTACAGAAGCATCGCCCAAATGCGATCCCTCATCTGCAATTCATCTTCTCCAAGCTAATGGTGCCACAACATCTCATGCAGACGACGCAAGACTCTTCATCTCGACTCTCGCGACCCTCCAGACGGAACGGGCAACAGCTTTAGCCGCACTGGAGGCGATAGCCCTAGCGGCACAGGCGGAGATCCTCCAGAAGTCGCTATACCTCCCCTCCTCTTCCAGCAGCGCGCTCCGTCGGCGACAGCCGATGCCTCCAGGCAGAGCCGCTACATCTTTCGCTGCCATCTCTAGCGCAGGCGGCGCACTCCAGGCGATCTCCAGCATCATGCAATCAACATCGTGCGAAAAAGACAAGTGATGCTGACCATTTCGCAGCTACCACTCCTTCCCAAGGCAGAGGCGACTACATCGAATGGCTCCAGGCGATAGGTGGAGGCATTGCTTCTCCGCAAATCCTCCAGGCGGCATCTCTTTGTGCGACAGCGGCAGGAGGGTTCCCCCGATGTGAACCCTAATTCCAGTTTGCATGAAGGTCTGGAGGCCCGATACCCCTTCCTAAATTGGGCTCCACCCATGTATTGTTGTTTTATTTGAGCCCAAATCGGGTCATGGCTCTTAAAAAAAGAAAGAAAAGAAAGGAGAAAGAGGCTACGGTGGAAATAAAAAAATAGGGGAGAAGCGTGCAAAGTTTTGGGCCCAGAGTTGGGCCGTATGTAAAAAAATAGAAGAGAAAGAGAGAGAGCAAGCCATGCACCCACAGTTTGGCCCATGATCTTTGGGCCCAAGTAGGCCAAGTTTCTTTGTTCAAGAAAAGAAAGTACAAAAGAAAAGTCATACGAGTAAAAAAATATTTTGCAAAAAAGGGGAGAAAAGCCGAAAAAAGGAATGGCTTATTTAAAAAAAGGGGGAGAGACAGCTATTAAAAAAGAGGGAAATAGCCGGAATTTTTTTTTGACAATGTTCATTTGTTCCTCCTATCTTCTTGTCTTCTCCAGCTTGGCCGATGTTTATTATTCCGACCAGTATGGGAGAAAGGGGGAGTGATGTGTAGAGTTACAGGCCACATTGTCGGATTCTTCAGATTCAGATTCTCCAGGCCAGCCAGATTGTCAGACTCTACAATTCAAATTCAGACTCGACGATCAGATTTTGAGTTTTCAGTTTGATGTGCACATGTTTACCATCATTTTGTGGTCCCCATCTTTTGTCTTTGGTCAGAGTTTTCATGTGATCCATCGGGACTCCAGAGTAGAGATCACTCCTATGTCATGTGGGTTAGGGTTTTAATGTGGTTTCATAGGGACTCCAGAGTAGATATCCCATTCTCTGAGCCAGTATGGAAGAGATAGTTCTCCGACGACGAGACTTTTCAGGCTCCATTCTCCAGCGATCGTGGACTCCGACGAGGATGTCTCCACGGCTTTTCAGTTCGACCCTTCATAGAGATGGAGCAGTTGTCCCCGTGATGTGGTGGGTAAAAGTTCTCCAGGTGGAGACTCATTCCAGTTGCGGTGACTCTGACAGGCGCAGTACAGAGCACATGCTCTCCGATGAGGAGGCTCAGTTCCGCTCACACTCCAACATGTTTGCTCCTCCTCACCTGCACGGTATGAAAAGCAACGTCCTCGAAAGCAATCGACGGTTGTCTTTGCGTTGAGTTGATATTGTTTGTAGTGTCTTGTATTGTGAGTTTGAGATTTCCTTCTTTTTGTCCAAGATGAGCATTGCATGCTCCAGCTTGAGGGGAGTGTTGGAGTATATGCATCACTCCTGAAGATGGGTACATGAATCCCTCCAAGATCCATTTACCACATCCAGTGTTTAGTCTCACATCTGCTAGTGGTGGGACTTGGAGGGTCAGTAGAGGTTATATAAGAAGCTCCAGACCTCATGTATCAGATAAGAAAGTTCAATGAACAAATCATCCATTTGAGGTGTTCTCTCGTGGTTTCATGCCGCTCTTTAGGGAATAGAGTTTCACGTAAAAATCCAATGTTCTTTATTGTTTATTCTATTATCTCTGATATTAGTTTCCGTATTTCCATTTTCTAACAAATCCCAATGTTCTTCCTTGTTCATTCTTCATCTCTGATATTACGCTTTCGCATTCTTGATTTCTAACATGGACAATTTCAATCAGATACTTTTTGATCAATTTCTTTAATTGACTTTGAATTCTTTCGCATCAATTTTCAACTCTTCGGATCTAGAAATTACTTTTATCCATGAATTGAGATTTAATTCATGGAAGTCTCATTCATTTAACCTCAAAATGGAATCACTAAAATCTACTCAATTTCATCATTCCTCAAAATGGAAGTGTTATAGTATATAATCTATTATGATCTCATCAACTTAGAATATTCCAAATACTCAAGCATCCTACATATAAGAAGACTTCGAATAAACCGAAGTTTAAAGTCATGTTTCTCCTTCAAGGTTTTATCAATAAATTTCTCAATCGATCATTTGGCAGTAATATCAATCATATGCTCTCAAAAGCATATATTAATATTCTCAAAAACTTATCTTGTTCATTAACAAGTGATCATCAATGGAATTTTGTAAACCCAATGTCTCTAAGTGAACTCCCTCTCAGTTCAGAAAGTGTCAACATGTATTATTCCTTCGAGAGAACATACATCTTATATTTCATTGTACGCACACCAGCTCGCCAGTATATAGACCTTGTCAGGCCATCAACATATCGATCTGTCAAATATACATACTAAGATATATAGATGTATATATGTCTCTGGTCGAAGGATGTATCTTTTCGTGACAATATACGATACAAGTCTTTAGTATCTCACCCTCGTCAAGTTAACTCTTTAACTTGATTCATCAGACATCTCAAAATCTCTCTTCCTATGTAGAGGACTTGCATCAAGAGCATCAGTTCGGATATCAAATCTTTTTTTTGAATAAAAACACGGGGGAGCCCTCCCAAGGCGGGAGTCACCACACCAAAACTTTCATTAATAGCAAGAAGGTACATCAGTTGGATATCCAGAAGTTGTACAAAGCATTATAATGTGCGAGCACATTCTCATAGTAAAACCATTGACCCTTGAATATGCAATCATTCCTGCCAAGCCAAATTGCCCACAGCACGGCAAAAGGCCTGGATACATCATCAGAGGACCCAAGACCAACCGATCGAATAGATCTCCAAAAATGCTCCAAGCAAGAAGCTTGGACCCAAGTCAGCCCCAACGAATTCCAAACCTGCGCTGAAGACCTGCATCCGAAGAAGATGTGCTCCGCGTCCTCCAGACACTCCTCGCATCTATCGCAGGTCAGATCTTCCACCCCCAACAATCTCCCCCTCCTTACTTTGTCGTACAGACGGTTTCTCCTTAGCCACCAAAGGAACACCTTAACCCGAGTAGGAATTTTGGCCGCCAAAATTACTTTAGTGTCCGCACATAGGTCCTCATCACGCCCAACTCCACCTCCACGCATTTTCCGATAAGCTCCCTTTATCGAGAACCTTCCATCCGCCCACTTAAATTGGTCTATCTCCCCAGACATCTCCGCAGGGGTGGGAATCTCTAACAGCAACCGCAAGAACTCATCCAACCGCTGATCCGACAAAACCGAACGAAACCTCGGAGCCCACGACCCCGAGTCCGCAACCTCCACCAGTCGTGCCTCCCTGTTAACAGCCAAGGCCATCAACCTTGGGAAGCGGCGGCCCAACTCCCCTTCCCCCGTCCAGTTATCCTGCCAGAACCTGAAAAGCTGGCCATTCCCCACCCTCGGCCTACGGTAAGACCTGAGCTCCGGCAGCACGGCTCGGATCCCCATGCACAACGAAGACTCACCACGCTTTCTCCCAGCCACCAACTCCCCTGTGATTCCGTAAATCCTCCTCAGAAGCATGGAGACCAATGACTCCGAGGATCCCCAAATCTGCACCACCCATTTGGCAAGCAAAGCTTTGTTCATCGTTCCCACATCCCGGACACCCAGACCCCCCTCAGCAACCGGCATGGCAAGATCCTCCCAGGCCACCAGGTGCAATCCCCTCGCCGCTTGCCTCCCATCCAACCAAAAGAAAGACCTCATCAAAGCCTCCACCTTAGTTCTAACCCCGACAGGTATCAACCTCGTCGAAAAAAAATCGGGATGGCTGAGAGAACGTGCTTAAGCAGGGTAACCTTTCTACCCTTGGACAGAGTAGTAGCCTTCCAGCCCTCCAGTCGCTCCTCCAGTCTCCGAAGAACACAGTCCCAGTCCGCCCTCCTCAGCCTATCAACCACCAGAGGTAGCCCCAGATAGGAAATCAGCAACCACCCCAGGGGGCACCCTGTCCACCCAGCGAGCATGTCGCCCTCCTTGTCGTCCATCCACAGCGAAACCAGTACCGACTTCTGCATGTTTATCTGCAAACCCGACAAGCAACCAAACATATCCACCGGAGTAGCGCATTGTGGTT
This sequence comes from Ottelia alismoides, assembly GCA_037367405.1. Lineage (NCBI taxonomy): Eukaryota > Viridiplantae > Streptophyta > Magnoliopsida > Alismatales > Hydrocharitaceae > Ottelia > Ottelia alismoides. The sequence continues at coordinate 577,580 of JAZKJV010010457.1, forward strand.
CTGCTCCTCCGTCCCCCCCCAGAAAGATCGGCGTATCGTCCGCATACTGCAACACAGGTACAGAGATGTTCCCCAACCGGAAACCCTCACACCACATCTCCCCTACCGCTCGCTGAAACAGAACCGCAAGACAGTCCGCCACCAACACAAAAAGCAGAGGAGCCAACGAGCAGCCCTGTCTAACTCCCCTCTGCGGCTGAAACCACCCACCCTCCGGCCTGCCATTGACCAAGATAGAGCACGAACTGGTAGTGACACATCTCTTGATCCACCGAATCCACTCTTTCGGAAACCCCCTCCTCTGCAACGAGACCCACAGGAACTTCCAACTGACACAATCGTAGGCCTTAGAGTAGTCTATCTTCCAAATTGCCCCCTTCTTTCTGGATCTCTTCCACTCAAGACAAATCTCCGAAGCAGTCACGATTCCATCCACCATACAGCGCCCCAGAATGAATGTGGATTGTGCAGGGTACACCACAGAGCTCAACACAGCCCTAAGCCTGTTCGCCAGCACCTTGGCAATAATGAGATAGATGCCATTAGAAATCGAGATAGGCCTGAAATCCCCCACCCCCACGGGGATCTCCTTCTTCGACAAACGAAATATCAAAGCCTTTTAAATTTTCTCAAAACCCCTGTTGCCACGCATGAATTCATCCAGAACCTCCAAAATGTCGCCCCTCAGCAAATCCCAGAACTCCCGGTAGAAGGATATAGAAAAGTCATCTGGACCAGGAGCCCCGTCCACATTCAAGCTCCAAACAGCCCTGCGCACCTCCTCTGAAAAATCCACCACCAGCGAATCAGTTTGGGGCCCGCTCAAAAAGCCAACATTCAAACCCGTCCAACCCCAACCACAGTCCTCCCGCGCCTTATGCGAGGCCCTCGCAAAGTACTCCCTCAAGGCGCCACCAATGCTCCTCTCACCCGACACCCTCACCCCTCCTACCTCCAACTCGTGCAGAAAACTCCTTCTCCTTCGCCCGGACGCTATGGAGTGAAAAAAACGAGTGTTCGCATCACCTTCCCTTAGCCACTTCTGACTCGCTCTCTGCCGCCAATGAACCTCTTCTTTCATGTCCTCTAGCAAAGCCTCCTCCAAGAACGCATCCATCTCAATCACCTCCTCAGGAGACAGCCCCTGCTCATCATCCTCCCCATCCAACCTGCTAATCCCCGCCTCTGCCTCTGCCCCGACCGCCTTCCGCCGCCTGGCGACCTCCCTCCCATACGACAACAGCAAGCGCCTCAGCGACTCCAACTTAGCTGCGAACCGTGACACGGCAGACCCCAACACCTCACACCCCCTCCAATGATCAACCACCATCTCCCGGAAGCCCTCCTCCAACAACCACTTCTTCTCGAACCGAAAGAAGAACCGCCCCGGCCTCTCCTCCCCGGAGAACCAGATAATAAGGGTGTGATCAGAAAGCGTCCTAGGGAGAGCCCAAGCCCTCGCCAGCGGGAAAGCCTCTCCCGCCTCCACCGACATCAGGAACCTGTCAAGCCTGGACCTCGACCTCACATTCCTCCAAGTGAACTTGCACCCAGCCGCATCAACAACAGATAAGCCCAAGGAGCTATACGCATGCCTGAACTCTTCTGACACCAAATCTCTACCACCGGCACCCCCAGGCCTGTCGTCAGGGAACAATGTGACGTTCAAGTCACCACCGATAATCCAAATTCCACCCCCAACGTCCGCAGCAGTAACCGCCAAGTCCTCCGCCAAGGAGCCGTCCTCCCGCCGGCACGGGCCATAAACTTTAGTAACCAACACGTGAGCACCATCCGCCCTCCGCAGCAGCTTCACCGTCAAAGAGAACATCGAGTACGAAGTCCCCAACAGATCAAAGGAATCGGACCGCCAGCCGGATAGCAGACCCCTAGAGGCACCCACGGGCCCCTTGTCTGCAAATGAGAACACCTCTCCCCTGCCCAGCTCACGCCGCAACCGGTCATCCATGCCCTGTAACTTCGTCTCCTGAATCAAGAAGATATCCGCACATGCTTCCCTAACCAGATTGCGCACCCCAAACCTTTTGTCGGGGTGGCCCAAGCCCCTCATATTCAAAGCCAACATCTTCATTTAACAACCTGAAAGTCCATCTTCTTCGGAGGAATGACCCCCAATCGTCGAACGAAATCCCTGTCCAGAGCAGCAAACATGTTCCGAACCGACCATGGGCTGTCAGCCTGGTTCTTTGACTTCTTAGGAGACTTCGCCGCCAAGGAGGCCCTCAGCAAAGCCCTCCTCAACTTCCCCGACTTCTTCCGCGTGCCTCGCCTCTCATAAGCCAGGCCAAAACGTTGCTGCCACGACCCCTCCCCCTTCCGGATCGACGCCACAGACTCCCGCCCACCAGTCACTCCACCAATGCCCAACACAACCGGAAGAGAAAACCCGTCGACGCCCACCTCAGAGCCAGCAACCCCAACAACGACCTGGCCCGACTCTACCACCACAGGAGCAGAAGCCCTCCCCTCCCTCCACTGAGAAGCGACCCCATCCCCACTCTCACCGAGCTGCCCCCCCTCCGAGATCACCAAACACGAAGCTGGCACAACCCCCTCCATCGCCATACCTCGCAGTCGCCCGAACCCCGAGCCCCCAGCAGTCCCATCCCCACCAACCTCCTCCACCGCAGGCACCGCAACAGACCCGCCCGGAAACCCACCCGACAAAGAACCCGACAGGGCCCCAGCAAGAACCCCCGGCTCGCGACCCAGAAGCGACCCGGCATCCCATGCCCGAACACCCGACAAGCTACCGGCTCTCAACCGGATCTGCTCCGAACCCGCTCCAGGAACCCGCGTCGCAACCCGAGGCGGAACAGATGCGGCCCCACCTTCCCCCGAAGCATCATCACCTCCAACTGTTAGACGTAACCCTCAAAAACCCCACCGTGGATACCGCGCCGAACCGAATCCTCTCCACCGGGAAGGGCGCCAACCTCGGACACCAAGCCCCTTCCGTTGGCTGCTCCTGCACCGAAAAACCGAGGCGGCTCCCGCTGCTGAGGCTCCACTACAGCAGCCCCACCCCCCGCTCAGCAAAGCCTTCTCCGCACGGACCTTCCCTTGTCGTGAACCATCAGAGCACTCCCTCGGCCCACCGTCCGCGGTCAACAACTTGAGCATCAACCTCCAGCCCTCGAACCCCACCTTCCACCACCCCAGATGCTCAGCCCCAACCTGCCACACCCGAAGAACAACGTCCAGGGACTGACCGGGTTGACAACCAGAACTTTCTACTTTCACCACCTCGACCACGCCCTGCAAAATCTCAGATATACAGCGCAACATCCTTGCCTGCACAGGCAGGCCCCTAACTTTTACTCTCTCCACCGCACTCGGGATCACGGCAACATCCCCAACCTCTGGCCGACGCCACTTTAACTGCAAGGATCCAACGTCCGAGCCATTCAGCAATGCCCTGGCCTCAAAGTCACGAAGCGCCCTCGCCATCACCCGCCAAGGGGAGAGCTGGGGGACATCCCCAGCGAATCTAGCCTTAGAAATGCGCCCCACGTCCGAGGAGACCAGGAAAAGCGCTCCCTCCCCTCCCTCTTCGCCGATAAGCACGGAGGCAGTGGAAACTGTCGTCGGACAGTTTCGTCAAGAATGGCCAAAACGCCTACACGAGAAGCAGCGCCTCGGCTCCCTACACGTCCGCAACCCAGTGGTCCAAAGCGTCGCAGCGGAAGCATCCTCGTCCGAAGGGTATCCCCGGCGGCTGCCCTCTCTGCGATTTCGCACCCCCACCTCGCCTCCGGTGTCGCTCCACGAGTCGCCACCCTAACATTTCTCGGATATCAATCTTTAAAGAAGATTGTCATCTTTTCACGGACTGGAGATCCTTCTTCCAGTTCTTTCCTCGATCTAACTCTTTGTATATAAAACCTTGCATCGGCCTCTATGATCTAACTCTTTAAATCAACAGTTATATGATATCAAGATGACCTTATTATATAACTCTAATTGTACTCAAGGGAACTTATAACTGCAACCACAATTTATGCTTAAATTCGGATAATGCAATGAAATAAGTCGCAATAACATTTATTGCATAATGGCTCGTCATGGGTTCAAATGTCTAACATACATCATGACCCTATGAAGTTTTCCGATTATCTACTCACCCCTGCATATTTCATATTTACTCCACAACTCCGCAAACTTGCTCTGTTTAGCACGAGAACTCATGATGTCAATTTAACTTTTTTTGAGTTAATATCTTGGGTTAGTCTTGAGTTAAACAAACCAAGAACATGATCCAATGATGGATTTTTTTCTTTCCTTCTCTTAACCCCCTTCCTATTCATCTTCTCCTTTCCAGGTCACGCAATCCAACATTGTGTTCTTTGCTCCAGATCTATCGTTCCTTTGGGTGATGGGTTGAGCCATAGTGCTCTACCTTAATATGGACGAAGGTGATGGAAGATCGATGTCAGTACGCAAAGCTGGGACCAAGATCGGTGATTGCACAACAGTGGGTCACAGAAGCAATGCAATGCGGTTGGAGAGGTGACGTTCTACGCGATGGAGTGAGGTGTGAAGAGAGGCAACTTGTGGCAGCATTTGCTGCTTGGTACAAAGGTGGAGCGAAGCTGGGCCTCGACAAAGCAATCGAGTGCGATGGAGGTGTAGAAGACAAATCATGCTCGTCTTTGCCACATACAATGACGAGAGGACTAGAGCATGCTCCATCTTGGGAGCAGAGGGAGGAAGCATTCAGCAAACGACAATCAAGATTGGGTTCACTTCCTGGAAGCTAATTATGATAAAAAAAATTAGGTCTTATTTCTCCCAATAAATAGTCTTCCCCAAATATGAAGGGGAGGAGAGGGGTGGCATCAGCACGAGGGACGAGAGGAGACCATGTTGGTAGGGTATCGCGATAACACGAGTAAAGGGAGGAGTGACATTGGAAGGGGAGGAGTGGGGTGGCAGTGGCGTTGGGAAAGGGGATGAGTGGTGCTGGGAGGCCACAATGTTAGTGAGGAGGAGGGGAGGGGGCGGCAAAACCGTGGAGGGAAGGAAAATGAAGGGGGGAGAAATAGATAGGTATTGTAAGTAAACATGATTAAAATAAGATATATATATATATATTCTAACAGACAAATGGATAAAAAATACCATATGGGGTCGTGGTGTAAGAGTTGGTAGGTTTTTAAGGGTCATGGGATAAATATGAAGTATATGGGGGCTAGAGTTGGAAGGTTTGTAAGGGTCGTGGGATAAATATGAAGTATATGGGGGCTAGTGGGTAATTGGCAAAGTTTACAGGTCATGTTGTAAAAACCCATATTTATTTTAAAGGGTTCTAATTCATTCCAATATCACCAAAAATATAAAAGCTCCATCTCAGTTTCCTTATAGTGCCTTTTTTAAAAGGCTTCAACTATCATGATAAAATAGAAGTTATGATGCAATGCCTCTTATTTTTGGAATTAAATCCACCAATACGTGCATCTATAATTTGTCTATAATACAATTGGTATCTTCATCTTGTTAACTAATGATCACATATATAAATATATAAGAATATATGAATTTGATATATTTTTATATTTAAAAAATTAAAAATACACAATCAAAAGTTTCACGGACACCTTTTATTCTTTATTTATAGTGACCCTCCGAATAAATACCAAATAATGAATTTTGCAATGTTGATATACATATATATGACTACTAAAAAGTCAATCATCTAGGATGGCTAATTTTTATTCAATCAGCCACCCCATCAACCAGACTCATTGGACCGACTAGTCAATCCATTTTTTCAAGATTGGAGTTAACTCATCCAACGTTGAGAATATAACAATTATCACTTGAGTAAGGGTGGTTACAAAAAAATCATTACCTTCAACCTCATTGGCAATCCTACAATTAATCAGATTAAAACTTGTTCTAAAGGATGTCTCCGCAATTTTATCGCACCACTGGATCCTTTGTTAAGCTTTCATGTTCTTTTAGAACTCTTTCCTAAAGGGATTTTTACATTTGTGCCCCTCTGAGTTTTCACTGAACGCTTATGTTCATAACCTTTCCGCATTCACTTATGTTCCTAACCTTTCTGCATATACATGTGTGCCCCTATATTCATACATAATTCATAGTAGTGTCCTTTCATTTTTTTGAAGTCAAAAACAAGGGGGAGACACTCAGTGGTGTTCACCCCAATATATTAGATAAAAAGAAAGGGAAAAAAGGGGGTACAAAAAAACAACCAAAAAGACTGTACAAAGGGGTGATACAGCCCCCTAGAACCAAAAAAACAAGATGAGGCCTAAACTGCACCCCACTCTTCCACCAATCTCCCACAGTGGATAAGCATGTTTTCCTTGTAGAAACGTTGGCCCGAGAATAAGGCATCATTTCTCCCAAGCCAAATCGACCAGAGCCTCGCCACTGGTATCAAAATTTCCCTTCCCAGAAGGCCAAGAAGTCATCCGTTCTCACCCACTCCACCTCTGGATCCTCCCAAATCCCTCGAACCGAGGGACACTCGAAGAATAAATGATCCAAAGTTTCCACTGCCAAATCGCAAAGCACACAGAGATTGGAAATATTGGCCAAGAAAGTAGCACAACGATCCCTCGTCAGCAGCCTCCTTCTGCGGAAAAGCCATAAGAAGAGCCAATGCGCACAGGTAACCTTAGGCCCCCAGAAAAAACCACAATCGTGCACCAAGATGTCAGAACGCGTCAGCGGTGGCTGAGCCAACGCCCCATAGGCCTTCCGCGTCGAGAAGGGCCCATCCCTCCAGGCCCAGTGGTCCCGCCCCACGGAAGGCCTACCCGCAACCTCGAGGGCGTCCAACAGGGAGAGAAAGTCATCCAGCCTTTGATCCGAAAAGTTCGCCAAGAAGCGCGGACACCAACAGTCGTTCGCCCAGCAAGATGCAACGGAGACCTCCTTATCAGCCGCCAGAGCAAACAAACGCGGGAACCGCACACTCAAGGCCCCCCCTCCCACACAAGTGTCTTTCCAGAATTTAAAAAATTCGTCATTCCCCAGAACAGGCTTAAAAAGCGCTCTATTCCTTTCGAAAACCTCCAGCACACCACGCCAAAACGGGGTCTGAGCACCAAACACCCCAACCCGCTCCTCCCCCGCCCGACCCACCCCATGGATCTCCCGCAAGACGTCAGTAAAGAAATTTCCTCCCTGTCCCCAGATCATACTCGCCCACTTGAGAAAGAAGGCATCATTAACCAGCTCCAACCGCCTCACGCCCAAACCCCCATCCTGCTTGTCCCTAGAGACCTCATCACACACCACCAGATGAATCTCACCCCCAGACCCACCATTTCTTCCCCACATAAACCTACGCATACATCTTTCAAGTCGCCTACGGATCTCCACCGGCATACGACGAATCGCCAAGAAGAACACCGGGATAGAGGAGAGCACAGCTTTGAGGAGAACAAGTCGACCCCCTCTCGACAGAAGGGTTGCACGCCAACCAGCAAGGCACGCCTCCACCGTTTCGACAACCGGAAGCCAATCCATAATCTTGGCCTTCCCACCACCAGCGGCTGACCAAGGTACCCAATAGGAAGCTCGCTCGGAGGAGACCCAAGGAGCCTGCCACACTCGATCGCCAGGGCCTCCGACATCCCAAAAGGAATAACCTTGGACTTGCTCCCATTCATATACAGCCCCGACATCTCACTAAATAGATCAAGGGTCATCGCCATGCCGGAGACCTCAGATAAACCTCCCTCAATGAAGCAAATACTGTTATCGGCAAATTGAAGCAAAGGCACGGAAAGGTGCCCCCTAGAGAAGCCTTTCGAGAGCCCAGCATCGATGACACGGACAGCCATACGAGCCACAACATCAGCAGCCACGACAAATAGAAGAGGGGTCAGGGGGCACCCATGGCGCAGCCCCCTTCTAGGCTGGAAATAGCCCCCCTCCAAACGACCATTGACCAAAACAGAGAAAGACACGGTGTTCACGCACCGTCGCATCCACGAAATCCATAGCTCAGGGAAACCACGTCTTCTCAGAACCGACCATAAGAAACTCCATTCAAGGTTGTCATACGCTTTGGCGAAATCGATCTTCCAAAGGACCCCCTGAGTACCAGTGTTCTTCCAATCAGCGACCAACTCCGAAGCCACAGTAATGCAATTAGATATCTGTCTTCCACGAATAAAGGCGGCCTGGACCGGAGAAACAATCGTGTCAAGGGCCTGGGCAAGTCGACGAGCCAACATCTTAGCGACAATAAGATAGATGGCGTTGGATATTGAGATGGGACGGAAATCCTCAATACGCTCCGCCGCAGTGGTCTTGGAAATGAGCAACAAGATGGCCCTATTAATCCGGTCGAAACATGCATTACCACTGCAGAACTCAGTGACGACTTCGAAAACATCTTCGCCCACCACCTCCCAAAAATCTCGATAGAAGGCCCCGGAGAAACCATCGGGGCCCGGGGACCCATCGTCATTCAAATCCCACACTGCAACTTTAGTTTCCTCCAAGGAGATCGCCCGAGTCAACATCCCGCAAATCTCATCAGAAATGGACGGGGCCCCATGCCCCAACCACCTCCAACACCTCTTGGAACGCCTCGCCGTGAAGCACTTGAAATGATCAACAATAGCACGCCCCATCTCCCTGTCCCCCACAAACCTCGTCCCATTAATGGAAATAGATCGCAACGCGTTGTTACGCTTCCTTCCGCTAGCCACACGGTGAAAGAAAGCCGTGTTTGCATCCCCTTCTTTAATCCATTTCAACCTCGATCGCTGCCTCCATTCAGAGGCTCGCATCTTGTCCTCCGCCGCCACACGCATCTGCGCAAGAGAGCGTTCGCGAAGCTCATCAGGCATCACATCCCTTTCATTCTCAACAGCATCAAACTTCGCAATAACATCCTCAGCCTCGACCCTGGCCGCGACTCTCGCCAACCTCGACTCCCTCTTGAACAGAGCAAGCTTCCCCAGCAACGACACCAGCTTCTGATTCAACCTGGAAGCCGCCGACCCCACAAAGCGTGATTGAGTCTAGTGCAAAGAGACAATATCCATGAAGCTCGCCTCCTGAAGCCAGGACTTCTCGTATCTAAAGAGGCCCCGCAGCGAAGGGACCTCCCCGGAGTCCCAAACAATAGGCGAATGGTCGGGAAACGAACAGGGCCGAGAGGAAACCGAGCAACAAGGGAACATCTCCATCATCTTCCCAGAAGCCAAGAAGTGATCAATCCTAGAACGGGAGCTAGAGTTCCTCCAAATGTAAATAGTATCCCTCGCCACCAGATTCTCTAGAGCCAGCGAGTCCACCACCTCAGCAAAAATGAGGGAACCCGGGTCCCGGCCACCCCTCGACCGGGGGTGATCCGACGAATGGAGCGTAACGTTGAAATCTCCCTTAATGAGCCAAGGGATCCCCTCAAAAGCAATTCCTGCAACACGCAGATCTTCCCAAAGCTCCGTCCTCTTAATGTGACAACAGGGGTCATAGATGCACGAGAAAGCGACCGGAGCGGTAATCATGGAGCTGAAAAAAAAAGCCGCCGATCTCCACGCAATCAGCAAAACCCCCGCCACCCCGACCGCATCCAGCGCCCTAAACTCATCTAGAGCACCCGCACCAAAAGAATGCCAGAGGACATCATCCATCCCCCTAAGCTTCGATTCCTGAATCAAAACAATATCACAACCCCACTCAGAGCATCTAGAGCCCAACGCCCTTCACTTATCAGCCTCCCCCAATCCCCTAACGTTCCAGGAGAGGACCTTCATTAAGGCAACTGTTGATGACCCCCAATGAAGATGAGACCAGCTGCCTCCGCCACCGCTTCTTTCAAAGTTGCACAAGAATGCCTTAGCGAAGTCCTCGCCCTAGATCTTCTCCTCCTACGATATCTCTTCCCCGACCTCCTATCGGAGAGGCTCCCCACATCACTAACAAAGTCCATGGCCGGGATAACCCCCGAAGATCCTGGAGAGGAGACCAGCATAGACGAGCCGCCTTCGTCCAGGAGAAGAGGGTCCAAAGAGGTCCTGGAACGTTCCTCAACTACCGGGTCCGAATCAACCCCCGGGAGGACATGAGACCCCGGGATGGGGACATCGAACCCGGAGGGAGGGAGCACAACCGAGCGAGGATCCGCCTCCTTCGTAGGTGCGCAACGGGCCGAACCCGAACCTGATAAAGAGAAGATAAACGAATCGCAGGAAGCTCCGGCCCGATCCCAGGATCCAAAATCCAAAAGCCCGTCCAATCCCACCGCAGTCCGACTCGACCACGGACCCGCATAACAAATGCGGAAAGCACGATCCAACGGCCTCGAGCGAATACCAAGAGTCGAACCCGCCTCGTACGCCACCCCATCATGCAAACCGTCGCTTACAGATGAGATGCACGAAACCCGAGCCTGCCCCCTGAAGGGACGCACAAAATCCATCATAAGGGGATACTCCTCGAACGAGCCCCCATGCAGTGCCACGTGGCGACCAGAAGACGAAGCGACATCACCAAGCCCCGGGAACATCGTGCCAGCAGGCACGGCCGCCGGAGAGAAAGCCACCGCCGGCGGAGCAGGTGGCTCAATGAACGAAAGCTCCACGCGAAAACAGAAACGACCAACCTTCAGGACCTCAAAGAAGACCTTGCCAATCGCGTCGTCCAGAAACCTCTTGCTGCACTCCATCAAGACACGAGTGCTCCTCCAGTCCGAGCCAGGCTTGAGACCATCGTCTACTACCGTAAGAACCTCCCCCCATCGCCGAAGAGCCCTTCTTAGGCAATCAGCAGTCCGAGAGAGGAATGGAACGCCTCGCACCTCCGCAACACACACCTCGACGTGCGACCAAACTCCATCGTCAAAGCGCAGGGCCCTCCAAAAAATGTCTTCAGTTGCACCACTCGATAATAGCCTTCCCGTTGATCCGGGGAAAGGCCACGAACACAGCAGCGCGTAGCATCCCAAGCCACGAAATCACCAGCGAAGCGAGGCCCCAGGAAACCATGCAGAGAAGATCTCACATCATCCCAGGCAACGCCTTCACGACGAGCGACCCCCACCACCACCCCATTCTCTTCTCCCCCCTTCACACCCCTCCCATGCAAACCACCCTCCATCGACCCCTTTCTCCCATGCAAACTGCCATGAAAAAAGGCGCCCACCCCCTCCTAACTCCAACTGCATCGCCTCAGCAGGAGAGCCCAACTCGGCTCTACCAACGCCAGCCGATTCAGCAGCCATACGAGAACCTCCCACCACCTGAGCAAAGGAGCGTGCTCCCCTCCCATCGAAAGGTGCAGACTACGCCGACGCGGAACCCAACCCCAACCTGCGACTCCCCGACTGAACGACCCTGCGAACAGAAGATACGCCATGACCAGCACCGAACCAACAAGAAACCTTTCGATGACCCACCTTTCCACAGCCATAGCATCTCGCAGGGAGCCCGCAAACTGACGCAACGTGGCCACGCTCGCCGCACCTGAAACACCACTTCCCCCACTTCCTGTGAGAGACCTGCACCCACTCCCCAGCCCCCTCTTCACGACCCTTGCCGCCTTCAGCATTACCACCAAGCGCATCCCTTGCAGGATACCCGACACCATCCCCGCAAAGCACCGCCTTACCCTTCGCAACACCCCAAGCTGCACGATCGCCTCCCGCCGCACTTGCCGAGCTCTCCAACTTTTTTCCGGCAGCCTCGGACGCTTCACCCGCTATCGCCTTTGCTCTCCACCAGCGCTCCATCCTTCAAGTTCGAATAGGTTCGTAGTGTCCTTTCATCATTAGTCTTATGCAACAATATTACACTAATAGAAGGGAAATATTATGATTTTGTAAAAACATAGGGCCATAAATATGATTGCAAAATATTAGCGCAGGTGTTATTAGAAAACTTTAAAAGGCACAATTGTAAAAAAAAAAATCTTTTGAAAATCAATGTCTATGCAACTTCCCAAAAAACCTCAATACAAAGGGGGTAGACACATAAACCTATTAAGGCTCTCCAAAGGCTATAACTTGGCGATGTTCACTTCTACAATGAAAAAGGCGATAGCTTAGCCGACATTCATTTTGACATCGACAAAGATAATGACTTTATTGGTAGTCGTAATGATGAGTGAGTTTGTTGATGATTGCTCGGGGTGGTTGCTAACGTTAATAGCACTAAAGGCGGCAACCCACAACAATGGTTGTGATCGAATTGTATGAGCTCACTATTTCCTACGTACTTTGGCCGATGAGATTAGCATAAAGTTCATCTTACAATGGAATGTAGACCGAAACGAGGAGGATGCGAAGAGGGGAGAGAAGAGATGGTAAGGAAAGATGCCACTAGAAGCGGGTCATGACATAAGGTTCACCTTACAAGGAAAGATCCCCTTGTTTGTAGCGGTACTCATTGCAAGATATGATGAGGCAAGACATAGAATTCTGAGGGTTGCGATAATGGATTTTTCGAAAACAAGATCAAAGGATGGGCACTAGAGATTAGCAGGCATTTACTTAATTTAAAAGAAAGTGTATAGAGCACTTATAACACACTTTCTTGTGTAGAACTATCACCATTCACACACCACAATGATGGAGATCATGGATATCATGCTAGTTTGCAAAAGATAAGACCAAAGTAGTATTGTTCTTATTGTCCTCTCTCCTTAGGTGTTTTTTTTTAAAGTCTGCAGGTTAGGGGGTAGTACTCAGCGGTACCCTCCCCGTCAAAATTTATTCCAAACAAAAACCAAATGCCAGAGTTTTACAAAAATATATCATCTAACCCTCCCTTACAACAGCATTACAACACCCAGTCCTCAACCAGCATATTTGTGAAGATAATGACGTTCTCCTTATAAAATCTTTGTCCGGAGAAAAGTAAATCATTTCTGCCATGCCATATCGCCCAGAGGAAGGCCATGGGCAGCAATCGATCCCTCCTCGGTCTTCCCCTATTCATGTAGAGCGAATTCCAGAACGTTTGGAACCCCTCAAAGCGACACCAAGTAATCCCCGTATCCAGCCATGTCTGAGAAACCACAGGGCAAGCAAAGAAAACGTGATCCACATTTTCAATGGCACTGTCACAGATTACGCATTTGTTCGCAATGACCCCAAGAAGCTTGACGCACCGGTCGCGCGTCATGAGTCTCTTCCGCCTAAGGAGCCAAAGGAATATCCCCACTCTTTCCGGAAGACCAAGGGTCCAAATGGCAGCACAATCTCTGATCAAGGACTCCGAGTTTGCCGGTGGCGGTCTGGAGATTGCACCATAAGCCCCCTTCACCGAGAAAGGCCCATCTCTCCAGCACCAATGGTCCCTGCCCCCTCTTGGAGCTTCGACATTCCTCACGGCCTCAAGAAGCTCAAGGAAATCATCAAATCTTCTGTCCGAAAAATTGGCGGAGAAAGTAGGGCACCAAGAACCATCAGCCCAGCAATTCGCCACCGAGAACAACCTATCATTCGTCAGGGCAAAAAGACGGGGAAAGAGAGAGCACAAGGCTCCCTCCCCCGACCAATCGTCCTCCCAAAAAGCAAAGTCGTTTCCTCCCCCCAGAATTGGCTTGAACAGCACTAAATTCTTCAAAAATGACTTCATTACGCCGCTCCAGAAAGGCGTAATCGCCGCGCTACAGGTTTGCTGCGATCGCGGCACCCCCTTCACACCATAAATCTCACGGATCGTCAAACAAAAAAGATCATTTCCTGGGCCCCACACCCTGCTAGCCCATTTTAGCAAGAGCACCTCATTCATTTGCTCCAAAGATCTGACCCCCAATCCCCCCCAAACCTTCGTACGTTGGATATACTCCCAGCTCACCAGGTGAATTCCCCCTCGCCCAGTAGCCTCGTTGCCCCACAAAAAGCCGCACATCTTTTTCTCCAACCTTGCGCGGATCCCCTTCGGAATCTTGCGAGAAGCAAGAAAATAAATAGGAATGGCCGACAGCACGGCCTTGAGAAGAACCAGCCTACCTCCTCTCGACAAGATAGAAGCCTTCCAGCCTGCCAACTTCGATTCCACCTTCTCAACCACTCTCAATCAATTACGTAGCCTCGCCCTCCCCTGCGTCAGAGGCATTCCCAGGTAGTCAATTGGAAGGGCATCACGCGCAGATGCCAAGGCCGCAGCCAACCCATCCACCATACACTCCGCCGCACCAAAGGGGACAAAAAGGGATTTCTTGTCATTTTTGCATAAGCCCGACAACTCAGAGAAAACATCAAGCGTCGTAGCCATGCCAATAGCCTCCTCGACCCCCCCCCCTTCAATGAGAAAGAGAGTGTCGTCCGCATACTCGATAATAGGAATCCGCAGCTCGCCTCTAGAGTAGACACGAGAAAGGCCACGATTAACTACCCCCTCTGCCATATCAGCCATGACATCCGCCGCCAGAATGAAAAGCATAGGTGCAAGGGGGCACCCGTGACGCACACCTTTGCGAGGTTGAATCCAAACCCCCCTCTGGTCTGCCGTTGATAAGCACCGAAAAAGACGTCGTGGAGATACACCGTCTCATCCACGAGATCCACGCATCAGGGAAGCGCAATCTCTTCAATACTGACCATAAGAATCTCCAATCGAGGCTATCGAAAGCCTTGGCAAAGTCCACCTTCCACAAGATTCCGCTCGTGCCCCTTCTCCGCCAATCCACAATGATTTCGGATGTAAGTGTTGTGCAATCTGAGATCTGACGACCCGGAATGAAAGCGGATTGGCCCGGAGAAACCAAAACCGCCAAGGACGTTAACCAGCCTAAAAGCAAGGACCTTTGCCACAATGAGATAGAGGGCATTTGAAATAGCAATTGGGCGATAATCCCCGATCGAGCTCGGCGATAAGCCTTTGGGGATCAGCACAAGCAGCGCCGTGTTAATACGGTCAAATCCCATATTCCCATGGCAGAATTCCATCATCACCTCTAGCACCTCGTGTCCAACGAGGTCCCAAAAGTCTCTATAAAATGAAACCGGAAAGCCATCAGGGCCAGGTGCGGCGTCCAAGTTTAGATCCCAGACAGCATCCTTAATCTCCTCAAGGGTGACATCACGGACAAGAATATCAGAGGAGGGGGGCTCCACAAGCCTGGAGCTGCGACCCAACCATCTCCATTTCCGCGGAATCTAAGTAGCAAGCTTGTCCCTGAAATGATTTGCTAGTGCGCAGCCCATATCCTTGTTACCCACACTTGTGACCCCATCAATAGTGATGGAATGAAGAGCATTGGATCTGCGTCTACCACTAGCGATACGATGGAAGAAAGCGGTATTCGCATCCCCCTCTTAAAGCTAAGAAGTCCTCGATCGCTGACGCCATTCCGTCACACGTTTCTTGTCCTCTAAAGCAACAATTCTCTGCGCCGCCAAACGCTCCTCTTGCTCGAGAGTGCTAGGATTTCTCTCGTCCTCCAGGGCATCGAGATTCCGAACAACCTCCTCCGCACCCTTTCTGGCCGTGCATCTAGCAGCTCTCGTTTCCCTTTTGAACACCGCCAGCCTGCCCCGTGAAGAGGAAAGTTTCTGGGAAAACCTATTAGTAGCTGATCCAGTAGGCGTCGTCCCTAACTAGTGTGAAGTCACCACCTTCCTGAAGCCGTCCTCCATAAGCCAGCATTTCTCGTAACGAAAAAGCCCTCTTTGGGTCGGGGCCATCCCAGAGCACCAAAGGACAGGGCTATGATCAGAGCAGGATCTCGGCTTGACCTTCACCGACGCCAAGGGAAAAGCTTCCATCAGCTCATTGCAGGCAAAGACGCGGTCAAGCCTCGAGCGCGTCTTCGAGTTCCTCCAAGTATATTTCACGTCGCTGGCGTCCATCAATTCGAGGCCAAGCAAATCAATGGTATCAATAAACTTCTCAGAGCCGATATCCTGCCCACCCCTCCCCCCAGGTCTATCAGAGGATAACAAAGTGACGTTTCTTGTATTTGTAATCAAACACGAGTAGATATCCTGCCCACCCCTCTCCTTAGGTGTTTTGCTCGCTTCTTGTATCATGTTTGTTGTTTCTTGTATTTGTAATCAAACACGAGTAGATTCTTCAACTTTCGTGTACACTAAAAATGATTCATAATCATGAATCCTATTGCTCTTTTTGATCTCCTTTGATTATTTTGTCATGAATGAATGATTGCTGTACTTTAGTTATAAGCATTAAATAGTCATTTTTCTGATAAAAAACCAATTTAGTTGGAGGGAAATTCCTTAGTAGTGCCTTGGGATTACAAAAATCCATGGTTCTTCCTAATTTTTTTTACTTTGTTGGTGTACTCATGTCACATCATGTTAATGTGATACCAGTGCCGCATTGAGAACATGCGACATGTGCTTATATCGCATGGGGAGCCTACGGCATGCATGTAATCCTCTGCAAACATAAGCCCTTCCATGTGAGGCTTCTCTGCACCGTTCTTTTTACTCACGCATGAGCGGAGCCTGAGTTTGAAACTACCTCTTATCCTTCGTCACCACATCCTCGATTCCCTCTTGTCGGCACCCTGTCTTCAAGCCTCCGGAGACCTTTGGTGCCTCCCTTTTGTGATGTGCATTCAGCGTTGGTGCTCCACCTTTCTCCAAGCCCTAGATACAAACGGGATTGTCTTTGGTGTTAGGTTAGGGTTTGGTTGGTATGTAAAACGTGATTTTTTTACCAAATTGTGGTTCTAGTGTTGTTGGGTTAACATTTTCGCTTATAAATCCACTGTCACCATGTGTTAGGTTGGAATGGAGTGGATGTATTGCATGTTTCATTTGAAGGGTACAATTAGTGATTTGTCGAACATCAATGTACGGGGTTTTGGGTTAATGCCGAGCATTACCTACAATGAGTTGTTGAATTTAGATAATCGGAAGTTCAACTTGGACAAGGACAACCATCTAATTAAATTGTCACATCACATCCCGCGCGGGGCAGACAAAGAGCCAACGCTGATGTCCATTGCAGACAATGAATAGGGCTGGCTATTGAGCCACGGTTCAATGAGCCAAGCTCGAGCTCGATAAGGGCACATGAGCATGGCTCATTAAGCTATTGAGCCGAGCTCGAGCCAGAATTTTGGGCTCGATAGCTTAACAAGTCGAGCCTAAGCAGAGCCCGACTCAGCTCGATAACTCGATAAGGGGTTGGACTTGATAACTCAATAAGGGGCTCGATAAGGGCTCGATTCGATAACTCGATAAGGGCTTAATAAACAGCTCGGGCTCGATAATGGGCTTTATTTTGGTCCCACATCAGGTAAAGCAAAACCCGAAGGGAGCGAAGAGTCTATATAAGCAGAGGGGGTGCTCGTCTACATGCATACTTGCTTTAACTCAGCTCGAGCCTTATTGAGCTCGAGTTGGCTCGATAAGAGGCTCGAGCTCATCGAGCTTGAGCCCGAGCCTGAGCCAACTCGGTTGGGCTCGAACGAGCCCGAGCTCGAGCTCGAGCCCAGCTGGGCTTATCGAGCTCAAGCTCGAGCCAGGGCCTGGCTCGGCTCATTGGGCTCGATAGCCAGTCCTAGCGATGATGATGTACAAGGTGTATTTGTATACAGCCCAGACAATTGGAAAATCAACACCTACTAATATTATTATTGAGATTCAATCTAGTTCGTATGTGGTGCAGAATGTTGATGACGTGGAGGATCGGCTCCCTATGGGTCCTTCAATTGTTCAAAGCTCCAGTGACCCTATATCGCAGGCAACACCAGTTCACGAATTTGTGAGCGATGCTCTCTTGAGAGAAGTTAATCGTACAATGGATCATGTCATCCCTAGGGTAACGGATGATGAGTTGGACGAGAACAGTGACCATGACCTTGATGATAATGTTGTCGTAAATGACCTACGGGAGCTGATGAACCCACTCCCCAAAAAATTTTGCCCCGTGTACCATTTTTTGGGATTAGAAGATGTGACACCCGTGCAACATTTGAAGATGGTTTTTGAAAGAAGTCTGGGTGCGACAGTTATGGTGACGAACTTCGAAAGGGCAGAACATTCAAGAGTAAGGACGGTTTTATTTATGTTGTGAAGAAACATCACATCCTTACCCACTACAACTCCATAATTAAAGAGTCCAACGCCTTGGTCTGGTCTATTCTCTGCAACATGCAATCGAAGGATTGTCTTTGGTTTCTATGTGGTCATTTCAGGAAGTTCGACAGTATGGGGGCGATCTCCAAGATTGGAGGCCCACACACTTGTATAAACCCAACAGTTAATCAGGATCGTTATCAATTAGACTGCAATTTCATGGCCAGATCAATGCTAGCCTTGGTGAAGGATGACCCCACTATTCGGGTGTCGAGCTACAAAGCTCACATTCACGAGTTGTACGATTACTAGGTTACGGAAAAAAAGGTGTGGGATGCTAGGAGAAAAGCAATTGGAATAATATTTGGCGATTGGAAGAAGTCCTATGCATCTGTTGCATGCATTGAAGGATCCATTTCGGGGACTGAAATAGACATCTACCATACGGAAGACTTAAACCCGTGGAAACCCCATTATCGTAGATTTCAATGTTACTTTTGGGCGTTCGGCCCTTGCATCGAGGCTTTCAAACATTGTAGGTCATTGATAAACATTGACAGGACTCATTTATACGATAAGTACAAGCAAAAATGGTCGATAGCATGTGAAGTAGATGGAGATAAGCACGTTGTACCCCTTGCATCCGGGATAGTTGATGAGGAATCCTGCCCTACTTGGAAATGGTTCCTTTCGTTGGTTCGCATCAAAGTAGTTCGAATGCATGATGTGTAACATCCGGTTTCCAATCAAACCCGAACCCTACCCGAATAAGGTCCGAATAACTCAATTAAGTTATCTGACAATATTAGATAACTTAAAACAACCAATTGGTAGTGAATCAAAAGTTGTTCGGGTGAAATCGACCAAAAATCGGTCGCTTCGTAATTCGTGCTGCGAAAAGCCACGACGCAAATTCGGAAACCGCAAAACGAACCGAGACCATCATTAGATCCGATTCGACGATACAAGACCAACGGAATCGACCGTTCGTCAATCGGAGGTCATTTGGTATTTTAAATCCACAATATTTAATCTTAATCAAAAAAGTGATTCCAGAACAGCCGTATGGTTGTCTGTTTTCTCCTTTCCACTTGGTCTTATGACCTGATGTGTCTATATGAATCATTTCTGATCGTCATCCTGGTTTAAAATCCGCAATGAGTGATGTTGATGTTGGTTTCTTACCACCTTTTACGTACTGGCGATTTTGCCTAGATTTTGTTTTTTTTTTGAAGCCAAAGCTCTTCGGGGGATACACGCCATGGTGATCGCCCCAAAATTTTATTAAAAAGGTGGAGAAGGAAAGTAAGAAGAGTGTGATACAGACGCCTAGGATCGAGCAGATCCCGCAAGTTACCCAAAAAGAGAAACACACTACACTATCAGCCAGTCATTTACAAGCAAAGAAATGTGCGCGATAATATTCTCCTTGTAAAACCTTTGACCCCTGAAAATCTTCGCGTTCCGACCAAGCCACAGCGCCCAAACGCACGCGAGAGGGCGTAGCAGCTCCCTCCTCGGCCTATCATAATTCGAACGCAACGAGTCCCAAAACGACTCTATGAAGTTGTTGGTACAGGCAGCAGCTCTACAAACATCTACCAGGAAGCATGGAAGGAAATATCGGCGATATATCGCCGATATATCGATATCGACATGGGACCTATATGGGCACCGATATGGCGATATATCCCAATTTCCAGGCATTTTCTTCACAAAGGCTCGTTGATATGGGCGATATTTCGACGATATATCGTCGAACGGCCTTCCATGCCAGGAAGTTTGCTTATTTTATGAGAAAATTACATGAATGGAACCAGGATATACAGGTAGATGGTTTTCCACGAACGATTGTCGCAGGGAGAAGTGGACTCTAGCTTATGATTGTGGATATAAATTTGGGCAGATGACGACAAATCTACGTGGAAGTTATAATGTGGTACTAAAGGATGCAAGGTGTTTACCCATTATTGCACTAATCAAGAAGACTTTCTATAATTGTGTCTTATACTTCAATGAGTGAGCAGATGAGGGTACCGTTGCACTCATTGCCGTTCAAAAATTCACGAAAACTGCAGCAATTGAACTACAAAAATGGAGTGCAGTTGCAAACGGACACACAATAACCAGCATACAACGGCCACTGAACTTGATGTTTGAGGTTTTGACCGATGCTCGACACACATAATTCGAAGTTCGAGGCCGCAAAAGGTACAGTGTGAACCTGGGACAGCAGACATGTATATGTAACAAATGACAGATTTATCGCACTCCATGTTCTCATCGTATGTTAGTGAATGGTACACATATGTTGGTGAATGGTACACATAGGAGAGTCAAATCAAGGTGTATGAAAGTAGCTTTTTTCCTATTGGTGATCAGGATACATGGCCTTCATTAGAGTAACATGAATTGCATCCTGATAAACTACATAAACATAGCAAGGGTCACACACAGTCAACCTGGATTCATAATGAAATGGATGTTAGGGATGTTCAGTGGCAAAATACATGTTCGTTGTGTGGTGTCCTTGGTCATAGCAATTGATGTTGTCCTAATAAAAACACGCATGCATCCACCTAGCAGGCTTCTACATCTATTGTGCAACCTTCAGCGAGGAACAAAAATAAATGTGGCACATGTGGGGATGAAGGTCACAACAAAAGAAAATGTCATGGTTTGAGTAAGTTTGGTGATTTTTTAAAAGAAGTCTTATGTTGGGTATAGTTATGTGCCTTACATTGTTTAGTAAATACAAGTAGCTTGCTATTTTTCATGTCTCTTTTGCATTCTAATTTCATGTATGTTGATTGTAGATGGATCCCAGACATCTTGACACATCAGTATTGACATAGCATGAGCAACATCGTCCGCGTCGTTTCTATGCAGGTGACGTAAGTGATTTAAGCCATCTCCGTTAATAATATCTTTTTTACATATGTCTTCTACATTTTTATAAATGCAGGCTTCGTCATAGTTGTGTTGTCGTCGACACGAGACACATGTGCGTCATATTACTCTGGACGAGTGTGTTCATCCCTACGTAGCACATGCTGGGTTTGGAGGGGTTATAAAGCTAAAGTTTATCTCCATGGACTGCCATCTGATTACAGCACTGTTGAGCATTGGCAGCTCGAGACGCACACGTTCCACATGGCCAGCGGAGAGATGAGCATTACCCTCCAGGATGTGGCGTCATCATGGGACTACGGATTTATGGACCAGTGGTGACAGGAGGGACCACACCTGGAGTACACATTTTGCAGAGTTGCCACCAGATGTTGAGGATGAGGTTTTAAAGAGACATGCACGTGCTTACATTTTATAGCTTTTAGGCAGCGTTTTGTTTACCGGCAAGTCTGGATCATTGATTTCTATTATTACACGGCCACATTTGCATGACCTGGAGTACTCTGGGACATTGAGTTGGGGATCAGCAGTCCTAGCTTTTCTGTACATGTATTTGTGCTTTGCAGCTGAAATGGCGACAGACGAGATTGATGGTTCAATGATTTTACTTCAATTATAGGTGTGGGAGCACTTTCCATACATTGCTCCGATTATCAGAGAGAGATCGCAGTGGCACAATAGGCCATTAGGAGTGTGGTGGGTTGCCGCATTCACGCACCGTAGACAGTCGACACATGTTGTTAGGCTGTACCGTGACACATTCGACATGCAATCGCATGATCAGGTACATAAAATGCAATGTATTATATCTATATGCTTTAAATACTTATTTTTTAATAATATATGAATTTTTCATGCAGGTGTTGTGGATGCCCTATGACGATGATGTGGTCGCTTCCCTTCCCGAGTAGTGTGTTGATGGGCAGAACATTTGGAGGTCACGGGTACCACTTATATACTTGTAGAGTATTATTTTCAGGACTACTTTTTACGCCAGTTTGGTGATTGTCAAGGCGTCCCTGCAACATGCGATACATATGAAGAGTTTCATGTCATTGACTTGAGGGAAGAAGTGGACATTGATTGGAGGTATCGACATGATTTGAAAATTCGTGAGGGGGATGCGCGTCACGAATGAGTTGTTTACGTAGACTAATCCAACGGGATATCTGTAACTCCAGCCTACATGGATTGGTATCTAAGAATTAAAAGGAGGTGTGTCGGTCGACTAGGAGTTGCATTGGCAACTAATGTAAGAATAACCCTTACTAAATATCTTAATCTTTTACATGGACATATATATTCATTCCATTTTTATACCATGCAGATGTCCATGTGGAATCTCATCTACAAGACGAGCCACTTGAAGTGTCTAGAGATAGCAATTCAGGCAAAGGTGGATATAGAGCAGTGGTTGGCATTCCAATTTGCTGACGCGGTGACCATACACGAGGAGCATGCCGACCAGGCTCAGGCAGAAGCAAGGGAGGAGGGCGCACCAAGGAGAGGAAGAGGTCATGCATGATCACGTGGACAGGGATGTGGACGGGGATGCAGGTGTGGTTATCAAGTTGTTGCATCCGAGGTTGAAGAAGAAGCAGATGTTCCAGTCATGGAGCGTGTCCCATCTCCTGAGTTGGATCATTAAGAGTTGCCCGAATTTGTGTTGGAGACCCAATTCGTAAACCCTGCTAACGAGTCACCGACTGAACAAATGCAAACACCGCAGGCACCTATGAGGAACTTCATGGGAGGAAATGTAAGGGGTACTCAACCCACTTACTGCACGCTTACGCCACCACCGGTGTCGATTTTCGAGGACGACAGTGCAGGGACTTCACAAATATCGATGATTGATGAAGGCAGTTGATTAAGACCTTTTGACCAACCAGAGGTTTTGAGGACATTCCAACGAAGGAGGAGAAGATAGAGAGAGGGAAATTTGTATTGATTGTCGGACACGTATAACCATACTTCTCAATGGCATTACAGTTCTCACAATGACATGTTGCATCTGGATTAGGATTATTATGTCAATCAATGAATTATGGGATTTCATTTTAATCTAAAAAAAATGTATAAGATGCAGTTGCAATCTGAGACTACAAAGTTTGGGAAGACATAAAAAACCCTATAATTTTGAATTATAGTATGCAGTAAGCCATGAATTCAAAGGTCAATTTACTGCTAACATGGAAAGTAAATGAAGCAAAATGTGAATATAAACTAATGCAAAACATTGTGCCTTCTCAATAGCACAAGAATCTTAAACAGTGCAAAAGAGGAGCAACTGATAAACAGTAATATTTAATTGTAGAGGTGGAACACCTGTAATAGGGGATCCATTGAAGGACAATTGAAATACACCTGTTGGATTTCTAGGAACTTTTACGAATGTCGCAGGCTCAGCATGTGATACCAATCGAAATACAGTTGGTTGATTTCCAGTGACTTTTGTGGATGTCACAGGCTCTACATGCGATACCAATGTCGCACTTATGGCATGCGACAAGAATATGGCGCAGGTGTCACATGCGATATAAGCGCATAACGCATTCACAGAATGCGACACTAGAGTCGCATTAACAGGATGCAACAAGAGTACAGCAGCAAAGAAAAAAATATTAGGCAGTACCCATGGATTTTTGTGATCTCGGAGCACTACTAAGGAATTTCCCTCAATTTAGTTGGCCTTATCACTTTACAATCTTCAAATCTGTGTTACTCTAAGGGCATGTTTGGTAACTGGGTTGGGTTGAGTTGGAGTAACCTCCTGCGAATAGTAGCTTTTTGGATGGTTAGGATGGTTGGATAGGGTTGGAAATTGGAAGGATAAATGTGATATGGTATGACGTCGATTATGTGTTCTATTAACTTTTTTAATGATTATGATATATTTTTATGTTAATTTTTTTATTTGAATGTGGCTAAAAATATTATAACAAAGAAATTGTGCAGACCATACAACTAATTCCAACCCATGATTGCAAGGATAGGTTACCTCAGGGTAACCTGGCAACCAAATGAGCCCTAAGGAGAAGTAGCTTAAAAGTTACATTTCTTCATTAAATGTTCCCACTGAAACAGGTAGCATGTGACCCTATATATCGCTTCACTTACACACCACCCATGGAATAGGTGATGTGGGACTAAACATATGACAATATACTAAACAATAAATCGATCTTTCACATGATACATTTATCCAATCAACTCAGCCTTCATTAATCCAACACTCCTTAAGTTGGAGAATTCAATGCTATAGTTTGAAAAAATTGAAATCTAACCTACTTGCGGATGTAATACATGATGACTTGGTAGGGATGAAGACGGATGGATACGGACAGATATAGGTGTTAACATATCCTTATCCGTTTTTAAAAACAAATATGGATACGGATACGGATATTGATGGATGTTGAAACTACATTACCGTATCATTAAAAAGAAGATATGGATGTAAAACAGATACTGATGGCATACGAATAATAATACAAATACCCAATAGATTAGCTTAAAAATACATGTATTAGATAAAATATGCATGGTGTAAATATACTAAATGTACTTATATCGTAATAATTATAAAGAACATTTTTACCTCTTTAATAAAAAGGGTCTCTTCCTCTAACTTTAACATTTGCATAAAGAGCTTTTGGGTGGAGGGTCCCTTTACGTATACACTAAATCAATCCCCTTTTATTATGGATACGAATCCCATTGGAATGGAAAGGAAAACCAATGACAGAGTTTCTTCTCCTTCCTTCCATCAATGACACCGGTGCTTAGGGTTCCCTCGTTGGAACCCTGATCGTTGATGATGGCCTTCAACGCAGCTGGTGCGAACGGTTGGGACGCTTGCTCAGGCGAAGATGTTGGTGGTGATGGAAGTTTGATGTTGTGTGGATGACATCACTACTTAGGGGAGGGCAAAGGGAGAGAAGTGGTAGTCAAGGTGGTGGGGCCCTCCTAGGGGGTTGGGCTGTGGGCGAGCGTCAGGGGCATTGGGATATGGGCTTGTGCCATGATCAATCACATATTCATCATCATTATTTGGATTAATTATCCCACTATCTCAAAATAATCATTTAATATAACAATAAATTAAGTGAAATTATAACTTTCAACACCTTGTAGTAGTCGACAGCCAGCGTAAAAATTAGTTGAATCTTTCAACATGGATTTGAGCAAGAATCCATGTAGCCAACTCTACTCATAGTGGGAGAATGCTTAGAAGTTTTTAAACTTTTAATACCTTGTAAATAATTAAGGTTATTGTATATAAATAAATACATATTATTTGTATTATGGTTCCTTTTATTTTCGGTGTTTCTTATTATTTAAAACCAAATAAAAATTAGTTTAATAATGTGTATAATATATTATATAATACTCGATAATTAAAAATACAAAAAATAACAAAATAAATAAAAGAAGTGCTTTTATTCTATAAAAATACTTACAAGAATAAAAAGTATGTATATATAATGTATTCTGATTTTGATTCTAATGGAAGTTGTAGATCTTGAAAAGATACACAACTTTCATGTTGAACACTTTTTATTTTAAAGCTTCTAACTATTTTTAATTTAATTTATAACTAATTCTTCATTTCTGAATTTGGTGATTGGGCCACGTGGCCCAATCTTGTGCATCCACATAGCTGGCTTCGCTTTGCCCTCGTACTTGATCTCAATCATTTAGTCTTAAGATCAGACGGCTCATGTTCAGTTATCCACGCCTCATCATCAGTCGCTTGATCAATTGATCAAGCGACGCTCCTTAGTCCCTCCGCGCCTTAGCAGTGGCCATTGGATCCCTAGATCCAACGATTGTTGTTCTTCCTCCTCCGATAGTTGAAACCTTGAAAGGTTATGATTGTTCAACCGATAGTTTCTCCATGTTCTACCCGTCGCCTCACGTGTCCTCTTTCATTCCATCTGATGCCATTGTGTAGTCCTTTCCACCCTCATTTTCGTTGTAACCCCATTTCCTCCATCTTTCTCATGTGAGCCCTTTATCGACGGTTGAAACCACCCCTGTTCAACCGTCGGTCACTTGAACAAAATCCTCACTCCGACCACCCTTCGCCCCTATTCTCCATTTCGCGAGGCTCATCCTAGCCCTTCCCTTACTCTGCTGATAGAGAGAGCAAGTGCGAGCCACGACGGAGATCAAACCTCCAGAGAGATCCAAGGTAGACTTTGCCTTGTCGCAGCCCATCTGGAGTGTTGCTCAAGCTCAGCCCTCTACCGAGGCTTCGAGCGAAGAACAAGAGACATAGAAGCTCTAATCCCAGGCACAAACTCCATGTCCAACATTCTCTAGATTTCCAGGTGAGCCCCAGTTCTCCTTCTTTGTGTTTTCTTCCATTTTTTGCACACACACATATCTTCTCTTTCGATTGGAAACACTATCACCTTTGACGTTCATCACTCATCTTCGTGCATCCATCCGAATGCCCTCTCTTCCTCTCCAAATCCCCCTCCACTCTGACCATCTTCTTCCTTGTGCACCGAGGAAGAACCTAAATGGGGATCTGCTTCCTCACTCCATTCAGCCCTCCAGATCATTCAAACCACCCCAGAACTCTTCCCCCTCGCTTCGGCTATTTTTCTAACTACTGCAGGTGCCTACTCCCTTCGATGGTCGGAACTTCGATGGAGCCACATTGAGCTCCTCCGCCTTTGACGAACTCACCTTAACACCGAACTACAGGTTGTGCAGCAGCCTCTCTGGATCTTCATCTACTTTGCAAGATCGACAAGCTTCCTCGATCTACACCAACGTCAAAGGAGCATGGAGGAGGTGCATCCCCCTCATCACGAGCCCATGCATCTCAGTCGTGTCGCGGAGGATGATGAGTCACTAGTGTACAGGCACCGTTCAATCAGATCATCTCGATCTGATCCTACGGTCTTGATTGAAGATCGAACCACTGCTTTAAGCCGAAGCTTCGGTGGACGCAAGTCGAGATCCAAGGCACCTGAATCTTCCATGTCGCCTGAAGCTAAGACGCCTCTCGAGCTTGAGACGCATGCGCACCCCACATGCACGTCCTGGAGAAGTTGCACTTGTACCCCACTGGCTCTGACATATTCGAGAAATAACCCCGCCTTGGGGTTAATTGCAAGTATAAGGGTCGTCGATTTATTGTATCTGCATTTTAGTCCTTCCATGAGTTGTTTGTAATATTTTATGTGCTTTAAAATATGTTTTTCTTGCATTCAACCCCCTAGAATGATTTCTTGATAACTTTTGCTTCTTTAATCCATTTTTAATGAAATTGATCTCTGTTTAAAGATATGTTCATGATCTTTATAATGGCATAATTTATTCTCTGATGTAACATGTGATTGTTCAAGATTTAATTGGAGAAGTTCACTAATAGTTTTATCTAAATCCCTTTGTCATCGATTCATCTTAAGCCTAATTCTTGGTTTTATTTGGACTCCAATTTGCTTAATGTTTGTAGAATTTAGATAGGAAATAACTTAATTGAATCAAACATCATTTGCCTCCTGGTTAAAAGCCTAAAATACATTGAGTGAAGTAGGTAATCTTTGAATAAGATGTGTTGATTGATAAGGTATAATTGGTGCTAGACATTGTTCATTGCTTTGGATTAAGTGATGCTGAATTAAAATACTTTGTTTGAGCATCAATTTAGGGACATTTATAATAGTGGGTACTTACTGATTGCATTGTTTTACACCATCATTTTGTAGCACTATAATTACTTGCATATCAAATTCCCAAAAAGACCATGCATTCATATTTTGTTGCATACTTGATCTAGATACACTTAAAAGAACTTAACCTAAGTGTTTAGACTTTAAGTAAATATACTAATATGATCGTGTCCTTGAGTTCGACACTGGACTTATCCAGGTAAATATAAGCCTCGATCTCTGCACCGAGATTATTCATCGAGGTTCTGTTGAGTAGTTAATTGGTCATATTGCAACGAGTTATTATCAACTTTAGCGTTTAACGATTCATCATGTCGACACTGAACCGATCAAAGAATGGTGGAGATTCGTCGGGGAAAGTGTGGGTGATGACGGTGGTAGTAAGGTTGTCGTGAGGGAGAGTATTGCTACCAGTGGGGGATGTGGTGGTCGTGGTGTTGGCATCAGAGGGGTTTGCGTCGACGAGGACAGAGGCAATGAGGTCAAGGTTGAGGTAGCAGTGGGATTGGGGCTTGAGAGAGACACTGCGGATGGGGGAGGTGGTGTTGTCGTGTCATTGGTATACCGCGACGATAGCTTCCGGAAGGGGAGGCGATGACGAATCAATTGATTATAGTAGCTCCGAAGTCTCAAGGACAAACTCGGTGAACGATGTTTTTATGTTATTTCAGATATTCCAAAACCTTCGAATCTCACATTGACATCACCTTTTTCTGTAGAACCAAACAAACCTGACGCATTTTTGCATAGGCTTCTTCAGGCTTTACCCATGTCGTACAACCCGTTAAACGAGGTTCTCTGACTTTGTGCTTGCACAAATAACTGGAACGATTTTTAGATCGTGAAAGTGACCTGTACACCATACTCTGATACCAATTGATGCAAACGAAAATTTTATGATGGAAGAAATTTAGAGAAGAGTGGAAGGGAACATCATGCATGTTGCATTGGTTTTTGGGAAGAAAGGCAAAGACGAGTTGAGGGGGAAGCAGAAAAGGAAGAGAAATATGGGAAAACTCCAATTTTGCATTGGTTTTTGGGAAGAAAGGCAAAGATGAGTTGGGGGAAGCGGAAAAGGGGTAGAAATACGGAAAACTCCAATTTCGCATTGGTTTTTGGGAAGAAAGGCAAAGATGAGTTGAGGGAGAAGCGAAAAAGGGAGAGAAATGTGGAAAAACTCCTATTTTGATTAAACTTCAACTGCCCCTAAACATTGACTACCATCCCTTTTATATATGAGATGTGAAATTGCAAAAATAAAAAGAGAATAAAATTAAAGCCACGTCAAATTCCTAATCCAAATTGACTGATAAAATAACTCTAACCAAAAAACTGACAAAGATCGTCTGCATATCTCTTTATTTAAAATTTCAAATGACTTAAATTAGACCAAATTAAGATGATTAACCCTAATTTTAATTAACATCTTTAATTGAACGGACAAAAAATCTTAATTTAATAAAAAAACTCCAATTGGACAAAATTAAGTAGACGGCAACCCCTAGTTTTCTCATAACTCTTAATCACACGCTGCATTACCATACAAATGGCATACCTTCCCGAAAATCCAATGATATATTTTTAGGCCAAACAAGGGGGGGAACACGCAGCGGTGTCCGCCCCAGCATTTATTTTGTAAGTTAAAGAAAAAACTAAAAAAATACATGATCCAGGAACCAGCAGACTCTTATAATGGGAGCAAACATTCACGCAATAGAAACGATGACCCGAAAAAAACACATCATTACGGGGAGAGGACGTCGTCTCTCGAACGATTATACGCCCCAAAAAAGACTCCTGGGAGTCGAAAGAGCTGGTACAAATCCAATGCATGTGCACCACGTACGAAACAAGTAAGGTAACAGGACAAAGAAAGAAAAGGTACTCCAATGTATCAATCCCAGTGCCGCACAGAGAGCAACTATCGGAAATAGCTGCAATCAGCTTAGCGCAGCGATCTCTAGTCATAATGCGCTTCCATCTGAAAAGCCACAGGAAGAAACCAATCCTTTCTGACAGCCGAAGAGACCAAACAAGCTTACAGTCTTGGATCAACCTATCAGAAGGGGAAGGTAGCGGTCTACCAATGGCTCCATACGGTCCTTCCACACCTATCAGAAGGGGAACCTAGGGTGTGACATGATCATCTAAAACACCCTAGTTACCAAAAGGATCCTTCAACGAATGGAAGAGGTTGTGGGATGAGTCTACACCCACAACTATCTTCCCATATGCCAATGTAGACGCAGATCTTACTTATGCGGACCCAGTCTTGGAGATAATTGTCATCATGTTTGACAACAAAGCTGATGTTTCATCCTTGGGTGCCTTCAAAGGTCCAGTGCCCATCGTCAAGATGGATGGAACAAACTATGAACTGTGGGCCAAGCAGTTCATGAGTTTAATGCAGTGCAATGGCAAGAAGCACATCCTCACGACAGAAGAGCCAAGTGACAATACTAGGGTAAATGCCCCATGGGAGGCAGATGATGCATATGCACGTGTGTGGCTATCTAGGACTGTGTCAACAGAGATAGCTAATGATATACTGAGTCAGCCTACTGCAAAGGCTATGTGGGACATTCTCGCCGTACATACTCTCCGGCGAAGAATGAGTCGAAGATACTGCAGC
This sequence comes from Ottelia alismoides, assembly GCA_037367405.1. Lineage (NCBI taxonomy): Eukaryota > Viridiplantae > Streptophyta > Magnoliopsida > Alismatales > Hydrocharitaceae > Ottelia > Ottelia alismoides. The sequence goes on from JAZKJV010010457.1 coordinate 607,824, forward strand.
TCCAGCATGATATCTTCACATTGAAGCAGAATGGTCACCTCTCCATAGCCTCTGCAGTTCTTTAAGGGGTATGTTTGAGAAGCTCCATGGTTACATTCCCTTGACTGCTACGCCAGAGAAGCTCAAGGCATACAGAGACTCTGTGATGACTAGGGTAGGATCTTTCTAGCAGCTCCTGATCCTAAGTACAACGTTGCTCGAGCCTAGATTCTTACCGATGCCACCATACCTCCAATGGAGGAGGCATATAGCAGATTGAGTAGACTCTCCATATCCTCTGTCGGTACCCCGCAGTCTTAGACATCTTCAGCTATGGTTGCATCTCGTGTTAGGCAGAACTCTACACCGTATCGTGGTACGGGAAACCCTAATCGTGGCAGAGGAAGGGGTGGTCGACCCCGTCAACCATGCACCTACTGCATAGGCCAGGGCACTCTGAGGAAACATGCTACTCTAAGCAAGGGTTTCCTGCTTCAGCTCGAATTGCATAGCAGACTCAGCAGGTTGGGAGTCCATCACATGTTTCAGATCAGAGATTTAATGAACTTGTGGCACGGCTGACGGAGATTATGCCTACTCCTAGGTAAACCAGCTCTGCTTCAGGATCCTCAGAGATAGCTACCTCAAGTCAACATCCACATCAGGTATAGCATATGCCTATACTAGCAGTTACATGGCAGATTTGTCAAAATGGATTATGGACTCAAGAGCATCCCATCATCTCTGTGGTGACAAAGGACAGTTTAGTATTTACAGTTCGACTCAGGATGTTCAATTCTGATAGCATATGGGACACACTCTCCCATTACTGATCGGGGGGGTGAAGTTAACTCCCGCCATGCGACTTCAGAATGTTCTTTACGCTCCTGAATTTTCTATAAATTCACTATCAACCTAATCAAATCAACAAGGATTTACATTGTCGTGCCATTTTTGACCCTTCTGGTCCTGTGTTTCAGGACATTCTTATGGACGGGTTGATCGGATCTGGCCATGAGCAAGGTCTCTACAGACTGGTATTATCTCCTTATGTTGGTGCTTCTTTTCTTCGCACTAGATCTATTTCTACATATAAGTGGCATCTTCGATTTGGTCATCTTCCTCTGCAAAAGGTGTGTCATGTTCTTCCACAGATTTCTCCTCGCTCTACCTTTCAGTGCGAGGCCTGCTAGCTTGGGAAGCATCATCAGTCCACATTCCAGAGTCGTCAGGGTCGAAGTAGTCATAGTCTGTTTGAGTTAATTCATTTCGATATTAGGGGTCTCAGTCATGTCCCAGACCATCAGGGGCATAGGCTTTATCTTGTTGCAGTTGATGAGTTTTCAAGATTGGCACGGGTCTTTCTTCTTAAGAACAAGTATGATGCTGGTCTTGTTATTCAGTCTTTTATTAATGAAATAAGGAATATCCTTTCAGCAAATGTCAAGTTTATACGTTCAGATAATACACTAGAATTATGCAGTACGCGGGCTTTCCTAATTCCTTATATCATATGGTATTGTGCATCAGACATCTTGTGTGTATACTTCCCAACAGAATGGGTGGTTGAAACGAAAACACTGCCATCTTTTGGATGTTACCAGGACTCTTTTGATTCAGAGTTGTGCTCCTCATTTGTACTGGGGACGCGGTTCTAACTGCTTGTTACTTGGTAAATCGTATGCCTTCTTCGGTTCTGCGGGAGAAGATCACGTTCTCAATTGTATTTTTCGAGACGGATCTTTTCTCACTTATGCCTCGTGTTTCAGATCAGTTGTGTTTGTTCATCAGATGTCTCCAGGTCTTGACAAGCTCTCTCCTACAGCTGTCAAATGTGTGTTTGTTAGGTATTCCAAGACCCATAAGGGATATCGATGCTTCGACCATGTTCGACGAAGGTATATGTTAGTGCAGATGCCATCTTCTTTATGTCCATTATATATTTCTCTCCTACAGGTGACAAGCTCATTCCTTCAGAGGATGGAGAGGAGGTCTATATGCCTCTACCTCCGATTTCGTCTATTCCAGGATCCACTACAACCGCCATCATCTCCACCACCACTTTCTCCTCCACCGTCACCACCACTACCTCCTCTACCACCAGCCACACATACTTTCTTCCCACATGTTTACCAGAGCCGACTTCATGCTCATGTGCATCCATCATCCAGCACGCCCAAGGTATATTCTAAGCATTTGAGTTCTACTAAAGGCACTGGTGATTTGTGTGTGCAGCCTGAAGTGCAGGATGTCTTGGATGATACACCTTCTGAGGATGTAGAGGACCTGGATATGCCTATTGCTCTTCGGACACAGAGGCATGCATGCACTTTGCATCCTCTTGTTTCTCATGTTTCCCTAGCACGACTCTCCGAGGATTTTTAGAGGTTTGTAGTGGGACTATCAGCAGTGGAGATACCACGATCCTATCAGAAGGCATTGCAGAGTAGTAAGTGGCATATGGCGATGGAGGAGGAGATGGCAGCCTTCAGTCTCATGGTACGTGGAGTGTTGTACAAGCTCCTCCAGGTGCATCTATTGTTGGCAGTAAGTGAGTGTTTACTGTGAAACACCGAGTAGATGGTATTGTGGGCAGATATAAGGCCAAATTGGTTGCTTGTGGACTCACCCAAACCTATGGGGTGGATTACCAGGATACCTTCTCTCCAGTTGCGCGTCATTCTACGCTAAGGATTCTTATTGATGTTGATGCGGTACGTGATTGATCGCTTTTCAAATTAGATGTCAAGAATGCATTCTTGTATGGAGACCTACAGGAGGAAGTTTACATGCAGCAACCACCTGGGTTTGCTGCTGCTGAGAGGGAGTCCAGTATGGTGTGTCGACTTCATAAGGTCATATATGAACTTAAGCAGAGTCCGAGGGCTTAGTTTTAGAAGCTCTCAGAGTTGATTGAAGAGAAGGGGTTTGTCAGATCTACCGCATATCATTCTCTTTTTGTTAAAAGAACCCGAGAGGTATCGTTGTTATTCTGATTTATGTTAATGACATTATTGTTACTGGCAGCGATGAACAGGGCATTCAGACAGCTAAGGATTTCCTTGGACGACAGTTAGTGACCAAGGACCTTGGCAAGCAGCATTACCTTCTTGGCCTAGAGTTTGCAAGAAATCAGCACGGTATGGTAATGACGCAAAGGAAAATATGTCATTGATCTCTTATTTGAGACATGCATGACAGGATGCAGACCTGCTACTACTCCAATAGATCCTAATGCTAGGCTCTATGATGATGACTCCGAGGAGGTGGAGAAGAGACGATACAGAGAGCTAATAGGGAAGATGTTGTATGTTACTATTACCATGTCTGATATATCATTTGATGTCAACAGAGTCAGAGCAGGCTCACATGGATGCAGTTAACATGATCTTAAGGTATCTCAAGTCTTCTCCAGGTGCAGCCCTTTTATTTAGAAAAGATACATCTCTCATAGTTAATGGGTGTGCAGATGAGGATTACGCGGGAGCCCCAAGGATAGGAAGTCCACTTTAGGTTTCACTGTGTTTGTTGGTAGCTTGTTGGTTTCATGAAAAAGTAAGAAACAGACAGTTGTAGCTAGATCTAGTGTTGAATCAAGATATATGGCCATGGCCCAAGGGAGCACGGAAATGATGTGGGTCAAGTCCGTCCTGACTGACCTAGCTATTGAGGTGCCTCTTCCTATGCACCTCAAATGTGATAATCAAAAAGCCCTATTCATAGCTAACAGTCCAGCCTTCCATGAAAGAACAAAGCACATTGAAGTTGATTATCATTACACCTGTGATTTGATTCAGAAGGTTGATTCAGAAGGGACTTATCTCCACTTCTCATGTTGCTTCAAGCGATCAGATTGCAGATATGTTTACCAAAGCTCTTGCGAGGAGCCCATTTCAACGTTGTTGTTCCAAGCTGAGCATGATAAAAATATATATATGCTCCAGCTTGAGGGGGGGTATTGAGATACTTATATCTCTTTGTCTTTATTTTATATTTCTCTATTTCGTCAGTCTACTTTATGTGATTTTCCCGGAAAGCTCTTCACCTATATAAGAGAGCTCTAGGGGTACAATGAATGTAACTTTTCATTTCACGACTATCCACAATTATGCTTGGAAGTTATCTTAAAACTTTATTTTAAGTTATCTCGTAAAAGTGTAATTTGAATTATCACTCTTAATAATTTGAAAATGACATCAAAAAAAGGCAAGATTTACAAAAAAAATGTACCTAGAAATAATTTCCTATATGTTTTTAAGGGAAATAATTTTTTTAGATATTTGGGATATTTGGGATATATTCAGCCATGACCGGTCCCAAGCCCGGGTAAATGAGGAGGGTTGCGCGTTAGGTAGCCGACAGCCAGCGCAGGAGAGATAAATTCGTAAATAGTGTTCTTAAAGTTCTTCTAAGAACACTATTTATGAATTTATCTCGAAACCGTTCGGATCTTTTAAACATGGATTTAAGCAAACATACAGATTTCGTTGGGGCGTTCCCTACTTGCGACGCGTTGCATCGCCCGAATGCAATGAAAAATTAGCAAGGGCCGCTACATCGCAGCCTGGATGTAGTTCAAAATTTACAAGGGTTCTCGCATGAGGAACGCATGCAGGTAAATAAGCTAGTTCCGCTGCATCACCGCCCGGATGCAGTCCAAAATTCACAAGGGTTCTCGCATAATGGACGCATGCGAGTAAAGAAGTTAGTTCAAAAGAGATTGCAAAGGAAGTTACGGATTGGTAGTTGGAATATCGGTACTTTAACGGGAAAATTGATGGAGATAGTGGATACAATGGAAAGAAGGAAGATCCATATATTATGTCTTCAAGAGACCTAAATGGGTTGGAGAGAAAGCAAGGGAGATCGAGAAGACAGGCTTTAAACTTTGGTATTCAGGTAAAGATAAGGGCAGAAACGGTGTTGGAGTGGTTGTTCATAAAGATTTGAAGGATTGTGTGGTTGAGGTGCAAAGATTTGGGGATCGGATTATTTTGCTAAAGTTGGTGCTTGAAGAAGAAATTCTGAATATCATCTCAGTTTGCACCGCAAATTGGTTTAGATGAAAGGACTAAACAAGCTTTTTGGGAGGATCTGGATAAGATTTTACAAGGAATCCCACAGAGAGAGATGGTTTGCATAGGTGGAGATCTTAATGGACATGTGGGAAAAGATGTTTCAGGGTATGCAAGTGTGCATGGAGGACATGGTTTTGGGATAGAAACGAAGAGGGAAAAGTCATTCTGGATTTTGTAACTGCATATGATCTTTTCATAGCAAACACTCTTTTCAAGAAGAGGGAGGAGCATTTAATTACTTATAAGAGTGGCTCAATTAGAACACAGATAGATTACTTTGCGTTGAGGAGAAGAGATCGGTTGTGTTGCAAAGATTGCAAAGTAATCCCTGGAGAGAGTTTGACAACCCAACATCGCTTGTTAGTCTTGGATTTACAAATAAAAGGGCTGGTAAAGAAAAGGAAGGTTCCTAAGATCACTAGAACTAGGTGGTGGAATCTTCCGCTGAAGCAATCAAGCTTCAGGGAGAAGGTTTTAGAAGACTTATCTTGGGATTGTAGCGGTAGTGCAAACGAGATGTGGGAGGCAGTAGCATCTTGTATCCGAAAGGTAGCCAAAGAGATGCTAGGCGAGTCAAAAGGAGGAGCTCCGCGTCAAAAGGAGGCTTGGTGGTGGAGTGAAGGGGTGCAAGAGAAGCTAAAAATTAAAAGAGCTTGCTTTAAAGCTATGTCTAAGGATAGAACAGAGGAAATTGTCACAGACTATAAAATAGCAAAGAAGGAAGCAAAGAAGGCTGTAAGCGAAGCTAAGTCAAAAGCTTATGAGGTTTTGTATAAAAATCTCAACTCTAAGGAGGGCCAGAAGGATATATTCAGGTTGGCCAAAGCAAGAGAAAGAAAGACCAAAGACCTTTCTCAAGTGAGATGCATTAAGGACGAGGAAGGTCACGTGCTTGTTACTCAGAAGGATATAGAGACTAGATGGGAGCAGTACTTCCATAAAACTTTTCATTGGGAGAAAGAAATAGAGAGATCACTTTGGGTGATCTAGCTAGCAGTGAAAGTTACTTGAATCGTGCATGCTATAGACGAATACAAAGAAAAGAAGTAGAGGAGGCTTTGAAGGTTATGAGACCTGGGAAAGGTGTTGGACCGGATGACATCCCTGTAGAAGTATGGAAAGTTTTAGGTGAGCGTGGTTTGACTTGGCTTACGAATCTATTCAATGTTATTTGGCGAAGCAAGAAAATGCCTGAAGATTGGAGGAGGAGTATCGTGGTGCCTCTTATAAGAACAAAGGAGACATTCAAAATTGTTCAAATTACAGAGGTATCAAGCTGATGAGTCACACTATGAAAATTTGGGAACGTGTGATCGAAAGAAGGTTGAGGCAAGTTTCCCAAGTAAAAGAAAATCAATTCGGATTCATGCCAGGTCGCTCAACTATTGAAGCCATCCATTTGCTAAGGAGAACAATGGAGATTTATAGAGCTAAAAGGAAGAATCTTCATATGATCTTTATTGATTTGGAGAAAGCTTATGATTCCGTCCCACGAGAGATACTGTGGAGAGTTTTGGAGAAGAGACAAGTACCCGTCCTATACACTAATCTCATAAAGGATATGTATGATAGGGCTTTATCTTGTGTAAGGACCCTGACGGAGAAGACTGACTATTTTGATATCAACATTGGTTTACATCAAGGTTCAGCTTTAAGTCCATTTCTTTTTACTTTGATTATGGACGAGTTGACAAGTCACATTCAGGATGAGTTACCTTGGTGTATGTTATTTGTTGATGATATTGTGCTTATAGACGAGACTAGAGATGGAGTAAATGAGAAGCTTGAGGTTTGGAGACATGCATTAGAGACTAAAGGTTTTCATATAAGTAGGGCTAAGACGGAATATATGGAATGCACCTTTGTTGGAAGCAATGGTGAAGGAATCGAGGTTAAGATTGGTGACGATAACATTCAGAAGAGAGATTCTTTTAGATATCTGGGATCTATTTTGCAACATGATGGGGAAATTGATTGGAGATATTACTAATAGAATAAATGCAGGCTGGCTAAAGTGGACAGGAGCCTCCGCTGTTCTCTGTGATAAGAAAATTCCTTTAAAAATTAAAGGAAAGTTTTACAAAGCAGCCGTGAGACCTGCTATGCTTTATGGTTCTGAATGTGGCCTGTGAACCATAGACATGGCACAGAATGACTGTAGCAGAAATGAAAATGCTAAGATGGATGTGTGGACATACACGTAAAGATCGGATTCGGAATGATGCAATCAGAAAGAAAGTTGGTGTAGCTCCGATCGAGGATAAGATGCGAGAAAACCGCTTAAGATGGTTTGGTCATTTGCAAAGAAGGTCAATTGATGCACCGATTAGGAGATGCGAGTGTTGGGATGTTGAGCCGGCTAAGAGAGGGCGAGGACGGCCCAAGAAGTGTTGGAAAGAGACTATACGAAGGGATCTTAGTTTTTTGGATATAAGTCCGAGATTGACCCAAGATAGATCTGAATGGAGGCGAAAAATCCATGTAGCCGACCCTACTTAATTGTGGGAAAAGGCTTTGTTGTTGTTGTTGTTGTATTTAGCAACAAGATCGGGAAATTGGTGGAGATGTTACTCATAATATAAATGCAGGTTGGCTAAAGTGGAGAGAAACATCTATTGTTCTTCGAAATAGAAAATCCTTTTGAAAGTCAAATGAAAGTATACCAAAGCAGTTGTGAAACATGTTATGCTCTATAGCAGAATGTTGGCTTGTGAACATAGACATGTTCAGAGAATGACAGTAGCAAAAATGAAAATGCTAAGATGGATGTGTGGTCATACACGAAAAGATCAGATTCGGAATGATGTAATTAGAAGGAAAGTTGGTGAACATCCGATAGTGGATAAGATGAGAGAAAACCTCTTAAGATGGTTTGGCCATTTGCAAAGGAGGTCGATTGATGCACTAGTTAAAAGATGCAAGATTTGGGAAGTTGAGTTGGTTAAGAGAGGACGAGGAAGGCCCAAAAGGTGTTGGAATGAGACTATCCGAAGGGATCTTAGTTATTTGGATTTAAGCCCAAGAATAACCCAAAATAAATCTGAATGGAGGCAAAAATCTATGTAGTTGACCCTACTTAATTGTGGGAAAGGCTTTGTTGTTGTTGATGCTGCTCTAAGGGAAATAATTTCTATATAAGGGTGGAAAGATTAGCGCAAACTATAAACTTATTTATGATCATAGAATTGAACATGGTTCATGATGGCCTAATTGCCGCCCAAATGCACTGGAGAAGGGACCCAACGTGTCTAGCATTGTTTCTTCTCAGGCAGGAATGATGGTACAGGGCCATATATATAGGTCCAACTAATTCTCTCAAGGATCTCAACTAATGACGTAGAACTAAACATGAGATATAACTCTCCACGAATTCCGAACATATCTTTTAACCCCGCAAAAAATGAAATAGAAATATAACATAAAGACCATATATTTACGAATAACGTATATGAGAAAATTCTAAATATTTCTAAAACCGGGTAAAAATGTGCATCGCCGGCTCTAATCTAATGTACCGTCAAAAATTATTAGTACCACGGGATTAGAGTCTAAAAAGAAGTAAAAAAAACATAAATCAGACATCGGAGATATAAAACTAACTTGGAGGGCATCCTACCTATGAATCAGGAGCATGGCATTTGAGAGAGACTCTAGAGTAGAACTCTTCTTTTCACCATTAATTATCTCATTAAGACGCTTCAAGCTTGGAATTTTTGAGGCTAGGTGGTCCCCAAGATTTATGTGATTAATAACTTGCCCTGCAACAAATATAACAGAATTGGAAAACCCCATTAAAAAATGATAACAAAAAGGATAATCAAAGAAATACGCATACAGTAAAAATAATAGGGATATTGACCCACAAACTTGCGGCTAGCATAAAATGACAAAAAAGAGAGACCCAGTACGCAGAGCTTCTATTGTGGGGTATTCTGCAGTCAAAGGGGTCAGACCAATGTTGGGTTCTTTGTGTGCAACTCTGCAGCTTTTTTTTAGAAGGTTGTTTCAAGGACTCAAACCCATTACTCCTGGCTCCCACAAAGACAACCTTCAGAGTTGCACTAGCACCAAAAAGAAGCAAAAAAAAAACAATTAAAGGCATTGTAGAACAAGTTGTTTTAGGGTGACATACTTCCAAATATCTTCTCGGTAGACTTGATGACAATCTGACTGACTTGAGCTGAAGGAATCTTACATAACTGAAAACAGTCATCAGCAATGATAATATGTCTGGGTTGCCACATATCAAGGTATGGGAGCTTAAGCATGACATGGCTGACACGACGTAGAATGCTGGGGTCTTTAGCAAACAAGCCTGCCAAACAGATAAAATGTATTACAGTAATAATAACTTGAAAAACAATACAGAAGACAAAAAAACTAAAAAAAAACTACATCAAAGGACCATTCATATGAAGACATCAGAACCTCTTAAGCAATAACGATACGGGACCCTGAACATCTCAAAACCAACCTCTCAAAACCTCTCAAAATGAATAATAATCGATCACTCAAACCTCTCAAAACCGACTCACTCTGATACCAAGTGAAATAAACAAGCAGAAGCAAAATCGATAATTAGAAATCAAACAAACATAAACATCTTAGGATTACGTAGAACACTACTCCAGGAGGAGCGGGATAAAATCATGGGAGAATGCCTCAAAGGGTCGGATATTCTATTAGAATTTCTCAAAGGATACATGGGGTGTGAGGTCCTTATATAGCCCCATCAATATGACCAAGTCCCACCACTCATCCGGTGGGACTTGGTCATATTGATGGGGCTATATAAGGATCCACACACCCTATGTATCCATTGAGAAATTCTAATAGAATATCCGATCCTTTGAGGCATTCTCCCGTGGTTTCATCCCACTCCTCACGGAGTAGGATTCTACGTAATCCCAAGATGTTTGTGTTAACCTGATTTCTGATTATCGATTTTGCTTCTGCTTGCTATTTCACAGTTTCGACTTGCTATTTCACAGTTTCGAATTTCATTGTTTCCTTCCCAATACCACTCAGCAGACAATTAGCAATCAAAAGACCGCATTGACAGCTGCAGTATGTGCGATATAATGTGCATTGGTATAGTAAATGCATCTCATTCTTGCATATACATGTGCATTTATATGTTATTAATTAAGAACTAGACGATATTAATTTGCGGAAAAATTGTTTTCGCATCATTTTCGAGATTTCCACCAATATCGTCGACATATCCACGATATAACCCTTTTCGGGTAGACGGATACGATATCGATATCTTGAACCTTGCCATAAAGCTGACAATATCAAAGGAGAAAAGGTCATGTAAGTTAACTCGCTAATCAACTACAGACTGACGTGGGAGAATGTTGGTCGAGAGGACCAAAAAAGCTGTCTAAAAAAGGTAAATTTGCAGGGGAATTTATAAAATTAAATTATAGGGAGGCATCAAGGCAACATTGACATAATTTAGAAAACATTGATAATGAGGGGAAAGATAATACATTCTATGTCTATGTAAGAGGGTGCATGACTAAAACTTTCAGCATGTTAATTTTTCATTAGACACCATGAGATATTTGTATCTCATTATATTTATTACTTATTCCTATTTCCTTCATGTGTCTCTTATGTAATTTACTCATGGTTTTTCTCCTATATAAGAGAGCTCTAGGGCCTCTATAATGATAGGCAATTTTATTCTTTCCACATGGTATCGGAGCGACGATCCTAGACCGTTTGGAGCCCTGACCTAAAATCCATCCCTCACTCGCAAGCCTCCGCTCGCAAAACCCTAGCCCGGTGTCGTCGTCGCCCATCGCGGCAACACCCACGGCTACTGGGGCCATCACCGCTCATCGCGGCAACACCTGCAACCACCGGGGGTCGTCGCCGCCCCGCTGCACCAGGTAGGCAGTCGCCTAAGCCGCTACTACCCGCATGTCGGCGTCGTCCATAGGCCACCAGGCCGCCACCGCTCGCATCTCCAGCACCCAGGCCACCGCCCGAAGGCCGCCAGGCTGTCGCGCACCCTTCTTTGATTCACTAGGAGGGTGTTCAATGGTCTGAAGGGTCTGATTTTGACCGAAAAATGCGATTTCAGCTCTATAAATCATGTTTTCCAGTCCTAGAGCACAACAAGAGTTGAATAGGATGGTTCTATGAGTCTACACGTACAACCACTCCTCTGTATGAGTGTGTAGACTTGTTCAGAGTGATCTACTTCCTAGTCAAGTTTTGGTTTTCGACAATTTCTTATCATGTCAGAGAACAAGGGTGATATATTCTCGTCGTTTGATGCCTTCAAGGGTCCGGCTCCCATCGTAAAGATGGATAGGACCAACTACAAGTTGTGATCCATGCAATTTCGCACCCTCATGAGGTGCAATAACAAGGAGCACATCCTGACAGATCCAAAGCCAACGAACAAGACTGGGGCTAATGCTTCTTGGAAACAAGATGATGCGTATGCAAGGATTTGGCTCTCCGGGACACTCACCACGAAGATTGTCAATGACATAGTCAACCAGCCCACTGCTAAGGCTATGTGGGACATCCTAGCTACCACATATGGGCAAGCCAAGAATGAGAGCAAGATCCTCCAATTACTTGGCATATTCTCGACCAAGCAGAATGGTCGGCCTCTTCATGCCCACTTATCGCATCTTCGTGGCATGTTTGAGCGACTTCATAGCTTTATGCCCATTACTACCAGCACGGAGCAGCAACAGGCATACTGAAATGCCACGATAACTGGGGACTTTATGTCAGCTCTTGACTCTGAGTACGATGCAATACGTACTCAACTGCTTATTGGGGAGACGATACCATCGATGGAGGAGGTTTACAAGAGGCTGAGCAGGATCCCTAGTTCATCCACTACCATGGCCCAAACCCCCTCTGCGATGGCTGCATCCTGCAGAAGAGGTGGTACTTCACAATTTCGTGGGTGAGGATCACGTGGTCGAGGAGGAGGACGTCAACGTGGCCCATGCGTATATTGTCACCGTCCAGTTCATTCTGAGGAGACATGCTATCTGAAGCATGGGTATCATATGTCTGTCCGTGTAGCTGAGCAGATTGGGACTACTCCAGCTCCTTCTCATGATGCGAGACTCCATGATATTGTCTCTCGATTGAGAGAGATGACGACCACACCGGCCACATAGGCCGCATGACCTTCAGACATTGCAGTTGCTGCCAGAGCTTCTACAAGTTCGTCAGGTATAGCTTAAGCACTTACCCTTTATAGCAGTTCAGATTTGACTGATTGGATCATGGACTCCAGCGCGTCTCAGCATATACGTGGAGATCGAACACAGTTTAGTTCTTACATATCTATCCCTCCTAGTAGATCGGTGGTGATTGCAAATGGGGTTCCCTTACCCATTGCTGGACGGGGGAGATTATTCTAGCACACTGCCATCCCTATATCAAGTAGAAGATCAGTCACAAACTTCCTCTAAGTCATCACAAGACCACGCTGGTTCCTGGCGAACTCTAATCCAAGGAAGTAATGGAGACTACAAAGATCTTTAGTCACAAACTGATGACCTAGGAACCCCTTGGCAGCCTGAATGCCCAGTTCATCATCATCCGTGGCAATAATATCATCAACATAAACCAGAATAGCAAATAAACCTCTCTGTGTCCTCTGAACAAAAAGCAAATGATCTGCAGTGGACCACGCAAACACCTGGTGCTCTATCAACTCTGATAGCTTCCGGTACCAAGCTCAACATGTGTCACTGCATATCATTCGCTTTTTGTTCAGAGGATGCAGAGAGGTACAGTCGCTATTTTGAGTTATGTTGATTATATTATTGTCACGGGTGACGATGAGCAGGGCATTCAAGCTGCCAAGGAGCTCCTAGGTCAGCAGTTTGTGACTAAGAATCTTGGTAGTCTTCGTTACTTCCTTGGATTAGAGTTCGCCAGGAACCGGCGTGGTCTTGTGATGACCCAGAGGAAGTTTGTGACGGATCTTCTATTTGAGACAGGGATGACAGGGTGGAAGCCTGATACTACCCCTATGAATCCGAGCATGAGATTATATGATGATGATACTGAGGAGGTAGACATGAGGAGATATAGGGAGCTTGTTGGGAAGCTCCTCTATGCTACTATCACCAGACCAGACATATCCTCTGTTGTAAGCAAGGTGAGCCAATTCATGGAGCAGCCTAGGAAAATTCATATGGATGATGTCTATATGATTCTGAGATATTTGAAGTCTTCACCATGTACTGGTCTTATATTCAGCACAGGTACATCTCTTGAGGTGACAGCTTGTGCAGATACAGATTATGTAAGATGCCCTAAAGACAGGAAGTCTACTTCTGGCTTTGCTATTTTTGTTGGGAGCTCACTCGTGTCATGGAAAAGCAAGAAGCAGACAGTAGTTACTAGAACCAGTGCAGAGTCTGAGTACAAAGCCATGGCTCAAGAGAGCACAGAGATGATGTGGGTTAGATCGGTCTGGACTGATCTTGCAGTTGAGGTACCTCTTCTCATACAACTTCTATATGGCAATCAAGCAGCTCTTTTTATCGCCAATAATCATGCATTCCATGAACGGACCAAGCATATAGAGGTGGATTGCCACTATACCATAGACATGATCCAGAAGGGTCTCATATCCACTTCTCATGTTTCCACTGGAGATCTGACGGCTGATATATTTACCAAAGCCCTCACTAAAGGTTCATTTCAGAGACGTTCCAAGATGAGCATGATAGACATATATGCTCCAGCTTAAGGAGGAGTGTTTAGATATTTGTAAGGCCCTAAATGTCGGTTTTGGTCACCATTTCGGTGACTGGTAGAAACGGAATTTCAGTCAAATTTCGACCGAAATTTCGATCATTTCGGTCATTTTTTGTACTAGGGGCCCCATATTTCGATCATTTCGGTCATTTCAGTTGAATTTCGATTTTGACAGGATATCAATATTCGACCGAATTTCGATGAAATTTGAGGTCATGGATATTTGTATCTCATTATATTTATTTCTTATTTCTATTTCTTTAATGTGTCTCTTATGTAATTTACCCAAGGCTTTTCTCCTATATAAGAGAGCCCTAGGGTCTCTATAATGATAGGCAATTCTATTCTTTTCACAGACACAAGTTAAAGAAAACTCATCATGGAAGCACATTAGTTTGAGGTTTTGAAGAGTATTAAAATAAAAAATGGATCAAGAAGTGGGCATATCAAGGCAAGGCATTGCATTCATTAACACCCCAACAATCGCCATTGTTTTATCTAAGCCAACATCAATTTTGGGTGACAACCTATGTAGAAAATGAGATGTATTTATAACATCTTGATGTTATCAAATCCGAATACGTGATTATTTTAAGCACGGTCAAACCAAGTAGGTATACTCTACTTGGTTGAGTCAAGTGGCATGAGAACCCAACTAGAACTATTCAAGCAAGAAGCCAAATAACTAAAAAATTAACACAACTTAAAATACTAAGAAGTCAATGACGAGTTAATAAAGTGATGTCCATATTAAAAATGGATATTTGATCATTAAAATAACTTTAGACCTAGGTGAAATAAGTGGTTAAAGGAGGGAGGCGGGAAGGAGGGGGGGAGAGAAGAGAGAGAGAAGGGCACCCTTGTGATGTCTGCTCAACAGGAGGAAACAAACATAAGACCCAAATCCATTATTTTCCCATTAGTTTTTGCACACAAAACACACCCTAGGGTCCTAAGTAGTTGTAGAGATATTCTTATGTTAGCCTATTGTTTCTATATTTTCTATTTTTTTCATCTACATAATATAATTTACTCTTTGGATCTCTCTCCCTCCCTAGGACTCCCTTGAATAAACAGATCAGACATTTCTTCTAGCATGGTATCAGAGCGGCGGTCCTGGTCTCCTAGACTGGAGCTCTTGTAATCAAAAACGAAAAACCCTACCTCACCCACCACCCGCTTCTCTCTGCCTAAGTCGTTGTGTCGCCCCTCCGCCTACAACCAGGAGCACCACCAACGATTGTTGCAGCCCCAACAGCACCTCCTGCGCTGCCAGCAGGTCCGTTGCATACCCTCCAGCAGCACCTAGCGGTTGTTGCCGCGCCCTTGGGCCACCGCCTAGGCTTCCGCTTACCGCCATCTACAACTCGTTAGCCCTCTCTTATGGTCTGAAAACGTGATCGTGTGATCACGTCAGTTAGATTTTGGCGTTTCTTGGGTGATTTCAGGTCAGTATATCACTCGGTGTGAGGCACATTATACAATGATGGGAATGGTTGCACTTTGAGTCTACACATGCAACCACTTCCTATATATCTGTATAGACAAATTTCTTTGGTCTACTAGCCTCATTTTTTGGATCCACCAATATGTCAGAAAGCAAAGTCGATATCCTCATCACAGGCGCCTTTCAAGGTCCAACGCTAATAGTAAAGAAGGATGGGATGAATTAAGAACTATGGGCCATGCAGTTCATGAGCCCAATATAGTCTACGAGTAAGAAACATATTCCTGCAGATGAGGAGCCTACTGACAATACTGGGGTGAACGCCTGATGGGAGGCTGACAATGCTTACGCACGTGTATGGTTGTCTAGCATACTGACAGCAGAGATCACCAACGATATTCTGCACCAACCCATCGCCAAAGCGACGTGGGACATTCTCGCTACTACGTATTCCCAGGAAAGAAATGAGACGAAGATCCTGCAGCTGTAGCATGGCATATTCACATTCAAGCAGAATGGTTATCCCCTGCATTCTCTGTATACATCTCTCCGTGGCATGTTCGAGAAACTTCACAGCTCCATGCCCCTTGCAGTCACCTCGGAGCAGCAGAAGATGTATAGGAACGCCGCCATGGTTGGCGCGTTTTTAGCAATACTTGACCGGAGCATGATGCTGCTCGCTCACAGATATATGCGGATGCCACCATCCCTCCCATGGAGGAGGCATACCACAAGCTTAGCAAGATCATTGTTCAATCGTATGCCTCTACCCAGACCTCCTTTGTGATGGTCGCATCTCGCGATAGGGGAGGCACTGCTCATTTTGATGTTGTGGTCCCCGTGGTAGGGGAGGCCGCATTCATGAGTCATGCACCTATTACCATCATCTGGATCACTCGGAGGATACATGCTTCTCCAAGCACAGTTTTCCGGTACTGACATGACAGAGTGGACTATGGACTCCAGTGCGTCATATCATGTGTAGAGATAGGAGTCAGTTTGCAATATACAGATAGCTACCCCCAGTAGATCGGTTATCATAGATGATGGGACTCACTCTCAAGCTACAGGACAGGGGGAGATCAGTCTGACGCCATCTATGTGTTTACAGAATATACTTCATGCTCCTAATTTTTCAATGAACTTGTTGTCTATCAGTCAGATTACTAAGGATCTGCATTGTTGTGCTATTTTTGACCAATCTTCACTTGTGTTTCAGGACATTCTTACGGATAAGGTAATTGGATGTGGTCGTGAGCAGGGCGGCCTTTATCGACTGGTCCACACTTTTTATGTTGGTGTCTCATCTAGTCTCACAAGATTAGTCTCCTCATTTATGTGGCATATGCGCTTTGGCCACCTTTCTCTCCATAGGATGTGTCGCTTGCTTCCTCATATCTCTCATTGCTCTTCTTTCCAGTGAGAGGGTTGTTAGCTAGGAAAGCATCACCGATCTATTATCCCAAGTCGTTATGGTCGTAGTAGCAGCTCCCTTTTTGAGTTGATTCGAGTAGAAATTTGGGGCCTGAGTCGTGTACCTGATCACCAGCAACACACGTTTTATCTTGTGGTTGTAGATGATTTTTTCTATGTTGTCGTGGGTTTTCTTGTTAAATAATAAGCTTGAGGCTGGGACTGTAATAAAAATCTTTCATAAATGAAGTAAAGAGTATTTTTTTCCTCTACAATTAAATTTGTGTGAACTGGCAACGCCTTGGAAATTTGTACTCTTGAGCTTTCGCATTAGAATTCAAAGCAAATCATGCAAAGAATATTATATATTCTCATGTTCATAACATATATGGTGAATATATTGGAGAATATATAATTTTATAATTTTATAAATATATATAATCCTGCTTAATTGTATTTATAAATAATTTCTATATAAATCGAGGCTTGCACCTCGCCTCATCAAGGGAAAATCGCCTCGATCCACCTCACATTTTTTAAAATCATGTTGTTGGATGCTCAGCTTTGTTGCGCCAGGGGGTTGTCGAAGAAGGAGGTTGACATGTTGTTTTCCCCAAAGATGGAGTCCGCCATACAGTGGAGAAGGCCTCGTTTCTCGGATGGTGGATCGCGGCTAAATTCTTACATGTGGTGCACATCTTTGGTGTCCCGCTTCTGTCACGATCTGTAGAACCTCTAAGCCCAACACTTAGGGATCTCGATGTAATGAAAAAGTTGTTGTCGAGAGGGTGTATGCCGGGGTCCGATCATCGAATCAATATTGCGGTTATCAAAGGAAGAGAGGTGTTGCTGATGGAGTGGTTGTGTTCTCTCAAGGTTGGGTGCTCTAGTTTCCGCCTCTTAGTGAGGGTTGTTTCCCCTTCTCCACATGATGTGTCGTTGGTTTCTGTTTATGCCTCACCACCAGAGTCTCCAAAGAAGAGGGTTGTCTCATTCCACGATGGGTTAACCTTGGCATCTTCAGTGGAAATGAAGGACCCATCGGCGAAGAGCTATCCTCCGGCAACGAAATCTCTGGAGTGGTTCATGGACCAAGCGAAAATTAAGGAATTCAAAAGGATTCAGTGGTATCTTGTATGGAAAGTCAGGATCATTTCCATGTAGCGAATTTACTGAAAGGATTTGAAAAAGTTTCATTTGGTGACTACATCGGATCACCCTTCCTCGATTGAGGTGCAGCAACAGATCATACATGACTCAACAATTTTCTTGAAGATTAGGACTTTTCTTGAATGTGGAACATGACTACTTATGTTGGGTATATGGGATAGACTGAGTCCGAATAACCCATTTTCTCTTCTAAAGCTCCATCGAGACTTAATGAGCCTCGATTTCTAAAGTTGATCCGGTTACTTAAGTCATTTTTCATTTGACCCTCTAAGACTGGGCGTAGGCGGACCCATTGGTGACCCGATTAAGAATCGACCTCTCAGAGACTCGACATGTCCCAACTTCCAACAGGTGTTTCTTTCTCTTTTGAGCTCCGTCTCTGAGGAAGCTGGCGTTGATTACCATCTCTAGGAAGCTCCGTCTAAAGGTACTCTGACGTTTGGAGTTCCTCCTTGGATTAGAGTGCTTGTTGAGGCGGTGAACTTGTTGGGTGAGTCGTTAGGTTGCGGACCTTCCAACCTTGCCCTTCTCCCAACTTCTGCAATTGTGGCTTCTTCTTCCGGTGGTGTTTATCGATATCTTCCTCCGACTCCTCTTCGATGGCGAGAGGGAATAGGGGCAAATCCAAGCGATGTCGTAAGCGTAGGCAAGCCAAGGCTTTGGCGGCACCGTACATTTCGAACCAAAAACGCCAGGCAACATGAGTAGCAAGAATTGTACCTATTTTGGGGCCAACTTGTGTTCGTAAATGAAGGTCTTGACTTGGAATGTCAAGGGTATGAGTGACCTTGAGAAGCGAATTGATTGGAGCATTGTTTCAGGAGTGGATGTGCGGTATCATTTTACTATAGGAGTCAAAACTTGCCTCTTGTTCATATGTGGTGTGGAATTCCATTGGAGCAATGGTGTTTCCAGATTTCATAGCTATGAAAGCAGTTGAAAGTGTGGGGGCACTATCATTGCTTTGGAAGAGTTCGCTTTATGTTTTTGTTGATGAGCACAAGGGAAGACATGTCCAATCAGTCATCCTCCGAATTATTAGCTCCAACACCCTGGTCTTGGCCTCATGTGTCAACGGGCCTACCATTGTTGCATGTAGAACAAATCTTTAGTCTGAAATTCGTGAGATCGGGAACCTTTTTCCAGATGTTGCCTGATCAGTGAGAGGGGATAACGCTTCCCTTCTCTCTTCGGATCACCCTCGATTGCATAGAGGTCAGGACTCCAGCTCCTTGGAGTTCACGATGTTGATTAATAACTTGCGGTTGGAGGTCATAGATAGTAATGATACGAGATTCACTTGGCACAACTCGGGCTCTTGGTCAAGATTGGATCAATTTCTTTCCTTGATCCAACTTCTAGATCAGTTCCCTCTTTCATCGACCTCTTCCATATCGAGGTCCACGTCAGATCACACTCCGTTGATTCGGGACTCTGGCAGTGATCAGGTGTTGTGCAACTATTTCACATTTGAGAAGGCATGGTTTCTAGAAGACAATTTCAAAGAGATGGTTTCGGTTGGTCATCTGCATTGGTCTCTGGCATTGATGTAGTACGTTTGCTTCGGAAACTTACGTCCCTTCGTATCAGATTCTGTGAATACAAGCAGGAGGTCCGAAAGATGAGAAGAGCTCGGAGAACAATGGCAGAGGAAGAGGTTAGCAGATTGGACAGACTGGAAGACAGCAGAGATCTCTTTGAGTTGGAGCTTAGTGAAAAGTCCAGCTTCTAGAAAACAAGTACATTGAAGGATAAATATGTGACGAAATGGAAGCAAAGATCGAGGCAATCCTAGCTTAGTGATGAAGATACAAATACGAAGTTTTTTTACAGGGTGGCAAGTTGAAGGCGAAGACACAACCTCGTCCAATCTGTGTTGGTGAATGGAAGGTGGGCTGAAGGGGATTGGGATATGGGAATTGCGCTAGCGGATTACTTCGTAGACTTCCCAAGGTTCCACCGATAGGCATTGGATATGGTCAAGTTTAGGGGTGCAAACTCTGTCTGAGCAACATGCTAGACACCTTATCCAGAATGTCACTTTGAAGGAGCTCAAAGTTGTTGTCTGGAAACAGAATGCGAATGGGGCACCTGGCCCTTATGGTTTCCCAATTTCCTTCTATCGCGAGTTTCGGACCTTTGTGGGCAGTGATTTGGAGGTTGTTGAGGAGTATACGAATGGCAATGGTGGGCTCGATCATGTAAACAAGGCTCTCCTTTTTCTCCTTCCCAAGAAGGAGGTCTCAAAAAGGGTGGAGAATTTCAGGTTGATCTTGTCTTCAATGCACTATACATGGTGATTGTGAAAGTTTTGGCTAACAGACTTGATGTGGTTATAGATCGTATCATTTCACATGTACAATTCGCATTCATCCCGATAGGCAAGATAGTGATAGTTTGGTTGTAGCTACCGAGATTATTGTTGACTAGAAAAGAAGGAAAGTTAGTGGGATACTACGAAAGGTGCATTTCTTGAAGGCCTATGATACAATCGACTGCGTATTCTCTGGTCAACTCTGGCAAGAGAGCCTTTCCATCATTCTGGATCCCTTGGATGAAGAGATGTGTCACCACAACCACCTATTCGGTTCTAAGTAATGATCATCCTGGGGGGTGTCTCCAACCCCAGAGAGGGGCACTACAGAGAAGCTCGTCAACTCCTATACTTTTCATTATAACCGCTGATGTGCTAGCGCCCATGGTGGACCAGGTTAACAGCACATGGTTTAACGTCTGGATATGTCTGTTGGGACATTTCTGTTGCATTGCTCCAGTATGCCGATGACACAATTTTGTTTATTGAAGACGGTCGTAATAAGGCAAGGGGAATGGTGTTGACCCTGGAGATCTTTGGTTAATTATCAGGTCTGAATCTCAATCAGAGTAAGTCAACAGTAGTCCCCATTGGCATGTCAGAAGAAGAGGTTGTGGCTTGTATTGAGGGGTTGGGGATAGAGCATGGCTCATTGTCGATCAAGTATCTTGGTCTACTTTTGACCTATGGCAAACTCAGATACGCAGACTGACTACCTCTTACTGACAAGATGGAGAAAAAATGCCTGGTTGGAAGGCAACAATCCTATCCAGAGGAGGTCGTCTAATATTAGTGAAAGTCATCCTTGCGACGATCCATATGTTCTTCATGTCCTCTTGGCTTTTTCCAATTGGGATCCGTAGACGCTTGGAGATGATCATGCAGAGATTTTTTGGTGCTTTGGACAAAACGGTTCTGGGATCCATTTAGTTAATTGGGAGACAGTTACACTACCAAAAGGAGATGGAAGTCTTGGAGTGCCCTATCCTGAGACTATGAACAAAGCACTCCTGAAATGGATTTCTAGAATTTGGAGGAGAAGCGAAGACTTAAATTGTTCATCGAAATTATGGGATTATAGCACGAGATGTCATGCACACTTAACCCTCCCTTTACTCCTCGACTTTCTAGAAGGGCATAACCACTCTTATTCCACAATTATATGTCATGTCCCATCCTGTGCTTGGTGATGGTCAATTTTTGCCTTTGGACTGATGATTGGACCAATGGATCGCTATCCTTGGCTCTTCACATTAGATGCAAATTAGGCTACAAGTGTGGCTAATTGTTAAGAAAATGGAAACTTGATGCCTTCTTTTGTTGTTGATTTCTCTGATCAGTATATGAATGATGAATATTTTCATCTCTTGGATTCTCTCGCCCTCATCTTTGGTCCTAAAAGTAGGAGAGATCATTGGACCTGGAAAATAGGAGATTTTACTAATAAAATGTTATTATAATGAAATGCTTAATCCAATACTGTAGAAGTTTATGTTATGTTCTTGTATCTTTTATCTATTGTTCTTTTCGTTTGTCTATCGTATGTAATTTGCCCATAGGCCTCTCCCTATATAAGAGAGTCTAGAGCTCAAGGAATAAACACAACTCCTATTTTTCCCAACATGGTATCAGAGCGGAGGTCCTAGACCGGAGCTCTCGTACCGAACCCTAAACCTAGCCCGCCATCTTCAAGCCCCGCGCGCCCCCCTCGTCGTGCCGCCCTTCAGCCACCTTCCAAGCGCCCCCCACCCCCCTCCCTTCTGTCACGCACCGCCCTTCGGCCCTAGGGTCCCGTCGCCCCTAGGGTTCGGCCGTGACCTGCTGCCGCCGTCCTTCTCCGTGAGCCGTTGCCGCCATCCCTAGGGTCCCTCCGCCCCTAGGGTTCGATCATTGTCTTCCTAAGGGGCTCCTCTCCCGCGCTTCTTGGTTGATGGGTTTGGTTGCGTAAAAGTCTACACATGCAACCAAACCTAGTCATGTCAGTGTAGACCAAAGTTTATCTTGTCTACAACCCTTGTTTTCTCCAGTCACAATGTCCGAAAGCAAGATAGAGATCCCCACTACAGGCGCCTTCAGAGGTCCTGCCCCTATTGTGAAGATGGACGGATCCAACTACGAGTTATGGACCATGCAATTCATGAGCCTAATGAAATCAATGGGTAAGAAACATATTCTTACCGAGGACGAGTCAGAGGAGAAAACAGGGTTGTATGCCTCATGGGAGGTTGATGATGCATATGCTCAGGTCTGGTTGTCTGGTACTCTGATTCCAGACATTGCTAACGATGTCTTACACCAACCCACTGCCAAAGCCATGTGGGATATTCTTGCTGCCACGTATTCCCAAGCCAAGAATGAGACAAAAATCCTACATCTCCAGCATGACATCTTCACGATAAAGCAAAATGGTCGACACATGCATGCTCACTACACTGCATTGCGGGGAATGTTTGAGAGGCTTCATAGCTTCATGCCTCACACAGCTACTCCAGAGTAGTTGAAGACATATCAGAATGCCACAATGGTGGGAGTCTTTCTAGCCTCTCTTGACTCACAGTATGAGGCTGCGCCATCTCAGATTCTGGCCAATGCTATTATCCCTCCAATGGAGGAGGCTTTTCGGAGATTGAGCCGAATCAACGTCTCGACCCCTGCTACGATGCCAAATTCTTCTGCTATGGCGGCCTCTCACGGAAGAGGCAATCCATCTCAGTTTCGTGGACGAGGACCACATGGTAGGGGTAGTCGTGGTCATGGATCACAGTGTACTTACTGTCATAGGACTGGTCATACAGAAGATACATGCTACTCCAAGCATGGTTTCCCAGCATCTGCCCATGCAGCAGAACAGATTCAGCATCAAGGCACTATACTTGCATTTGATCCACGATATGATGAACTTGTGTCTCGATTGCGAGATATCATTCATGTAGAGATAGTTCGTAGTATTAATATCTATTTATGTATCTTTTTGTTATTTTCTTTATCCTTGATAGACCTCTTTGTAATTTACCCTTAAGGTCTCTCCCTATATAAGAGAGCCTAGGGTTTTCTGAATAATCATCTAAGACTTTTTCCAACATGGTATCAAAGCCGCCCTAGGGCTCCCGCGCCGTCCCCTTCCCCACCCACCGCCCTCTCCCCTCCTCGGCGCCGCCGCTTCTCTCTCTCCGGCTCCGATCGAGGCTCTCGCGCCGCCCTAGGACTTGTTCCTAGCCCATCACCGACGGTACCAGCCCCCAGCCTGTGGTCCTAGACCACCGCCGAAGGACCCAGCACCAGCCTTGAGCCGCCTTTCGTCTCCAGGCGGCCCCCAGCACATCCCCGACTGCCGCCTTAGGCCACAAGGCGGCCCCCTGCCCAGCCCCAGAGGTCCCAGCTGTCGCTTTAGGCCTCCAGCCCGGCCGCCTTACGCCCCCAGCCCAGCCGCGAATCAGATCAGCGGCTCCCAGTCCCGGAGGTCTCACCAGTCAGCACTTGTTAGCCGATTAAAAGGGATGTAAGCCTACTTTGAGGCGTGCCCTAGCCCTCTCTTCATCCGATATGTGGGTTTGAGTGCGTAAACGTCTACATACGCACTCAAATCCGATGCGGTTTGTGTAAACATTTATCAACGTGTCTATATACCCTCATTCTTCTCCAAGCAGCAGTATGTCAGAATCGAAAGTCGATTTGCCCTCCATCGGCGCATTCAAAGGTCCAGCGCCAATAGTGAAGATGGACGGGTCTAACTATGAGCTCTGGGCGATGCAGTTCATGAGCCTCATGAAGTCAAATGGTAAGAAATACATTCTTACCGAGGATGAGCCTGCAGAGAAGACATGGATCTATGCCTCATGGGAGGTTGAGGATGCCTACGCAAAAGTCTGGTTATCTGGTACATTGACAATGGAGATTGCCAACGATGTCCTTCATCAGCCCACTGTCAAGGCAATGTGGGACATCCTTGTCGCTACTTATTCGCAGGTGCAAAATGAGACAAAGATGTTGCAGCTTCAGCATGACATTTTCACAATGAAACAAAGCGGCAGACCTCTCCATTCCCTATACACGTCCTTAAGAGGGATGTTTGAGAAGCTATACGATACCATTCCTCTCAATGCTACTCCTGAACAGCAGAAGACGTTTCGGAACGCCACCATGGTGGGTGTTCTACTAGCGGCTCTTGATCCTGAGTATGATGCCGCCCGATCCCAGATTCTAGCTGATACAGTTATTCCTCCAGTGGAGGATGTTTATAGAAGGCTCAGTCGCATTCCAGTCTCTTCCAGCTCTTCTACTCCACCCCCATCGGCGATGGCCGTCTCACGTGGGAGGGGTGGACCACATTCTGGCTGTGGTCGTGGACGTGGCCGTGGACCCCAGGGAAGGGGTAGTCGGTTCAGTCAGATGTGCTCCTATTGTCACCGCACTGGACACTCAGAGGAGACATGCTATTCTAAGCATGGATTCCTGGCATCGGCACGTATTGCAGAGCACTTTCAGTCTCCATTATCCTCTACTGCAGATAGTAGATTCGACGAACTTGTGGCCCGTCTCCGAGATATTATGCCACAGTCATCTGCTGATTCGTCTGGTGGCTCTTCAGATATGGCTGCCACTACCTCTGCTAGTTCATCCGCTGCTGCGAGCACCTCAGGTAGATCTACTGCATGCACAGCACCTCATGATATATCTGACTGGGTTATAGATTCCAGAGCCACACATCATCTCTGCCAAGATAGAGGTAGATTACATGCCTATAGGGATATTCCTCCCGGTCGTTCAGTGCAGATAGCAGATGGCACTCATTCGCCCCTGGTTGGACAGGGGGAGGTTTTTATATCCTCCACTATGCAGCTACAGAATGTCCTACATGCTCTCGAGTTCTCAATGAATTTGTTATCTATTAGCCAGATTACGAAGGATTTGAATTGTCGTGCTATATTTGACCCGTCTTCTCTTATTTTTCAGGACATACTCACGGGCAAAGTGATTGGTTGTGGCTCTGAGCAGAATGGTTTATATCGACTGGTTCGAGATTCCTATGCTGGCGTCTCCTCTCTTTCTGCTGGACCAGTTTCTCCGTACATTTGGCATCTCCGGTTTGGTCACCTTCCGCTACAGAAAATGTGCCATCTTCTGCCACAGATCTCTCCTAGTTCGACCTTCCGTTGCGAAGCGTGTCAGTTGGGAAAGCATCACAGGTCGAGCTTTCCAAATCGTCAGAGTCGGAGCAGTAGCTCCCCTTTTGAGTTGTTACATATAGATATATAGAGTCCGAGTCGTGTTCCCGATCATCAGGGGCACAGGTTTTATCTTGTAGTAGTGGATGATTTCTCGCGTGTGTCATGGGTCTTTCATTTGAAAAATAAATCTGAAGCAGGAGATGTGATCAAGAATTTGCTCAATGAAGTGCACAATGTCTTTTCTTCTTCTGTCAAATATGTTCGGACGGATAATACCCTTGAATTTTGTACACGCTCACTTTCTCTATTCCTTTCATCAAAGGGTATTATTCACCAAACCACTTGTGTGTATACCTCACAACAAAATGGTGTGGCAGAAAGAAAGCATCGCCATCTCTTGGATATTACTCGAACACTGCTGATTCAGAGTTGTGCTCCTATTTCATTCTGGGGCAATGTTGTTCTTACTGCATGTTATCTGGCTAACCGAATGCCATCCTCAGTTCTTGGTGATAAGATACCTATCTCTCTTATTTTCCCGGACAAAGAGTTATTTTCACTGACTCCACGTGTTTTTGGTACTGTGGCTTTCGTTCATCGTCTATCTCCCGGACTTGATAAACTCTCTCCTCGAGCAGTCAAGTGCGTCTTTGTTGGTTATTCCAGAACTCAGAAGGGCAACCGGTGTTATGATCCTGTGACTAATAGGTACTTCGTGAGTGCTGATGTTACTTTCTTTGAGTCTGTCATGTATTTCTCTCCTGCAGGTGACAGAATGATTCCATCCACTACTACTGATGATGTCTTTGTTCCTCCACCACCTACATTGAGTACAACTGAGTTGTCTTCTGTGTCCTTCTCCACGTCAGCACCACCACCACCTCCTCCACCTCCACCCATTCCACGGCCTCTCGTATCACCATTACCTAAATTCTATACACGTCGGACAGGTCCTGCTCAGACTACACAGCAGCCAATCATCACGCCTCAGGTATGTTCAGATATTACTACTGACGGGCCAGGTTTGGTACATGTGCAGGATCCTTCAGTACAGGCAGACACTAGCCCATCCAGTACAGCAGATGATGATGATCTTGATGTTCCGATTGCCATTCGGAAGCAGAAGAGGCAATGTGCCTCTTATCCCTTTGCTTCACAGGTGTCTTTTCACCGTCTCACTGGTGACTTTCAGAGGTTTGTCACAGCCTTGTCTTCCGTGGATATACCACGGACATACCAGGAAGCTTCAAAGAATGAGTGCTGGCGATTAGCAATGGAAGAGGAGATGAGGGCCTTACAGTCTCGTGGCACATGGTCTTTGGTCCCTGCACCTTCTGATGCATCAATTGTAAGCTGCAAATGGGTCTTCACAGTAAAATATCATGCAGATGGCACGTTGGATAGGTACAAAGCATGCTTGGTCGCCCGTGGGTTTACACAAACCTATGGTGTGGATTACATGGATACATTCTCTCCAGTAGCGAGACACTCTACTCTTCGTATTCTTTTATCAGTTGCTGTGGTCCGTGATTGGAGTATATCTCAACTAGATGTCAAGAATGCCTTTTTGTACGGGGACTTACAGGAGGAAGTCTACATGCAGTAGCCACCTGGGTTTACTGCTGAGGGGGAGAAGCAGATGGATTGTAGACTTCACAAGGCGATATACGGACTCAAACAGAGTCCGAGAGCATGGTTCCAGAAGCTGTCCAACTTGATTGAGCAACAAGGATTCAAGAGGTCAAATGTTGATCACTCATTGTTTGTGCAGAAGACATCGGCAGGTACGGTTGTCATTATGGTCTACGTGGATGATATTCTTGTTACAGGAGATGATGTTCAGGGCATAGAGAGGGCCAAGGCATTCCTAGGTCGTCAGTTCGTTACAAAAGATCTTGGAACCCTAAGATATTTTCTGGGGTTGGAATTTGCAAGGAATGCACAAGGCTTGGTGATGACACAACGGAAGTATATTACAGACTTCCTGATTGAGACTGGCATGGATGGGTGCAAACCATCAAGTATTCCCATGGACCCTAGCATGAAGCTGTATGATGAAGATACAGATGAAGTAGATAAGAGGAGATATAGAGAAATGGTGGGAAAGCTCCTCTACATTACCATTACTCGTCCAGACATTGCATTTGCAGTTAGCAGGGTGAGTCAATTTATGGAGCAGCCAAGACAGGTTCACATGGATGCTATACACATGATACTGAGGTATCTGAAGTCTTCTCCAGGGTCAGGGCTGCTATTCAGAAAGAGCACAGACTTATCCATCTCAGCGTGTGCAGATGCAGATTATACAGGATGTCCTAAGGATCGAAAATCAACCTCAGGGTTTGCAGTCTTTGTGGGAGGCTCTTTGGTTTCTTGGAAAAGCAAGAAACAAACTGTTGTGGCAAGGTCCAGTGCCGAATCCGAATATAGGGCCATGGCTCAAGCTAGCACGGAAATGATGTGGGTTCGTTCAGTACTTGAAGATCTGCATTTAGCGGTCCCCCTACCTATGAAGCTTCATTGTGACAATCAGGCAGCATTGTTCATTGCCAATAATCCAGCTTTCCATGAAAGGACCAAGCATATTGAAGTTGACTGCCATTATACTAGGGACTTGATCCAGAGAGGATTGATATCTACTGCTCATGTGAGCTCAGGAGATTAGACTGCAGATGTGTTTACCAAGCCACTGCTCAGAGGACCTTTTCAGAGATGTTCATCCAAGATGAGCATGATAGACATCTATGCTCTCCACCTTGAGGGGGAGTGTAGAGATAGTTCGTAGTATTAATATCTCTTTATGTATCTTTTTGTTATTTTCTTTATCCTGGATAGACCTCTTTTTAATTTACCCTTAAGGTCTCTCCCTATATAAGAGAGCCTAGGGTTTTCTGAATAATCATCTAAGACTTTTTCCAACAATTCCTCCATCCAGTACCCCTTCACCTGTTTCAGAGGGCAGCTTGGACGTTGTTGCTACTACAGAAGCTAGTACTTCAGGTAGTGCTCATACTTCTACTTTCTACCAGGATTCAGGTACCTCAGATGGATTGTAGATTCAGGTGCCACACATCATTTGTGTGGAGATAGTGACCAACTCACATCCTAGAAGCAAGTTTCCCTAGGAAGGATAGTAGTCATAGCAGATGGGACTCATTCTCCCATCACAGGACAGGCACAGATCGCCTTAACACCTTCTATGCAGTTGCAGAATGTGCCTCAGCTCCTAATTTCTCAATAAATTTACTGTCAATTAGTCAGATTACTAAGGATTTACATTGTCGAGCGATATTTGACCCATCATCTCTTGTGTTTCGGGACATTCTCACGGGCAACGTGATTGACATGACCGTGAGCAAGGCGGGTTGTATCGACCGGTTCATACACCTTACGTTGGAGCATCATCTCATTCCACTGGACCTATCTCTCGTTACCTATGGCATCTATACTTCGGTCATCTTCCGTTTCAGAAACTGCGTCAAGTCCTTCCTCAAATCTCACCATGCTCGTCGCGCAATTGTGAAGCTTGTCAGTTGGGAAGCATCATCGGTCCGTCTTCCCTAGTCGTCGGAGTCGGAGCAGTAGCTCCCCATTTGGTTTTTCCATATTGATATTTGGGGTCCAAGTCGTGTTCCCGGTCACCAGGGACGCATATTCTATTTAGTTGTTGTGGATGATTTTAGTCGTTTGTCTTGGGTCTTCTGTTAAAGAATAAATTTGAAGCGGGCAACACTATTATGAATTTTATTAAAGAAGTGCAGAATGTTTTTTCTGTTTCCGTCAAAATTGTGCGAAGTGCGAACTGATAATGCCCTTGAATTCTGTACTCAAAAATTATCTCAATTTCTTTCATCTCATGGCATCCTTCATCAAACGTCTTGTGCCTACACGTCCCAACAGAATGGTGTCGCGGAAAGAAAACATCGCCACCTTCTTGATGTCACTCGTACGCTTCTTATCCAGAGTTGTGCTCCGCACTCATTCCCGGACGATGTTCTCACTGCATGTTATCTCATTAACTGCATGCCCTCGTCTGTGTTGGGGGAGAAGATACATTTCTCCCTTTTCTTTCCTGACAAGGAGTTGTTCTCCCTTCCTCCTCTTGTCTTTGGGTTCATTGCATTCATTCACCAATTGTCTCCAGGGATTGACAAGCTCTCTCCTAGGGTTGTCAAATGTGTTTTTGTCGGGTATTCCCTCAAAAGGGGTATCGGTGCTATGATCTGTTACGTCGAAGATATTATGTCAGTGCAGATGTCATGTTTTTTGCGTCAGTCATGTTTTTCTCTCCTACAGGTGACAGGTTGGTTCCATCAAACATAACTGATGAGATCTATATTCCTCCTCCACCCTTGTATGCACCACAGCAAGCTCCTATACCTCCACCACCATCCCCACCACCGCCACCACCTCCACCACCTTCCATCTCTTTGATTCCTCCTCTACCACACCACTACAGTCGAACGGCCAGCCCCTGCTCATGACCATGGTCAATCACAGTGTTGTAAAAGTCGCCCGACTGGCCCGACTAGTAGGTCCAACTAGTCTAGCCAGTGGCGTAGCCGACCGAATACCGACTAATTCCGACTAGGCACACTAGTCGGTCAATTTTTGCTTGGAGATACCATATTTTTTCATGTTTTGCTTTTTTTATAAGCAAACTTGTTATAATATGCTTAATGTTTTATTTAAATTCAATTACTTCTTTTATTTTATAACGATAATATAAAAATATATAAAATCTATGTAAATATATGTATAAAAATGAGTTATATATTTAAAATAATCATAAAATTCAAAGTTGATTGAAGTCCAACTAAATCCGATTAGTCGCCCAACTACCGATTAATCCTTAGTCAATGACCCGACCGACCGAGTATCGACTACTGACTTTTGCAACCTTGGTCAATCATCAACCATGCCCCAGGTTTGCTCTGATAACATTAATTCTAATGATGGGACTGATGGTATTTCTCAGCAGGAGCAGGTAGGGGATGATACGGATGGTGGTACAGCTGATGCAGAACTTGATTTGCCTATTGCGCTGAGAAAACAGAAGAGGTCATGTGCTTCATATCCGATTGCCTCTCATGTTACCTTTAAGCGTCTGATGGGAGATTTCAGGAGGTTTATTGTTGCTTTATCCGTTGTGAACATTCCACAGACTCACCAGGAGGCATTAGCTGATAGTAAATGGCGTCTGGCTATGGAGGAAGAGATGGTCGCCCTTCAGTCAAGAGGTACTTGGAGCCTTGTTCCAGCTCCTACTAGGGCATCTATTGTGAGTTGCAAGTGGGTTTTTACGGTGAAGCAAAATGCAGATGGCGGTATTGATAGGTACAAGGCTCGACTGGTTGCTCGGGGCTTTACTCAGACGTATGGGGTAGATTATCTTGACACGTTTTCTCCTGTTGCTCGGCTTTCTACCTTACAGATTCTTTTATATGTTGCTGTGATTCGATATTGGCCCATGTTTCAATTAGATGTCAAAAATGCTTTTTTATACGGTGATCTTCAGGAGGAAGTTTACATGCAACAGCCACCTGGGTTTACTGCTGAGGGGGAGTGTGTACAGGTATGCATGCTTCATAAGGCAATCTATGGCCTAAAGCAGAGCCTGAGAGCTTGGTTTCAGAAGCTCTCAGATTTGTTTGAGAAGCAAGGGTTCAAAAGGTCGAATGCATACCATTCTCTCTTTGTACAGAGGACATCCAGAGGTACGACTGTCATTATGGTGTATGTTGCGATATCCTTATTACAGAAGATGATATGCATGGAATAAGAAGAGCTAAAGAATTCTTGGGCCGTTAATTCATTACAAAGGATCTAGGAATACTTAGATATTTCATGGGATTGGAGTTTGCTAGAAATGAACAAGGACTTGTGATGACTCATAGGAAATATGTCACTGACTTGCTAAGTGACACAGGTATGCTTGGATGTCGACATGCTTCTACACTCATGGATCCAAGCATGAAGGTACATGATGACGATACTGAGGAGGTTGACAGGAGGAGATACAGGGAACCGGTAGGGAGGCTTCTTTATGTTACTATTACCGTACCAGATATTTCATTTGCAGTAAATAAAGTGAGTCAGTTCATGGAGCAACCTCGACAGGTACACATGGACGCTATACATATGATACTAAGGTATCTTAAGTCATCTCCAGGTGCAGGATTGATGTTTAGGAAGGAGGGCACTATTACTATCTCAGCATGCGCAGATGCAGACTATGCAGGGTGCCCACAAGATAGGAAGTTTACATCAGGCTTTGCTATATTTGTTGAGGAGTCACTTGTATCATGGAAGAGTAAGAAGCAAACAGTGGTTGCGAGATCCAGTGCTGAATCGAAGTATAGAGCTATGGCCCAAGCATGTGCAGAAGTGATGGAGTTCGTGCAACTCTGACAAATCTACATATAAATGTTCCTCTTCCCATGTCACTAAAATGTGACAATCGGGCCGCATTATTCATTGCAAATAACCCTGCATTTCACGAGAGGACCAAGGCCTTAAATGTCGGTTTCGGTCACCATTTCGGTATCGACCAAAACAGAATTTCGATGGAATTTCGGTGGAATTTCGACCGAAATTTCGGTCATTTCGGTCATTTTTTGTACTAGGACCCCCATATTTCGGTCATTTCGGTCATTTCGGTCAAATTTCGATTTCGACTGGATATCGATATTCGACAGAAATTCGACTGAATTTCGCTGAAATTTGAGGCCATGGAGAGGACAAAGCACATTGAGGTTGATTGCCATTATATCCGTGATATGATCCAGAAAGGCTTTATTTCTACAACCCATGTCAGCTCAGGAGACCAAACGGCAAACATTCTTACCAAAGCTTTACTTCGGATCCCTTCCAGAAGTGCTTATCCAAGATGAGCATGGTAGATATCCGTGCTCCATCTTGAGGGGAGTGTAGAAGTTTAAGTTATGTTCTTGTATCTTTTATCTATTGTTCTTTTTGTTTGTCTACCGTATGTAATTTGCCCATATGCCTCTCCCTATATAAGAGAGTCTAGGGCTCAAGGAATAAACACAACTCTTATTTTTCCCAACAAACACCGTCCTCTTCTGATTCTTTGGTCCGTGATTGTCAATTTTTGCAAAGCCTTAAGGTCCCTAGCCGCATTAGTGTCTTTTCTACGGCTTATATGTAGAGGATGTATCCTTACCATAGACCGTTGCTTCAGACTCTTCCCGGGCACTTCTCAGTTATGTCCGCTCTGACAAGGTGAGATGATCGACCGCCTTTTATCAATTGTGAGAAAACTTGGGGATTTTGGCACGACTAGGGACTTACATGGCTTAACCTTCAAAGCCAACGTGATTTCTGGGATTCTCTCTTTATGAAAAAGCATCAGCCTAATTTAGGATTGTTCTTCTCATTATATGTTGTCTGGGTACTGGCTGGTTTGAAATGGTGTAATTTGTACGTCGGATCATTTCTATAGGGAAAATATAATGTTTCATGCCAAGATTCTCATTGAGACTTGGCCACTGAGATAAGGAGGGCCCCTCCTTTCCATTTTCTCTATTATGATTAGGACCTGACTTGAACTTGAATTGCATGAGAATAATAAAAGGCATACCTTTCCTTTTTATAGGGAAAGTAAAAATTTACTATGGGTGAAATTGGGGGGATATATCTCCACAACTTAATCAATCAAAGTTCAAGTTTTGATAATTACCACCTATTATCTCTTTGGAATAATTACCAAATCATCCTCCCAATTAATGAATCACATTCATTACCCAAAATTAAATGCAAATTAAAATAATGAAGAATATGAATCCAATTCATATTAACATCAGTATAATATATGAATCATATTCACATGAGACCCAATAAGAAATATAGATCGCACTCACATCAATTTTGATTATTGTGAACCTATATTAAAAAAATTAAATGTTCGTCATATAAATTATATTTATATACTCCTAGAGATTAATTTCAGCCCTTGTTATCTTGATTATCCATTTCTCAGAAGTACAACATCTAATCGAATTACGATTTGTGTGTTGCAACGTGGATACTTGAGGACAATATCAGTGAGATTGTATAGACGGTGTATAGTGACTTGATATTTAGATTAGATCTAATATCAAGGTCCAAACCACCTTGAGCCATCTGAGCGAGTCAAATAATAAATCAATTCTCAAATTGAATCTTAACCATTTCAGATCTATTTCAATTTGTTAGATCTTGATTTGGTCCGAAGAACTGAGATTTAATCCAATTCAATCGCATTCATATAATATCCAAGGAGAGTCACTAAAATCAATCCAGTTTCATTATTTCCTCCGGAAATGAAAACATCATGGTATACAATCTATTATGATCGCATCGACCTTGAGCATTCTCAATACTCATGCATCTTGCATATTGGAAGACTTTGAATAACCCAAATTATATATCATATATTTGTCTTTCTCCTTCTAGGGTTTATCAATAGCTTTCCAAACAATCATCAGGCGACGATATTAATCATTAAATTTCCAAGTATATTGTCTTCTAAACAAGATGACCAACGGTAGAATTTGTGACCCTAATGTCTCATGAGTGACCTCTAATCGTCCGGTTCAATAAGTATGAATGTCTATGATTTCTTTGAGAGATCATATACCTCATATTTCCTTTTATGTATACTAGCTCATCGGTAATGCCAGGCTACCAACCTATTGGTGTACCAAATGTACACACTTGGATATATAGATTTATATTTGTCTCATATTAAACGATGTGTGCATGTTTCGCAACAGTATACGATACATGTCTTAGGATCACAATCTCGTCATGTTAACTCTTGAACTTTACTCATCTGACATCTTTGAATCTCTGTTCCAATAAAGAGGATTTGCATCAAGAGTGTCACTCGGATATTAATCTCTAAGGAAGATTGTCATCTCTTCTTAGACTGGAGATCTTTGAATTTCACTTTGTGATGTCAATTGTATCCTCGATTCAACCTCTTTAATACTACTATTTAGATCAATAGGTGTATGATATATAAGGAGGTCATTGTACATGCCTCTATTCGTACTAAGAAACCTTAATGATAATGCAAATATCAGAGTGCATTATTTTAGATATGGAACGGCATAACTTGTAACAACTTTTATTCCATATTGGCTCGCCACGGGCTTTCATGTCTAACAACACTACACCGTAACATAACACCATGCCGAGTACTTGTACCCTGTAGGTTGTAATACTTTTTTGGGCGATAAATGGTGAATTTTTTGGGCACACACCTATACGGTGATTTGAGTAGAAAGCTTCCCATGGAACTTTGGTAAGGGGTCGTCCTCGGATTTTTTGTGCTTCTTCCGTACTAGATAGGCAATTGAGGTTGGAATGCGACCAAATGATAGGTCATGTCATGAATTCTCCTACAAGAAGTATGTACAGCGAGACATGTGCTTGACAGTTGAGGTTGCCACGCCGTCTTACTGACCCTGGCATGCATCAAGTAAGATTTCTCTCCATCTTATATTGTTCCAATAACGTCGAGAGTGAGCTGTTATTTTTGGAGTTTTACCATATTTTTTAAGCGGTGGTCTTAGGATATAACCCTATTTATCCACGAGTTTGTATCCCAAACTACCCACGAGACAAACGATTCTGAAAACTAATAAAGTGATAGCCAATAGCCATAGATAATTTGATCACATAATCTTGATCAAAAATAAGTTATTAATATGAATAATGTGCAATTTCTCGCGAGATAAATAATGTGGTATTATGCGAATCATATATCCTACATGACACGAGATATCAAAGTGTAGGAGTATGGTTGCATTAGATTTTCAAATATTGCTTAACTCTTTTGATAATGTGATAATCATGTGGAGTAGTATGATTGGTACAGACTCCTTATCTTGTAAGAATAATCATGAGCTGATTTAACGGTGATAAGTAAAATATTTTCTCTTTGTATACTCTAGTAGTTGCAACATCTACTTTTACTCACTTGGGTTGGATTAAATGATTTTGCAGAGTTTTTGAATATTGTTTCGATGACCCTCCTTTTATTATGACACATCGAGATTCGAGAAATTTGGTGCATATAACGTTGCTCCGATATATATTCATAAAAACTAGCATGTTTCGCTTTCATGTTTCATGCATTAAAGATAATATTCTTTATTCCCTGGATGTTTAGTATTTAATATCTCAAATTTTTTAAGATTTTCGAACCCTTTACATGTATTATATAAGCCCGACCTTTCTCGCCGATTGTTTTCAGGAAGAAAGGTGCAAATTATAAAATTACCTTACTCTTCGCTGAGACTAGGCTGACTCGAATGCATAGGCAGGTAACACCAACACACACAGCAGAACCTAACAATTTGGAAACCTCCTAAGGGCATTTATAAGACATTTCTGTGTCACATGCCCATCTTCATTTAGACCTTGGGGTCAAATTTAACTCGTTGACATAGAGATTGAAGGACTTCTCGATAGAAAGAGAATAAAGACTAATCAATTGCAATCTACTTCACGTTACTTGAGGCACGGAGATTACAAGCCTGGAATCCTACCACAATTTTTCTATATAGTAGCCTCATACATGAAGGCATTTTTAACAGGTCTGGTGGTAGTGCAGTGTGCCTACCACCCAAAAGACCAAGATTCAAATCCTCCCTTGTGGGGGTTGCATGAGGCAGTCGACATCCAACATAAAAATAGTTGAATCTTTCAACATGGATTTCAGCAAGAATCCATGTAGCAGGCCATACTTATAGTAGGAGAAGGTTTTGCCATTTATTTAGCAGCCTCATACATGAAGGCATTCTTTTGACATTGTTAGAATAATTATATTAGTGTTATTGTCTCGTTTATGTAAATTACCCATAGAGCTTTTCTCCTATATAAGAGAGCTCTAGGGTTTGATGAAATTTATCTCGGTTTTTCCCTCAACATGGTATCAGATCGACGGTCCTAGACCGGAGCCTGTGCCCTAGTTCCTTCCCCACCGATAGCCCCTTCGGCCGGCGCCGCCTCTCCTTGCCGGAGTGCCCCCACGCGCCTCTGCCGCCTCCTGCTCGCGTGCGAAGCCCTCCTCTGGCGATTCCGCTGTGCGCGCGACTGCGCGAGACTCCTGCGCGGTACCCCTCCTGCGCGCGATTCTGCTTGGCGATCCTTCTGCGATTCCACGAGAGACCAGCGACTCGTTCTTCCACGATTCTGCTTGGCGATTCTTCTGCGATTCCACGAGAGCCCCTTCTGTGATTCTTCTGTTTGGCGATTCCACGAGCCCCTTCTGCGGGCCCCTCTGTTTGGCGATTTAGGGCATGCGAGACTCTGCTTTGCTGTGTCCCTCTGTTTGGCGATTCCACGCGAGCCCTCGATTCTGAGCCCTGTAGTCATGTAGCCCAGTAGCCCAATCTGTTTGGCGAGACTTGTGTTCACGCAGGACCCGTGCATCTGTCAGCAGTAGCATCGACTTCTTCCGAAAGAAAAGAACTTCAAGGCATGCAAGGGGTTGTGGATTGAGTCTACGTCCACAACCACCTTCATTTATGTCCAAGTAGACATTTTTCTTTGTCTAAGTCTCTTGTTGTCCCAGTCTATAAAAATTGTTGTCATCATGTCTGACAACAAGGTGGATGTTCCATCCTCGGGTGCCTTCAGAGGTTCCGCACCCATTGCCAAGATGGATGGAACCAATTATGAACTGTGGGCCATGCAGTTCACGAGTTTTATGCAGTGTAATGGCAAAAAGCACATCCTCACTACAGAGGAGCCAAGTGACAAGACTGGGATACACGCCTCATGGGAGGCAGATGATGCGTATGCTAAAGTATGGCTATCCGGGACTGTTTCCACGGAAATAGCCAATGATAATCTCAGCCAGCCTACTGCAAAGGCTATGTGGGACATTCTTGCCGCGACTTACTCTCAGGCAAAGAATGAGTCTAAGATCCTCCAGCTCCAGCATGATATTTTCACATCAAAGCAGAATGGTCGTCCGCTTCACACTCTCTATACTTCTCTGAGGGGTATGTTCGAGAGACTGCATGGGTACATACTGTTGACAGCTACACCAGAACAGCTTAAAGCATATAGAGACTCTGTGATGACTGGGGTATTCCTTGCAGCCCTGGATCCGGAGTATGATGCAGCTCGGGCTCAGATCCTTACTGATGCTACGATACCTCCGATGGAGGAGGCATATCGGAGATTGAGCAGACTATCCATATCCTCTGGCAGTACAGTACAACAGCAGACATCTTCAGCAATGGCAGCTTCAGGTAGAGGCAGTCATACATCATATCGTGGACGAGGTAGCTCAAACCGTGGTAGAGGAGGTGGTCGTCGAGGTCGATCATGCACTTTTTGTCACGGGACAGGTCATTCTGAGGAGACCTGCTACTCCAAGCATGGGTTTCCAGCGTCAGCCAGAGTTGCAGAGCAGACTGGGAGCTTACCTGATCAGAGGTTTGATGAGTTTGTTGTAAAACTGAGAGAGATTATGCCTGGCACATCTGGGTCTACCAGTTCTCCTTCAGGATCTTCGGAGGTGGCTGCTTCTGCTTCAGCATCCACGACAGGTACGGCATTTGCCTTTACTACGTGTTACAAGGCGGATCTATCAGAATGGATCATGAATTCAGGTGCATTACACCATCTCTGTGGTGACAGAGGTCAGTTTAGTGTTTTTCATCATGTTCGATCTGAACGATCGGTGGTGATAGCTGATGGTACTTATTCCCCTATTACTGGTCAGGGGGAGGTGCAGTTGACTCCTACCTTGAGACTTTCTAATGTTCTCTATGCACCTAAATTTTCGATGAATTTGCTGTCAATTAGTCAAATCACCAAAGATTTACATTGCCGTGCTATATTTGATCCATCTGCTCTTGTGTTTCAGGATATACTTACGGGCAACGTGATTGGAACTGGCCGTGAGCAAGGGGGCCTTTACAGACTAGTGCAGTCTTCATATGCTAGTGTCTCATCCTCTCTACGCACTGGGTCTGTTTCTCCGTATATATGGCATCTGAGATTTGGTCACCTTCCTCTGCAAAAGCTGATTCATGTTCTCCCTCAGATTTCTCCTCGCTCTACTTTCCAGTGCGAGGCCTGTCAACTTGGGAAGCACCATCGGTCTTCTTTCCAGAGTCGCCAAAGTCCGAGTAGTTATAGTCTGTTTGAGTTGTTCCACTTTGACATTTGGGGTCCTAGTCGTGTCTCTGATCATCAGGGGCACAGATTTTATCTTGTTGCTGTTGATGAGTTTTCTAGGTTATGTCGGGTTTTTCTTCTCAAGAATAAGTCTGATGCTGGTCCTGTTATTCAGTCATTTATTAATGAAGTTAAAAACATTTTCTCTGCCAGAATTAAGTACATACGCTCAGACAATGCTCTAGAATTTTGTACTTCTCAGCTTTCTCGATTTCTTCAAGCTCAGGGTATTGTGCATCAGACGTCGTGTCCTTACACCTCCCAACAGAATGGGGTGGCTGAGAGGAAACACCGTCATTTATTAGATATCACCAGGACCCTCTTGATTCAGAGCCGTGCTCCTCATTCCTATTGGGGAGATGCGGTTCTAACTGCTTGTTACCTAGTGAATCGTATGCCTTCTTCTGCGTTAGGGGAAAAGGTCCCCTTCTCGATTGCGTTTCCCGAGAAGGATCTTTTCTCCCTTACGCCTCGTGTTTTTGGATCAGTTGCATTTGTTCATTGCGTCTCTCCTGGTCTTGACAAGCTCTCTCCTAGAGCTGTCAAATGCGTGTTTGTGGGTTATTCCAAAACCCAAAAAGGCTATCGGTGTTTTGATCATGTTAGACGACGGTACTATGTTAGTGCAGATGTCACCTTCTTTGAGTCCATTATGTATTTTTCTCCTACATGTGACAGGCTCACTCACTCAGAAGAAGGGGACGATATCTATGTACCTCCTCCTCCTCCACCTCCACCACCACCACCAACACCACCACCACCACCACCACCACCAACTACTACATTTTATCCTCAGGTCTATCAGCGTCGGCCCTCTCCTCATGTGCCTCCTCCATCATCCAGCACGCCCGAGGTATGTACTGATCATTTGAGTTCTTCTGATGGTACGGGTGATTTGCATGTACAGCTGGATATACAGGGTTCTGATGATACTCCCACTCGTCCAGTTGATGACCTAGATATTCCTATTGCACATCGAAGGCCGAAGCGTGCGAGGACGATGAATCCCAAGTATGGGATAGAGTTTGGATCTCAGGTTTCGTTGGAGCGTCTATCCACAGACTTTCGCCAGTTTGTTGTTGGATTATCGGCTGTAGAGATCTCACGGTCATACCAGGAGGCACTACAGAGCAGTCCGTGGCGTTTAGCTATGGAGGAGGAGATGGCGGCGTTGCAGTCGCGTGGTACGTGGAGTATTGTGCATCCTCCACAAGGTGCGTCAATAGTGGGCAACAAATGGGTCTTTGCAGTTAAGCATCGGGCTGATGGTACGGTTGATAGATACAAAGCCAGGTTGGTTGCTCGTGGGTTCACCCAAACATATGGGGTGGACTATCAGGAGACGTTTTCTTCAGTAGCACGTCATTCTACCTTACGGATTCTCATTGCAGTTGTTGTTGTCTGTGACTGGCCCCTATTTCAGTTGGATGTCAAGAACGCTTTCTTGTATGGTGACTTGCAGGAAGAAGTTTATATGCAGCAGCCACCAGGGTTTGCTGCTGAGGGGGAGTCAAGTATGGTATGTCGTCTTCATAAGGCCATATATGGCCTGAAGCAGAGTTCACGGGCTTGGTTTCAGAAGCTCTCGGAGTTGATTGAACAGAAGGGCTTTGTCAGATCTACAGCAGATCATACTCTCTTTGTAAAGAGAGACCAGCGAGGTACTGTGATCATCTTAGTATATGTTGATGATATTGTTATCACTTATAGTAATGA
Organism: Ottelia alismoides; assembly: GCA_037367405.1. Lineage (NCBI taxonomy): Eukaryota > Viridiplantae > Streptophyta > Magnoliopsida > Alismatales > Hydrocharitaceae > Ottelia > Ottelia alismoides. Next base: position 648,072 of record JAZKJV010010457.1, read on the forward strand.
ACAGGGCATTCAAGCAGCCAAGGATTTTCTTAGCGAGCAGTTTGTTACGAAGGATCTGGGTACACTTCGTTACTTTTTGGGGTTGGAGTTTGCGCGAAATGAGCAAGGCATGGTAATGACACAAAGGAAATATGTTACTGATCTTTTATCTGAGACAGGTATGGCAGGGTGTAGACCAGCTGCTACTCCTAGGGCCTGTTTGGTTGCTGGGTTGGACTGGGTTGGGTTGGGATGGGTTGGGGTGGGTGAATAGTAATCTGTGAGGAGGAAGTACCCTTGTGAATAGTAACCGGGGTTGGGCCAACCCTGCCCAACCCTGCAACCAAACAGACCCCTATGGATCCTAACGTCAAACTCTATGATGATGACTCTGAGGAGGTAGACAAGAGAAGATATAGAGAGCTAGTGGGGAAGCTGTTATATGTTACTATTACCCGACCGGATATATCCTTTGCGGTTAGTAGGGTAAGTCAATTCATGGAGCAACCCAGGTAGGCTCACATGAATGCTGTTTTTATGATCTTGAGATATCTGAAGTCATCTCCAGGTGCTGGTCTTCTGTTTAGAAGAGATACCTCTATATTTGTCACAGGTTATGCTGATGCAGACTATGCTGGGTGCCCTAATGATAGAAAGTCAACTTCAGGCTTTATTGTATTTGTTGGCAGCTCACCAGTAGCTTGGAAGAGTAAGAAGCAAACTGTCGTGGCTCGGTCTAGTGCTGAGTCAGAATATAGTGCAATGGCCCAAGGTAGTGCTGAGATGATGTGGGTTAAATCTGTGTTGACTGATTTAACTATTGATGTTCCTCTTCCTATGCATCTTAAATGTGATAATCGGGCAGCCTTGTTTATAGCCAATAATCCAGCCTTCCATGAAAGGACAAAGCACAATGAAGTGGATTGTCATTATACACGGGACTTGATTCAAAAAGGGCTTATTTCGACATCTTATGTATCATCAGGAGAGCAGATTGCAGACATGTTCACCAAGGCTCTTGCTAGGGGTCAATTTCATCTCTGTTGTTCCAAGCTGAGCATGTTAGATATATATGCTCCAGCTTGAGGGGGAGTGTTAGAATAATTATGTTAGTATTGTTGTCTCGTTTATGTAAATTACCCATAGAGCTTTTCTCCTATATAAGAGAGCTCTAGGGTTTGATGAAATTTATCTCGGTTTTTCCCTCAACAGACATGTGAGAACTCCAGGGAAACCAAACATTCAAGGCATCAACCTGATCGATGTTGAAGTAGCAAAGACATGTGTACAACATAATTACTGCTCCAACAGAGTGCAAGACCACCATGATTATAAACCATTCGAACTTGCAGATAATGGTATTAGATGTTACCACCCTTGTTTAAGAATCACAAATGCTCCGCAGATAAAGCCCCGACAGACAATATACTAAGCCCATATAATAGGACAATCATCTCTGAACAAAGGTAAGTACTAGAACAAACTTTATGCCCCTTGCAATCCTTGTTATCAATCACACCACAAAAGTGATGGGGCGTGGCCTCAAGCCCCCTCCCACCAAGCATAAGTAAGAAGTCAGTGTATCCTTTTAAAATCTTAGTCCCACAAGAAGTGCTAACACCAGAAAAACATTATTCATCTCCCACAACAACATTCGGATTGATTCGGAACTCTCAATCATATATAAGAAAGTTGTCAATCGATAGCCAATCTTGTCACATGCCTAACCACCCAACTGTCACAACGACCCCATGTGAAGTGTCCACGTCAAGTCCAAAGGAAGCATAGGATGTCCAACATTTCCCTAAATCTTATTTTATTACTCCCTTTTAATTTATTTTTCGTGAAAAAAAAAGAGTTATTCTTGACGAATGTCTATGATTCAACAAAACAATCAGATTAAATAAAAATAAGGTTTTTGGCATAGATATCAAAAAAATGGTTTCATTAGATAACATACAATTAGAACCACTTTTTTTCCAAACTCGATTCCTCCACCACAAACCATAGTGAGATTCGGATATAATAAACTTTTGATTTCTTGTATTTACTGGTAGAACAAAAGCACTCTTTTGCAGATCAATGAAACAACTCTCACGAATATTTTTCCACTTTGGAAGATGCGGGAGTGAAACGATCAAACTATTGATATTGGAAGACCAAAAAGACTCTTCCAATATCTTATTTCCAAGTCCAAATACTGAAAATAAACCCTTGTTGTCACCATCAAACATTGTAATGGGCACTTGCTCATTTCTCCCCCATCCCTCTCATTCTCTTGTTACATGAGCCAAAAAGTGATATTGTTGTTATAAGGCCCTCTAAAATTCATGTTATAAATAAAACCAAATAACTAGCTAGAGTATATAAAATACTAAAAAACAAGATAACTTACTGATCAAGGTGCAAGCATGGGATTTGTATTGCCCCTGATAAGGATTATAAATTGATTAAGAAATATTTACAATATTTACCTACGCTATCAAGACTTTGCGAAATGGGGATGACACCCGAAATAGATACAGCCCCATGAGAAGGCCGATATCCCAAAATACCGCAGTATGAAGCAGGTATCCGCACACCCCCGATAGTATCAATTCCTGTAAGATATATATAGATATCAAAAAAGGACCATGGATTTGCTGGTTGGCAATAAAAGTCATACTTCACTATTGAAAAAGTACATCAAGGGACTTAAATACAGTGAATACGAGATACAAGAAACATAGTGACCAAAGAGAAACTTAACACTCAGGGCTTACCTAAAGAAAAGTCGACTAAGCCCGAAGCCACAGCTACTGCAGACCCACTAGAACAACCTCCAGAGATGCGACCAGGAACTGCTGGATTCGTAGGTGAACCATAATGTTTATTTTCACCATTAATGCTGAAATGATTAACATAAAATCGTAGTGTAAAGATGTTAAATACAAACTAAAGAACTTGTCCGTTATACTCGTGAGAGAAAAATGCTAAAAAAAGGTTAGCTAATATACTGGGCCATTTTACAAAACCAAACTTTACTCTTTCCGTGAGTTTTAAGAGTCAATGCAAACATGCTCCCAGGTGCAGGCAAAAGTTCAAGATAAAATGCAAAAAATGTTTGCATTTTAGAATATATCAGGAAATAAATAGGTTTACCTGTATCCCATCTCATCAATGACTGTTTTTCCTATGCAGGTAGCACCACCATCAATGATAGTGGAGACTACTGCAGCTGTTTGAGTGGCAGAATCATGAGTCGCTGCCCAGTCTGGATGACCAAATCCAGTAATGTGCCCACAGATGTTAAATCTGAAAAATTTGATGTATATAACAGTAAAATAAAAAAAATCAGTCCAGAAACTAGCACAATTTATAATAGTCATAATAACCAACCAAAAGTGTAACCTCTAAAACTGGATGTTGGATCAATTCGTATTCCAAAAATGAATATTTTAAAGCAAAAGCAAGATGATGGCAAAAGGAGCCATAGGATAACATTAAATTAATAACATGCAGTATGTGCGAGCACAAGGAGGACAGCATTATAGTGCAGTTCGAGCGAGATGACTAGCAAAAAGTTTTCCATCCTTAGAGATAGCATAACAACAGGCATGAAGCCTTTATATCTCATATGATATCAATTCCTTTTCCTAGCAAGAAAACTCGCTTTTATTTCTATATTTATTAAGCATAATGTCCCTGGTGTCTACTGTACAACTAGAGAAATGGCCGTGATATAATTTCACAACAAAATCTCAATAAAAAGTCCAATAGAGCCATCTGAATGATTCGTAGGGTCACTCTGAAAAATTACTTGCCGGCTTCCGCTTTCAAAATGTCATTTGAATTTTCCTTGATCACTGCTTATTTGATGTACAGAACAATTACGTAAGAAATGAGTATTTTCCTTCCTATGTATAGGTAAGTTCAAACTTGGAACACCATATAGAAGCAGCCATCAAGCCACACCATACTCCCTACAACATATACAAGTGAATGCAGCATGTTTTCATATGCTGTCTGGCATGGAACCAATAAAAATGCCCTTGCCGCCTGCCATTTATGTAGTCAGTGCTCCCTCCTCTCTATTACCAGCTACTCTGAATTTTCGCATAATTAGTAACCATTCCATGGCATCGAAAATATACCACTGGAGTGCAAAGGCGGGCAAGCAAGGGCAGCCATCCCCTTGGACTCCGAAAGATCCTGTGATTTTATACAGTAATTTCATGGTCCATGATCTTATACTTCAATACTAGATATCCTCAACACAACATCACCCCCTCCCCCCACCCCAACCCCCTTCCAAATTCCGGCTCCCCACTGAGATTATTCCCAAATCCAGTTACCTTAGACTACCACTGTTTCCCCAATGCATTGTTGCCAATATCTTCAGCTACCAACACCGTTAGTAATGAATTCCCTCACATGGCCCATCATCTTGATGGGAGAATAACACTAATTGCCCCCGAACTCGTCCCGCTAACCCAATTATTCAGTTATAATTACGTAACGTGTGTGTGCAACCAGTTGAGCAAGCGCTCTTCGATGTAAGAACATTCCGAGGCATCACTCACCCACCCAGATATTCGGTGCACTTCCAGCTTACAACTCAAAGCACCAAACTTTCCAGTACCCAAAAAGCGAAATGCGAAAAGATTCAAACTTTCCAAGCAATGAAGCAGAGAAGGCCACTGACACATCGGCGACGGCGAAGGACAGCCCCGTAAGCGGGTGCGGCGCGTTGGGCGGCGCAGGCTGCGGCGGGGGGAGGAGCTCGAAGCGCTCTAGAAAGGCACCGAAGTCGGCCTTGACGACCTTTCTGAGCCTCCGTGACACTATGAGGACGCCGGCGATGCCTAGCCCCAGCAGAACCCACAAATTGGTGGCGGCAGAGGACATGGCGGCGAAGCTGTCGGAAACGACAGCTTAAACACGGGGTCCCTCCTGGATTTGGAACCCTGGATTGGTGGCGAGGAGGTGGAGGGGCTTCTTGGTAAAGCGGTGGCGGTGGGGGGAAGACGAGGAAGAAGATGACGGAGGAGAGAGATGCAGAGGATAAAATAGAGGAATACGTCGTTTCCGAGAGAAAAATATATCTTCGTATATAACATGTAAAAAAAGAGACGGGTAAATCTTTTATTTACGTTTGGATGAGAAATTGTTTGGAGGAGAAATTGTGTTATGTTGCAATCTTATAACATTTGGAAAACAAATCTCAAATTTATTTATTATGAATATGGTTGAAAAGTTCCCGTATTCATTGAATTTTAAGAATTTATGCAGTTAATTTCAACAATTGTTGTTTATAATTATTGTCCTTGTAGCATTATCCTAGTTAAGAGATGATATAATGGCAATAGTATGTTATAAATATATCAAGTAAGAAAATAAAGAAAGCGTGATTGAAAACTTTTACATGTTAGTTGTAAAAATCTAATTTCGACTCGAAGATTTGACGAAGCCAAAAATTCAATTTGATTAGACATATACAACGTTACTCGTTTAAAGTGTCCTGTAATTGAGAATTGCAACAAAAAATTTTGACTTCGACATAGATGGGGAGATATAGTCATTTTAGTGAAGGCGTGGTCGTGGACATGAATTTTGACGAACCTCAAAAGGAATTGTCCTTGCCTCTTTAAGAGATGGTTTGGACAGCCACTGTGCTATTTTTCTCCATCTTTTTCCCTTGACCTTCTTGATTTCTACCACCACTGCCTTGAATGTAGGAATCTCATCGGAGGTCACCAAAGCACATAGTTGGTATCATTTTCATGAATCGGAGAACAAGGATATCACTTTGGCTTCGAGTTTAAAGGCAGACTCTCACTATAGCTTATCCTTTTGAAATGGGTTCATGATTTCTTTAGCATCCTCTTGCTCCAAAATGGCTTGCATATGACTTAAAGGTGGACCTTTTGCTTAGGTTATCGGGGAGAGTATAAGGAACATGCTAGAGTCAAGTTGGAGTTTCATAAAGCATATGTGTCGAGGAAAGAGAGTCCTTATCTTATCCTTTTACTTCGACTTGTTATTGTGCCATGACTTCGAGGGTGATGTGTTGTTGAGCATTCCTCTGAATATGAATTCACTGAAATTCCTCCTTTCCTAATTGGGAAACCACTTTGAGTTGGTTGTTGTCTTTCCATTAATATACATATTATTGTGCATGTTAGATCTTGAAATGAATAAAGTGGAAATATGGTGAAAATAGACACAAGATATCATATGGACATGTACAAGTTGTACCTTGATAGACTTGAATGTGGAAGAAGGGATAGAGATCCCTAAAAACATCATTTGTTGCCTTGTTAGGCTACATATAAGAAAAGTAGATCGAACAATGTAATAAATATGTCAATCATCTTTAATCTCGTGAGGCTATGAATAAAACAGATCTTATATCTAAAGCTAAAAGTATTTATATGTGTATATATGTTTGTAGGGATGTACTTGAAGAGAAACTTCATAGGGGCTTGGTTTAAATCAAAAATCATATAATATAATATATATATATATATGAGTGTTCTAGATATATTTTTAATCAAACTTTTTTATTAATCATGATGGTTTCTATAAATCATTAGATAGACTTTAAAAAAATTCAATGTATCTGAAAATCACCTTAATCGAGGTTGGGTAACTCTTGCAATCGAGGAAGCAAATTTGGCTAAAAACTGAAAAATGATGAGTAGACCTAAATTCTCAACACATAAAAACTGGTCAATCAAAAGGTTTTAGGAGTCATTTATGATTAGTTGGTAACCAAAGTCGTCAATCATAAGTTGGTAAAAGTGTCTTTCCAAATATTTAAGATTTCTTATGTGTATTTTGTGATATAGGTTTAGCTATATAGGTTGTGGGGCATATAACTGAATAATTTTGCATGGATTGTGGACTTTAAAATATAGGCATTTTGGGATAAAAGTAATCAGCCGCCTTGTAAAGATGGGTCAATTATTTTGTTGTCTTGGCACTACATATGTAACTAGAGTGATCGATCAACTTAATAAGTGGTCCATCAACCTATATACATAATCGATCACCCAGGGGCATTGTTTGGGATAGTCTCTGGCCAGTAAACCCAACTAAGTTATCGATAACTTGGGTTGACAAGATATTAAGTAAAAATAACAACATGATTTGATATTTACTAGTAAATATAATTACATGAGAACCGACATGTTGTTTATAAATTTTGTTCCTCCAAATATGTTAAAACTTGCTTTCAAAGATCAAATCTCATCTTTTATAAAAAAAAATTAATAAGGGAAATTGGATGTGGTCTAGTTCCCTAGAAGTATATATTGATTTACATGTCAACCAAGAATGACTTAATGAGGTACATTCGAGGTGCAAGAATTGAAAAAATATTGAATAATGAAGGTAATAATGGGGTTGGATTAAGTGTTCCAATAATTAAGGGTTAAAGTGATCCCATTGAAATCAAAATTATGCCTTAGACATTTAGTATAAAAGTACAAAGAGAAGTAATTAGTTAACCATATTATTACTTGAGGGTGGCCAAGTCAAGGTGATAGGGTTTCATCTGTAATAAGGGATACAGTACAAACCTAAGTATGCATCACGGTGTTTACCCTGAAGATTGGTCAAAGGCGAGACTTGACGATCTGACTTTTAAATTTATTCATGTGAGGTTATATCTATTGAAACATGAGTATTGTGATGATCATTGAATGTGGATGTGATCCACAAAATCATGGATTATTAATATGGGATGAGACTATCACCTAGGCGAATGTTAAGAAGAACCATATACATGCTCTAAATCTTTGAGAGGTCATGCACCTCATGCGAATTACGATTTTTGATATCTTAAATGAACAATATAGAAGGAAAATATTTTGTAGGGATTTATATACAGTCCAACAGGAATGGTTCCCTAGAAGAGTCCTATGACATGAGACATTAGATGTCTAAATACCGATGAGTGTAATTGGTTCATGCAGAATCATGTCATTTTTTGATGCAGAGCAAGGCAGTTGGCGACGACGATGGACATGCTCCAAAGTATGGATCGAAGACTACATATCGTAGAGCAAAAACTCGATGATTTGAAGAATTCATTCATACCCTTCAAATTGAGGGTAGTACTAGAGATCCACTTACCCCTTTATCTATCGAGGATGTTTTCAGAAACATCATAAAATCTTTGCTGGCTATTGCAATGGTCAAGTATCAGAGCTTGTAGGAGATACTACTCCTGATGGTGATGCTTGGTTGGAAAAGATTGAGAAAGTTCTCAAGATTATTCAAGTATCAAAAGATCGTTGGGTGTCATTTGTTGAATACTCTTTGTGTGGGCATGCCAAATAGTGGCGGATTGTTCTATCACGATATTCACCCCATTCCTTGATGTGGGACGGCTTTGTGGAGTCATTTACAGAACAATTTCTTTCCAATTTCTAGGTTAGGAGAAAAAGGAAGGAATTAGATGAGTTGAAAAGAAGGATCAATGTCAGTCAGAGAATATCATACCAAATTTAACGAGTTAACGCGCCATTCACCAATGTTTGAGAAGTGTGAGGATGAACGAGCCCTAAAATTTTGGCGTGGACTTCGGCTTGATATTCAACAATAAACTCTCTATTTGCCAACCGTCCACTATTCGTGAGATGGTAGAAGTTATATATGGCATGGAAGATGTATATCATGACAAGAGAGCGAGTATGAGATATTTACGTGAAATTGACAAAGTTGAACAGGAAATTGCGATGCCTTATTCAATCACTGATAATGGTTTCCTACCAACCTACCAATGGAAGTAATGCATAAGACTACAACAAGTTCCACTACAATGAACCAAGGGAAAGTACTTGATCTCAAAGATGTTATACTTGTGTCCAAAGGGGCCATAGTCAAGCTGAATGTCCTTGGTGAGCCAATAGAGCCGTTGTCGCTACAATTGATTAGTATCTACATGTTGATGAAAATGAACAAAACTATACTCAAGGCATGTGATTAATGTAATGAATCTGATGACTATTAAATATTCTTGTAACTCTAAATGAAAAATCTTCTTAGACAATGTGTTTTATGTGTATGATCATGAAAGATATTCTTTGTGGATTACTTGATAGTGCAGAGTATGCTTATAGGAAAAGTATTGACACATATAAGCTCAATATGCTTCTTGATGATTATAAGTATGGCGATACTTAAATGTCTTAAGACATTCTTAAAGAATACTAATCGTAATGAGTCCAAATAATGATAAGTTCAAAAATCTTAGTGATGTGACATGAGTTCACCCAAGTTAGTCTACACAAGATCTTGATATGACAATAATGATTGATCGAATAAAAGAGACGTAACATAGCACAATTTCCTCTATTTCAAGGGTGTTATCATTGAAGGTGAATATTTTAGTCTTTTAAGATTGTTATCAATGAAGATGATAACTTCAATATTTTTAAAATGTTATCATTGAAGGTGATAACTTTAATCCTTTATAAGATTTTTTATCAATAAAGATGATACAATATTATTTTTAAGATTGGTATTGTTAATCGCAGTGGAAAGGATCATGTTAAGATTGTTATCAATCTCATGATAAGTGAAGTGCGGATGCAGGTGCATTTTTCAGTAATAAGAAATGCCCTTTTAAAATAGTTATTGCCTCGGTATTAAAGAAAAATGCTCCTAAGATTTTATCATCATAAATGATAACAATAGAATTTATAGATTGTATATTGTTGATCGTAATAGAGTCCTACACAAATTATCTCTACATGATGTAATAGAAAAATGCTATGATATCACAGATGGATACAACATATGGTTGATGGATATAATAGACAGTATGAATAGATATTAACTACCACTCCTGCTATTCCCAAAGTCTCGAGGACAAGACTAATTTTAAGATATTTATTTATGTAAAACCCCTGGTTTTGGCACCACAACTATATCAAGTCGATGATGATCAAATAGTTGCAGTCCATTAAGAAATTTATGAAAAAAACCTATTACGATCTGATTATAACATCTTATGGTTTGTTGGATGTGTATCGTCGTAAGGATTCCAACACATGTAAAATTTTACAAATCGGATATCGGGCGGGTGAAATATGATCATTAAAGTGAAGAGGAGTCAACTCTTAAGTGGTTATATGGGATTTGAGTGGGATATGTCTAAGAGATCTGCCCAAGTCCGATTTTAAGGATGTAAAGATCACTTGGGATGTTCTCTCCTCTCACTTGCAAACCCAAACAACCATCTACCATCTCCCCCCTTCTCAAGCTTGTCGAAGCTCCGTGGAGCATCGTCGAAGATGGCGGATTGCTGCTATTTTTGGAGAGGAGCTTCCTTTCGGCATACTCCACGCAGATCTCATGTTAGAAAATGTAAGACCATCTCCTCCTTTCCATATATTAGGTCATTTTTGTTTATGAATTAGATCTAAGAAAAGATTTTTTTTAATTTAGATGTTACCGTGGTCATGATAATATGTGGGATACAACTTAGAACAAAGACGATATCGCATGCGAGAACACTCATATAGGTACAATCCCCTACCCTTTTACTTGTGATTTTCTCACCTTGCATGTGTCCAATGAAACTTTGTGTCCCTCTTTTTAGATGGGTTCCCCCTTGGTGTGGTATTCGTCAGTTGTTCATGTTCCTAAAGAAATAAAAGAAAGTTAAGTGACTTTTTTTTGCTACATCAACATGCATGCAAATTTTAAATGTAGAATCAAAAGATGTGCTGTTGTATTTTTTGGTTACGTGATGTGCTTGTAAATATTAATAACTAAGTGGTAATTTCAATTCCTTCGAAATACAGCGAATAAGTATGGATAGCATCTTTAGAATGGTTTTCTTTTTTTAAGAAAAAAATGGTAGCATGCACATCTTTAGCATCACAAATTTTGAAGTAGAAGTTGAAATGTTAAGGAATACTATCATTAATCATCTAATTATCATAGAGGGACTCATTCCTTAGAGACGAGATTCCAAATAATCACGGTAATTATACATTGGATACAACAATTCTAGAATTATGTTGTACACATTTAAAATAGCATCTATATTTGCATGCTTTCTCTTTTGAGACATGGTGAGCACGTATGCACTAATTGTGTAAATAGCATTGATGCAAGAAAAAAATAAGCTTATATAATTATTACGTAAAACAAGACAGTAGTTGATAATTCTTCTCGATATTACATGTTATTTTGTAACCAATATGGAACGGCTAAATTTAAATTGCTAAGCTTATTAGGAATTACATCAGTATACATATGTAGATATGCATTGAGCTATTGTGGATGTATTGGTTTACAGTTGATGGCATCGAAAGTGTATAATATGCAAATCTTAATCCCTGATGGAAATAATTGTCTTTATGAGATAATTAATGTGATGATACAGGATACTGATTGTGACAACTTGCGTCAATAGATCTCCCAATATTAATTAGGTAAATGGCAACGTCAATTGGAAGTTGTTCTAAATGTTACACCAGTAAGTAGACAATTTTCTTTTCGATAATATGTATTGTATGTAAAAGTGATCATATACTCCTTGTGTTCACATATAGGGAAATGATAAACAAGCTACCAGCATCTTTTTTTGAGACTATGACCCATGATGAGATTATGTTAATATATTGGTCATGAAATTAGTAATGGTACGTAAAATCCCATCTTTTTAACTTATTTACAAATAATTTTTTTATGGAAAAATCTCTTGTAGAGTTAAAATAGATTCAAGGTTACGTATCACTAAAGCATTGCCTCAACGTTGTAACTCCCACCAAGTCGTTAGATAATATTGCTATGGTTGTGAGTTTGATTTTATTATTGTTGTTTTCATCGTGGGTTAGTTTTCACGGTGATGTCGGTAGACAGACTTAGGTGTTGCAAGGGATTGAGCATGCATCCATGGACCGGGTAGATATCCTAAAGATCACAACATCAACGGATAATTGGGCGGCACGTTGCACTCAGTAGCCTAGTTATATTCGGAGTCGCTCAAAGGAGCGGGCGAGTGGCATGGTTGGGTATGTTTGTTTGCGAGAAATTATCCATGATTGAATCTGAATTCTTGAAATTAGACACCATGATGACTAACTAGCGGGAGGAAATCCTAAGATCAGTGTGTTAAGGTTTGAAATTGAATATTAATATAATAAATGGAATTAATATTGAACACAACTTTATGAAACTAATTTTGAACCCAACATTATCAATATTTGTTGCATTTGGTATGCTTAGAGAAGTTAGTATACCCAAGAGTAGGGGCGCAGATCTCGTGGTCCCAATAAGTCTTAGATGAAGTGCTAGTTCTAGTTTTACGGGTCTGTCAGGGTATTCCGTGACTATGGCGGTTGAGCTTAGTATTACATGTATAGTTGGTGAGCATGCATCCCTAGTACGGCACTCGTGGAAGACTCATACTTTGTCATAAGGGTGTATATGATACGATCTCATATGGTCACGGTGTACTCGTTCTCAGGTATTCCCCTTGTGGCGAATAAGCTGGGGGAAATGGGTTGAAGTTGGAGTTGGGGTTGATTATTTGAGTTAGTTGCTTTAGTGCATATGAAATGATTGTTGAAATGATATTAGTATTGTTTAAACTCAACAACTAAATATTGGAAGGATGTCTAGAATATTATACATATGTATATATACATATATGATTAACCCCAATGATTCATATAAGTAAATACAAATTTGATAAACTCATTTATGGATGATAATACTAGCACTTGTAGAGTACAAGTAGTATATTATATGTAATTTATAACAATTGGTCTACAAATGGTTGGGATAGTGAACAACAGTTACAACAATAATAATAGAACAAGAGCATCCCTCTCTTTAATCTTTTTTCACTTCTGTCAGTATTGTGTTGTTAGCCTTTCTTAGGTGTACTGAGCTTTTTGCCCATGCACACTTCTTTGAAAACCTATCTAGGTTTGCATGTTATTGAGCAACATTAGTGACTTGAGCTTCTGTAGTTTATACCAGACTTCAGGGTATGTTTTAACTCGTAGAGTTGTGATAGTTGATGTTATACTTGTGTAGCTTCCCGATTTAAGTTTATCGGTTATAATAAATTATGGACTCTATTGTAAATTTGTCAAATATTGTGAACCATGAACATGTACATGTTATCGGAACACTTTATTATTTGATTTTCGGCTTTGCATTCCGTATGTTAATCATGATGTATGAATGTGGCTATTACCGAGTATCTGGATCATAAGGAATTAGTTCTGATGCTCACCCCTCGGGGCTGCAGTGTACTCATTTATGGGCATTCCCCTCATGGCGGGTAAGCTGGAGAAAATGGGTTGAAGTTATAGTTGGGGTTGTTTGCTTGATTTGGTTGCTTTAGTGCAAATGATGTGACTGTTAAAGGGTGTTATTATTGTTTGACCTAAATAACTAAATTATGAAAGGATGTATCGAATAGTATACCCATGTACATATATGTATATGTGACGACTCTTGAATCACCCTAGTTAATTTGCGTGAGTTATCATATGTTTAAATTTTAATGTCGTTCCATTGTAGACAGGCAATCAGAATCGGTCAAAAAATAATCACAAGAAATTTAGTCAATTTTAATCAATGCGGTTTTATGTTTATTTTACTTGGGCAAGTCCCAAGGTCGAATTCAAGCAAGCAAAGGAACAACCTAGAATTTTGTCTATCAAAATTCATACACGATTTTTGAGGCGGACTTTTTTTGTAATTTTTAATGCAATTTTAGGATGCGAAATACAAATTAGGCCAATTTTAAGGACTAGAAAATGAATATCAATCAAACAATGTCCGAAAAATATGAAACTTGGTCAAGATGACAATTACGATGAAATGAATGCGGTGTAATTTTTTGGAATTTTTGGATGCAAAATAAATATTTTATAAATTTATAAATTCAAACACTGTGAATTTCAATATTAATTATAATAAATATTATACTTAATTATTTTCTAGGGATAAAATTATCCAAGATCTATCACTAGATGATGGATCTCAGAAAAATCCTAAACCTCAAAAACAAAAGATTTAATACCTATTAAAAATTAAATATTGAAATACGTAAAAATGATTTTTAGAAGGCAAACGATGCATGCAAATGTAATTCTTTTTGGGCATGATATAAAATGCAACTAAATCTACAATCCATGATTTTTTTGGCAATTTTCAGCATAACGGTTAATTAGTTATGAATTTTCAAGCACAGAATGGGTAAAATATGTAATTTTCTACAAAACAATTAATTATTAATGAACCACTGATCACAAAAATGGCAAACATATGCTGAGATTTAGAGAATTAGTTGTAGAACAAAATGCCTTTTTTGATAAATAAAATAATGCAATTAGAGGTTCGAAACAACGGGGGAACACAGGGGTATTTCTGCAAATAACAATAATTAAAAATGAATATGCAATGAGGACTATATTGTAATTACCGCTATGCCTGGGGGTATGTCTGCAAAAATCCCAAGCGGTCACGTGACAGGCATGTGACCCTTGGGTGACTGGTCTCCTCTACATATACGTGAAGGCCCAAGGTGCTCCTTGCAAATTCCTAGGTGCTCCTTGCAAATATTCCAAGGCGTCATGTGCAGAGCATGTGACGTTTGGGGCATTTCTGAGATATCGGAGATGTGCAGGGGTGTCGGTGAAAGTTCTTCCACCGCGCGTGGGATGCTCATGCACGGGGGCTTCGGGTGTCGTGCCCGACGGTGGTTTGCGACTGGACGAAGCAAGGCTAATGGAGCGGCTCCGGTTGACGAAGAAGAACAGCGAAGTGGTAGCTGGCCGACACACGGCCGGTGTCGTCGGGGGCACAAAGCACTATGGAGAGCGACTGGAAGGCGGTGGTCGATGACGAAGTCGGAGGAGATGCACTGGAGTCGCGGGGCGATGGAGAACGATGGAGGGCCCCATGAGTTGTCGGCAGTGTGGCGGTGCTGCGAGGCTGATGTTAAGGATGAAGGTGGTGAAGGTTGTTGACCTGCTGTACAAGGGCCCTTCCTTGTTGACGGAGAAGGTGTCGAGGGCAGGCATCGACATCGCGGAGTTGAACGTGAAGATGCGTGGAGGCGAACTAGGATGTCGGAGTAACGGTAGAGGAGAAAGAAGGTGGAGCAGAGCTCTGATGGTGGAGCGAGACATAGGTGGGTTGTGGTGGTGATGCGTTGGGAGAGCTTGGATGTTCCCGGCTAGGCATTAGATAACCTGGAGGTGGTGGTGTAGCGAACACGATGGTGGAAGAAGACGTCGTTGGATCGACAGTGGTGCCGGAGCGGGGCAGTAACAGCGGAAGAGCGTCGTGCTGCAGCAACGCGAACGGCCTTGGATCTCGCCGCAGGTGAAGAGCCTCCGGGCTGTCACCACCAGAGGAATCTTAGGAATTAGGGGCTTATCGGCAGATGAAGGCGAGAGGAAGGACGACGATGGATTTTTATAGCGAAGAAGGGGCGGCAGCATCGAGATCATCAGCAAGGGATGGGGATTTGACGAGGTTCGATTGGGTCGAGGAAGGAAGATGAGCAAGATCGGAGGGCGAGATTGAAGGAGGAAGGTGGCGGTGGTCGATAATTGCGGAGATGGCCGGGATTCGTGGTGCGCGGACAGATATGGAAGGCGAAAGACATGGGTGATGCCGCCTATGCGACTTGGGAAAGGGGAGACGGAGGAAGGGGATGAAGGGGCGGCATGTGCTAGTCACGTGCGGCAGAGGCACGTGACCCACATGTACAGCCTTTTTTATTTTTTTCATTAAAATGAATTAATAAAATGTCCAAAAATAGGTGACACGTGGCGGCTCCAGGAGCTGCCACGTGTCAGTCCCACAAAAATCAAAAAATAAAATATTGATAAATACATAAAAAATAGTAAATGACCTCGGATCGAAAAAGTTTCTTCACGAAAATTGCTCATCTCGATGAGATCTACAACTTTCATAAAGACTCTAAAATCATATCATTGGCATAAAGTGATATTTTCGGGTTATCTTATTTACATAGAATACCTTATTTTTTGGGTTTTCTATTTTTTGTTACTTTTAAACCAGATAAAAATCCAAAAAATATGATAAAATCAAAGATAAATATTTATACATTAATCTATTTTTTTGGATTTTTATTAAGTAAGAAAAAGATTAAACAAAATAAAATTTGAAAAAGACAATTTTTGTACAGACAGTTAGTGAAGACTTGGACTCGGTTAGTTTCTTTGATTTCAAGCTCAGTTTGGATTTGAATTTTTACGCATTTTAATAAAACTTTCATCAAAGAAAACAAATGAAAAAGAAATAAAATAAAATGGGTTAATTATGTACACAAAATAATAGGTCAAAACCGCTAAAACACAGAATGTACAAAAGAGGCCCAAAACCCAATTTTCACATATGAGCTCTGATTTACTTGAACATGGTCTTGTTTTGAAGGTAATTGAATGTGCATTAGTTCAAAAGTGAGTAGGATCAAATCGGACACTGGATGAGTAAGATATGAAGGTTTTAGTCCGGAAATCCTAGAACTAAGGGTTGGGTTTTTGATCCACTTATTTAGGTTAGTGATTTTTTATATTTTTCATTTATTCTTGTTAGTGATATGTACACAATGGAGTATTTTTGGGTCAATTAGAGTTAGCATGAATTAGTTAAAAATGGGGGAAGTTATACTATTTACAGGTCAATTTGGCTGGGATTTTTGGCTTCTTATTTCGTGCGAAAATAAGTGATAAAATGCAAGTCTTATTAAAACATGTATGAATGCTAATTATGCAGAATAAGTGAAGAAATGCTAATGATTTTGAGGGATTAGAGCTTAATTAATCATTTTTTGAGTGATGAACATGAGATTCATCAATATGATTAACCCTAACGATTCATATAAGTGAATGTAAAATTGATGAACT
The DNA here is from genome assembly GCA_037367405.1 of Ottelia alismoides. Taxonomy (NCBI): domain Eukaryota; kingdom Viridiplantae; phylum Streptophyta; class Magnoliopsida; order Alismatales; family Hydrocharitaceae; genus Ottelia; species Ottelia alismoides. Next base: position 664,952 of record JAZKJV010010457.1, read on the forward strand.
CATTTATGGATAATAATAATAGCACTTGTAGAGTACAAGTAGCAGATTGTATGTAACTTATAATAACTATTTTACATATGATTGCGATAGTGAAAAAATTTACAAGAATAATAATGGAACATGAACATCCCTCTCTTTATTTTTTTTCACTTTTGTTAGTGTAGTGTTGTTAGCATTTTTTTATTTGTACTGAGCTTTTTGCTCTAACACACCTCTTTGAAAACATGTACTTGTTTGCAGGTTATTGAGCAACATTAGTGACTTAAGCTTCGGTAGTTTGTACCAGACTTCATGGTACATTTTCACACATAGAAGTGTACTAGTTGCTACCATATTTTTGTAGCTTATGTAGTTTAAGTTGTTAGTCATGTAAAAATATATTGTGGACTCTACTGCAAATTTGTAAAATTTTGTGAACCGTGAATTTGTAAATGTTATTGGAGCATTTTATTCTTTACTATTCATGCTTTACATTTCGAGCGTTGATCATGATGTATGAATGTGGCCATTGCCTAGTATCTGGATCCTAGGGATTTAGGTCTGGCGCTCTCCCCATGGCACATGGCGTCAGAAATTGAGTTAGATCGAACAAATGTCACTCATGGGAACAATGATGAATCGTGAGCCTCCCAAGGATCTGAGAGATGATTCTCTCCTCCTTGTCCATGACGAAAATGATTTAGATGATCGTCCTTATCTCAAATTTTACCTCACAAAATCTTTTTTTGTCTCTGACATGAGGAACACAAAGGAAGACATCACTCTGGACATGCCAACACAAAGAAATAGGAAGAGAGGTGGGCGGCTATGTAGGGATAACTGATAGAAGATAAGGAGAAGGACTCTTCCTTTCCATTTTCTCCATTATGATTAGGACCTTAATTGAACTTGAATTGCATGAGAATAATAAAAGGCATACCTTCCCTATTTATAGAGAAAGTAGACATCTACTATAATTGAATATGTAGAGATTTATCTCCACAACTTAATCAATCAAAGTTCAGCCGATTATCTCTTTGGAATAATTAGCAAATCGTCCTATCAATTAATGAATCATATTCATTACCCCAAGATTAAATGCAAAATAAATTAATGAAGAATGTAAATCCAATTTATATTGACATTAGTATAATATATGAATCATATTCACATGAGACCCAATAATAAATATAGATCACATTCACTTCAATTTTGATTATTATGAACCTATATTCAAAGTAATTGAGTGTCGGCCATATAAATTATATTCATATACTTCTAGAGATCAAACAATGAGAAGATATTTGCAATCCTTATTATCTTGATTATCTATTTCTCAGATGCACGACTTCTAATCGAATTACGATTTGTGCATTGCAATGTGGATACTAGAAGACAATAACTGTGAGATTGTATATGGGATGTATAGTGATGTGATATTTAGATTAGATCTAATATCAAGGTCCAAGCACCTTGAGCCATCTGAGCGAGTCAAATAACAAATCAATTCTCCAATTGACTCTAAATAATTTCAAATCGATTTCCAATTCTTTAGATCTTGATTTGGTACGAAGAACTTAGATTTAATCCAATTCAATTGCATTCAATTGATATCCAAGGGGAATCACTAAAATCAATTCAGCTTCATTATTCCTCGAAAATGAAAACATAATTGTATACAATCTATTACGATCTCATCAACCTTGAGTGTTGTTAATACTCATGCATCCTACATATTGAAAAACTTTGAATAACCCAAACTATACATTTTCTCTTTGTTTTTCTTTTTTCAGGGTATATCAATAGCTTTTCCAGACAATCATTGGATATTAATCATTAAATTTTCAAATATATTGTTTTCTAAATAAGATGACTACCGGTAGAGTTTGTGACCCCAATGTCTCATGAGTGACCTCTAATTGCTTGGTTCAATAAGTATGAGCATCTATGATTTCTTTGAGAAATCATATACCTCATATTTCCTTGTATGTAGACCAGCTCATTGGTAATGCCAGGCCACCAAGCTATTGGTCTACCAAATGTACATACTCATATATATAGATTTATATTTGTCTCAAATTAAGGGATGCATGCATGTTTCGCAATAGTATATGATACATGTCTTAGTATCTCGATCTCATCTCATCTGACATCTTTGAACCTCTATTCCTATGAAGAGGATTTGCAATAAGAGTGTCATTCATATATTAATCTCTAGAGAAGATTGCCATCTCTTTTTAGATTGGAGATCTTCTTTGAATTTTACTTTACGATGTCAGTTGTATCCTCGATTCATCCTCTTTAATTTTATTATTTAGATCAATAGTTGTGTGATATCTAAGGATGTCATTGTATATGCCTCTATTCGTATTGAGAAAACTTGATGATAATGCAAATACCATAGTACATTATTTTAGATATAGATGACATAACTTGCAATATCTTTTATTGCAAAATCGCTTGCTATGAGCTTTCATGTCTAACTACACCATTGTATTATGTATGGGTTTTAATAGAAAGACTCCCATGACATTTTGGTTAGTGGTTTTTCTCATATTTTTGATGCTTTTTCCATACTAGATTGGCAATTGAGGTTGGAACGCGACCAGATGATAGGTCATGTCATGAATTCTCCTACATGAAGTATGTACAACGAGACACGTGCTTGATGGTTGAGGTTGCCATGCCATCTTGCTGACCCAGGTAGGACTTCTCTCCATCTTATATTGTTCCAATAACGTCGAGAGTGAGCTGTTAGTTTTGGAGTTTTACGACCCGATTAAGTAGCCATATTTTTTTAGATGGTGGTGTTAGGATATAAACTTATTTGTCCACCAGGTTGTATCCCAAACTACCTACGAGACAAACGATTCTGAAAACAAATAAATAAGTAATAACCATAAATAAGTTGATTCATAATCTTAATCCAAAAGAAGTTATCAATACGAATAATGTGCAATATCTCGCGAGATAAGTAATGTAGTATTGTGTGAATCATATGTCCTACATGACATGAGATATCAATGATGAGTGTGGTTGCACTAGATATTTAAATATTGCTGAAACTCTTTTGATAATGTGCATAATCATGTGGAGTGGTATGATTGGCACATATTAATTATCTTGTAAGAAGAGTCATTAGTTGATTTAAAGGTGATAAGTAAAATAATTTCTCTTCATATACTCTAGTAGTTGTTACATCTACTTTTACTCACCTGGGTTGGACTAAATGACTTTGTAGAGTTTTTGAATATTGTTGCGATGACCCTCCTTTTATTATCTCACACATTGCGATGAACCCCCTCTTCCATCAACTTTCATTTTTACAATCTCTGATTTTTGTACAACATCTCTGTCATTTTTTTACAATTGCATTATATTTTTTTCAACTTCTGTGAAGGAGCGTGTTAAAGTTGTTAATTGAGTATAAAACGGCTATATAAAAACAACGATGGAGTTGTTAAAAACCAACAAGGAATTGTAACCTTCCGCACCCCCCCCCCCTCCCTCGAACGTTGAGTTGGGGTTGCCAATCGCAGCTCCTTGTTGGATTTTTCTTCTCCATCATCATTTTTTACACATTTCTAGTTTAGATATTACAAGTATGGCATACTATCATTCACGAAGTTGTAATAAATGACAATAGATTTGTACAAAACGATACAAAAGTTTGTAAGAAAAAACAAAAAGCTTTGTAACTAATAAAAAATAAGTTGCAAGACGTCAACAGCTTTGACCTTATAGTTGTAAACAATGAGCACAAATTCTAAATAATAGATAACAAGTTTTTTTTGTCTATGATAGATAACAAGTTGTGAAAAAGTTCAAAGTAGTAGCAAATGCAGAGGAAGTTGTAATAAAGTTAACACGATATTGTAAATTTTTGCATTTGCACGAAATATAGGAACATGGTTTATTAAATATAAGGGATATTTATACCCATAACCCGATTAATTTCGTAATTATCCCAGGAACCCTCGGGGCTCGTTTGGTTAGAGGGTTGGGCAGGGTTGGCTTGGCCCAACCCGGGTTGGCCCTCCAACCAAACAGGGTTCTCCTCCTCACAGTTTACTATTCACAGGGGTACCCCTGCCCAACCCAACCCTGTCCAACCCTGCAACCAAACGAGCCCCTCGATAATCACGAATTACATCAAGAACCAGGAATAATGCTTAACCTTTACATGACATAACCCTGTGTCAAGTTCCATCTTATTTCTCCGTTAACTATGACGTAAAAAGTCATATGTTGACAATTTTGCCATTCATAATACATCATATTTATAATATAATGCCATTCTAGAGAGGAGGGAGGATGATGAAGCTCCAGTTGCACCCCGCCCGCCGCGCCCACTTCTCCCGCACGCTCCAGCTGGCCCCCTGGTAAGCTCTGCTGCAACCCCCCACCCCACACACCCCCGCACTGGTCCGTCGCAAGCTCCACCTGTCCCCCCCCCCCCCCCACCCCTCCCGAAGCTCCAACCGCATGCCCCGCCTTCACTCCTCTTCTCCCGTAAGCTCTGCACCCCCCCCCCCCCCCCGCATGGCCCGCTCCAGCTGCACACACACCCCACACGCCACCCTGCTACCACAAGCTCCAGCTGTGCCCACCGCCGCTCGGCCACATGCGAGCTCCAGCACTCTCCCGCGCCTCCGCCCTCTGCGCCTCTGTCCTCCGCTTCGCTCGCATGCGAGCTCCAGGCACTCCCTGCAACCCTCTCCTTTCTTTTAATTAATCTCAACCATTGGATCACATATTGGTTAGATCAACTCAGCCATCTAGTTGGGTAATGAACTAAACTAACGGAGGGTTATGGATGTAAAACAGAACGGTTATTCGAGGTTCTCGATGTATTCGTGATTATCGAGGATTCCTAGGGTAATTACGAAATTACTCAGAGTTATGGGTGTAAATATCCATAAATGTAATACAAAGATTTGTAATTGATAAGCACTAAGTTGTAAATGCAACTTTAAGAACTATTTAAAAGGCATTAGTCAGGCTACTTATCTTGCAAATTTGTGAACATAGGAAAAGTAAAATTATCATTTTTGTAAAACCACTGGATATTTTTTGTAATTAATGATGATGAAAAATTAAACATGAATGCATAGGATTACATGCTTATTAATTTGCTAATGAGCTTTATACCCATTGAAAATCTCCTAAACCTCTATCTATGTGATTTATTCTATGATCAAACCATTTTGGCTTTTGCTCTATTGTACCCTTTGATTTCCCGATCGAGTTGCAGGTTTACAACTGAAAGCAAGCAAGACAAATTACGTATGTATACATATGTAGCAGATGACCCACTCAAATGGTCCGGTGGCAGTATAGTGTGTCCATCACCTAAAAAACCATGGTTCAGATCCTCCATCGTGGGGGTTGCGTTAAGTAGCCGACGACTAGAGTAAAAAATAGTCAGATCTTTCAACATGTATTTGAGCAAGAATCCATGTAGCCAACCTTACTTAAAGTGAGAGAAGGCTTTGCCACACATATGCACCATGAAGGAGATTTGACCAAGAAAGTGTGGAAGCATGTGGTACTTTTCTTGGATAGCATCTCCCTTGTAAGGTTATTTTGTTGTTAGAAAGATTACCAATGCATATATTAAACAGTAAATCAACGGATCCAAATGAATTAACAAAGAAACAAAACCGAATAAGATTATATTAATCGTATGTTTCCCAATCATTATCCGATTATAATATTGAACAGGAACCGATTAAAGGAACGGAAACATAAATAAGGGCATGATCCAGAAAGGGTAAAGCAATAAACATATTGCGACAACCAAAATGAAATAAAGATTAGTTTAGAATTCACTGAATCGTCCATGAAATGGACTGTCCTTAGAGAAGATATCGCCCCCACTATACCGGTGCGTAGGGTACTGGCGACCCGCTCCCAGGATACGACGGCTCACGATCTTCGTCGGCGCACACCAACGGGATCATCCTCGATTGAACCTCAGAGAACTGCAGCCGAGAGATTAAGAGGAAGACGTTCGTCCATGAGAGGAAGAACCAGAGAGAGACGGCGTGAGTGGTTTTTCTTGCGAGTGAAGAAAGACGGTGTCGGGTGAGGGATATAAAAAGAGGGGCTCGTGTGCCCTAGTGCGCGGTAACCTTTGGTTTCCGAAAACGCTCCTCAACAGGCGTGTCCATTCGAATTCCAAACCCGCGGCTAAAACGAGCCGTTTGGATCAAGTCCGATTCCCAATGTGATCACGATTAAATTAATTTGTCTAATTAATTTAATTAATCAGCCAAATGAAACCCGCAGCAAAAGTATCGAGATCCGAATTGACTCTCCCGAGCCCGAGCCCGAGCCGGAGCCGGAGCGGAGCGGAGCGGAGCGCGTGTGTGGTCCTCCATTCCTCCTCTCTACTATTGCTACAAGATCTTGGGGTGTGGACTCATATATAAGTCCACCAAAAGTTTAGATCTCTAAGGTATGGTACTAAACTTCCACCCAAACTCAACATGTTTCAAATTTGGGAATTCCCAACTTTCCCTCCAAACATTTGGTTTCCCAATTGAAGCCAAATAAATGCCAATTGTAATCAATAGGTTTTCCAATTAAAACCAAGATACAATTTTAAAACAACAATCCCCCACGAATTCACCAATTTGAAAAAGAGATTCAAAAGGATTTAATAGACTTCTTTCGGCTGCCCACACTTTGCTTTCAGTAAAGGTACCTTCCGGTTTGAACCTATACCTGAGTTTACTACTTTCACTTTAACAGGAACGAAGTGAACTACGTCTTGAACTTCAGACCTTAGTGTTAGAGTATACGGTAGAAACAACAAAGCGTTGTTCTTGGTGCAATCTTCAGGGTTGGTGCTCTTAAAGGCCATGCACCCTTATCCTGTTTCATGAGTGTGTTCAGGAAAGACCCTCTTCCTTTAACTGCGGCCCACAGTAACACTCACATAGGTAACGTTCTCCAAGGATGCACTGTTAACATCCTGCCCAAAGGCTTGAACCCATTCAGAGCATACGCTCTTCCTAAACTTGCAGTTTAAATGGCACTCAGGCTTACAGGGATAAGACACTCATGCTTATGCATTAAACTTAGAGTGCCAACCAGTTCTCCAAACAGCTTGTTATTACCACATTGAACCTACTTTGTGGGATCTCCACTCAGATAGGTTGGGTTGCTACTGTAGAGGAACTCCCAGTGGGTCTCAGTCCCATCCCAAGCCTAGACTTTAGGACTAAAGATCTATCAAGTCCCTTAGTCAACGGATCTGCTGTGTTGTCTTTGGATCCAACAAAATCCACAGCCAACACTCCTCGAGACACCAAATCCCTTAACATCTTAAGTCTGATTTGTATGTGTCTCCTTGTTTTCTGATTGAACTTTGAACTCTTGATCTTGGCAATGTGGTCATATTATAACAATGTACCGAGATCGTAGGAACATGCTGACCTACCATGGGAATTTCAGACAGAAGTCCCTTAGACATTCAGCCTCAATTCCAGTGGTGTCCAAAGCACACAGCTCGGCCTCAAAAGTGGATCGAGCTAGAATGGTTTGTTTCACAGACCTCCATGAGACTGCACCGCCTCCAAGGGTAAATACATACCCTGTAACACCATTACTCCCCAGACTCCTCTATTTTCCCTATCCAGCTTGCATCACTGTATCCTTCTAGTACAGAAGAATGTCTACCATAATGCAAACTAAGGGAAATAGTTCCCTTCAAGTACTTCAGTACTCGATCCAGAGCCTCCCAGTGTGTACGGTCAGGACAGCTAGTGTATCTACTCACCTTTGCAACCGAGAATAAAATATCAGGTCTCGTGCAATTTGCAAGATACATTAAACTTCCTATCACTTGTGAATACCTTAGCTGGGCTACAGGTACTCCACTTTTATTCTTAAACAGCGTTTTGGATAAATCAAAAGGAGTGCTTACAGCTTTGCAATCTTGATATCCAAATTTCTCAAGTACCTTCTTAACATAGTGAGATTGAGAAATTACAATCCCATCAACTGATCTTGTCAGTTTGAGACCCAAGATCACATCAGCAACACCCATGTCCTTCATCTCAAACTTGCTACTCAAGAAAGCCTTAGTCTCATTAATAATCCTCATATGTGATCCAAACAACAATATGTCATAACATATAGGCACAAGACAATACACTCATCACTTTTCACCTTGGAATAAACACACTTGTCGGATTCATGAACCTTAAAGCCACATGACAAAATGGTCTTGTCAAATTTTTCATGCCACTGCTTTGGTGCTTGTTTCAATCCGTAAAGGAATTTGACAAGCTTGCAAACCTTTTCCTCATTCCCAGGAGTCACAAGCCCATCAGGTTGATCCATATAGATCTCTTCCTCAAGATCGCCATGCAAGAAGGCGGTCTTCACATCCATCTGGTGGATAGAGAGATCATATACATATGCCAATGCTATGAGCATCCGGATTGTGGTCATCCTAGTCACAGGGGAATAGATATCAAAATAATCGATACCTTCCTTTTGCCTAAAGCCCTTGGCAACTAATTTGGCTTTGTACTTTTCAATTGATCCGTCAGGTCTAAGCTTTCTCTTAAACACCCACTTGCACCCAATGGTAGAGCATCCTTTGGGTAAATCAACCAACTCCCAAGTCCCATTAGCCATAATGGAATCCATCTCAGATTTGATGGCTTCCTTCCATTGTTTTGCTTCAGACGAAGCCATGGCTTCCTTGTAACTTGGTGGATCACCCTCGATCTGGTAGACAACGAAGTCGCTACCCAGATCCTTGGCTATCCGAGGTCTTTTACTCCTCCTTGGCTCATTCTCTTCAGATAGATCATTGGGTTCAGGTTGAATCTCAACCCCCACATTCGATATCCTTTCAGCTTGATCTGGAATAGATCCTGATGTGGAGGCGCCCTCAATGGTCAGATTCTGAGGAATCCCAGTCTTCAACGGAAAGACATCCTCAAAGAAGGTAGCATCACGGAGTTCAACAATAGTGTTGACATCTATGTCCGGTATCTCGGACCGAATTACCAAGAACCTATATGCATAGCTATTTTCTAGGTAACCTAAGAAGACCGCATCAACAGTTTTAGGACCAAGTTTCTTTCTCTTGTGTTCTGGGACTAAAACCTTAGCGAGTCAGCCCCACACTTTGAGATATCTTAAACTTGGTTTCCTATTTCTCTGTTCAAAGGGACACTTTTCCATATGTCTTGGAGGCACCCTATTCAGAATATGGCAAGCCGTATTCAAGGCTTCTCCCCAAATATAGGTTGGAAGTCCAGAACTTTGTAGGAGAGCATTGATCATGTCAGTTAAGGTTCTATTTTTCCGTTCTGCTATCCCATTTGATTGAGGTGAATATGGGACCGTAACTTCATGAACTATGCCAAAAGATTTGCATTGTTCATTAAATAAGTTAGAGGTATATTCACCTCCTCTATCTGACCTAAGGCGTTTAAGTACTTTTCCTGTTTGTGTCTCAGCCTCATTCTTAAAGATAAGAAATTTCTCTAAGGCTTCATCCTTGGTTTTCATTAGATATACATAGCAGTATCTACTGCCATCATCTATAAAGGTGATAAAGTATTTCTTATTGTCTCGGGTCAACACACCATTAAACTTACAGATATCCGTGTGCACTAGATCCAAGATCTCACTATCTCTAGAGACAGACTGAAAAGACTTCCTAGGTGTCTTAGCTTGCACACATATTTCACATTTTTGAGTTTTATCAATAGTGTGTTTAGGGATCAATTCTAAATTCATCATTCTTTTAATTGAATTTAGGTTTACATGTCCCAATCTACCATGCCACAGATCACAAGATTCTAGATTATTCACAACATGAGACACAGAACTAGAACATTCAGCATTCAAAACATTCAATTCATTAATGTTTACTGAATCACATCTAATTCTAAATAACAAATCAAAATCAGCCAAATAGCCTTTTCCATAAAACATGCCATGTCTCAGAATAACAACTTTATTACATTTAAAGTTTAATTCAAAACCATTTCTATCTAAGATGGAGCCAGATAACACATTCTTCTTGATGTCAGGAACATGCAGCACCCTGTGCAACATCCAGATACGTCCAGAGGAGAACCTCAAGTTGACTTGTCCCGACCCTAGCACCCTGGCTGCAGAATCGTTCCCCATCTTCACAGTCCCACCGCTGCAGGTCTGATAAGAAGAAAACAACGTTCTGTCAGAACATATATTTACATTAGCTCCCGTATCCATGAGCCACTCATTGGATCATGGATATTGTATAGTTCAGGTTTTACAGAGACATACCCCTCGCTAGCCCCGAGTCCCATAGTGATCATGTTCACTTGTGGACTCCCGTCTGTAGCCTTAGGTTGAGCCTTCAAGGACGGGGAGTCCTTCTTCCAATGGCCAACCTGATTACAGTGCCAGAAGGGTTTATTCTTTACCTTTTTCTGGATCTTACCCTTTGATTTCATTTTATTGTTATTAGGACCCTTTCCCTTCTTATCCTTGCCCTTCAAGGTCATAAAATTGACCTTAGCCTGAATATCAATAGGAAGCACAAGTTTTTGTTTCCTGTGTTCCTCCTCTATGGCAATTGCCACCATCAAGTCATCCATAGAAATTTTCCCCTTTCTGTGTTTCAAGGTCATACCGAAGTCTTCCCACGACTTTGGGAATTTTTCTATGATGTACATGACCTGAAACTTCTCTGGAAGTTTCATTTCGGCATCCTCTAAACCATGGAGTAGGAGTAAAAACTCGTGTGCCTGTTCAGAAACAGACTTCCCTTCGACCATGGAAAACTTCAAAAATTTGGCCACAGAGTATTTCTCAATACCGAGGTCTTCGGTGTTATACTTCCGATCCAAGTCTTTCCATAGCCCCTTCGCAGTCTGCGTGGACGAACAATATACGTCAAACAAAGTGTTGGACACATCCAACAAGATGCAACCATAACATATACGGTCACGTTCCTTCCACGCAGATTGCGCCTTATGGCTATCGGGTGAGGGGTTTTCCATTTCTACCGTAGGACAGTCGGTTTCAAGAATCGAGATTAACCCTATGGTGGTTAACCAGATCTTCATGCGTTGTTGCCAACGCTTAAAGTTCTGTCCACCGAATTTTTCAGGCATACCCGTCATATCTACACTCGATTAAACATTGTTTCCGAAATTCTGTAGTCGGTTCGGGATATCTTCTCTAAGATTGTTGTTAAAAAGATTACCAATGCATATATTAAACAGTAAATCAATGGATCCAAATGAATTAACAAAGAAACAAAACCAAATAAGATTATATTAATCGTATGTTTCCCAATCATTATCCGATTATAATATGCAAACAGGAACCGATTAAAGGAACGGAAACATAAATAAGGGCATGATCCAGAAAGGGTAAAGCAATAAACATATTGCGACAACCAAAATGAAATAAAGATTAGTTTAGAATTCACCGAAGCGTCCATGAAATGGACTGTCCTTAGAGAAGATATCGCCCCCACAATACCGGTGCGTAGGGTACTGGCGATCCGCTCCCAGGATACGACAGCTCACGATCTTCGTCGGCGTACACCAACGGGATACGATAGCTCACCAGCTTGGGGTGTGGACTCATATATAAGTCCATCAAAAGTTTAGATCTCTAAGGTATGGTACTAAACTTCCACCCAAACTCAACATGTTTCAAATTTGGGAATTCCCAACTTTCCCTCCAAACATTTGGTTTCCCAATTGAAGCCAAATAAATGCCAATTGTAATCAATAGGTTTTCCAATTAAAACCAAGATACAATTTTAATACAACATATTTTACCTATAAAAACTCACCAGTCCAATACAACATAATCTAATATTTATCTCGGATAGGTATAATCCTGAAGGACATTTGCCCATATCTAACCTAGGCTCATGCTCAACAGAGGAGGAGGTGTATTATGTTAAAAGTGGAAAATAAAGAAAATGGTGTGATTATCATTTTCCTTGTGATGTAAGGAGGCATGAGATTTCACCTTCCAAATCATCTCTAAAATTGCTTGAACCATATAAAGTATAAACTCGAGAATACACATATTAAGTCAAAACCATCAATATTTGAAACATAATAGAAGGATTATAAATTCTCCGATTTCTTATAAAACATCTACATATGTAGTTGCACGAATTTCTGATCAATGATGCATCAAAATATTACAACATGGATCATATATATAAATAAATAATAGGATTTTTATCAATTGTGCCCATTTGAGATATTGCAATTTTAGTTATGCCCCTCCCTTTTTAGGAATATCAGTTGTCCCCCCAAATTTCTTGCCTTTTTATCACTTGTGCCCCTCTAGTTGTCGTTCATTCCCAATGCAAACGGACATTAACTCTGGGGCATAACAGGAATTAAATTAAAAATAACATCTGAAAATGTCATTTTACACCATCTTCTTCCTCCTTCCCCATCCTTTTCAGCTTCCTCCCCTTTCCTTCCTCCTCCCCAACCTCCTGCTCTTCTACAACCTCCTCCACCGCCCCTAGGTGCTCCCTCCGCCCCAAGCTCCTTCCCCCGCCCTCGCGCCACCTCCTCTGCCCCAAGCTTCTCCTCTCCGCCCCTTGGCGCCCATGCGCCTCTCCATGCCCCCGCCTCCTCCCCCCGCCCCCAGGTCATACTCGTGCCCTGAGCTTCTCCCCCTACCCTTGCCGCCCCCGCGCCTCCCCCTACCCCACGTCCAGCTTCTCCCCCTGCCACCGTCGCCACCGCCCCTCTCCCTCCTCACCCCGTGCCTCCCCCTGCCCCGCCTCCTCCCCCCACTCCCAGGTTGCCACTCGGCCTCCCCCTCGCCCCGCCTCCTCCCCCCACCCTCAGGTAGCCCCCACCACCTCATGCCTCCCCCTCCCCCCACACCCAGGTCGCCCCCCTGCCTCGTCGTCCTCCCGACCTCCCCCTCCCCCCGCCTCTTCCCCCTGCGCCTCCCCCTCCTCCCGCCCCTGCCGCCATTCTCTGCCCTGTGCCTCCCTAAAAGTCGAGCTCGTCCAGCAAAGGAGGGCATGGGGCAGATCGTTGGTCCACCTCGTTACAAACAACGAAAGCAGTAGCAGGTCTGCGAGGTCGGCAACGACCTGAACGTCGTGGATTCAACCCGTGATGTACCGAGGGAGACGCAACGATGATCAGGGTTGCTCGTGATGGAGGAAGGGTTGAAGGGTGAGGAGGGAGGAATAGTGAAAGGTGGATGCATGTTTTTTTATGAATATGCCCCTCTTTACTTAACCATGGTTTGAGAAAATCATGGTTAAGTTCAAATTATTGACGGCTAAAGTAACGGAGGGGCATAAGTGATAGAACGGCAAGAAGTCGAGGGCACAACTGATATTCCCAAAAAGGAAGGGGCATAACAGAAATTGCAATATCTCAGAGTGGCACAACTGATAAAAACCCAAAAAATAAAATTCGAAACCTCATTCTTTATCTTTGGTACTTATTCTATAAATATACACACTTCTGAATTTAATCTCAATTCACTTTGACTTGTAAACTTGAAACACGATTGGAAAATTAGATGTTAGAGTAAAGCCAACTAAATGGTTCAGCAATAGAGTTGTAAACTGTATATAACCAGTGATTGTGTGCGTACGTATATGTGTCTTCCTTGTGTATCATCGCAGAACTATGAACAAGAGCTAGTAATCCGGATGGTATGGAACTAAGTTAAGTGTCATGACATTAATGAGGTCCAAGAATGAAGAAAAAATATAATTAGAGAACGAATACAAGCTATGTTCGATAAACAAAGCGTACGATAAGATTTTTCTCCATGATCCCAACACCACCTTGAACCATGAGTTAACCCATGGCAAGCTCATGAACATCTTGGCGAGATGCCTATGGGATGCGGTGTGTGTATGTGCACGTGCCGACGTGTGTGCATCCATCTTTGTGTGAGTGAGTAAAAAGCAAGACATGGTAACAATTCATGAACATGTGTGTGTGCCTAGAGATCTCAAGCATGATTCACATAAGACAATATCACATATATATAGTCCAATATAATACTACACTAAATTCATATTAATAGATTTTCTAAGATTAAGATCATACAATTATTTTTATTTATGATTGTCTCTTAACTATATAGATAGAAAACAAATTTATTCTGTATTATTTGGCGAAGCAAGAAAATACCTGAAGATTGGAGGGGAAGTATCGTGGTGCCTCTTTACAAGAACAAAGGAGACATTCAAAAGTGTTCAAAATACAGAGGTATCAAGCTGATGAGTCACACTATGAAAATTCCCTAGAAGTAGGGCTAAGATTGAATATATGGAGTGTACTTTTGAGGGAGGTAATGTTGAAGGAATCGAGGTGAAGTTTGGTGACGCTAACATTCAGAAGAGAGATTCTTTTAGATACTTGAGATCTATTTTGCAACATAATAAGGAAATTGATGGAGATCTACTAATAGAATGAATGCAAGTTGACTAAAGTGGAGAGAAACCTTTATTGTTCTCTAAAAGGAAACTTTTACAAAGCAACCGTGAGACCTGCTATGCTCTGTGGATCTGAATGTTGGTATGTGAACCATAGACATATCTAGAGAATGGCAGTAGCAGAAATGAAAATGCTAAGGTGGATGTGTGGATACACACGTAAAGATCACATTCGAAATGATGCAATTAGAATGGAAGTTGGTGTAGCTCTGATCGAGGATAAGATGTGAGAAAACCGCTTAAGGTGGTTTAGCCATTTGCAAAAGTGGCCAGCTGATGCACCGGTTAGGAGATGCTAGTTTTGGGATGTTGAGTTGACCAAGAGAGGGCGAAGAAGGTCCAAGAAGATTGACCCAAGAAAGATCTGAATGGAAGCAAAGAATCCATATAGTTGACCATACTTAATGTGAGAAAAGACTTTGTTATTATTGTTTTTGTTTATCTTGGACAGTGGGAGATTTAGGACACAATCCTTTGGTCAATAAGATTACACCATAAGCTCACCGCCCAAGAACAATCATGGATGTCGCAAGTCACATAGTAACGCTTCGAAAACAATAGACATTTTTTACATTAGCAAAGTCATACAAAAGCGAAGAATGCTCCTCTCAAGCGCGTGCTGTTGAATCATGTACAAATCTCATCTTCGTTGCAGTGCTGTATACCATCTTGTAATATTCAGCAACATGTTGTAACAAGCTGTTATAGGAACTCTTGATTAGATTTAGATCTACTATGTTTAATGTTATAGTTAATGAGAATTGTGACTGGTTGCATTTCTCATATGATTATGCGCCTAACCATATGTCGCAGTATTAATCTCATCTTTGTTGGACGACATAGGTCTTTCTTAATAAACAGTTTGGCGTCCCATAGTCAGCTGTCCGAGTAGAAGTTAGTCGTGTTGATTCTTATTAACAAGTGTGTCCACGTCGGTAAAATCAATAACTTTGATTGTTAGAAATGTATGAACAGGTAACAGCACAAGTGTTATTGACAAAGTTTAAAGGAGCACAAGTGAAAATAAATAAATTATTCAAACATCATATATCAGAAACTGAACACTGTAACAGGTTGTGAGAACAGTACCCTTGTATTTATTGATGGTAGAGGTACAAACATAATCTTGCATTTCTTTTCCAATGTGAAAGACGTAACCTCAATTTGGTAGTTAACTGAAGATATAAGGATGCATAGATAAGTAAAAATAAAAAATTATATGATGTGCTTTTCGTAGATACGAAGAACATAGAACATGTGCATATGCCAGAATGTTTACAAGTTACGCTGCTGTGAATGGAGGTTTTTATGAGAATAATTACAATAATTTCTAGATATCTTTAAGATTTTTAACTCAGATCCTCTCATGTGAAGTCTCAGAATCATAACATACCCTGGTAGCAACATCTTATCCAAGTTGACGCCCAACCTTATTTCAACCCATTTAGATTGTATGATTTTCGAGTCGCGTGAGCTTCTAGAGACGAAGTTCAAATCTTGCCATGCAGGAGGGAAAAAACTTTCCAATTCAGAAAGAGGACATGTGCGGGAAACGAACGTTAAGTCGCCTCCACACTAGGTTATTTCTACTATAAATGGAACACCATGCTACCATTTTTTTCTCGCAGTGGCACTTTAAAACCTCATCTTTGTCTTCGCCCCATGCATAAAATATTTCAAGTGTTAACCAAATCAGTAACAGTTCAACAGGTTCCTCAAAATGACTCCAAACCAGATTCGTAGAAGAAACCATCACTTGATGGATTAGCCTGCACTCTGGATCCCTGAGCACATCCAGATGTGCTAAACCCAACCGTCGAAAGTTGATCCAACAGCAACTATGGATGGTTTTATTAAACCCAGCTATGCTATAAACCTCGACGATGGGATGGTCTATAGTAAGCTCCTAACATCCCAAGATCACCAGTACTCAGGAATGTTTTGTACATTCGCAGACCTCAAAATGCATGTGCTCGTTAGTCATTATAATGAAGAATCATTCACTGCTTTCTTGAAATAGAATTTCAGATTTCCTTACAAAAATAGAAGTAAAAGGAAAATTTTGATGTCGTTATAGACAAATGTCTATATGTCGGCTCTGGAAATTTCAACCACAAAAAGCATCTGAAGATTACATTTAGTTTAATTCTAAAGTGTGGATCTAATTGTCATCCCTAAACAGGAAGAAGCATTTGACTAAAGAAATTTGGAAGAGTGTATCCCTGAAATTTCATATTTACAACTGTAATTTTCCAGTAAACTGATTACTTACAGTTCTCAATAGAAGCTGACTTTTTTTATTTATAAGAAGCTAAATAACTGAGTGTACCAATCATCTCTATTCCCAACAACTAATCTGCGTTTCTTTCGTGATAGAACTGCTTTCGAGGCTTCTGTTATTGGAGTAGAAGTTCCATCTTACTGCACATTGCCAAATGAAGATTATTACAGTCTACACAGGAATTTCGATGAGGAGATCCCTTTTCATAGATGCCATATGTGTTAAAAACCTTCTGAAGGATGCAGGTAAAGAAGAGATCCATCATTCTATATATGGAAGGAAGGAAGAATTGGAATCATAAAAAATGGAGTTGAGTGCTGAACATACAATAAGAAAAAGGTTGGAAAATCTATATCAAGGGAAGATCTATTATGTTCCATTGTGAGGTAACTTAGAAGAGTTAAGGCCAGCTACCCCATATTGTTTGTTATGCGTTCCAAGAGAAGCCTGATATCGACAGCCTGACAACAATCTTAGCTGGGCAAACCAATAGAAAAGGAAAAATAAAATCTCGGCAATTACAACTATAAAAGAAAAGCTGGTTGGGATCAACAAATATGAAATTTGCCTCCGGTTCTTAGGATTTTCGAGAAATTGCCTATTTCTATAAACCGCCAGTAAAAGTTTGCTGGTATTAGAGATTTTATTGGAACTCTCACCCCAATAAACACCACAAGTAGATGGTTGAATCAAGAAACTGAGTGACACAAATTCCTGGTTGGTAATAAATAAAAGGAATGTAATATCTACTGTCTCACTTAATATCCCAAATTCAATTCCCAAATTGCATGCTCCTTATTTCAACTAGAGAGGAAAATCCATATAATGAACACAACTTCCTGGTTGGTAATAAATATAAGGAATGCAATATCTACTGTCTCACTTAATATCCCAAATTCAATTCCCAAATTGCATGCTCCTTATTTCAACTGGAGAGGAAAATCCATATAATGAATATAATATGCTTATATAGATAAGAAACCTAACTCGTAGACAACATATATACACTGTATATTTTCTAGTTTTTTTAGAAAAAAATACTGACAAAATGGATACAATAAGTTGAAACTACATCACCAGTAATCCCCACAAGAGCATGATCCGTTCCTGAAGTGGTGGAACCTCTTGTTATCTCTCACAATGATCTCCCTCTCCACGACTCGTGACATGATCTTGATTGCACTGTGGCAATCCCCGCATATCCGGAGGTTCTTCATAATCCTCAGGGTCGTGCCTGGTGGCGTGTTGATGAGCCCATATGCAATGGCTATACGTTCACTATGGTACATGAGTGCTTTCTCCTTGGCCTCCTCATCGATGTCGTGTAGCACGAACCTCGTATCCGGGACGTACCCAGCTTCCCTCAATTGCTCGTGGAGTTCAAACACCTTCTTGTATGCCTCCTTCCTCTTTGGATCGGCAGTCCTGTCGTTTCTGTAAGCTCGACTGCCTCTTGAGTATGCCAAATTGCACAGTTCCTCGACCACTCGACCTGCATCTCTTTTGCTGCCCAACTTGCAAAACAGCACGACCAATGCGTTGAGGATGACTGTGGGTATTGCGAAAGGGGACTCTTTCAAGTGATTGTGCACCTTTTGTAGGAGAAAAAGAGATCTTGATTCGGCACACGAGTGGAGAAGTGAGGTGAACCAATTCGGATCAGGGGCAATGCCTTGCTTCTCGAGGTCAAGAATGGCGCTCAGTGCTGCCTCTACATTGTTGGTCAGGCAGGCTCTTTCGATATCAGAGCGTAGCTGGGCATCATCGAGAGGCTTTCGTGCTGTGATCGAAGAACAGGCAAGGTGGAGATTTCTCCTGACTTGGGTAAGAGGAAGACGGTGGAATTGGCTAGTGGAGGTTGCATATGATCTGGCTATGGAAGTTGGGAGAGATTGAGTGGGGAGATAATTCATCAACACAAGTTCCATCCACCTGAACAGATATAAGCAAACCATTTTAGAAATAGTATAGGATTATTTCCCCTGTCAGTATATAATCCAATTGATTTCCTATAATTTCCCACATCAAGAACCCATCATTTAAAGAAGAACAACCCTCTAAATCTAAATGTGTCTTTCACCTCATATTTTGCAAGCTAAAGAGTGTTCTCGGGGAAGATGTGTGCGACTAACCACGGGCCTGTAATCCGGCGGCGGAAGAGAGGGCGGCGCGACCGTGCGGGTGGGCCGGCGGCCGAAGGTCCGGTGCCGTTGGGTTGGCTCACACCACTTCTTCCTCGGACAGGATAGAGGGAGCTTGCCCTTTATTTCCGTTTGTTTAGAAAAGGGATGTTTACATGCATACCCCTCTATAATTTGATGGTGAAATGTTATACTCCTCTTAATTCATAATAACACAGACTACTAAAGTATTAAAAGTTCCATCTTTTTAGGTCTATTAGTAAGAACTTTTATTTTTTTTTGTCCCTCGGCATCAGTGGCATATGGTGTAAATATAAATTATGAAGGAGTTAGCATGTAATTGATATATTATGGATGATTATGCAATATAGACCTCCGAGAGGGGAATAGCATAATCTTTGTACCTCTCTTTTGGGAGCCCTTTCCCAACCCATCTCGCCCTCTCTAGTTCTCACTTCAACGGTTGGAGACATACCTTCAAGTGTTATTAGAGCCTTTCCATGTTGTTCACGTTGTCGCCCTATTGTAATTACCGGGGTTGTTGGATGCGACAACTATTGTCACTTATTGTCGGGAGAAGCTTCATGTTCGATCTCATCGTCGACATCAACTTCGTCGATCATTTATCGCCCTTGCAAGGAGCTGCCACGCTTCCAATGTATAGTGCTCTTGAAACCATAAGAAACAAACACAAAAGATCCATAATAACAAGTAAGACAATTACCACTGAAGTAGGAAAAATTGAATACTCGAAGGGCTCAAATTACAAACTGTGGAGTAGGACAATCTACTTTGATCTATTAAATGATAATATTCACTCCATCATAGACAAACCTGAAGGATATGGTTTGATACTCAAGCGCATCACGGAAGCGTGTTCGTCGTATCGAATACGACAAGGAGCGACTAGTCGGACTAGTTGCTCGATGCAGCGGAATTTAAAAAAAAATTTATACGACGAAACCAAATGATCCAAGAACACTTCTCGAATCGTTTCGTCTAAACCACAAACAAGTAATAGGATTACCTCTTGAAGCGTGGTTGCGATCAAGTCTCTAAACGAAGAGACCTCCTGTCTCAAGTCCGATCCGACGGAGGAGACGCTTGCGAGCGCGGGGATGAACCGCGTGCTTCTCGCAATCCATGTTGATGATCCAAGCGGCGGATCTCCTGATCTCGACACACGAGATCCGACGTCTTCTTCATGAGCGAGGCGCACCGAAGGAGACGGAGATCTACGAGCAGAAGAACGGGCAGCATAACGACGATGCCGCGGCGATGGAGAACCTCTCCATGGCATCCATGGTGGACGGCCATGAGAGGGAGAGAGAGGGCTGACCTCTTGAGAGAAAGAGAGAGAGAGAGAGAGAGATGCTTCTCAAGCATTGTGTGTAAAATAGAGAGCATGGTATGCCTCTCTATTTATAGGGTTTTGGGATCCATGGATCTCAATCCATGTGACATATAAAATCAATGGATGAGATTGATTTATGTCAATCCAATGGTCAAGATTATTGTTGGTAAAAACCAACAACTTGTGATTTAATTTTGATAAAATATATTTGATAAATCAAATAAATATTAATACCAAATTAAATCAATCAAATAAGGAGAGAAAATACAAAGGAGATCAACCTTCCCCTTTAGAGGGCAATCTCATGGATTCCCATGAGATTGCATATCTCCTTGATTTTCTCTCTACTTATTTTCCAACAACTATTTGTTGGGATTTTTATTCACCAAAATAATTCTCAATTAAATTTGGGAATATTGCAATCTTGACATTGGAATATTGTGAATCATATTCACAACCCAAAACAAAATGTAATTTACATTTTCAATTAATTAGACAATGTGTATCCAATACACATTAATAATTAATCTACTAATATAAATTATATTTAACTCTCTCTAATACATTATAAATCACATTTATAATATATTATGAATAATTGGATATTACTATCCACATTATTCTTATCCATAATAATTCAATCACATTTAATTATATTGGATAACTTATTCTCATGTGCTCAAATAATATGAATCACATTCATATTATTTACATCTTTGATAATCAAATCACATTTAATTATCTAAGATAACTCTCCTTATAATATGAATCAAATTCATATTATTCATGATAATTAAATCACATTTAATTATCCATTTTCTCAATGCTCGGATACATATATCAACAATAGAATTATCCATGAACTCTTTCAAGGACAATGCGCTTTCTCCGCGAATACTTGGAGATAAGGACAGCGCGATTGTATTGTTCCACGTATAGTGACATGGATATTGAGATCACATCTCAAATCCAGATCTCGGGCCTCCCATAGATGCTTGATTAAATCAAGACCGTAAATCTAATCTTCTCATTGAATCTGAATCACATTCAGATCAATGTCCAATATTTGGACTAAGATCAGATTACTTCTCTACTGAGAGGAGTCACTAAAATCCAGACCCGTTTCATCACTCCCTAGGAATGGAAGCGTCATGGTTATACAATCGTTTATGATCACATCACCCTCAGGTATTCCTAATACCTGTACATCCTGCATACTTGAAGACTCAGATTAAACCCGAAGTATTAGATCAACTTTATACTGTCTACTTCAGGGTTTTATCAGTAAGTTTCTCATTCGATCATTGGGAGTCGGTATTGATCATATACTTTCCAAAATCATATATCATACCTAGGTCTTGATCATATACTTTCCAAAAGTATATATTAAACCAACAAATTCAGTCAAGCTTCCAAAGCGAGACGACCGTACGCACGGAATTTGATTCTTCCCAATATCTCATAAGTGAGCTCATGTCTTCCGGTTCAGTAGTGAACCTGTATGATCCCTTTGAGAGATCGTATTACTCATATGCCCTTATATGCACACCAGCGTGCCGGTGTATAGACCTTGATTAGGCCATCAACCTATTGGTCTGCCAAATGTACATACTCAGACATATAGTAACACATCTGTCTCCGGTCAGAGGATGTGTGCCTATATCATGACAGCATATGATATAGGACTTTGGTTATCTCGATCTCGTTAAGTCAACTCTTTGACCTAACTAATCTGACACCTCCGAATCTCTATTCCTATGCAGAGGACCTGCATCAAGAAGTCGGTCAGATATCAGCCTAACTGAGAAAGGATTGCCATCTCCTACTCAGGCTAGAGATCATCTCTTAATAATCATTTGACGGTGCTTGATGAGTCCTCAATCTAACTCATTAGATATTCATCTAAGCACCAGCCTCTATGATTCAATAATTGAATCAACAGCTGTATGATCATTAAGATGGCCATGGTACATAACCCTAATTGCACTAAGGGACCTATTATGCAAATTATGTATTCTTCATTTCAGATCAAGGAGTGAATTGCAACAACATTTATTGCATAATGGCTCGCCGTGGGCTCGCATTTCCAACAAAACCTACCCTGCATTGTCTGAAAATCTAACCATGAAGGTCATGCACCGCGAATAGTGGGAGAAGATTGACAATAAGGTTAGGAGTTTTGTCAACTCAAACGAAGTTGAATCTAATAACAGTCTTCGAGTGTAAATCGGCATACAAATTTTGGAATGTGCAAATGGATGAATACCATTTGAAATCTGATGTCACTATTTTCTACATAAATACGACTCACGTAGTATGAATGAATCTGAAAGCATCCTTCAACACGGGAGCTACATGACTTGTGATGGACGAAGACGTAGTGGCTATTGAATATGCAATTCTGGGATGATGCAAATAGCAAGCATTTTAGGCTATCTTCCATGTCTTTTATTATGAAAACTACATTTTGAGGATGAATGACATCATTGATAACGTGACTGACCTACCTGCACAATTGACAATTGTATAGGAATTTTTTCATAACAAAAATCGAAAATCGAGATCTTTGAAGTCAATGAATATGAAGAAACCAATATGGTGCATGCTAAGAAATGGCTAGGACTTTCTAGGGCAAACTTCAAGGGAAAAGTGGAAACTGCCCATGTGGTTCATATCATTGTTGTGGCAAATATTGCCACTTACAATTACCATAATAAGGACAAAGTAGGAAATTCAAAAGCACTTCAAAACAAAGGCAATAACAATATGGAATTTGAGACTGTCATTGATTGTAACTTTGCAATCACGGATTACGAGAAGTGGTTGGTCTGGAGCAACCCATCTCATTATCAAGACAAAGGAGAGGCCAATCGACTTTAAGGACTTAGAAGAAAGGAAAACAAAGAATATTCTTGAGAAACAAAACATGCTTGGATGTTGAAGGTATTGGGAGATATAGGCTCGATCTAGGTGATGGTATCACGGTACTTCAAGGTATTCTATATGCTCCATGAATACACTGGAACCTTATATCCATTTTGTTGGACATGCGAGCCCATGACGAGCCATTATGCAATAAATGTTATTGCAATTCACTCCTTAATCTGAAATAAAGAGTACATAGTTTGCATAATAGGTCCCTTAGTACAATTAGGGTTATGTACCATGGCCATCTTAATGATCATACAGTTATTGATTTAATTATTGAATCATAGAGGTTGATGCTTAGATGAATATCTAATGAGTTAGATTGAGGACTCATCAAGCACCGTCAAATGATTATTAAGAGATAATCTCCAGCCTGAGTAGGAGATGGCAATCCTTTCTCAGTTAGGCTAATATCTGATCGACCACTTGATGCATGTCCTCTGCATAGGAATAGTGATTCAGAGGTGTCAGATTAGTTAGGTTAAAGAGTTGACTTAACGAGATCGAGATAACCAAAGTCCTATATCGTATGCTGTCATGATATAGGCACACATCCTCTGATCGGAGACAGATGTGTTACTATATATCTGAGTATGTACATTTGGCAGACCAATAGGTTGATGACCTAATCAAGGTCTATACACCGGCGTGCTGGTGTGCATATAAGGGCATATGAATAATACGATCTCTCAAAGGGATCATACAGGTTCAGTTACTAAACCGGAAGACAGGAGCTCACTCAAGAGATATTGGGAAGAACCAAATTCCATGCGCATGGTCGTCTCGCTTTGGAAGCTTGACTTAATTTGTAGGTTTGATATATACTTTTGGAAAGTATATGATCAAGACCTAGGTATGATATATGCTTTTGGAAAGTATATGATCGATACCGACTCCCAATGATCGAATGAGAAACTTACTGATAAAACCCTGAAGTAGACAGTGTAAAGTTGATCTAATACTTCGGGTTTATTCTAAGTCTTCCAGTATGCAGGATGTACATGTATTGGGAATACCTGAGGGTGATGTGATCATAAACGATTGTATAACCACGACGCTTCCTTTCCTATGGATTGATGAAACGGGTCTGGATTTTAGTGACTCCTCTCAGTAAAGAAGTAATATGATCTTGATCCAAATGTTGGACATTGATCTGAATGTGATTCAGATGAAATGAGAAGATTAGATTTGCAGTCTTGATTTAATCAAGCATCTATGGGAGGATCGAGATCTGGATTTGAGATGTAATCTCAATATCCAAGTCACTATACGTGAACAATACAATCGCCCTGTCCTTATCTCCAAGTATTCGCGGAGAAAGCGCATTATCCTTGAAAGAGTTCATGGATAATTCTTATGTTGATATATGTATCCGAGCATTGAGAAAATGGATAATTAAATGTGATTTAATTATCATTTTGATTCATATTATAAATAGAATTATCTTATATAATTAAATGTGATTTGATTATCAAAGATGTGAATAATATGAATGTGATTCATATTATTTGGGCACGTGAGGATAGAGATCCAAGATGATTAAATATGATTTAATTATTATGGATAAGAATAATGTGGATAGTAATATCCAATTATTAATAATAAATTATAAATGTGATTTATAATGTATTAGAGAGAGTTAATTATAATTTATATTTGTTGATTAATTATTAATGTGTATTGGATACACATTGTCTAATTAATTGAAAATATAAATTACATGTTGTTTTGGGTTGTGAATATGATTCACAATTTTCCAGTGTCAAGATTGCAATATTCCCAAAATTAATTGTGAATTATTTTTGTGGAATAAAATCCCAACAAAAGTTGTTGGATAAATAATGGAGAAAAAACAAGGAGATATGCAATCTCATGGAATCCATGAGATTGCCCTCCCCCCTTGGAAGGAACGGGGCGACACCCAATTCCTATATGGAATTGGTGGTCGTCCACCCTATTCCATGGGGATGGATGATCTCCTTTGTATTCTACTCCTTATTTGATTGATTTAATTTTGGTATTAATGTATATTTGATTTATCAAATATATTTAATCTAAATTAAATCACAAGTTGTTGGCTTTTTACCAACAACAATCTTGACCATTGGATTGACATAAATCAATCTCACCCATTGATTTTATATGTCCCATGGATTGAGATCCATGGATCCCAAAACCCTATAAATAGAGAGGCATACCATGCTCTCTCTTTACACATGCTTTTGTAGCACAACTCTATCTCTCTCTCTCTACACGCCATCTCTCTTCCTCTCATGGTCGTCCACCATGGATGCCCTAGAGAGGTTCTCCATCGCCGCAGCGTCGTCGTTATACTGCCCGATTGTCTGCTCGTGGATCTCCGGCTCCTTCGGTGCGCCTCGCTCGTGAAGAAGACGTCAGATCTCGTGTATCGAGATCTGGATATCCACCACTTGGATCATCAACATGGATTGCGAGAAGCACACGGTTCATCCCCGCGCTCGCAAGCGTCTCCTCCGTCGGATCGGACTTGAGACAGGAGGTCTCTTCGTTTATAGACTCGATCGCAACCACGCTTCAAGAGGTAATCCTATTACTTATTTGTGCTTTAGACGAAATGATCCGATAAGTGTTCTTGGATCATGTGGTTTTGTCACATGAAAATTTTTAAATTCCGCTGCATCGAGCAAGTAGTGCGACTAGTCGCTTCTCATCGTATTCGATACGACGCTCACGCTTCCGTGATGCGCTTGAGGATTCTAACCATATCCTTCAAGTGGTATCAGAGTCAGGTTGACGGTTTCGAATATGATTCGCAAACTGAGGATGACTTGGGTTCGTTAAGGTCGCGAAAGTTTTATCGCATTTCATTTTCGCATCTCTGTTTAGTGATTATTTTCAACCCTGTTTAAATTGTTTAAATACAAAAATAATAATTGGATTTTGTTCCCTATTAAATAAGAAAATCATAGGATCTGAGTTTACGTAATTTGGATTCCGTTTGCTCTAGATATGGTTGTTTTAATCAACATGTATTCACTATTGCGGGAACTGCGAATCTTAACGTAATTAAGGAGTTAATTACTGTTTAGAGATGCTTCGAAATGCATGCAAATCACATGAGTTCTGTTGTAAATTAAGTTAGCAAACTATAGAAACTTACTTTGCTTAATTTAAATTTAAGTTGATTGAGATATGTTAATTTTAGTAAGTAGGGATCACTGTTGAAATTACTTTCCTAATCAAGAACCATGTGGTTGTCAATTAATGAAATTAATTATTAATTTCATAAAATAATTATGGAAAATATTTGAGAAATATTTATTGATGATTATTTCCTTAATTGACTTGGCCTCAACCAATAAATTGATTAGATTTGATCTAGATCAAAATTGGAAACTTAATCAACAAACTCCTTGCTTGAATAGGATTGGGAATTTGTCTAGCAAATTTCCTATAATAAAAAATGTTTTCGATTATTACTGTATGGTATAATTTCGGATGAAGAACCGATGATCATCTCAAGTACAAAATGATTGACTTGGCATTATTTTTTCCCGAGGCGAATATGGTGTCTAGTCGGGGATCGCTGAGGTAGCGGGTTGCAACGTATGCGATCCATCCCACTCCTGCCGGTACTGGCCATGACAACGGGTAGGGAACGAATGATGCCTGAGAGATCATGATGTATTTTCTAATTATTAAAATTTGAATTAATACGTATTTTGAGATAATACCATATATTCAAGTAAAATCAAGTTTATTGTTTGAATTGGATTGAAAATTAATTTAATATGATTAAGTTAATTATATCCAATTAAGAACACTTTATTATGAATAGAGTTATTATTTCCCTTGGAAGAAATAATTATGTGAATATGATTCATGATAATTAATTAGAATTTGAATATGATATGGAGGATCACATAAGTGACATCCATGGTCTCCCGTCAAGGCGAAGGGTTCCGTCGCCAGGGATTGTATATAGGAGACGCCTGTCCGAAGTGACAGCTCCTATATGCAAGCACATCTGGATCGGGCTCTTTACTTCTTGAAAGAGTAAGGCCGTATGCGTAGTGACCCCAATATCGGATCTTTATATTATTGGGGCGATATTGGATTGCGCATGACGAGTTCTATTCCTGTTGACGGTTGGTTCAATTAACGACGGGTCAACATCACCTTAGGGGTGGTGGACCCGGGTGTTAAAGACCGAATTGGGAGATGCAAGTTGGACTTGCAAGGCGGAATGTGTTCCCGCTTCTTTTTATCAGAGTTGCAGATTCTCATATTATTGGGATGTAACAAAGATAATGAAGGAGATCCCAGATCTTGCTGAGATATAATGGTAAGTATATCTCTTACATTGAAAGTGATTAAGGGAATGAACTTTCAATATTGACAGGGCAAGACAACTTTGATATAAAAATTCCTAAATCAAAGTAAAATATATTTATATATGTTTATGCAAATTTCTTATTTTAGATAATCCTTCATTAAACCCACTCAATATTATACTCAATAATAACCAGTAAAATATCATAGATTGGACTTATGATCCAGATATTGTACTTGCAATTGGACACATAATGTATGTGGTTGCAATGTGCAAGTTTCCTCATAATAATGAGGAATGATAATTAAATAGATAATAGGACTAAAACCCTAGGGTTTGTATGTCTCTATAAGTCTTGATCTCATCGAATGTACTTTTGAAGTGACATGTCGATAATGATCGTAATTATCAAATAATCCTTATAAAATCTAAGAAGATCTTCTGGCATACATATGTGCTCTCGACATATAATCATGAATGACATGGTTCTCTGCATTAGGCAGAATGGTGGCTCTATAGGAGATGATGTATTCAAATTGTTTGAGTACCTACCTGAACCAATATTTTAAGAGTTTAGATGGATGTAGATACGATGAGTGTCATCATTCTACTGTCTATACTCTGGTCATTCATGATGCTTCATGTTATTCATATTGTATGAATTGAATGAAGCTTGTATAAATGTTGAAATACTCTTATATTGAAATTTTTTATTTTAACTTAAGAGATCCTTGGTCTTGAGCAATGGTTGCTTATAGATAAAGGAAGCGCAGTGGAAGCATGGGTTGGACCCAAGTAAGAAGTATAGTCAAAGAGTTGACTGTACTTCTGTGACTTTCATATGACATCCAAAGAGTTGGATGAATGCCAATACTGCAATAAGTTGATGTGTTGATAGTATGACTATCAAATCTATCTAGTATCCTTAGAGAAGGAATCAGATAGTACATCAGAATAATCTACATATAATCATTGAAATTGACTTACTTATTTGATAAGATAAAGTCTAATAATTGTATCTTGATTTTCTAATGACACTTGCAATTGGTTGTATCTATATTAGAATATTAATTTGATCTTAATGTTTTAATGGTCATCTATGTTGGAATTGATGCAATTGTTGCAACAATTTCCATTGGATCAATAGACTTCATATTTTCAGTGGGAGCCCTTAGTCCTAGAGAATGTCTCTGTGATCTGGATATTAGAATACACTCAGTTTATTTCTAAATGTTGGGAATAAGCATGAATTCTGGAATAGACCTATCATAAAGAGTTATGATGGGGATATTTCAGATAGTAATCTAACATCTAGTGGACTCCACTAAATTAGAAAGTTAATGAATGGTTCATTAAGATTTTTAATACTGAAAATTAAACCTTTAAAGATCAATAGGAGGATAAAGATCATTTGACAGTGATCTGGCATCATGTTTTGGACATATGTCTATTGATGAGATCAATGGACAAGTAAGAGATGAAACTTTAGAATGTATAAAATTTCAAAACTTGCATACTTATGAATATTGTATTCAAAGTAAAAAATATCCAATACACCCTTCTTTGGGAAAGGTGTAAGATGTCAAGGTATTCAGGATCTCATACATATTGATGTATGTGAATCATCTATATCATAGTAAACATTATG
The DNA here is from genome assembly GCA_037367405.1 of Ottelia alismoides. Classification (NCBI taxonomy): domain Eukaryota; kingdom Viridiplantae; phylum Streptophyta; class Magnoliopsida; order Alismatales; family Hydrocharitaceae; genus Ottelia; species Ottelia alismoides. The sequence continues at coordinate 694,074 of JAZKJV010010457.1, forward strand.
GATATATGATATCTATTGATTATTATTTGTGATATGAGATTTCTTCTCATCACTTAGAAACGTTTGAAATGTTCAAAGATTTCACAATCTTGATTTAGAACCAAAGTTTAAAGGAAGATTAAATGAATTTGATCTAATTTAGGTAGTCAGTACCTATTAGATGAATTCATAGAATACCTTATAGAGATATGAATATCATTTCTATCTCACCCCTCCTAATGAACCTTAACTCAATAGAGTTGAGAGATACAATTGATCATGTGTGACATGATTTGATCAATGATTAATCTTAGCATAATTATCTCTTAGTTTCCAGGTGTATATATATATATATGTGGTAGAGACTACATTATATATCCTTAATAAGGTTCCATGTAATTAAGCTTGAATCTGGCACTAGAGAGTGCTACTTCATTAGGAAAATAAAGGATGGTATTGGATACCTACTTTATGACCTTGAGATTCTTAAAGGATCTCATCTCTGAGAATGTGATTCTTAGAGGATGACTCTCTTAAGAATCAAGATAAAAATAAAGTAGAGGAATTCATTTAATCTTGAGAAGATAATGAGGCTCCTGAAATCGGAAACTAAAAGAATAATTGAAGATGAAATACTAATACTTCTTCAAATAAGTTTGAGGATGGATTCCATGTGTCAGTTGAATCTGACAATGATCGGACTTCATGTGATGAAATTCCCGAGGATCATGACATGGAAAGATGGGTGTTAGCAATAAAAGTCTAATGTAGACTTCATATACAAGTGTTGTATATGGACCCTCGAGGATCCACCTATATGGGTAAGACCCATTAAGGTGTAAATGGATCTTCAAGAAAAAGAGGGAACCTGATGAGAAGGTAGAAACCTTCAAAGCACGGTTCGTAGCCATAAGCTACACACCGAAGAGAAGACATCGCTTGCGATGAGACTTGCTCTCCAATGACCTTGCTTTAACCCATCAGAATATTGCTAACTATAGCTACACAACTTGACTATGACATCTTCATGATGTGAATCAAGATTGCATTCCTCTATGAATATCTTTCTGAGGATATTCACATGAAGTAGCCCCAGGGCTTCATGGTTGAGGAAAGCAAGGTGTGCAAACTAAAGAACTCCATCTTTGGACTCAAATAAGCTTCATGTAGTTGGAACATAAGATTTGATGAAATTATAAATGTTATGATTTCAGATAAAATCTTGATGAACCATGTGAAGCTTAGTGGGAGTGCCATTGTGTTCATCGTGTTAAATGTAGATATTATTCTAATGAATTGGAATAATATAAGGATAATAATAAGTGTTTTAAAATTTGATTGTTCCATACCTTGAGATATTATCTCAAGAATACCTCTTAGATCTTAGTTCTTCAGAAGCAAAGAGAAGAGGATATTAGGACCGTCACATTAATAGTACACCTTGGACTTATTCCATTTTCTGGAAAATTTCAAGAAAGGCTTCCTTCCCCTAAGATATAGTATTGACCTATCTAAAGGGATAACACCTCAAAGAGTTGAGGAAGTGAATGTAGAACTGCTTGCACTTGTGCATGAGTTACGAGAAGCTGAAGTGTATGCTAGATGTGTACAAAAACCATATGCCTGCCATGCAGTGGGAGTAGTAAACTGTTACTAATCCTACTCTGGAAATAAAACACTTGGTTGCAGTAATAACAATATCCTTAAAGATGATGAAACTTAGAGATAGTGATCTCAAAGTCTTATCTTTAAAAGTTTAAGACCTTTTAGATAGTGATCTATAAGGGTCTTAACTGTAGATACCTTAGGAGATAGAGATCTCCAGGAATGAAGGTATTCTAATAAGGATTATGGGAATACTGGTTATGATAATTGATAAGATGTAGTGTCATGGACACTATAACCGACAAAATTGAGTATTGGTTGCATATGATGCAACATTCGCATTGGATGCGAGCACTGTTACTAGGAGATATGCAAGTGTCATAAAAGAACTTGGCGTAGTCTTCTGGGAACAGAGTGACTAATCAGCTTACCTAGCTATTTTTTAAATAGCCTATGATTGTCACATGAGTGTGGGTTTAAATGATTAGCCCATTAATGGCTCTTTGGGCTAGTGGGAGATTGTTGGACATGCGAGCCCACGGCGAGCCATTATGCAATAAATGTTATTGCAATTCACTCCTTAATCTAAAATAAAGAGTACATAGTTTGCATAATAGGTCCCTTAGTACAATTAGGGTTATGTACCATGGTCATCTTAATGATCATACAGTTGTTGATTCAATTATTGAATCATAGAGGCTTGTGCTTAGATGAATATCTAATGAGTTAGATTGAGGACTCATCAAGCACCGTCAAATGATTATTAAGAGATGATCTCCAGCCTGAGTAGGAGATGGCAATCCTTTCTCAGTTAGGATGATATCTGATCGACCTCTTGATGCAGGTCCTCTGCATAGGAATAGTGATTCGGAGGTGTCAGATTAGTTAGGTTAAAGAGTTGACTTAACGAGATCGAGATAACCAAAGTCCTATATCGTATGCTGTCACGATATAGGCACACATCCTCTGACCGGAGACAGATGTGTTACTATATGTCTGAGTATGTACATTTGGCAGACCAATAGGTTGATGACCTAATCAAGGTCTATACACCGGCGCGCTGGTGTGCATATAAGGGCATATGAATAATACGATCTCTCAAAGGGATCATACAGGTTCAATTACTAAACCGGAAGACATGAGCTCACTCAAGAGATATTGGGAAGAATCAAATTCCATGCGCATGGTCGTCTCGCTTTGGAAGCTTGACTGAATTTGTAGGTTTGATATATACTTTTGGAAAGTATATGATCAAGACCTAGGTATGATATATGTTTTTGGAAAGTATATGTTCGATTCCGACTCCCAATGATCGAATGAGAAACTTACTGATAAAACCCTGAAGTAGACAGTGTAAAGTTGATCTAATACTTCGGGTTTATTCTAAGTCTTCCAGTATGCAGGTTGTACAGGTATTGGGAATACCTGAGGGTGATGTGATCATAAACGATTGTATAACCATGACGCTTCCATTCCTATGGATTGATGAAACGGGTCTGGATTTTAATGACTCCTCTCAATAAAGAAGTAATATGATCTTGATCCAAATGTTGGACATTGATCTGAATGTGATTCAGATGAAATGAGAAGTTTGCAGTCTTGATTTAATCAAGCATCTATGGGAGGCCCGAGATCTGGATTTGAGATGTAATCTCAATATCCAAGTCACTATACGTGGAACAATACAATCGCCATGTCCTTATCTCCAAGTATTCGCAGAGAAAGCGCATTATCCTTGAAAGAGTTCATGGATAATTCTATTGTTGATATATGTATCCGAGCATTGAGAAAATGGATAATTAGATGTGATTTAATTATTATTTTGATTCATATTATAAAGATAATTATCTTATATAATTAAATGTGATTTGATTATCAAAGATGTGAATAATGTGAATGTGATTCATATTATTTGGGCACGTGAGAATGGAGATCCAAGATGATTAAATATGATTTAATTATTATGGATAAGAATAATGTGGATAATAATATCCAATTATTCATAATAAATTATAAATGTGATTTATAATGTATTAGAGAGAGCTAATTATAATTTATATTTGTTGATTAATTATTAATGTGTATTGGATACACATTGTCTAATTAATTGAAAATATAAATTACATGTTGTTTTGGGTTGTGAATATGATTCACAATTTTCCAATGTCAAGATTGCAATATTCCCAAAATTAATTGTGAATTATTTTTGTGGAATAAAATCCCAACAAAAGTTGTTGGATAAATAATGGAGAAAAATCAAGGAGATATGCAATCTCATGGAATCCATGAGATTGCCCTCCCCACTTGGAAGGAAGGGGACTGCACCCAATTCCTATATGGAATTGGTGGACGTCCACCCTATTCCATGGGGATGGATGATCTCCTTTGTATTCTACTCCTTATTTGATTGATTTAATTTTGGTATTAATGTATATTTGATTTATCAAATATATTTAATCTAAATTAAATCACAAGTTGTTGGCTTTTTACCAACAACAATCTTGACCATTGGATTGACATAAATCAATCTCACCCATTGATTTTATATGTCCCATGGATTGAGATCCATGGATCCCAAAACTAGGGGTGCACATGGATCGGATTGGATCGGATTTTGGCTTAATCCGTGTCCAATCCATACATAACGGACTTTTGATTTTTCCAGTCCAATCCAATCCACTAAACATGCAAATCTAATCCAATCCAATCCATCGGACTACGGATTGGATCGGATTGGTTCGGATTTTTAATACTCACCTAATCTATGATTAAGTTTGTAGCATAGTCGAACTCGACGTTCGAATTATGGCTCTAAATTTGAGATTATGTATAAATGTAAAGAAAAGAATAGTTAATTTTTGGATTTCAATTTGACTTAATTTTTTTGAAAAGCAAAAACATATATGCTTGTTATGAATTTATTACAACCGATCATTGTATAACTAAATAAAAATAACATACTTGTGATCCGTAGAAATCATAAAAGAATCATATTGACTTTGAATAAAATTGCAAGTTTGTATATATCAAATAGGAACTACAACTAGATAACTACGCATGCGCAAGGAAGACCTGGCTACGCATGCGTACAATTAGGACAAGGACAACATCCGGTGGAGATATATGTGCACTTGAGGGTGGAGATGTGTGTGGCGCAGGTGAGTGTTTTGTTTGTTATGGGTCCCGAGTGGGTTTAGGTTTATGTATTATTATTTTTAGAAGTTTATTTCGTTTGAAAAATTGGAAGGACCTAAAGGACATTGCGGGTAGGTATTACTTTTTTATAAACCAACTAGTAGGGTGAGATAATGGGTTTTCCAGCAAGTTGTATGTAGTAAAACTTGAATTAGAATAGGTTTAAGTTATAAAGAGACTAGCTTGTATATTTACACATAGCTTTCAAATAAAATGTAATATATAATGTGTTTTATTGAGAATAAATAAAGTAGTATATATTATTATTTATTAACGGATTAACGGATTGGATCGGATTGGATTTTGACAATAATCCGATCCAATCCATAAATGAACGGATTTGTAAAATTCCAATCCGATCCGATCCATTAAACTTATAAATCCAAACCGATCCAATCCAATGACAACGGATTGGATCGGATTGCGGGTTTTATCTGATCCATGTGCACCCCTACCCAAAACCCTATAAATAGAGAGGCATACCATGCTCTCTCTTTACACATGCTATTGTAGCACAACTCTCTCTCTCTCTCTCTACACGCCATCTCTCTTCCTCTCATGGGCGTCCACCATGGATACCCTAGAGAGGTTCTCCATCGCCGCAGCGTCGTCGTTATGCTACCTGATTGTCTGCTCGTGGATCTCTGTCTCCTTCGGTGCGCCTCGCTCGTGAAGAAGACGTCGGATCTCGTGTGTCGAGATCTGGAGATCCACCACTTGTATCATCAACATGGATTGCGAGAAGCACGTGGTTCATCCCCGCGCTCGCAAGCGTCTCCTCTGTTGGATCGGACTTGAGACAGGAGGTCTCTTCGTTTAGAGACTCGATCGCAACCACGCTTCAAGAGGTAATCCTATTACTTGTTTGTGGTTTAGACGAAATGATCCGAGAAGTGTTCTTGGATCATGTGATTTTGTCGCATGAAAATTTTTAAATTCCGCTGCATCGAGCAACTAGTGCGACTAGTCGCTCCTCGTCGTATTCGATACGATGCTCACGATTCCGTGATGCGCTTGAGGATTCTAACCATATCCTTCACATTCTAGTTTCATTCATGAAGGATTTTGAAGTTTGATTTTATAACAAGTATGTAGCAGTTGGAAAGCATAAGAAGACATATTTCATGAGAATGCATGTACCCAAGCATGACCACTTCCATAATCTTATAATAAGTTCAAGTGAAACAAATAATGAATGTGATTTCTTGGTATCTTTAGGTTATGTACATGACTCAAATTTGTAGCACATGAGGCTGGTACATCCAAGGAAGAACAAATGATAAGCAAGGGCATTGCCCTATGAGCATTGTTTGCCATGTGATCGATCAAGTAAATTGTTAAGCATGATGTCAATATGCCGAGAAATAAGGAATACTTTATAATTTTCATCGATGACTACTTGAAATTCTCCTATGTAAATCTCTTAAGAAGAAAGGCAAAGGCCTTTAAAACATTCAAGAGACAAAAGAAAAAAGTAAAGACTTATAAAATTAGAAAATCCAATCAAGATTCTCAAGACTGATAGAGATAGAGACGATTACTCAAAGGAGTTTGCGGAATACTATATTCAAGGAGGTATTTGTAGGCTTATTACAATGCCTCGTGCACCACAACAAATTTTTTTGGAACATGATATAATGTAGCAAGGTGCAATTTATCACACTCAAATCTCTTTAAAAAATTGAGAAGCAGTGTTGACTATTAACTACATGCAGGACAAAATTCCTAACAAGTCTGTAAAATCAACTCCATATGACATGTGGGATGGCAAGAAATCTATATTGGATCATCTTCATAAACATGGATGTTGTATTCTTTTCAAACGATCAAATTTAGTATCCTTTTGTTATGCATGAAATATTATAGAACAGTTAAAGCTCTCCTACGTTACAAAGGATCCAAATCAAAACGAGTAATGTTATTCATTCCTAACATTACTAAGCCTTTGAGGGTTTTCGCCACCATTTCAGATGATTTCGGATCATCCACCATAATATACCATCTCTATATAACCTGCAATATAAATTTGACATATTTGTTTATAAGAAAAAATGCATAATTATTACCTGTGTAGTATATAACTCAGAGAAGTTGTCACACAATCAATAGGATGCGACGAGTGAACAGGCAAAGAACCAGAAAGAAACGACGATCCCAGAGAGCATGTTTGGTTGCTGGGTTGGATTGGGTTGGGATACCCCTGTGAATAGTAAACTGTGAGGAGGATTGAGAGGGTTGGAAGGAGGGGTACACCGGTGTACCCCAACCCAACCCAGTCCAACCCAGCAACCAAACAGGAGGGTTCATGACGACGATCCCAGAGGGCATGTTTGGTTGCTGGGTTGGATTGGGTTGGGGTACCCCTGTGAATAGTAAACTGTGAGGAGGATTGAGAGGGTTGGAAGGAGGGGTACACCGGTGTACCTCAACCCAACCCAGTCCAACCCAGCAACCAAACAGGAGGGTTCATGGAATGGTGGTTCCCTTGCATGGCGGAAATATTTTTTTATGGGAATAAATATTCTAACATGTTTTAGCAATCCAAACATAAGAAAACAATTAAAGTAAAACAATTAAATTTGAAATCCTGATTTCATTCTCATCAAACAAACGTACTGTCAATCGCGAGTTCATATAATCAACGAACTGTCAATCGCGAGTTCATATAATCAACGAGAGGAACGTATCTGCTAATAGGTGTCTGATTCGGAAAACTTCACTGTGCAAAATTTCAACGTCAAGTCAATTTTCTCGTCTCAACAATTTTAGGGATTTGTTTCCTTCAACATGAAATTATGTAGTAGTCCTAGACATTCAATTGGATCTTCATATGAAAAACTCAAGTCCAAGGCCATTCAGTTCTTCACACTACATTAAGTTCCATGATCCATCATCCTTTGCATAGAAAGCCGGGAGTCCATCAAGAATACAACAACAAAATTCGGCTGATCTAACGATACGTGTGCCGACGTATATACACAAATCTACTGACTGTGCAGTTAATCTGCAATTTTTCCAGCTCCCCATGCCAAAAAGCTGTCCTGAGATCCAAACTCCTGAATGTAGAATATTTAGTATGTTAGCTGCAGATTTAACAAAATCTTCAACATGATTATAATCTCCAAATTCAAACTTGTGAGCTGAATAAATAGTCACGGCCTACCACAAAAAACTGAAGGACCAAAATCTCACTTCATGTGTTACGACCCTTTTTAAAGTGAATTTCTTATTGCAACCATGTTAATGTGCGATTCATGTTCTTAGAACCAGATGAAAAGGAAAGGTTTAGCCAATCGTAGGCACTAGGAATATGATGAATCTAGGAAGTCCCTGGAACATGGTTAAGGTTTGTAGTAAGGATAACTTAGCTGACGAAGCTGTATTGCCATAATTCACATCTTCCCCACGAGTTCGCTTATATTTTATAGCCATCGACCAAATAAAGCTAAAGAGGAAAATTTAGAAAAACATAAACAATTAATTACCAGCTGGCTAAGTCGCAGGTCAGGTGGTGTATCAAGGGTGATATCTGGAAGATCATGAACACTCAGTTTCTGGCATTCCTCTAAATCCTTTTTGAAGCTTTCTGCACCCATGACTGCATAATCCGAAAGAGAAGACTTTCTGGGCCTTTCCTCACAGTCACCGCCTTCGCCACAAGAAGACTGGCTTTGAAGGAACTCTTCGCACATTGCAATACCTTCTGCTAGCTGCTGCGAGTCCAAGAGAAACTGTGACTCGCCTTCCCACCATTTTGGATCTTGAGACGGCTGTTTATCATGATCATCAAGCTTCTCTCCATTGTCGATAGTGCTGCCATCTTTAATCTCTGATCCGCAGTTAGCAGTTGCCTGATTCTACAGATGAAAAGAAAGAAGTTGGTTATCCTGTCATTAGCCATAAAAATAAGTGTAATCGATAGTGGATAATCATAAGGCAGCCTCCATACTTTATCAGATATCTGCTCCAAATCCACATTGCGGACCCGCTTCTCTGTAGGAGGTTCAGGGGTAGCTAACTTGGGATTAATGACAGCTTCGTCTTCTCTAGCATTCTCATCCGGAATCTCAATCTCTACAGATACATCCACCTCACTCTTGTCATTTTGCTTGGATTGCTGCTGATAAAACACCTTGGAGACAACGAATTCTCCATCCTTTTCATCGTCGCCTACACCTAAATGATATTGGTGCATCACCCAGTTAGTTTTCTCAGGTTTTCCGCCCTTGGTCGTGCTCATGTAGAGAACCATTATCTTCTTACAACCCTGCTGCACTCCATCTAAGATAACAGGTTTCGTCTTCCCTGTTTTGTGCCAGCGTACATCTCCAAGTAGATCATCGTTTATCTTGCGGCGCTTCCGAGTGCCCGTGCAATATGCCTTGAATGTTCGATGGAAAAAGTGGGAGACACTTCCATCTTGCTTAACACCTATTGAAGGACTATCGTAAGCACTTCAAACATTACCGAGAACGAATACAGAAATAATAAAGAAAAATACCAGGTAGTTTCTCGGGATGGGTGTAACAAATCCCATCTACTCCTTCAAGGGTTGGAATAAACTCATCAATAAAAGGATGAGGCACCACACTGCCAACCCCATCTTTTGCAAGTAAATGCCACAGCAGCTCTTGATCAGTTGGATCAAATTTAACCCCTTTGGGTAATCCTGGCCATTCTTGGGAAACCTGAAACAAAGTCATCAACATACGGGATAATAATCTGAATCATTACAATAACCTGGATTAAGCTTATACTGAGCCTAACATAAATGTGTTTACGCACATTAACTCTTTAATACAAGCATGCACTTGTAAATGCACCAAACTAAAGTTAGGTTGTTTTTAATATGGATATGTAACCACCCCAAACATTATCCCACATAAAATGCTCGCAGAATGTGAGAATGGATTATAAGGGTGTAGGTTAACTACTAGACAATTTGGATTTTTAATATTGAAGATGGTTATCAATGGGTCAAATCGGATCCGAATCAAATAAGTTGCCAAGGCCGCTTTCCTCTACAATGACAGTTCGAGACTCCATATGTTACAAATGGTATTAGAGGCAAATTTGTTTTAATTTTGGAAATGACTACACGAAAGGTAGATCACTCCTGCAACAAGACAGGAGGAAAAGGTTACCAAAGAGAGCATGTTGCCTTTATTACTGAAAATAAGTAATGGCTCATATCGCAACATGGACATTGCAAATATAAGTGGGAGAGGGTGTAATACTCAACATAGTCCCATATGGAATGCTAAAAAAATGAGTGGCTTGTAAGAGTGAAGGCTAACCTGTCATTTGGTTTGAACATCTTGGGTTGTCCACATACCCGATCATGTCTAAACACAATAAGCTATCATGATCAATTTTCTTATACAATAGCTCAAATCAATGCTCAGGGTGTTACGTAGCAAGTAAACTGTAGGAGTGACGAAGTCAATCGATCATATTGACCTAGACATTGATAACACCTATCCTCTAAACAAACCTCCAGCCTGTCAAATCCCCAATCCCAATTAAAAAACAATTCCTAAACCCCTTAACCCAGTTAGCTTTGAAGTCTGGTTAATTTCCCCTAACTTGAAAAACCTAAACGTAGATAGATCCTTAGGTTTAGGTCGTAAGTAACTTAATCATATTAGCTTAATCCCAAACCAATACTAAGAAACCCCTGAAAAGAACTATAAGTAACTTAATCATATTAGCTTAATCCCAAACCAATACTAAGAAACCCCTGAAAAGAACTATCTAACCAAGTTGACTAACTTAGGTTAAGTAACTTAAAACTAAAACTAACATAGAAAACCTATTCAAAATTCTAACAAAATAACCCAAAAAGCCTGAAAATAAGATCTGAGCCTAATCTAACCTAAATCGGGATCAGGTTACTTGACCTAATCCAGATTTACATTGAACCAGGGTCAAATTTGACCACGGGCCAGGTTAAACATAAAATCTGGTTGGCCAGTTTAGCTAAACAAACCCAGTTGGTTTGAATCAGATCGATTCAGCTCCAAACCCCTTCACCATTGGATCCTTGATGCAACAGTCAGCTGACTTTAGCACTCTTCTTTTATATCTATTTGCAACGACCGTTGTATCATTTTTTTTGAAAGCCTGAAACGAGGGGGATACACTCGTTGGTGCTCGCCCCAAGGTTTTATTCAAAAAACGAAGAAAGAAGCAAGGAGGAAAATACAAACGCATGCCCACACTAGAGAGCAATTACAAAACCCATTCTTCCACCAAACGCTTGGCATGAATCCCCATGTTCTCCTTATAGAACCGCTGGCCCGAGAACAACAAATCATTCCTACCTCGCCAAACCGCCCACAGTATGGCCAAAGGATAAAGTAACTCCCTTCGCGGCCGATCTTTATTTGCCAGAAGCGCGTCACAGAACGACTGGAGATTCACAGCACAACACCAGGCCAAACCGGCCCCCTGCCATATTTGAATCACCATGGGGCACTTGAAGAAGAGGTGTTACACGGATTCAATTACCTCGCTGCATAGAAGGCACCTCTGTCAAAGACGATTCCCAAAAGCCTGGCACATCGGTCCCTCGTCATCAGCCTCTGTCTCCTGAATAGCCGAAGGAAGAAACCAATTCTCTCTGGAAGCTTGAGAGCCCACAAGAACGCACAATCGCGGATCAGAATCTCTGTTTGAGACGGTGGCGGCCTGCTGATAGCCCCAATGCTTTCTTTACCGTGAACGGGCCCTCACGCCAACTCCAGTGGTCCCTCCCCTCCGAGGGGCGCCCTACCTCCCTCACAGCATCCAGCAAAGCCAAGAAATCTTCCAATCTCTTGTCAGAGAAGTTGGCGGAGAAAGTCGGTCACCAATTACCATCTGACCAACAATCTGCCACCGAAATCAATTTGTCTTCAGCAAGAGCAAACAAACGGGGGAAACGCGAATGAAGCGCCCCACCAATCGTCCGACCAAAAGGAGAAAGATCCCCCCCCCCCCGAGGATCGGCTTAAAGAGTGCAATATTTTTCAAGAAAACCTCTACGACCCCCCTCCAAAAGGGGGTGGGAGAGCACAAGCGGTCGACCTGCGCCGGCGGCGCCCCCCCCCCCCCCCCCACACACACACACACATCATAGATCCTGCGCACCACATCACAGCAAAGATCCTCCTCCAACCCCCAAATTCTGCTTGCCCACTTAAGCAACAAGGCGTCGTTCATTTGCTCGAGCGACTTCACCCCCAACCCACCCTGATCCTTCCTGTGTGTAATATCCTCCCACCCAACAAGGTGAAACCCCCCCCCCCGACCCACCCTTCTGCTTTCCCCATAAGAAGGCATGCATCCGCTTCTCCAACTGATCTCTAATTCCTTTTGGAATACGTCGATTCGATAAGAAGTAAATCGAAATGGACGACAGTACCTCCTTTAGAAGGACCAGACGGCCCCCTCTCGATAGGACAGCGGACTTCCATCCCGCCAACTTCGCCTCCACCTTCTCCATAACTCTGAGCCAATCTCTCGTCCTCGTTCTGCCCGAAGTCAAGGGCATTCCCAAATAGTCCATCGGCAAGGAAGAACAACCCGAGCCCAACGCCTGAGCACATGTGTCGGCCTCCTGCCCAGAGAGCCCGAAAGGGACGATCTTCGACTTGTTATCATTCTTAAGCATCCCGGACAGCTCACCATAGATATCCAGAGCCATGGCCATGCCACTGGCCTCCTCCAGGCCCCCTTCAATGAAGAAGAGGGTATCGTCGGCGTATTGCATAAGCGGGACCAGCACGCCTCCCCGCGAATACCCATTAGAGAGCCCGTGGTTGACCACACGAAACGCAATATTACTTAGGGCGTCCGCTGCTAGGATAAACAACATAGGCGCAAGAGGGCAACACTGGTGCACCCCCCTTCGCAGTTGAACCAAACCCCCCTCCGGCCGGCCATTCACCATGATCGAAAACGAGGACGTAGTAACACACCGCTTCATCCAAGTTATCCACTTCTCCGAGAACCCCCTTCTCCGAAGCACCGACCAGAAGAACCTCCAATCAAGGCTATCGTAAGCATTCGCAAAGTCCACCTTCCAAAGAACACCGCGCTTACCCTCCTCTGCCAATCCGCAACGATCTCAGATGCAAGAGTGAGGCAGTCCGAGATCTGCCTCCCCGGAATGAAGGTTGATTGCATCGGTGAGACAATACTGCCGAGAACGCGGCTCAGCCTGCTAGCGAGTACCTTTGCAGTAATTAGATATAGAGCGTTAGAGACTGCGATGGGGCGAAAATCGTCAATGGAATCAGGCGCCGATGTTTTGGGCAACAAGATGATAAGCGCACGGTTAACCCTATCGAATCCCGCATTGCACAGACAGAACTCAGTGACCACCTCCAACACCTCATGGCCGACGAGATCCCAAAAGTCCTTGTAAAAAGACACTGGGAAGCCATCAGGGCCAGGGGCAGCATCAGCATTCAGGTCCCACACCGCATCTTTAAGAACTTCCAGGGTCACGTCCCGAGTGAGCATGTCGCAAAAGGATGCTGCCACAGGCGTCGTATCGAGGCCCAACCACCTCCACGTCCTCGGAATAGTTCTTGAAGAGACGTCCTTAAAGTGATTAGCAGTAGCTCTCCCCATTTCTTTGTTCCCCTCCACGTGGACCCCACCAATCGATATGGAGCGCAGCGCATTGGACCTGCGCCTTCCACAAGCAACACGATGAAAGAATGTTGTATTTGCGTCCCCCTCCCGCAACCACACATTTCTCGACCTCTGTCTCCATTCCGTGACTCTCTTCCTATCATCCAAAGTAACTTTCATCTGAGCAGCTGCGCGACATGCCAATTCGTCCACCGAGAGTTCCCTAAGGTCCTCCAATGCATCGAAGCTCCGAATGATCTCCTCCGCCTCCTTCCTCAAAGCGCATATGGCCGCCCTAGACTCCCTCTTGAAAGCAGCTAGCCGTACCCGTAATGAAGATAACTTCTGAACAAAACGAGATGCGGCGGACCCATAGACATACACGCCTGACCAGTGCGATGTCACCAACTCCCTAAAGTTATCCTCCAACAACCAGCATTTTTCAGACCTCAAAAACCCCCTATGTACAGGGGAAACACCAGAGGACCAAACAATTGGAGTGTGATCCGATAAAGTCCGCGCTTTGGCCTCCACGCAGGACAGCGCAAAAGCCTCCAGAAGCTCGTTTGAAGCCAAGAAGCGGTCAATACGCGACCGAGAGTTGGTACTTCTCTAAGTATAAGCGACGTCCTGCGCATCCATAACCTCAAGACCCAGAGCATCAACGGAGTCCGCAAAATCGAGCGAGCCCGGGTCCCCCCCCCTGGGCCTATCCGACGTCAATAAAGTACCGTAGTATCATTTGATCCACAGTTCATCATAGATACCTATTTGTGGATACCAAGCCATCCAATTTCAATTATATGACCTTCCTTCATCCTCCACGATTCATCATAAATACCTATTTGTGGCAAATACCAAGCCATCCAATTTCAATTATATGGCCTTCCTTCATCCTCCACGGTTCATCATAAATACCTATTTGTGGCAAATACCAAACCATCCAAATTCAATTATACGACCTCCCTTCATCCTCCACGGTTCATCATAAATATCTATTTGTGGCAAATACCAAGCCATCCAATTTCAATTATATGACCTTCCTTCATCCTCTTGGGTGGATCTCTTCTAAGCACCTTATGCGCATCTACTAATCCTTGTCTCCTGCATATTTCACCAGCTGGAACATTCTGACATGCATGATCTCCATTATATGTTATCCCAATCGCCGGATACGAATCAACGGTTGAATGACCTCCATTCTCCTCGGATGCAGGTCTGATTCAGAACCAGATCCACCTCAGCTTCATTTCCCTCACAAATTTGCCCATTTATTTCCGTCATATATGACTAACCCTTGTGCCGTTAACACCACCCCCAGATTGCCACACATATTTTCATGCACATATCTGAAACACATTATGCCCTTGAAAAATCCACCCAAGTCCACCGCTTAAACGGGAGAGAGAATAGGGTTGCAGCAAAATTTTCAAGGAAGGAATTGCAAGGACTGGAGGAGTCTCAGAGATTCCTCACCCCACCGTCATTCCTTGCTGATGATTAGGGCATGACAGGCCCTGCTCATGCCCCGTAATTTCTACCATTTCCCTATATTTTCTTTTACAGGTATTACTTCCTATGTCGATGTTGCTGCTACTAAAGAAGGGTGTCCTCAAAATGCCACAAACCGAGTCCCCAACTGAGGGGATCCATTTGAAAAAAATATTTTTATCTTTTTCCATTTCAGCTCATTCCTAAAATTCTGGTTCAACTTTTTTTTATTATTTTGATATTTCTGGTACCCATTTGATAGTCTAGTAGTAGTACAGTATGTTTACCAAACAAAAGACTAGGGTTCAAATCCCACTCTTGCAAGGGTTGTGTTAGGTAGTCGACGGCCAGCGTAAAATTTGTTGAATCTTTCAACATGGATTTGAGCAAGAATCCATGTAGCCGACCCTACTTATAGTGGGAGAAGGCTTAGCACATTTTTTTGATATTTCAAGAAAATTGCATTTCATCCCTGCTTGTTTATTTATTTTCATATAGTCCACTGTTATTTATTAATCCATCAACTTCATTTTTTGACAACTTAGTCCATGCAAATCAAATTTGCATTTATTTGGTTTGTTTTGTTCCCATCGAAGTGTATATCGCTCTTATTTATTAATCCATTTAACTTCTTCTATTTTGCAACCTAGTTCACGCAAAAACAACTTCGTGTTTATTTGATTGATTTTATTCCACATCGAATTGTACATATAACCCCACTCATTTGATTAATTAGGAAATAATTTTATTTTGTTACAATTTGCTCCAGTAAATTAAAATATTTACTGAATAACATAAAAAAAAAGATTTTTATCAGATGTGACTTCCCTCGATATTGTAATATAAGTTATTCTCCTCCCTTTTTTTGAAATATCAGTTGTGCCCCTAACTTCTTGCATTGTTATCACTTGTACCCTTCCGTTAGTTTCATCGTCAATGAGTTGAACTAAATCATGGTTTATATAAACTATAGTTTGATTAACAATGGCATAAGTGTCAAAACAAATCCCATCCCTCCTCTTCACAACCCCTCTGTCCTGACTTCCTCCTCTGCCGCCTCCCAAAGTAGTTGCTTCAGTCGGGCATCTAGTCGAAAAGGGTGAGGGAGCGACATCAATCGAGCTCACGGCAGAGGATGGAGACCAAGAAGTGAGGGGAGAGGTAAGGGAAGGGCGTAGAGGCATAGAGGAACATCAAGAAATGGAGTTGCTCGGCCGTCGTCGTCTCCGTGAGGGAAAGAGGAGGGCGTCCATGTCCATGCTCATGTCCACGTACCTTTGATGTTGTTGTTCCTGTTGATGGTAACACCGTTACACCGGTGCTTGGGGTTGTAAGTCTGATGAGCATTTGTTGCATGCTAGGGATTGGGAAGCAAAGAGGCCGAGAAGGAGATGGGCAAGTTGGTTGCGGCGGGAGGACGCCGACTGAAGAATGGGAATTCAGCCGCAAACATTTTTTTCTGGGATTTTCCATTATCGAGAAATTCTAATCGTCGAAGGGGGAGGGGTGGAGGAGAAGGGGCTAAATGGGGAAGGACAAAGGAGGAGGGGGAGGGGCGGAAGAGGGGCTAGATGGGGAGGGGTGGATGGGGAGGTGGAAGGGTCGTCAGTGGGGAGGAGTGGAAGGAAGAAGAAAAGAAAAAGAAAAAGATATTCCTACCCTCGATTTTTATCTAATTACCCTTGTGACCCCAAAGTTAACGTCCGTTCGGGATGGAGATGGAGATGGACGACAACTAACCCAAGGGACACAATTGATCATTGTGGAAGATGTCAGGGACAAAAATGATATTCCAAAAATGGGACGGCATAACTGATATTGCAATATCTAAGGAGAGCACAACTGATGAAAACCCTTAAATTTATCTTTCAATGTAGGTTGATAATTGATTTTATTTTCATCATTTTCTTGTATTAAATCCCTAAAATCAGTAGAAAATCATAAAAACTAAAAAAATCTGAGAAAATTCAAAAAAAAACTAGGGAATATTTGTGCAATTATAATTCTTTGATGTAAATCCCTCTAGTATCCCCGTGATCGGTGTGTACTCGCTGCAATGCTTAGTTTTATGAATTTCATAGTATTGAATATAAGTTCACGAAATGCTGATAAGTCCAAAGGTAGGCAACGATGACTATGTATTTAAGTTAAAATCCTCATTTTAATGAATCACACTCAGGTCTCACCAGGTATGCATCTGCACTGTGCAGGAAGTTCCTATACAAAAAGGAGGAAAATGGTTCAACCATACAAGTCATGAAGAAATTGATACTAAAAAAGATGGTGATCAACACATTCAACTGTACAACACCAAAAAGATATTTTTTCTAGAACTAATTAACAGAATTATGTTAGAACATACATTTAACATATCAGATATTTTTTCTAGAACAAATTAATAGAATTATGTTAGAGCATACATTTAACATATCTGTTAGAGTATTTGTAGCATGCGTCACTTATGTAATAGGTGGGTAAATGGATCCCTCCAGGGTCCATTTACCCCACCACTGAGTTTAGTCCCATACCGCCTAGTGGTGGGACTTGGAGGTCCTGTGGAAGCTATATAAGGAGCCCCAGGCCTCCTGTAACAGATGAGAAATTCAATAGAATATCTGCCCCCGTTGAGGGCTTCTCCCGTGGTTTCATCCCGCTCCTCACGGAGTAGGGTTCCACGTTAAATCCCGCGTTCCTTATTCTTGTTTTTATCTTTTATCCATGTTTACGCTTCCGCTTCCGATTTTCTAACATGGTATCAGAGCGGGTCGATTCTCGTGGATTTTATATTGACTATTTGTTCGAGATTCGAGTTTTTTTATGTGTGGTTATTGAAGATCATTATTTCTGTTCCTGATCCGTCCGGATTGCTGGATTTTTTTTGCTCCGGAGATTTTTCCAGCGTGAGAAGCAAGTCACGCAAGTCCTTCCCGATCTCCAGATCTGTCCAGCCGCATCAGGCGGCGCAACCCAGGCCTATCGAGCGCATCGAGCCCTAGCACAGCCACCATGCGGATTGGGGGTTCCTTTCTTGGAACCCTAGGATCATGTTCGGTGCAGGACTCGTGATGTGTCATCTGTGCAGTTACAGGCACAGCCCCGGCGGGGCTTGTGCTCCAGATCTCGTGCAAGGTGCTTCCAGGGCGCAGCAAGCCCCGCACAATCAAGCCGAGCCGTCCAAGTCCTTCGCAGTCCAGGCGGAGGGCATCACCTCCCTTCTACGCGGTCAAATACGATATCTCAGCCTCCAGATGTGCATCTCCTCCCCGTTTTGTCGAAGCAGAGGCTGCGCAACCCTCGCAGCCGCAGAACTCCAGCAACCCAACGCCGCAGAACTCCACCCTCGCATCCATCTGCGTGTTTGCGAGGTCCCAGGCGCGCATAGATCTCCAAGGGCGCGAGCCCTACGAAGAAAAACCCAGCGGCCGCACAACCACCGAGGTCCCTTTCCCAGGCGGCGATCCCAGATCTCGACCTCCAGGGAAGGCGAGGCGGCGCGGTAGCCTCCCAGGCGATGGCGCGACCTCCTGGCGCATCCCCAATCGCCCTCGCGCCATGTTCTCTCTAGCGACGCCGCAACCCCTTAGCGAGCCTCCAGGCAGAAGGCGATCTCCAGCGGCAGCCATTGCTGCGTCCTCTTCTCCCGCTCGCGCAGGCGCGCGATACAACCAAGCAGCGGCTCTGCTCCAGCATCCCAAGGCAGCGCGCGATCACCTCTGCAGATCTACGGGCAGAGCACCCCAGGGGGCGGCGGCAGTGTACGAGGAAATCCCCACGCGGGGGGGAGGCGCAGACGAAGAGAAAGGGTTCCTTTAGGGAAACCTAAATAGGCCCATATGTTAAAAAAAAATTCTTTTTGAGCCCAGCCGTGTAAAAAAAATGAGGGAGGCAGTCCAGAAAAAAAGGGGAGGGGGCTACTTTGAGGGCCTATTTTGGCCGTGAGTATAAAAAAAAAGGGAGATGTATTCTGTAAAGCCCAATGGGTTGTATGTTCTGAAAAGTGAAAAAAAAAAAGAAGAAAAAAGAGAAGAAAAAAAAAGAAAAAAAAAGAAGGCGCGTACAATTGAAAAGCCGTACGCATTCAAAAAAAAAGAAAAGAAAAAGAAAAGAAAAAGAAAAAGAAAAAAATACAAAAAAATGGCGGTTTACAAAAAAAAATGATGATAAAAAAAAATCCCGATGTTCTTTATTTTGTTTATCTTTTTCCATGTTACGCTTCCGCTTCCGATTTTCAAACCCCCCTTCTTCTCGTTCTCGATGGCGGCGCAGAAATAAAAAAAAGGGTGGGGTTCCCTGTTAGGAGCCCTAGGGTGCCGTGGATTTAAAAAAAAATTAAACAAGGGGGGTGAATGAAAATGAGAGCCCACTGTGGGCTGCAGCATATAAAAACAAAGGGGGTGCGCAATTTTATTTGAGCCCAAAATGTAGGCTGGCGTATATTCAACGGCCCAAGTGGGTCGACAAAAAAAAAAGATGAAGAGTCACGTACAAGAAAAAAAATCGTACGCATTTAAAAAAAGAGGGCGCGTGCAATAAAAAAAAAGGAGCCGCACGCATTTGAAAAAAAAAGTTTGATGATGAAAAGCCGAAAAAAGTTGAAACGGCTTTAAAAAAAAGGACGGCTTAAAAAAATTGAAGAAAAGCCGCAGGTTTTTTTGGATGTTCTGTTTACCCCCCATTCTATCTTGGGATCCTCCAGGCGACGATGAGCTGCGAACTCCTCCCAGGCGTCATCTGCGTTGACGCACCTCACGCAGGCGCCCCGAGTTCCACCCCAAAGCCCAGGCACGGGCGATCGTATATGCAAGCGGCGCTGCACAGAGCCTCCTGGCGGAGCCCATCTCTAGGCGAACATCTCCGCGCGCAACCCATTCACGACTCCAGGCGGCACCGCCAGTAGGTGGCGGACTGAGTCGCAGCCAGCACAACAACCTTCGAAGCATCCCAGAGGCATCGGCGAACCTCCAGATCTTCGCGCGGCCCTCCAGGCGCATCACGCGCCAGCCCTCCAGGGCTCCTGACCCCCTCCATGCGCAGGTGCAAGCCCCAGACGATCCGCGTGATCCAGGCAAGGGCTCCAGGCGCCCCCAACCTCTCGGCGGCGGCGAATAGAACCCCCCATCGGGGGTGGCGATTCTTAAGAGAAGGGGTTTCCCCCGTGGGAACCCTAAAGAGCGGCCTGCATTATTTAAAAAAAATTTATTATTTTTTTTGGGAGGGCAGGCTGCTATGTATAAAAAATTGGAGGGGGGGGTTGTTCACTATTAAAAAAAAAAGAGAGAGGTTGAAGTGAGAGTTGGGCCCAAATGGGCCGGTGAAATGTTGAAAAAAAAAGAGAAAAGAAAAGAAAAAAAATGAGAGAAGAGAGATGTTTTTTGTAAGGTTTTTTTTGTAGACCCAAATGGGTCAAGGTTTTTTTTATGAAAAAAAAAAGAAAAAAAAGGCGCGTACATTTGAAAAAGCCGTACGCATATTAAAAAAAATGAAAGAGGCACGTACAAAGAAAAGCCGTACGAAAAATAATAATAAAAAAAAACATGGTTCGAAAAATTATTAGAGAAAAAAAAACACAAAAATCATTAAGTGGTGGTTTATTCATCCCCATGTTTATGTATTATTTTATCTTCTCCCAACGTGGTCATACAATGTCATTCCAACCAGTATGGGAGAAAGGGGGAGTATATATATATAGAGTCACAAGTCTTGTTCCAAGATTCAGATGTCAGATTTTCCAGACCGGTCAGACGTTCAGACTCTACAAATCTCAGATTCGGACTCGACGATGACGCATGCCAATCATTTATCATTCTTGTTGGTCGGCCAGAGCTTTCATGTGAGCCATAGGGACTCCAGAGCAGAGGACTATTCCCTATGCCATTAAGGGCAAGGGTTTTCATGTGGTATCATAGGGACTCCAGAGTAGAGTACCATTCTCTGAGCCAGATAGATCCAGTTTCACACTCCAGCCCGTTCGTCCTCCTCACATGCACGCCATGAGAAGCAACGTCCTCGACTGCAGCAGTTGTGCGCGTTGGGTTGATATTGTCTGTAGTGTCATGTATTGTGAGTTGAGTTTCTTTCTGTTTGTCCAAGCTGAGCATTGCATGCTCCAGCTTGAGGGGGAGTGTTAGAGTATTTGTAGCATGCGTCACTTATGTAATAGGTGGGTAAATGGATCCCTCCAGGGTCCATTTACCGCACCACTGAGTTTAGTCCCATACCGCCTAGTGGTGGGACTTGGAGGTCCTGTGGAAGCTATATAAGGAGCCCCAGGCCTCCTGTAACAGATGAGAAACTCAATAGAATTATCTGCCCCCGTTGAGGGCTTCTCCCGTGGTTTCATCCCGCTCCTCACGGAGTAGGGTTCCACGTTAAATCCCGCGTTCCTTATTCTGGTTCTTTATCTTTTATCCATGTTTACGCTTCCGCTTCCGATTTTCTAACAATATCATCAGACAATAAAACAAAATTGCATAGATCTCGGTGGCCCGTGAAAGCAACACACAAACTAACTATTTATCATAAAACGGTGCCAAATCCAACAGACCTACAGGGTCAGTCGTGCTAAGGCTAGATGCACACAATCGGAAACACCACATTGAGATTATCTTTGAAAGAAATACCAACTCCTTCATTCTTCTATGATTCATAGTGAGGATTGGATGATCAAGTTCACTCTGTTCTGACTGTTTTCAAAGGACATTTGCCAGCCAATTTTTCTAGAAAAACAATGGGCATTCACGCGATACGTACCATTTTTATGATATGTAGCTGCCTTTACTCGTAGGAAAATGGAATTTGTTTTGAGGCCAAATAAAAATACCAACAAGCCAGATAATTCATTTAACTCTCAGGATGAAAGGAAACCTTACATCACTATTGTCGATAATATGGTTGCATCTTGGACAGGTTCTCGTTGGGTTGCTTTTCCATGAGACTTCTTTATGATCGATTGACCCTGATGCACTCCTGATTTTGGTTGCAATTCTTCCACTGTCAACAAGCCAGGTAGTCCTGCAGTATTTCCATGGAAAATCAGAATTTCAGCATTTAATCAAGAAGTAGAATAATAGTTCTCGATTAACAAAATAAAACAATGAACCCACTTCAAGGTGGTTGCGCAGTGTGCCTCCCACCCAAAAGGACCACGATTCAAACCCCATGAATTACCAATTTCCTAGAACAGTGCAAGTATCAAGTCTTCCAAATAAGGCAATAAACTGCAACTATGTCATACTACAGTTCTGCTTGTCATCAAGCCAATCTAGAAGAAGACCATAAAACTAAAGTAAAAAATGGCCAGATCTGAAATATAAGAGTGCATCGAACTACTAGTGCTAGTCACGGGTTGTTTCCAGACTTCTCTGTTTCCAGAAAGTTCAAAGGTTTATATGGCACGAACTACAAATAAATACTGTGCAAACTTCGGCATACCGAAGTTTATGGTGCTTCTCCACTCAAATTGTCCCCCAAGTTAAAGGGCTCTGGAAAGTATAATTCTATTTAAGGTACAAAAATAAAATTTCCTGGTAAAAGATATGGGGAGAGGATGAAGTTACCGTGCTTATGAAAAAAACCACAAACCCTAGAACTGATTAAGCACAATAGGGATAGATTCAAGACCGCGTCCATTCCTTAAGGGCCAAAATTACTCCAAACCATGGGCCCCGTGTATCAAAAGGATGAAACAGACTAACTCCACCACTGAATGAGATAAAAGCCATGGATACAAACAAGCCCTGCGTTTAGTTAAAAGGAGGGAACATATATATAGATTCCGAATAGAAGAGGAATGAGACTAAACTTGTAGAGTGGGTCACTAATAAAACTTGCATGATTGACCACACAATTACTTTTTAAATGGAAACAATGATAAAATTCATTAGAAATTCCATCCTTCATAATGGGTAAAATATCAACTAGTTTTACAAGAGAAATACCGTTCAGAATCTACACTAAACTCCCTCGATACATGATAGATAAGAAAACATAGCACGTGGGTCTTAAGTGGCTAACCACCAAGAACAGCGGATGTACAATATAATGCCTGGCATTATTTTCTAGAAAAATATGTAAAGATTGCAGGTCATAAACTTCTACGAAGAATACTATGACAAAAATGAGGTCAACAAAAACGTTCTAATCCTAAACTAAGGTGCTTGAGACTCTTCAGTATTAGCTAAGGATTTACGCGTCAAGATCAGAAGCCCTGAGGCTTTAATGAGAGTAAGTATGACGAAGTACAATCACATGTAAACTATATTCAAGCTCATGAATTGTAGAGATATTTCTATGTTCTACGTACCCTTTCTGCTATTTTTATATTCTTACATCCATCTTATGTAATTTACCCATAGGCCTTCTCTATATAAGAGAGCATAGGGTTTTTTAGAATAAACAATTCATTCTCTTCTTCCAACATGGTATCAGAGCCAACCTAAACCCTACCCCAAACCCTAGCCGCCCACCACCTCTCTCTTCTTTCTTGCCGCCGCCGCCCCTCCCCTCTCTCGCCGCCGCCGCCCCACCCACCCCTCCCTTCTCTCGCCGCCGTCGCGCCCCCCCACCCCTCCCCTCTCTCGTCGCCACCGCACCACCCACCCCTCCTCTCACTCACTGCCGCCCCTCCCTACCCCTCCCTTCTCTCTCTCTCTCTCTCTCTCTCGTTGTTTCTTGGCCTATGGGTTTGAGTGCATAAGTCTACATATGCACTCAAATCCTCATATATTTGTGTAGACGTTCATTTCTTGGTCTACAGAACCCTGGTCTATATCTCCGGCAAGATGTTTGAAAACAAGGTCGACATACCCTCCACATGCGCTTTCAAAGGTCCAACGCCCATTGTGAAGATGGATGGGACGAACTATGAGCTCTGGGCTATGCAGTTCATGAGTCTCATTAAGTCAAATGGTAAGAAGCACATTCTTATAGAAGAAGAGCCAGCGGAGAATACTGGGGTTTATGCCTCATGGGAGGCCGATGATTCGTATGCCAAAGCCTGGCTTCAGTTACACTGACGATGGGGAATGCTAATGATGTACTTCATCAGCCCACTGCTAAGGCGATGTGGGACATACTTGCAACAACATACTCGCAGGTGCGAAACGAGACCAAGATCCTTCAATTCCAGCATGACATATTTACTGTCAAGCAAAACGGACGGCCTCTTCATCCGTTGTATATATCTTTATGAGGGATGTCTGAGAAGCTCTACAGCATCATTCCCCTCACGGCGACTCCCTGAGCAGAAGAAGACTTTTCGGAATGCTACTACGGTGAGGATCTTACTAGCGGTACTTGACCCTGAATATGATGCTGCTCGCTCGCAGATTCTTGTGGATGCTACTATTCCTCCAATAGAGGAAGTGTACAGCAGGCTTAGCTGGATTACAGTCCCGTCTACTGCTACTACTCAGCCTCCTTCGACGATGGCGGCTTCCCGAGGCAGAGGAGCCTCTTCTTCATTCCGTGGTCATGGACCTCATGGTAGAGGCGGCCGCATCCGTCAGCCCTGCACATTCTGTCATTGCCCAGGTCACACGGAGGATACATGCTATTCTAAACATGGGTTTCTGAAATCGACGCGTATAACCAAGCACGTTGCATTTCCACAGGCATCTGCTTCAGACCAGATGTTTGAGGAACTTGTTGCCGGATTACGAGATATCATGCATCCTGTCTCTACAGCATCTCCGGGAGGCAACTCTGATATAGCTGCTTCAGCCTCTGCCAGTACGTCAGTCACTGCTAGCACCTCAGGTAGTGCTTATGCCTTTACTTGATGTCATGGATCTGACGTTTCAGAATGGATTATGGACTCCGGCATGACACATCATCTTCGCCGAGACAAAGATGAACTTACATCCTACATGGAGATTCCACCAGGGAGAACTGTAGTGATAGCAGATGGGACCCATTCCCCCATCATTGGACAGGGGGAGATCAGTTTGACGCCTTTTATGCATCTACAGAATGTGTTGCATGCTCCAGATTTTTCGATAAATTTATTATCCATCAGTCAGATTATGAAAGATTTGTACTCACACTATTTTTTATCCATCGTCTCTTGTTTTTCAGGACATTCTTATGGGTAGGGTGATTGGTTGTGGCTGTGAGCAGGGTGGTCTTTATCCTCTGGTCCGAATTCCCTATGTTGGCGTCTTCTCTCAGTCAAGTGGACCAGTCTCTCCCTTTAAATGGCATCTTCGCTTTGGTCGCCTCCCTCTTCAGAAGATGTGTCATATCTTGCCGCAGATTCTACCGGGTTCTTATTTTCAGTGTGAAGTGTGTCAGTTGAGAAAGCATCACAGACCTGCTTTCCCTAGTCATCAGTCTCGGAGTAGTAGCTCCCCTTTTGAATTATTTCATGTTGACATCTGGGGTCCGAATCGTGTCGCTGATCACCGGGGACACATGTTTTACCTAGTTGTTGTTGATGACTTTTCTCGATTGTCATGGGTGTTTTTGTTGAAGAATAAATCTGAAGCAGGGGATGTGATCAAAAATCTTATAAATGAAGTAGAGAATGTTTTTTCTTCTACTGTGAAATGTGTGTGAACGGATAATGCTTTGGAATTTTGTACTCGTGCTCTTTCACATTTCTTCTCGTCTCGAGGCATTATCCATCAAACAACTTGTGTTTACACGTCTCAACAGGGCGTTGCAGAGAGAAAGCATCGTCATCTTCTTGATATCACTCGGGCTCTATTTATTCAGAGTCGTGCAACATATGGGTAAACAAATGGCCTTGGAGCCTTTTGAGATTTTAAACAGGAGACTCATCAAGTGTTCTTCTACATCAACTAATTGCAATAGTAAAATAGGCATGAAAAAAGGAGAGGGGGATGAGGGTGTTACCAAGCCCTCTTCTCCTCCGAGTCAATGACCCCCCTAGGATGGGGTGATCTGCTCCTCATGCTTCCCGCTAGTCAGGTTGTCACCCCGACTTCTAGAATGCATGGCAATCGTTGCACACATGGTTGTCACTCACGTATGCAACGGTAGAGGCTCGGGTGTTGTAGCCAAATGTGAACAGTTGGAGGAGAATCAGCTGGCCGATTTACTCCACGGAGGCACAATGTAGTGTGGACTGACACTCCACGTCTTAGTGGTTGGTCAATGATGAAGAGGATGCCGATGATGGTCCTCCGAGGGAAGGGGAGGAAGTTGGACTTCACGGTGGTTGTCACCCACCGTTGTAGGGGCCTAGGTGCTTGTGATGGCAGCCCAAGGGAGATTTTTTGGTGGTTGGGTTGCTTAAAGCGGCTCCAATGGATGAAGCACGCACTCGGCTCCGCGTGAGTCGAGTAAAGGGGCATCGACATCGTCCTGATCTGTGGTTGCAGGCACATGGAGACGAGGAGGAGCTCACCGCTCCTTTGCTTGGTAGAGGAAGGCACCTGCACAGCCAAATGCGGATGATGAAAATCGGACCCCATCAAATGAAAACCCTGACATAGTATATATAATAAAGGTTAGGCTCACCTCTATGGATGAGGTAAAGGCTGTGGTTTGGGGGTTGAATGCGGACGGCTCACCTGGTCCGGACGGCTTCCCCGGTGCTATTTTACCGGAGTTTTGGGAGTTGCTAAAGGTGGAAATTTTGGAAGTGCTTACTGAATTCAGGGAAGAAAATAGAGGCTTTGAGAAGGTAAACCGGGCTTTGTTGTTCTTGCTTCCTAAAAAGGAAAATCCGATGAGGGTGGAAGACCTCAGGCTGATCGCGTTGTCCAATGCACTGTATTTGATCTTGTTTAAGGTTATGGCAAATCAGTTGAAGGTGGTCCTGGACTCCATAATTCTTCAGGGTCAGTCGACGTTCATCCTGGGGGGACAGATGGCGGACGGCCTGGTTATGACAACATAGATCTGTCTTCAATGGAAACGTTCCAACAAGAGGGGGCTTCTCTGGAAGATCGATTATGCCAAAGCGTATGACAGCGTAGACTAGGGTTTTTTGTGGGCCTCCATGCAGAGGCGGGGCTTCCCGGACTTTTGGGTGGCGGGGATGAAGCGAGGTATTACCACCTCCTCCTACTCGATCTTGGTGAATGGAAAACCAGAGGGGGGGCTTTTTTCAGCCGCAACGGTCGGTCCGGCAAGGGTGTCCTTTGGCCCCGTTGCTCTGTGTGCTGGTAGCAGACGCTTTGGCAGTACTGTTCAGATAGGCGGAGGGATCCGACTGGTGTGTTGGGTTCAGGATGGAGGACATTTCTATTCCTCTTCTACAATATGTGGATGACATGATTCTACTCCTTGAGGGCTCGGAGGAACAGATCGGAAATGTGGCTTAGCTTGTAGACATTTTCAGCATCCTCTCCAATTTGGAGATTAACAGACAGAAGTCGGTGATTATTCCTTTCGAGATGGAGGAGGTTGTAGGCGAAAGAATGTATGGTCTGACCGGTTGCCCACTTGGGAGCTTTCCACTCCAGTATTTGGGTCTCCAATTGGTGGATGGGAAATTGAAGAACTCTCATTGGGAAGTAGTACTTCAGATGATGGAGCAAAGGTCGGCTGGGTGGAAGGCTGTCACTTTATCGAGGGGGGAAAATTGATTCTTCTTAAGCATGTTCTATCGGTCATCCCTATTTTCTTCTTCTATGTTCGGTTGATGCTAGTAGGGATATGGAAAAAGGTGGAGTCCCTAATGAGAAGGTTCTTCTGGTCTGACTGTAAGCATCAGAGCTCGGGAGATACCTTGTGAAGTGGGGAGAAGTGACGAAGGGGCATAAGGATGGGGGTCTGGAGTTGCGAGATGTTGAGGTCATGAACAAGGCGCTTTTGGCAAAGTGGATGATAATGATTTGGGGTCCCTCAGACTCGCTGGCTGCCAGGCTGGTGGGGAGGATTTATGGTTGGGGGGGGGGGGGGGGGGGGGGGATCTGGTGGCCAGGAGGATCTGTTTCGAATCCCCTCTCTGGTCGGGGGTCCGGGCGGTATTGCCTCTAATTTCTCACAGGCTCCGCCCTAAGGTAGGAGATGGTCGCATTTTCAGATTCTGACGCGACGATTAGACGGGGGAAGGAGCGCTTGGAGATAGGTATCCAAGATTATTTGCCTTGGCGGCTTTCAGGGAAAGCTCTATTGCACAGGTGGCTGAGTCGGGCACGCTGACGCTAATTTTCCTTTCCGCTTTATCAGATCAACAGCTTGAGGAGTTAACCAGAATGCAGGGCGAGTTGCCGTCGCCGGACAACTTGGAAGAGGGTTTGGACCACTTTATTTGGGTGGGCAAGCGTTTCTCAGTCAAACGCGCGTATGAGGAACTGATGACACAAGATGATGTACAAGATGCAGAGTTATGTCAGGATATGAATATAGTTGGGCAGCCAAGCTGCCGTGCAGCATAGTCGTCTTCCTGCAGTGCTTGAGAAGAGACCGCATGTGCGATAAAGTGAGGAGGAGGAGGTTGTTGGGAACTAGTGATACTCTATGCGACAGATGCCATATGAGGGATGAGGATCTGGACAACCTGTTCTTCAAGTGCCCGACGTCGGCCCAGGTTTGGCAGGAGTTGGGGATCCAGTGGGTGGCGTCGAGCGGAATGGAGGGCTTCTGGAGATCTATTCGAACGATGGGGAGATCTTCCTCGGTCGACTGCTCTGAACCTTTTGTTGCGCTCTGGGCGATCTGGTTAGGAAGGAATCATGTGATTTTCAAGAATCAAAGCTTTTACTCTGAAAATGTTGTAGCACACTGTAAAGCCTTGTATAACTCATGGGTTGCCAGGTAATGTATCTCAATCTTTTTAATAAAGCAGTTTAGCGGTGACTCCCGGCGGGAGGTCACCCTCTTTTTCAATCAAAAAAAATGAAGGTTAGGGCAAAGAAGGAATATGGGAACGGTTATGAAGCAGCCTTACTTTCCTCTGTGGAAAGCAATGGAAAATTTGGGGCTCCCAGTGGGGTCGGCCACCACTTTTGTTGCGCACCGCATGGAGAGGGTGAGCATTGTTGCTCGCAGCATCTAAGTCTCGGGGTGCCTTCATCATGTATGCAGGGAAGAAGAGATGGAAGTCACACTAGTCATCCTCATTACTACGCAATAGGGGAAGAGGAGGGTTGCGCACCCTTTTGTGCGTGCTAAGCAGACTTGTCAAGATCACCAGCCATGGTGGCGGTGGTTCCGCATCAAAGAAAGGGAGTAGAGGCAATGGATGTCTGTGCACATAGTCGTGCACAATAGATCGATCGAAGCTAGACGAGGGCGTCGACCTTGCAGCAACAAATAGAGTGAAAGGGGGTAGTCCCTTGCGGTGGAGAGAGGGTGAAGGCTACGCAAGTGATACCGGGCGGTAGTGGTGCTTGCTTCTCTTTGCAGCATATGGAAAGAGAGGAAGAGGGTGCGTTTAACACCCACCATAGTAGAGGGAGCTCGCGGAGGTCAGCCAACATAGTGGGTGCTTGCCTCTCACGCGTGCGATAAGGAGAAGGGGGCAGCGACATCTAGCGAGTGTGAATGGGGAAGTGAGGCCAAAGGGTGGTGCTACCTTGCGTGCCCGAGGAGGAGAAAGTGTGCGTGCCTCTTATGTGCATGAGGTGGAAGGGAGGAGGCGGCAACCCCTCTCAATTGAAGGCAAGAAGGCTGCTCCAATTGGGGATGAAATTGAGACCGTTGGATCAAAAGATCCAACGATGGGTATTGGATCAAGAAAAGGAAGGGGTTTCTTCAGTAGAGGTGGGATGATGGCTAACTTCAAGGAGAGCTAAGGCCCAATTGGGCTTATTTAGCCTAAAATAATAATGTATAGGAGAATTAAGCAAATCACTTAGTAGTTTTAAGTTACGTACCTAACATATTATGTTATAAATATATTTATTATGTGATACTCTTGTTTAAGAAAGAGTAGAGAAAGGAGGAAGATGCAAAATATTTTTGTGATTTATATTTCGCAATTTTTATGTGAATTTGGGGATTTTGTATGTCTTGCAAGGAGTCATAATATATAATAGATTAGCTCTTACTTAGGGACTTAAGTGAGTCTTAGACATATCTTGAAGTGAATTTTACATGTTCTAAGATGATGAGATCGAGTCTCATCGGTAACCAAGACTCGAGAAGAGTCCTAGAGTGTAAGGTTACATTCTCACCATCAAAACGCTGAAAAAAATAGTGACATTTCTAGATAACCAAATTGCCCAGATAATTGTGATTGGCCAAAGGAGTTCCTCTCTAGGTTGATGCCTCACCATGAACGAGTCCCAAAAGGTGTCCAGACTCTGAAGATTCAGCCAGTCAATGCCTAACTCCATCAAGATAGGGGACGTCTTCATACAATGAAAGAAAAGATTATCCATTGTCTCGATCTATATATCAAAAAGAGGAAACCGTTTGGAGATATCTGGAAAGAGTCTTGCACAACGGTCCTTCGTCATAATGTGTTTTCTGCGCAGCGGCCATATTGAAAATCAACTCTACTCAGTAGTTTTAGTTCCCAGATAAAGTTGCAATTTCGCACGATAAAATCCGTCAGCGGTGGTGGTATGGTAATAGTTCTAAATGTCTCTTTTCACCGAGAATGAGTTATCCTTCCATACCTAGTGATCCTGACCAATGGTAGGTATGTCAACCTGTCTAAGGGACTCCAAAAGAAGAAGAAACTCTTCTACGCGTTGTTCGAAAAAAATTGTCTGGGACGAGGGCATCCAATTGATGTCCAATCAGCACTCCAAAACCCTTGTTTCATGGTTAGTTGTTGAAGCAAATAAGCTGGGGAATCTAGAGGAAACGGGGTCATCGTCCCTCCAGATGTATGTCCAAATAGCAAAAGACTTATCATCGTCGAGCATCAGGCGAAAAAATTACTAGAAGTGAGGTATCACCGACTTGATACCTTTCCAGAATGTTGAGGGATGGAAATTCGGCTGATGAGGCAAGATGCCTTGGCATCTGATGCAATAAATCTGTGGATTGGTCTGCAACACGAGTCTTCACTTCTGCCCCAATCTCCACTAACCCATTTAGAAGAAGATTTCTATTCATAGACTCCATGCAGGTGATTTCAAGGCCCCCAACAGCCTTTTGCAAAGTAACAGACTCCTGATCTACCAGGTGTATACCAGACCCCTCATGTCTTGATTTGCCCTGAAGAAATCTTCACGTGATCAACTCCAACCACCACCTGACACCAACGGGTAGAAGACGAAATGACATGAAAAAAACTAGAATAGCCAAGAGAACGGCCTTAACAAGCACCAAACATCCTCCATGGGTCAAAATTGCAGTCTTCCAACCTGAGAGTTTTCTCTCTATTTTTTTCAATGGTATGCAGCTAATATGAAGTCTTAGTTCTATCTGATGTCAAGGGGAGACCTAAGTAGCGGATCTATAGAGAGCCATGCTTGGTGCCCACCTCCTCACAACAAGCATGTGCATCTAACTCTGACAGACCAAACGGGATAGCAGCCGATTTGCCATGGTTAAGAACTAGTCCCGACAGTTTCGCATGAATTTTCAAAGTCATTACCATGCCCTTTGCCTCATCTTTACCCCTTTCGATAAAAGAGATGGTGCCATCTGCATACTGCAACAAGGGAATAGAGATATCATCCAATGGTGTAACCGGCGGTGACGTTGTTACGTAACACCTAGTTAACTATGCATACCAAGATATCAGCTGCAACCACAAAAGGCATAGGGGCGAGAGGACACCCTTATCTAACTCCTCCGATTTTTGTCTAAAAAAACTACCATCAGTTCTTCTATTAACCAGAATCGAAAAGGAAGTTGTGGCGACACAACATTTTATCGAGGTAATTCAAATGTCAAGAAAACCTCATCTACTCATTGCCAACCGGAGAAAACGCCAATCAATCATGTCATAGGCCTTAGAAATCCGCCTTTCAAAGAAGACCCATCGACTGACGCCTCTTCTAGTTTGTTATGATCTTAGCAACCATGGTCAAACTGTTTAAAATCTGTCTCCCAAAAATAAAAGCTGACTGGAGCAGCGATATGATGTGATCCGGAATCATGTTTAGCCTAATTGCTAGGACCTTTGCTACAATCAAATAAATGGCATCGGAAATAGCAATCGACCGAAAACCCTCCGCTCACTCAGGCATCTCCTTCTTAGGCAGTAAAAATATGAAATCCGTGTTAAGTCTATCAAAGTCTCTAGCAAACTCCTCCATGACAGCTACAACTTCCCTTCCAACTAGCCCCCAAAATTCACAGAAGAACGGGACGGGGAACCCCTCCGGACCAGGTTCCTCATCAGCATTCAAATTCCAAACCGCAGTTTTCACTTCCTCCGCCGTAAAGGCTTGTATCATGTGGTTAGCATGTTGTTCAAAAAGCTAAGAGGTCCCAAGTCCGGACCATCTCGACCGCATACTCTCATTTCTTCTCGAGAAAACATGGAAGTGATCGGGAATGGCCCGCCCCAGCTCACGATCACCCTCCACACTCCTTCCATTCACCACTACAGAGTGAATCTGGTTATGATGTCGCATCCCGTTGGCCATTCTACGGAAATAACTTTGTCCCACGGTTTACCTCTGTTTAGAAACATCGCCATCTTTCTATTTAGAAACAATGGAACCTATATGCATCTCTCTATCTGGAAACAATGGAATCTTTCTATATAGAAACAATGGGTTCACCAAACATGCAGTAAATATTAGGATGTGATTAGTGTTAGGTTATGGCCATTTCTCAGGCTAAAAAACTAGGAAAGAAAGTTCCCCTTAGAGAATGAGAATAACCTCTATTCCCTTCAGCCAAGAAACGTTTAAAAACACACAACATTTATATAGAAATAAACAGAATATGAGCTTCAGAAGTGAACTCAAAACTCAAAGAACCAAGTATGACTAAACATGACTTCATATGCGTGCCCAGATACTTATATGTGACCCTTATGAAAGAGATGAATATAAATAAAAGGAAGAATAGAAGTACCTTTCTAGGTACGGCGTTGTAGTAAAACATGGAAACAATCAACTTTGCCTACTGCAATTGGAAGGGAGCATGATCTCACTCCCCGGTTCAAAGGCTAACCTCTTGGCTATACAACCAACGACGGTACTTTATAAACTCGATGAGGATAATTTAGATAACACATATGAAACTTTAATTTGGATATAGGCATGCCTTCACTAATATCATGTGACAATCTTTTTTGGCTAAAAAAATGTTGTTTTTGCCTTCAAAAAAAAAATGTTGCTTTGAGATAACATTGTCAAGTAGGTTCGTGTGACAATTTTTTTGGCTAAAAAAAGGCTGCTTTGAGATAAAATTGTCAAGTAGGTTGTCGGGTAAAGATTTGAAGGGGAGATTAGTTTTATCTACGAAGCTTTGTTTCCACTCGGTCCAAAAGATCAGCTTGATGCAAATATCAATATCTCCATGAAAGTAAAGGCAGGAACTAAATGTTATGACCGTTTCTAGAGAGATCTCTGCTACGTCGGTACATTTAGAGATGATCGATTTTTCATCATCTACCAATCTACAAAATCTAATAGAGCCTTGATTGAACCATGCATATGCTTCTCCAACTACCCTTAAAACCATTATAGAAATTCTAGGAGGTGACAACCATATGCAAATAACAATCAAACAAATAGCATACAGAAAAAAGATCAAGACTAAGAAAGATATGGCATCTTCATTCTTCAGCATAATACACGAAAGCTATCAGATTTACGGAAATGATATGTGAGTAATGGTGTATTCACACAAAAGAAACGGAATGCTATCATCTGCACTTGGAATCTTCTGAGAGAAATGACCATAACTACATGCTCCCATAAGTTAATATACAGTGTATTATGCATATCACCTACATGCCTTTCGATGAAGTTAAACAAGACAACGGCAGGGTGCGATGTTCAAGGTTCAGCGTATGGTGTTCATTAGACAAGACAGTTCAAGATGATTGTGCCTTATACAATCGATTAGTCGGACTTATACTGCAAGCATGTAGTTCCCATATTATTCATTTTAGAGAGCAAATCTTTAACTATAAACCTTTTTACCACAGTAGCATTTTCTATTTATATGATGCAAAGATCAACATTGGGCGGCATATGGTGTACTTACAAACAAGATTAACAATTAAACGGCGGGTGTCGAAATAAAAATATATCAACTGCGAATCAAATCAAGGAAAAAGGCTATTATCATGAGCCGCAGCACGAGAGTCAAATGTCGAACCAAACATGGAATAAAAATGTCATCGGATCGAGGAGAAGACGAAGAAGAAGGAGAAGAAGAAGAGAGGGAGACGACATCATTGATTACTCTGTAGAACAAAAAACAGTAAAAATAGAAGTCGTCGAAATCCCGAAATCGACAGACATGGACGGAGAGGTAGGGAGAGATCAGTAAAGAGAGGGGGGAATAGGGAGAGGGAGAGGGAGAGGAACCAACTCACATCGCCGGACGTGTCTATTGTTTGCTCCCCGAAACCTCGACCTCGCCTCTGCTGCCACCGATGGCTCGGAAGGTCGGACGAGGAGAGTGGGACTATGACCGGACCACACGGTTTCTACCCTCGTTTTCTACTGAATCCCGAAGAGAGTGGACAGGATCCCACTTGAGAAAGGATCCACTTGTTTGGTTGCAGGGTTGCGCCAACCCCGATTACTATTCACAAGGGTATTTCCTCCTCACAGATTATTATTCATCCCGTCTAATCCAGCCCAACCCAACCATGTCCAACCCTGCAACCAAATAGACCCCAAGCTTTGCAAATTTCATGGCAATCCCTACAAATTTAATATTTACTACACCAAGTTAGTAAACTTGCTAACTC
This sequence comes from Ottelia alismoides, assembly GCA_037367405.1. Lineage (NCBI taxonomy): Eukaryota > Viridiplantae > Streptophyta > Magnoliopsida > Alismatales > Hydrocharitaceae > Ottelia > Ottelia alismoides. The sequence continues at coordinate 728,722 of JAZKJV010010457.1, forward strand.
TTACATCACGATCCATGCAGTTAACTCTCATCCGTTTGACTGTCAAAGCAAATAAATATGTCAAATGTACATGATATTTTGCCTCCGAGTTGAATGAAAATTATCATTGGTGTCCTTCATTCACCTTCCTCCTCCATTTACTCAGATGTCTCCTCCCCCTCCCCACGTCGTCGTCGTCTCCTCCTCCTCACCTACGCCACGACGAGCCAATTTCCCATATTATCCCACTGCTTCCATGCAGAGCCCACCCACTGCTTCTTGTTCGCTACTTCATCCTCTAAGCCCCCTGCCTCCACCATTGGAAATCAAGCTTTCTAGTTGTTTAGGTTGAGACCAAGCTATATCTTTGTAACCCCGACGTATGTGCACCAAGCTCCAAGCACATTCGATCGGAGCTCAGAATCCATATTCGTTATCTAGGGTCGAGCTCTAACCCTCGCGGGTGTCTTGGTGACCTGGAGGAGGGGGGACACACCAAGATGGAGATGACCGTGAGTTCTGAGATGGTGTTAAGTTTAAAGACTTGGAAGGAGAATATTTATATTGCATTTTGTGAAGATCATGATGTAAAAGCAAATCGCAACAAGAACAATAACGATTAAGAACTCCAAGACTTTACGTGAAAATGTTACTCCTCAAGAAACGAGATGAAACCACGAGAGAAAGCATGTTGTATTTTCTATTCACTTTTCTCGAGAGATTGCAATGGGTGTTGTGCACTATTTATAACCTCACCAATAATTAATGTCTCGATAAAATTTAGTGTGTGGTTAAATGTGAGAGTGTGGTAGGAGAGATCTACTTACCATCTAGAACATTCTTTACAGCGGTTGAGTTCAATCAAGAAGATTAAATTAAGTATAGTTGAATTGATAATATAGATCGCGTGTAAAATAGAGTAAATTTGTAGGGGTTGTGGGATAAACACAAAGTTTATACTAATTGCCATGTAATTGGAAGAGTTTACATGGGTTGTTTAAAAATATTATTCTTCAAACAAACTCCTGAAAAGAAGAAAGAAGAAAATACATATATCATGCCTGGGGGGCCATGGCCCTACCTTTACTTCTTTTAATACTTAGTTATTTCTATTTTGAAAAATCTAATTGCCACTCCTTTTGTCTTTTCATATTCAAATCACATAGGGTAAAAAAGCAATATCTCCGAACCAAATGGCAAACACCATATGCTCAATCTCTATTCATCGAGTTTGTGGTGGATTGGTGGTCCGTGGCTTTTTTGACGTTGGCAGGAGGAAAGATGACCAATGTCCCCGAATCAAATGGCAAACATCACATGGTTTTGAGACTTTGAGTACTTCACTTCTACTCCTGCGGGCTCTAGACTTTACTTGTTCTCTTCTTGTCATTTGTCAAAACATGTTGTGTGGAACAACGGATGTGATACATCGAGTGGAGATGTAGCATTATATAAATATAGACTAGTGCAACAACTATTATGTTGGTTCTTTATTCCTTGGGATCATAGACTAGCGGCTAGCTAAAGAATTGAAAATTTAGAATATGCCACACTCATTACACTTGGATAATAAATCATCAATATAGATAGGATCATAGCCATAGCCCATAACTCATAAAGGCAAAGACATCCCATTGTGCATGAGGCTTTCCACAAGAAATATAATTAAATGGTTTTCCTTTGTCAGAATCCCTGTTTTTAGACTAAATACAAAGATCATATTTTACATTTATTCGTTTTCCCTTTTTATCTTCAATGATGTCCCTTTATAATGAATTTCATGCTTTTCTTTTACTCTCTTTTGTAAGTGGATTGTTACTTATCTACGTTCTGAATACGAATATGGATATTGATGGTAATATATATATATATATATATATATATATATATATATCTTTTTCTCTATAAATACGCACATATATGATATATATTCAACAGTATTATGGATATATAATGTACTATAACATAATATAGGCATGCATGCGTATGTATATACATATATAACAAGGGTAAAATGGGGCTACCTCAAGCGGGAATCAAGTTAGCCTCCCCCTCTCTTTTTTTTAACTTTCTTCCTGTAATTTTTAAAATACACAAGGGATTTTAGATCATCTAATATTAACATTATATCATTAAAATCTCAACTCATTCTGAGGTTCGTATCACGTCCATCAAGTCTATCATTTTTTAACAGTCTCTTCATGAATGTGAAACCCATTCCCGTGGATCTGGAATACCCGTTTACGTATCACCCGTAGTATCATATTCGCTAAAGATCACATTAAAGTACTAAAAATTAGGGGAAATGTTTCCTTTTACGAACGACATTCACATTAACTAACAAGAATATGTCACAATTATATTGCATAAATTTTCATAACAGAATTTGCATTATATACATGTATCCCAATTTTATCAGAAGAGAAATAAAAGCATATAATATCTTGAACAAACTATAGCATGCGTACCTCATAATAGCAACTGCAGAAGCTGGTGTTCAACTCTCCCAATGCAACGGTGCAGGTATTTTACCTGCAATTCATGGAATAGAGAGAAGAGAACATCAACAAGTGTTTAGTAAATCTTATTAATTAGAAGCAAAAGGAAATTTTAGTGGCTCCAAAAGCAAGCAAGTAAATTTGGGCTTGACAATTAAAATTTAGAACTACTTGCAATGAAACAGGTTTCCAAGTGGTTTGGTATGTAAAACCCCATTCTACTCATCCTACAATAATTATCCATATTAATCATTTTTATGTAAATATTAAATGATCCATATTTAAGTCATTGTCTTTTTATTAATTATAATATATGTCTGATGGGTCTTAGGAATGCGAATGATGAGTCTCTGATATAATCATTGTCTTTATTAAATGTTGATGATGAGTCAGGTGTTTTGATTCTTTTCATGTTGAATTTCTCAAGCTTAGTGGATAGTTTGTGGTCTTGGTCTGGGTAAGATCTCACACTATGACTCTAAGGTAGTAAAGAAGCATTAGGGTTGGGGTGCCTCCGTAGGCATGCGGTGGAATAAAGTGCATCCTAACTAAGTTCCCAATACGTCCACTAGCTATTTCAAACAACTGTGGTAGTAGCTCGTAGTCTGATAAGGATGATTTTCATAAACTGGTCTTTTCTCTTTGTCATGAATTACTAGCGGAACAGTAACTAGCTCAATGGAAACTAAGCTCAACTACAACTCAACGGTAACCAAGCTCCCATGTAACCAACTCAACTGTAATTCATCTCAACTTTATCCAAACTCATTTGTGACTCAATACAATCTCAAATGTAACTCCTCCAATTTCAATTGTAACTGATTTAGATGTAGCCGTAGAGGATTCAGATGTATACATGGATGATTCGAATGTTGCATCGCCAAGTCTGTTGGCGAAAAGTAAAGAAAACTCAAGCGGTGAGGTAGCCTACAAAAGGCTCTTCCGTCTCGCCCTCTAAGTGGAAGTGCGGTCCAGTAGAGGGATAGGTCTACTCCAAAACTACGCCACTGAGACGGGTGGGAGACTCCCCGGAAGAGTCACCCCAAAAGAAAACCGGCCCGACCGGTACGGGCTAACGAGCTCGAAAAATTAAAATCAATAGCCCTCCAGCCTAGGTACCCTATGGAACAAGGGTCAGCGGAACTGGTCTTTAAAAGAAAACATGTGGATCCCAGAGAGGCGTAAAAACTGCGAGCGTTCGTGAGAAAACCGAGAAAAAGATTGGGATCCTAGACCCACGTACTAAGTGGCTGCTGCCCTAATTGGGCTTCTAATCTGTCGTCCAGTTGAGGGTCACTGCGCCCTCGCACGGTCAGGTATAAGGGTCACCACGACCGGCACCGATAATTGATATTATGGATTCACGATCATATGGATGCACTTGATTACAGGTTCTACCCACATTCTGATAGAGAAAAGCCTTCCGAAATTATGAGCGGCTTGTCATACTCAACCATTTTTTTACCACTGAGGTGTCACGCCTTCTTTGAGATATTACATCAAAATAAGAGATGATGTATATCTCATAAGCCTATAATACAATGTATTAAAGAGATTGAGATATTAATTCCAAAGCATAATGTAATGTAAAGGCTCTATACTGATGGTCTCAACAACTTCAAGGTTCTCTTGTGCATATGACTAGTAGAATATTTTCAACATTCAAAAAGCAATACAAATAAGAATCTCTCTTTTCAACAGTAAGCTCAGTTAACAAATATATCGATCAACTGTTTATGGGTCAATAGTAAGCTTTAGATCATGCAATCCATAACCACCTAAGGAGATGCTTTCGAGTAGCAGCATTCTTACAACAAGGATGGAAACGTAGCTAAAATACTAGATGAACCATTCATTCTTACACTAAAGAAATCCTTTAGAAGGATTTCTGGATAAAAGCTGCAATTTCTTTCAACCAATTTTTTTCCAGATTAAATCTTTGGAATGTTTTGCTTTATAGGGTATAATGTGGTTGATGGTAAAAGGGAATCAACATAAATGATATGCTCTACATAACATGTTAACTTCCAAAATATATGTAATCCTCCTACTTTCCCCCATGCACCCTAATATTCCCATCTATCGTCATATCTGATGTATTAACTATGCCCCTCAAATATCCATTGAATATTTATTTATTACTATTATTTTACCATTACGTTATTTGCCAAAGGATATAAGATTATATCTTTTTATTATAATGTTGGACATGCCCACTACATGATTCAACATTGACCATAATACATAACTATATTCATACACAAACTGTGACATCACAAATTAACTATTTTTTTTATCAATTTCATATCATATCTTCTAATGTGGTTAAAATAGTAATCAACTGTAAGGCAGTCTGCACATATGGAGAACCTCAGTGTATACCACCTTTGATTATGGGTCATTGATAATGTAAGGGCTAAGAGGATAGAAACTTGAGTACAAGTTATTGTTCTTTACAAAAACATTTGGCATTATTGATAATGTGATACACGCAATGAAGCTAATTGAGTAATATGACCAATAAACAAGAATATACTCATGTGTTAATGCATGAAGAATAAATTTCTTGGTGAAATTTTTAATAAATATAGAAGTGGACTCAATCTAAAATATTGAATGCCTTAGATATAAAGGGTTCGAAATCAAAAGCAGAATGCCTAAAACATCTTAAAGGCATTAGCAAGAACCCTAATGAGAGTTGAATAGCTTGCAGAAAATATGGAAATCTGAATGGATGACATGCTTGACAGAAAAAATTGCTTAAATTATACAAAAAAAACATGGATTATAGCAATAGGAAGGGAAGATTGTAACTCTATTGATCTCAAATTTTGAGGAGATCATGCATGCAGTGACTTCAAAAGCAAGGAGCAACAGCTGGGAGATCTTCCAACAGCAGCTAAAAGGTCTCTTGGAAGAGGAAACTTGCAGCCTCCCCTCTTGAGGCAGTAACAACACCATGTACTACTTGGACAACAGCAGTTTGGTTGCTGGGAGCAGCTCCAGGGGAGGAGGAGGAGGAGGAGGGGCTCCAGCAGGGCCCAAGTGACACAAGGACAGTAGCTCGAAGCTGTTGGAGCTGCAGACACACCTCCAGCTGCTTGGACAGCAGCTGAACTGGAAGGAGAATGGCAGGGAGAGGCCCCTTCGGTGGTATTCTTTGGGGGAGAATTGGGAGAATTAAAGAGGGTTGGGGTTATATTTATAAGGGAGTAAGGGCTTTAAGAGTTTGACATGTGTAAAAGCTTTTAAGGCCAAATGGATAGAGGATTTGGGGCCATCTGTTGAGAGCAGCTCCTGTCCTGGACAGCAGCTGGATTTTTATTATATATATATATATATTAATTTTCTCTCTCTTATTTCGCATACTAAAGTCACTCGCATTCATACCTTGAGTCTCGGATTCGGACGTACTATAGCTCGTTTTGATCGTCTCTGAATGACGATAAAAATGAGTATAATATTCATATACTTTGGATCAAAGATGAATCTCCGAAATTTTCGAGATATGGTTTTGGTTTATGGCTAAATTTTACGGTTTTAAAAAATATCAAACGGTCTCCGATCGATGAACGGTCGATTCCGTTGATCTTATTTCATTAAATCGGATATTTAGGTAGTCTTGGTTTATTTTGCGATTTCCGAATTTGCATCGCAGCTTTTTCGGGCATGCATTACGATGCGATCGATTTTTGATCGATTTTGCCCGAACGACTTTTGATTTACGATCAATTGATCGATTTATATTATTTAATATTGATTAATAACTTTATTGAGTTATACGGACTCCAATCGGGAAGGGTTCGGGTTTGTGCAAATTCGGATGTTACAATGAAATCGACCCCTTCCATATGGATGGGTTTGGAATGTCTATTTTTCATAAATTTTGAATCACATATTCTTTTTATTAATATAAGTTAATCTCCCTTGTGTTATAAAAAAATAACATAATAGATTTTTTTTAAAAAAGCTAGGGAAGCTAACTTGCCTCCCCTTTGACTGTAACCCCATTTCACCTATATAACAAATAATGTAGAATAGTCTAATTGGCAAAGCAAATAAACTATAAACATGATTTATATGATATACATTCACAGTTTATTGTAAGCGCGTCTTTTTTTCTTATTGGGCTTCTGATGAACGCGAAATCCACCTCTTTAAAGATGAGGAATTGTAGTATAGGAGGTGAAAATCGGTCGATCAAAAACCACAATCTTCGAATGTTGTGGAATATTTTTTTACTTGGCAAGTTTACCAAGGTCGAACTCAGGGAACGGTGATTTTTAGTTGCGCGGTCTTAAATCAAATTTAATAATTGATTAATGCTCGGTTAATTTCTGTGTTGAGAAAAATATACAATGCAATGGTATGCAAATGCAAGGAAATATACGGAGATGACAGTTCAGCACGGGATCTGGAAGTTGAATTTATGCTCAAAAAGATGTTAATTGATAACCTCGAAATTTATCACAGATCAAAATCCATAATTCAAGAGAAATGATCAGAGTGTCAATAAATAATCTCCTATGATCGGGTCTCTGATGAAAATTTCTTCTAAATTCCCTGTAGATTGATAGACATTATCTTCGAAAAATATAAGGAAATAAATTTTCAATCTTCTTCTCCGAAACCCCTGCATAAAATAAGTCCTCAAATAATATCTAAACTCCAATAATTCCCTGTAAAATAAATCGTCAAGTTTTCCTAGGGAGATATGGCTCAGATATGTCAGAATAAGGCTACAAAAAGTCAGTGATGATCCGCAAATAATAATTGACAATAAACCACCTCAGATCTGTTCACAAACTATGCTAAATGGTAGAGCATGAAAAGAGCTTCGAAACGACATATTGTACGCTAAAATCGGAGTCCAGATGGAGAAGATATGCTAAAATGAAATTTCAGGGACTAAAATGTAATTAAAATAAAGTTTTCCTTCAAAATAGTCCCTGGGAGGACTTATCTGCAATTTCCAAAAGTCGGAGGGGTACCTGCGTAATTTACCCCTGGCGGGGTCCTGCTTGCAATTTCTGAAAAGGCCAGGGGCGTCCGTGCAAGTTTCCCAGCGCGCACGTGCAACGCACGTGCGCCCAGAGGCTTGGGTTCGGGTCTGGAGGCTCGGGCACCGAAGGAGAGGCTCGGGTGGAGAAACCTGAGGCTCGGGTGGTCGAACCTATGATTCGGGCCCGGTCCTGAAGGCTCGGACCAGAGGCTGTGGCTCGGTCGACCGAGCCTAGGTGGCGGAATAATGTAGCTTCGGGGACCCGAGCCTCGAGGCTGGGGTCGAGGCTCGGGGGTGACGCGTGGCGGCCTACGGGCCGTCGGATCAAGGGCTCAGCCCAGATCCGACGGTAACTGTGCCTTGGGGCACGCCCGATGCGGGGCGGGGCGGCCGGAGGAGGCGGTGGCTGCGGCACCTCGTCCGGTCGACACACGACCGCGGAGGCGAGCGGGGGCGAGGCGGTGGAGCGCAAAGGCTGAGGCGGAGGCTCCGCGCGAGGCGGAGGATCGAGGCGTGGAGGCGGCTGCCGCACGAGGCGGTGGTGGCGAGCAGAGCTCGGCCGACACACGGCCGAGCTGTGAGCGGGCGGAGGCGCAGGCGTCGCTCGGTGGTGGGCGTAGACGGCCGGAGGGCGAGAATGAAGGTGCGGCGGAGAGGCGAAGGCGGAGCGGCACGGCGAGAGCGGAGTCGACGCGGAGGCACGGCGACGGCGAAGCCTCGGCCGGTCGACACACGACCGGCGGAGGCCTGACGAAGGTGATGGCGACGCGGCCCAGGCGGCGGTGGTGGGCGAGGCGGAGCCGGAGCCCCTGGGCGGAGGTGTCGCCGGCTGGTGGAGGCGAAAGCGGAGGGGCGGGCTGGTGATGGCCGAAGCGGAGGTGACAAGGCGGAGATAGGGAACCTGCAAGGTTAGAAATAAAACAGAGGGACTGAATCGAGTTCGCCTGGGAGGTTGAGATCCTCAACGAGGGATCTGTGGTCTCGCCTCGATTCGAGCTGGCGAAGGGCTCGAAGAAGCTTGCAACTTCCTTGAAGTTGCAGCAAAGGGAGGAGGAGATCCACCCCTTGGATCGCGCCTGAGGATGGAGGAGCCGCTGTCACCGGCTCTACAGGGGAGAATGGCGGATGCCTGGAGCAGCGTGAGGGGGCTGAGTTTTATAGGGAAGAGGATGGCGGCCGTTTTGCGCGAGGGAGAGGCCGGAGGTTACGGCCGTGCATGCGGCTTTGATGGCCGTACATGCAGAGGTGGGTGGGGGGTTGTGCAGCAACGGCTGGAGGTGGGAGATGATGGGTCACGTGCTAGGCACATGACCTGGGCGCGGCTGGGGAGAGAGTAACAGTGGGGTGCCACGTGGCACGCCCTGGAGCTGCCACGTGGCACCAAAAAAATTTCAAATTTTATCTTGGGCAAAAGAGGTAGAAGATGACCTCGGATCGAAAAATTTTCTTCACGAAAGTTGTTCGTCTCGTCGAGATCTACAACTTTCATGAAGGGTCCGGGAGCAAAAGAGGTCACCTGTACGAAGTGGTATTTTTGGCGGCTTTCCATGTGTATAGAAAACCGTATTTTTGAGATTTGTAATTTTTTTGGTGGTTTTAGAGGGGATAAAAATTCTAGAAAAAATACGATAAAAAAGAAGAAAATTATTTACACATTAATCTAATTTTTTTTTGTATTTTTAAAGGAAAGGAATTAGGAAAATAAAATAAAAGTAAGAAACGGACAACTTTTGTACAGACCGACAACGGACACTCGGACTTGGTCAGTTTCCTTGATTTCAGTTTTGATATGGATTTAGATTTTCACGTCGCTTAATAAAACTTTCATCAAAGAACATAAATGAAAAAGAAACAAAATTAAAAGAGTTAATTAAGTACATAAAATCTCAGATCAAAATTAGCAAGAAGTTAAAATGCGCAAAAGAGGCCCAAAACCCAACTTTCACATATGAGCTCCGAATTTTATGAAATTGGTCTTGTTTTGAAGGTATTGAAAAATGGAGTACTTTAAAAGTGAGTAGACCAAAATCGGACACTGTATGAGGGAGATATGCTCGTTTTAGTCCGTCAGATGTGAAATTTGTCTTTGAGGTTATTTGACACTTATTGGGGTTAGTAATTTTTTTATATTTTTTATTTAATAAGGTTAGTAATATCTACACAATGGAGGTGGTTTTGGGTCAATCGGAGTTAGAATGAATTAACTAAAAATGCGAGAAGTTAGTGGCTTTTTGGGCTAATTTACACAAGGGATTTTTAATGCAATTTATGCATGATGAAATGCAGATATTATTTACACATGTATGAATGCTAATAATGCTCTATTAATGATTAATTACAGGTGGATGATGGGGGACAGAGCCTAAACGACTGATTTTAGCATGATGAATATGAGATTCATCAGCTTCCTACCGCTTTATATCAACGGATTCGAAAAGACTCCCATAACTTATATTTATATCGAGGGTTATTATTAGTGCATGCACTCTTCTTTTGTGACCCCTCTACTCAATATATTTTTATGCAGGAATTGTAATGTTCATATTTGAAAGAATGCTACAAAGAAGCAAGATCTTATTTTAAAGATTGGATCTACTTCTGTTGATTTGGACACGACTACAGGCGACTTTTCCTCCTCATAAATATTGAATTTGATGACAATATAGTAGACATCAATCTTCTCGAACGTGATCTCAGTTAACAACCGCGGATTTGAGAGTATATTATTAATCAACTGGGTAAAGTTGGAAGTGCTTATATAAACTTTAGTCCCTTACAACCTACTCTTCGAGAGTATTCACTTTCATGTTCAGAGAAACGTCAACGTCCTTTTCAATCATCTTGGTACAAATTATTCCCATCTTGACTAGAATATTCTTCTACAAACCAATCTTCTGCATGCCTTATTATCTTTTTGATAGCGAAACATGTACTCATTCTGAAACAACAACATCTACAATTGAAGGATTTTCGAATTGGATAAATGTGAACAATGGAAAAAATTGTGTTTGTTTAGCCCATATAGGTAGAGATTCAAAATCACCACATAGTTATTGTAAGAAATATTGTCTAGACTTGATGATTCGCTATCAACATATTGGTTTATAAGCATGACAGTCATCAAATTGCAAATGGGACACCCCGCCTCACGGCAAGGACATCAAACCTAACTCCCTAGGTTCCAGTCGGCAATAGCTACACTTATACATAATGATTAACATTCGGAATGTATAAGTAAGAAAAGTGAAGAGTAAAATGCTCCAATGACATTTATATACTCATGGTACCTAAAATTTCATAAATTTGCAATAGAGTCAGCAATATATTATTACATGGCTAACAATTTAAACTATAAGAACTACAAAAGTATAGCAACAACTAGTACAACTCTACGAGTGAAAATGTACCCTAAGTCTGGTACAAACTATAGAATCTCAAGTCACTACTGCTACTCAACAACTTGTAAACCTGGATGGGTTTTTAAAGAAGTACACATGAGCAAAAAACTCAGTACAACTAAAAAAAGGACCAACACTAGACTAACAGAAGTGAAAAAGATGAAAGAGAGGGAGGTTCATGTGTCCACTGTTATTTTTATAATCGTTGTTCAGTATCCCAACAATCTGTAAAAGGGCTAATATAAGTTGCGCACAATCTACTACATGTACTCAACAAGTGTCGGTATTATCATTCAAAAGGAGCTCATCAATTTTACACTTACTAATCTGGATCATTGGGGTTAATAATATACATATATGTACATAAATATACCGTTAAACATATTCTCATAATTTAGTTCTTGAGTTCAAACATTAATTATAAAAATATAACAACCTCAAAGTGTGCACTGGAGCAACCAACTCTAGCCAATAATAACAACTCCTACTTCAACCAATTTCCCATAACTTACCCACCGTGAGGAGAATATCCGGAAATGAATAAACCATGGGATCGCATCAGATACACCCTTCTCACAAAGTACGAGTATTTAATGATTGCCTTAGGGATACAAACTCATCGACTGTACCCGCAGTACTATGCTCAACTGATAGAGTTGCGGAACACACCGACAGACCAACGAAAGTAGAATTAACACTTCATGTAGGACTCATCGGGACCACGAGAGTTGCGCCACACTCTCGGGTATGCTAATTTTTCTAAGCATGAAACATACACACAAACATCGATAAAGTAATAATTTAATCTTGCTTTTATTTATTAGTTTAATATTTACTTAAGAACAGTATCACACTAATCTTACGGTTTCCATTGTTGGTTAGAGTTCACCACATGTAAAAAGTGATTGCAGATATTCGATCATGGATTACTTCTCATAAACAAGCAACCATATCATCTGCCTATTTCGTCAAAGGACTCTGAATACAAACATGCTGCTATGTGTAACACATCACCCCACTCGTCCGCTGGAGTCGCGGTCTTCATGGTATAAACTCGAACTTCAAGAGTGCACATAATCAATCTCTTGCAGTACCTAACTCCATCTACCTGATCATCATGGAATTTAACACACTGGTTGATAATCACCTTGTTAACATCATTCGAATGGAGATCTCAAGATTGATGGACAACTTTTAATTGGACTGCTATACCCATTTAAAAATGTCACATATATCGTAACTCATATACACCATACTTATTATTTCTTTTTTTTCATAACCTTATTTATGGAAGATAACTTCTTCGCGTGCATGTCTCACGCCAAGTTATCAGTTGCACAGCCTACCAAACCTTAAGATAATTTTAGAGGAGTTAGATAGGGTTCATTGATTGTATAAACGGTAGTATAACATACAAGTTGATAAAATAGACGTAAATGAGTCGTAATCTATATGTAATTCATTAGTACGCTTGCATAGACTGTATTAAGTATATATGAGAGAAAGGCAAACTGTGGTAATAATTCTAGTGCACATAGTGTACCCATAGTTACCAATAACATCTGGATTTTAACCCATTGATCCATTAAAGTTAGTTACTATGAATCAGTTTGTATATAAAGTATTTGTTTCGTCACATCTTGCTTTTTAGTGAAGAATGAGATGCCTATCTAAATTAATGTGTGAAATTAATTGTCCGTGTTCACTATCAAGTGAAATGTGCACCGAAATATTAACATGGATTTTTTATAGTGGAAAAACTTTCAATATCCTTAGAAGGATACTGTTAGATTAAGGAATATAATTTTGTCTCGTACTTTATTTGGTGTAATAGTGCTAAATAGAGAAATCTCATTCAAAAGAGGATGAATGAGTGTTACGTGGACGTAGATTATAAAGTTCAATTTTTGCTTAACCAAATAAAATATCGATTTCATGATGAAGACCATTACGTAGATATCAAAGGACACGAAGATACTCATTTGAGCATAACTATCGTTGACATCACGTAGTAACAATATATGATAGCATTCCAAGGAATTTCGAAGTCCATTTACTCCCTCTCAATTTATTCTAAATGACACTCCATGGTAGAATTAGTATCGCGGCTATTAAAAGTTAAAAAATAATTTCCAAAAGTTATCACATGATGAAGGATCGCTAGAAGGATCTTGTCATCTATTGATTCCTACATATGATGACCATGTTATATTCAGCTTAAGCAATGTAATATTCATGACAATAGGACATAGTGTATGGTAGACTAGAAGTACTTAGTCAATACATCATTGACAACCATATAAAAATCATACCACATGGAGTCCTCGGGCTCTATGAATATTCAAGCAAGTTTGTTCCATAAAAAATATGTCAAACAAATAGAAAGAAGGAAAGATGGCATCATTACTCATATACATTTTTATTCATTTGTTTATTGAGTGACTTTTCTTTTCGTGATATAAATATAATCCGTACATTTAACCACAATGCATCCATTCTTCATTCGCACACTTTTATTTACATTTAGCCTTCTATTATTTCTTGGCAAAACATGAACAACCAACCATCATCACGATAAGGAGAAAATTCGTCCAACAAGAGGGACACGAAGTCCATGGGACATATACAAGATAAGAAAATCACAAGTAAAAGGGGAGGGGGTCGTACTTATATGTTGTATGTGCATGCAATGCTAAACCTCCATTCTAAGTCATATCGGTGCATCATCGTGACCACGGCAATCTATAAAACATAAGAAATCCTTCTTTAGATATAACACGTAAAGAAAATCACGAAATACATGAAGAGGGAGAGGTGATCTTACATTTGTAATGGTAGATCTGTGTAAAGGATGATGAGGGAAAGCTTCTTTCCGAAATAGTGGTGATCTGTCCCCTCCGACGATGCTCCGGCGAAGCTCCTTCAATATTGGGAGGTGGGAGATGGTGTGTGGTGGATAGGGTTTGCAAATGAGAGGAGAGAGTTTCCCAAGGGATCTTTTGTATCCCTAAAATCGAACTTAGGCGGATCCTTGGATGGATCTCGCTAAAATCCCGTATGACCATTTCAGACTTGACCCATCCTTACTAAAATGATCATATCTCACTCATCGGATATCTGATTTGAAATTTTTCAGATGCATTGGAATCCTGACGACGATATGCATCCAAAAATCATAATATACTACAATAAAATAGAGTTTTTCATACTTTTCTTAATGAACTGCAACTATTTGATCATCATCAACTTGACCAAGTTGCTAGGCTAAAACATGAGGTTTCACATCATAACAATCTTAAAACATGTCTAGTCCTCGAGACTTCAGGAAATAATATGCTCTGTAGTCACAATCGATTCATACCATATGTTTATATTCATCTGCAATATCATATCCACTGTTCATTACATTGTGCAAGACATGTATCTATTATGATCCCCAATTGACTATCTACAACCCTTAAGTTTTATCATTTTTTGAAAATAAAAAAAACTCAAATACATCTTTCTTAGCTCGAAGGATATAACAATATTAAAATAACGCTTCTTAATTCTTCAAAAGATGCATCCGCATTCGCACTCTAATTATCACGAGAGTGATAAAAATCATAATAGAACCTTTGTCGTCACAACCAACGATAGTAATCTTAAAATACTACAATTAGCACCTTCGATGATAACATTCTTAAAATATTCCCTTTATTACACGGGAAGATGCATCCAATCTAACATTTGCCTATCACGAGAGAGATAACAATCTTGATAGGACCTTTTTATCAGTGGTAACAACTTTAAAAGGATTACTGCCATCACTTATTGATGAGAATATTAAAAAAAGATTAAATTTACCACCTTCAATTGTAACAACAACAAAAATGATGTTATCGTAGTCAGTGATAACAATCTTAAAAAAATCAAGCCATATCTCCCAAGCCTTAAGCTTGTTTTACAAATTAGTGTAGACTCCTAACGCGAGTCTCTATATCATATCACCAAGGTTCGATACTTATCAACCTTTGGATTCATTTCGATTATCATTCTTTAAGAAAGTACTAAGGCATTTAAGAATTGTTACATCATCAAGAAACATATAGTCTATATGTCAATATTTTCTTATAGACATACTCTAAAATTATTCAACAAGCTTTGGAAGGAATTCTAGGGGAGGGGCTATGAAAGTTGAAGTGCGACGCTTTGGTAAAATAAAGAATTCAGAATGGAATGATTTTGAATACAGATTCATTAGTAAAAAACCTTCATCCAATTTGAATTATCGAAACAAGAACTTCATGTTAGAGTAGAAAACCTAGAGGGAGAATTAGGATTTTTCTAATGGGGAATTAGAGTGTTTTTCCTTGGAGATGGAAAATTATAGAATGCGCACTCGATAAGGCTTCGTAGAAAAGGTCCGGGCTCCAGACTCACTGATGTCTGAAAAGTCCCGCTAATGTGACTTTTCGTGAGAGAATTGCATGACATGACGAAGTTGAGAATAAAGAAATAGCTCAGAAAAACGCTGAAGAAATCAGAGCACAAAGGAAGGGACCTCAGAGACTATCCCCCATCCTTTAGGGAGACCCTACCTCTAACTACAATCTACTGAGAGAGAATGTGTGGCAATCAATCAGTTGCGGAGCTTTCCCTCCCCTACTATTGGGAGGTCTAGAGAGCCAACCTACTAGGGTTCCCGACTCTCTTTCGCCGCTATGCGGCCTTCATAACTGAGCACTGCAACTACCTTCTCCTTGGCTCTGCTGGGCGGAATGCTTGCTTAGTCTAGACTTTCTTTACTTTCCCGATGCTTACAGGAAGTCGGCAGGTCTGTGGAATTCGATCGTGCTCCCCTCCCCCCCTTCCGCAATGGTTGGTTGTCTGGCCTCTCGCCCCCTACATCAAGGATTTTTCTATCTGATGATAAACATGCACCCTCTATAACTGGTAGGTTACTGGACAAGAGCATGTTGGTAAGTAGAGGAAGGTAGAGATCCTTTGCAATGCCATTCTAAGTGGTACCATCGCTGCTTCGAAGATCAAAACCAGGGTTCTCTCGAACATCAATCATACGTCAACTAAAATCAGCTATCTTGTCCAAGCACTTCAAACTCGAGTAAAAAACTTTTTGAACCTACGTCTCAATTCCGAGAATTGGTCAATGCCTGAGGTCAGGTCTCAAGACCCGGAAGCAATCAAAAAACAACATCATAAATAGACAAAACACATTGTCTAACAAGATTTTCCATTTAGAAAGAGGTGAACATTTACTAGTCTTTGAAATTCGTTACATCAGACACATACATTTAGTGTAATTTTGTTCCTTTTCATCAACATGTGGACACTCATCAAGTGCAACGACAATATCATTATTGGCTCACCGAAAACATTCAGCTTGACTATGATCCTTTTGACCACAAGTATAACATCTTCGAGATCGAGTACTTCCCCTTGGTCCATTTTGTAGTGGAACTTGTTTTAGTCTCATGCATTGATCCCATTGGTAAGGAAACACTATCAGTGATTGAATAAAGCATCACAATTTCTTGTTCATCTTTATCAATTTTATGTAAATACGTCATTTTCAATCTTTTGTTGTGATGTAAGTCTTCCATGCGGGATATGACTTCTACCATTTCACGGATAGTGGATGGTCAACGCAAAGAGAGTCTACGTTGAATATCATGGCAAAGTCCACATAAAACTTTAGGATTGTATTCATCCTCAACCATTTCAAGCATGGGTGAATGGTGTGCTAATTCATCAAATTTGATCTAATATTCTCTAGCTGACATCGATCCTTGTTTCTGCTCATCCAATTCTTTCTTTTTTCTCCTAACCCAGAAATGTGGATGAATTTATTTTATAAATTACTCCACAAAATTATCCCAAGTCAAGGGATGGGGAGAATGTCGGCGTAAAGAAGTCCATCATCGTTAATCAAGATCGGTCAAAGAGTATTCAGCAAATGGCACCCAACAGTTTTCAGGTGCTTAAATAATCTTGAGAACTTTCTCAATATTTTCCAATCAGGTATCAACATCCTTAGGAGTAGCATCTCCTGTAAACTCCGGTACTTGACCCTTACAAAAGCTAACGAAGATTTTCTGATCTTTTTGGAAAATATCCTCGGTAGATGGAGTAAGTGGAACTCTAGTACTACACTCGCTTTGAAGAATGCGATTAGATTCTTCAAACCCATAAAGTCTTTGCTATACAGTCTGTAGTCTCGGGTACATACTTTGAAGCATGTCCATCATCGTTGCCAACTCTCTAGCAATCTCGACATCAGAAATATGACATAACTCTGCATGAATCAATTACACTCATCAGTTGGACTTGCAAGGCAGAACGAGTTCCCGCTTCCTACAACCAAGTTGCATTTTCTCATATTATTGGGCTATAAGAAAGGTGGAAGGGAGATACCATATCTTGCTTGAGGTATTTTTGTTATCATACCTCATGCCTTGAAAGTTTGAAAGGGATTGGACTTTCAATATAATAAAAAACGAGACAACTTTGATTTAAAATAAGAATAACATATCAAAGTAAATATATTTTTGAAAATTATCTTGTTTTACATAACCTTCATTAAAGCCACTCAAACCTATACTCAATCATGATCTGTATCATAGATTGGGTCCATGATGAGGGTGTAGTACTTGCAGTTGAACACATAATGTATGGTGTTGCAATATACAAGATTGCTCAATATAACGATGATTAGCAATTAAATAGATAATAAGACAACAATCTAAGGCTTATATGTCACTATAGTCATGACCTCTCATTGAGTGTTCTTTAGAAGTAATATGTCAATGATTGTCGTAGTTGTCAAGATCATAATAAAAAATGAAGGAGATGTTTTGTCAAACATATGTGCTCTCAACATTAAATCATGAATGACATGCTTCAGTACAAGATTGTAGCTCCATAGGAGATGATGTACTCAAAATGTTTCAGTACCTGTTTTGACCAAGGTCCTGAAGTGTTAAGCTAGATGTAGATATGATTAATTTTATCATTCTACTATCTATACTCAAGTTTTTCTTGAAGCTTAATAATTCAAATTGTATGAATTGGATGAAGCATGAATAAATGTTGAAGTAGTCTTATATTGAAGTCCCTTGACGACATGTTCAATTTAAGTGATCCTATATCTTAAGCAATGGTTAAAGCACAATGGAAGTATGGGTCCGACCCATGTAAGAATGAGAGCCAAACAATTGATTGTACTTCTGTGACTTTCGTACATATAAAACCCAAAGAGTTGAATGAATACAAATACTACAACAAGCTAATATATATACAGTATGACTATCCAGACTATCTAAAATCCTTCCGACAAGGATTGGGATAATGCATCAGCATCTTCTACCTCTACCCATCATCATTAGATTAGATTTACTTATTAGATAAGATTAAAGTCCAATAATTATGTGTTCTTCTTCTAATAACACACTCAATTGGTTTCACATGTTTTAGAAGACTAGAAAACTTGGTCTTAAGGTTAATAATCATCTACATGGGATTTAATGCAATTGTCGCTACAATCTCCACTAGATAGATAAAACATCACGTAAATAGGTATAAATACAATAACGAAGCAATCAACATGCATGTGTTAATATTGCATAATAGCATGTATTTGTCCAAAAATAAAAGAATAAAGGGAAAAGAAAAAGGAAGAAGGTATTTAGAATAAATACAGAGTGACCCGAACCCCAAGGAGGTCAAGCCTTGACCTAGGGAGAGATAGGGCCTAGTCTATGTTGTACATATTACCTATATACGTAAATAATTAATTTTGATAAAATAAAAATAAAATATTCTTTTTACCTCCTTGTATATATAGAAATAAAACAAAAATAAAATAAAAATCAGAAAAAATAAATAAAAATAAAAATAAAATCCTTCTTACTTGTACAAAATACATGTATATATGTCACATCCCTTATTTAAAAATAAAATAAAAATTATTTTGAACTCCTAAAATTATTTTGAAAATAAATAAAATATAAAATTGGGGATATTTATGTAACAATAACAAAATAAAAATAATTGTACAAAATACATATGTATAGTATACCTGTATATAACACTTATATTGTATATAGACTAATTTATTTTTCATAAAAATAATTAAAAATCATAGAAAATTTCTTTAAAAATAATAAACATTTTTATTTTATTCATTTCTTAATTTAAAATCACTTATTATTTTTTATTTAATTATCTTTATTTTCTTCTCTATTTTGTCCTGTAGCTTATTTTGTTCGCATCTTAGGCGGACTCTGATTTATATTCCATACATTCTGAATACTATTGATAATCACACGTATAAATGCTGGCTAATGGAGTATCATTGCTCTGATACCGTATGTGACACCCCACTCTGGCAAGGGTGTCAGACCTAGCTCCCTACGACCAGATACTCGAGAATCGTCACATTCATACATAATGATTAACATGCAGAATGTATTGGCGAGAAAAGTCAAGAATAAAATGCTCTAATGATATTTATATATTAATGGTACCCAAAATTCATAAATTTACAATAGAGTCTGTCATATATTATTACATGACCAACAACTTTAACTACAGGAACTGCAAGAGTATAGCAGCAACTACTACAATTCTACGAGTGAAAATATACCCCGAGTCTGGTACAAACTGCGGAATCTCAAGTCACTATTGCTACTCAATAACATGTAAAGCCAGATGGGTTTCCAAAGATGTATATCTGAGCATAAAGCTCGGTATAGCTAAAAAAGGGCCAACTACTCTACACTAACAGAAGTGAAAAAAGATGAAAGAGAGGGATGTTCATGATCCACTATTATTTGTGTAATTGTTCACTATCCCACCAATATATAATATGGTTATACAAGTTACATACAATCTACTACATGTACTCTACAAGTGTCAGTATTATCATTCAAAAGAAGCTCATCAATTCTGCACTTACTTATATGGATCGTTGAGGTTAATCCTATACATATATGTACATAAATATACAGTTAAATATATTCTCATCATTTAGTTGTAGAGTTCAAACGTTAATTATAAAAATGCAACAACCTCAACATCTGCATGGGAGCAACCAACTCTAACCAACAATCCCAACTTCAACTCCAACCCACTTCCCCCAGCTTACCCACCACGAGGGGAATATCGAACAATGAGTACACCGTGATCAAGTGGGATTGCACCGGATACACCCTTGTGATGAAGCATGAGTCTTAGACAAGTGTCGTACTAGGAACGCAAACTCACCAACTATACTCCTAGTACTACGCTCAACTGACAGAATCGCAAGACACACCGACAGACCCGCAAAACTAGAATTAACACTCCATGTAGGACTCACTGGGAGCACGAGATTTGCGCCCCCACTCTCGGGTATGCTAACTTTCTAAGCATGACACATGCACAAAAAACTGATAATTCAATCTTGCTTTTATTTATTAGTTTAATATTTACTTAAAACAACATCACACTAATCTTATGATTTCTATTGTTGGTTAGAGTTCAACAGATGTAAAAAGTGATTACAGATATTCGATCATGGATTAGATCTCACAAATAGGCATATGTCAATCATATCATCCGCTTATTTCATCGAGGGACTCTGAATACAAACAGACTACTAGGTGTAACACTAGCCCACCCCACTCGTCCGCTGGAGTCGACCTTCATGGTATAAACTCAAAGTTTAAGTGTGTATAACCAATCTCTTGCAGCACCTAACTCCTTCTACGAGATCATCGTGGAATTTAACCCACTAGTTGATAAATCATCTTTTTAATGTCATTCGATCCTTGATGGAGATCTCAAGATTGATGGACAATTTTTAGTGGGATTGCTATACTTATTTAAAAATGTCACATATATCGTAACTCGTATAAACCATACTAATTATTTATTTTTATTTTCATAACCTATGATTATGGAAGATAACTTCTTCGCATGCATGTCTCACACCAAGTTATCAGTTGCACAGTCTACCGAACTTTAAGACAATTTTAGAAAAGGTTAATAGGGTTCATAGATTGTATGAACGGTAGTTAAACATACAAGTGGTGATATAAATAGATGTAAATGGGTCGTAATCTATCTATATATAGTTGATATATATTAGTACACTTGCATAGATTGTACTAAGTATATACGAGCAAAAGACAAACTATGGTAATAATTCTAGTGCACATAGCTCATCCATAATTACCAATAGCATTTGGATTATAGTCCATTGATCCATTTAAGCTAATTACAGCTATTTGAGTACGTATATATAGCATTTGTTCTGCTACGTCTAGCTTTTGTTAGTGAAGAATGACAGACCTATCTACCTTAATGCACGAAATTAATTGTCCTCATTCACTATCAAGTGAAATGTGCATCAAAATATTAACGTGGATCTTCTATAGTGGAATTCCTTAGAAGGATATGATAGAATAAGGAATATAATATAGTGGAAAACTTTCAAAATCCTTAGAAGGATATGATAGATTAAGGAATATAATCTTGTCTCTTACTTTCTTTGGTGTAATAGTGCTAAATAGAGAAATCTCGTTCAAAAGATGATGAATGAGTGTTACATGGATTATAAAATTTTAATTTTTGACTAAACAAATAAAATATCGATTTCATGATGCATCTCATTACGTATCAAAGGATGGGAAGATACTCATTCGAGCATAACTACATGATTTAAACTGCATAACTATCATTGATAACATGTATTAACAACATATGATAATGTACCAAGGAATTTTAAAGGCCATTTACTTCACTCAATTTATTCTTAGTGCCACTTCATGGTAGAATTAGTATCATGGGTATTAAAAGCCCAAATACAACTTCCAAAAGTTATCACATGGTGAAGGATCGCTAAAAGGATCTCGTTATCTCGTGATTCATACGTATGATGAACATGTTATATTCGACTTAAGCAATGGAATATTCATGATAATATGGCATACTGTATGGTATATTTGAAGTACTTAGTCAGTACATCATTGACAACCACATGAAAATCATACCACAAGGAATTATGCAACTCTGTGAATATTTAAGCAAATAGGTTCCATAAATAGTATTGAAACAAATAGAAAGAAGAAAACATGGCTACGCATATACATTATCATGCATTCATTTATTAAGTCACTTTTCTTTTCATGATATAAATATAATCCGCACATTTAACCACAATGAATTTATTCCATCTTTCATTCACACACTTTTATTCATCATTTAGCCTTCTATTACTTATTGGGGAACATGAACAACCAACCATCATCATGTCAAGGAGGAAGTTGATCCAACAAGAGGGACACGAAGGTCCATGGGGCATATACAAGATAAGAAAATCGTAAGTAAAAGGAGGGGGGTCGTACCTATATGTTGTTTGTGCATGCAATGCTAAACCTTCATTCTAAGTCATTTATGTGCATCATCGTAACCACGACAATCTATAAAACATAAGAAATCTCCTTTAGATACAACACGTAAACAAAATCACAAAATGCATGAAGAGTGAGAGGTGATCCTACATTTGTAGTGGTAGATTTGTGTAAAGATGAAGGGAAGCACCTTTTCAAAATGGTGGTGATCCAACCCCTCCGACGATGCTCCAGCGGAGCTCTGACGAGCTTGGGAGGTGGAAGATGGTGTGTGGTTGCTAAGGTTTGCAAATGAGAGGAGAGAGCAACCCAAGAGATCTTTTATATCCTTAAAATCGGACTTGGATGGATCCTCGGGTGGATCTCGCTCAAATTGTGTATGACTATTGACTTGACCCATCCTCACTAAAATGATAATAGTTCACTTATTTGATATCCGATTTGAAAATTTTCAAATGCGTTGGAATATTCACGATAATACACATCCAACAAGTCATAATATGCTACAATCATATCGAAATTCATTTTTTCATAAATTTCTTAATGAACTGCAACTATTTGATCATCATCAACTTGATCAAGCTGCGAGGCCAAAATCTGGTGTTTCACAACAAATAATAGATTACAACTAAAGGCTACAACTGATTATATTAAGTAGCTTGCTTTCCGAGCATTTCCATTTTGGGGTCATGACGAGCATACGGATTTGAGAAATCAGGGTAATTTTATAGAATTAGTCAAAATATTGGCCTCCAATAATGATGATGTTATTACATCGATTTTAGACAATGCATCTGGTAATGCTAAATATACTTCATCAAAAATTTTAAAAGAAATCTTGAATATTTTGTCAAATATAGTACAAAAATGTAATAAAGAAGAAATTAACGGTGAAAAGTCCTGTTTGGTTGTTGATGATGCCTGAGATGAATCAAAGAAGGAATAAATGGCAATTACTTTACGATGTGTTTGATAATAATGGCTTTACTCAGGAGATTTTTTAAATATTATTCATGTTCCTCGTACTTCTACTTGTAACTTAAAGAAAGAAACATCATGTCTTCTCACACGTCACAATCTCATTGTTAAAATATTCAATGTCAAGTATATGATGGTGCTAGTAACATGTAAGGGGAGTTGAATGACCTTAAAACTCTATTTCTCAAAGAGCGTTCATTTGCATATTATGTCCATTGCTTAGCACATCGGCTACAACTAGTTTTTGGCATTGGTCACTGTATGTTGAGAAGTAATCCCAGTTTATCGTTTATTTTCTAGTTATCTTCTATTGCAAATACCGTTACTTTTTCCTCTAAACGCAATGATTAACTACATGCTTCTCAATTAGAGCAATTGCTTGCCTCTAATGAAATTCAAATTGATAGGGGGCTCAATCAAATGCAAAATTTGCAAAGAGCAAATGATACAAGACATGGTTCATATTCACCATCTATCACTTGATCAATATGATCGGTCTAAGTTGTGACATTCTTGAGAAATTAATGATAGATCCACATAAGCTCAAATAGACGATGCTAATGCAACTATCGATACAATGACATCATTTGAATTTGTACTAATTATGCATGTTATGAAAGAGAGTCTATCAACAACTCATGATCTTTGTCAGATTTACAACGACAATATAGAAGATATCGTAAATGCAATGAATTTGGTTCTTTTGACAAACGAATCTATACAAAATCTTTGAGGACAAGGGTGGAGTTCATTAATGGGACAAATGGCTTCTTTAATGCCATTATTATTGACATGAATTCAATATATGTAGCAAAAAGAGGTTGAGATCAACATAAACAAGATCATGTTACAATGAAACATCATTTAAAGGTTGACATTTTTATTTTTGCAGTGGACTCAATACTTTACGAGTTAAATGATTGATTTGATATGAGTGCTATGGAACTTTTAGTTCTCACTTCTGCATTGGATCTGAAGGATAATTATTAGGTCTTTGATGTTGACAAAATATATGCACTCCTATATAGATTTTATGCTGAGTTTTTTTCCTAGTAAGGGAAATTGTGTATGAGATATGGAGCAAAAAGATTTGACCTTGATATTGCTTAATAAATTCAATTAAAAACTGATGAAAATTGTGAAAACCAGACTTCAAACTAAAATGGATGACAAATTTCTTGTTGATCGTTGATCATATATATTGAGAAAAATATTGCACACTCAACACCAATCTATTTATAAGGGATTTTGATGTTATGAATGAACAAATCCCCTCTTATGTAAACTTCTGATGTTGTTTATGAATATATTTCATTTTATTTTATTTTCATAATTTCAAAAATATTTTTCAAAATTATGTATATCTTGAAAAAAGTCAAAATCATAGGATGTGAGCTGATTTTTTTACTATTTTTATCATGGCCCATCCTTATCCTTAGTTGAATTTCTGGGTCTGCCCCTAATTGGTAGACTTTCAAGGAATATTCATGCCACATGATTCATTTGTGGTGACGACCGGATTTGAGAAATATCTTCTTATATCATATGGTCGAAAGAAAGGATTTTTGCCAAGTAAAGTAGATTTGAATATCTAAGTTACGCGTCCAACAATGCGTGAGATATTGATCTTCTCAAAAGCACTCTAACCTCGTCACAGACTCACACAGAACAACATGAGATGACGACATCCTTAACAGTGATGATCAAGTAACCTTTCTTTCATTGAATGGGGATCACCTACTTCTCACTTTTGAATCCAATTGTAACAACTACATGACTCTACATATTTGATTTTTTTTTGCAAAGACCTAGTTCATGCGTTGCTTTTAATTGATTCGTAACCCTGTAATAAACCAATTTGCAAATCCTCCCACTATCAAACATAAATATTATACGAAAAAAAAGTCAACTCGGGATCTAATCTTAATCACAATATCACACAACAAATCATATAAGGAACTCTTGGATTTGTGCCCATGTGAATTTCACATTAACACTTGTCCCCTCTACTTTTGTTTGCAATTACACTTGTATCCCCTAAAAAATGCCAAATAACACTTACACATGTTGGTTAAGTTGACGTATTTTCTCCATCCCAAACAGATGTTAAAGTTTGAGCATAATTGTAATTCATCCCCTTATTTTTCTTCTTTATCTTCCTCCTCCCGCTCTTCATATTTCTTGACCTCAACAGCCTCCCTTTGTTCTTCGTCCTAAGCCCTCAACCACCATGAGCCTCCCCTCCAACCCCCACCCCCACCTGATCTTATCGAATGTACCTCCTTCCCTCTGCCCAGCACTCGACCTCAGCATCCTTTCATCCTCCCATCTATTAGACCTCCTTCCCTCTGTGCACCCCTCGACCTTTGCATCTTCCTTTTTCCCCATCCATTAGACCTCCCCACCTCTGTTCAATCCCCTACACTTGATGCATTCGTTGCCACTTTTGCCATTAACACCACATGCACCGTCGTTGAAGTCTCAAGTTTTTTTTTCATACCTTATGGATAGCCGCTGTCAAAACAATAAGGATCGGATTGGATATCCATCCGACGGCTTATTCCTAGGGATGGGCATGGGTCGGGTTGGGTCGGGCCCTGAAGGGCTCATGCCTAAGCCCATCTAATTATTTCGGACCTTATGCTGGGCCTAGGCATGCAAAATTTATTGTTGTTTGGCCCAAGCCCAGGTCCGACCTATTTCCTTTGGGTCGGGCTTGAGCCGGGCCGGCCCAAGACTAGACATGTTTTGCGGACCTATACAAAGATACCTTGAGCTCCTCATGATTAATTGCCACGAATTCCTCCTGACAACACTCAATCCTTTCCTACTTCAAGAAATGTGACTACATGGATGATTTCTAGTCTGAAAAACCCCTAGATTAAACATACCATCCTCCTCAAATGTAATATAAGACACAAAATATTAACCAACAAATGGGGAAGAATATTATATTACTTGTGAAAAAATATTGTAAAATTGTAAATCAATCTCTTCAATTGTAAAATAATGGCGTTCTAATGACAATACAATGTCAAAAATTCTAAGACCAACACATAATCAAATTTCAGTTGCTATCGCAAAATAAAAAAAATCTTCAACAATTATATACCTTAGCAACTAAGCTCGGAGCCTTGGAGGACAATACAACTTGGGATTTTGGGAGTGGGATTCGGGGTTCTCGTGCATGAGGGGTTAGGAGCCTATGGCATCAACCGTGTTTGGCGTGAGGGGAGGGAGCTGGGAGGGGACATATGTCCCTGACTAAGGCATGCGGGTCACATTCGGGCTGGGTCGAGGGCTCGATCTCGGGCCATATTACGACCATCACTCGGACCTATGTCGGGTCGGGCCTTGGGCCATGCCAAGCTCGAGCCCGGCCCAAAAAAAATTGGGCTAATTTTTTAGCCCGACCCAATGTCCTCTTGAGCTTGGGCTGGGTCGAGCTTTTTGGGCCATGCTTCAGGCTGGGTCAGGCCGGCCCAGCTCAATGCCCATCCCTATTTATTCCTAATCTGTTCGAATATTTATTTATTTTTTCACAGAAACTAACTATTCCTTTTTCAAAGCCTGTTGGCAGGCACGTGCGGGATGTGGGCATGCCCGCAGTCCACACGAGGCGGCACGAGTCCACCTGGTCTCGAAACGAGTAAAACCCGCGCCTCTAATTTCCCCGCTAATGACCACTGGAGCCCACAAAAGTAGACCCGACCCCTTTCCTATAAATCCCACATGGGGCTGAAGGTCTCTGGGTGCTTCATCACCATGGCTCCGACCGCTGCGATGCTCCGCGTCTTGTACCGCCTTCGGAAGCCCACCGGAGAGGAGGCGAGGGGACCGTCCACCCTGAAGGTGGGCGTGTTCCCCCCAGGTTGGATTTGCAGGAGGGAGGAGAAGGCGGCAGAGGAGGATGCGTCCTCTCGTAGGCTCCCACGGGACATGGGCAGGTGATGCGGTTGAGACGAATTTGTTCGTGGTATCGGTGTGATGAATTAGGAGATTGACGCTCGTCGTTGTAACAACAGGATCTGCTGGTTACAGCGGAATGATCCTTCTGAATGCAATATTGATGTGTTTGGTGTGGTTTTATATATATTCTATGTCATTTGATATGAATATATACCAATTGACGGCGAGGATGCAGTTCAACCGATTTAAATTACATGTTTTGTAATGTTCTAGGTCTCATCAAAGTCTCATTACATGGTCTTTTAAAATGGAACTAGAACCAGAAACCTTATTGAAGTGAGTGGAGCGGATTGAACCATGTAATCAAACATGTTCAATCAAGCCAGTGGAGAAAGGTGATTGAACTGGCTATTATTAAACACGAATGAATCCAATTATATATAGAATAGGTATTTTTACACTCGTAACCCTGAGTAATCATGTAATTACAATCATAATCATGAATTACATGAGAAACCCCAGACAGTCACTCCGTAACACACTCATAACCCTACGTTAGTTTAATATGTTAACTCAACTATATTAGTGAGTTAATCTAACCAATATATGATCTAACGGCTAAGAATAGCTAAAATTTTAAAAACGAAGGGAAAAAATAAATGACAAGCTTTGCAAGGAGGTCAGATTCTTGCTGGACGGGCTCGACGGAGGGGAGGGGCTAGCTGCTGGTTGTGGGGGGGTGTGGGGGTGCTGCTATCGGAGGCGGGTAGGGGGCGCACGGTGGACGCGGAGCTCGGGTACAGGGGCCTTCGTCAAAACTCGTGGCTTCGCAGAGCTCGTGGATGCAGGCGGGGGGTCGCAGAGCTCGTGGGTGTGAGCGACAAGGGTCGGGGGGAGGGGGGGCTTCGTCGGAACTCGTGGGTATGAGGCGGGGGGTAGGGCTCGTGGGTGCAGGCAGCAGGGGGGCGTCGCAAGCGGTGGGTCGCAGAGCTCATGGGTGTAGGCTGCAGGGTGCTGGGGGACTTCGAGCTCGGCATGGTCGGTCGTATGTGTGTGGGTGGGAGGGGGGGCGCTTCGAGGGGGGTCAGTGGTTTCAAGCATGAGAGGAGGAGCTCGAGGGGCCTGAGCAGGGGAGGAGCTCTGCCTCGTGGGTGGGTAGCGACCTCAAAGCTCGGGCACTGGGTGGAGTGGGAGGGGGGGGGGGCGACACGTGGCCTGCAGGGGAGGAGGAGTTGGTGCTCGGTAGGGGGGAGAGGGGAACAATGGCACGTTCTACAAATAAGAATCAACATCAGGAGTAGTTTTGTCTTTTTCAACGGAAATCGTCACATATAATGGGTATCCCAAACGGAACATAACAGAGGGTTATATCATGTAAGAGTTAAGCAGTACTCAGGGTTTCTCATGTAATTCATGATTACACGGGGCTATGATTGTGATTGCATAATTACTCAGGGTTATAGGTGTAAAAATCCCTATAGAATATACAATCAAATATAATTGAAATAGAAATGCAGTACATCGAAATATATACTTCATGGTATAAACAAAATCTTTTTCACATGCATCATCAAATATTATACTTATACATATGAATAATATTTGGACTAAATGCTTTATATAATTATATCAGTTAGTTTTATTATTATATTAGGATATTTAAACCTATAAACATGAGTAATCTTGTAACTATAATCATAACCTTGTGTAAACGTGAATTACATGCAGGACCCTCAATAGTACTTAACTCTTACACCCATGACCCTGTGTTAACTTTCATCTGATTTCCCGTTAACTATGACGATATCCGTCAAATATTTTTCATTTCAGTTTTTATGTTCCCATTATTCACAAATAAACCACTTCCCTTCCTCTCTCCTCCCGCCGACCACCTCCTCCTCCAGCACCTATCTCCTCTTCCCCTCTCCCCCGCCAACCACCCCCTCCCCTCCCACTGACCGCTCCTCCTCTGTGGGAGCCTGACTGATATTTTACCCAAAAGGAATCCATGTATGTTGTGTTCTTGTTCCTTCGGTGGGTTACGATCGAATAGCTACGACGAAGGCGTCATCGATGGTTCAGATGAAGTGCTTTGTAAATCCTATGGTGATTGTACAACTATTGTTCTGTGTCCTCTTCGGTTTTTGGTGGGGGGAGAGAGTTTCACTGATGATCAACCACAGTGGATCTCTGATAAAGCAAGGCAAGGTAGCGTCTGATGTTTTCTGAGCCATATAACTTTGTTTCGGTGAGGGGTTGGATTCCAGCAACGTACGAGTGGACCTGGGGGTTGTTGTTCGAAGTTGTTGCTGCTAGTGAGGAATAACGTTTGAGATAGAAGCTTCTGGTGAACTTGTTCCTCTAGAGTGGTGAAGCTTCTCCGATAGGGCCTACTATGATGGGTTGCGATAGGAGTGATTCCCAACATTCTGGTGATGTTGCTTCGTGTCAGAAGTGAGCTCACGTAAACACGGCAAAGGAGAGTCATGGAGTACTATTACGATGTACAGGGCTTCCTGATGCGAGCATCAGCTCTATGGTGTCACGAAGGCAGGGCGTTCTGCGGTAGCAAGGAAGAAGGTTAGGGGTCAACGAGGGTGGGGCAAGATGGAGTGCGAAGAAGGGGAGGGGCGAGTTGGAGGAGGAAGAAGAGGAGGGGTCGGTGGGGGTTGGGTGAGATGGAGGAGGAAGAATGGGAGGGGCGAGATGGAGGAGGAAAAGGGAGAGAGGCGAGCATGAGGAGGAAGAAGGAGAGGAGAGGCAATTGGAGGGGGTAGCGCAAGTTGGAGGAGGACGAAGAGGAGGGGTCGGTGGGGGTGGGGCGAGATGGAGGAGGAAGAAGGGGAGGGGTCGACATAGGTGAGGTGAGATGGAGGAGGTAGAAGGGGAGGGGTGAGCTAGAGAAGGAAGAAGGGGAGGGGTTAGCTGGAGGAGGAAAAAGGGGAAGGAGAGGCGGCGGGGGTGGCACGAGCTGGAGGAGGAAGAAGGGGAGGGAGAGGTGGGTGGGGGTGGGGCGAGCTGGAGGAGGAAGAAGGGGAGGGGACGAGCTGTACGAGGAAGAAGGACCGGGGGAGGTGGTCGGAGGGGGTGGCGTGGGCTGGAAGAGGAAGAAGGAGAGGGAGAGGCGGTCAGCGGGGGGAGGGTGTCGGGGGGGAGGCGAAGGGTAGAGGGCAACAGCCTGGAGGAGGAGGGCGGAGGGTAGAGGGACAGGAGGGAGGGGAGGGCGTCGGGCATAGGAGAAGGAAGGGGGAGGGGGTTAGAAGTTTTTTTTTTCTAATTTTTTTAATAGTCGTTAGATAGACCATAGGTTAGATTAACCCAATGACTTGGTAGGTTATCGGGAAAACTGACGGAGGGTTATGGGTGTGAGACGGAGTGACTATCCGGAGTTTTCTCATCTAATTCACGACTACATAGGATTATGATTATAATTACGAAATTACTCATGATTATGAGTGTAAATATCCCTTGCATTTAAAACATTATACAAATAAACAGTTGTGTTAGAGTAGTTGATTATAGATTTGAGGTGGGCAATAAAAAAATCATGGTTGAATCCTCTCAATAGTATTATTTTTTATAATTTCAATATTAAATGTGATTCAATTTCCGATAAACTTAATTAAACTGGATTTGAAATATTACATTAACTGCTAAGAAACGGTTACCACTTCGGTATTATTTTTAATATCAATTAGTTTCAATACCGATGAAAACACTTAAATTTTCTCACCAAGCACCCTTTTTCTTGTTACCCAATTATTTACAATCAATTAAGTTTCACATAATTAATATCTACTAACAATTAAATTCTGTTATCATAATTAAAAAGGCTAAATGTTGGAATAACTTGCATATTAACTAAAACATTTAAATTATAATTTTTAACTTTACACAAAATCCAAACATAATTGGCTAGAATGTCTTTTAATAATATGTTATTATAAAAACTCTTAGTATTTTTACCTCGTGTGTGAAGGGGTGGACAAATTCGTTTCTAAGACACGTGGGAGAGCAGATCCTCCGTTGTAACTCTCGCTACAACATAACTGATATACTATCATTTTTTTTTGCGATTTTGATTACAAAATCAAACTTTATAGATTGAATACTAGATTATTCGTCTACATAGTTTCCAAATATCTCTAAAATCGGAGGTCATTTGCTATTTCATCTTGATGTTTGAAGATTCGATTAATATTTACGCAACTTAAATTCCATTTAAAAAGGATCTGGATCTTCAAATATTACAATAAAAAAGTAGATGACATCCAATTTGAGCTGAATTTGGAGGATATGTAGAGCATTAATCTATCATTCAATCTATAAGGTTGGATTTTGGAATTGAAACAAAAAAAATAAATTATTTAAGATTACAACATCTCTGGATCGGCTCTCGTCCCCATGGCAGAGGTTCGAACGGGGGAATGGTACATTTATAAATATACTGAAATTTTCTTTTAACAATTCCTGCCAAAGTTAACTGTAAGATTGTATGGAAGTTAACACGGGATTATGCCATGAAATGGTCTATGACTATTTAAAGTTCCCCATGTAATTCACAATTATTAGGAGTTATATACGTAATAATAAAAGTATACATACTATTACAGTGAGTTGTTAAAATCAACATCTCCTCTACAATAAGCAAGCTTCTAGAGAAATCTTTATGTTGGCTTCTTTGAAAAGCCACTTCTAAGTTGGCTTCTTTGAGAGGCTATTGTTGGCTTCCTTGAGAAGCCGTCTCCAAAGTTGGCTTCTTTAAGAAGCCGTCACTCGTTCCAGTGTACTCCATTGGCCTCTATAAATAAGACTTTTGAGGTTGGAGTGTAATCAACCAAGAGAAGAATCAAGAGAGTTGGAGAGCCACCAAGTATATTATAGAGGAAAGTATAGAGAGCTTGAGTGTTGTATAGTTAGAGAGTATAAGTGAGTGAGTGTATGTCAAGTGGTGTATACTCCGGGGTGCTGTATTGTATAATGGTGTATTGTTAATGTATGTTGTTAGTGAGGCATGATATTGTCCTTGTAATCAGATTCCAACATCTGGTATCAGAGCCTTGTTAGGATCCTAATTAGTAATGGTACAGTCCCCGCATTGTAGAAAACTAAGTCCATCCAGTTGCAAATTGCAATAGAGGTCTCTAAATAAATTAGAGGAGCCTCTGTTTGTGCGCCCGATCAAGTCTTGAGTTTTGGTAAGTGGAAATTCTGTCCATGTGCAGTCAGGGATTGTAATCTAGATAGGTCTAGGACCAACTTCGCTGGGTGAAGGAAAAAATAGTTTCCCCAAAAACTATGGCGCATCCCTTCAACTCTGGTTTTGAGATCAAGAAGTTGAATGGGTACAATTACAGTTATTGGAGGACCTATGTCGAATCTTATCTACAAGGACAGGATCTATGGGAGATTGTTGGAGGAGATGATACACCACCACTACCAAAGGAGAATGTCGATGCCTTGAGGAAATGGAAGATCAAGGTCGGTAAGGCAATGTTCCTATTAAAGACCACGATCGAGGAGGAGTTGATCAAGCATATCCGAGAAGTCGCTACACCAAGGGAAGCATGGGACGCATTTGCTACGTTATTCTCACGCATGAATGATGCTCGACTTCAATTCTTGGAGAACGACCTGATGTCTCTCAAACAAGGAGAGATGATAATCAATCAGTATTTCAATAAGGTACGCTCTTTATGTCATGAAATCTCCCAATTAGATCCAGAATCAAAGATTAGTGAGTCACGAATGCGAAGGATCATCAGTCATGGATTACTACCAGAATATGGTGCTCTCGTAATTGGCCATATATGGTTGGTTTAAACAAGTAACTCTCTTGGAGTTTGAAAGTCTCTTAGCAAATCAAGACTTTAGCCAATCAAATGGCTACTGTCAGTAAAAGGTGGTGAAGAAGCATTATTTAGTGCATATAAACAAGGGAAGCTGGAGGAGCTGCATCAAAAAGACTCACCTCCTCAGTGGAAGCAACATTCTCAGAGGAGCTTCAAGACAGGGGGAGATTCATATGGCCGATCACAAAAGCCAAATAATTCTTTGTAGGAGAAAAATGGAGAATGCTTCAATTGCAGACAAAAGGGGCATTTTGCGCGATACTGTAGAATCAAGAAAAAGACAATACAAAGCAATACTACAGAGTCAAGCTATCACATAGAAGATCTTAGCGAAGAAGATTGGGAGCAACAAGCTTCGATGGCGGTCATCGAATCAGAAGAAATGGCATTGGCAACAACCATGACCAAAGGAGTTGATTATGACAATGACTAAATTGTGGATTCCGGTTGCTCCAATTATATGACCGGAGATAAAATCAAGCTCAGCGACATGTCTAAGTACAAAGGAGGGTGAGTTGTTATGATAGCCAACAACTCAAAGCTGCCAATATCCCATATTGGCACTAGAACGATAGTGCCATGCTTCAACTCCAATGAGGTGCAGTTAGAGCACGTGTACTGATGAATCCACATTTCATCATCTTTATTCTATTATTTTGGCACCAAAAACCCTAGCAAATGCTTGTAAATAGCCTTAAATATAGCATCTTAGCATTCATGCATGTGCATCCCATTAGTGCATAAAATATTGTAATTAAAGCCAAAATTATAGAATAAATAAAAGAAAAGAAAAAGAATAAAATATTGTAAATATTTTATGACCTAAAACCCCGAGACCTAGGCATCTTGATGAATAGGTCGACCAGGAATAAAGTAGGGGGAGATAAGGGTCAAATACCTATACTATTATATTCATTCTTTACTTATTTTGGGGCCTATTTTTGGTTCCACTTTTTATACATCAAATAAAGAAACTTTGTACATGAAAGTTGTAGATAATTTTATATAGAAAAATACAAAATTAATTTCACTGAAAAATAATACACAGATAAAAAGTTATGGTATGAATAAAAATCCAGAATCCCAACTTCCCAGACCCGTATCTCACAACTGAAAACTCCAAATGCAGCAAACTCACCTTTAATTGTATATAGAATAAAATAAGCTATTTAACGGCAGTGGTTTTGCATTTGGCGGAGCTACGGTTTGAAAGTTGAGTTTTGGACCCTCTTTGTACAGTTGTACTGATTAAAATATTCCATATATTTATTTATTTATTATTTGTATATTTTTATATTTTTATAATTATGTAAATATTATTTATAATAATTATGTGCAATAAAATTAGAATAAAAATGCAAAGAAATCTCAAAATAAAAATACTTGTGTATAAACGACACAGGTATTATACCTATACAATACTTACTTATATTTTATTAAATATACAAAACATATCAGAAAAATAAAATAAAGATATTTCTGAGTGTATAAAGTATTATATAAATTTACAAAATAATAAATAGAATTAAAGAAATTAAAAATACCAAAATAAAAATAAAAGAATAAAATATATAGGTAATATACCTATAAGGGGCATAATAGGTAACTCATAAAAATATATTCCATAAAAATAATTAAAAATCATAATAAAATACTACATAAAATAAAAAATATTTTTATTTAATAATCATTATTTAATTCAGCCTTTTTCTATTTTTAAATGAATTAATAAACCATTTTCTCAGGGTTTTCCCTGGTTGGTCCACGTGGACCAACCAGGGGGCGGTCTTTGTTGACCCCGGTCAACTGTCTGCCTCCCGCCCATATGCGTCTGTCAGAGTGCATTTGACCTCGTTTTGGCCGATTTTTCCAGGTCACATCTTGCACCATTCCATGATGGAATCTTCACAACTTTTTCTCCTCGATTGTCAAGCTTGCTCGCCCTATGTTCATCTCGAGGATTGGATCAGTGTGCTACCCAATGCGCCTTGGTCTTTGAGCTCCTGTCACCTTAGGTCAAACCAAATATATGGAGCACCCTGACTTCAATTTCAAAATTGAGTCCCTTCGGTCCACCCTTCCTTGCTCTTCTTGTGCTCCAAGCACTCCTGGAGGTGACAGCTCCCACGCCGTGCGTTCAGCCAGGGCAGAGGAAGTCGGAGGCGTCTCCACCACCTCCCGCAACTCCAGTGGTTGAGGTAACCTTCCCTCCGGTCTACACCGTCGAGGAAGCCACTTCACCCTTTTATTTTTCGTTCTTTAGCTTAGCCTTAGTCGTAGGAGCAAAAGCCCTCAAGAAATTTCGAGATCCATCGAGTAACCCACCCAATTCCATCTCCTCACCGGAGCGCAACTCCGGCCGAGATCCACCCCATCGCGCAGCACCGCCTCGTCGCCTCCGCGGGGTCCAGGCAACTTGCCCTGGACCCTCTCACTTTGTTTTGCAGGTCAACGCGCTTTGACTAGCGTCTGGGAGCTATTTTGGCACTCGCCGGAGCTCAGCCGAGCCCCCCGGCTCCGCCGGCCACCAGCGAGCACCCCGGCCTTCGCCGTGGTATTTTGACGCCCCCAGGAGGAAGAGGAGATCCCCAGGAGCCTCCACGTCCATTTTGACGCCCAACCGCCACCGTAGGACGGAGATCTAGCACGGCGAAGCTCGCCCTCGCCGGCGCTCGTCGCTGTTCTTGGTCCTCGCCTCCCAACCGTTGGATCGAGGAGAATCTCCAGACAGCCCAGCTACCGTTGGATCGAGCCCGTTCTCCACTGTCAGATCGTCTCCAAACGATCTAATCTTCGACATCCAACGCGAAGCGTCACCAGCCATTGGATCTGCGCCACGTGTTTAAGTGAAGACCATCAGCCGTCGGATCCACTTCGAAGGAGTAATTTGCAGAGACGTCCCTTCCATTTTTGTAATAGTCTTTTAGTACGTTACTTTATTTCATAGTTTAAATTTTGTGTAAATTTTGCAAAAAGGTCCTCAGACTTTAAGTATTTGCACATAGGTCATCTGCCACGTCACCTCACGTGACCAGTTCACGTGAGGTTTGGGCATTTTGCAAGGATGGCCTCGGTCCTTTTATTATTTCATTTTAGTACCAGGACTTTTATATTAAGTGTTAACTTTTTGGAGAAATTGCAAGTCAGTCCCCAGAGGTTTCTGATATTACACGTAGGTCCCTGCCAGGAGCGTGCAAGTCACGCGCCCTAGTGGGTAATTTGCGCCGGCACCCATACGAGTCTGTGTATTTGTATTTGGTCCATAAATTTCAATATTAAGTGTAATATTTTGTGGAAAATTGCTTGGATGCCCCTGGATGTTTTAATATTTGCATGGATACCCCTGCCAGGCTGTGACATTTTTGTGTGCTTGCTTGATTTAATTAGGGCATCATTTTAATTCGAAAAATTTTCAAAAATTCATGTTAAAATTCTGTGTGCTTGTTCTTTAACGCCATATTTTTAGTTTTTGATTTTTTTGCATTTTCATATTTATTAAAAATCAAAAACTCCCCATTTCAGCACTGTCTAGCTTAGAAAATACCAAAAAAATATTAAAATACCTTAAAAAATTCCAAAAAAAATCCCTACTGTCTACCTATTTTAGTGTCGGTCCAAAAATCACTAAAAATTTCAAAAGAAAATCCTTAAAAATTTGAAAATACCTTAAAACTCCAAAAAAATCTAGAAAATTTTAGAAAATTCCAAAAATTGCAAACTCGGTTCTATAGTCTCCTATTTTTATTGTCTTTATTTGAAAAATAGTTTGGAGACATTTTGTGGCTGTTGGATATTTTTAATTCCCATTTTTCCCTCAGCCAGTAGCTAATTCCCTGTTTTCCTTTATTTCAGTATTTAAAAATAACAAAAAAACATTTGGAAAATACCCAAAAATCCCAAAAATAGTAGAAAAATATAAAAATACCAAAGAGATTTTATTTCTTAATTTTTGGCTATTTTTGCATATTTTTATAAATATTTTGTTATCCCTTTTATCACATTGTTTTTATATTCCAATATTGAAAAAGGAAAAAAATTATAAAAGATAAAATTATAAAAATCAAAAATTAAAAATCAAAATACAAAATTAAAAATTAAATCAAAAAAATAAAATTTTTTAAAACCCACAAAATATTTGCTTGCATAGTGTGGACATCACTTCACTTTCACTCACACATACACACTTGTGCATCTACCATGTTTGATCCATGTGTTCGAACTCTCTGCATACTTGCTTGCTATACATCTTTTGTGCAGAGTTAAAAATAAATTTTAACTCCACATTTATTTCTAATTGTTTGATCTATAGTGTGGGTTAATTGTTGATTAAATACAGTTTATTGTGGGTCACCGCAGCGACCTCGGTTGTCTCCGCCTTGTGTGAGACATACTATTTAGACCTTCGATAGATTTTGTTTATCAAATGGTGCCGTTGCCGGGGAGCAACAGCGAGTAGTTCATATCTTTGCTTGATTGTGTTTGTTGTCTTCATTATTGCTTGCTTTTGTATCTCTCTTATTTTTGATATAATACTGTTGAGCTTTCTGACCATTCTTTTCTTGTCTTCTTGTGAGGGACCGCGGAGCGAGGCGGATTGCCTAGGGGATCCGAAGCATCCTTGGGAAGCGGAGCCGGCTGTTCTTTAGCCAAGCCGGCAGGAGAGAGCAGGGGAGAGAGAGTAGTAGATAGCTTGCATTTTATTTTTGTGAGAGAGTGATTAATTTGTAATAATACAAGACTTGGACACTCAGACTACCGGGCCTAATTTCCGGGTGTTTGTTCACCCGGGGGCTCACCGCGGCTTTTATCGTGTTTTCCGATTGTCATTTTCCGGTTTTGTTTTCATTTCATTTCTTTTGTGGATTGATCCCTTAGTTGTAGGCCTTGCTTGTTCGATTAAATTAGGTTCAAACACACTAAAAATAATTCCATGCACCTATAGCTCGTAGTTGGACTTAGTTTAATTAAACACTCAATTCACTTATCTTTGATCCGCGCGCCGCGAGCTCATCCCGCCAAGCGCTTCTCCTAAACTTGATGTGTCGAGAGAAGGAGGGGTGAGCCTAGACCGGACCTTAGGATTGGAGATCGGTGATTGACTCGTGGTTCTTAACGCTAGAAGTTGCCTACCTTAGGACGATTTCCGCATTGCATACCGGCATATAGATTAGGTTTATAAATTTCTGCTTTGCATCCCGCATGGAGAGAGCTGGGATTCGCTGTAAGTCTTCTCACTTTGCATCCATCATTTAGGCACAACGGTGAGATTTCCACCTTGGTGTCGACTTGCATTGGCTTTTCTGACTCTATTATCCCTCCGTTTTTGGACAAAGTAGGATCAAGAAAATACAAAAATCGTTAGGCGCTTGTTTGAATTCACTCAAAAGAAGCGATAAGAACAAAAAAATAAAAAAGAGACTGCTAAGAAAACCTAGACCAAAAATAAAATCGGTAATTGGATTCATTGATTGGGGAGAGTCACACCCTCACTTGCATTCAGGTTGCATGGGAAGGTCTCCTTCCAAGTGAGCAGAGTGCTTCGTAAGAATTAGAGCCCAAAACCCAACTTGTGGTTGCCTTGTGTATCGCCTGGATTTCTGAAGTATTGGCGCTACTATCGTACGTAGGCGAGTAGGGCTTGGTCACCATTGGTGACTCACTATTGTGTGAGCATCGACCTTGTCCGAAGTATTGAGCATAGGTCACGCCTTCACGGGTGTGTCTATCTCACCGTCTGCGTCCGAGTAGGATCTTGCACGCTCACAGGTGATTCCGTTGCGAGCGAGATCCGAAGTATCGGTTTCGCCTATCGGCTTCCTCCCTCTATTTCTTTGGCTGAGTAGGGATCCGGGAAGGGTTACAAGGACCTTGAAAAGCGCAAGTTACAGGTTACACAGGAGGAGGACAAGTACGGGAATACTTTTCCGGCAGTACTCTCTCTCCTTTAGGCGTAGCGCTCTAAGGACTCGTAACAAGATTAATTCCTGAATTCAAGCTAAAATCGACAAGATAAAAGCCGAACCTTCACGGCTTCATGTGTTGAGTTGGTGAACTCACCCCTATTTTGTGTTTGATTGCTAGTTCTATTTAGGTCAAGATCAAAAACACAACACAATTGTGCGCAATTTTGCTTCTCCTTTCTTCCTTCTTATTCTGCATTCACCTTGCTCTTCCCAATAATCAAGATGATGGGACAGAGATCTCTTAGGCCGACATTGTCGGCACCGCTATCCAGCACTCCTCCTCATTCATCTAGGACGACCTCGGAGAGTCCGCTCTCCGAGCCTGAGTTTACCTCCACCCTGTTCCCCCTCGACAACCCTTGTCATTCTCCTTCTCTCAGTCTAATAGTTAATTTAGTGCACCACAGAGTTCAGGACATTCGACAGCACCTGAGATGGCCTCTTTTGCTTTTTCAGTGAATCCCAAGATGGCTGACAAAGGCGAGCATCCTGATGATCATGAGCACCCCCATACTTCATTGATCAAGCCACCATCAACAATTCCTTGCTAGCATCCCTGGAGACTATGCAGAGGAAGATTCGTGACCAGGGTACCTTCATGGGTGATCTCATGAGAGAGATAGTGCAGATGAGAGAAAACCGACCTGGGGGCGGTGGCGGTGGAGGAGGAGGAGGACCAGATGCAGGAGGAGGTGATCCTGACGCTGAGAGACCGCCACAGACTATCATGAGGGATCTGCACAATCCAGCCGCATCCCTCACTCATCGTTGGATCAGACTTCCGCCGATCCATGGAGATTTCGAACTTCGGCCCCACACAATTCAGCTTCTACCTAAATTCCATGGGTTGCCGACCGAAGAGCCACACCTCCACCTCCAAGAGTTCGAAATGATCTGCAGTACCATACATGACAGGATGATGACTGAGGACACGATTAAGATGATCGCCTTCCCATTCTCCTTGGTTGACAGAGCCGCATATTGGCTCAAACACTTGGGACGATTCATCGATACTTGGGCAGATCTCCAAACCGCGTATCTGAAGAAATATTACCATCTCGGCCGGACTAATGCAGCTAGAGCCATGATAAGCAACTTCGTCATGATCCCTAATGAACAGTTTCATGAAGCTTGGGATCGATGCCGAGAGTTCATTGGCTGATGTTTACATCACGATATCTCCATGCCCAATCTAGTTCAGAGTTTCTTCTATGGGCTGACACCTGAGATGCAGGGGCTAGTGAACGCCTCTTGCGGTGGGTCCTACTTTTCAAAGGGTGAAGACGACGTCCGGGCCATCTACAAGGGTATGGCAGAGAATTCAACCGTGATGGCCCAAGCCCGTGTCTACACGCAGCAGAAGCCCCCGCAAGGAGCGGGATCATTCCAGAGGATCGCCCGCATCGATGCTGGTCCTAACACGTCGTCGGCAGCCGCAGCCCAAGCTGGATCAGCCGCAGCCGACATGGGAATCATCAGTGAGAAATTGGACCATCTCGAGATCCTCGGGAAGAAACAGATGCAAGACATGGCCCAGATGGACCAAATTGCCAAAACGATGAGTGACCTAAAGACGCAGATCCTTTGCGTCCAGGAGGCGCAGACTTCTTCCCAACAGCCTCCCAGGTCACGGGCTGACCCCAGCAGTAGCAGTTCCAACCAATCCTCTACCTCGTACCGCCAGGTCAACCATATCCAGGCAGAGCCGGTTCCACTGCTACAGTACTACCCAGCGCAACCGCCATCTCCAGACACTCAGATGGTGGTCTACCAGCCGGAGCAGCCACTGACAGTTCTTCCTCCATCCTCCTTTGAGCAGGAACCTTTGATGGAAGTCAATGGGATTTGGTACGACCGGTACCCTCAGCCTGAGATTTGTCGTGATCACCCAGGATTCAGTTGGGGCAATGGTGGCTCCACATCCCAGCAGCAGAATCCCGCTCAAGGACAACAGAACAGCCAGAAACCACAGCAGCGACCCCAATATGCCCATCAGCCGCAGTATCAGAGTGGTCCTCGTCCCGCCTATCAGGGATAGCAGTGGAGGCAACGACAACAGCCTCATCAGTCATATCCCCACCTGCCCCAGTACCAACAGTTCCAGCAGCAACAGCAGCCACCTCATGTCCAGCAAGGGAACCCATCCGGTTCTCAAGCCCCAGTTTTTGAGAACCCAGCTCTCGATGATCTTGCCCGCTTGCTCTCCGAACAACGAGCATCCTTCAGGCAAGAAATGGATGAATTCCGACAGGAGATAAGGGAAATCATCAAAGGCAAAGCCGCCATACCCGCTCAGATTGAACCTAACCCGAATAATCTGAAAAGAAAGTCTGAGCAGGTAGAGTTTACAGAGGATATCTCTCCTAGTGACTATTTGAGTGACATATCTATTTCTTTGTATGATGCTGATTTTGTGACTACTATGAGCGGTAGGATGCCAGCCGGCGGCGCCTCTTCTGAGTGACAACCACCAGCTGAATCAGGAGTGCCAGAGGAGCAGAGTAGCGGTGTTGATGCAACTAATGATGATGTTGAAGACGGTGGTGCTGAGGCCACCAATGGTGGAGATCCAGACGACGGTACTGAGCCCGTTGTGATACCAGATGCAGACGGTAGTGCTGAGGCCACCATTTTGGATGCTGAGCCAGAGCGCGGTGCTGATGCCGCGGAGTCAGGTGCCGGTGGTGGTACTGAGGCCACCACATCCACTTTTGTTGAGCCTCCATCTGTGATGTTACCACCTTTTGTATCTATGGACTGTGGTAACAAAAAGAAAAACAAAAATATGAATAAAGGAAAGATTTCTGTTCACATTGCGGATCCATATATGTTGCATGTTGATGATTGTATGGATTCTCCTCCTTCACAGGCACAGGGACATATTTCTAGCCCTCCATCTGAGGAGGCCCCCACCATCCCCTTCCCTGCAGCACTCCGCCAAGGGAAGGGGAATAAAAAAATCCGAAAAAGAACCAGCAGGTAGAGTTCAGCAACCAAATGATGGACAGATTCCACATTCAGCTGACTCTACAGGAAGCAATTGAGCATATCCCCTTCTTCAAAAAGAATCTGAAAGAGACAACTACTATCCGCAGGAAGAAGAGGTACAGAGATCAGATCCATATGCTCACACATGACACTTGCTGCACCATTCAAAACGAACTGCCAGCCAAGCGACCAGATGCAGGAGCTCCCTATGTCAGATGCGAGATTCAAGAGCAGCAGTTTGATCGTACTCTATTAGACAGCGGATCTTCAATCAACCTACTTCCGGCAGCCTTACTCGACCGATTCGAGTTTGGTCCTCTTCTTAGAAGCAGGGCAGTCCTTCAGTTTGCTGATAAGTCAACTAAGAGGCCGAAGGGGTTATTGAAAGACGTGGTCGTTACCATTCAGGGCCTGAAATTCCCTGTGGACTTCGTTGTGTTGGACATGGAGATCCCTGAGTCGGTAACTGATGCCCCTATCATACTCGGACGTACATTCTTGGCCACAGCCAAGGCGGTGACCGATCATGATTGTGGGAGGGTATGTTTTCGCGTAGAGGCCGAGACCATACAAATAGAGACGATCGAAGAAACCAGAGCCAGAGAACTTGAATGCTCAGAGCAGTCCAGCGAAGCTGCGCAGATGACCGAGGAAGAGCTAAACCTCCACCAGGAGTGTGATTTCCTGATGACAAATGATGAATCTAACTGGATAGATCCTGTAGCACCGACCCTCGCCTTGCCTACAGATTCACTATATCTCAAGCTCATGGCAGTCGAGAGCCGGGAGAGCATACCCCTGGATGAGGATACACCTGAGGCTGACAGTGTTGGGATGAGTGGTGCTGATGATTTTCATTCTTGCTCATCTTCTTCTGATCCCTCGGATTCAGACATTGACTAGGATGATTTTGAGGACTATTTGCCTTGTATGATTTCTTCTGAGCCAACAACCATGACAGAGTGCGTGCCAGTGCAGTTTATTTATGATTCAGCAGGCCGCCCTTCGTCATATATTCATGCAGAGCGAGAGTTCTCCCATGCAGACCTAATTGCCTTCACACAGACATATCAGAAGCCAGATCTACCACCTCCCAGTTGTCCATAACTGAAACCTCTGCTGCAGTCGTTGAAGTATAGATTCCTTGCGGGTGAGCCAGACATGCACCCAGTCATTATCTCAGCAGGTTTGACTGGAGAACAAGAATCTCGTTTGATGGAGGTTCTTGAAAGAAACCGCAAGGCATTAGGATGGAGTATAGCTGATCTTCAGGGGCTGAGCCCAAATCTGTGCTCCCACCACATCTATCTTGAGGACAACACTAAGCCGTCGCGTGAGTTCCAACGACGGTTGAACCCGAATCTTCGAGATGTGGTCATGAAAGAAATATCGAGGTGGTGGAGTGATGATTTTATCTACCCCATCTCCAACTCCAAGTGGGTCAGTCCGTTGCATGTGGTATCCAAGAAGACGGGTATCACTACAGTTGTTAATGAGTCTGGAGAGGAGATCGCTACCTGAGTACCCACTTCTTGGAGGGTATGTGTGGACTATAGACGATTGAATGAGGCCACCAAGAAGGATCATTTCCCGTTGCCATTCATTGATCAGATTATCGAGCGGCTAGTTGGAAAGAGACATTACTGCTTTCTTGACGGGTACTCCGTCTATAATCAAGTGGCCATTGCGCCCGAAGACCAGGAGAAAACGACATTCACCTGTCCGTTTGGGACGTATGCTTTCAGACGGATGCCCTTTGGTCTATGTAACGCTCCGGTGACATTCGAAAGGTGCATGCTGTCCATATTCTCGGACATGGTGGGTGACTATTTAGAGGTATTCATGGATGACTTCTCGGTCTATGGCGACGGGTTCGATGCTTGTCTTGACTGCCTAGACCGTGTGCTTCAGCGCTGCATAGAGGTCAATCGTGTTTTATCTTGGGAGAAGAGCCACTTTATGGTGACTCAAGGGACAGTCCTTGGTTATATCGTCTCCAACAGGGGTATGGAGGTCGATCCGGCCAAGGTGGATATCATTAGAAAACTCAATCCATCGTCCAATCTGCGTCAGTTGCGGTCTTTTCTGGGGCATGTTGGTTTCTACCGACGGTTCATTCAGGACTTCAGTCGTATTGCCCGACCGCTTACTGATTTGCTGACGAAAGACACCGAGTTCATTGTCAATGATAAGTGTCTTGCGTCTTTTGAGACTCTCAAAAATATGGTTGTTTCAGCTCTTGTCCTTCAGTTACCTGATTGGTCTCTCCCATTCGAGATCATGACGGACGCTTCAGATTTTGCCGTTGGGGCTGTGCTTGGACAGAGGAGGGATGGATTGCCTTTTGCCATTCACTACGCCAGCCGGACTTTGGATGCCGGTCAGCGGAACTACACTGTCACTGAGAAAGAGATGCTGGCCGTAGTCTTTGCTTTGGATAAGTACAGATCTTATATTCTCGGATCTAGAGTGACTATTTACACCGATCATACCGCCATCCGATACTTAATGGCTAAGAAGGATGCCAAAGCACGCCTTACCAGATGGATCCTTCTGCTCCAGGAATTTGAT
Organism: Ottelia alismoides; assembly: GCA_037367405.1. Taxonomy (NCBI): domain Eukaryota; kingdom Viridiplantae; phylum Streptophyta; class Magnoliopsida; order Alismatales; family Hydrocharitaceae; genus Ottelia; species Ottelia alismoides. The sequence goes on from JAZKJV010010457.1 coordinate 773,253, forward strand.
ATTGAGATTAAGGATAAGCCTGGAGATAAAAATGTGGTGGCGGATCATCTCTCCAGATTGGAGAATCTTGAGGAATCTGAGCCCAGCGCACCTATTACAGAGACGTTTCCAGATGAGGCGATCTTGGTTATCACCTCACTCCCGTGGTACGCTGACGTTGTGAACTATCTTGTTGCCAAGACAGTCCCACAAGGTTGGCCCATGCAGAAACTCGAGACCTTCCTGGCGAAGGCCAAGTTTTACCATTGGGAGGATCCCGTCCTTTATCGTGAGGGAGGGGACAGTATCTGGAGGAGGTGCATTCCTCAAGAAGAGCATCACAGTGTCCTCACATACTGCCACAAGCTTGAGGCAGGAGGACATCATTCTGGAAAAAGGATAGCACAGAAGGTGCTTCAATCCGGCCTATGGTGGCCTACTCTCTTCAAGGATTCTGATGAGTTCGTGAAGAGATGTACTGACTGTCAGAAAATGGGAACCTGCGGACAGAGAGATATGATTCCCATGCAACCCATTCACTTTTGTGAGGTTTTTGATGCATGGGGAATTGATTTCTTGGGCCCATTTCCTAAGAGTCAGGGATTCGAGCATATTTTGCTCGCTGTGGATTATGTCAGCCGATGGGTTAAGGCCATCCCCGTCCAAGCCGCATATGCTAAAACTGTATGCAAATTTTTGAGGAAAAATATCATTTCACGGTTCGGGGTGTCAAGAGTCTTGATTTCAGACGGGGTCTCACTTCATCAATGACAAGGTTAGGGCCCTTGCAGACGAGTTCGGCATTGACCATCGGGTTGCCACACCGTATCACCCTCAGACTAATAGTCTTGCCGAAGTGTCGAACCGGGAGATAAAACTATCTTGCAGAAAGTTGTTCGCCCAGACCGGAAGGATTGGTCACAACTTTTGGACTCGGTCTTGTGGGCCTATCGGACTTCTTTCAAGAATGCATTGGGGACATCTCCCTTTCATTTCGTCTATGGCAAGCCGTGCCATCTGCCGGTGGAAATCAAGCACAAATCTTTTTGGGCAGTCATTGAGTTACTGTTAGATCCCGAGAGCATAGGAGAGAAGAGAAGAGTAGAATTGGCAGCTGTCACGACCCCGTTTCCCGGGACGTCGGATCCTCCCATATCCGGATCTGGTTACTCAGCAATAATTTATTCAGCAATCACAACTAACATTCAGAAATATACTGCAAATAAAAATACTCGGAAGAAAGTATTTCAACACTTTTCCATTCACAAAATATAATTCAGATGATACACTGTCCCACTATAACCATTTACATGTACATCAGCTTGAAAGGAAAATACACAAAATATTACTAACTACCTTAAAGAGTAAAGCTACTGTGGCCGGCTGGATGTCTAGTATGTAAGCCGGATGAATTTTAAAGTCCTTGCGATTGCTCACCGATACCTGTTGGGTTTTCCATAAATCATAGGATAAAAATTAGTGAATGCTAAGTAACGAAGAAGAGAAAAGTAAATAAATTGTGTACTTTCACAAAACTTGATATCACAAAAATTTCATTCCTTTTCATTAACTTAAGTCCTATTCCTTTCTATTCCACGTCAGGGATTAGTCCAGGGGAACCCCACCATTCTTGGACTCCGAAGCTGTGGACGCTTCGGGATTGGAGATTGTGTTGATCTTGGTAAGCTTATGCTGCCGCACGTCGCCTCAACCAATCCTCTAATACTACCCTGACAATTTCCTTTTCTTTTATTAAATAGGGTCTCAACCTTCAGCCTGTAAAAACAAAAGAGCACACCGTCCTCGAGGACTCGGTTGCTTAAAAACCTCAGGCTAACATTTAATCATATAACCTAGCGGCTTTAAATACATGTTATCGTGACCCAGCCGCTATTGAACCACCCGTGCCTCCACATGGCACGACCACATCTTCCGTCGTTCCAACCCGAATATATTGGCTCCCGGTACCACGCGTTGCAAAACATTCAATTTGTGCGCACTTATCATAACAGGGCAACCGTGTACCACCTAGGTAGGAAAATGCCAATACGGGTTCCTTCCGACAACCTACAGGTTGCATGCCCGACCTGTAGTACTACTCCCAGTCATCCTTATCGTGACACAAGATCCTTTTCAGGATCCAACTCAAACCACATCAATTTCGATGATGTAATTCTTTCGTTAAGTCCTCGATTTGCATAAACCGCAATACTTAATATCGACTCACATATATATTATTCATAATCATATGTATACTTCTATTTATGCCTATTTTAACTCCCAAACCCTAACTTTCAGAGCCAACGCATCAATTTGATGTGTAAATCTTATTTTAGTGGGAATCACAAAGCAATTCTTCAGACTTTTTCAAAAATAGCCAAAATCAGGGTTCTTCGTAGCAAAGAACACTAAATCAAGAATTTCAATAATTTCGTATGAAAACCCAACAGCAAAAGGAAGGATTTCGTTACCTAATCAAGCTCTTTCTCGTGTATGCAAGGCTTTACCGAGTTTCGTTTTTAGAAAGGCTAATTTAAGGCTCCTGAAAAGATCGAATTTCATTTTTCGTATCAAAACGCTAAGAACATGTTAAGAACGCGAAGAACGAACGAAGAACGCGAAGAACACGAAGAACGTCAAGAACATATTTTCTCTTAGAATTTCGGCAGAGTTTCCCCTTATATCGGGATATATTTCTCGGAAAATTTCGACAGAGTTTCCCCTTATATCGGGACATATTTCTCGGAAAATTTCGGCAGAGTTTCCCCTTATATCGGGACATATTTCAAAATAAAAACGAAAAGAGTTTCATCTATAAAATCAATCGAGAGGAAAATAACAACGAAACTGAAAGAATATACTCAACAACAAGAGATGAAGAACCGGTAGACACCACACATCTTAGGTGAGTGAACGTGTGACGAATCACAGGGTCACTGACGTGCACAGCCGCCCGCACCTAAGTAGGGTATTACACAGATTTCTCCATCAAAATAACTATAAAAGCATAATACGAAGAATAGAAACATAAACGATGGAGAATCGGTAGACACCACGCGTCTTAGATGAGTGAACGTGTGACGAATCACAGGGTCACTGACGTGCATAGCTGCCCGCACCTAAGTAGGGTGTTACACAGATTTCTCCTCGAACCACAACAGGAAAACGAATCGGAAAGAAATATGAATCAAAAACAAAACTTGGAAGAACAAGAGTATGAATTGAAAGCCTAGCTTACGAAGCAACTAAGAGAGGATCATACATTTCTTCTCCTCGTTCTCCCGGCAGCGCTTCGCTAGCGCTCCTCCCTCGCCTCCCACTCCTCCTCCCAACCTCTCGACCCTAGCCCTTGGGGTGGTGGTGGTAGTGTAAGTTGTAAAGAATGAATGGGTAGGGGGGTCTATTTATAGGCCCCAGAAAACCACTAACCATGATTAGAAAACCATGGTTTAGACCTTAACCATAGTTTTAGCGGCCCATGGTTTTGGCCCATGGTTTTAGCCAAAACTTATCCCAAACTTGGAGCTTAAGTTAGAACATTCTAGAGGATTCTAGATTCGCTAATGACGCTTAATTAACACTAAACGTGATTAATTTTCACTAATCGCGATTTAACTTTCGCGGCTTACGCTTATCTTTTGTTAACTATTGATTAGTGTTTACTAATGATCATTAGCGGCTTTCAATCGTCATTAGTTTCTTTAATCATGTTTAATTAGTCTTGATGACAGTCATTATGGATTAATGACATCTTAGCCTTCATTCTCTTTCTTCCGAAATTCATAACAAATCGAAACGAAGTCCGATTCACACGAAACAAATTCTGCCGGTTTCCTCTTTACGAGCCGGATCTTATTATATAGGATACGAGATATGCCCAGTTCAAGGCTTTACAGCAGCCTTGGAGGAGTTGAGAGATACAGCCTTTTCGAACATCCTACAATACAAAGAGAAAGTGAAGACATGGCACGATTCCCATATCAGACATAAACAGTTTGAGCCAGATCAGAGAGTATGGTTATTTGATTCCAGGCTAAAATTATTTCCAGGGAAATTACAGAGCAAGTGGAAAGGTCCGTATATGGTCAGGAAGGTACATGACAATGGCAGCATCGACATATCCGAACCGTCGTCTTCCTCTACCTTCCGCGTCAATGGTCAACGCCTGAAGCTATATCTCGATCATGATCCGCCGACAATCGACGTTTCCCCCATTCTTCTGGTATGAGATGTGTTCTTTGACTCACATCATCTGCATCTCATACATGGTGATCAACTCCATCTTCCGCTGTACAGATCCATCTATTCATATCACTCTTTCATCTGTTGATTTATTTTCTTCTTTTCTTCTTTTCTTCTTTTCCTTTTCTTTTTTCTTTATCTATCAAAAAGGTACCACCCTTGTAGACAGTTTTCCATACTTAGGACGTACTTTGTCCTAAGTATAGGGGGTGTGCACCCCAAGTTGTTCTATTTTTCGATCCTCTCCATTGTCTCCTCTTCTTGTCTATACTTAGGGCTATTTTACCCTAAGTATAGGGGGAGACAATCCGAGTACGATCTGTTCATTCCCACCCTTGACCCTCCCTGCTTTGTGTACAGTCTGCTATACTTAGGATTATTTGATCCTAAGTATAGGGGGGACGGTTAACTTCTCATTGGTTCATTCATTTATTCCTTTATTATTTAGACTTGTCTATACTTAGTACGAGTTATGTCTTCTCTTTTCTCTCCGATCTATGAGGACATAGCTCAATTAGCCATAACATTTTACTTTCGTATTTTTCTAATAATATGGTTGATCATTCTTTAAAATTCATTAAAAATCCTTAATAAAAAGATGTTACCATTCCTCAAATTATTTTTATATCTACTGATTAATAAATCAGGTGAAAATGTTTTTTGCAAAATGTTTGAAAAATAGTTTGAAAATCTTTGTGAAAATCTATTGAAAACTATTTTGAAAACGTTTTATTACATGTTTTCAACCTTTGTAAAAATGTGTGGTTTGTAAAATTTCTTTTCTTTATGTGAAATAAAATGTTTGAAAAATGATTTGCAAATGGTTTGAAAAATGGTTGCAAAAAATATTTTGAAAAATCTATCTATACTGTTTTGAAAGCCTCTACAAAATGATTTTCAAATGTGTGTACATGTTTGTAAAATGTTTGTAAAAACTATTTTGGACTATAGTTTTCAAAAATTCTTTAAAAAACTTGTGTCAAATAAGTTTGAGGAATACATACATCTCACCAAAATCCATTATATGTATATATGTATAAAATAGATCACTTACCCTTGTAAATTCTTAAAATCCAATTCTTGTATATATATGAAGCACTCCCGTGTAAATATTTTAACCCAGCTTTCAGCCAAAATCTTTTTGTTGTCAAAAATCCCAAAAACATTTGCAAAATTAAAAATCCAAAAAGATTTGAAAAATCTTTTTGAAAAATACAAAAAATGCATATGCATCATCATCATCTTTTCAAAAATCCATAAAAAGTTCAAAATCTTTGAAAATTGCATCACAAAAATATTTTCTGCATTCGGCATAGCATTCGCATTTTTCGGATTGAGTTTGACAGTTGAACACGTCTAAGTAAAATCCGAAGATTGGAGCTTGATTGGACCTTAAAATCTACCTAATAACAGGAACCTTATAGGAACTGAGTTTGAGGTACTTCAGGTCTAGTTGACTTAATTCTTTGAGGATCACGAGACTTGGTTCAATGGATTCTTGACTGCCTAAGTAGAGTATTTCGGAGCACACGCACGACTCTTGTGGATAATGACCTAACTTGGACACCTGCACCTTTCACATGGCTCAACTCAGTTGGAATGATTAGGGGATTGGATTTGCTGGCATTAGACGCACACAAGTGGAAACATTTGTCCTCCTCTAGGGAGGGAAGTGCACCCCAACCCGTCCAGTGATAAGGAAGTCTAAAGACAGGAGGTTGTGGGTTGCGATAAAGCTTCAAAAGAGGGATAGTCTACTGGCTCAAGAGGAAAAACTCCCTATGTAAATGCTGCTGTGAATAGTAATAAAAAAATGTGTTCAGGCATGTACAAAAATAAAAAGCCTGCAAAGTATGTACAAATGTTGTAAAGCCAGTAAGCAAGCTTGAGTTCCAAAGTCAAATATGTGAGCCTGCAGCAGGATGACTTGACTACACTGGTCTTGCATCCCAGGATAGGTAGCTACACTGGCTACCGTCCATTCTTCTCTTCACCCCCTCCTCTTGAGATGGTTGCCACTTGAACTTAGAAGGGAATACCCCGCTCCTCGAGGATGGAGTTGTTGGATTGGGGAATCATTGGGTTGTCGTACTGGAGAAGTCAGTCTCTTTGTCATTCTAGTTGAGGAGAGCCACCATCACTTACACTGTACGAGTCAGACCCATAGTCGTAAGAGTTTGCGTATGAGTTGAAGTATTTCTGACCTGGCTATTGAGGAGACTTGGACAGAGTTTTGGGATTCTCAGGGACTGCTGGATTTCAAATTCGATTCTCACTAAGGTTCCGCCCGCACTAAAATTCCAAAGGTCCGACTTAAGCTCCAAACTTTGATTTTGTGAAGACAAGTTTGATAATCAAGTAAAATCCAAGTTCTTCTTTTTCTTTTCTTTCTTTTTCTTTTTGCACTTATTGCATAAGTGTTTGCTAGGGACTAGCAAAGGTAAAGTATAGAGGGATGATGAATCCACATTTTATCATCTTTATTCTATCTTTTTGGCACCAAAAACCCTAGCAAATGCCTGTAAATAGCCTTAAATATAACATCTTAGCATTCATGCATGTGCATCCCATTAGTGTATAAAATACTGTAATTAAAGCCAAAATTATAGAATAAATAAAAGAAAAGAAAAAGAATAAAATATTGTAAATATTTTATGACCCAAAACCCCGAGACCTGGGCATCTTGATGAATAGGTCGACCAGGAATAAAGTAAGGGGAGATAAGGGTCAAATACCTATACTATTCTATTCATTCTTTACTCATTTTGGGGCCTATTTTTGGTTCCACTTTTTATACATCAAATAAAGAAACTTTGTACATGAAAGTTGTAGATAATTTTATACAGAAAAATACAAAATTGATTCCACTGAAAAATAATACACAGATAAAAAGTTATGGTCTGAATAAAAATCCAGAATCCCAACTTCCCAGACCCGTATCTCACAACTGAAAACTCCAAATGCAGTAAACTCACCTTTAATTGTATATAGAATAAAATAAGCTATTTAATGGCAGTGGTTTTGTATTTGGTGGAGCTACGGTTTGAAAGTTGAGTTTTGGACCCTCTTTGTACAATTGTACTGATTAAAATATTCCATATATTATTTATTTATTATTTATATATTTTTATATTTTTATAATTATGTAAATATTATTTATAATAATTATGTGCATTAAAATTAGAATAAAAATGCAAAGAAAACTCAAAATAAAAATACTTGTGTATAAACGACACAGTTATTATACCTATATACATACCTATACAATACTTACTTATATTTTATTAAATATACAAAACATATCAGAAAAATAAAATAAAAATATTTATGAGTGTATAAAAGTATTATATAAATTTACAAAATAATAAATAGAATTAAAGAAATTAATACCAAAATTATAAAAGAATAAAATATATAGGTAATATACCTATAAGGGGCATAGTAGGTAACTCATAAAAATATATTCCATAAAAATAATTAAAAATCATAATAAAATACTACATAAAATAACAAATATTTTTTATTGAATAACCATAATTTAATTCGGCTTTTTTCTATTTTAAAATGAATTAATAAACCATTTTCTCAGGGTTTTTCCTGGTTGGTCCACGTGGACCAACCAGGGGGCGGTCTTTGTTGACCCCGGTCAATTGTCTGCCTCCCGCCCATGTGCATCTGTCAGAGTGCATTTAACCTCATTTTGGCCGATTTTTCCCGGTCACATCTTGCACCATTCCATGATGGAATCTTCACAACTTTTTCTCCTCAATTGTCAAGCTTGCTCGCCCTATGTTCATCTCGAGGATTGGATCAGTGTGCTACCCAATGCGCCTTGGTCTTTGAGCTCCTGTCACCTTAGGTCAAACCAAATATATGGAGCACCCCGACTTCAATTTCAAAATTGAGTCCCTTCGGTCCACCCTTCCTTGCTCTTCTTGTGCTCCAAGCACTCCTGGAGGTGACAGCTCCTACGCCGTGCGTTCAGCCAGGGCAGAGGAAGTTGGAGGCGTCTCCACCACCTCCCGCAACTCCGGCGGTTGAGGTAACCTTCCCTCCGGTCTACACCGTCGAGGAAGCCACTTCACCCTTTTATTTTTCGTTCTTTAGCTTAGCCTTAGTCGTAGGAGCAAAAGCCCTCAAGAAATTTCGAGATCCATCGAGTAACCTACCCAATTCCATCTCCTCGCCGGAGCGCAACTCCGGCCGAGATCCACCCCATCGCGTAGAGCCACCTCGTCACCTCCGCGGGGTCCAGGCAACTTGCCCTGGACCCTCTCACTTTGTTTTGCAGGTCAACGCGCTTTGACTAGCGCATGGGAGCTATTTTGGCACTCGCCGGAGCTCAGCCGAGCCCCCAGCTCCGTCGGCCACCCGCGAGCACTCCGGCCTTCGCCGTGGTATTTTGACGCCCCCAGGAGGAAGAGGAGATCCCCAGGAGTCTCCACGTCCGTTTTGACGCCCAACCGCCATCGTAGGACGGAGATCTAGCACGACGAAGCTCGCCCTCACCGGCGCTCGTCGCTGTTCTTGGTCCTCGCCTCCCAACCGTTGGATCGAGGAGAATCTCCAGACAACCCAGCTACCGTTGGATCGAGCCCGTTCTCCACCGTCAGATCGTCTCCCAACGATCTAATCTTTGCCGTCCAACGCGAAGCGTCACCAGCCATTGGATCTACGCCACGTGTTTAAGTGAAGACCATCATCCGTCGGATCCACTTCGAAGGGGTAATTTGCAGAGACGCCCCTTCCATTTTTATAATAGTCTTTTAGTACATTAACTTTATTTCTTAGTTTAAAATTTGCATAAATTTTGCAAAAAAGGCCCTCAGACTTTAAGTATCTGCACATAGGTCCTCCGCCACGTCACCTCACGTGACCTGTTCACGTGAGGTGTGGACATTTTGCAAGGAGGCCCTTGGTCCTTTTATTATTTCATTTTAGTACCAGGACTTTTATATTAAGTGTTAACTTTTGGAGAAATTGCAAGTTAGCCCCCAGAGGTTTCTAATATTACACGTATGTCCTTGTCAGGCGCGTGCAAGTCACGCGCCCTGGTGGGTAATTTGCGCCAACACCCCTGCGGGTCTGTGTATTTGTATTTGGTCCATAAATTTCAATATTAAGTGTAATATTTTGTGGGAAAATGCTTGGATGCCCATGGATGTTTTAATATTTGCATGTATGCCCCTGCCAGGCTGTGACATTTTTGTGTGCTTGCTTGATTTAATTAGGGCATCATTTTAATTCGAAAAATTCTCAAAAATTCAAGTTAAGCTTTTGTGTGCTTGTTCTTTAACGCCATATTTTTATTTTTTTATTTTCTTGTATTTTCATATTTATTAAAAATAAAAAACTCCCCATTTCAGCACTGTCTAGCATAGAAAATACCAAAAAAATATTAAAAGACCTTAAAAAATTCCAAAAAAAATACTTTCTGTCTATTTTAACCTATTTTAGTGTCAGACAAAAAATCACTAAAAATTGCAAGAGAAAAACCTTAAAAAATTCAAAATACCTTAAAACTCCAAAAAAATCTAGAAAATTATAGAAAATTCCAAAAATTGCAAACTCAGTTATGTAGTCTCCTGTTTTTATTGTCTTTATTTGAAAAATAGTTTGGAGAGATTTTGTGGCTGTTGGATATTTTTAATTCCCATTTTACCCTCAACTAGTAGCTAATTCCCTGTTTTCCTTTATTTCATTATTTGAAAATACCAAAAACATTTGGAAAAATACCCAAAAATCCCAAAAATAGTAGAAACTTATGAAAATACCAAAAATCTTTTATTTCTGAATTTTTGTCTATTTTTGCATATTTTTAAAATATTTTGTTATCCCTTTTATCATATTATTTTTATATTCCAATATTGAAAAAAGAAAAAATATAAAATATAAAAAAATAAAAATCAAAAATTAAAAATCAAAATACAAAATTAAAAATTAAATCAAAAAAAATTAAAAAAATTTAAAACCCACAAAATATTTGCTTGCATAGTGTAGACATCACTTCACTTTCACTCACACACACACTGCGCATCTACCCTGTTTGCTCCATGTGTTCGAACTCTCTGCATACTTGCTTGCTATACATCTTTTGTGCAGAGTTAAAAATAAATTTTAACTCCACATTTATTTCTAATTATTTGATCTATAGTGTGGGTTAATTGTTGATTAAATACAGTTTATTGTGGGTCACCGCAGCGACCTCGGTTGTCTCCGCCTTGTGTGAGACATACTATTTAGACCTACGATAGATTGTGTTTATCATGTACCATGTACCAAGTACAAAGAAAAATCTTCTCTCTGTGTATAGACTTACATCTACAGGACATTATGTGGTGTTCGAACCTGAGGATGTGCGAGTGTATCAGAACCTAAAATTACCTGATACTTCCATCATGGAGGGAAGAAGAGATGAGTCTATCTATGTTATGTCAACAGAATTTGCGTACGTAAATAAGACAAAGAAAAATGAGATTGTAGATATTTGGCATGCTAGGCATGGACATGTGAGTTATCATAAGCCTAAGATAATGATGTGGAAATCAATGCTCAAGGGTTTCCCACAACTGGATGTACGAGAAGATACAGCATGTACTGGATGTCAGTTTGGTTAGGCCCATTAATTGCCTTACAATGAGTCAAAACATCGAGTCAAGGAGCCATTGGAACTGATCCATTCAGACGTGTTTGGACCAGTCAAGACTCCATCAATCGGTGTCATGCGATATATGGTGACATTCATCGACAACTACTAAAGATACATCTGGCTCTACTTTCTAAAAGAAAAGTCTGATGTTTTCTCTAAGTTTAATGAATTTAGAGAGAAAATTGAGAAAGAAATCAAAAGAAGGATCCAGTGCCTGCGATCTGATAATGGTGGAGAATATATCTCGGAGGAATTCACCAATTACCTAAAGTAAGCAGGAATCAGAAGGCAACTAACATGTTCGAGCATGCAAAAACATAATGGAGTAGCAGAAAGGAAAAATCACCATCTTGCAGAAATCTATTGAAGCATGTTGCATGCGAAGAGCATTCTGCAAAAATTTTGGGCAGAATGCATGAAGACAGTAGCTGATGTAACTAATCGGCTACCTCAGGCAAGGTTGGGATTCTTCTCTCCCATTGAGAAGCTAACAGGACTCAAGCCAACTGTAAGTCGCTTTCGAGTATTTGGATCTATTTGTTATGTCTTCATTCCTGACCACCTTCGCAGCAAGTTCGATAAAAAGGCAGTAAAATGCATTTTTATCGGAAATGATAATGTAAGGAAAGGTTGGAGATGTTGTGATCCAGTTAATGGCAAGTGCTATGTATCAAGAAATGTTGTCTTTGATGAAGCATCATCATGGTGGTCATCTCAAGAAATTAGCTTACAAGATACAAAGACCTTAGAAGATCAACTAGAAGAAAGGCTCGAGGAGATCCAACAAGAAGATAAAACATCGTACAAGACGGTGAGTCCTTGGAGGAATGGAGTTCATCAACCAACTATTGAAGAAGTTCGTCCTAGCCAGCACGAGATCGAAGAGGATCCGTTTATACCTCTAAGAAGAATCAGCAGACTCAGGAGGCCAAATCCCTAGTATGCATATGCAACAGTCACTCAAGAAGAAGCATCGAAAGAACCCTCTACATTTGAAGAGTCATCTGGAAACACTAAATGGAAACAAGCAATGGAAGAGGAAATGAAGGCTTTACAAGAGAATCGAACTTGGGGTCTCGTACCAAAGCCTCAAGATGTGAATCTAATATTGTGCAAGTGGGTCTATAAAGTAAAGACTCGTTCTGACGGAATCACAGACCGATATAAGGCTCGTCTAGTCGTCCAAGGATTCTTTCAGCATTATGGGCTTGATTATGAGGAGTCATTTAGACCAGTTATAAAAATGACAACGGTTAGAATACTGCTAGCATTGGCAGCTAGCAAATCTTGGATGTTGTGGTAAATGGATGTAAAGAATGCATTCCTTCATGGAGAGCTAGATCGAGATATCTATACGGAGCAACCAAGAGGATTCAAAGATAAAAGTCATCCTCAATATGTTTGCAAGACGAGGAAGGCACGCTATGGTCTGAAGCAGACACCTAGAGCATGGTATGGAAAGATGGCAGATTTTCTGCTGCAGTGCGAGTATCAAGTTACTCCATCGGATTCCGATCTCTTTATAAAGATAAGAGATGAGAAGTCATCCATAGTACTCGTGTATGTGGATGACTTGATCATTACAGGAGATGATGTAGAAGAGATTAAGAGAATTCAGAATAATCTATTCATCATATTCCAAATGAAAGAGCTGGGCAAGCTCAAGCATTTTCTTGGCCTCGAAGTAAAGCACACCAATGAGGGGATTCTTCTACATCAACACAAGTTTGCTAAGGATCTTTTACAAAAGTATGGCATGCTACACCGCAAGCCTACATCAACCCCAATTGAGGTAAGCACTAAACTTATGCTGAAGAAGGCAAGGTATTAGAAGATATGATCATGTATAGGCAACTGGTTGGTAGGTTGATCTACCTAACCATGACTAGGCCAAACATAGACTTTGTTGTTGGAGTAGCTACCCGATTCATGCAAAATCCTAGGAGACCTCATCTATAAGCAATAAGACGAATAATGAGGTATATAAGTGGAACTATGGATCATGGGATCTTCTATAAGAAAGAGAGCAGTGCAAGCTTAAGAGCTGATACAAGACACTCGACCACAGGTTACGTTTTCAGCCTTGGCTCAGGAGTAATTTCATGGTGTAGCAAGAGACAACCAACTGTTTCTCTTTCAACAATTGAAGCCGAGTATAGAGCTGCAACTATGGCATCACAAGAAAGTACTTGGTTAAAGCAGCTACTGGAGGATCTTCATCAACCAATTGATTATCCAGTCTACGTATAATGTGATAATCAATTTGCTATCAAGTTAGCCGAGAATCCAATATTCCATGCAAGAACTAAGCATATAGAAGTTCACTATCACTTCTTGAGAGAGAAAGTGCTAGAAGAAGAGATTGAGATGAAGTCGATAGTGACAGAAGAGTAAGTAGCAGATATATTTACAAAAGGACTCAGCACAACAAAGGTCAAGTATTTTCGAAGATAACTTGGAATGTGAAGAGTCGACGTTGAGGGGGAGTGTAAATCAACATCTCCTCTAAAATAAGCCAGCTCATAGAGAAATCTTTATGTTGGCTTCTTTAAGAAGCCATTTCTAAGTTGGCTTCTTTGAGAGGCTATTGTTGGCTTCCTTGAGAAGCTATCTCCAAAGTTGGCTTCTTTAAGAAGCCATCACTTGTTCTAGTGTACTCCATTGGCCTCCATAAATAGGACTCTTGAGGTTGGAGTGTAATCAACCAAGAAAAGAATCAAGAGAGTTAGAGAGCCACCGAGTATATTTGAGAGGAAAGTATAGAGAGATTGAGTGTTGTGTAGTTAGAGAGTATAAGTGAGTGGGTGTATGTCAAGTGGTGTATACTTTGGATATAATGGTGTACTGTTAATGTATGTTGTTAGTGAGTCATTATATTGTCCTTACAGTCAGATTCCAACATAAGTACCAACCACTCATTAGATTCAAGCAACATATCGTACATCGGATCTAACTTCTAAGCAATCCAAACCCTATTTGATTAATCTCTATAATATTACAAATTTAATTAGCTCCACTAAGTTGAGTTTTAATCCAATTTAATTTCAGCCAACTTTTCTTGAGAAAAGCCATTAAAATTCCGTATGTTTCATCATCCTCTTGAAGTGAAAGAATTGTTCGATTTTTTTATTATGATTGCATAAATCTTGAGTATTCCCGATACGATCACATCCTTCGTACTGGATGTTGATAGTCCCCTATATATTATTCTAACACTTGTTGTCTTCTCACATGGTAAAGCAGAAAATGGCATTGACACGGTCAGCTATTAAGCAAAAAACCAATCATGTACTTTCCAAAGTGTATTCTCATATTTGCACTTTATTTCATAAATATTTGGTTCAAATTTGCACATTATTTCAACAATACTTGGTGCTCTGATTATTATCTGATATGCGATCTTTAGTCTGTCGAGAGATAAAAATCTTATATATAGATAGATTTTTTGATGGATGTTCATGGTAAGTCCTTTATATGAGACTACAGATTTTGAACTGTTGGATTAGTTTTGAAGAGTTAACTTGACGAATTCGATATATGTGAAACCAGTATTGAAACTGCCACGAAATGTGCATTCGTCCTTTAATTGGAGACACATATATATATATATATATATATATATATCTAAATATCTGGGTGTGGAAATTTAATAGACCATTAGGTTGACATCCTCGCAAAGAACTACATAACGATAAGTTGGTATATATACAAGGACGTATTAGGTGCATGGCCTCTTACCATAATCATACTTGTTTATGTCTTAAATAGGATAAAATAGCTTACCCATAATCTCCTCTATGTAGCACTTTAAGTCATTAGTTGTAGTGTATTATATACAATGCAATCATGATATGTGATTTTTAATTATACAAAGTGACCTTATTGATAATGTTACAATCTTCTACCAGTCCTTATATTATTAGTAATCCTCTCTAAGACCCATTTTATCAGCATGTCTGTAATTTCTAAATGTTATGGTATTTACTCTCTTCGTATCTTATTCTGACATAATATGAACACAATTACTAGCTTATGACGAAAGCGTCATCCCCTAAGTAATAGAATAGAGAAACTTTTAAAATAATTACGTCCAATTTACTAACAAGCTTGTGTGACCTTGCATTCGTAGTATTTGGCAAAATCCTTGTAACCATAACATGTATAAACAACAACACTTCATGATAAAAGCAAGCATTTTTTTTCATACACCATTCACGATGATATAACTCACAATTTTGTATTTTAGAGCAACATCCATTTAAACACAAACAAGAGGCAAATAAGAGGATCAAGATAGAAACATTGAGATATACTTCAATAAAGTTCTTTAATACTCTTCAAACAACAATAGATCATCATGGTTAAACACCCTGCCCTAGGCACACTAGAATCATCAAAGAACATTAAACTATGCTAACTAGCAAAGGATCGATTGACTGTTAAAACAATTAAAGTCGACTGATCTTTGATCAATCAACTGGCAAAACTCTGAGTCCTATGATGATCCAATATTCGATGTTTATTGAAGACAACCCTCTGAGTTCTCAATCATAATAAAACATTAAAATCCAAGGATCAAGCAAAAGAAATCTAATCTAGATGATCTTCCTCACTTGAAATATCTTAAGAAGGTGAACCGTACTATTGGATGATAATAAAATAAAAACTTGGAAAAGGGTTGCCTGAATTTCAATCGGTGTGAATCAAAATATGCACATTTTAACATCGGTGGTGGACCAAAATAATGATGAGTCAACAAACACATCCCACGAGTATGATCATGAACTCCTTTCTCCATACAAAGGCTCAAGAAGAAGAAGAACCTTCGAGATAAGCTCATTCCTGAGTTAAAGGTCGTCATCGGTATAGTGTAATAATTAAACGATTTGTAATTGCTAAAATGAACATAGTAAATTGTGACCGCGCATTGTAAAAAACGTACTTATCTAACTAATTTTTTCGTCCAATATAACAACGTATTTTTTTATTTTGTATATCTAACTACTAATACTTAGGCATTAAATCCGTGGTTAGGCATCATGAAAGTATAAATAAAATGTTCAAAATGATGGTCGTCTTTCTTAACTCATGAAAGACCACGTCTCATTTGAAGTTTCTCCTATATGTGTACACTACTTACATACATACAAAAGCACACAGATAAACATGAGTAAATGAGTATGCTCCCTCGAAGTATGTAACTTACATGCTACTACTGTTTTTTATTGGGAATACGGATCACCTTATACGGATGCAGATGCAAATGCACAGTCAACCACTACCACGAAAGCACGTGAAGAAAAGAACAATCGGATATAATGGTGGTCGGTCATCTCTCACGACCACCAGAGAAGAAAGATCATTATAAAGAAGAACGTGTACAACTCTCTTCGTTCTCTCACTCTTTTACTCTCTTCTCTCTCCCCCCCCCCCTTTTCTCTCTAAGGGTTACATTGTTCTTGTGGTGATCTGGAGGCAATGTCTCCTACCCCTCTATATAGCCCAGTTACAAGCTCATAATCATATTTCCAATAGGACTATAAATAGAATATAACTCAACTACGATTAGGATTATGAGTCTCCCTCATTAGATTCCTAATTCTAATATGACTCTAATCCTAACATCTTCCCCTATATTTTTCCACTTTTCTAAATGAAACCAGTGGGGGTTTAAGTAATCATATATCACGATGGTGCCATTGAAATGTTAACTTAATTCTAATTCGAGACTTCTATTACATTCATCAAAACTGTCAAATTTTAGCGGTCTCATAATTGTTGAAATTGACCCCTTAAAATGGACATGTTAGAAATGCATATTCTACACGAAATTTGAAACACATATTTCACTTATTATTTTAATTAAATCTCCCGAGAGAATCATTTCGAAAAAAAATAAAAAAGTTGGAAAAAAGTAGAAGCATATATGCTCCCATGCGGCATACTCATTTAACCCTATTTCTCGAGAACTTAAACATTCACCTCTCTTCTCAAATTACTTTGTTAATACGTCGTCATTTACTACCACATGTTTTTCTTCTTTTTTCTTTTTCAAATTGCGCTCAAATCCTTTTAACTAAACACATCGAAAACATATAATCAAGCATACATCATACGATAAATAATTTTACTGTGTCAATCCCCTTAATTTAACAACAATTGTAAATTAGTCTAAAAATCCAAATTACCATGATTTCTTTCAAATTTTAAAGGTGAAAATTTACGGAGCCTAACTCCAAAAAAAGTCATGATATGTCTCAACCAAGTGACTTTTATCTAGTTGATCGGGTCAGGATTTGATTCAACGGGTAAACATATCTGAAGCCTCTTGATTCTTGTATGATGCACCTTGTGAGAGGGTGTTAGAGTATATGGTTGTGCGCCCATTGAGTTGTAACATGGCAAATGGATCCTGGAGGAGATCCATTTACCCCATCCAGAGCCTCCAAGTCCCACCACTGGACGATGTGGGACTAAACACTGGATGGGGTAAATGGAGGGAAAGTGGCAAAGAAGAAGGCATGGCACAAAGATGTATGAGCATGAGTGTAATAGATTACTTGTTAACCAAATCTTCATTTGAATAAATCATGATTTTATTTCATAGATGGTAAACTCACCGAGGGGTATATTGTTAATGATACAGAAATATATGGGCACACATCTTATTTTATAATAGGTAGAAGTACAAGTATTAATGACAAAACATGGGAGAACACAAATCTAAAAAATCCTTAAAAAACAATTGTATACTCCCAAAAATAATAACTTAATCTATTTATAACCACATCTATTTAAGTTCCCGGTTCATGAGAAAATATAATTGTTTTTTTAAAGATTTTCTACACTCATATTTATATACTTTCTCTGTATTACACAAATATTTTTTAAATCTTGGACTACACACTCAAGCTATTTTTGCTGAGAGACCGGGGCATTAAGTAAAACCGGTGAACTGCATGTCGCTCCAGTACTGATTTGTGGGACAAGGGGTTCGTGGTAAGTGTTGTCCACCCTTCCCTAGCTTTTATAACACACACACGTATATGGGTTAAATGAGTATGTTCCCTTAGAGCATATAAGAGTATGCTCCTACATTTCTTTCCATATTTTTTGTCATTTTTTTAAATGAAACATGGATGGATTTACTTAGAATAATAAATGGAGTATGTGTTTCAAATTCCGTGTAAAACAGATGTTCTAACACTTCCATCTGAAGGGGTCAATTTCAGCAATTCTGATATCGTTAAAATTTGACAGTCTTGATGGAGATGATAGAAGTTTCAAATTAAGTCGATTTTTGAATGACGCCATTGTGACATATTGTGGTCTAAATTTCACTCAGTTTCATTTCGGGAAAATAAAAAAAACATGGAAAAAAGTGTGAGAGCATACTCCTTTTTCCATATATATATATATATATATATATATATATATGAACAAATACGATGAAAACTTAGTGTTACTGAACTCTAAGAAAGCTCTCCATTCTCATGCTATAGTATTCACCAAAGTAGATTGTTTTAGTCGAATCATTGCTTAAGTAGTTATCTAACACTAGAAAAAAAGTTGTCTTTGCTAAAAACAATGTCTTAACACATCGTGGGTCGCAAGACTCTCCATGTCTATCTATCGGGATTGTGCCCATCAAACCACAAAAACTTAAGTCGAAGACTGTGAATCCTCGTGAACCCCTATTTTCATTGTGTCAATCGTCCTTGCATCTAATCCGAATACCTCATGTAGAGAGAGGTTAATGGAGGGAAGACATAGTTCGGTAGCCCTACCTGGGTGCTACACATGCTCATGAGTTGTAGTTCTTGTCAATAACCGCTTGTCCTGTTGTTAGTAACATGCTTGTTCTGTCGATAAGCCGCTTGGTTTTCGTTCACCTTTCATTTTTCTGGTTTAAGTCAAATACCTACCTCCATTCCAACGACGTGAAAAGGGTTCTTTTTTCTTCTCTAGGTTTGGAGCCTTTTTATGAAAGGAGGTTGACTTTTTTATAGATCAAATAAATTAGACTGATGTCAGAACTTAGTCAGATTGAATGCCTTTTCAATGTGTAAATCCCAAAGCGCATCATATAAACTTGTGCGCCCTGAACTCTGTGATAGCTAACCAGTTTACAATCACAAAGGTAGATAGCGAGGGAAGAGTAGGAATACCGTTTCGCTATTGATAGTGGTTCATGCAAAGGGCCTTGTTTTCCAAGCCGATCCCGATGAACTACTCAGTGATGGTTTGTGTGTCTCGTGTGTGTGCTTGTAAGTTCCAATATTGTAAAATCAAGATAACGGCTTCAAGCTCGACCTCAAGTTCTACGTTATCAGATACTCGAAGATACGCATAAAGACGAAGGATGTATGTCACTGCATTGAATGACATCAAAACAAAACCCTAATGCAACTTTTCAAAATGAAATTCCAAACAAGAATATTCACTAAGTTGAAGTACATCTTGTTGGCGACGACAAAAGCATTGTTAAATGCCCACATTATCCAGATGATGTTAGAGACATTGCGATGGCCAACTTAGAAGAGTATAGTGATAAGGACAAAGAAAATATTAGAATGGTGGAAATATTCACTGAGTTCACGCTTGAGAAATTAAATATTTGCATGGATGACTCTGTATATCCGAACACTATTTAGACCTCATTTAAGAGGACATACAAGAGGGCTATACAAGAATAATTATGAAAAGTATGAGAGGGAAGAATATCAATTTTGTACTCGAGGTAGAAAATCCCATGGTTTTGAAGTGGGGCTGGTTATAATGCACCGTCATCTACGAAAATTATAAAGGGAAGGGAGTCAAACTCTTTTTAAGAAAAGTTGTTCCAAGCACTATAAACCAAGGAAGGATTCACCGTAAAAGATGGTCAAGGATGCGAGTGAATTTTTATAATTCACCGTCATTATTATCGGATCAATTTTTATCAACTATTGAAATGTTCAGTTTGCCCTACTTACAAACGACATTACCTCGTAAACAATATGACCACTAGTCTAGTATTTTTATAAGGCTAGCCGATGCGAGTGAATTTCAACAAAGTCGGCTCCCAAAAGACCAAACGATATCTATTCTCATGTCACCGATTGGTCCTATAAGTAAAACCAGACTGAAAATCTTTCTTCAATCGTATATTAAGGATAAATTTCTTATTGTTAATAACAGCTACAAACCCATAATATTGAGGTTGCATCCTCTTCTTATATTCTTTTGTTATATTAAGAGATGTATCGAGATGAATTCCTAACTCCATTTGAACGAGAAAATTGTGAAGTTGGTTGTGTAACCAAACAATTTCCCTAGCAACTGCTAACATATATTCTACCTCTACATTAGATTCGGTGATGGTGCCCTTCTTTTTATTCTTCCATGAAAAAAGAAGAATATATCAAAACGAAGACTCAAAGTCCAGTGGAGGAGCGCAGGCTGTAGGTGTTATATTTTCAAAATTAACTTTGCTTGATAAACTATAATAATATGTACATATAATATAAAACAGAGCAAGATTGTAGATGTTATGATGTAGTTATGAAGTTAACAAATACTTTTGTGTAATTTTGAAAAAGTCCATACTTGTATGAGTAGAAATCCCTCGATTTAAGGGGGGAATTGTTAGCTCTTTGTTCTCCAATCCTTTAGGCCCCGTTCGGCAACAAGGTTAACCCACCCCCGGGGTGGGTTAACTCTCTAAACCCATATTTTCTCCCTCCACGTGGGCCTCATTTTATTTTTTTAAAAAAATTAAATAAATAAAATTTACATCATCAATCCTATCAAAAAATAATATATTATACCATCATCTCATATAAAAAATATAAACTACTCCACTTCTACTCACTTTTTCAAACTTCAATACAATCACATCACAATAACTACTCACTTTTTCAAACTCCAATACAATCATATCATAATAAACCCACTTCTAACCCACCCCCAGTTTAACCCTCTATCCAAACACCAAAACCCAAAAATGGGTTACCTGCAACCAGTTTAACCCACCTAAACCCACTATCCAAACACCCCCTTAGAGATGACACACACATATTGTAGTCGCTCAATTGTTATATGTGATTGCAGGACATCTAGTTTTCGACATGTCCTCGACTTCAAGTGCAGAAAAAGCTTACAAAGTTGTTAGCCGTGTTTAAAAAAGGTGTTGCTTATTTACTTGTACTATTTTGAAAAGTTATAATCTACATCAATCTTCAATAGACAATTTCCAAATCGAAACATTAAACAATTCAATTTTGATCGACCATCTATTCTCAGTGATCGGCCATGAAACTTTGATTGATCGTTCATATCTGATCGATCATCACATTCTGACCTGATCGATCATATTTGAATTCCATCCCAATCGTCAAAAATGATCATCCATACCTTTTGACATGATCGATCATTTGTATCTTATTGATTATAGATGTTCACCTAATAGATCATTAGTCCAAATCACTTCTGATTTGTTGTTATTTTTGTTTCTAAGGCCATATTTCTTGGATCCCTATAAAAGGGATCCGATATCCATTGTCGAAAGACATATTTTGAGTAATCACTATCATTCTCGCTAGAATCAAAAAGGTTTTCCTTAGCGATTCTTTCGACCATTCTTTCTCTTGTTCTTCAATTCGTCTGATTATTTCAAAGAGAATTTTGTCAGTTGATAGATGTGAAGCATCACTATCGAATCAACATAATTTGATCACTCGTCGTCGTTCAAATTCTTTTGATAGCATCTAGAACTCTTTTGACGATCCTCCTTAGCCCATTGATATTTATATTGTTTGATATCGCTTATTCACTTGTGTTATCCATGATATAATCATTGTGTTGTATATATGAATATTGAGTAATTATATTATGCTGATTATATTTAGATATCATTGTTCTTAAGTTGAAAATACCTTTTGATATATGTTGAGATAAGTTTCTCTAGGAAAGATTATTACAAATCCATTTTTTATTTTCAATTAATTTCTTTATCTAGGACTTTAGTTGACTGATCCTACATGTGCAAAGAAACTCCTGGAAGTAAGATCTCCAATGAAGTCAAAAGAAAGTCGAAGCTCCTATGTTCTTCTGCAAAGGCTACAGTGTGTGATATGTAGTGTTGATTTTGGTGTCTGATACAAGATTGTGAAGCATCGACTTTGTAAACTGTTGAGATATCCGTGTAATACCGCGGTCTTTAGCGAAGCAGCTGATTAGCTTGGCTAATCAGGAAATCTCCAGTCAGGAAGACTTGGGTTGTGATTTTTATCCAAGTGGGTTTCTACGTAAAAATATTGTGCAAGTGTACTAATTGAATTGCCTATGTGAATATCTTATGCTTGTTGTTTGTTCTGCATAAAGTATAAAAACTATCTCAACTCACTATCCACCCCCTCTCTAGTAGTAGTATCGTGACCTCCAAACTCACAAGAACTTTAGAAGATGGCAAGAGAAAACACAAATACTACTCCCTTTTTAAAAGATTGCAAGGTGATTCAAAAGGTTGCAAAATTTTAGTAATTTTCTTGCTATTCAAAAGGTTGCAAAATTTATTTAATGCTATATTTTAGAGGTTGCCAAAAATCTAATTGATCAAATGATAGGTGATGGAGCGGATAACTTGCACTCCATTGTTTTGAGAACAACCTCAAGCGGGCTAATCAAGGCTCTTACCCCTAAAGAAGGGAATAATCTAGGTGAAGGTGAGCGATTTTAGTATACGGGGTTAAAAATGTGAGAAGGAAAAACTTCATTTCATAAGGCAAACATCGTTTTTCCCCAACTCGTTTCGCCCGTAATTAGGAAAATAACTGAATGGCAATTAATCCCACAAGCTATTTAGTTGCTGGGTTGGATTGGGTTGGGTTGGGGTACCCCTGTGAATAATAAACTGTGAAGATGATTGAAAGGGTTGGAAGGAGGAGTACACCGGTGTACCCCAACCCATCCAGTCCAACCCAGCAACCAAACTTGAGGGAAAAAAGAGCCAATCGTCACAGTAGATCC
Organism: Ottelia alismoides; assembly: GCA_037367405.1. NCBI lineage: Eukaryota > Viridiplantae > Streptophyta > Magnoliopsida > Alismatales > Hydrocharitaceae > Ottelia > Ottelia alismoides. The sequence continues at coordinate 796,132 of JAZKJV010010457.1, forward strand.
ATCAGATTGCAGCGTTATCAACAGACGTCTGCCTTCAGAATCACATACCAGCGAGAAATGAAAGCGAAGAAAAGAAGAACAATGTTTAAAAAATGGTTCCTACGATGCTCCTACAAGTGGAATTTACAGCATTACTGATCGATCACTACTGAAAGCCTGTTATGTACCGCCAGCCTTCACGCGTGCATTATTCAAAATCCATCTTGTGCACTCCATCCATCAGGGTCTCATACTGAAGCAAACCAACATGCCAAAACAAACATTACTGCATGTTATATCATCAGAGTTAGAATATAATCAAGATGAAAATATGCACCAAAACGCCAACGGATCTCGGGCAGTACTGTAACCTGTTCTGCGAGGGATTCGGGCCACTTCGTGGCACTCCTCTCAAGCTCACTCCCATGCTCTTCATGGGCTCCTTCGAACCTCTGGATTGCAGATCGAAATTACTGGTTGCAGGAGACGAGATCTTCTGAACTCCAAAGAGGAACCTCGCGTTGACTTGGTGGCTGCAGCTGCAGAGAAAGAAGTGGCACAGGAAGAGGAGAGATGCGAAGAACGGCAGTCTGTAGGGCTTCCTCATCTCACTGGTCCTGATGGAGATGCTCCACCGCTGTAAATCGATCGTCGGGGGTGGAGTGGTTAATATTTAAATAGGAAAAAAAGGCGAATGTGGTGACGAAGGAACTTCATGTGGACGGTGTAAATCGATTCGTTTTAATTTGACCGAAGTGGCGTTTCTCCCTCGCTCTTTGGCTCTTCTCTGCCTTGATGCATGGCCCGAGGATTTGATTAGTCGCCGACATGTGATCCGGGCACGTGATTCTGGCCGCATAACTTGGTAATTAAGGCAAGTTGATCGTGTGATTATTGCGACTGGATGCAACTAGTTCAGCAGGTTTTTTTTATATTAATCTAATACAGACTTTTGTCTCGACAACAGTCTATCGGTATAAGTCTGAACAAATCAATTAGTCTGGTGGTTGAGCAATGACTCCCCCATACTACAGTCCAAGGTCCGAATCTCCCAAACGCTCCATTATACCAGAAAAAAGGTACTGGGGGGTAGGGAACTGATCATGTATCTAAAAAAAGGCTATCCGTATAAGTCAAGATTGATACGAACACAATCCTGCGATGCTCTTGCATTACCTCCAGCCTATTTATTGTAACCTAGAAACACAAGGCGTATGAACTATTTGTTTATCTCTCTGATTTAAAAGATTGCTGACCCTCGACAGTTTGAGAATTATATGCATGTTGGCCAGTAAATACTCGTGTGAGGATAATATCTGTAGTCCTGAGGAATCGACTGGTAACCAAGTTCAATGAGGTTGTCCCTTCATGCTAGCATGCCTTCCTAAAGGGAAGTTTCGCCTCCGACTGCCTTGTCACTTCCTATGATGCTAAGGCATATTGGAAAAGGTGAAAGACAAAAGCGATTGTGTTTAATATGAATTTATAAAATTCTTTGATACGATATGTTGGTTGTTTATATTCATGCTTTCATGGCCTTGGGATGCCCAAAAAAGTTTCATGTAAGGATAAAGTTTTGTAACAACATACATTACATGTATGAAGTTATCTCGTCCTCGTCAGGTCAACTCTTTGACCTTGATGTTGTATTTAGAATTGTAATTAAATTTTAGTTGAAAAGTCTATGTAATTACAATTGAAGTTGATTTCGCTTCAATTGGAAAACCAAATAGCTTGGAGGGAAAGTTGAGAATTTTTAAATTTGAAACATGAAAAAGCTTGGGTGGAAGTTTAATACAACACCTAGTATCTCTAAACTTTTGGTGGGCTTATGTGTGAGTTCACACCCCAAGCTCTTGTAGCAATAGTAGAGAGGAGGAATGGAGGACCACACACGCACGCGCGCTCCGCTTCGTCTCCGGCTCGGGCTCGGGAGAGTCAATTCGAATCTTGATACTTTTGCTGCGGATTTCGTTTGGTAAGTCGATTAAATTAATCACACGATTAATTTGGTAAGTCGAGTAAAATGAAAATTCAACTCGACCCAAACAACTCATTATGGTCACGATTTCGGAATCCGAAATGACGCGCTCGTTGAGGGGTATTTTCAGAAATCGAAAGGTATCGTGCGCTAGGGCACACGACCATCTTTATATACCCCTTCCCCCACGCTGTTTTTCTACACTCGTAAGAAAAATCTCACGTCGCATTTGTTCTGTTCTAGTTCTTCCTCTCGCGGATGAAACTACCTTCTCTTTCTCTCAGCTGCAAGTTCTCGGAGGTACTTCAGAGGACGATCTCGTCGGTGTGCGCAGACGAAGACCATGGACCATCGTATCCTGGAAGCGGATCGTCCATACCCTTCGCACCGGTATTGTGGGGGCGATATCCTCTCTAAGGACAGTCCATTTCATGGATCCCGAAATACAGGAAGGGGAAATTTTCTATGGATGACTTGATGGTGGCAATTACCATAGAGGAGGAACACGAGAAATAAAAGCATATGCTTCATGTTGATATTCATGCTAAGCTCAATCTCATGACCTTGAAGGGCATAGAGAAGAAGGGAAAGGGTGTTAGTACCAATAAAATAAAACCAAAGGGCATGATCCAGAAAAAGACAAAGAATAAACTCTAATGGCACTGCAATCAGGTTGGCCATTGGAAGAAGGATTGTCTGTCCTTAAAGGCTCAACCTAAGGCTACAGATATGAGTCCATAAGTGAATATGATCACTGTTGGACTTGGGCTAGCGAGGGGTATGTCTCTGTAAAATATAACTATACCATATCCATTATCTAAATAAGTGACTCGTAGATACGGGAGTCAATGTAAATATTTGTTCTGATAGAACTTTATTTTCTTCTTATCAGACATGTAGTGGTGGGACTGTGAATATGGGAAACGATTTTGCACCCATGGTGCTAGGCTCATGACAAGTCAACTTGAGGTTCTCCTCTGGACGTTGCACAGGATGTTGCATATTCCTGACATCAAGAAGAATGTTTTATCTGGCTCTATCTTAGTTAGAAATGATTTTGAATTGAACTTTAAATGTAAAAGAGTTGTCATTCCGAGACATGGCATTTTTTTTTATAGAAAATACTATTTAGTAGATTTTGATTTGTTATTTAAAATTAGATGTGGTTCAGTAAACATTAATGTAATGAATGTTTTGAATTCTGAATGTTCTAATTCTGTGTCTCATGTTGTGAATAATCTATAATCTTGTGATTTGTGGCATGGTAGATTGGGACATGTTAACTTAAATTCAATTAAAAGAATGATGAATTTAGAGTTGATCTCTAAACACACTATTGATAAAACTTAAAAATGTGAAATCTGTATGCAAGCTAAGACACCTATGATGTCTTTTCAGTCTGTCTCTAAAGTAAGTTAGATCTTGAATCTAATGCACACGGATATTTGCGAGTTTAATGGTGTTGTCCTGATACAATAAGAAATACTTTATCACCTTTATATATGATGGCAGTAGATATTGCTATGTATATCTAATGAAAATCAAGGATAAGGCCTTAGAGAAATTTCTTATATTTAAGAATGAGGCAGAGACACAAACAGTAAAAGTGCTTAAACGCCTTAGGTCAGATAAAAAAGGTGAATACACCTAACTTATTTGATGAACAATGCAAATCATTTGGCATAGTTCATGAAGTTACGGCCCCATATTCACCACAATCAAATGGAATGTAGAACGGAAAAATAGAACCTTAACTGACATGATCAATGCTCTCCTACAGAGTTGGACTTTCAACCTATATGTGGGGAGAAGCTTTGAATACGGCTTGCATATTCTGAATAGGGTTCCTCCAAGGAATATGGAAAAGTGTCCTTTTGAATTTTGGAGAAATATGAAACCGAGCTTAAGATATCTCAAAGTGTAGGCATGTCTCGCTAAGGTTTTAGTCCCAGAACACAAGAGAAAGAATCTTGGTCTTAAAAATATTGATGCGGTCTTCTTAGGTTATTTAGAAAATAGCTATGCATATAGGTTCTCCGTAATTCAGTTCGAGATACCGGGCATAGATGTTAACACCATTGTTGAACTCCGTGATGCTACCTTCTTTAAGGATGTCTTCCCGCTGAAGACTAGAAATCCTCAGAATCTGACCATTAAGAGCGCATCTACATCAGGATCTATTCCATATCAAGGGGAAAGGATAACGAATGTGGGGGCTGAGACTCATCTTAAACCCAATGACCTTTTAGAAGAGATTGAGCCAAGGTTGAGTAAAAGACCTTAGATGGCCAAGGATCTAGGTAGCGACTTTGTTGTCTACCAGATCGAGGGTGATCCAGCAAGTTACAAGGAAGTCATGTCTTCATCTGAAGCAAAACAATAGAAGGAAGCCATCAAATCTGAGATGAATTCAATTATGGCTAATGGAACTTGGGAGTTGGTTGATTTACCTAAAGGGTGCTCTACCATTGGGTGCAAGTGTGTGTTTAAGAGAAAGCTTATACCTGACGGATCGATTGAAAAGTCCAACGCCAGATTAGTTGCCAAGAGCTTTAGGCAAAAGTAAGGTATCGATTATTTTGATACCTATTACCCTGTGACTAGGATGACCACAATTCGGATGCTCATAGCATTGGCATTTGTATATGATCTCTCTATCCACTGGATGGATGCGAAGACCGCCTTCCTACATGGCGATCTTAAGGATGAGACCTATATGGATCAACTTGATGGACTTGTGACTCCTGGGAATGTGGAAAATGTTTGCAAGCTTGTTAAGTCCCTTTACAGATTGAAACAAGCACCAAAGCAGTATAATAAAGAAAATTGATAAAACTATTTTGTCATGTGATTTTAAGTTCATGAACCCGATAAGTGTGCCTATTCTAAGGTGAAAGGTGATGAGTGTATTGTCTTGTGCCTGTATGTTGATGACATATTATTGTTTGGATCACATGTGAGGATTATTAACGAGACTAAAGTATTCTTAAGTAGCAAGTTTGAGATGAATGACATGGGTGTTGCTGATGTAATCTTGGGGTCTCAAACTGACAAGGTCAGTTCATGGGATTGTAGTTTCTCAATCTCATTATGTTGAGATGGTACTTGAGAAACATGGATATCAAGATTGTAAAGCTGTAAGCACTCCTTTTGATTTATCCAAAACGCCGTTTAAGAATAAAAGTGGAGTACCTGTAGCTCAGCTAAGGTATTCACAAGCGATAGAAAGTTTAATATATATTGCAAATTGCACGAGACATGATATTTCATTCTCCATTGTAAAGCTGAGTAGATGCACTAGTCGTCCTGACCGTACTCCTTGGAAGGCTCTGGATCGAGTACTGAAGTACTTAAAGAGAACTATTTCCCTCATTTTGCATCATGGTAGACATTCATCCGTACAAAATGATATAGTGATGTAAGCTGGATAAGGAAGATAGAGGAGTCTGGGAGTAATGGCGTTACTGGGTATGTCTTTACCCTTGGAGACGGTGCAGTCTCCTGGAGGTCTGTGAAGCAGACCATTCTAGCTCGACCCACCTTTGAAACCGAGTTGTGTGCTTTAGACACCAATAGAATTGAGGTTGAATAGCTAAGGGAACTTTTATATGAAATTCCCATGGTAGGCCAGTCAGTTCCTGCGATCTCGATACATTGTGATAACATGACCACAAATGTCAAGATCAAGAGTTCAAAGTTCAATTAGAAAAGAAGAAGATACATCCAAATCAAACTTAAGACGTTAAGGGATTTAGTGTTTCAAGGAGTGCTGGCTGTGGATTTTGTTGGATTCAAAGACAACACGTTAGATCCGTTGACTAAGCGACTTGATAGATCTTTAGTCCTAAAGTCTAGGATTGGGATGGGAGTGAGATACATTGGGAGTTCCTCTACAGTAGCCACCCAACCTATCTGAGTGGAGATCCTACAAAGTAGGTCCAATGAGGTAATAACAAGCTGTTTGGAGAACTGGTTGACACTCTTATCTTAATGCATATGTATGAGTATCTTATCCCTAGAAGCATGAGTGTCATTTAAACTGCAAGTTTAGGAAGAGTGTGGGCTCTGAATAGGTTCAAGCCTTTGGGCAGCATGTTAGCAGTTCATCCATGGAGAACGCGACCTATGTAAGTGTTACTGTGGGCCGCAGTTAAAGGAAGAGGGTCTTTCATGAACACACTCGTGAAATAGTATAAGGATGCCTGGCCTTTAAGAGCACGAACCATGAAGATTGTACCAAGAACAACACTTTGTTGTTTCTACCGTATACTTTAACACCAAGGCCTGAAGGTCAAGACGTAGTTCACTTCGTTCATGTTAAAGTGAAAGTAGTAAACTCAGGTAGAGGTTCAAACCAGAAGGTACCTTTACTGAAAGTAAAGTGTGATGGTCGAAAGTTGTGTTTTAACTCTCTTTGAATCTCTTTTTAAATTGGTGAATTCATGAGGGATTGTTGTATTTAGAATTGTAATTAGATTTTAATTGGAAAGTCTATGTAATCACAACTGAAGTTGATTTGGTTTCAATTGGGAAACCAAATGGCTTGGAGGGAAAGTTGAGAATTCCCAAATTTGAATCATGGAAAAGCTTGTGTGGAAGTTTAGTACCAAACCTAGTATCTCTAAACTTTTGTCGCGCTTATATATGAGTTTACACCTCAAGCTCTTGTAGCAATAGTAGAGAGGAGGAATGGAGGACCACACGCGTGTGCACGTCGCTTCGCTCCGTCTCCGTCCCCGTCTCGGGCTCGCCGCGATTTCGGGATCCGAAATGACGCATCCGTTGAGGGGCGTTTTCGAAAATCGAAAGGTATTGCATGCTAAGGTACACGACCATCTTTATATACCCCTTCCCCCATGCCGTTCTTCTACACTCGCAAGAAAAATCTCACGTCGCCTTTGTTCTGTTCTGGTTCCTCCTCTCGCGGACGAACCACCTTCTCTTTCTCTCGGTTGTAAGTTCTTGGAGGTACTTTCGAGGATGGTCTCGTCGGTGTGCACAGACGAAGACCATAGACCGTCGTATCTTGGGAGCGGATCGCTAGTACCCTTCGCACCGGTATTGTGGGGGCGATATCCTCTCTAAGGGCAGTCCATTTCATGGACGCTTCAATGATTTCTATCCTTATTCTTCTTTTATTTTATTTGTCGTAATTTGTTTATTTTTTACTTTCTCTGGATCACGCCCTAATTATTGTTTTCATTTGACTAATCGGTTTCTGTTTGTATTGTGTAATCGGAAAATGGATGTGAAATGCACGATTAATATGATGTCAATCTGTAATGCTTTTCCTTCAATTCATTTGGATCCGTATAATTACTGTTTAACGTATGCACGGTGGATCCTGTTCACAACACTTGACTCATCCAACATATCCAAATCTCTATTCACATGCTGATGACATGTATCAAGAGGACGATTGAATACCAACCTTTGGATATAGATTGCCATCTCTTTCTCATAACGGAGATCTTTTTTGATGATGATGGTTGTTTCTAGATTTAACCATTTATATCAACAACCTTGCGTAAGCCTCCATGATTCAACTTTTAAATCAATGACTATATGACATCAAGATGGTCCTAATACATAACCCTGATTATAGAAATGGACCTATTCACACAAACTCATCTATACTTCTTTTAAATAAAGGGAGTGATTGCAATAACTTTTATTGAACAATGACTCACCATGGATTCACATGTCCAACAAAAAGTTATGTTTGTTAGAACAACCCTGTATGTGGAAAGACAATATCAACGGTGGGTTATGTTTAAAAGTGAAACCCATTTTTTTGAAATTTTCTCCGGGATAAAATTCATCCAATAGGAGGTGTCTTTACTCTCAAACTCCCCATGTGCTAGAAATAATTGGTTAAAGGGCTACCACAGAGAGAGCAAGGCCAGGACCAACTTGAAATTCTAAACTTGAAAATAGGTTATAAGACATGTCACCCCCGCATGAAGTTAACAAGATCACGAAGTTAACGAGATCATCTTCCATTGGTTAATCGAAACAAAATGCCACATTTATCTATAAAATATATAATGTCTTTCACCGTGACATGGGAAATCCCACACGACACAAAATTATTACCAACAATTTTCACCCAAGAGTTTCTTCCTTCACATAGATAGTTCAAAAGGATATTTTTATAATGCAATATGGAATTTCACAAACTAGCTATCATAATGACAAAATAATGTCACACGTGTGAAAACAAAGAGGAATCAACGGGATACAACTTGTAAACAATGGAGCATTGGATCGAGCCCTTGTAGGACGTGTAGTACCCATGCCCACGATCATTTAACATGGCATGGTTTCGGCCTGGCTGTGGTCTAAAACATCTATAAGTCTAGCCCAAGCCCAAGCTCGACACGAAACTAGTGGATTGGACTTCGACCAGGCCGACTGAAATTGCTCACACATCCAATAACAACACTTGATCTTTCAAGTTCACCGTTGAAGATAATACCATTACGGCCTATTTGTTATGCTGGAATAGAGGTGGGAATGGAATCGCCATTCCTCTGTCGATTCCATTCCCGTGTTTGTTTGATCATAATAAGGCATGAATAACGATTACAATGGAAATCGGATTCCCTCATATATGGGAATTGCCATTCCTTGGTATCCCCTAGGAATTGAGATTCCAATCCTTACAAATGCTAACAATGTATTCTTCTTCAATATTTTTCAATTATTATATTCTTTTTATAAATATATGGTTAGCGACATGGATATGTGTTTTTCTTTTTAATATTGTTTTGGATACCAACATGAATATGATTGTTTGGACATGGATATATGGATACTGACATGATATAAATATATATGCGAAAAATCGGATAAGTTACAAATATATGCATATATGGATACTAACATGGATATGGGATTTTATTGTGGTAACAGATATAGATACGATTCAATTCTTTTGGATATGGATACAAATATGGTTACACGATATTTCAGCAGATACAGATACATATATATATATAATATCTATTATATGGATAAAATATATTAGATATGATTTATTTTGCGGATACAGATAGGAACATAGATGTGCTTTTTATTCCAGATACGGATATATATTTTTTTTCTAATATGGATATGGATGCAATTTTTAATTTTTTCTAAGACATGCATATTGATTATATTCTAGCGGATACATATATGGACATGGATATGGGATATAATTTTTTTTGCATGTACAAATATGGACATGGATGAGGATTTTTTGGCAGAAATGAATATATACATGAAAATGGATTTTTTTGTAGCTATAGATATGGATACGGATACATATACTATATCTATTTTTTAGGATATGGATACGGGTTACATTTTAGTGGATATGTATACGGACATGGATATGTGTTTTTATTTTTTTGCGAATACATATACCTGTAATATTTTCATTTTTTAGGATACAGATATAGATACGGTAATAAAATATTCTAGCAGATACATATATGGATATATCAAATATATTATATGCATGGTAATTTATATTTTAATTTGTCTATTGTTTCCTTATATGAAATATATCAATTATATGAAAAAATAAATTAGAGGATACCGATTATTTTTTATTTAATGAAATATATCAAAGAAATGTTATTTTCTTTATATTCTTTTCCCTTTCCAAACATAAGAAAGGAACACGTCTCATAATAAATGTTTCAATCCTAATATGCACCAAACAATGGAATGGAAAAACACATTCCTTTCCATTCCATTGTCAATTCTATTCTTGTCTTGATTCCATTCCATTATAATTCCTTTCCAACCAACCAAACAGGCCGTTAGTGCCCACTCTTTTTATCTGGAATTGGAAACAGTCGATTATCAATATTCTCGTACATCAGGCTAGTGGGTCGACCTGGACCTTTGACCGAGTCTGGCCCAAAAAATCACATGGACCTATATGTTGGTCAATGCCCGGTTCATCTCACATTTGTGTTTGGGGGCCGGGGCGATCCAATGCTCACCCCAATTGCTGATAATGAGTGTGTAAGAAAGATTTATTTACATTTAGGTATTCATGGATCTCAAACACTGCCAAATATTTTCCCTTATACAATATGAGGTCAAGGTAACATTTTGTGCTAGCAGATTTAATCCAAAGAGGCATCAATCAAGGTAACATTTTGTGCTACCTGGAAGGAGATACTTGTGTGTGCTTGTCCAAGTATAACTCTTAGGGCCCGTTCGGTAGAAGAATAAGCAGGAATAAGGATGGGGAGTAAGGGTCTATTCTCCGCTCGGCTGGAGGATAAGAATAAGGAGAATAAGGTGAAATAAAGGTAGGTAAGGTGTGATAAAGATAGGAATAAGAGTGAAATTAGATGGAATGAGGAGGAATAATCGTACCATAAAAATCCGTGTCGAAAGGAGAATATGCCCCTTATTCCGGGGCCTATTCTCCAAACGAACATGCCCTTAGGGCATGTTTGGTTGCTGGGTTGGACTAGGTTGGGTTGGGATACCCTTGTGAATAGTAAATTGTACCCCTATGAATAGTAAACTGTGAGGAGGATTGAGAGGGTTGGAAGGAGGGGTACATCAGTATACTCCAACCCAACCCAGTCCACCCCAGTAACCAAACATGCCCTTAGCATCTCTATGTATGTGAAAGATCCACTACATTTTCTACAACATTAACCGGGAGAATAAAAAAATCCGAACATGTCTTTACTTTCATTTTGAAATTTACTTCGTTTCTTGCTTGGTTCTAATGTCTCGGTGATTCAATTTGCAGGCAAATAAATGAAACTGCCCTACATATTGCATCTCTCACGTGAAAAGGATGGAAAATCTTGCAACTTCTCACAAGCCATGTTTTTTATGTCTACGTAAAATAACCGACTTGGGCTTGTACCTCTCTATGTTTTTGTTCAAGACTCGATACAAGTAGATGCTTTATATCTCCATTATAGTGAGCTTGGCTAAAAAAATGGCGATGTTTTTTGATGTATTTTTTGTTTGCTAACTTTTCGAAGAGAATGATTTTGATAGAAGAGAGAGAAGGGGAGGCGGAGCCCTTGCTGGCGCCAAAGCCTTGTAGTTTCCCGCCAATCCCCAATAAACCCTGCCCTTTCCCGGAGGAACTGCCACACCGTCCCCAGCCGACATCCAAGAGAAAGGAAGAGCATGTCAGACCCCGACGCCTCCACTCGCCGGCGGCCCTCGCGTTCCGCGAAGCCCTCGGAGCGGGCCTCCGCCATCGAGCGCCTCAAGGCTCTCCGACAATCCGGAGCCCGCAGGTCTGCCGCCGTCCAAGTCAAGCTCGACGAGCCCATCTACGATACCGTCGAGGAGGACGACTACGCTCGTCTCGTCGCCAACCGCCGCGAGGCCGCCCGCTCCTTCATCGTTGACGACGACGGCCTCGGCTACGGCGATGAAGGTCAGGAAGAAGACTGGGCTCGTTCCGACTTGCCGCCTTCCTCCGAGGAGGACGGCGACGGCGACGGGGAGTCCAAAAGGGCCGGGAAGAAGAAGGAGAAGGGGAAGAAAGATGCCCTTCCCAAGAAGCCAAGGCCCCCTCCCAGTGGCTCTCTGTCCGCGGCTGCGGCAATGATGGGGAAGCAGAAGCTGTCCTCAATGTTCACGTCTTCCTCCGCTTTCAAGAGGAGCGATAAGGGAAAAACAGCATTGTCATCGGAGAGCATTGTGGACGACCTCATTGCTGAGTTCGCTATCGACGAGACTGACCGCGATGAGTGGCGTCGGAAACGGAATTTGCCCCCTCCCCCAATGACCTCGCCATCGATCAATGTTGAAAGAGCTGCTACCGTTCTTCCTGAAACATTTCCAGATAATGTGGTGGAGGCCCCCATATCAATGGAGTTGGATACACACGACAATGGTGTCGTTTTAAAGGATGGGAATGAGAATGGGACGGAAACAGGTGAAGCGAGGATTGAGGAATCTCTGGAAAGAGGTAGTCTGGATGAAAAGGAGGGCACGGTGCATGGAAATGGTGATATCAAGGACGTTAATGTTGAAGAAACAGTGCCCAAGATCTTGCCCAAGATCGAGGAACGTCGTTCCTCGACTTTCAACGCGAAGATCAAATCGGACAATGATGGGAACGTGGCGAGTGCCACCGCTGGATGGAAGGCCATCTGTGAGGCAGGTGAGGCTGCAAAGCCAGACGGTGAATCTGAAGGAAGAGATCCTGGAAGCATTGATGACAACCTTGGCAAGAGCTCGGAAATTCCGGTTGATTCCAGTGGGATGTTGAATTTTTTCTTGTTGGATGCCCACGAGGAATGGTCAGGTCCCAATTCGGGTAGACTTTATCTATTTGGGAAGGTACTGGTTTATATGCGTATTGCAAATGTATTTATTTTTCATGTCAAACAACGTGCACTGAATATTATAGTTACTCTGACGATCCACTGCATTATTTGCTGGTCTTCTGAATTAATGCTGGCAAACAATGATATTATTTTGAAATATAAAGCAACACATTCTTTGAATGTAAATTTTTCTTTGCACAAGGTTAAAGCGGGCAACAAGTACCATAGCTGCTGCGTAGTTGTGAAAAACATGCAAAGATGTGTTTATGCTATTCCAAAAGCTTCTGTTTTTCAAAATAATGTTATGACCGAGATTGAAAATGATCTCGAGGAGAAAAGAATCTCTGTTGCCGATTTTTGGAAAGCTACACAGGTAAAATCCACATCTTTTGCGTATCATTTGTTATACCTTAGTGTCCTAGTCTACTTGGGAACACAATGCAGGTTTTGTTTTTCCCACATTTCAGGAGATGGCAGTTGCATTGAAGAACGAGGTTACCAAACATTTATTGGATCTCAATGTGTCTACTTTCACCATGAAGCCTGTCAAGGTACTTTTTATCCTTCAATTTACTCTGCATTTTCTGTCCACCCATTCATGACTGGTCTGCATTTTCCGTCCATCCACCAATGTCTAGCAAATTTGCATGAAAAACATCCTGATTGGCTCTTTTGCAAAGGGCATACTCTTAACTCACTCTGCATTTTCTGTCCATCCATTCATGTCTAGCAATTTTTAAAAAAAGCCTCCTGACCGGTTCTTCTGCAGAGGGGATACTCATTTGAGAGAACTGATATACCAAGAGGAAAGCAGTATGTTCTCAAGATAAGCTACCCTTTTAAGGTAAATTGAAATAACTGTTTATTTTTTTTGTTTAGGTCAGTTGCATATAACATGAATATTGTATAATTCGGGAGCCTGGCACAAATATTGGTACAGAACCTGTAGGGATGTTGGATGCATTGAGAAATATTTATACCTTTTGTTTGACTGCTAAGACGAAGAGGAGCCTTTGCACCCTGCTATTTCATGGATAATTATTGCTACACAAATTATTGCTTCACAATAACTTTTATTGCATAATGGCTCGCATTGGGCTCACATGTCTAACACGTATGTATGAGATATTTAATTGATTCGGGTAGAAATCCAGGAAAAAAAGGTTTATAAATTAGGGAAGTCATTATATGGGTTGAAATAGTCTTCACGTTAATATGACGATGCTTAATGGAACAAAAGAGAAAGACAACAATGACTTTGAGATGTATTGTAGTCCTAAACCTTATGCCACATGTGATTAGAAAGACTGTAAAGGTGCATGAATCTTTAGATGTTTCATATCTGTGTGCAATCTAATGTATGTAGTGATGTGCACTCAAGCTGATTTGGCTTATCCAAAAATCATAGTTAGTTATTGGACCGACACACACGATGGAAACTGTAAAGAAGATTTTAGAATTGTACCTTTGAATTTGGTATATCAAGCTAGAACGCTTGATTTAGTAGGATACCCCAATATAGATTTTAGAGGAGGCATTGATAATAAAAAATCTATATTGAGTTACTTTTTCATGTTTGGTGATGTAGTTGTTTCTTGGGGTATCCAGAAAGGACATGTATCTTGACATACATATGGGGTATATTTTGCATGTAGCCTGACCACCACACAAATTGTTTGGATTAAGTGCTTTCTGAAAGAGTGAAGTCTTGAATTAGTCGATGAACGAATCGAAATGTATTGTGATAATGAAGATGCAATAAGCTCGATCAATAGTGGAGCTAATAGTTTTGAAGGAAAACATATTGAGATCTAATATCACTATATACAAGATATACCAACATTACAAAAAATGGTAACCTACATAATAGTGACATTACAAAAAATTATGGTACTTACATGCCTACAAGTGGCATTGTTGACGCATATGCTTTATTTATATCATTTTGTTATTTTATTTTCTTGCCATTCTCTTTATGTAATTTACCCATAGGCTACTCTCCTATATAAGAGAGCCTAGGGCTATGGAATAGAGGATCTCTTTCACGTTTCCCAACATTAGACCGGAGTTCCTGAAACCCTAACCCTAACCCTACCCGCCGGCCCTCTCTCTCTCTCCTCCTCTCTCCGCAGATCGGCGCCGCCTCTCCTCTTCTCTCCGCAGATCATCTCCAGCGCTTCCTCAGGCGCACCAAGGCGTATCTGCGGCAGGATCTCCAGCGCCTTCTCCGATCCAGGCGCATCGGCGCGCACCAGGCGCATAAGCACACATCAGCGCGCATAGGCGAACATCGACGCACATAGGCGCACCAGGCGCATCAGCGCATCAGCGCGCATCAGCGCACATCAGCTTGCATCGCCGCACATCAGCGCACATAGGCGCACATCTGCGCACATCGGCGCACATCAGCGCACATAGGCGCACAATCCAGCAGGCGTTCTGTGCGTCATTGGCGCACATTCCAGGCGCACATCCAGCCGTGCATTGACGCACATCCAGTGCATCAAGTCCAGTAACTATCGTGCATATACACGGTTTTCAACCCTAAGCCGCAGATCATCAACATGGGTTTAGTTGCGTGAGGTCTACACGTGCAACTAAACCCACTTATGTCGTTGTAGACAAATCACAGTATCTGTCAATCGTCCCAGTCTTCTGTTCAATATGTCAGAGAGCAAGGCAGATCTTCCATCTATTGGCGCATTCCGTGGTCCAGCGCCTATTGTCAAGATGGACGGTACCAATTATGAACTGTGGGCAATGCAGTTTATGAGCATGATGAAGTCTACTGGTAAGAAGCATATTCTTACCGAACCAGAGCCTGCTGAGAAGACTGGAATATATGCCTCCTGGGAGGCTGATGATGCTTATGCCAAGGTGTGGCTATCTGGCACATTGGCTATTGAGATCGCCAATGACATTCTACATCAACCCACAGCCAAAGACATGTGGGATATCCTAGCAGCGACATATTCTCAGGCGAAGAATGAGACCAAGATCCTGCAACTACAACATGATATATTCACAATTAAGCAGAATGGCCGCCCATTACATTCTCTCTACACATCTTTGAGAGGAATGTTTGAGAAGCTCCATAGCTTCATACCTCTTACCGCCACACCAGAACAGCAGAAGATATACAGGAATGCGACGATGGTGGGTGTGTTTCTCGCTGCACTCGATCCAGAGTATGAGGCAGCACGTTCACAGATTTTGGCGGACTCGACTATTCCTCCCATGGAGGAAGCTTTTCACAGATTGAGCAGGATTACTGTACCTTCCGCAGCCACTAGTCAGAATCCCTCAGCCATGGCAGCCAACAGAGGCCGTGGGTCTCAATACCAGGGCCGTGGACGTTTTCCCCGTGGAAGGGGTGGCCGCACTAGGCCAACATGCTCATATTGTCACAGAGTCGGCCATACTGAAGACACATGCTACTCAAAGCATGGATTTCCTGCATCTGCACGAGCTGCTGAGCAGATAGAGCCCCCGTCTGCATCTACACTGGATCAACGATTTGATGATCTGGTTGCCCGTCTTAGGGGCATTATACCACCATCTGGCCCAGCACCGCCGACAGAGAATCATACTGATGCTGCTGCTTCTGCTTCTGCCTCTACGAGTACTTCAGGTAGTACACTTGCTCTTCACAGTAGTAGATCAGATACATTGCCGTGGATCATGGACTCGGGCGCTACACATCACCTATGTGGCGACCAGAGCCTACTTACAGGATATACTCAGATTCCTCCAGGACGGACAGTAGTGATTGCCAATGGCACTCATTCCCCTATCACGGGTCAGGGGGAGATTAGATTGACATCCTCGATGCAGCTCAAGAATGTTTTGCATGCACCGCACTTTTCCATGAATCTGTTGTCGATTAGTCAGATTACGAAGGATCTCCATTGTCGAGCTATTTTGATTCATCTTCTTTGATTTTTCAGGACATCCGTACGGGCAACGTGATTGGTCATGGCTATGAGCAAGGAGGCCTTTATCGTCTGAACCAGACCTCGTTTGCCGGAATGGGGTTGCCGGAATGAGGCCTTTATCGTCTCAACAAAATGGGGTTGCAGAAAGAAAACACCGTCATCTTCTTGATGTTACAAGGTCTCTTCTCATTCAGAGTCATGTCCCGTATACCTACTGGGGTGATGCAGTCCTTACTGCATGTTATCTTATAAATCGTATGCCCTCGTCTGTCTTGAATGAACATGTTCCTTTCTCACTTATATATCCTGACAAGGAGCTGTTTATTCTTACCCCTCGTGTCTTTGGGTCTGTTGCATTTGTCCATCAGTTGTCGCCCGGTTCTGACAAGCTCTCTCCTAGGGCTGTCAAGTGCGTCTTCGTGGGGTACTCCAGAACTCAAAAGGGGTACAAGTGTTTTGACCCTGTACGTCGGCGGTATATGATCAGTGCAGATGTTACATTCTTTGAATCTATCATGTATTTTTCAGAATCCGGGAACATGCAGCCACCACCATTGTCTCCTGATACCGTATTCATGGCACCACCAACTTCACAGTCGTCGCCTTCAGTACCACCACCACCACCACCACCACCGCCACCAATAATATCCCCCTTACCATTCCATTACACCCGACGGCCGAATCAAGCTCATGGCCCTGACCAGTCAACTAGCTCGCCTATGGTATGTAATGAAAATATTAATGTTGATGAATCTGACGACATTTCTCAGCAGGATGCAGTACAGGAGCAGGGTACTACTACAGAGGATCTAGATGTCCCAATCGCTCTACGAAAGCAGAAGAGAAGCTGTGCCAAGTATCCAGTATCAGCTGCGGTTTCGTTTGAGAGGCTATCTGGACCATTCAGGACGTTTGCATTAGCACTCTCAGCTACAGATATTCCACGAAACCATCATGAGGCTTTGCAGGACTCTAGATGGCGGCTAGCAATGGAGGAAGAGATGGCGGCTCTTCAGTCTCGAGGTACATGGAGCCTGGTTACCATACCTCCAGATGTCACCCCAGTGAGTTGCAGATGGGTGTTTACAGTGAAACATAATGCAGATGGCTCTATTGACAGGTACAAGGCACGCTTAGTTGCAAGAGGCTTCACACAGACATATGGGGTGGATTACCTTGACACGTTCTCCCCTGTAGCTCGACATTCCACTCTGCGGATACTCTTATCAGTTGCAGTTACTAGAGACTGGCCGCTCTATCAACTGGATGTGAAGAATGCTTTTCTGTATGGTGATCTGCAGGAGGAAGTCTATATGCAACAGCCACCAGGTTTTGCTGTTGAGGGGGAGTGTTCCAAGGTTTGCAGATTACATAAGGCCATCTACGGCCTTAAGCAGAGCCCCAGAGCATGGTTCCAGAAGTTGTCAGACCTCTTTGAGAAACAAGGATATAAACGCTCCAATGCTGATCATTCCTTGTTCGTGCAGAAGACGGCGAGAGGTATTACTGTAATCATGGTTTATGTTGATGATATTTTGATTACAGGTGATGATGACCAAGGCATTAAGCAGGCAAAGGAAAAGCTGGGGACTGAGTTTGTCACCAAGGACTTGGGAGTCCTTAGATATTTTCTGGGGCTGGAATTTGCTAGAAATCCATATGGGTTAGTCATGACACAGAGGAAGTATGTCACAGATCTACTGAATGAGACAGGTATGCTAGGATGTCGGCCTGCTACGACACCAATGGATCCTAGCATGAAGTTGTATGATGATGACACAGAAGAGGTCGACAAGCGAAGGTACAGAGAACTGGTAGGCAAACTACTATATGTCACGATCACTAGACCTGATATATCGTTTGCAGTGAGTCGTGTGAGCCAGTTCATGGAGCAACCACGTCAGGTCCATATGGATGCAATACACATGATTTTGAGATATTTAAAATCATCTCCAGGTGCAGGCTTGCTATTTAAGAAAGGAAAGGAGATTTCTGTCACAGCATGTGCGGATGCAGACTACGCAGGATGCCCCAAGGACAGGAAGTCAACATCAGGGTTTGCAGTCTATGTTGGAGATGCTATAGTTTCGTGGAAGAGCAAGAAGCAGACAGTAGTAGCCAGATCCAGTGCTGAATCAGAATATAGGGCTATGGCCCATGCCAGCACAGAAATGATGTGGGTGAAATCCTTACTTGCAGATCTATGCCTTGACATACCTCTTCCTATGATGTTGGAATGTGACAATCAGGCCGCCTTATTCATTGCAAATAACCCAGCGTTTCATGAAAGGACCAAGCATATTGAGGTCGACTGTCATTACATACGTGACATGATTCAGAAGGGGTTTATTACTACATCTCACGTCACATCAGAGAATCAGACTGCTGATATCTTCACCAAGGCACTACTTAGAGGCCCATTCCAGAAGTGCGCCTTGAGGCTTACGCCTCACCGTCTCGAGGCGTGCTTTTTAAAACAAGGCGACCAACACAATATCATCAACAAATAATATACACCAAGGTATCTCATCCTGAATGTGAGTAGTTAACTCGGTAATAATCAAAGTAAAAATCAAATGGGGATTCCTTCTTTTAGCTCTATAAATCTCCATTGTTCTCCTTAACAGGTGGATAACCTCAATAATTTCCTAGCATGATTTGAATTGGTTTTCTTTTATTTTGTAAACTTGCATCTGCCTTCTTTTGATCACACATTCTCAAATTTTCCTATTATGACTCATCAGTTTGAATGTCTCCTTTATTTTTGTAAAGAGGCACCATAATGCACTTCCTCCACTCTTACATGCATTTTCTTGCTTTGTCGAAAAACATCGAGTAAATTTACGAGCGAAGTATAGCCATCATTACCTAGAATTCTCTACACTTCTATAGTAAATTAGGAATGTCATTGGGTTCTACACCTTTCCCATGTTTCATATCCCTTAAAGCCTTTTTTACTTCGTTCCTTTGTATTCGTATATAGCTTGTACGATTCAAGTAACTTTCGCTACTAGCTTGATCTCCCAAAGTGATGTCTTTTTTCCCTTGTTCAAATGAAGAGCTTAAGGAAGTAATGTGTCCATCAAGTCTCTATATCCTTCTAAGTAATAAGCACATGTCCTTCATTCTTAATGCACCTCGCTTGAGTAAGATCTTTGGTCTTTCTTTTTCTTGCTTTGTCAAATTTGAATATATCTTTTGGCCCTCCTTGGAGTCAAGTTTTTTGTATAAAAATTCACAGGCTATTGTCTTAGATTAACTTACGAACTTTTCTGCTCCCTTCTTCCTTATAGTTTGTGATTGTTTCCTGTATTCTATCCTTATACGTAGTTTTAAAGCATTTTTTAACTTTTTTAAGCTTCTATTGCACCTATATATTCCACAACCAAGCCTCCTTTTGGCTGGACCTTCTCCTTTAGACTCATCTAGCATTTCTTTGCCCTTCATATACAAGATGCTATCGGTTCCTGCATCTCGTTTGCATTTCCATTACATTCCCAAGACAAGAGTTTAAAACCTTCTCTATTACATTCTTCTGCAAGAACAACAAAGCCTTATTCCCACATTGAGTAGGGGTCAGCTACATGGATTATTAGCTTCCATTCAGATCTATCTGGTCATTCCCAGGCTAAGATCCAAATAAATAAGATCTTTTTGTATAATCTCATTTAAACACTTCTTGGGCCTTCCTCGTCCTCTGTAAGTCGACTCAACATCCGGATCTTTGCATTTTCTTGCTGGGACCTCCTTTGCATATGGCTAAATCATTTTAAGCGGTTTTCTCTCATCTTATTTTTTATAAGAGCTACACAAACTTTCATTCTGTTCGCATCATTCCGAATCCGATCTTTTCATGTTGACCACACATCCACCTTAACATTTTTATTTCTGCGATTGTCATTCTCTGCACATGTCTATGGTTCACATGCTAACATTTGGATTCAAATGATCCACAATGTAGAATGACGAGCCACGAGAGAGGAAGTATCATGATAGTATACTCCATACGTCTGGGTGACCCCATGAGTCATAAGCCTTGCCTTCTAGTGATTAATACTGGCATCTGCATGGTTGTTGTGAATCCCCTAGGATTCGGGTACCCGTTTACGCTATTTTCACGGCATTTTATTCACATGAGATCGCACAAGTCGTAGAAAAAACAGGAAATTTTTTTTCGCGCGGCTAATTTTCCACATGACATTCACATTCCTTCAATATACCACAAAGACAAGTAATTTAGAGTCACCACCAATTCATTTCATAAACTTTCATATTATTACAACATGTAGAAGGATCTTCCATTATACACCATATATCCCAAAATGTGGTATAGAAGAGATAGCATTTACATTATAATGTTAATTAAAAACTGAGACAAAATAAACCATACCGTCTGGTGTATACCCTGTCTCCTGTAAACATGAACAACTACTGATCAGCAGGCCTCTTGCCTGCCATGCATGCAAGGAAGAAGAGGAGTCACAAACGTGAATACAAACCCGTAGTTTTAAAATAAATAACAAGTAATTTAATGTGCAAAAGAGAGCAATTGGAAAGGTGGAACAAGCACAATTTATATCTACTTGCGTAAGTAAAAATGTTTTTCAAGTTATTTGTAAGCATCTTTCATGATTGTCCCACAACCCAACATTTCCCACATATGACATATTTATATTGTAGTTAAATATTCATGAGTATATGAGTATAAGCATATATATTATTTTCTTCAGAGATCATGTTGAGAGTGATGATGGAAAAGTTGAGATTGGAAATATTTCTTGATTTATTTAGATTCTTAAGTTTAGTAAATAGTCATTTCCTATCAACAAGACTTTTGATCGTAACTTCTCCAATTCTTAACTTCAAATGATTCAGATATAACTCCAGATGATGTAGATATAGATATGGATGATCTAGATATAGAAACGCCAAATCTGTTGGCGAAGTAAACTCAAGCGGTGAAGAAGCCTACAATGGCTCTTCCGTCTCGCCCTCTAGTTGGAAGGACAGTCCAATAGAGGGATAGGTCTACTACCAAACTACGCCACTGAGACGGGTGAGAGAGACTTCTCGGAAAAGTCGCTCTTAGGAAACAACCCGACTAGTACGGGCAACCGAGCTCGTACGTAAAACTGAAAAACCGAGGATCCCCCGCCTGGGTATCCTAAAACAATGGGTCAACGGAATGGTCTAAAGTCGGGATCCCAACGAGGCGTAAAAACACTGCGAGCTCGCGTAAAAACCGAAAAGGGACTGGGATCCTAGACCCGCGCACTTGGCGGCTGCTGCCCAAACTGGGCTTCCTATTCTCCCGCCCAGTTGAGAGTCACCGCGCTCTCGCACGGTCAGGTGCAAGGGTCACCGTGACCGGCCCAAATAATAGTCAATACTGATCCATGATCATAGTGACGTACATAATTACAAATTCCTTTCTCATTGTCTAGGGTTGTTATCCTTTCAAATCAAAGTATTGACGATCAAAATATATTATAGTTCTTTTATTTTCATGCCTTATGGCCACCCAAAATTTGACTTAACCATGTTACATTTTATAGTAAGTGGATCCGATCTTTCCACAAGAGTAAAGACTATAAATATAATATCTTGCCTAAACATTGTAGTACCTTGCTATCTAATTCCACGGATCTTGCTGGGCTTATATATATCTAAATTGTTTTCTTCCAGTGATGACTCATCCTAGTCTAATTAGTCTTAATCTACAACCAACCAATTATTTTTATAAATATAGATAGCATCATAAGACTAATATTAAGAGTAATTGTGTAACACTTGATTATTAAATCCATGTGGAACTAATAATTTCAAAGGTCATAATTCTTTTTGTTTATCTTATGCATTATGGATGTAGTGCTGGCAATTTCAATAGAGATGTACAATAGCTTTTATAAATTGATGGAAATTTTTATGAGAAGGTGTTTGAGATTACCATTTGGTCTAGAGTTCCTGATACTTAGTTCCTCAATATTGAGTTTTAACAAGTTTCTCCCAAATAGTGATCGGCATAGATTGCATCAAGTCCCTATTCATCTCAACATTAACAACTTTTTTTCCAGGCTTTAACTTCTCATGAGGACTTTAGTTAATTATTACCTTTAAAAATCTCGTGGAACTTATCCCTTCTATCAAGTCGAGATTTATGGTTGATGGATTTTAATTATTGAAAAGTTAGTTACAGAAATGAACCCCAATTTCTTGATTTTAAAGTAGAAATAATTTTATCTCTGAAATCTTCACTTGTTACCAATGTATCACATATCTTGAAAATTACAAACGTGAGGCTTAATTGGTAAACAAAAATTCTCTCTTGATCACCCTTAGTATCAATTGTATCACAACTACCAGTTTGAGAAAA
Organism: Ottelia alismoides; assembly: GCA_037367405.1. NCBI lineage: Eukaryota > Viridiplantae > Streptophyta > Magnoliopsida > Alismatales > Hydrocharitaceae > Ottelia > Ottelia alismoides. Next base: position 818,713 of record JAZKJV010010457.1, read on the forward strand.
ATGTATATATTCACCATAAGATTAATAACGACAAAATCAAATTAAATCACACAGTTTGCCCAATCTAATACTAATTTCACTGGCTAAGCAAATAGGACAAAAATTCTTATTCAATCATAGTCATTCCCTAAATGGTTCGGTTGTGATTGCTGGATATAATAAAACGGGGTTATTTTATGGATAAATATTAAATAAATAAATATATATATATATACTTAGCAGTACGCAGATTCTGGACATCTTAGAAACTTCTAAGGAAAATGTCATTTGCTAGAATATTCTATTAGAATGGGTATGTCTAGAATGCAGATAGCATAATAACAAGAAGAATGCATATTTACAGGGTACTGCTCGAATTAAATTTTAAATTCTTATGGAATCATGGATATGTTTAGGATGGATAATTAACTCAAATGGGATCAAAATATGTGAAGGCCACATGCATGTCAACAAAAGGAGACTTAGGATTGTACATATAATCAAGTGAAATGAGCATGCATGGCAGCAAGGAGGAGGGGAGGGATGTACCTATAATTAGATCTTTAAGACTTGCATGCAAGTGTTTACTCAGCTGCTGTAATTTTGGTCAGCAGTTCCTTAAGAAAGGAGTAGCTCTAGTAGGGCAGAAACCACCATGGTTTGGAGCAGGTGCAAGCTTCGGCAGCAACTGGGGTTGGGTGCTTGAAACTGGAGAAACGACAACAAAAGATTGGGATGTTGGGGCTCTCCTCGTTGAAGATGAAATAAAAGAGATGTAAGGTCGGTTGGGTTTTTATAAATCAAGAGAAGGCCCTATGCCATGACAAGTGGAGAATAAGTGAAACCAAGTGTTTAAAACTTAGATTATTTGGCTGTAGTTTTTTTTACATATATTTATTTTTTTACCCTGACAGCCGACTGCTACTGAATTTAAATTTTTAAAATTTATTTTTTTTAATCTTAAAAATGAATCGTACACGCACCTCGGATCTCGAATTTTGACGCGCAATATCTTGAATTGATCGTCTCAAAACGACGATCAATATGAGTATAATATTGATATACTTTTGATCGGGTTTTGAATACCCGAAATTTTCGGATACGGTTTTGCTTAAGATTAAATATTGTGGATTTAAAATATCAAACGACCTCCGATTGACGAACGATCGATTACGTTGGTCTTGTTTCGTTGAATCAGATCTAATGACGGTCTCAGTTTGTTTTGCGGTTTCCGAATTTTCGTTGCGACTTTTTCACGGTGCGCATTATGATGCGACCGATTTTCGGTCGATTTCGCCCGAACAACTTTTGATTCATGATCAAGTGATCGTTTTAGGTTATCTAATATTGTCAGATAACTTAATTGGGTTATTCAGACCTTATTCGGGTCGGGTTCGGGTTTACGCGGATCCCGGATGTTACAATTATAAAAACCTCAAAGGGAGTCTCGTCCTCGAGACTCAAGTTAAGGCTATTACGTGTCTTGTTTGAATTTCATATGTCCATAAAAACCTCAAAGGGTTTTGAACTCATAAAAACCTCAAAGAGAAAACAAGCCATATATTTGAACATATATCTAATTACAAAGAAAAGCTGCGGGTATCGTACCCGCATGTCCGCTTCGGTCTCCCATGTCGCTTTTTTGACGCCGTGTCGGTGCCACAAAACCTTGACCAATGAAATCTCTTTGTTGCAAAGCTTCTTCACAGCACGATCAAGTATCTGGACTGGCTTCTCCTCATAAGTCAGATCTGGCTCCACGTCTAGATTCTCATAACTGATGATGTGCCGAGGGTCGTGCACATATTTTCTCAAATTGGATACATGAAAGACGTCGTGAATGCCTGAAAGATGTGGAGGAAGGGCTACCCGGTCGGCCACCTTCCCCACTCTAGCCAGAATCTCAAAAGGTCCAACATATCGCAACGCCAACTTGCCACGGACACCGAATCTCTGTACTCCCTTCATGGGAGATACTCGCAAAAATACCCAATCTCCGACCTGTATTTACAAGAGTTTTATTAGTATGTGAGATTAAGTTGAACAAATATATATGTTATAATTGAATGGATGAAGAGAAAATAATTGAATTACCTGGAACTCCAAGTCTCTTCTCCGATGGTCGGCATAGCTCTTCTGGCGGCTCTATGCCGTTAGAAGCCTCCGTCTCACAAGATCAACAGCTCTCGCAGTCTCTTCCAAGAGATCTACGGAATATAAAGAATGATCGCCTACCTCATGCCAACTGAGAGGTGTGATGCATCTCCGCCCGTATAGGGCTTCGAATGGTGCCATGCCAATATTGGAGTGATAGTTGTTGTTGTACGCGAATTCTACCAAAGGCAAATGGTCCTTCCAGGACCCTTTCCACTCTAAGGTGCATGCGCGAAGTAGATCCTCAAGCGTCTGAATGGTGCGCTCACTCTGCCCGTCTGTCTGCGGATGATATGCAGAACTCATCTTTAGCTCTGTCTCTAGTGCTGACATGAACTGATGCCAATAATGAGATGTAAATCTCGAATCCCTATCCGACACCACCTCTCATGTTATACCATGCAGCATGATAATGTTCTGTACATAGAGCTTGGCCAACCTAGATGGGGTGTAAGTCGTGTTGACAGGTATGAAATGGGCTGACTTGGTCAACCTATCAACAACGACCCAAATGGAATCATGGCCACCTGGTATCTTCGGCAGACCTGTAAAAATCCATAGAAATGCTCTCCCACTTCCACTCGGGAATGGGGAGAGACTGCAGTAATCCTGGTGGTCTCCTGTGCTCGGCCTTGACCATCTGACAGATCATGCATCTGCTAACATGTAGCGCCACATCACGCTTCATTCCATCCCACCAGAAATGTCGACGCAGGTCACGGTACATCTTCGTGCTACCTGGATGGATAGATAACCGTGAACTGTGTGCCTCATCCAGAATGTCTCTGCGAAGCTGCTCGTCATTGGGTACAACGACCCGACCTGCCTTCCATAAAATAGACTCCGCCACAACAAAATCATCAACCTCGTCCTTGACGGCGCGCATGTATCTATCTTGGATTCAAGGATCTGTCTTCTGTCCATCCACAATACGATCCCAAAGACTGCTGTATCGAGGAGGCACGGCGGTAGAAATAGATGCGCTCTCCTGAGGATGCCAATCGATCAAAGCTGCAAGCGTATCCCACGTGTATAGCCAGTTCGCCGTACTCTCTGCATGCGCTCTCCTACTAAGTGCATCAACCACCACGTTTCCCTTACCGGGATGGTAAGAGATTGTGCAATCATAATCCTTCAACAATTCGAACCATCTGCGCTGTCTCATGTTCAGCTCCCCTTCTGATCAAAGATGTACTTCTGACTCTTGTGATCCGTGAAAATCTCGAAGTTCATTCCATATAGATAGTGGCGCCAGATCTTCAAGGCAAAGACAACTGCCGCCAGCTCTAAGTCATGTGTAGGATAGTTCCGCTCGTGCGGTCTCAACTGCCGTGATGCGTAAGCAATCACCTGTTTTCTCTGCATCAATACTGCTCCTAGACCTTCTCCAGATGCATCTGTGTTACTGCATAGTCCTGAGTTCCTGAAGGAAGAGCAAGAATAGGCGCTGTAGTCAGCCTCTCCTTCAGTGTCTAGAAGGCATGTTCACATGAATCGTCCCAAATGAATGGGACTCCCTTCTGGGTCAGTCGTGTCAGAGGGCGAACAATGCGTGAAAATCCGCTGACAAAGCGTCTGTAATAGCCCGTTAATCCGAGGAAACTCCGAATCTGAGTAACTGTCTTGGGCTGCTCCCAAGACATAATTGCATCTATCTTCGCAGGATCAACTGCAATGCTTGCTCCAGAGATGATGTGCCCCCAAAATGAGATCTGGGATAACCAGAACTCGCACTTGCTCAACTTGGCATATAGCTTGTGCTCCCGCAATGTATCTAAGACAATCCGTAGATCATTCGCATGATCCCATTCATTCCGTGAGTAAATGAGCACATCATCGATGAACACCACTACAAACTTGTCCAAGTATGGACGGAAGATACGGTTCATCATATCCATGAAAGCCGCAGGTGCATTGGTGAGCCCAAACGGCATTACCACAAACTCGTAATGTCCATAGCGAGTCCTGAAAGCTGTCTTCGGAATATCTGACTCACGAATCCTCAGCTGATGGTAGCCTGAGCGAAGATCGATCTTCGAGAAAATCGAAGATCCCTGGAGCTGGTCAAACAAATCATCGATGCGTGGCAAAGGATAACGGTTCTTCACCGTTCTCTTGTTCAGCTGCCGATAATCGATGCACAGTCTCATGGATCCATCCTTCTTCTTGACAAATAGAACCGGAGCACCCCAAGGTGAAGTGTTCGGTCTCACGAATCCTAAGTCAAGTAACTCCTGCAACTGCACCTTCAGCTCCCTCAACTCGGCTGGTGCCATACGATATGGTGCCATAGAGATCGGTTGTGTATCTGGCAGCAATGTGATCTCGAACTCGATCTCTCTCTCAGGAGGTAATCCTGGTAGCTCATCAGGAAACACGTCAGGGTATTCTGAGACTACTCGGATGTCCTGTGTCATCGACTCCTGATCAGATACCTCCCGAACAAATGCAAGATATGAATCACAACCCTGATCGACAAGTCATTGGGCTCGCAACACTGAAATGTACTCTATAGTGGAGTCGTGTACAATACCCTCAAAAGTAAACTCGGGTAGATCTGGAATCCTGAAGACGACCGTCTTCCTAAAGCAATCAACAAGTGCATGATGAGCAGATAACCAACTCATGCCCAAAATCAAGTCGAACTCATCAAGCTGCAGAAGTAGACAATCTGCGATCATCTCGTGACCGCCAATCAGTACGGGCAAGTGCCTGACTATCAGGGAAATGATAAATAACTGTCCACCTGGCCCTCAGATGTGATATGGAGAAGAGAGAGTCTCTGCGACTCTACCTAAAGAAGCAAGCAACCTCGAAGCAAGACACTGATCGGTAATGTCCCCATTCGTGACATCGGTAACATCTGACTAGTCGAGTATGGAGTGGTCGTGTCTGCTCGCTGCGACCCAGATGGTCGAGCGGAATCTGTGCCACGTCCGGCAAGTGCTCCTCCTAATGTAGTCGATAGAGATGAGCGAGCACTCGAAAATGCTTTTTTCTCTTCTTGGGATATACTATGAAATTTAATGAAATTATTGACATTTGTGGTTATTTAATTCGAATGTCATATTTCCCTTCTCGGACTCACGACAAGTCGGAAGACTGTCATTATCCAAAAACTTAATGCCATCAGAATTGAAATACTGCGAATGTGCGTATCGGGGTACCACTGCTCTGATACCAAATTGTGAACCCCCTAGGATCCGGGTACCCGTTTACGCTATTTTCGCGGCATTTTATTCACATGAGATCGCACAAGTCGTAGAAAAACAGGATTTTTTTTTCGCGCGGCTAATTTTCCACATGACATTCACATTCCTTCAATATACCACAAAGACAAGTAATTTAGAGTCACCACCAATTCATTTCATAAACTTTCATATTATTACAACATGTAAAAGGATCTTCCAGTATACACCATATATCCCAAAATGTGGTATAGAATAGACAACATTTACATTATAATGTTAATAAAAAATTGAGATAAAATAAACCATACCGTCTGGTGTATACCCTGTCTCCTGGAAACATGAACGGCTACTGATCAGCAGGCCTCTTGCCTGCCATGCGTGCAAGGAAGAAGAGGAGTTACAAACGTGAATACAAACCCGTAGTTTTAAAATAAATAACAAGTAATTTAATGTGCAAAAGAGAGCAAGTAGAAAGGCGGAACAAGCACAATTTACATCTACTTACGTAAGTAAAAAGATTTTTCAAGTTATTTGTAAGCATCTCTTATGATTGTCCCATAACCCAACATTTCCCACATATGACATATTTATATTGTAGTTAAATATTCATGAGTATATGAGTGTAAGCATATATATCATTTTCTTCAGAGATCATGTTGAGAGTGATGATGGAAAATTTGAGATTGGAAATATTTCTTGATTTATTTAGATTCTTAAGTTTAGTGAATAGTCATTTCCTATCAACAAGACTTTTGATCGTAACTTATCCAATTCTTAACTTCAAATGTTTAAGATATAACTCTAGATGATGTAGATGTAGATATGGATGATCTAGATATAGGAACGCCAAGTCTGTTGGCGAAGTAAACTCAAGCGGTGAAGAAGCCTACAATGGCTCTTCCGTCTCGCCCTCTAGTTGGAAGGACGGTCCAATAGAGGGATAGGTCTACTCCCAAACTATGCCACTGAGACGGGTGAGAGAGACTTTCCGGAAAAGTCGCTCTTAGAAAACAGCTCGACTAGTACGGGCAACCGAGCTCATACGTAAAACTGAAAAACCGAGGGTCCCCCGCTTGGGTATCCTAAAACAACGGGTCAGCGGAATGGTCTAAAGTCGGGATCCCAACGAGGCGTAAAAACACTGCGAGCTCGCGTAAAACCGAAAAGGGACTGGGATCCTAGACCCGCGCACTTGGCGGATGCTGCCCAAACTGGGCTTCATATTCTTCCGCCCAGTTGAGAGTCACCGCGCTCTCGCACGGTCAGGTGCAAGGGTCACCGTGACCGGCCCAAATAATAGTCAATACTGATCCATGATCATAGTGACGTACATAATTACATATTCCTTTCTCATTGTCTAGGGTTGTTATCCTTTCAAATCAAAGTATTGACGATCAAGATATATTATAGTTCTTTTATTTTCATGCCTTATGGCCACCCAAAATTTGACTTAACCATGTTACATTTTATAGTAAGTGGATCCGATCTTTCCACAAGAGTAAAGACTATAAATATAATATCTTGCCTAAACATTGTACTACCATGCTATCTAATTCCACGGATCTTGCTGGGCTTATATATATATCTAAATTGTTTTCTTCTAGTGATGACTCATCCTAGTCTAATTAGTCTTAATCTACAACCAACCAATTATTTTCATAAATATAGATAGCATCATAAGACTAATATTAAGAGTAATTGTGTAACACTTGATTATTAAATCCATGTGGAACTAATAATTTCTAAGGTCATAATTCTTTTTGTTTATCTTATGCATTATGGATGTAGTGCTGGCAATTTCAATAGAGATATACAATAGCTTTTATAAATTGATGGAAATTTTTATGAGAAGGTGTTTGAGATTACCATTTGGTCTAGAGTTCCTGATACTTAGACCCTCACTATTGAGTTTTAACAAGTTTCTCCCAAATAGTGATCGGCATAGATTGCATCAAGTCCCTATTCATCTCAACATTAACAACTTTTTTTTCCAGGCTTTAACTTCTCATGAGGACTTTAGTTAATTATTACCTTTAAAAATCTCGTGGAACTTATCCCTTCTATCAAGTCGAGATTTATGGTTGATGGATTTTAATTATTGAAAGGTTAGTTACAAAAATGAACCCCAATTTCTTGATTTTAAAGTTGAAATAATTTTATCTCTGAAATCTTCACTTGTTACCAATGTATAACATATCTTGAAACTTACAAACGTGAGGCTTAATTGGTAAACAAAAATTCTCTCTTGATCACCCTTAGTATCAATTGTATCACAACTATCAGTTTGAAAAAAATGTATATATTCACCATAAGATTAATAACGACAAAATCAAATTAAATCACACAGTTTGCCCAATCTAATACTAATTTCACTGGCTAAGCAAATAGGACAAAAATTCTTATTCAATCAGAGTCATTCCCTAAATGGTTCGGTTGTGATTGCTGGATATAGTAAAATAGCGTTATTTTATGGATAAATATTAAATAAATAAATATATATATACTCAGCAGTATGCAGATTCTGGACATCTTAGAAACTTCTAAGGAAAATGTCTTTTGCTAGGATATTTTATTAGAATGGGTATGTCTAGAATGCAGATAGCATAATAACAAGAAGAATGCATATTTACAGGGCACTGCTCGAATTAAATTTTAAATTCTTATGGATATGTTTAGGATGGATAATTAACTCAAATGGGATCAAAATATGTGAACGCCACATGCATGTCAACAAAAGGAGACTTAGGATTGTACATATAATCAAGTGAAATGAGCATGCATGGCAGCAAGGAGGAGGGGAGGGATGTACCTATAATTAGATCTTTAAGACTTGCATGCAAGTGTTTACTCACCTGCTGGAATTTTGGTCAGCAGTTCCTTAAGAAAGGAGCAGCTCTAGTAGGGCAGAAACCACCATGGTTTGGAGCAGGTGCAAGCTTCGACAGCAACTGGGGTTGGGTGCTTGAAACTGGAGAAACGACAACAAAAGATTGGGATGTTGGGGTTCTCCTCGTTGAAGATGAAATAAAAGAGAGATGTAAGGTCGGTTGGGTTTTTATAAATCAAGAAAAGGCCCTATGTCATGACAAGTGGAGAATAAGTGAAACCAAGTGTTTAAAACTTAGATTTTGTGGCTGTATTTTTTTTACATATATTTATTTTTTTTACCTTGACAGCCGACTGCTACTGAATTTAATTTTTTAAAATTTATTTTTTTTACTTAAAAATGAACTGTACACGCACCTCGGATCTCGAATTTTGACGCGCAATATCTTGAATTGATCGTCTCAGAACGACGATCAATATGAGTATAATATTGATATACTTTTGATCAGGTTTTGAATACCCGAAATTTTCGGTTACGATTTTGTTTAAGATTAAATATTGTGGATTTAAAATATCAAACGACCTCCGATTGACGAACGGTCGATTCCGTTGGTCTTGTTTCGTCGAATCAGATCTAATGACAGTCTCAATTTGTTTTGCGGTTTCCGAATTTTCGTTGCGGCTTTTTCATGGCGCGCATTATGATGCGACCGATTTTCGGTCGATTTCGTCCGAACGACTTTTGATTCATGATCAAGTGATCGTTTTAGGTTATCTAATTTTGTCAGATAACTTAATTGGGTTATTCGGACCTTATTCTGGTCGAGTTCGGGTTTACGCGGATTTTTGATGTTACAGTGGTTCACCGTGAACACCCACTTGCATCCCACCATCAATGCTATTGTAGCGATTAACAAGACTCCACGTGCTACACGTCTGTAACTGAACCATCTCCTCCTTCACGGTAAGACTCCACTGATTGTCTTGCAGGTCTCATGGTATGTTCGTGGAGTCTCTACGACTGAAAGACCCACTACGAACCTTATGAAATCCTATGATAGGCGCCCCAAAGAGACATGGGCAGCGAGAGGTTATGTAGCACATTTACGCCTCCGCTTCTGCAAAGAAATAAGCACATCAAGGTCATCTATATCCTGAGCCTGTAAACTAACCTCATGAGAAGGCACATAGTCAACTTGTATAGTAACCTACTGTATAGACAAGTCACAAGTCATCCGTTCCTTCAGTAGAAATAATGTGCTCGGAACATACCTAAGGTATGCTGGATGTTGGGGAATATCCATGAGCAGGGAGAATAGTGGGAGGCCTGTGAATGTAAACGTAAGGCAAAAACTGAGCCAATGTAGTAGGTAGTGGGGATGGAGGAGTAACCACAATCGAGGTGATGGTGGTGGAGGAGGGATCATAAGATGAGGTGATGGTGGAGTAGGAGGGGGTCAAGGGACCACAGGTGGTGGTGGTAGTAGAGGAGGAGGTGGTACATGTACATCCTTCTCTAACTTAGAGGCAGTCATATCATCACATGTAGGAGTAAAGTACATAGCTGACCTCAAGAATGTGACATCATCGCTAACATAATACCTCCATCTAACTGGATTGAAGCAACGATACCCTTTTTGGGTTTGAGAGTATCCCACAAAAACACACTTGACAACTCTGGGAGAGAGTGTGTCATAACTAAGGGTCAGACGGTGAACAAATGCCACCAAAGACATGATGTTTTAGCGAGAAAATGTCCTTATTGGGAAACATAATTGAAAAAGAAATCTTTTTCCCTAATGCAGACGAAGACATCTTGTTGAGCAAGTAACAAACAGTAAGAAATGAGAGGAGTCCTGATCACATCAAGAAGAACGTTGTTTGCGTTTGCAATACCGTTCCGCTGAGAAGTGCATGGGCATGAAGTCCGATGTATAATACCATGAAACCTGAAGAAATGAGATAGCCGAGTAGTACAAACTCTAAGGCATTATTAAAACGAACATATTTGATCGTATCAGAAAAAGTGTTATTTATTTTATAGATATATGATTGAATGACATACCCGACCTAAAATTTATTTTTCAATTGAAAAGCCCATGACATTGTAGAGTAATGGTCCATAGCTACAAGATAAAACCTGTGCCCCTGATGGTCAGGGACATGACTGGGACCCCGATATCAAAATGTCTAATTGATATGAAGAAGATGCCCGAACCAAAGATGCCACATGTAGGGGGAGACTGACCTTGTAGGAATGGAAGAGACACCATCATATGGAGACTGAACCAATCTGTAGAGACCCCATTGCTCATAACCACATCCAATCACACTGCTCGTGATTATATCCTGAAACACAAGAGAAGAGAGGTTTCAAAGATGGCACGATAGTGCAAATCCTTGGTGATTTGACTAACAGATAATGAATTCATTGAGAAATCATGAGCATGAAGACATTCTGCAGGTGCATGGACTATGTCAGTCTGATCTCCCCCTATCTAGTAATCGGGGAATGTATCCATCCACAATAAATAGTATTTTGCCAGGCTGAACAATTCTGTAGGAAGTGAACCGAGCCCTTTCTCTACAAAGGTGATGAGTAGCACTTGAATACATGATCCATTTTGAAGCTCCACCCTGCGACAAGTAGTAAGGGTATAAACTGACTGAAGTACTGCAGAAGTAGATGCTGCAAAGTTGGATGAGCTAGATGGAACACTAGAAAATATGGAAGTGTGAGGCATGATCTCCCTCAGACGAGAGACTAACTCATCGAATCTTTGATTAGAAGCAGTGGCAAGAGGTGCTGGCATCTCAACTTGTTCTGCATGGGCAGATATTGGAAATCCATGCTTAGAATAAGTGTAGGTGAACGGCCCATTACTTTGCCACGTGGATCTCATCTTCTGAACTGTAAACTCAGGACCTCATCTACCGCCAGATGTCGGCCAATTTGAGGGGAAGTGCTAGAGTTATTATATTTTCATCATTATTTATCTCGTTGGGTCCTGTAACCCCTCGCGGGAGTCTGTGTAATTCTCTTTTTCCTTGATCTTTCAAGGGAGGTTCTTGAGTGCAAGAGTTCTCAACTAATTAAAACCTATGGAGTATATGGTATGTAAGTCCAATGATAAGGAAATTAGAGATGTGAAAGAGGTACATCTTGTAATGTATTTTATTTGAAGAATGATGCTTTTAAATCATAGCTTTGATCTTTTAAAGGGATTGAGGAATTGATGGAAATGTTACTCATAATATAATACATAGCAGATAAAGTGGAAATGAGCTTCAAGTGTTCTTTGCGATAAGAATATAACTTTAAAGCTTAAAGGAAAATGAAATGAAGTTGCAGTTGGTCCAGTAATGATTTGTTGTTGCGGGTGTTGTGTAGTTAATTATAGACTCGTTCATAAAATGTCTGTATCTGAAAGAAGATGTTATGATGGATGTGTGGCCATATAAAGCAAGAGGATTCACTACACGAGTATCGAAAAAGTTGGCGTGACACAGATGGAAGAGTCAAACTCGGCTAAGGTGGCATGGACATGTGCAAAAAAGACCATTTAGGGCCTTAGTCCGAAGATGTAAGAAGTTGGAAGAACAATCTTGTAAGAGGGGTCAGAGAAGATCAAAGAAGTATTGGAAGGGTACCTATAAGACAGACATGGTTTTGTTGGATTTAAGACCGTGTATGATGCACATTCAATCGGAGAAGATCAAATAAGTGTTGGAAGGATACCTATAAGGCAGACATGTTTTGTTGGGTTTAAGCCCGTGTATGATGCAAACTTTGGAAGCAAAGAAGCTATGTAGTTGATCACACTTGAAGTTGAATAAGGCTCGGTCATTCTGTTTAGAGACATATTTCCTGTTATTTATGAATGACTAGTTCACTTTCCTATTTTTTGAGGAGACATATGAGATACTGCTGAAAGGTATAAGTAGTTGTACTGGCGTGGGAATTTTTTTGATGCCGAAGACAAATATGTGCGAGAACGTTGGTTCATATATTTTTTTAGTGAGCGGCAATGGATCTTTTAGGCGAGAATAGTCTTTGGTCCAGTATAACGCACCATGCAAGGTTAACTTGTGACGATTATCATAGTTATGGTTTTGAATATAGATGATTTTCCACAACTAGTTGCTGTGACTCTGGGGAATAAGTTAACTACGTCGAATATTGGACTGGTCTTGTGGAAACCTCAGTTGCTGCTTAATTAAGAGTATTGTTGTTTGATATGGTAGAATAAGTGAAACAGTCCCTAATGAATCAGGCTTTCAACTCACAATCGGGCTTTACCAATTCCTTTGGAGTACTATAGCGCAGGAAGGACAAGTGGGATTACCTTCTTATGTGACGGTAGTTGATAAGTAGTATAGAATAAAGAACAGGATAAAGCAGGATAAGTTGACTTCTATATTGACTGCGGATTAAAATGCAGTACAATCATTGATGGATTGGGTAGATAAGTTTTGGCATATGTCTCGATTGTCTTTAAATTATAGTGCAATGATCATGGTGCACTTGATAAGCTAGATGCACGTGTTGTAAAAATATAGATGACTATCATGGGAGAAAGAAATTTGAGACGCCAATGTAACTGGAGTAATAAAGATAGTGTAATGATGATGTATGCAATATGGTTGGCAAAAGGTTAAATATCCAAGCCTATTGGAATGGGGTTACAACATGGAGTTATCTCAAAATTGGTTTCCCGTGGTGCTTGCCTCGCGATAGAATTGATTTATCGATTTTTCCTTTGTTTATGGACGTAGTCGTCTTTTTTCTTGCAGGCATCTATATATTATATGACCATTACAGTTGGATCACCAACTTATTCGAGTATATTGCCAAATATTTAAATGTTACACATGGGGACAGTTGCCTTTTATTAACATACGATTCAGAACTTATCCTTCTGATCTGTTTTTCCTAAACGAACAACTCAGACTAATACTCACCAATCCTCTGCCAAAAGCATTAGTAGGATGGTGATCTACCTCTTTTTAGGATGGGCATACTTTTGAAGCCAAAGGATGAGTACTGGAGGGTAGTCCGTCCATGGATTATATTAAGAAGTACAAAAAGACAGGAATGGCAGTCATGATAGTATTAGTAGGATCGACTGTTAATGATAGCAGTGATGGAGAGACCCAGATTTGATAGTTTCAAAAGTAGCCGACCCTACTTATATTGGGAGAAGGCTTTGCCATTGAACAAGCACAATCGCTATCATTTTCTATTAAGTGTATATATAATGAATGTGCGCAAACATAACATTTACAACATAGCTTCTTTTTTTTGAGGGAAAAAGGCATGACATCGAGTAGATGCCTACCATGGCTACTTTGTCATCATATAATCTCATTAAGCTTTCTAACACGGGAATTTTACCGCATTTGGTGGTTGATTATATCTTGAAGGACAAACAACTCCAAGCTGACCTGAAGGGAGAGCTATTTCACGCGTTTATTGGAACTAATAGCAGGTAATCACTGCATTATTTTATGTATTTTCCATTCTGTTTGTAATCCTGCATGTACTTTTACGTGGTCCACCAATCTAAAAGTCAGATTTCTGTGTTGTACTTAATGAACTGATTTTTTGTATTACATTTGAGCATGGTAGTTGTGTACACAATTTTATGACAAGAAGACACTTGGTGGAGTCTATTTCTTGCTTAGGAGTCTCCTATTTGTGTCAATGGATCCTTCACGTCTCATTGCAGTATACATTGTAAATCACTACCATTCCCTTGAAATTGTAAATACAAAAAGAAACCAGCACTGCCAACAGTTTTTCCTCCTGTATTTTTTCAAGGATCTTGAAGTTGATATCAGTCCAAGCATGTTGAACTTGGTTTCAATTTTTTGTCTGGGCGCGATTTTATTGGTGCCTGAAGAGGTGTTAGAGTACTTTTCATAATGAAAATTTTCACAGTGCATGTGTACTAGTCTAACACACACGTACTTGTTGACAATGGTTTTTCAAAGCATAGCTGATTCATGCCCTGTCTTGTCTAAATAGAAACCGGGTTTAGTCTACATGAGGTGCATGTTTTAGTTCCTTGTGTAAATAGAAAATTGGTTAACTCTACGAGCTGCATTTTGTAGTCTCATGTGTTGAAATCTACAGAACCAGTGCATGCCATATCATGCACCTGGTACTTCAGGTATGAACATGAGAGAGACCAAAACCAAGGGAGATTTTTGGGGTTTGTTCTCTCAAGGATGCTGGTCTGTTGAGGATGAGGAATTCATATCTTGTCCATCTGCGTAATTCTCTGTGTTTTTCTATCTGATAGCAAAAAACCGATCTCTCCACTTGCATATTTTTTTACAACAGATATTTAGAAGACATAATGCTCTTTTTTAATTTTTTTTAAAGCTATCATTGGCTATTTTTGAGCTTTCCTAGTGCAGTCTATGATAAAGAAGTAAAAGTGAGTTTTTTCTACAGTGCTTTGGAGCTGTTTTTGGTGAAAAGGAAAATTATGGGACCGTCATGGTTATCAATTTCTCAACTCACTCCTGCTGCTCCGCATGAGAAGGTTTGCCTCTGGCCTCTGTTTTCTTATAATGAGAATAAATGATTTATATTTCATACTGATGGGAATAAATCACCTGGTGGATGCCATATACACTTTTGTAATTAAACAGACATAATTTGTTTCTGGACCAGGTAAGCTGGTGTAAGTTTGAGGTGGTGGTTGACTGCCCGAAAGATATATGTGTTTCCACATCAAAGATCTCATTGGAAATACCACCAGTTATCACCGCAGCTATAAACCTGAAAACTATCATCAACGAAAAGAATAATAGTAACGAAATCGTGTCGGCTTCCATCATCTGCTGTCAGAATACCAAGGTTTGTCAAATTGCTACATATGCTTGTACATTTGCATGCAAAATTATATGCATTTATGGAAGTGTATATCGAGTGCAAATACCTGAAGGTTTCACGTGTCAGCTTATAATGTGCATGCCTTCATGCGTGTTTAAGCATCAAATATGCAGTTTTATTGGAAGAGTACCTATAATTCAACCCAAAATTTTCATTACCATTGATGCAACTCATTGATCATATAAAGTTCACATATTCTCCAGATAGACAGTCCAATGTTGCCCTCAGAATGGAAGCTGCCTGGTATTCTTAGTCACTTCACGGTATTGCGCAAACTTGACGGAAGCATATTTCCCATGGGTTTTGCAAAAGAAGTCAAGGATAGAAATTCTAAAGCTGGTTTGGATGTTCTATCGTGGGAGAGTAGGTACACCTATTATATCATACACAATTTTTTAGATATTGGCATCTGCTTTATTTTGCTCATTCACATTTCCCCCTTAACAGTGAGAGGGCATTGATAAATCGTTTGATGATTGAGTTGCACAAATTGGACATTGATGTTCTTGTTGGGCACAATATTTCTGGATTTGATTTGGATGTGCTTCTCCATAGAGCTCAGGTTTGGCTTTGATCTTAGCAAACAGCTGCTGGCATGTTCAGTCAATTTAAAATAAAAAAAGGCCTTCAATTTTGCTGCTGCTGCTGCTGCAAAGTTCTATAGTTTATTTATTCATTCATAATCTTCTTTCTCAATCTGTCTTTTAACGTCTTTCTCAACCCGGGTTATCGAATTCTAGTGAGAATACACCGTCGTTCATTGTCTCGGCTAATCTTTTGGCCATGCAGGCTTGCAAGGTACCTAGCATTATGTGGTCCAAACTCGGTCGACTTAGGCGCTCAGTAATGCCCAAACTTACAAAAGGGAACACTCTTTATGGGTCTGGTGCAAGCCCGGGTATCCTGTCGTGCATTGCTGGGCGATTACTGTGTGACACCTATATATGCTCGAGAGATCTTTTGAGGGAGGTAACTTAGATTTAAGTGTTAGCGAGTTCATTATGTCCTGAATATGTTTTTTTGCTGATTTCAAATGAATATTTTTCCAGGTGAGCTATTCATTGACACAGCTAGCAAAGACCCAACTTAATAAGGAAAGGAAGGAGATTACTCCTCATGATATTCCGTCCAAGTTCCATGCATCAGCCACTCTTCTGGAACTTGTAGGCATTTATTCTGAATGCTACTCACAAATTGGTTAATGTCATTTACGATATTCTATATTATTTTATCCCTTGACACAAAAAATGACCTGTCTGACCCAAATCAAGAAATAGAGAAGGGAAATGGCAATGTTCATGTATAGTAGAGATAGGTGCATTGTTTAGGTGGTTTTTACTTGCTATTGGATATTCCTTATTCTGTTCCGTTGTATATAGAGGGGTATTGGAGCTACAGTTTCTTCTATTCATGGTGTTTAGGTTGAGTACGGTGAAACTGATGCGTGGTTATCACTGGAGCTGATGTTTCATTTAAGCATTTTGCCGCTGACTCGACAACTTACTAACATCAGTGGCAACTTGTGGGGGAAGACTTTACAAGTAAGTCCACATTTTTGCTGCTAGTATATTGAATTGCATTGGGATGCATAACACATGGCATCATTATTTCTCAGGGTGCTAGGGCACAACGAGTAGAATTTCTTTTGCTGCATGCTTTTCATGAAAAGAAGTATATCGTTCCTGATAAGAACTTTGGCAAAAGTAAAGAATTCAACACCACAAAAAGGAGACTGAATGCCTCTGTTTCAGAGGGTGAGAATGCTGAGGATACTCTTGGTGATCTTCCTGATAATGATGTCGAAAATAATGAACATGGGAAAGGCAAAAAAGGCCCGGCGTATGCAGGTGGACTGGTTCTGGAACCAAAGAAGGGTTTATATGACAAAATTGTGTTGCTTCTAGACTTCAATAGCTTGTACCCATCCATAATTCAGGTATACTTTTTTAGCATGCATTAGAAGGTGATTCTTACCGTTGTTTGGAATAATGAATAATTCAATAACATACAGGAATATAATATATGCTTTACGACAGTGGAAAGATCTGATAAATCCTTTGTTACTTTACCTTCTTCCGAGACACATGGAGTCTTACCTGAGGTAATTGTTCATACTTAGGGCCGGATACATGTAACCAAATTTCATGATTTTTTTCAAATTCCAAATGGCTGGATCTGATGGGAGTTACAGAATATGGAAGGAGCTGTATCCCGTGTATTTTGTCTCTGATGATTAATCAACTTAAGAAACACGTCAGAATTTGAATATATTCCATGAGTTTTTTCCTAATGAAACAATCTTCTATCTCATTATGTAAGGTAATATGATCGATAAATATGTGCTAGGTGATGGATCACTTTGGATCTAAAATATATAGGTTTTTGATTTAAAGTCGTATTTACGTTTTGGAAGTTATTCTTTAATCCCATAGTGGTGTTCCCATCCCTATACGATATATATAGGGCCTGAACTTCACAAAAAATGTAGATGGATTATAACCTATTTGGATGGCTGTTAAGTAGGCATCCAACCACATCATGCTATAAAAAAGACCTGCTGGTTATATAGACATATTTATTTAGAATCGAGAAGATTGCATGGAAATCTAACACTAAGAGGAAAGGAAACATTCATTCCTGAGAATGTTCCTATTGCATCTCCTCATGTTTCAAATGCTTTGATGACTTGTACAATGATGGGGGAATGATATAACACTAGAACAAAGATGTCCTCCTTGTTTTCTGCATGTTGATGGCCTTTGATTGACTATTTATCACTTTTTCAACAACTCCAACTATTTAGCAGTCGATGGTAGGAGCTCTAATAAGGGGCTCATGTGATTCAAAGGGATTGGGTTTTAATTATATATTATGATAAAGGAAGAAGGTCTATGACTCGGACTCAGTCCAAACGGTTTCCATCACAGTCTGTGAGGGAGGCTCGCTAGCACGCTTAAGAGAGATGAATGTAGTAGCATCTGGACTTAGCATGTTTAGATCATGGCCTCAAATATCAGCGAAATTCGATCGAATTTCTGTCAAATATCGATATCCAGTTGAAATCGAAATTCGATCGAAATGGCTGAAATGACCGAAATATGAGGGCCCCAGTACAAAAAAAGACCGAAATGATCGAAATTTCTGTCGAAATCCGACCGAAATTCCACCGAAATTCCGTTTCGGTCGGTCACCGAAATGGTGACCGAAACCGACATTTAGGGCCTTGGTTTAGATCACGTGTGCTCATCCAGGGAGTAGTTAGGTACATACGAGTGTGCAGTGATGGCGCGATTAGGATGTCACGTGGAGAGGTTCACCATGTCATAGGAGTCAGACCCATGTAATTTCGCCTATTTGATAAGGCAATATGAACTTCGAGAAGCGTCAGACATGTGCCTACAACAAAAAAGAATCTGATTTTGCGTGGAATAATCAAGTAAGGACATTGAGTCACCATTGAAGGTAGTTCTAAGAGCAAGCAAACGTCCATGCGTGGTGGTGTGAGGAACAAGGAATCAAGGATGTTGAACATGGTGTATGTGCTCGATTGAAGTATCATGACATGTGATGAAGCTTTAATTATTCCCTAGACAAGCAATGTAAGAAGAGGACAATGGGTTACCGACGCATAAACATGCAATAATGAGAGGCGAGCATGGTTTGCTTTGCTAGAGGATGATGACACACTCTCTGGTCATGGGAAATACTAAGTTGTCAAGCGTGCCCAGATGGATGCACTTCAAGTGCAATATGCTGGGAGTTACATAACTAACTTGCGAGAGAAACTTGCGAATGATGAGGATGATTCAATGCAAGATAAATGCAACATGAAGATAATGATTGAATTCAATTCAAGGGAGAGATTGTTAGAATGGGAAAATTAGTATCCTAATGACAGAGTTGGAACTTGGATTTCATGTAGTTCTTGTGGAAGATTTGATTAGATCTGATCAAATTTTATCGGAATCTTGATTGACGGATATATGTTTGAGATCTTGATTGATTGTTATAATCAATTTAATATTGTATCTGTATCTATAAAAAGAGAGTTTGGTGTTAATATTGAGAGTCGTGTGCTGTGTTAATATTGAAAGTTCGACACAAGAGGGGGGAAGGAGGTAAATTGTGCAATATACAATAATCCCAATAAAATATATTACATTCAACTATTCGCAATAATTATATAACTAGATAAAATCAAACCATAATGTACAATGATTTCTACGTTGAAACCCAAGCAGGTGGAAACCACAACCCATAACCTTGTTCTACGATTTCTCATTTTGTCAAGGCTTGCGTCCTTTATACCATGCTACATAAAATCAAGGGCAGCACAACCTTAAGGACAACATTTACCATTTTTGAACAATTCTCATAGGAAGCTATTATCTCTCACAGAGAAAGGAATCCATAATTCGGTACCTGACTACAATATGCTGAAAAGAAATAGATTAGGAATAATCTTGAATTGACGAACTTAAAAACTTTGAGCACAGATTTTACTTGAGAATGAAGACCACTTTTGAGCATAGAGAGCACATAGAGCTTTAGATCGCAGATGACTCGAGACCACACATATTGTATATAAAATATTTTCTTCAATTTGACGAGTAGAAATTGTTTCTCTAGAAGTGCATGTCTTAACAAAGACCATTAGGGTCATATTTAAGGCTTAGATGATCAATATAGAAGTTGGGGATTCGAAGTAGCTATTGGATAGGAAATTAGGAAATACCAACATTTAAAAATCCAAATTCCAGAGTTGATTGATCACGCGTATGTTGTTGATCGATCAACATTTGGAAGTGATCTATCAGGTCGACAGTATTGATCGATCAGTTTTTGAACGTTAGATGATCGTTGAGATTCATTTCAATATTTATTGATCATGACTAAAGTTGACTAATCAAGAATTGATTGATTAGGTATGCTAGGCTGATCGATTAGATCATGAACATTAGCCAAAGATGACCAATGGGGATCACGTTGATCGGTCAATGAGTGATTGATTAGACATGCTAGTTTGCCGATCGGGTCAAAGTCAGAAGTGAAAGTTGCTCGATCATGAGCAGAAAAAGTGATTGATCTGGTCACTCAAAAAGTGATTTGACATATTGGATGATTCCGTCTTATTTTTACACGCTGATCAAAGTATGTGAAATGTGACTATAACACTGTCTTTTGGCGTAAATAAAAACTATGTAAATCGTCTGACTCAAGAGAAAGGAAGAGAGTGAGGGAGCAGAGAGAATTTTACTTGTTCATCCTCTTACCGAGTTCCTTCTTATACAGTCGTAAGATGTGACTGTGTACTGTTATATTGTTATCTTATCTTCACGTGCTTCCATGGTGGTTGATTATGCATCCGGCTAACATTCCCAACACTTAAAACCGAGTCCATGAGTTGAAATTTTGTGAGGTAATTTTAAGTGGAGCATGTAGATATTGTTGTAAGTACAAGATTTGAAGGTTAATAAAACCGATTTATAAGACATGGCTAATACTTCCACATGTTATACATTGAAATATAGTGGGAGGCCCAGATGTCTTGTGTTCTGATAGAAGAATCTTACAATAATTGTACAGATATTGTTGTGAGTACAAAATTTGAAGGTTAATAGGAGTTACAAGACAGGGTTAGTACTTCCCGCATTTTATATATTGAAATATATTGGGAGGTCTAGATGTCACATGTTCTAACACAAGAATCTTTTCAAGTGGAAAAAGTGTTTCTTCTGGTTGATATATTTCTTGGGAAGTTTTGAAAGAAAAACGGGGTATCTTGTTCTTTAATGTTACATTTCTCTAATCCCGATTGGGATGTTTACAGATTGTAATGTGGTAGAATTTCGGAGATAGTGGATCATCTCTTTTCTTCTTAATTAACTTTCTAGGTTATTTCTCCACATAACGCTCAAAAGGCTGTTTTAACTTTCTCATCAGTATTTGGACAAAAGATTATAAATTAAATATGGCATCAAGGTGCTACCACGAGAGTTAACCATGGATGGGAACTTTTTCGCATTTTGATGACTAAATATATAGGAAAGTTGATCTCTGAATTGGGGTTATTTTGACATCAGGGTTATGCTGACGTTTTGATGAAGAGATATTGAATATTGCCTTAGCGCTTATTTTAAGTTGAGGTATTTGATGTTCTCATATCTGACTTTGCTTTTGGACCCGTAGTTATTAAAAAATTTGGTTCAAAGGAGGAGAATGGTGAAAAAATGGCTCAAGACTGCCACAGGTCTCAAGATTCAGCAGCTTGATATTCAGCAACAAGCTTTAAAGCTCACAGCAAACAGGTTATAATTTGTCTTGTTTTATTTCATTGTATTGCTTGCAATTCCACTAATCTTTATAGCGGTGTTACTTCTTTTCATTATCACAGCATGTATGGCTGCTTGGGCTTCTCGAATTCTAGATTTTATGCAAAAGCAATCGCTGAACTCATCACACTGCAAGTAAGAGTACTTGATTGCTTATTTGCACTTGGCCGAGGCAATAACTCAAGTTGGAATTTCTTTGTGAATGCAGGGCAGGGAAATCCTCCAAAGCACTGTTGACCTTGTTCAGAATAATTTGAATTTGGAGGTACTACTAATCTTTTATTAGAAAGCTTTCATTTAACGATTATCAAAAGGAAACTGTTATTCCATGGTCAACAGCAAAGCAGCTCAAAGTCGGAGTGATTTAGCTACAAACAGTGATAACATGACTTGTTGCCTAATTATTCTAGTTTTTGCTGTCTATTGTTGTGACATAGAGGCTTCTTTATATTTGCGAATTCTTTGGTGATTTATTTGGCCCACTAGATGTCTTCCCCACGAGATGCTATTGATTTGATTGCATGTTTATAGCATCTCTTTCATATTTTTCTATATATAGAGGATGGGCACGACTTGAATCTGACTAACAAAATACCTTTACTTGTTGACCAGTGAAAGACATGTATTCCCCTTTTTAGCTTTTAACATTACCATTCTTTTTTAATTGGGTTTTGGATGCACATGTTTTATATATAATTGCAACATTGAAATTGGAGAACTTGGTCCATGCTCTATCGTCGAGCATTTTTCTACTAAAAGGGTACAAATGTCTCGATCCTACTATTGATCATTCATTGTGGCAGAAGTTGTTACTTTATGTAAAGGTCAACCATTCTACTCCAGTTCTTCTGTTCAAGAAGAATTCTAACGAATGAAAAATGTAGGAAGACTTCAGTTTTTCGGCCTTCGAAAATAATACAATGCTCGAGAACGAAGTCTGTTGAGATCGAGTTTACTTTATTGTGTAAATAGATCTTTGGATGAGGGATCATTTACCAACTCTCTATATATTGTAATCACCCCCATATTATTGTATTATCTTACTGGGAATGCCCTAATCTTTTGCGAGGGAGATTATGATTTTGTGTGCCCGTAGAATCGTTGGTAACAGAGAGAACAAGAAAATTGTGGTTGAAAGCTAGACACAAAAACAATTATAAAAGTTGAGGGATAGATAATTCAAGCACTATTTCTCTTGCAAACAAAGAAAGCTTCAGTCAAATGAGGATCACACTAATCTAAACTTAGCATACTCCCATAATCTATATCAAGATCCCTCAATTTAAGAAGTAGGTTTGTTTGATCCACTAGCTTCTATCGGTGACAATAATGATGGGGAGGAAATCGAGTCAAGTATAGAAGTTAATATTAATGATGATCATTTCATTCTTAGAAAGGGTGTAAAAGATTTTCCTTTAAGATACCAGATTTAAGAATTTTTTCGAAGACAAAGAGGAAATGATGCCAAGAAGATGCGTACCCTTTAACTTCTACATATTCACTATATGTAGAAAAAAATTACAAAGATAAAAAAGTCTTTAGGAAAAATATTGCATATATTTAAGCCATAATGAAAAGCATTTTTAGTGTTCAGTATTGCTCTTGTTGTTAATATAGCTAAATCCCATGTTGATACCAAGTGACTTCCATGCGATGCTAGAGTACATGTCAACACTAAAAAACGGCACGTGGCTTGATGTCTTGGAGGATGCACAAGTCATAGCATCTAAATGGATATTCACCATCGAATATAATGCTGATAGGCAAATAAATCGATTTAAAGTTGCAGGGGCAGTGAATAGGTAAGATCAAGATTGATCTTTTAGGCCTTTGCACTTGTTGCCAAGATGAATTCCTATAAAATTGACGAGTTTAGATGCCGTGGCATGATGACAACATGCCGACGGCACATATTGGCAAGAGTAGAAGGAAATCTTCTTAGATACTCTAAAATATCGTCCAATATGGATGATATGAGGAGATATGCAATTGTTATTGACATTCCTAAGACTTGATGGCACATGATAGATTGATATTGACATCATGAGCTATCCCATAATAAACTATTTGTAGCTATAGCTAATATCTCCTCGGTTCCTTCTTCCGTAACTCAAGCTTGGAGAAGAAAGAGATAAGAGGTCTAACATCCCGGGGCTAGACTCGAGCTGTTATTGAGGATTACTGAACCCCCTTCAAAGGTCAGTTGGTAGTGTTGGCTGCCTACCACCCAAAAGATCAGGGTTCAAGCTTCGGGCGAACACCAAGTGAGTTTTCCCCCCAACTCGCTTTGAAAAAATTCTTAAAGCTCCAAATGTAAGATGGTAATAGAATTGCATTATTCATACATTTAGAAAATAGAAACTTTCTTATTTTGTATTTAATTGATTTTAATTAGTTTTGACACGATTTTGTGATTTCATCGGCCTTAGACATGTCATGCCCACTGCGTGCTCTTTTTTTGATATTGGCGAAACATTGCCATATCGTCAATTAAATCATTTATTATAATAACTCTCTCTGACAATGCTGTTTGGATGTTGCGCATATGAAGTTGGTGTCAAAAATGCTTTTTGAATGGGGATTTTAGTGAAGAAATCTTCATATAATTGCCTTTTGGATACATTCAGGAAGTCCCTATGCAATCTCGAACAATTACCTTGGGAATGGTTTGAGCATTTATAGAGTGACCCTTGAAAAATTAGGGTACGAGGGAATACTGAGGCCACTATCTTTATTAAGAGGAAACTTTCAAGGTAATGCTATTAATCATTGATATGGACAACATGGTGTTTGTTGGTGATGAAGGTGAGGGAGTTGATCGCTTAAAAGTCAAGCTGCCATTAAGTTTGAGATTTAATACTCATGAAAACTCCGATACTACCTTATGATCGAGTTTGCTAGATTCAAATATAGTATGGCCTTTTATTGAAAAGTATATATATATATTTACACTAAAGGACACATTGGGATGCCATCCGAACAAGATTGTTTATAAGATTGATCATAAATTGAGTCTAAATTGGGAAAAACTTCTTAATAAATATCTAAAGGGAAGTTATAAAACATTTCGTCAAGAAGTTGATCTACATAGGTCATGTATGGAATGAATATGGCAAGCCAACTCGTGCATGCCCCCATTGATACTCATCTTGGCGCTGTCTATTGGGTTCTCTGCTACCTGAAAAGAATTATTGGAAATGGTTGTTCTTTATTGAGATATAAACTGATGGAGAATGTACATGGTCGGTGGATGATTATTGTTGCACTTTCGATTACTCTATTTATCTGGGAGGAAATCTTATTATATGGTAGACTAAGGAGTAATTATGCATGTTACTTTAAGTGCTAAAGTGGAGTAATTTATGACGGCACTTAATATTGCAAAGGTGTTTTGGGCTTAGATTATGCTCCAAGATGTCATCACTTTCCAATGAATTTAATTGTGATGATAAGGAAGCCTTTAAACTTGCTAATATGTTTAATGGAGGTCTCCTAACGACGCAACATGAGATGAATGTGAGCTAGTTGGGTATGATTGATATCCATTTTCCAACCTGAGGACTTTTGAACAATGTCTAGGAATACAACCCTATAAATTGCACGTGAACATGCATATATCAATGCGGTAGGTGGGCAATACCACATTTTGTATGTAATGCAATATACAATGTATGCCACGTATTTGGTTCGCGTATTTACATGTTAGGTTGTATGAAAAGCATATTTAGGCTAACTTCTAAATTGAGTTGATATATAACTTAGACTTTAACAAGAAATTATTTATTATTATTATTAGTCTTTGTGACATGTATATAGGAGATTAATGCTTACATATAAGCCCTGTATACGTGATTTTATTATCAAACTTTATGTCCAACGGATATGCTTACCTTGATTTTTGTTGTCATATCTTATATAACCCTTGTTTAAAAATGGGACATTAATATTGAGTTGTCATTTACTTTGAATTTGAAAAATGTAAAATTGCACAAAATAACCTATTTTCCTGAATATTGCATTGTTGCTACATGTGGTGAGACTTGCTCGAATAAATCATCTCATAACATATTAGAACTTTGGTGTTGAGTGTCATACATGGTAAATAGATCTTAGATGTGGATGGTGATCTCTCAGTTTTGAGGGTGAATGGCGCAAAATCGGCTTTCGTACCCTTCAACATGTCGACTGCGGACTCGGCGGTTTGCAGCAAGGTTCTTGGAATGCCGCAGAGGTCCCTGCCTACCACCTATTTGGGTCTGCCTCTTCTGATGGGGAGGATGCATCATGTTGACTGGTTGCCTCTGGTGGAGAAGTTGGAGAAGAAGCTTTCTGGTTGGAATTCGGCTTTCTTGTCTAAGGGCACGCGTCTGGTTCTGACCAAGGCCGTTCTCTCTGCCATTCTGGTCTTCTTCATGTCCATGAGGGCCTTGCCGGCGGGGGTCCGATCCAAGCTGGAATCTTTGATGCGACGTTTTTTCTGGTCGTCTTCTCATGGGGACAAGGGTCTAGCGCTGGTTGATTGGTCGTCAGTATCTACGCCGACCAGAGAGGGTGGCATGGGTATTCTGAAGCTGGGGGTTATGAATAAGGCACTGTTGGCGAAGTGGATACTAAAAATTTGGGGTCTTGGAGCGGACCTGTGCTCCACTTTGATCAGGTCGATCTACGGTGTTTTTTCCAACCTGGCGGTCCACGCGCCCGGTGGGGGGTCGGTAACTACGTTTTGGATAGGTGTTTGCTCGTTCTTGCCGGATTTGTCGGGTCACTTGCGGCCTTTGCTTGGTGATGGGTGTACCTTTCGCTTCTGGAGAGACAACTGGACGGATGGTGGTGCTCTCTGCAATCTTTACCGGAGATTATATGCGTTGGCTTAAGATAAGGACATCAGTGTGGCAGATGTGTGGGCGAACGGATCATGGACACCTAGCTTTGTGGCTGAGCTGTCGGATCAGAGAGCGGAAGGTTTTTTGGGTCTGTCAGATCGGCTGTCCAACCATGTAGGTCCATCAGTGGGAAGGGACTCGTGGGGTTGGCGTGATGGCTTCTTCTCGGTGCAAAAGGTTTATGGGGCTTTGGCAGCCCATCCTTCCTATGTGGAGACTCCGGTCTTGAAAGACTGCACTATGATCTGGACTTGGAAGATCCCATCTAGGATAAAGGTATTTCTCTGGCTACTGAGAAGGGAGCGGGTGTTGACGGTTGCTAGAAGAGCAAGGCTCTTCCTCGGGACTGCAGAGATATGCAGTAGGTGTGGTAAATCGTCTGAAGATGTGGATCACTTATTCTTTAAATGCCCTGGTTCAGTTGAAGTTTGACGAAATGTGGCAATCAAAGAACTAGATTGGAGTAACAAGGACAGCTTCTGGGACTCATGCAGAAGGTGGTCGGGCTCAGAGAATGGGAGATCGAAGATTTGTACGACGATTTGGTGCCTCTGGCTGGATAAAAACCATGTGATTTTTGAGGGGTCGAGATTCTATTCCAAAAATGTACTTGGGCATGCTGAAGCCCTCCTTGAACCCTGACGAGTGTAATTTTTTTAGTTTATTTATAATATATTTTTTGGTTGGTCCTCTAAAGGAGGCCCATCCCACAGTTTCTCAAAAAAATCTCAGATGTGGATCTATGTACCATTGCGGCATATAATTTGTAAACATCCCATCATTATTCATTAATGGAGCAAAACTGAGTCCGAGAGAGATCGTACTTAAGTTGCTACCTCTACAATTCCAAGGTTTCTCCCTATTGTAGAAGAGAGTTTCCATGTTAAATCCTTTGTGATATGGGCTTGTGCTTTTCTACTATCCATACCATCCTCGAAGGGATAGATCCACATTGATGATGTTTTCTACAATGTCAACAATAGATATATGCTAGTGAAGTAATGACAGAAATGTTGGTACACATCCCTTTGTTCACATTTTTTCTAAAATAGTTTTAAAATTTATCAAGGTAATTCTATAAAGCTGTTCAACTCCATTTCTAAACCATTGACTGAAGTCATCCTACCACTTATGGTATTCAACTGCAATTGTTTTCCCTTATTTATTGCCGTCGGTATAAATAGTGTAGTCCGGTGTTAAAGATAGTCCTCAATACATTCTTAAATCATGCCATCCTCATCTCTCCCATAACATTATCCACCGCACCCTTAATCTTGAGGCTTTTCATTCATATGCCTCTCTCATGATACCAAAATCTAGCATCTTCCTCCTAAGGAACACTCTTCTTTATAATTCAACCACTAGAAAGCTATCAAATATAAATGAATTCAATTCAAAATTTGTAAATAAAAGACGAATAAAAATAAACATCCAAACTTTCGTCTTCTCACACATCTGAAAAAAATGAATCAATCATTTCATGAATGCATGCACACGGTTCCTTTGATGGTAAGCACTACGATAGTCCGCAATTGGGGTTGAGAGATTTGTAGGAGTGCAATGCATCTCAATCTCCTACTCCACGAAGCTCTACCTCGTCATCATTTCTTTTTTTATTTGAAAAGTCGAAGGGTGAACATCCTACACACAATGTTGTCTATGAGATTTTATTAATAATTGTACAAGAGAAAGAAGAAACTTATTTGCAATACCAATAATTGGTTACATCTACATTTCAACGATGTAAAAACGCTAATGACTCGTACGAAGCCTTTGCACTAAATAACACATTTTTGGTATAGGGCCTCACACTATGGAAAACTACCCTATTTTGCTTATTCCACATGGCCTACATGATCGACAAAGCTTTATTCAACTTTGGCTTCGTTTGTATGCTTGATTTCTCATGTTTGCCCTTCCTGAGTTGAAGAAGGAAACACGATCTGTTGTTTTTATCCACTCAACCTCCATTAGTTCCCATATTAAATCATTCTTTAGTCGTAAGATAAAATATGGTCCGCATCTTCCTCTCCCATGTCGTAGATCAGAGACGCACTATTCACATTGATTCCCTATTTTCTTTTGAGGAACATAGTGACCAATCTCTTTATCCCGACTAGCAACCATGTAATTTGATCTCAATTAATTCTTTGGCTTTCTATAGGAATCGATAATCCAAGGAAAAGTTCCACTCCATCACAAGTGCACACTTTATCAACACCTTGTAAGCTCGAGCCAGTAAGAAGTCTTCACCAGCCCAGTCCCGCACATCTACCCTTCGTTCCACTAACTTCATGTCTTGAAGTAGTGTGATGTGATTAACGTAGAATAATTCGTAATCTCCTTGTTGAAAGTGGTGCCGCTACCTTTAGAGCGCAACAAACCTTGGGAACCTCTCTGGTATCACCTTATCCTAGTCTAGTCATCCATTCAAAACTTAATGTCCTTCACGCAAACCAATTGTTATAACGTATATGGTGATATGGTAGGTAAAGCGTGCATCAATCTCTTCGAGTGCATTGATGAGTCCTTTTGTGCAACATGCCCTCCTATTTAAGCCTAGTTCTTTGTCATATTAGGCCTTTAATTGTTTTTAACAATGAACACTCCCATAAAAAAACTTCAACACCAACTTGGTCAATGTTGGAAGAAAATATTGAGATGTTTTATTCCAAAAACCCTAGGCTCTCTTATATAGAGGAGAGACCTATGGGTAAATTACATAAGATAGACATAAGGGAATAAATTAGCTGAAGAGGTACATAGGAACATAGAAATATCTCTACACTCCCCCTCAAGATGGAGCATATATGTCAATCATGCTCAGCTTGGACGAACACTTCTGAATGGCCCCCTGAGTAATGCCTTGGTAATGATATATGCTATCTGTTCTCCTGAACTAACATGAGATGTAGAAATCAAGCCCTTCTGGATCACATCTCTCGTATAATGGTAGTCTACCTCAATATGTTTCGTTCTCTCATGGAATGCATGGTTGTGTGCAATGAATAAGGCAACTTGATTATCACATTGTAACTGCATGGGTAGAGGAACATCTACATGCAAATCTGCTATTACTGCTTGAACCCACATCATTTCTGTACTTGCTTGCGCCATAGCCCTATACTTAGATTCGACACTTGATCTGGCCATAATTGTTTGTTTCTTGCTTTTCTAAGAAACAAGAGAACTGCCAACAAATACTGCAAAGCCCGAAGTGGATTTCCTATCCTTAGGACACCTTGCATAGTCAGCGTCAACACACGTAGATACAATGAGAGTCGCTCCTTTCTTGAAAAATAATCCTGTTCCTGGAGAAGATTTTAGATATCTCAATATCATGTACATCCATATGTACTTGCCGAAGTTGATCCATGAACCGACTCACTCGACTCATTGCGAAAGAGATATCCGGTCTGGTAATAGTAACATGCATGAGCTTTCCCACAATCTCTCTATATCTCCTCTTATCCACTTCATCTGTATCATCATCGTGTAATTTCATGCTAGGATCCATAGGAGTAGTAGAGGGTCGACACCCAATCATGCCCGTCTGAACAAGCATGTCTGTAACATATTTTCTTTGAGTCATCACAAGACTTTGCGCATTCCTAGTAAATTCCAACCCTAAGAAATATCTTAGAGTACCCAGATCCTTAGTAACAAACTGACGGCCTAGAAATTTTTTTGCCATTTTTATTCCCTGCATATCATCTCCTATAACAAGAATATCATCAATATAGATCATTATGACAAAAATATCTCTAGGTGTCCTCTGCACATAAAGCGAATGGTCTGCATTAGACCTCTTGAACCCCTGTTTCTCAATCAAATCTGAGAGCTTTTGAAACCACGCCCTTGGACTTTGCTTAAGGCCATATATCGCCTTGTGGAGTCTCCAGACCTGCTAACACCCCCCAGCAGCAAACCCCGGAGGCTGCTGCCTGTAGACTTCTTCCTGTATATCTCCATACAAAATGCATTTTTAACATCCAACTGAAATAAAGGCCAATCACGTACCACTGCTACTGAAAGGAGGATACGTAGTATAGAGTGACGAGCCACTAGAGAAAAAGTGTCCAAGTAATCCACATCGTAGGTTCGAGTAAAGCCATTCGCCACTAACCTTACCTTGTAGCGATCATGGCTACCATTCGCATGATGTTTAACCGTAAACACCCATTTGCAACTGACTTCAGACGCCTCAGGAGGAGCAGACACCAAGCTCCATGTACCACGGGACTTCAATGCAACCATCTCTTCCTCCATAGCTAAGAGCCAAGTCCAACAATTGTCCTTCAATGCCTCTTGATAATTCCATGGAATTTCCACGACAGATAGAGCTACTGCAAATATTCGAAAGTCCCCAGTCAGACGATGAATGGAAACCTGAGAAGCAAGGGGGTAAGAAGCACAAGACCGCTTTTGCTTGCGAACTGCAATAGGAATATCCAGGTCATTGGTAACCTCCTCCATATGTTTGCCATTCTCCTGCAAAGATTCGTACAGATATATCTCCAAAGCCACCACTAGAAATCATGTTATCAAAACAAACATGGGGCATACTGAATGATGGGCGATGACCATGAGCATAAGCATTCCGACAGGTATAGTCATTCAAGCTTCCAAAGCGAGACGACCGTGCACGGAATTTGATTCTTCCTAATATCTCATGAGTGAGTTCATGTCTTCCGGTTCAGCAATGAACCTGTATGATCCCTTTGAGAGATAGTATTACTCATATGCCCTTGCATGCAGACCAACACGTCGGTATATAGACCTTGGTTAGGTCATCAACCTATTGGTCTGCCAAATATACATGCTCATACATATAGTAACACATCTATCTCCGGTCAGAGGATACGTGCCTATATCGTGACTGTTAGAGTATTTGGTTATGCGTCCATGAGTTGTAGGAGGGTAAATGGATCCTGGAGAAGATCCATTTACCCCATCCATGTGTTTAGTCCCACATCGTCTAGTGGTGGGACTTGGAGGCTCTGGAGAGGCTATATAAGGAGCCCCAGGCCTCCTGTACTCATTGAGAAAAAGTAATGCATAGCATGCCCCTTTGAGAGCTTCTCCCGTGGTTTCATCCCGCTCCTCACGGAGTAGGGCTCCACGTAAAATCATAGTGTTCCCATGTTCTATCTTTCTTGATTTATGCTCTGTTTATCTTTTCCGCTTCCGCTTCCGATTTTCTAACATGGTATCAGAGCGGGTCGATTCTCGAGGATTTGTGTTTGAAGATTTATTTTTCGAGATTCGAGTATTATTTATTTTTGAAGATCAATTTATGGTGTTCATGTTCATAGTTTATTCTTGAAGATCAGTTTATTCTTGAAGATCAGTTTGTTCAAATGCTAGGGTTTTCACAAAACCCTAATCAAGATCATGGGGGATTTTATTTTTGTATAACTACATGCTCCGAGAGAAGAAATCCTAATCAGATCGATGCTCCAGAAATCCTAATCGTCACATTCAAAGTTTTTTCATGGTCCAGAAGTCGATTTCAAGCATCCGGTAAATCAGATCGATGCTCCAGATTCTGGCGCAAGGCGGCGCCTCCGATCACGTCCAGCAAGCAGCATCATCATCGCCCTCTCTTCAGCAATAACACACTCCTTCAATCGGTGACGAAACCCTAGCGCGCCAAGAAGTCGTGCTTCTTCCTAGCGTCGTGTCCCAAGCAGCCAACCCAGGCGGCGCGAGCCACAAGAGCAATGCCAGGCGCCGCCGCTGTTAGCCCTTCAGACGCAAGCACATGCCCTTATCCCAGGCGTGCTCCTCCTTCCCTATCAGGCGGCGCATTCTCCTCTCAAGGCGAAGCCTCCAGGCCTCCAGATTCAGGCGTGCTTTTCCTGCTTCGCCTCGCGGAGGCGCCACCAGTCGTCCTACAACTCGTGAAGCAAGCAGCGGCGGGGGCGACGAAGCTGTAGCAGGTCTCCTCCAGCATGCGAGATCTCCAGGCGGTGGCTGTAGTCCTGCTGCAAGCATGATCTCCAGGCGGCACAAGTTGGCATCCCCTGCAGCCGATCCCCTGGCGAACCCGCAATCCTCCATCGCGCGGCGGCTCTCCCTCGTGCATCCCGTGCGTGCGCTCTAGATCTGGAATAGCAATGGCGGCACACAAAGAAACCCCAACGGGGGGGCATCGGGGTTCCTGAGGGAAGCCCTAATAAGGGGTGCGTCTTATCCCTGTTTGGCCGAATGATATTAAAAAAAAGAGAGAGAGAGGGGGCTGTGGGCTGTATTAAAAGATGAGAGGGGGCTTAAAATTGGGCTGACTTGTTGGGCCTTACAAAAAAAAGGGAGCAGCTCGTTAAAAAAAATGAGGGCTGCAGAAAGAATGATGTTAAAAAAAAATAGAGAAAAGCCGTAAAAAAAATTTGCACGGCTTATGATAAAAAAAAATGGCGGCTATTTAAAAAAAATTGAGGAAAAAAAGCCGCAAGTTCCATGTTTTGTTTTTCCCCATATTATCTTGTCTTCTCCCAACTTGATCGACGTTCACATTTTCCGACAAGTATGGGAGAAAGGGGGAGTATATGTAGAGTCACAGGTCTGTTCATGATCCAGATTCTAGATTCAGATGCCAGTCTCCAGACCAGCCAGCTGATCAAACTCTACAATTGTTCAGACTCGACGATTGTCTTCCGAGTCTCCAGTTTCAGACACGCATATGTTTGCGGTCAGTTTCAGATGAGCATATGTTGCCACCATCAGTTCAGAGGTCCCCATCATTATTCTTGTTTGTCAGCCAGAGTTTTCATGTGAGCCATAGGGACTCCAGAGCAGAGGACCATTCCCTTGAGGGCAAGGGTTTTCATGTGGTATCATAGGTACACTAGAGCAGTGCACCATTCTCTGAGCCAGATGGGTGAGACACAGTTCTCCGATGAGGAGACATTTCAGACTCCATTCTTCAGCGACCGTGGACTCCGACGAGGATTGCACAGCCACGGCCCTCTTCAGTTCGGCCCTTTTTCAGAGATGGAGCAGTTGTCCACATTATTGTGGCGGGGCAGAGTACTCCGACGAGGAGACTCATTTCAGTTGCAGTGACTCTGACATGCGCAGTTCAGAGCACATACTCTCCGACGAGGAGATTCAGCAGACTCACACTCCAGCCCGTTCGTCCTCCTCACCTGCACGGCATGAGAAGCAACGTCCTCGACTGCAGCAATGTGCGCGTTGGGTTGATATTGTCCGTAGTGTCCTGTAGCGTTGAGTTGAGTATATTTCTGTTTGTCCAAGCTGAGCATTGCATGCTCCAGCTTGAGGGGGAGTGTTAGAGTATTTGGTTATGCGCCCATGAGTTGTAGGAGGGTAAATGGATCCTGGAGAAGATCCATTTACCCCATCCATGTGTTTAGTCCCACATCGTCTAGTGGTGGGACTTGGAGGCTCTGGAGAGGCTATATAAGGAGCCCCAGACCTCCTGTACTCATTGAGAAAAAGTAATGCATAGCATGCCCCTTTGAGGGCTTCTCCCGTGGTTTCATCCCGCTCCTCACGGAGTAGGGTTCCACGTAAAATCATGGTGTTCCCATGTTCTATCTTTCTTGATTTATGCTCTGTTTATCTTTTCCGCTTCCGCTTTCGATTTTCTAACAGTGACAAATTACGACACAAAACTTTGGTTATCTCGATCTCGTTAAGTCAACTCTTTGACCTAACTTATCTAACACCTTTGAATCTCTATTCCTATGCAGAGGACCTGCATCAAGAGGTCGGTTAGATATCAGCCTTTAGAGAAAGGATTGTCATCTCCTTCTCAGGTTGGAGATCATCTCTTAATTATCATTTTACGGTATTTGATGAGTCATCGATCTAACTCTATATATATTCCTCCAAGTACCAACCTCTATGATTCAATAATTGAATCAACATCTGTATGATCATTGAGATGACCATGGTACATAACTCTAATTGTACTAAGGGACTTATTATGCAAATTAATTATTCTTCATTTCAGATCAGGGAATGATATTTGCAATAACATTTATTGCATAATGGCTCGCCGTGGGCTCGCATGTCCAACACATTAGACCAAGGTATTCTGATGTTAACGCCGTCTTACTCACCCGAGCTCCACTACAAGCCTCAATCCCCTCATCCCTTGTGTTAAGGACCATAAAAGCAGATTTCCTAAAATTGATCCATTAGCTTGAAGCCTCACTGAAGATATCCACCAGTATTCTTACTTGTATGCCTTACACACTGCCACTTTGATGAAACAAACAGTATCGATCGCATACTATGGTAATCTTATTTGCATCTGGACCTCAAGTGCTCTGGAGAATCTGGAAAACAATTTCTTCTCATAAACTTTTAACAAGACATATGCTAGTTCATCGGTGGCCATGACAAAGAGCACTGATGCCAACTGGCTACCTTGTCTCAGACCCTTACCATCGTATACCTACTAACCTTCTATCCCAATTCAACAACATAGAAACATGTATAGTTGCCAGACACCTCCAGACGAACTAAACACTCGGACCATCTCCTTAGGATACTTAAAGCAAAAGACCGATTTAGCGTGTTATAAGTTTGGTGAAATTCACTGTATATTGGAAGCATTCCTCCCCATCTCTCTCCCAAGTGGCGATCACCTCACTCTTCTTTAAAGCTCTGCTCGGGATGAATGCAGACTTAATTGGACCCACCATGTTGTCTCAGACTCTTTGTATTCTCATTGCAAGGATATACACAACAATCAAGTATAAAGTTGGACTATATAATCAACATGCACTCTTTTACTGGGAATCATATTTCAGCAGAACTAGAAGGAAAAATGTGTTCATCCTCTCGATGCACGAGTATTCTCCATGAACTCTGAAAATAGTCGCATCATGCCCAACAGCTCCCCTGAAATCCTTTTAAAAAAGATGAGTTAGCCAGTTGGACTTGACAAGTCCTCTTGTTTTAGTAACACCAATGTGATCTTCACGTCCTCTTCAGTGACTTAACTAGATATTCATGTTGTTCCTCGGAAAACATGTTACTTGTGTTGCACCATTGCTCGACCCCGTTCGGCCTTCTTGTCATGAACTCATCTTGTTTGGGTTTGTTCCCCACACACACTCCTCCAACCTCTCATGCCGCTCGGATGTTGCTTGGTGGAAAAATCCGGTGTTTGCATCCTCCTCTGCCAGCTGAGTTTGGGGTGGTTGCTGCCTCCATTGAATCTCATTCTTTAGGTCCTTCCCGCATCACCTCAAGGTGAACCCTTCTCTCCATCTCATAGACTAGAAACAATCTTCCATCTCCAACATAACTATCTGACAGTTTGTAAAATATCCAACTTCCTCCATCCCCTTATTCAGTCGACATCTTCTTGAATTTAGCGTGGAGAAATCTTAAGGATCTGAGCCTTGCTGTCAAAAACCTAGTTCGAGCATGTAGCCATACTTTAACTTTAAGCATGCCCATGGTGGATGCCCTCACTCTAGGTCATTGTCACCATCTCTCGAGCATGAGAAGCAATTCTGAATGTGGATTCTTGTTTATCTTCACCACAGACACCCTTTGCTTCTTTTCATAAAGATTAGTCTCTCCCACATGGAGAATCTTGGTGGTTAAGGAGCAACATTGACATCCATTTGCAAGGTTGGGGAAATGGATATGACACGATATGGGAAACACGAATTAATATTTAACACCATGTCCTTCTGTCCCAAATGAGGCGTATTTGACAGCTATCAACTAAGGAGATAAGTAGCTTTGTGGAAAATACTAAGGGTATGAATTTGACTGCAGTGCAAATAACACAAGAGATCCAGTGAAGGTGATCAACATAATAGGGGATGATCAACGTCTGGTTCAAACTGGGGGGGGGGGTCTTGCCACTTCTGCTGCGTCTGTCTCAATACTGACGGTTATTTGCATGTAGGTGATATATGGGGATACAGATTCAATTATGATTTATAGTGGCCTGGATGATATCACAAAAGCTAAAGATATGGCACGGATGGTCATTCAAGAGGTAATTGCAATTTAAGACATTCTCTTCAGTTGATGCCTGTTTCTGATTGCACATTCACATCCTAGCTAAGTTAAATAGTGTACCACATCTTGTTTTACAGTAATATTTTTAATATAGGTCAATAAGAAGTATCGTTGTTTAGAGATTGACCTTGATGGTATATACAAAAGAATGCTACTTCTCAAGAAGAAAAAATATGCTGCGGTTAAAGTACTGATCAAGGATGGTGCACCATATGAGGTCATAAATTATGCTTCTTAATGCGAACTTGCAGAACAAACATGCTAATTAGATTTTTGAATATAACATATTATCAATATAGCAGGTCATTGAGCGTAAAGGCCTTGATATGGTCCGGCGTGATTGGAGTCTGCTGTCAAAAGAATTAGGAGACTTCTGTCTCTGTCAGATATTATCCGGAGGGTACTATTCCTTCTTGCAGTTCTAAATATGATAGCATAGTCATTTCAGTAGTGACAGACTCATTCCACCATGCACTTCTGACTGTTATCCTTTTCTTCTTGACAACATTTTCAATCTTTGCTTGTTTTTGTGCAGATCCTGTGAAGAGGTTATTGAAACAATCCACAGCTCTCTAATGAAGGTAGCATTTTAGTTGATAGAATGCTTGATATCAAAATGTCACATGAGTAAAAAAGCCCAGAAAACCATAACAACATATTATATCGTATCCATCTTACTAGTCTAACCATATAAGAAGCTTTGAGTTGAAGTGCAATAATCAAGATAACATCATTTCTTCAGGTGAGTATAGGGCTCATTGCCTGTCTTCTTGTTTAAGTAGTGCTAATAGCGTGCCCAGAGATGGGAAGGACATACTTCAGTCCCATGCTTTTCATTTTCTCTATATCCAGTTAGCTTATAACTCATATTCTGATGTTCGTTTGCATTACTTATACTCAGCCTAAAATTTCTTGTTTTTAGAATTTATGTTAACTATCGGACTTGGCTATAGAGTCAGTCTGCCATGAATTCATAATGTCAATGCCTAAAATGCATGCTTGGTTCATTAAATGTATGCCACTACTTACAAATAAAATCAGACGTGCCACATTTTAGTTCTATCAAATTTTAAACAAAATGCTTTCTGAAACTATGTATATGCATTTATTCTGTAGAAATTTGATGTAGTTTCATTGCTTTTCATCATGCGTATACTCATTCATGTAAATGTTATGTTATCGAACTCTACATTACCGAGCAGACATCATGATTTGTTTGTTTAGTAATCGAATTTGAATATGAAGTTTCTGTTTACGTTTTAAAATGAACATTTTGAATCGAACTAGGAATTAATGATCTCGAATAAAAAATCAACATATTTGATTCAATCAGGTGTTTTAATTTTAATAAATTTTTTTGAGGTAAAACGGGATGGACCTCCTTCAGATATCTATCCAAAGAATATATTTAATAAAGATATGGACAAATTTACAGATGCCAATTCTCAACAATAACTCTAGCATGCTTAAGTACATTTTCCGCATGACACCTCTCCTCCTTGAAGATAACACCATTTCTTCCCAGCAAAATGGCCCAAACAATCGCACAAACTCTAGCCCTCCACTCAACAGAACCTATCCATTCTGAGCAAATGGATGCCCAGAAGGACTCAACACAATCCCACCGCACTCTCGGCACTCCGGCTATCTCTCACGTCTCTGTAGATGTGTGACATCTGAAGAAAAGATGCTCAATATCCTCCGTTGCCTCCCTGTATCTTGCTCATGTCTCCTCGCAACCGGGAAAGATCCGGGCTCTTCTCGTGTTCGTCATGATTTGTCCTCTTCTAATCAGCCACAGAAATATCTTAATTCTCATAGGTAAATTCCATCCCCAGATTCTAGCACAATCTCAGTCACTGTCATCATACGTCAAAGTTGTCGGACCAAAAACAATCTTGTACGTTTTTTTCTCCGAAAAGTCCCCATCGCTCCAGCACCAAGCATCTCTACCCTCTGATAGCTCCTATACTTTTGCTAACCTTTTCGATAACGAAACAAACTCTTCTAATCTTTCGTCTGACAACTCTCTTACGAACTCATGCGACCAAGATCCCTCCGACCACATATTTGCCGCACTTGCCTCTCTTCTCGTAGCTAACGCGGAAAGCCTGGGATATAAATAACAAAAAGCTCCTTCTGTCCAGTCGTCCCGTCACAATATGAACCCCTCCCATTTCCCAACAAAAGGTGCATCGAGGCTGTAATATCTGGTAAAATAGTGCGATACCCCTCCATAATGTAGTCGGTGATGAAACAAGTCTCGCATTAGCGTACATACTAAGGAAACAGATTAAATAGATCTCATCAATCACGGAGGCAGCCATCTCCCCATATCCTCATCACCCATTTTGCCAGCAATGCCTTGTTCATGTCTTCAATCCACCGTACATTCAACCCTCCTACTTGGTTGATCTTGCTACCTTCCCATACTCTACCAATGCCATGTCCTTCCCCTCTTCAGTAGCAACCCAAAAGAAACACCTCATCATCCCCTCTAATCATCTGCAAATTCTAACCAATACCAACCCGATAGACATTAAAAAACTCGAAATCGTAGACAGGATTTCCTTTGCCAACACTAGCCTCCCTCCCATTGATAAGCACACTGCCTTCCATCCAACCAGTTTCCTTTACTTCTCCACAGGTAACCCGTCCCCCTGCCTTAGCTTCCCACACATCAAAGGCAATCCTAAATAGTTAATAGGCAAACTTCATCGCACAGTTCCCAATAGGGCCTTACAGGTCGCAATCTCTCCCGACAGCTGGTTAAATGGGACAAAGACATATTTTATCAAACCCAATAGATGCCCATAATTGTCCAACATCGCTGTAACCGCCGTGCATTCTTCGACCTCGCTTTTGATGAAGAAAATCGTACATCAACATACTGAAGAATCGATATCGAAATATCCTCTTACGAGTAACCCCGGAAGAAACCACATTCTTTCGCCAACCCTGCCATAATCACCAACACATATGCAACAAGAACGAACAGTAGCAGAGCCAAGGGACAACCTTGCTTCACCCTTCTCAGCAACTGGAAAAAACCCGCTTTTGGTATCCCATTCATCAGAGAGCAAGACGACGTCGTGATGCTCCTCTTCATCCAATCAATCCACACATTTGGCATAAAAGGCAATATCACGATATATCGACGATATATCACCGATATCGGTATCGGTGGGTCCAACATATCGATACAAGCCATTATATCTATTTACTGGGTCTCATCGATATGTTGGCGATATATCGTTGATATATCACATGTCGGCGATATATTGTCGATATATCGCATGTCGGCGATATATTGTCGACATGTGGAATCTTACATCGTATAAATGCAATAATATCGGCCCCATTTCGGTGCATATCGGTCCAGATCGATATTTTCCTCATTCTCCATCAAACTTCTTCTTCGAAGCTCTCGCTTAGCTTCCTTGAGATATGTAACATCTAGATCTAGTCCGAATTTTTAGTAGAAATTGTGAAATTTGTGAGGGCTTTTGTCCGTAGTTGTTTGCTAATGCATATTTTATTTTTTTGGTAAGATTTGAAGTTTTTAGTAAGATATTTTGGTAACTAATTTGGGATTTTTGTTTTATGTTGTGAAATCGAGTTAATTTATGGAAGAATAAAGTTGGATATCATGTTCTAGACATAGAAAATAAGGTTTTATGGTGGATTATGTTAACTAAATATTATTAGTCAATTAAATCCATGAATTAAAAGTTAGATATATAATATAGTGAGATACTTGGAGAATTAATTTGGGGTTTTTGAGTTATGTTGTGAAATTAAGTTTAGTTATGAAAGAATAAAGTCAGATCTCATGTTCTAGATATAGAAAACAAGATTCTATGGTGATTTACGTTAAAGAAAAATTAGTATTTTATTAAATCCATGAATTAAATATTAGATTTATAATATAATGAGATATTTGGGAGAACTAATTTTGGGTTTTTGAGTTATGTTGTGAAATTAAGTTAAGTTATGAAAGAATAAAGTCGAATCTCATGTTCTAGATATAGAAAATAAGATTCTATGGTGATTTATTTAACTAAAAATTAGTATTTAATTAAATCCGTAAATTTAATATTAGATTTATAATATAGTGATCATGGTTTGAAAAAACGCGCCTCGAGGCGCTCGAGGCGTACGCCTCGAGGTGGGGCGGCAAAAAATCGTGCTGAGGCGAGCGCCTTAACCAACCTTCGCAAGGCGAGCGCCTCGTCTGGCGAGGCATTGTGAGGCGAGGCATAAGACGAGGCGGCCTGGCGAGGCGTTGTGAGAATTAGTGGGTATAACTTATTTTGCAGGGGACTCGTCGCCTCCATCGAGCCTTCCAGGGAAATCTTCCATTCGAGCCTTCCAGGGAAAAACCCTAGCCGAACTCGTCGCCTCCATCGACGACCTGCCAGTGCTTCCAAGGTATTTGCATCTCTTCTCCGACGCTGCACAGCACACAACAGGCACTGCGTCGCCTCCAGCTGCTTGAAAACTCCACCGCAAGGCTGCCGCACCTCTGCCAACAGTAAGTTTTCTTCGTTTTTTATTTTTTTACTCTACTTTATGAAATAGTTTCGAGGGATTTTTCAACCTATATCTACGAATCATGATACGATTTAAAAAAGAAAAAAACGACTATAATAAGGCACTTCGAAAACGATTAATATCAAAATTGCTAATCAATGCGCACGAAGATGATTATCGAATCGAGTAGACATTCATTCCAAATAGTGAAAAAGAGGATAAGGATGCTTCCCATAACTTATATTGCCCACCGGCTGACCCCTTCGATTGAGAGTTGATACTTGAACTCACTGATTGACTAGAGGATCTGATAGATGATCTTCAAATGAGCAAGTCCACAAACCTCACCTCCTTAATGTCCTCTCGTCGAACTACATATATAAATTTTGTAATTTTCTTAAATCACAAGATTTACTGTAATTCAGTTAAATGAACTTATTAATGTTTTACTAAATAGTATGCAACTGTTATCTACTTGATTTTATTTCTTACTCGAAATTATAGAGATGCCAAAGACAAGCAAAGTTCAAAAGAATTCCGAAGGAGGTCGGAATGATCCCGCATGGAAATATTGTGTTCAAGTTGAGATGGAGGAGGCTCAAAAATCTAAAGGATATGTGTATGTCCAATGCAATTTTTGTGGGAAGAGGATTACAGGTGGAGTCGCTAGACTCAAGCATCATCCCGCAAAGATCGGAAAAAATGTGAAAGGTTGTGCACAAGTTCCTACTGAAGTGTTGAATGAAATGAAGGCTATATTATCGTCCAACGAAGAGAAAAATAAAAGAGCAATGATGGAGATGGAAGAATTGTGCAGAGCGGGTAGCTTTGACATGCAAAGTCCATTTGGTGGTGACAATCAAGCAGTCTCTCCATCTGGATCTAGTAACATTAAGAGGGTAAGAGATCCCATGGACTTCTTTGTTGCTGGCCCATCACCTTTGGGAAGTCCAAGTCTTACGACTACGATTGGGGGGAGTGACCATCAAACTACATTGAATGAGACTTGGAAGAAAGAAGAGAGAAGTCGTGTCTGTCGTACCATTGGTAGATTCTTCTTTGAGAATGTGTTGGCATTTAACTGTGCAAATAGCCCTTCCTTTTCATCTATGCTTCATGCCGTCGGCTCCTTTGGGAGGGGATTATAGCCTCCATCTGCTTATGAGCTAAGGGGTTGGATTTTGAAAGAAGAAGTAAAGAATATTGGGGACATTATGAGTGAGGCAAGAGCTTCTTGGGCAGAAACTGGATGCAACATAATGTCAGATGGTTGGACAGATGTAAAGGGTCGTTCTTTAATCAACTTCTTGGTGAACAACCCGAAAGGCACTTGGTTCTTGAAGTCCGTAGGTGCATCCGACAAAGTGAATAATGCAACCTTGCTATTTAACCTGTTGGATGGGATTGTAGAGGAGGTCGACGAAGGCAACGTTATACAGGTTATTACAGACAATGCCTCAAATTACAAGGCGGCTGGACAAATGTTGATGGAGAAAAGGAAGCACCTTTACTGGACTCCGTGTGCAACCCACTGCATAGACTTGATGTTGGAAGATATCTTGAAATTGCCTCTACCTGCCTCTGTATTCAAGAAAGCAAAAAGGATTATTAATTACATCTATGCGCATGGATGGGTTTTAGCCATGGTAAGGAAGCAAATAGGAGGAGATTTGGTACGACCAGCGATCACACGTTTTGCTACGGCTTTTCTCACACTACAGAAGTTGATGAGCATGAAGGATCCTTTAGAATCCTTTTTTACTTCCAGCAAATGGAAGAAGAGTCCCTATGCTTCTAAGCCTCAAGGGAAAAGTGTAAGTCAAACAATTTTGAGAAGCAAAACTTTTTGGCCTGGTGTTGCCTACGTGATACAAACGACGAAGCCGTTAGTTTTGGTTTTGCAGATGGTGGATTCTGAAAAATATCCACCAATGGGTTTCATCTACGAGGCCATGGATAGAGCTAAGGAAGAAATGGCAAAAGCATTGGCCAATGATGAAACAAAATATCGAACATTGTGGGATATTGTGGATGACAGATGGGATTGTCAACTCCATACCAACTTGCATGCGGCATCATACTTTCTCAATCCCCAATGTACATACGAGCCGTCATTTTCCAAACATTTTGATATTAAAAAAAGGCTTGTTTGATTGCATCATGAGGATGGTAGATGATCGATCTGCAAGGGAAAAAATTGATTTACAGATTGATGCTTTTAAGTACGCAAGAGGTTTTTTTGGATGGGAAAGCGCAATAAGTACGCGCAAGAAGAGGAGTCCTGGTTAGTATATATTTTGTTTTATTATATTATTTCTTTCAATTGATAACTATCTAAGATTTACCATGATTGTGAAATATAACATTTTCAGCGGATTGGTGGTCTCAATTTGGGGACGAATGTCCTGAGTTGCAAAAATTTGCCATCCGAGTTTTGAGTTTGACTTGTAGTGCATCGGGGTGCGAGCGCAACTGGAGTTCTTTTAATCATGTAATATTAACAATTACATTCTATTAAGATTTATGATACAATATTTATTGATATTGGAAATCTGACACTAGATCCACACAAAGAGAAGGAATCGACTTACACAAGCCAAATTGAATGATTTGGTTTACGTGATGTTTAACCTAAAGTTGAAGCATAGAGAGATTAGGAGAAAGACCATGGAGGATCCTCTATGCTTGGATGACGTCGATTTTGGTGATGAATGGGTGTCGGAGCTCCAAAGTTGTGACTTTGAAGCGTTTCAAGAACTTGATGCGAACACTCCCATTGAGGATGACGTTGTAGATGTCGAGGATGAAGCTGATGGACAAGGAAATTCACGTCAGAAGAGGAGGAAGGACAAAGGTAATGACTACTTATTATTATGATTCATGAACTACTATGTTATTTTAAACACAACAAAAGTAAGTTAAGTAATATTTGTATTATCTAATAGGTAA
The DNA here is from genome assembly GCA_037367405.1 of Ottelia alismoides. Classification (NCBI taxonomy): domain Eukaryota; kingdom Viridiplantae; phylum Streptophyta; class Magnoliopsida; order Alismatales; family Hydrocharitaceae; genus Ottelia; species Ottelia alismoides. The sequence goes on from JAZKJV010010457.1 coordinate 862,478, forward strand.
AGCAGTAGTGGACGTTGATGAGGAGGAGTTTCAGGATGACGAAGTTAGTGATGAAGGGGAAGATGAACCAAGGTTGAAGTATATGGATGACTCATTTGATGATCCAATAAGCAGTAGTTCTTCTGATGATGATCTTTTTGCAGAAGTTGTAGTTGGAGCCAATGTCAATGAGCAGGAGAATCCAGAATGCCCAGAACCTTGATTAGGAATTTAGGATATGTCGAAGCTACCTCTCTTAATACTCCTTTGGGTTTTTTGAACTATTGGTCATGTAATAGAAGTAGAATATTCGAACTTATATCATGTTTTGTAACCATTTTAATCTTTTGTCTTAAACTTTTAGACTTTTACATTAACACACAGAGTCTAGCGGCGATGTTTGTTATTGTTGGTTTTGAGAAGTTACTTGAAATATGCTTTAATTGCTTTAAAACATTGAAATCTTATTTAATTAAAAATCAGTATTTATCTTAACTAAAAATCAGTATTTAATTAAATACAAAAATAAAAAATAATTAGCTTGTGGCTGTAATTGTTTATTTTCCTCATATGGTGCTATCTCACGAACGTTTGTTGTGTAATTTCTTTGCAGATTTCAGGCTTTAGTAATCAACATCATGGGTTCACACTCTGACTCAGGTTCGGAATCTGTTGGTTCTGATCATCAATTGGACAGTAGAGAGATTGGTTAGAGGTATGGCACCGCTCCAGATGATAACAAATCAAATCTATAATGCAACTTCTGTGGGAAGCAATTGGGAGGAGGGGGGATTACGAGATTGACGCACCATCTTGTTGGCAACAACAAGAATGTTGCCAAGTGCACTCATTAGCCAAGAGATGTGAGGGAGTTGGTGAATGCCAACTTGGAGGGAAAGAAGGACAAGCATGTTGAGATGTCCAGAAGGGATGAATAGTTCAAAGGATTCATGTTCCAGAAGGAGTTCAATGTCCTCTTTGATTCAGACGATGACGTCCCCGCTGACATGCAGTCCGTAACGGAGAGGAAGGCATACAGGAGAGCCACAAAAGAGTCTATGAGGAGCGAGTTCGAGAGGAGGGAATTCGGTGGTGCACGTGGCAACTTCCGTAGTGCTGGTAGTAGTGGGAGTGGTTCTGGAGGTGCACCAGTACCACTCCCCAGCAAAAAGCACAAGAGGAAGAGACTGGAACCCTTTTTGACAAGGAGTGGTTCCATGCAGTACAAGCCAAGCAAGGATCCGAGGCAGAAGATGGTGAAAGGGATGTTCACTAATGCACGAGAAAGAGTGAGCAATGCCATCAGCAAGTTCTTTTTTTCTGAGGGTTCGTTTGGTTGCAGGGTTGGACAGGGTTGGGTTGGGTTGGGGTACTATTCACAGGGGTACCCCCTCCTCACAGTTCACTATTCACCTAGCCCAACCCAACCCAACCCAACCCTGCCCAACCCTGCAACCAAACGAACCCTGAGAGCATTCCAGTCCACGTCAGTAGTGGACTTTTTTTATAGCACGTTATTGACGAGATTGTTGTTGCGGGACGTGGGTGAAGGCTACCACATGTAAGGAGATAATGAACAAGTATCTTATGCAGGAGAAGGAGGAGATGAATGGGTACATCTCTGAACTGAGGAGGAGATGGTCAGAGAAAGGGGTGACGTTGATGTGCGATGGCTGGACGAGCTACACGAGGAAGCAGATCATCAACTTCCTCGTTTACTGCGATGGAACGACCATTTTTTTGATATTCGTCGATGCATACGAACACGTGAAGGATCACAAATACCTGTTGAAGTTGATGGAGGACATCATTAAGGATGTCGAGAAAGAGAACATTGTCCAGATTGTCACGGACAATGGTAGCAACTTCAAGAAAGCATGCGAAAGAATAATGAAGTCTAGCAACTATGGCATTTTTTGGACATCGTGTGTTGCACATTGTATAGATTTAATTCTAAAGAATTTTAGCAAAAGGAGACTCGTCTCTAAGGTGGTGGAGCAAGCACGGACGATTACCACCTTCATTTGCAACCATTCTAAAGTGCTGGCTTTGATGAGGCAGACATGCAATGGTGAGCTGGTGAGGCCTGGTATCACACGCTTGCAACCACTTTTATAGCGTTGCAAAGCCTCAAACAATACAAGATCGGGCTGCTGACCATGTGTTGCCAAAGTGAACGGTTCGAGATACCTGAAGTTCGGACCGAAGGAGGATGGAAACTGGAGTCAATCATCAACGATCTCCACTTTTGGGATGACGTGTCTTGGTCACGAAGATAATGGATCCGGTTGTTTCTGCATTGCGGATTGTAAACAACGATAAGGAAGCCCATAATAGGAGTGATCTACGAGGTAATGCGCTGCATGAGAGAGAGGCCAGGGAAGCAGTCGAGAAAGGATTCAAAGCATGGTTGGACATCATAGACGAGTGATGATCTAAGACATTCTCACATCCTCTTCACAAGGTTGGTATGTATTATCTAATAAATATATTTTTCCATTTTTGATAGCAATTTGTATGGATTAAAATTTAAGAATTATCCATGTTTGTATCTAGCTTATTACTTCAATCCCAAGTACCAGTACAAGAACGATCTGAGTACAAAATGCTGACCTTCTAGCAATTGTACAAGTTGTAGTAGAGAAGCTCATCAAGAATGAGAAGACATAGACCTTGTGCATGAATGGGGTAATTTTGATTTGTACATGAATGAGTAGCAGAATATTCACTAAGAACATTATGTAACATATTGTGACTTTAAACAATATGCATGTCAAGTACTTTAGGGATGCATTAGATTCTTTCGGCAGAATTATCACGGTTAATGGACGGGGCAATAGTCTTCTCGATAAGGACTAAGATAAAGAAGTCCATTGAGTCTGTGATGTATAGCTAATTTACTATTATTGATTTATCTCTTTTTGGATTTTCTGCAGCCGAATAGTGGTTACTGTTCAGGATGGAAGCTCCCAACCTACGGAAAGTGGTAGTGAAAGTATTGTCTCAAACTTCATCTGGTGGTGGCTGTGAGAGGAATTGGAGCACGTTCAACTTGATCCATTCGAAGAAACAGAACAAGTTGGGAGAACTGAGGCTCCATGATCTTGTCTTTGTGCACTACAACTTGAGGTTGAAGATGAAACATGCAGGGGAGGAGCAGGACAAGGAGGACTACACAGACCCCATCGATCTTGCATACATTTTCGTGATGCACGTGATGATGCAGATGAAGATGTTCTGCAGAGGTGGTTGGATTCCAACGGTGCTCCACTGTTTGATCAACCAGGAGGCAGGTCGAATCAGAATATAAGCCAATAAATGGGAGCAGATGTTGGTGACTACGTGGCCAGATCTGGGCGAATCACGGACCTTCTTGGAGGGGTGGAACTTGATGCAATCGTGGACGACATTCTCTCCACTGGGTCAAAATCCAAATCGAAATCCAGTGGAAGTGATGATGATGATGATGCTATTGGTGGTTGTGGTAGATCAGGTGATGGGTAGACATATTCATGGGGGTCAGGGCCAGAAGGTGATGGTTGTTAAGATATTCATGTTATTTTGTCCTTTCTTTATATTATTTATTTCCATTGTCCTGTTTATGTAATTTATCCTTAGAGCTTTTCTCCTATACAAGAGAGCTCTAGGGTTAGATGGAATACATCTTTCTTTTCCCTCTCAACATGGTATCAGAGCGACGGTCCTAGATCGGAGCCTGTGCCATAGAATCCTGCCCCCACCAAAACCCTAACTATCCTCGGGCTCGTCGCCGCCGTCGCCCAGCCCCTGCGGGCGCCACCTCCCTGCTCCCTGTGGGCACCGTCGTTACCCAGCCATGCGTTCACGCATATCCTCGTGATCACGCGTCGCCAACGACTACTCGTGATCACGTCATCAGCCCCTTAGGGCTTCACGCGTATTCACGCGCCATAGCCCAGCCCTACGATTGCCTTTCTCGCCGCATCTAGTCACCGCCGCACAACCTACCTCATCTTCATGCGCGGTTGCCTTCCTGGTGATTCCTCTTTTGGGTATCTAAGGTGTCACGTGAAGCCCTAGCTATATCCTAGCTACCCAAAGGACTCTTCAAAGAATGAAAGAGGTTGTGGTATGAGTATGCGCCCACAACCATCTTCCTGTATGTCAATGTAGACGTCAATATCATTTGTTTCCAGCCCAGTCTTGAAGATAGTTGTCATTATGTCCGACAACAAAGTGGAAGTTCCATCCCTGGGTACCTTCAAAGGTCCAGCACCCATTGTCAAAATGGATGCAACCAACTATGAACTGTGGGCCATGCAGTTCATGAGTTTGATGCAGTGTAATGGCAAGAAGCACATCCTCACGATAGAGGGGCCACGTGACAAGATTGGGACGAATGCCTCATGGGAGGCGGATGATGCGTATGCTCGCGTATGACTATCTGGGACTGTATCCACAGAGATAGCTAATGGTATTTTGAGCTAGCCTACTGCAAAGGCTATGTTGGACATTCTTGCTGCGACATACTCTCTTGTAAAGAATGGGTCGAAGATACTACAGCTCCAACACGATATCTTCACATCGAAGCAGAATGGTTGCCCTCTTCACGCCCTCTATACTTCTTTGAGGGGTATGCTTGAGAAGCTACATGGTTACATACGCTTGACTGCTACACTAGAGCAACTCAAGGCATACAGAGACTCTGCGATGACTGGAGTGTTTCTAGCTGCTTTGGATCCAGAGTATGATGCAGCTCATGCCCAGATCCTCACTGATGCTACAATACCTCCAATGGAGGAGGCATATCGTAGACTGAGTAGACTATCTATATCTTCTGGTAGTCCTCTTCAGTCCCAGACTTCTTCAGCTATGGTGGCATCACATGGTAGAGGCAGTCATATACCATATTGTGGCAGGGGGAGTTCCAATCGCGGCAGAGGAGGGGGGTTCGACCTCGTCAGCCGTGCACCTACCGTCGCAGGACATGCCATTATGAGGACACATGCTATTCTAAGCATGGGTTTCCTGCGTCAGCCAGAGTTGCAGAGCAGACACACCATGTTGGGACTCCATCACTTGCATCTGATCAGAGATTTGACGAGCTTGTAGCACGACTGAGAGAGATCATGCCTGGGTCATCTGGATCTACTAGTTCTCCTTCAGGATCCTCAGAGGTTGCTGCCTCAGCATCTGCGTCTACATCAGGTATAGACTATGCTTTTACTAATTGCTACAGGGCAGACTTATCAGAATGGATCATGGATTCTGGTGCATCCCATCATCTCTGTGGTGACAGAGGTCAATTTAGTGTTTTTCGTCCTGTTCAGCCTGGACGATCAATCATGACAGCAGATGGTACACATTCCCCCATCACTGGTCAGGGGGAGGTGCAACTGACTTCTACATTGAGGCTTCCTGATGTTCTCTATGCTCCTGAATTTTCTATGAATTTATTATCAATTAGACAAATCACCAGAGATTTACATTGTCGTGCCATATTTGATCCATCTGCTCTTGTGTTTCAGGACATACTCACGGGCATAGTGATTGGAACTGACCATAAGCAAAGGGGCCTTTACAGACTTGTGCACTCTCCGTACGCTGGCGCCTCTTCTTCTCTACGCACCGGATCTGTTCTCCGTACATGTGGCATCTGCGATTTGGTCATCTTCCTCTGCAAAAGCTGGTCCATGTTCTTCCACAGATTTCTCCTCGCTCCACTTTCCAGTGCGAGGCCAGCCAGCTTGGGAAGCATCATCGGTTTTCTTTCCAGAGTCGTCAAGGTCCAAGTAGTCATAGTTTGTTTGAATTGCTTCATTTTGATATTTGGGGTCCTAATCGTGTCCCAGATCATCAGGGACACATATTTATCTTGTTGCAATTGATGAGTTTTCTAGATTGTCTTGGGTTTTCCTTCTTAAAAACAAGTCTGATGCTGGTCTTGATATTCAGTCTTTTCTTAATGAAATAAAGAACATTTTCTCTGCCAGAGTCAATTACATACGTTCTGATAATGCTCTAGAATTTTGCAGTACTCAACTCTCTCAATTTCTTAAGTCTCATGGTATTCTGTATTAGACATCTTTTGCATATACCTCCCAATAGAATGGGGTGGCTGAAAGGAAACACCGTCATCTTTTGGATGTTACCAGAACCCTCTTGATTCAGAGTCGTGCTCCTCATTCCTATTGGAGAGATGCGGTTCTAACTGCTTGTTATCTTGTGAATCGTATGCCTTTTCGGTGTTAGGAGAGAAGATCCCGTTCTTGATTGCGTTTCCCGAGACGGATCTTTTCTCACTTACGCCTCGTGTCTTTGGGTCGATTGCATTTGTTCATCAACTCTCTCCTGGTCTTGACAAGCTCTCTCCTAGAGCTGTCAAATGTATGTTTGTTGGGTATTCCAAAACCCGAAAGGGATATCGTTGTTTTGATCCTATTCAACGAAGGTACTATGTCAGTGCTGATGTCACGTTCTTTGAGTCTATTATGTATTTTTCTCCCACAGGTGACATGCTTACCCCTTCAGAGGATGGAGGAGAGATCTATATGCCTCCTCCGCCAATACCATGTTCTAGTCCATTACTGCCACCTCCACCACCTACACGATCACCGCCACCACCACCACCACCACCACCGCCGCCGCCTCCTCGTTTCTTTCCGCAGGTCTATCAGCGAAGGGTCCGTGCTCATGTGCCTCCTCCATCATCCAACCGCCCAAGGTATGTACTGAACATTTGAGTTCCTCTAATGGCACGGGTGATTTGCGTGTACAGACTGAGGTACAGGTTCCAGATACTGTCTCTACTACTCCTATTGACGATCTGGATATGCTTATTGCACTTCGGCGGCAGAAACGAGCATGCACTATGCACCCTATGAGTTCTCATGTTTCCTTGGAGCGTCTTTCCAAGGATTTTCAGCACTTTGTTGTAGGGTTGTCTGCTATAGCGATACCACGGTCATATCATGAGGCAATGCAGAGCAGTCAATGGCGTTTGGTTGTGGAAGAGGAGATGACGGCCTTACAGTCACGAGGTACGTGGAGTGTTGTTCATGCTCCACCAGGCGCGTCTGTTGTTGGAAGCAAGTGGGTATTTACTGTGAAGCGTCGGGCTGATGGTACAATAGACAGATACAAGGCTAGGCTGGTTGCTCGTGGGTTCACCCAGACTTATGGGATGGACTATCAGGACACTTTTTCTCCTGCAGCGCGTCACTCTACCTTGAGGATTCTTATTGTGGTTGCCGTGGTATGTGATTGGCCCGTTTTCTAATTGGATGTAAAGAATGCTTTCTTGTATGGTGATTTGCACGAAGAGGTTTACATGCAGCAACCACTGGGTTTGCTGCTGAGGGGGAGTCCAGTATGGTGTGCCGTCTTCATAAGGCTATTTACGGCCTTAAGCAGAGTCTGAGGGCTTGGTTTCATAAGCTCTCAGAATTGATTGAACAGAAGGGGTTTGTCAGATCTACTGCAGATCATACTCTCTTTGTAAAGAGACACCACAGAGGTATTGTAGTCATCGTGGTTTATGTTGGTGACATTGTTATCACTGGCAGCGATGAACAAGGCATTCAAGCAGCTAAGGATTTTTTTGGACAACAGTTTGTTACCAAGGACCTTGGTACGCTTCGTTACGTCCTTGGACTGGAATTAGCACGAAATCTGCATGGCATGGTTATGACACAAAGGAAGTATGTTACTGATCTTCTATCTGAGACATGCATGATAGGATGTAGACCAGCTACTACCTCGATGGATCCTACTGCGAAGCTCCATGATGACGGATCTAAGGAGGTGGACAAGAGACGATACAGAGAGTTGGTATGGAAATTATTGTATGATATTATTACCTGGCCTGGTATATCTTTTGCTGTGAGTAGAGTAAGTCAGTTCATGGAGCAACCCAGGCAGGTATACGTGGATGCAATATTCATGATCCTGAGATATCTGAAGTCATCTCCAGGCATGGCTTCAAATTTCAGCGAAATTTAGTCGAATTTCTATCGAATATCAATATCCATTCGAAATCGAAATTTGACAGAAATGGCCGAAATGACCGAAATATGGGGGCCCTAGAAATGACCGAAATTTCGATCGAATTTCGACCGAAATTCTGTTTCGGTCGGTCACCGAACTTGACATTTAGGGCCTTGTCTCCAGGTGCATGTCTTATGTTTAGAAGAGATACGTCTCTCTCAGTTACAGGGTGCGCGGATGCAAATTATGCTAGGTGTCCTAATGATATAAAGTCTACGTCAGGCTTCATTGTTTGTTGGTAGCTCACTAGTCTCATGGAAGAGTAAGAAACAATTGGCTGTTGCTCGATCCAGTGCAGAATTAGAATATAGGGCAATGGCCCAAGGTAGTACTGAGATGATGTGGGTCAAATCTCTCTTGACCGATTTAACGATTGAAGTACCTCTTCCTATTCATCTTAAATGCGATAATCAAGCGGCTTTATTTATAGCTAATAATCCAACATTCCATAAAAGGACAAAGCATATTGAGGTGGACTGTCACTATACTTGTGATTTAATCCAAAAGGGGCTAATTTCAATATCTTATGTAGCATCAGGAGATCAGATTGCAGACATGTTTACTAAGGCACTAGCAAGAGGTCCTTTTCATCATTGTTGTTCCAAGCTGAGCATGATAGATATATATGCTCCAGCTTGAGGGGGGTGTTAAGATATTCATGTTATTTTGTCCTTTCTTTATATTGTTTATTTCCATTGTCCTGTTTATGTAATTTACCCTTAGAGCTTTTCTCCTATATAAGAGAGCTCTAGGTTAGATGGAATACATCTTTCTTTTCCCTCCCAACAATGGTCATGGACCACATGATGATACTAGATTCAAGTCAGGGAGAGAATACATGGAGCGACATGGAAACACACATGGGTAGTTTGTCCCAAGTCCGAGTCCAGGACCTATGGATTACGATGCATATGGATGGCGTGGCCATCGTCTTACGGATAGGTACATGAACGATTTGATATCATTTATAGGTTCGTTGAGTTGCATTGACATTGACAACCCATACGTGGAGGAACAACAAGTCCCCTGGGAGGATATGGATCTTCACAAGATAAGAGATCATTTCATCGCATGGAAGTCCCCTGGGAGGATATGGATCTTCACAAGATAAGAGATCACCCCTGGGGTTGTGATGTTGCCTTGATCCAGGAGTCGAAATTGCGCGGGCTGAATGATGCTCTTTGACGTTCCTTTGGTGCGGGGACTCTGAATGGCTTTTCGGCGTTGGATGCGGTGGGAGCGGCGGGGGGTCTCTTCATCGCATGGAAGTCGGCTCTATTTACTCTTGAATCCTCCTTGATGGGGCGGCATATGCTTTCTGTGGTGCTGGTTAGAAGAGACTTGGCCTCTCCTATTGCTGTCTCTTGTGTCTATGGGCCCTGCTGTCATATCAGAAGAGCTGAACTGTGGGAGGACATGCGTGACACGGGGCGTGCATTTGCTGACCTCCCGTGGATCATTGGGGGAGATTTCAATGTCACCATTCACTCGGCTGATCGCCCTCGGGCTAGGGGCGGCCGTGACCCGGGGTCTTTGTCTTTTATGGAGACTATGGACTCTTTGGCTCTGGAGAACTTGGTGGCATCCGATATTAGATATACATGGAGGAGCGACACATCTCGCTCCCGCCTTTTTGGCTTCGGGTACTTTGATGGAAAGATTCCCTTCCTGCTCGGTTTCGTCTAGACCCAGGGCTTTCTCCGACCATTCGCCAATTTTATGGGATTCTGGTGAGAATCTCTCTCTGAAGGGCCTCTTTAGATACGAACGATGCTGGCTCCTTGAGCCTTTCTTTAGGGCTGTGGTGAACGACCACTGGGTCTCCTCTTATGTCGACGGGTCTGCGGCTGCAAGACTTAGTCAGAAGCTTGATTCCTTGAGGAAAAGATTGGCACGCTATAAACAGGAGACACGACAGGAGCGGGTGGCTCTTAGAAAGGAGGCGGAGGAGATTATTTCAAGACTTGATTCTGTGGAGAATGAGAGGAATCTCACTGTCAACGAACTCGAGGAGCGATCCTCTGTGCAAAAGAAGGTGGCGGAGGAGGACAAGAAGAGAGCTATTGAGTGGTGTCAGCACTCCAGGCTCAAGTGGCTCAAAGATGGTGATGCAAATACAGCTTATTTCCACAGGGTTGCTAGTGGGAGGAAACGAAACAATACTATGCGCGCTATTTCTGTTGATGGGGAGCGATTCATTGGGGATAATGCTATGGGCTCCGCCATTATGGAGCATTTCAGGGGTGCCATGTCGGCTCGTTCCTCGCGCTGTTGGAAGTGGCTGGGCTTGGGGGTTCCCCAAGTTTCCGAGGTGGACTATGCCATGCTTACTAGGCCATTTTCGTTGATGGAGACTAAAGAGACTGTGTGGGATCTTAATCTTGATGCGTCCCCGGGTCCTGATGGCTTCTCGGTGGCCTTCTTCAGGGATTTTTGGGACTTGGTGGGCAATGAAGTCTTCGAGGTGATAGTGGAGTTCTGCGAAGGAAATGCGGGCTTTGATAGGCTGAACAGAGCTTTATTACTTTTGATTCCAAAGAGGGATGCGACGGAGGACATTGGGGACTTTCGCCCCATCTCGATTTCAAATGCCATCTATTTAATCGTGGCTAAAGTCCTGGCTAGGAGACTCTCTAATGTGATGGACTCGCTTGTCTCCCTGGTTCAGGCGACTTTCATTAAAGGGAGACAAATATCGGACTGCATTATTGTTGTGTCGGAACTGGTGGCGGATTGGAAAGCCTCGGGACGTCAAGGAGTGCTTTGGAAAATTGATTTCGCTAAATCTTACGATAGCATTGATTGGGCTTTTCTATGGTCGGTCCTCAAGAGGCAAGGCTTCCCGGAGTTGTGGATTTCGTGGATGCGGCGCTGCATGACTACCGTCTCCTTTTCTCTATTGCTCAATGGTGGCTTGGAAGGGGGGCGCTTTCAACCGCGTCGGGGCCTGCGCCAGGGTTGCCCTCTGGCCCCCCTTCTATTCGTGCTTGCGTCAGATGTCTTGGCTCGTATGGTGGATCGGGTGGTTGCTGCGGACCTCTCCAAGGGCTTCTCAAAGGGGGCCATTTCCGTGCTGCTAATTCAATTTGCAGACGACACTCTGTGCTTCATTGAAGGGGGTGATATGGAAGTTGCGGCCATGTCGGTGACGTTAGACCTCTTTAGCGAATTATCGAGGTTGCGCATTAATGGTAACAAATCTAAGGTTATTCCTTTTGGACTATCGGAGTCGATGGCGATGAATTTAGCGAACATTCTGGGCTCTGCTTTGGGCAACCTTCCGCTTGATTACCTGGGCCTTCCCTTGGTGGTGGGGAGGCCAAGACTTAAGGATTAGAGTGTGGTGGTGGAGAAGGTTGAGGCGAGATTGGCAGGTTGGCGCGCGACGCTTCTTTCAAAAGGAGGTAGATTGATTCTTCTTCGTTCGGTCCTTGCCGCCATTCCAATTCATTTTTTGTCGACTCGACGTCTGCCTGCTGGGTTTTGCAAGAGACTTGAGTCTTGCTTCAAGAGGTTCTTATGGGGGAAGTCGGGTATCGGAGGGCGTGGGATTCACCTGGTCGCTTGGGAGGAGGTGGTGAGGGAGAAGCTGGCAGGTGGTTTGGGGGTTAGGCGCCTCAGGCTGATCAATGATGCGTTCTTCCTTAAGTGGGCAAGCAGGGTGTGGGGAAGAGATGACAGCTTCTTTATTGGGATCTTGAGGGAGCTTCATGGGAGAGAGTGGGCTGGCGAGGGCGATTCAGGGGTTGTGGCTGCGAGCTCTCCGTTCTGGCGTGGTCTTCAGGAGGTATTTTTGAAGAACAGAGCGTCCTTTAAACCTGTTTTGGGGGATGGCCGTGCTTTCTCTTTTTGGAGCGACTGCTGGTTGGGGGGGAAGCCTCTCTCTATTCGCTTCTCTCGTCTCTTTGTTCTGACGGAAAATAAGGATGTCTCCGTCGCTTGCTGCTGGGTGAATGCGTCTTGGTCTCCTCGCTTTCTGGGGAACTTCTCGGATCAAAGGTTCTTGGATTTTCTTGCTCTGATGAACATCCTTGCTCAAGCGGATTCTCCCTCTGTGGGCTTGGATCACTGGATTTGGAGGGATGGTGACTTCTCGACTCGGAAGCCTACGCATCATTGCTTGATACTTTGCCTGCTCGATCGGATTTCCTGGTGAGAGACTGCGGTTTCTTATGGAGCTTGGGCCTGCCCTTGCGTATTATCTTCTTCTTATGGCTCGTCCGCAGAAATAGGCTTTTGACGCGCGATCGCTGTTCCAGGTTGCTGCCCTCTGTTCCCAATATCTGCGGCCTGTGTGATTCAAATGTGGAATCCCTGGACCATTTACTCTTTCTATGCCCTTTGGTCCGGGGGTTGTGGGATGACCCCCTCTGGCTTGGGTGCATGCTCGTGATGTGGAGACCTTCTGTGATTTCCTCTTCTTGAATAGGCGTATGGAGAGAAGGCGATTCTTGGCACCGGTGGCTTGTTTATGGTCGATATGGCTAGCTCGCAACGAGGCCATATTCTCTGCGCTACGGTTTTATCTGGAGAACGTGCTATGTCGCGCTAGGGCTTTGGTGGCTGACTGGAGTCGTGTTTAGTGTCTTTGATTTCTTGTTTCTTTTGTTTCTTGGCGCCCAGTTCTGGAGGCTCCTTGCCTCCTTCGCTGGGTCGCTAGTTTTATTTTCTTGTTTGTATCCCTGACCTTCTTTCTTTTAATATATTGGGGTGAACACCATTGAGTGTATCCCCCTTTTCTTGGCTTTAAAAAAAAGATAAGAGATCATTTGACGTCTTCTCTGAATATTTTCATGCTCCTCCTCCTGGACCTCCTCCTCAGGCGTATGTTCCTCCTCTTGGACCTCCTCCTCATGCATATACTCCTCCATCATATGGATATGGTTACAGTAGGTATGGGGGATATAAAAGGTTACAACGGTGAGAACTACCAAGGTAGTCATCCCGAGTTGAGCCATGGTAGCTTCTTTGGTGGTGATAGTTTTGGTTTCTTCCCCGAGTATGCGCCCGTGTCTCCTCCTCTAGGTCCTCCTCCACAAGGTCTTCTCCTCTTCCGTCGTTGTCTTGTCATCCCAAGGATCTCAAGCCAGTACATCGCAACCTCGTCGTATACCTCATGGTGCCGGATCTAGTGCTGCTTATCCTCGTCTCGAGGCACTCATGAGGATCGATAACCATCAATACGAGCATTATGTCATGGATTAAAAGGCCATGTACTCGTACATGACATGAGAAAACTATTGCGAGTTCATTGAGTCCGTGATCTGTTATGAGAGACAACATGGCTTGGGGGTTGATTCAGTTCCTCCATGAAACTCTTGGTTCTAGGTAATTTATTTTACAATATTGCTTTAATTTAAATTTTTTCATTTATTTTTGTGAATAGATAAATCTTTGTACCAAAGAAACATTGTCTTATTAATCATTAAGTACACTCAATGCCATTCATTATGTGCCCGATATGTGTGATATAAGGACTATAGATGATCTATATGTGCTGTCTAAGTATATATTCGTAAGTATTTGTTATAAGAACTTGAATGAAATCCATTTCCAATATCTATAGGTTAAGAATAAATATTAACAACGATATGTTCGATATGACCGATATGTGCGATATATGGTCTATAAATGATCGATATATGTGACATAAGTGTGTATTTGTAGGTTATTTGTTGTTTTGATATCTTAGATGATCTTAATTTCTGAAAAAATGGCAAAAATAGCTTTTTTGATCCATTTCCGACATTTTCATCGATATCGTCGATATAATGGTGATATATCCTGATATATCCTTTTCCGGGCATACCGATATGATATCGATATCGATATGGCCTTCTATGACATCAGGAAAGCCCCGTCTAGCGGACACCTAAATAAAACTCCGATTCATGCATCGATATACCTTTGCGAAGTCCACTTTCCATAGGAACTTCGAGCTCCCTCTTCTTTTTCACTTCGCTACAATTTTTGATGCCAACACCACTTCGTTAAACAACTGGCGTCCAAGTATAAATGCCGTCTGTGCAGGTAAGATGAGCTCATCAAGCACCTCTATGAGTCAATTAGCCAAGAGCTTGGCTACAATAAGATAAACTGCATTGGATAACACTATTGGATGAAATCCTCCTTGCGCTTTGTAGCCTCTTTCTTGGGGATTAAGAAAATCAAGGATCTATTCAGCCTCTCAATGCCCCTGTGATAACTAAGGTTTTGCCGAAGTCTTGTCAATCTACAATGCGGGTCGACAGTCGTCAAAGCGACCTCAGACAAAATACCAATTAATCAACAATTAACACTCAAATATATAATACAAAGATGTGTATAGTGCAAGTAGTGTAGAGCGTCGAGCACATGGAGAAAAAAAGATAGATCGGGCAAATTAATGCAAAAAAGTGATTATGTGGTTCTTTGTCTATTTTTTATGTGGGTTTTAAATTTATATTTTTTAATTTTATTTTTGTTCTTATATTTTTATATTTTATCTTTAACTTTGTATTTTTATATATTCTTTTTATCGTTTTTATATTTTTTATATTTTCCTTTTCTTTTAAATAGCTAATATAGGATATGTAAGAGTATGTATACAATAATAGATAATATAAATATAACTATAACTAAAAATAATTAAAAATTGCAGAATTAAATATTTTTGGATTTTAAATTATTTTTTATTATTTTTGTGACTTTTTAGTAAATTTTTCTAATTTTTATATATTTTTAAAGTAAAAATACCCTGAAACATGGATTAAACTGAAATTGAAATGGATCTTAAAACTAGAAAATTAAGTCCAAAATTTTCCAAATCACTTTTAATATATTAGATAATAATATAGAGAAAATTATGAAATAGAAAATACTATTTTGTATTTTTTAGGAATTCTATAGATTTTTATAAGGGTTTTTAGGATTTTTCAATTTTTAAGAATTTTGTTTTTTTTATGATTAGTGATTTTTGGTCTGAAGGTTAAAAACACTTAAATAAAAACATATATATTTTTGGAATTTTTTCAAAACGATTATATATATTTTGGTATTTTATACTATAGACATGACATTTTGTGCTCTAAACGATTTTTGTAAATAATAAAAATGCCTAAAAATGGATCCAAAAATATAGCGCAGAACTACACTAAAGCAGGAACTTAAGTCTATTTTTGGGATTTTTTCGAGCACAAAAGCTATTTTAATAAATTAAAGAAATGCACAAAAAATCAATTGCTGGCAGGGGCATAAATGTAAATAAACTAAAACACAGGGCCTGGTTGCAATTTTTTTCCAAAAAGTTACATCGTGAATAAAAAGTTTTGGCCAAAATGAAATATCCAAAACTACGGAGGCCTGCCTGCAAAATGACCACCTCACGCGGGCGGCCACACGAGATGAGCTGGCGTGGATTGTTTTGCAATTATAATAAATCTAGGGGTATTTATGCAAAAGTTACAAAAATATAACCCGACCGATGAATGATTTTAGACTAATGAATAAATACGAAGATCAGCTGGGTTTTGTACGCAAAATACCCAGTCGTGCGCGCGTGCCGACTGTCGTATGGAACCCACTAAGCCACGTGGCAGCCCCAAGCATCGCGACGACGGTTCGGAACGGAAGTTCCAATTAGATCGCCTGTGGGAGATCCACGACCAGGAAGCCTTGCATTCGACGGTCCACGTGCGAGCTGGAGGCATGTTCTTGATCGGACAGTGGAGGGCTACAAGGAAGAACATAGAGGAAGCTCCGGCGAGGCGAGCTTCCTCCATCCAGATCTCCCTCCTCGTCTCACTTTGCTGCTCCAAAATGGCTCCAATGTCTCCTTTTGCAGTCCTTTCCCTGTTGGAAGCGTCAAAATGCTTCAAATCCCACTGAAGCACGCCCAAGAGGTCGGAGAAGCTGTGCAGCTCCAGGTAGGTCCAACGAGCCTCAAAATTACTTCCAGGAGGTGCTGTACTTCTGGTATCTGCAAGAAAAGGTTATAGGGTCGAGGGCAAATTGCCTGGACCCTGTAGCGGGCGGAAATGAAGCGTAGGGAGTCAGGCGGAGGTGCTCCGACGAAGGTGGAGGAGGTGGAGCACCCGGATCTCGATCCCGAGGGGAGCGAGGTGATCGGAAGGTGGAAGGTGATGGAGAAGCGTCAGGGGAAGATAGTGATGGGGTTGGCGTGGTCGGAAAATGGGCGGAGCACGGTGGAAAGGTTCGTCGGAGCACGGTGGAAAGGTTCGTCGAAGCGGAGCTCCGGCGAACTACGAGCGACGTTCCTACGGCTAATGCACACAATAAAAGCATAAAAGAAATATGGGGGATAAAAGGCTACGTCTATGGCTAGCTAGAAAAGCGATAAAGTAACCTCGAGCGGGGCTGAGCCGCGAGATGTGGACCTCACGTCGACGAGGCGGTGGAGACGGTGGAACCGCCTAGGGCTTCGTCTGAACCAGCTACAAGTGGCTGGAGAGGAGGCTGTCACCCTTTTCGATCCAGAGTGCACGAGAGAAAGTCGAAACAGGAGCTAAAAGGGATTCAAACTTGAAAGGAAGGTGACAATGGTGTTTTGTACAGGATGGCTGAGTGGCTCCAAAGAACGAGGGAGCGTGAACGATTCAGTGGCCCACTGGCCAAGAAATCATCTCGGCGTGCATGAGGGGGAATCAAGGAAGAGATTCGATGAAGGAACCAACCTGAATCGATGCTTGCATCGATCGCAGAAAAGGTAGAACATGGGGTCAAAGCGATAGGTGTCAGAGGCGCAGGTGTAGGCCAGTCTGTTGACCGAGGTCAACCGATAGAGCCTCCTGGTTGGTCCACGTGGACCAACTAGGAAAAACCTACCCAAAATTATTTGTAAATTCTAAAATAAATAATAAATTATTTTATTATTTTTAAGTTATAAAATAAAAGTTGTTTGTTATTTTCTATATTATTTTATTATAATCTTTATTTATTTTTAGAGGTTATTAATTACAAGTTAGTTTTGAGGTTTAATTATAGGTATATTTATCTATGTTTTGTGTCTTTTATTTTTATTTTTAATATATTTTTTCTTTTCTTATTTTATATAATTATAACTTATTTTTAGATACTTAAATATATTTTTATTATAATTTTTTGATGTTTATTTACATTTAAATATATAGATATATTTATTGTATATGTATAGTTATTGGTATTTCATTTATATGTTTTATATACGTATTTTATTTTAGTGTTTTATTTATGGTTTTATTTTAGTTTTAATATGTAAAAAATATAAAATTAAAAAATATTAAAGAATAAATAAACTTGAATATTTTATTCAGGTATATTACAGGGTCCAAAACTTAACTTTCACACCTTAACTCCAAAAATATGAAACTACCTTCATTAAATAGCTTATTAAAAGTTATATATAATTAAAGGTGATTTTGATACATTTTGAGTTTTTATTTGAGAGATATGGGTCAGGGAAGTTGGGATCTTAGAATCTTATTCAAAGCATAACTTTTACACTGTATTATTTTTGTATGAAATCAATTTTATTTTTTTCTATATATTTTTGTATACAACTTTTATGTATAAGGTTTCTTTATTTGAGGTATAAAAAGTAGAAAATAAAATAGGTCTCAAAAAATGAATAAATAATGATAAATAAATGAGCTTTTTATTGTATTCTTGGCCTTTATCTCCCCCTACTTTATTCCTTTTCGACCTAGTCATCAAGATGCCTAGGTTTCGGGGTTTAGGGTCATAAAATACCTTTGACATTTTATTCTTTTTATTTTTTCTTTTCTTTATTCTATAATTTTGGCATTAAAAACAATATTTTTTACAGTATTTATACAACAAAGAATGAATGTTAATTTATGCTAACTGAGGGTATTTACATGCATTTGCTAGGGGTTTTAAGGCCAAAATGATAGAATAAAGGTGATGAAATGGAGATTCATCACCATGTTCTCCCCCCTGAATTCCTTATCCAATCTATGACATCTTTCAACCACATCCCAAAACTCTCTATAGAAGTATACGGGCAGACCGCCTGCACCTGGACAACTATCGTCATTGAGATCAAAGATCGCCCTACACACCTCATCTCTCTAGTGAAATCCGTTGTAAGCACCTTCGCCTGCCCCTGCTGCAAAGAACTCTCTCCCCTTCCGACCCATAGGGCTCCGGAAGACATTGACCTCCTACTGAAATCTTGGAAATGATTCACCACCACCTCCCCTATCTTGTCATTACCCTAGTTTCTTTCCCCTCCTACCACGAGATCATGAGTCATGTTTCTTCCCTTTCTCCTCTTTGCCACTGCATGAGAGAACCACACATTCGCATCTCCTTCTCTAACCCAACTTTGCCTTGATATTTGCCGCCATTGTACTCTTTTTTCTTGTATTCACTTACCACCACCTTTTTTTCATATCTGGATTGTAACTCTTCCACACCGAGATCTCGCTCATCCTCCATTTTATTTAACCGTGCTATCTTTGCTTCCGCCTCTGAATGCTTCTCATTTTGTAACACACACAACTCCTTTTTTGTAGATTTTAAGCATCTTTCTCGACCTCTGAATGTTCTGTGCCATTCTTTGCACTGCCGATCCGTCCACTTATATCGACCCACAAAATTCAGCAATCATCTCCTTGAAGTCATCTTCCAACGTCCAAGTTTTTTCAAACCCAAAAAAGAACCTGTGTAGCACGCATTCATTTGAATCCTATCATATCGACATATGATCCGACCTTGCCCTCAGAAGAGCCCATGTTGAAAGTAAAGGAAACAACTCTAGTACCTCTAGTGATGCCGGAAAACGATCCATATGCGATCTAGATGAGCTGCTCCGCCACGTAAACTGGCAATTTGTCACATCTAACACTTCCAATTGCAAATCCCCAACAAGGTCCAAGAACTCCCTTAATCCCGAATCCTGCCTCCTCTGCTCGAGCTTATCCGGAGTGAACATCGTGACATTGAAATCTGTTGGACATGCGAGCCCACGGCGAGCCATTATGCAATAAATATTATTGCAAATATCATTCCCTGATCTGAAATAAAGAATAACCGATTTGCGTAATAGGTCCCTTAGTACAATTAGGGTTATGTACCATGGCCATCTTGATGATCATACATCTGTTGATTCAGTTATTGAATCATAGAGGCTGGTGCTTGGATGAACATCTAAAGAGTTAGATTGAGGACTCATCAAGCACCGTCAAATGATTGTTGAGAGATGATCTCCAGCTTGAGTAGGAGATGGCAATCCTTTCTCATTTAGGCTGATATCTGACTGACCTCTTGATGCAGGACCTCTGCATGGGAATAGAGATTCGGAGGTGCCATATTAGTTAGGTCAAAGAGTTGACTTAACGAGATCGAGATAACCAAAGTCCTATGATGTATGCTGTCACGATATAGGCATGCATCCTCTGACCAGAGACAGATGTGTTACTATATGTCTGAGTATGTACATTAGGCAGACCAATAGGTTGATGACCTAATCAAGGTCTATACACCGGTGTGCTTGTGTGCATATAAGGGCATATGAGTAATACGATCTTTCAAAGGGATCATACAGGTTCAGTACTGAACCAGAAGACATGAGCTCACTCATGAGATATTGGGAAGAATCAAATTCCGTGCACGGTCGTCTCGCTTTGAAAGCTTGACTGAATTTGTAGGTTTTATATATACTTTTGGAAAGTATATGATCAACACCTGGGTATGATATATGCTTTTGGAAAGTATATGATCGATACCAACTCCCAATAGCCAGATAAGAAACTTAATGATAAATCCCTAAAGTAGACAGTGTAAAATTGATCTTATACTTCGGGATTATTCTGGGTCTTCCAGTATACAGGATGTACAGTATTGGGAATACCTGAGGGTGATGTGATCATAAACGGTTGTATAACCATGACACTTCCATTCCTAGGGAGTGATTAAACGGGTCTGGATTTTAGTGAGTCATCTCAGTAGAGAAGTAATCTAATCTTAGTCCAAATGTTGGACATCGATTCGAATGTGATTCAGATGCAATGAGAAGATTAGATTTGCGGTCTTGATTTAATCAAGCATCTATGAGAGGCCTGTAATACACGTTTTGTACACTGTACTTTTGAAAGTTATCAAGTGTTATTTTAAGGAAATATTGAATTGATAGTATTTGACACAGTCAATAGTTTCGCTTTGATGCAACAATTTCATTGAAACTTGTTTTGTAAAAATCAGAGACCATCTTGAATAATCATGACTTTTAAAGGGTTCTTTGGTTTGTGTAGCACATCAAAATATAGTACCACATCTAGTAATCTGGAATTTTGGTAGTACCTTATAAGTACTAGAAGCCACTACTAGCATAGTGCCCATAATGTTATAGATTTATACTCATTAGTCATAATCACATCATTAAGACTAATTAAGCATGATTAGTGCTAATTACCCGTCATTAGTGATAATTTAGCGTCATTAGCAAAAGTAGGACACATGGAAAGAAAATCATGGGACACGTGTCGTTATATAGTCAGGACAAGTGTCAAAACCTCAATAGTGCCATGTGTCATTATCCTAAGACTAACACGTGTCATGGTGAAACCTCTTGCTTGGGCAACAAGTTATATCGTGTAGAAGCCAAACCTCTTGCTTGGGCAACAAGTTAATTCGTGGATAAACCAAACCTTTGGGCAACAAGTTATCTCGTGGATAAGCCAAACCTCTTGCTTGGGCAATAAGTTATCTTGTGGATAAGCCAAACCTTGCTTGGGCAACAAGTTATCTCGTGGATAAGCCAACCCTATTATTTGGGCAACAAGTTTTCTCATGAATAAGACATGTGGCATGTTAAAAGGTTGGCAAGTGTTGCCATGTGTCGTCATACATGGAAGAGAGGCAACATGTGGCTTAAAGGGTCTCTTACATGTTGACACATGTCACACATGTAAAGGGGGTAGAGGACTATAAATACCCAAGACCTCCCCATTCCGTTTCACTTCATCCCACGCCCATCTCTCCACCTTAGAGCCGCAAGGCCGTCGAGGTTGCGTGAGGAGTACGAGAGGAGCCACGGCGAAGCCCTGTCGGTGATCGAGAGCGTTTTTGAAGCCGTAACGAAGTTCTGTCCGCATCGAGCCGTAGTACTCAAATCTAAGACAGCTATAGGGGGGATTCACTAAAGAAAGGTGAAGAAGCAGAAAGATCTCTGTCACGGCACGTTCCGGTTAGCGGGACGGGTCGTGACAGTATACCAGATATGAAATCAAGTATTTAGAAAGTATTTCCAATATCTTTTCAAGTGCTTTATGTTGATAGCATGTTTTCGAGCATAAAATTAGTTGTGGAACAGAAAGTATAAGTTTCATTTCTTAGATTTGAGTTTTTATGTAAAGAATTATGTTTTGCACGGTTACTATGCATTATGGATTGATTTTTCAAGTTCTTAATGGTTTTAGTTATCAGACTATGCATGCTATGTCAAGATTGTCTTGTGTTCTTGAATTAGTTGTTATGAGCATGAAATAGCAAGAGTACGGTTTATTAGTGACAAGAAAATAATCAGAATCAGAAGATAAGCACCACAGTAGCTCTTTTATACAAACCATGAACTTGCCATTAGATATGGTGATGCCATTAGATATGACTCTGAAACCGCCATTAGATATGGCAAACCGTTAGATATGGTATCAAGAGGACTTTGGGTCCGCATTCTGTATACATATAGGCTTTGGGCCGTATGCAGGGTGTTTTTGGTCTTTGGGACCGTCTGCGCGTATGACTTAGCTTTGTTTCAGCGTTCATGAGTCAATAAATTAGCTAGGTGATTAGTACAAACAACTTGTTAGTGTTGATGATGTTTTAGTTTCTCTGTTTTTGAAGTGATTTCAGCGTTCAATTGCAAAACTAGCATGTTGTTATATGTAATTTCTGTCATAAAGTCTCTTTCAAGCTATTTCACAGTTTTCAGCATAAATTTTTGTCATGATGCTCTTATTCCAGATTTTAGCTATATGTAAAAAACTTGAGATCCTTTCACTGGGTCTAAGCTCATAAATGGGTTTAGACTCATCCCTTTATATTATAATTATGTACAGATCAACAGAATCACGAATAGCAGGGGAAAGGACCGCAGATACACTTGGAGGAGGTGGCTTTTGCTTTTCGTTGTTTTGGTACTGTCGGTGTTATTTTGTAAGAAGTTATAATAGATATAACTTGTGTAATACACTTCTTAGTGTTGTGAACTTGAAATACAAAGATGTTATGTTTTTGAGATTGCCACATGTTTACTTGAGAAAAAAGGTGAAGAAAGATCTCTGTCGCAGCACGTTCCGGTTAGCGGGACGGGTCGTGACAACTTGTGGTATCGGAGCAAAGGTTTTAAGACCTTAAGCAAGAATTATATTAGGAGTTGATCTATAAGTATTGGAAGATAATTTAGTTATCATAATTTTATTTGAACTTAGAAGAAAATTGATGTTATAATCTTGAGGATGTCTAGAATCATTATTGGAGGATTTATGTTGATGAAAGTTCTAACTGAGGTTTTATTTTTATGCAAAGTTTACCATTAATAGCTCTTAAGCGTTATTAGCATCCTTACAAGTGAGACCCATATTATATGATAAAATTAAGGAGGCACAAGTCCATGATTCTGAAATCATTAGAATGATTGAGAAGATTAAGGGAGGTGATAAAGCCGGATATACAATAGATGGTCAAGGGGTCTTATTCTTTAAAGGAAGATTATGTGTTCCGAAGAAACCTGATATAAAGACTGAGATTCTGGAGGAGGCACATAACTCCATGTATACTATGCACCCAGGAAGTACTAAGATGTATAGAACATTTAAGAGCTACTATTGGTGGTATGGCATGAAGAGAGAGATTGCAGAAATATGTTTCTAGATGTCCTATATGCCAACAAACTAAACCAGAGCGTTTGAGACCTGCAGGGACATTACAGCCACTTCCAATACCAGAATGGAAATGGGAACACATCACTATGGATTTTGTTACAGGATTTCCAAGGACCCGTCGACGTCACGATGCAATATGGGTCATAGTGGACAGATTAACTAAGTCTGCACATTTCTTAGCCATTAACATGACATACAGTCTAGACCATTTGGGAAAGATCTTTGTTAATGAGATAGTTAGCCGTCATGGGGCTCCTGTGTCAATTGTTTCTGATAGAGATCCACGATTTACTTCTAAGCTATGGCCAAGCTTACATAAAGCCATGGGAACAAAATTAACATTTAGTACTGCCTTTCATCCTCAAACAGATGGCCAATCAGAACGGACTATCCAGACTCTAGAAGACATGCTTAGAGCTTGTGCATTGAGTTTTAAAGAAAGCTGGGATGAACATCTCTCACTTATAGAGTTTGCATACAATAACAGCTATCATACTAGTATTGGGATGGCACCTTATGAAGACTTGTATGGTAGACCATGCAGAACACCTATCTGTTGGAGTGAGGTTGGAGAAAGGAAATTGGTTCAACCTGAATTAATACAAAGCACAATAGAAAATGTTGAGGAAATCAAGAGATGCTTGAAGACAGCGCAAAGCAGACAGAAAAGTTATGCAGACAAACGAAGGAGAGACTTAGAATTTCAAGTGGGAGACCATGTGTTTCTGAAAGTATCTCCCTGGAAAGGTCTTATCAGATTCGGGAAGAAAGGGAAACTAAGCCCAAGATACATTGACCCTTATGAGATCATAGAGAGAATCGGAAGTGTAGCGTATCGTCTTCGACTTCCAGCTGAACTAGCAAGGATACATGATGTCTTTCATGTCTCCACACTTCGAAAGTTTATTCCCGATCCAACTCATATGATACAACCCCAAGATATTCAATTGAAGGAAGATCTATCATACGAGGAGGTTCCTGTGGAAATTCTAGATTATAAAGTACAAGAGCTTCGTACAAAGAAGATTCCTTTAGTTAAAGTTTTATGGAGGAGTCACGCAATAGAAGAAGCCACATGGGAACGAGAGGAAGAAATGAGACGCCAATATCCCCACTTATTTTCAAGCTAGTAAAGGTACTTAAATTTCGAGGACGAAATTTATTGCAAGAAGGGGAGAATTGTAATACGCGTTTTGTACACTATACTTTTGAAAGTTATCAAGTGTTATTTTAAGGAAATATTGAATTGATAGTATTTGACACAGTCAATAGTTTCGCTTTGATGCAACAATTTCATTGAAACTTGTTTTGTAAAAATCAGAGACCATCTTGAATAATCATGACTTTTAAAGGGTTCTTTGGTTTGTGTAGCACATCAAAATATAGTACCACATCTAGTAATCTGGATTTTTGGTAGTACCTTATAAGTAGTAGAAGCCACTACTAGCATAGTGCCCATAATGTTATAGATTTATACTCATTAGTCATAATCACATCATTAAGACTAATTAAGCATGATTAGTGCTAATTACCCGTCATTAGTGATAATTAAGCGTCATAAGCAAAAGTAGGACACATGGAAAGGAAATCATGGGACACATGTCGTTATATAATCCGGACAAGTGTCAAAACCTCAATAGTGCCATGTGTCATTATCCTAAGACTAACACGTGTCATGGTGAAACCTCTTGCTTGGGCAACAAGTTATCTCGTGTAGAAGGCAAACCTCTTGCTTGGGCACCAAGTTATCTCGTGGATAAGCCAAACCTTGCTTGGGCAACAAGTTATCTCGTGGATAAGCCAAACCTCTTGCTTGGGCAACAAGTTATCTCGTGGATAAGCCAAACCTTGCTTGGGCGACAAGTTATCACGTGGATAAGCCAAACCTATTACTTGGGCAACAAGTTTTCTCATGAATAAGACATGTGGCATGTTAAAAGGTTGGCAAGTGTTGCCATGTGTCGTCATACATGGAAGAGAGGCAACATGTGGCTTAGAGGCTCTCTTACATGTTGACACATGTCACACATGTAAAGGGGGTAGAGGCCTATAAATACCCAAGACCTCCCCATTCCATTTCACTTCATCCCACGCCCATCTCTCCACCTTAGAGCCGCAAGGCCGCCGAGGTTGCGGGAGGAGCACGAGAGGAGCCACGGTGAAGCCCTGTCGGTGGTCGAGAGCGTTTTTGAAGCCGTAACGAAGTTCTGTCCGCATCGAGCCTGTACTCAAATCTAAGACGGCTATAGGGGGGGATTTCACTAAAGAAAGGTGAAGAAGCAGAAAGATCTCTGTCGCGGCACGTTCCGGTTAGCGGGACGGGTCGTGACAGTATACCAGATATGAAATCAAGTATTTAGAAAGTATTTCCAATATCATTTCAAGTGCTTTATGTTGATAGCATGTTTTCGAGCATAAAATTAGTTGTGGAACAGAAAGTATAAGTTTCACTTCTTAGATTTGAGTTTTTATGTAAAGAATTATGTTTTGCACGGTTACTATGCATTATGGATTGATTTTTCAAGTTCTTAATGGTTTTAGTTATCAGGCTATGCATGCTATGTCAAGATTGTCTTGTGTTCCTTGAATTAGTTGTTATGAGCATGAAATAGCAAGAGTACGGTTTATTAGTGACAAGAAAATAATCAGAATCAGAAGATAAGCACCACAGTAGCTCTTTTATACAAACCATGAACTTGCCATTAGATATGGTGATGTCATTAGATATGACTCTGAAACTGCCATTAGATATGACAAACCATTAGATATGGTATCAAGAGGACTTTGGGTCCGTATTCTGTATACATATAGGCTTTGGGCCGTATGCCAGGGTGTTTTTGGTCTTTGGGACCGTCTGCGCGTATGACTTAGCTTTGTTTCAGCGTTCACGAGTCAATAAATTAGCCACAGTGGTGATTAGTACAAACAGCTTGTTAGTGTTGATATGTTTTAGTTTATCTGTTTTTGAAGTGATTTCAGCGTTCAATTGCAAAACTAGCATGTTGTTATATGTAATTTCTGTCATAAAGTCTCTTTCAAGCTATTTCACAGTTTTCAGCATAAATTTTGTCATGATGCTCATATTCCACATTTTAGCTATATGTAAAAAACTTGAGATCCTTTCACTGAGTCTAAGCTCATAAACGGGTTTAGACTCATCCCTTTATATTATAATTATGTACAGATCAATAGGATCACGAATAGCAGGGGAAAGGACCGCAGATACACTTGGAGGAGGTGGCTTTTGCTTTTCGTTGTTTTTGTACTGTCTGTGTTATTTTGTAGGAAGTTATAATAGATATAACTTGTGTAATACACTTCTTAGTGTTGTGAACTTGAAATACAAAGATGTTATGTTTTTGAGATTGCCACATGTTTACTTGAGGAAAAAGTGAAGAAAGATCTCTGTCGCAGCACGTTCCGGTTAGCGGGACGGGTCGTGACAAGGCCTGAGAATCTGGATTTGAGGTGTAATCTCAATATCTAAGTCACTATACGTAGAACAATATAATCGCCCTGTCCTTATCTCCAAGTATCCGCGGAGAAAACGCATTATCCTTGAAAGAGTTCAGGATAATTTCATTATTGATATATGTATCCAAGCATTGACAAAATGGATAATTAAATGTGATTTAATTATCATGAATAATATGAATTTGATTCATATTATAAGGAGAGTTACCTTAGATAATTAAATGTGATTTAATTATCAAAGATGTAAATAATATGAATTCGATTCACATTATTTGGGCACATGAGAATAGAGATCGAAGATGATTAAATGTGATTTAATTATCATGGATATGAATAATGTGGATAGCACTATCCATATTAATCATATATATTATAAATGTGATTTATAATATATAAGAGAGAGCAATTTGTAATTTACATTTGTTAATTAAATGTTGATGTGAATTGGATTCGCATTAGACAATTAATTGAAAATGTAATTCACTTTTTATTTTGGGTTGTGAATGTGATTCACAATTTTCAATGGCAAGATTGCAATATTCACAAAATAATTATGAATTTTTTGTTGAATAGTTTAAAACAAGTGTTTGTTGTAAATCTTGGAGATTTACATGGAATAATGTAATCTCATGAGATATCATGAGATTACATGAGATTGCCACCAAATCCCATATTATGGAAGGAGGCAATATTCATTCCATAATCTCCATGCTCGATTGATTTAATTTGGGATTAAATCATATTGATTTATCAATATATATTTAATCTGAATTAAATTAATTGTTGTTGGTTTTTACCAACAAAATCTTAACATTAAAAGAAATACAAATCAATGAGAGCAATTGGATTTTCGTTGCCCATGGATTGAGATCCATGGATCCCAAAATATTATAAGTAGATTTCATGTACTACTTCCAATGGCAAGATTGCAATATTGTGATGAATGAAAAGGTTGGAAGTAGTGTGCTGATAGTGGTGTTGGAGTGATGATCATCACTCCAACACCACTATCACACACTACTTCCAACCTTTTCATTCACCAACAGGAAAAGATCTTCCCACGCTAACACTGCCCCACCTGCACCGCCGAGCGCTGGTGATGACTTGAATTTCAAAAGTTTGTGACCTCCAACTGGTATCCACATTTCCAATTCCCGGTTCACAATTTTCGTCTCATGCAAAAACACCATGTTCGCATGTCGAGAGCTTAAAAGTCTTCCCACAACACCTCTTTGCTCTCGGTCTCCTGGCCTATGCACGTTCCAATTGGCGATCTTCATTAAGACCTACTCAGAGGGTTAATGGTGGGTATTACAACCCCAAGACATTCCGCAACCTGCGCGTGAATGTCAAGTGTCACTGCTTCATTAGCAAAATTAGCAAGATTTGCGTCGACATCAGGCTGCATCTGGCTTTTCTTAGCTTCTTTCCTCCCTACCTGGACCTAATGTCCAACTACCTCCCTTGTACTCAAAATTTCTCATTCTTTGTCCCCCATCTCCCTCTCCAACTAGTTCTGGTCCTCTGACTTCCGACGCTTCCTCGAGGAGAGAAGTGGCTCTTCACAGGCTTTGCTAGACCCCTCGCCTAGGGCCAATCGTCGCATCCTACTCGCGCTTGCCGCAACTACCAATCTCTTCTCACATTGGGTTGCATGCTTCAAAGCAATAGCACCGACACTCCCAAATGACACCACGACTGTAACCTCTGAACCCGTAACTCCATCAATTTCTCCTTCCGACCGCAAACTCCCTTCTTGGTCAAGCTGCTTCTCTCTGGCGATCTCCTACCGCTGCTACATAGTATCAGAGCAACCCACGACAGTGGTGGAGGGGTCTCCACCACCTCATCGTCTGGAGTAGCCTCAAGAAGTGGCGTAGAGCTCGTCTCTGCCGGTTTTTCTGAACCAGCTGATCAGGTGGCAAAGGATCCCTGATACCCCCGAAATTCCATTTTGTTTTCGGACTCGGATCTACTCTTTATGAAAAAATGAGGCTTTCCCTCTCGTAAACCCGGTGGGAGGACCTAAATACCTAGGAGAAGACCGAGATCAATTAATCGTAAAACCCCTTCTACTAATCGGGTTGCGAGGATCCAACAATCCGCCTCCCATCCTGCTTCGACTTCTATCCTCCCCCAAAAATATCTTTCTCCCTCCTCTTGATTAGGGCGAGGACCCCCTTCATCAGCATCAAAGCCTCCCGCCCCTCCCCTGTGTTTAAACCAATCGTGAGTATCTTTCTCGACCTTGTCCACCGACCGCAAAGCATCCTGCATCACCCCGCAACCCCGACATCTCAAAGACAAGCCCTTTACTTCCACCACCCATCTGGGATTCGCCTCCACAACCCCATCCTGCAAACAAGGTTTTCACCAATGGACCTCCGGAAGGAATAATCCTTTCGCCAATAAGCCCTCAATCCTCCTCTTTCCTCCACTCCTCGAACATACAGAGATGTATCCGATAGCCAAATTGCACCCTCCAAACTTCTCTGCTCCCTCCCCTTTTCCAACAGACCTAACACTTCCGTCTTCTCTTCGACCTTCCGCAACAAGCACTATGTCGATCGGATCTGCCTTCTTTGCCTCGCGCCACTCCTTGTGCCAATGGGGGAAAGATTCGCATCTTCCGCATCCTTGCGGCAATCTCTTCGAAGATGTCCTTCCTTACGGCACCGGTAGCACACTGGGGCACCGGCCAATCAACATGCCACCATATGCCCCTCCAGCCTGCACTTGAAGCACCGGACAGCAGATGTTGCATGCTCTCGAAATGTGGCCCTCCCTCTCCCGTCTCGCGAAATCTCCAGACTATCGCCGCTGCTCCTCTCTCCCGCTCTCCCCCCTTCTCGTGCTCCATCCCTCAATTGGTTTGAGATATCAATATAATAGTTCCATTTTAATAATTAATTACATGGACATAACCTTGGGAATCACGACAACTTGTATTATTTATGCTATTTTTGCATAATCCTACTAAAAAAAGGATCTGTAACCGGAAAATGGTTTTGCTAGATTGTGATAACTAACTATATGATAGAACATAACCTACAAAAATATGGCTCAGCTTGTTATTTTGTGAGTTGCCTTGAAATCTTAATCCCTTCTTTCGGCCAGTGCATTCTTTTTGTAACCACTCACCGTGTCTTTGCCCATTTGTCTCCCTGTTGAAAATATGGCTCCCTGTTTGTTGTACCCGTGTGTTTTTGCCGGGACAAAGCCTGCTATCTAGAAAGAGGGAGTGTGCTGACCGGTCAGCGAGCTAGGGAGGGGGGAAGGAGTGGTTGGTTCCAGTTGGAGCAAGTGCAGCCCTCCTTGTGGGGCTTGGAGGCAATGTTCATGAACAACCTTCAATTTTTGGTGCGTTTTTGTATTCAAGTTTATGGATCCACCGTTAGGTTATCTATTTGTACAAGGTGTAATATCAACCCCTTAGAATCAGGTCTTTATATTCATCTTTTTGTACCACTCTTTCACCACTAGAAACGAAGATCCACCGCCGGCTGTCTGAGGAGTGGCCTAGTTAATGGTACATCTCGTATATCTATGCGTCTGTCTTGTTTGCGTATTTCTTTTGTTCGTTTTGACCATGGCCTCAAATTTCAACGAAATTCGATCGAATTTCTGTCGAATATCGATATCCAGTCGAAATCGAAATTCGATCGAAATGACCGAAATATGGGGGTCCTAGTACAAAAAATGACCGAAATGTCCGAAATTTCGATCGAAATTCCACCGAAATTCCATCGAAATTCTGTTTTGGTCGATACCGAAATGGTGACCGAAACCGACATTTAAGGCCTTGGTTTTGACTTGTGTTTTATTTCAATTACACAACAATTTACATGATCCATTTGTGTTTAGTCCACCTATAGAGAGAATTATGCATAACGAAGGAAAACTAATGGCATGTCGATAATGGTTAAATAAGCAGAATTTGGATAATTATGCATTTTGGTACGAAACACAAAATCTGGTTCCACCACCTATTACCAAATTTATGCTTCAGTCTCCATTTCAACCGATGAGGTTTAGTTAGTTCTTTCCTTTCTGTGCTGGCACACAACTTTATCGGGGTGGGAGTTACAGAAATACTTTCTTGTACCCTCATTCTGACTGAAAGTGTTTTAGTTCCCCACTTGTTGCATGACAAACTCTCTGCACTTATACGGACGTGGTATGCATAAAATATTTTTGCAAACTATATAATTCGAAGTCAAAGCTTATAATGATCCTGGATTCAGATGTTCATGTAATATGTTGTCAATTTTATTTTTCGCAATGATTTTTCTTTTGAGAAATTATTTTTCACAGTGATTTCTTAGATGTATCTAATATATATGATGACAATTGCACTGTATTTAAATTTCTATTTGAAGTGCATGGGAAAGGAAAAAGTATTCCTAGAACTAGAATTTAAGTAATTGAATGATAACTAACAAATGAAGTACATAAATGGATATAATTGTTATATAATATAATTTTATAACATCCTTCTAGCTCAAGAATCATCGCTGATTTTGTATCCTCACCAATTCCTTTTCTAGCATCGATTTATATCGTTTTGAGTTCAGTATGCATTTTGTCGATAGCGTTTTTAGTCTTTTAAGATGTTTATGATTTTTTAGAGACCTAGTTTGTAGGAATCTTGTTATTTCAAAATTCATTTTTTTCTTTTATTGTGGCTTATTTTGGAGATGGAAATGGCTTTCCTCTGGGATATTTACACCCATAACCCCTGAGTAATTCCATAATTACCCCAGAAACCCTGTTTAAACACGAATTACACTTGAGACCTTGAATATTAGTGCTTAACTCTTACGTTAATAGCCCCGTGTTAACTTCTACCAAATTTTCCGTTAATTTCGACGGTATCTGTTAAGCATTTTACAATTTATACCCAAATTTATCTTTTATTTAGGAATGGCCCCTCCTCTTCTTCCCCCAACGCCCCTCCTTCGGCCGATCAACCACCTCGGGAAACCCCCCCCCCGACCGACCGACCACCGGCTGGGAAGGTACCCCCGCCTAGAACACCTTCGTCTTCGGCCAAAGCCTCCCTCCCGCCCTGGAACCTGCAACCCGCGCTCGGTCAAAGCCCCTCCCCCCACAAACGGATCGCCGTCCTGCCTGGAACCTCCACTCCGTGCATGACCAAAGCCCCCCCCCCCCCCCTGAACACCACCGAACGGACCGCCGCTTGGGAGCCCCCCCACCCCGGCTGGAACCTCGACCTTCCGCTCTCGGCCAAAGCCACCTCCCCTCTCTATTGCTTGGCCAAGCCCCCCCCCCCCCCCCCCACACACACACACACAATTTCCGCAGGCGAGATCCTTGAACCTTCATCCAAGCTGCAGCGAGCCTTCACCTTGCTGCCAATCCTGATCGTACTCCACCACGACTTGAGACTAAAACCTTTAGAGCTCCTCCGAGAGCTCCTCTTTCAGGTAGTAGAAACCACCTCTCTCTCTGTTGCTCGGCCAAAGCCCCCCCGCCCCCCCTCCGCCCCGTCTCTCGGCCAAAGCCCCCCCTTTCTGCCTGGAACCTTCACTCCACGCACGACCAAAGCCCTCCCCCCCTCTCACACGACCAAAGCCCCATCCGAGAACCTTCGTCTTCGTCCAAAGCCTTTCAGCGTCCTCATGGCTTGGCTATGTCCCCCCGGTTGCGAGGGATCTCTCACGGTGTTCGCCATGTCGACGATTGCATTTTCGATTATTATAAGTGGATATCTCGGTGTTGCATTGGTCGCATTCCTCGGTATCTCGGGGGAGAGCTTCTCCGGCTTGACGTACGGTATTGTGATACAGGCAGCGTGCGCGATCATACCAATGTTTTGGTCGTCGTGGATATCCGAAGGTGTGCTTGCAAAGAAGCACGAGTGATTCTTGCATGAGCTTGATCGATCAGTCTGGCTCCATTCCACGCACGACCAAAGACCCCCCCCCCCCCCCTCGCATGACCAAAGCCCCACCCGAGAACCTTCGTCTTCGGCCAAAGCCCCCCCCCCCCCCCCCCCCACAAAAAAAAACCGAACCTCGACATTCTGCTCTCGGCCAAAGCCACCTTCCCTTCGCCGCTCGGCCAAAGCCCCTCCCGGACACTTCCGCCTTCGTCTCTCATCCAAAGCCCTCCTCCCGCCTGGAACCTCCACCATTCCGCGCACGACCAAAGCCCCTCCGGACCACCGCCTGGAACCTCCGCCTTCCGCATCTCCTGCTGCAGATTCCTTCCGCGTTGGGCCAAAGCCCCCCGGCATCTTCCGCTTGCTCTCGGCAGAGCCTCCAACGCCTGCAAGTGTCCCCCGATCACCCCCTTGTGCGTTGGAGGATGGGGTTCTTTTCTTTTTAGTTCCCATTTATTTTTAACCGTTGGATTGATGTTAGGTTAGATTAACTCGATGGTTTGGTTAAGATTAACGGTTGAAACTAACGGAAGGTTATGGATGTGAGACGGAGTAATATTCAGGGTTTCTCATGTAATTCATGACTATCTTGGGTACCTGGGGTAATTATGGAACTACTCAGGGTTATGGGTGTAAATATCCCTTTCCTCTTTTCCCTCCATGTTCATTTTCCCTACACATTTGCTTAGCATCCATTAACATCGTTCTTGAAAATTTATTTTTCTTTTATTCCGAATTTCTTCAGCCTCTCTCTTCTTGAGCATTGCACCTTTGTTTCATTTGTTTCGCCAACTTTCATATCAACATTCGACTACCCTTCATCAGGGAAAAAATCTATGCTCTTTTGCCATGGTTCAAACCTCCTTTGTGTTGTTTTAATGCTGTCACACTGTTGGGAATCTGCATTGTTGTTGCTCATGTTGACCTTTCGTTTCGCTTTTGCATTGTTGAAAGACTCCACTTGAATTTTCTCTTGGTGCATGCACAGTCCTAAGATTCCATGGCACACCTCATGCTTTGTTACTCCCACTTTCCCTAGACAAAGACCCTCAAAAAACACCTTCTCGTGATTGATTTGTTTGACTCTTTGATGTTGTATCTTTATCAAACAAAAGCTTTTATTATATTAGTAGGGAACTATGGTGGTGTAATAGATGGATAAAACAAATGCATGTCATAAGGAGTCTCCAACCTCTCCTGCAAGGAAAGAGGATGGCAGAAAAAAGGTTCATCGAGCATCGCATTCAATAGAATAAGACAGGTCGTGTTGCTTTCTCACCAATGCTGTGATACCTGTGTCGACTATATATGCATGACTCACTAAACATTTGTAGAACTGCTAAGCTTGCGTAACATGTTATAGTACCAGAAATTAATATTTGAAAGTTATCTAAAAAGTCATTGGATCATGCAAGTTATCGGGAAGGTGGAATATGGATGAGTATACTTCCTATGGCCTGCATCTTTGTGGTTTGTTTGCTTTGACTGATGAAGGTATTGTCATCTCTTCCTTGCCGGTTTGTTGTCTCAAGAAGCTCAGGATGCTGTTTACTTGAAAATATACATAATGATTTCTTCTATCATCTGTTTCGAATGATATAAAATTACACAGATCTTGCGAGTTGGATTTGATTACCCGATTATTTGGTTAATTAGGGACAAAGTTGGAAACTTGTTAGTTGCCATGTCAAATAAGATGGGTATAATTGACGAG
The DNA here is from genome assembly GCA_037367405.1 of Ottelia alismoides. Taxonomy (NCBI): domain Eukaryota; kingdom Viridiplantae; phylum Streptophyta; class Magnoliopsida; order Alismatales; family Hydrocharitaceae; genus Ottelia; species Ottelia alismoides. The sequence continues at coordinate 896,457 of JAZKJV010010457.1, forward strand.
TCGCTGACAGACTTCCATTAGGTTTTTGGACGAACATCTCCACTAGGGTTTATTTCCGCGTAACTCTATAGTGAGACATCCTTCTGTGATACAAAACATTCCCCTGGTTATGGCTTTCCCTTCGACATTAACTGTTTCTGTGTAAAATCTGTCTCATGGTGATTACTTCTTTGGTTTGTTCTTTGTTCCTGTGCTTTTGGGAAAGGTCAATAATAGTTGGCGATACTTCTGTATCAGCAACGAGTGGGCAGTTGCTGTGTGATGGGAACTTCTGGTATCAGCAACGAATGGGCAGTGGCTGTGTGATGGGAATTTCAGAAAGGCACATGGTTCTTACCAGGGAATTACACTTTATGGTGAAAATGTAATTTTGACGAGGGGATCTATAGCCTCGGGGAGGGTGCTTCTAGTCTTTTTCTATCAATAGTAATTAATCACGGATGACTACCAATCTCCATAACTATTCTTGTCTTTTTAGTAACAATAATAACAGTATGTATTTAGTTGATGCTACAATTTAATTTTATGTAGCTTATCCTTTTCTATGGTGTCACAGATTCAAGAGGAGATGAGAAATGGTGATGTACCACTTGAAAAGTACATTATTACAAAGTCCTTAACTAAGTCACCAGATGATTATGCAGACGCCAAAAATCAACCTCATGTACAGGTGAGTGGTTCTTAGATAATTGTAGTGGATATAGTTGGCTGCAGGATTTATCTCTCTTTTGTTATGATCCGACTCCAACATGGATTCTAATTTGCATAAAATTGAAGTTTGGTCTAATAATCGTAATGGACATTGAATGCAAATTTGATTATAATAACAGGGATACAGAAAGAATACAGGTTAATGAATATTTACTATACAAAAAGAATAAAGGCTAATGAATACTTACTCAAATGAACCATAAACAGAAGTAAGAATGGAACAGTGGATTGTTCGAGGTTGACTTTGGAAATTCGGACGTTGCATTGATATTTTTTTCAAAATGAATTTAATTTGAAGCACAAATTAAAACCTTGAAGGAGTCCATCCCGTGAAACACCAGATCAGTAATTGGGTTAAATAAAAATAATTAAATTGATTACATTGATCAGAATGTAGGAGAAAATTGTCCATTGTCTGTTCTTGCTGTTCTATTACGCGAAGTTAAATAAGAAGAGAAGTATTGTGAATGACTAGTCTATTTGACTTTAAAAAGTTACATGTATGATTCTTAAAACCAGCGAAGAAATATTTGATTTCATCAAATAGAAACAAATGTACGGCAGAAATTACATTTGATAATGAGCTTGTTTACCAAAATAAAATATCAAATGAAGTCTTTTTCTGTCTTTATTGGGATTTGCTGTATGCATCCTATTAAATCTGTCTTCGATCTTCTTGTTGAGGCCTTTCGTGTGTCTCTTATATCGGGGTTCATGACAAATGCCTTCTGTGCCTTATCTTGACTTTCCACACCTTTATTTTGAATCATTCTTTTGATTTCTTGCATGGTTTAGAACCACTTCCAGCCTATCTCTTTTTATTGTTGATGATACGTCAACTTGTTTGTCCTAGTTGTCTTGGTTAAATCCTAGACTTTGCCCATGTAAAAATCACATGATTTTGGCAATTTCATTTCTGCCACATACTTTTTTGTGCTTGTCTATGATTAGTAGCCCGTTTTCATGTTCAAAGTACTTGTCATGTATTCGAGCTTGCAAAAGTTGATCGACTAGGTTGACTAGTCGGCTCAACTAGTCAAGTCGGGTGGGAGGGGACCTGCCCCGACTAGGACTAGTTGGTCAATTGGACCTACTTCTATCGGTGGACCTGTGTTTTTTTCTGATTTTTTATAGTTATTTTTTTTGATTTTTTAAATTCTATTGGTGGACCCAGCTAGCTGGCTGATTTTTTATGGATATTTTTTATTTTTTTTAAAAATAAACTGAATTTAAGATGCTTACTAGTTGATTGTAATTCAATGCCTTTTTTTTTTATTTTCATGACGATAGTATTGAAAACGTCAAACTCTGTAAATATATAAGAATATGCATAAAAATTTAAAATCAACCAAACTCCTACAAAATTAGATTATTCTCCCAGCTGCCAATTAATAGTTAGTCAGTGACTAGACTAATTGAATATCGAGCACGAACTTTTGCAACTTTGCATGTATTGATATTGCTTAAGAGCATTTTCCTTTCAAATTCAATAATACATCACCAAGAAGACAACCTAGCACTTATTTATTCAATTACTTATCCCTGCTTTCTATACCATCTCCATTAATGCCCCTCAACTTGCTGAATAAATGGTCAATAAAAATGATTAGCAGAATGCAGTGTTGCAATAGTCAGTCCGACTATGAGGTATGGGGGTCCCCGACTGAACAGACCTCTAGTCGGTCAATAGTTAGTCCGGTCGAATAGTCGGCCGACGGACTATCTATTACGCCAACTGGTGTTTGACTGTGATTTTTTTAAAATATTAAGTGTTACATTTTACCATGGTATCACCACACATTTCAAATTCTATATATTTATATTGTTGATTGGTAATTTTTATCTTGGATTCACGTTTATTGATGATCGTATACGTATAAAAATATAATAATATATGTATTATATATAATTTTATATTCAAAAAACAAAATCGAATAATCTCGAATAGTCGCTCGAATACCGATTATTCTTCTTCAGTGACCCCTTTGACTGAATCGAATACCGACTTCTGCAACACTGGTTGAGTGTGTAGTTTTATGATTTTCACCTTTGTTTCAGATGTGCCTTGGAGCTTGCATCACCCATATCAAACACCTTAATTGTTTAGAAAGCCATATACTCTAGGTTTTCCTTCCATAAATGTTTATGTTACTCCATTACTTAAATTTCCTACTTATATGTTATCATTATGAAACGCGTACCGAGGTGGTTCGTCAACAATGTGCTTTGTCTACTTTATCCACATACATCTAACATAGTGAAGACATGACTTATTCTCAACGTTGAGCAATATTTGTATTTAAATGCATGCCCAAAATTGATTGGTGCTAGGGACACTGTCTACATTAGAATATGCATTCAAAACTGTTATAGTATTATTCTAATTATAGTATGACATCCTTTCTTTCCTTTTTTGTGTAAACCCAACGTGGCATATGTGTAGCCCAATCGAGCAACTTCTTTTCTGCTTCTAAGGTTTCCTCTCTACACAAGAGAATCTTAGGGCCCTATAATAATCATCCGCTTATTCCTTTTTACATGATATTAGATCAACGGTCTTCGAGTATAACTCTGAGCCTTTGTAAAATTCCTAACCCCACCGCCTCTTTCTCTCTCACGTACAAGCAAACATGTACGCGTTGCTGCCAAAGCAACCTCGACCACAACTAGTAATGGTAGTGCCAAGCACACCGCTACAACCAACAACGACAATGGACGGCAATGATTGCTGCTTACTGGTGGTGTCGTGCATCTCGACGGTGCTTCGGGGCGCATCTCCGGTGGCTCATTTTTTATCTAAGGGTGCATCTTCTTCGTACATACTCCTTTCGGTTGGAGAAGTCATGAAGGATGGGTTTAAAGAGGTGGTTGAAACTTGATGGAGGTCCTTTTAGTGTGAGGCTCCAACAAATGTGCGTTTTTTCCCGAGCTGCAATTGTTGCGGGTTGGTCTTTGTAGTTACAAGAAGGATCTGCAGGCGAGCCATTTTTTTAAACATTTGAATGCTTAAAAGGGCACGCATCGTTGATGAATCTCCATTTCCTCACATTTATTATTTCATTTGGCCTTTAAACCCTAGTTGAATGCATGTATATCATTATATTGCATAAATTAACATCCATTATTTATTTTATAAATATTGTATAAAATAGATTGTCTAAAACCAAAATAAAAGAATAAATAAAAGAAAAGAAAAAGAAATAAAATGCTAAAGGTATTTTATGACCCTAAACCACGAGACTTAGGCATCATGATGACCATGTCAACACGGAATAAAGTAGGGGAAGATAAGGATCAAATATACAATAAAAACCCTAATTTTTATTCTCCAATAATTCATTTTGGGACCCATTTTATTCTTTATTATTTATTCCTTAAATAAAAAACTTTGTACATAAAAGTTGTAGATAAAAAATACATAGAAAAATACAAAATTTATTTCAGACAAAAATAATATACAGTGTACATTCTATATTCAAAATAAAAACTCAAAACCCAAACTTCCCAGACTTGTATCTTCTCCATATGAACTCAAAATGCACCAAAATTATCTTTAATTGTATACAACTTTTAATAAGCTATTTAATGAAGGTGGCTTCACTTAATTTGGAGTTAAGATGCAAAAGTTAGGTTTTGGACCCCTTATTATGTTGTTCACCTGAATAAAATATTCATTTTATTTACTCTTTATGTTTTTCATTATTTTATATTTTTATAATTTTGTAAATATTATTTATAGTATATGTACATAATTAGAATACAATAAAAGCATTAAAAATAAATTAAAATAAATAAGTGTATAAAATACATAGATGAATATTCTGTACTTAATACATATACATTATATACCCTTATTTATTTAAATGTACATATTATATCGGAAAAATAAAATAAAAATATAATTGAGTGTATTTAAATTAGTTAGAAATATATAAATTATGTGTATAAAATAATAAAATCAAAAATACAAAATAAAAATAAAACACCTAATATATAGGTAAATATTCCTCTAAAAAGCAACTCATAATAAATTAAGTCATAAAAATAAATAAAAATCATATTAAAATACTACATAAAATAATAAATATTTTTTATTTTATAACTTTTATTTAGTTAGTTACTTTATTTATTATATTATTTTTATTTATTTATTTATCTTTTTCCAGCTGGTTTTGTCTTCTAGTGGCCCATCTTGACCAATGAGAGGCCCCCGTCTGTTGATCGCGGGTCAACTCTTTTGACTAGCTCCCTACCCTTGTTAGAACGGCTGCCCGCCTCTCTTCTCGAATTTCTACTCCCTGATACGATGCCCGATGTAGTTGACTTCCTTCTTGAAAATCTTGTCGACACATTGACCCATCACGTGTGATGATCCACTTCCTCATACCCTCCTTGATCCGCGTGAAAACCCTATTCGAAGAACCCCATTCATCACATGTACATAAGCTCCGCCTCTTTCCTCTCGTTTTTGATTCCATTTTTTGCTTCCCCATAGTGCCTTGACGGCTTGAGATAGGTGACAACTAACTTGCCAACGTTTCGCAGCGAGGAAGGGGGAGTAGGAGGGCGGTTCCCAGCATCTCCGTCGCTCGTCGGTGTGAGGTCCATCCCGATTCATTTCTGTCTTTTATTTTATGTTTTAATCAACGCATTAGCCTAGGTTTCAATTTTAGCCTCGCTGGAGCTCTAGCCACTGTTGACCGCCGTATCCTCTTGTCCCGATACCGTAACCATCCCACTGCCTTCCCTAGCTGCTTCTCCATTTCACGTGCCCCCAGCTCAACCAGGTCCTATTTCGATCTGGACTTCGATGTCCAAGGCCACCACCTTCACCGGGCCTCGCTGCCCCCTTTCCATATCACCTCCGACCGCCACCAATAAATGCGAAGACCTTCCCCTATGCCTCCTTGTTCTTTCTAACTTTTTTGCGGGGTCTTGAAGGGGGTGTCTAAGCCCCAGTTGATTCAAGTAAGTGCTCCCAAGTCCACCGGAGAACATCAAGCTCCATGGGCTCGATCGGCAGCCCTTGGATCCATTTGAAGCACATGGGAGCTCAAGGGAGCTTGTGGGAATGTGGAGAACACCTCAGCTTTGCTCCAGGTGGTTGGAAGCGTGTGGTACGACGAATCAAAACTCGCCAGAGGGGACTTCATCCCATGTTCTTCCTCTGCCACCTAGCACCGTCCGATCTTGATGCAAATCCCAGATTGAGCCAGGGACGTCCAATCAACCGAAGCCTCAACCGTAGGATCCTCACGTAGGGTCTAATCTTGGACGTTCAACTCGAAGCGTCATCGTAGGCTGTGGACGCAACGTGTGACAAGTGAAATCACCAGTGCCGCACGATGAAGTGCCTTTAGGGGGTATTTTGCACCTTTTCCATGCCTTTTTGTCTATTTTGCTTTAGTCCAGTAAAATATTTAAGTAGTTTATAATTTTCTGTAAAAATTGCAAGGAACCCCTTGAACTTTATGCTTATTGCATTTTGGTCCTTGCCAGCTCACCTCACGTGCGGTCCCACGTGAGGTGGTATTTTGCATGCAATCCCTTATGGGTTTTGTATTTAAGTTTAGTATTTAAATTTGGAATTTCGGTTGTAAAACTTTGGGTATTTTGCATTGTAGCCCTTGCTATATTTTTTAATCGCAAATATACCCTTGTCAGTTCATTTATTTTTGAGCTTGTTCTTTAATTTTTATAAATACAAACACGCTCCAAAAATTATGAAAAAATAGGGTTAGGTTCATGCTTGCACACTCTTCCATGTTATATTTTTAGATTTGTATTTTAGGCATTTTTCCTATTTATTAAAAATCAAAATATCATGATTTTAGCCCTGTTTAAATTAAAAATTTCAAAAAAATTATAAAATAGTATTTAAAAATTTCCAAAAAAGCTTCTATTTTGTTTATTATTTTATTTTATATCTCCAAATAAAAATCCTTAAAAATAAAAAAATAAAATGATTAAAAATTAAAAATCTCTAAATTCCTTTATAAAAAATAAAAAAAATTACTTAAAATTCCAAAAATATTAATTTCTGTTCTGTTATTTTATATACATTATTATCTTTGTATTAAAATTGATTTTGAGAAATGTTGTGTTTTTTGCTATTTTTAAATCTTAAATCAATTTGACCTACTTATTTATTTCATGTTTTGGGATATTTTTGACTTTAAAATATATAAAAATGAGCAAAAATTCCTCAAAAATAAAAAAATAGAAGAAAATTATATAAAATACAAAACATTTTATTTTGCTAAATTTGGTTATTTTTGGTACTATTTATAATTATATTACCTTGTATTATATATATAGTCTATGTAAGCCTTTATTGTATTTACAAGAAAATGGAATTAAAAATTAGAAAATATAAAAAGAAAATTTTAAAAAATAAAAGTAAAAATAATTAAGAAAAATATAAAAAGTAAAATCCATAAAAAATATGTAATAAAAAACCCACACAAAAAGATAATAAATTGACAAGAGGACAATTTTTACCTTCACTTGCACTGTCTATCACGTTTGCTCCCTATGTTCGACACTCTACATACTTGCACTATACACACATTTTGTAGAGTTATAATAAATTTTAACTCCACATTTTTATTTCGCATTGCTATATCTATTGTGGGTTAATTGTTGTCTGAAGTAGGGTTTCGTGAGCGGTCACTACAACGACGCTAATTGTGTTTGGTTAGCCGACCCTCTCCAAGATCCCCCTTCAACAATCGTCTCGACAGTGATGAATGGATATTGTGACCAAAGTCTTAGGGAGCCTTAAGAGAGAGCCATGTACAAGAGGGCCATTCTTGAGGAGGATGCGAAGTCAGCTACGAAGTGGTGATAGAGATCTGGGCAACAATGGATCGAAAAGGGCCCTGTGAACACTAAATTCATTCATGGAAAATGGTAGATTGTCATAATCTTATTCATTTGTTTTGTGTGAAAGGGCGATGGTTTGAGTGGGATCGTAAAGTGGGAGCATCGCTTGTAAATGAGTATTTTCGCAGTATGACTTGTAGAGTTGATCTCGGTGCCTGGGCATGGGTACATCTACCCTGCCATTGTTTAGTTTTAACTAGGTGACTAAGTGATGAGTGCTACACTGAAGTTAAATGCAGAGGGGGGCATCGGGGCCTGGTGGCTTCTCGATTCTTTTCTTTCATGAGGTCTGGGATGTGATCCATAATAACTTCTTAAAGATGGTGGATGAGTTCGCCTTAGGTGATTCATGTTTTTGGAGAGTCAATGTGGCCAGTATATTCCTTCTTCCCTAAAAGGTTGTGTATGAGAGGGTAGAAGGCTATAAACTTATTGCTTTATCTACTGTGGTGTATCTTATTGTGGATAATCTATTAGCTAACAAACTAAGAGGGGTCATGCTTGATCTCATTGCCTCGGTGCAAATGACCTTCATTCCAGAGCGTCAGATGGTGGATAGCTTGGTTGTGGCTATAAAGATAGTGGTAGTCTAGACTGAAGCAACATGATGTAAGTGGCATTCTTTGGAAGGTGGACTTTTCCAAGGTCTTTGATAGCGTAAAGTGGAGAATCATATAGACGTGTTTGATGAGGTGAGGTTTCCTCAACACCTGGATCTCGTGGATGAAGCGTTTTATGACTATCACCTCATGATTGGTTCTGGTCAATGGCTATTTTAAGGGGGAATTCTTTTAACCCTAATGCAGGGTTTGATAGGGATGCTTTTTGGATTCGTTTATGTTCGTGCTAGTGGTAGATGATCTTGTTATCGATAATGATATCATATCGATCAACAGGAAAGCGACATATCATGATATATCGACGATATCGGTGGAAATCTCGAAATTGGCTCAAAAAGTATTTTTTGCATAGTAAGTTCATCATACTTCTTAAAAAAATAAATAACATTCAAATATACACTTATATGAAGGAGTTAAGAGTATTTAGAACATCAATACACATTATATTGCATATTACACTCATATCGTTGGTGTTTATGCTGACTGTTGAGAGATATTGGAAATGAAATAATGAAGTTAACAACATTTACTTCTTTCATTAATAAAATAATAGATGACACATGTAGATTTCATTTAATCTTTCATTCCTAAAAGTAACATGTATCATGTTCTAGAAAGTTAGAAACCATTAAAACATGCATTTATTTATTTAAATATTGTTTCATTCATAAATTCAATGACCTCCCCTCCCCTTCCTAGTTGTCTTGCAATAATTCTACCAAGTCATATAGGAATGTCTAGCCTTGTAATCCATCACATGATGCTTGCATTCATGTTTATCTACACTTGAACGTATCTCGTTACAATGATATTTTGTTTGTAATTCCACTGTGTTGATTGATGAGACTAGAGATGGAGTAAATGAGAAGTTTGAGGTTTCGAGACATGCATTAGAGACTAAAGGTTTTCGTATAAGTAGGAATTGATGAATATGTGATTCATCTACTTTATATAATGATCTTAGTAAAATTCCCTAAATATTTCACTAAATAAACCCTCTAAATTGACTTAATTAACTCTCCTAATAAAATATGAAATTAGGGCTAATTATTGTGTGTAAATAAACCCTAATATATAGCTAAATTGTGCTCATTATTTTATGTATAAAAACTAACTATTTCAACTTAATTCTTTTTTTATATCCTTAGATTTATTCACTAACTTGGCGTTAAGAAATAAATCCCATAAAAATCATAAATTCAAAGAAATAAAAAAAGACCTGACTTTCTACATATTGTCTTTGACATTTTTGTTTCACGTGTTTCTTACCCTATAAAAATCCATAAAAATTAGATTAATCATGTATATTTTTATATATTATTCTTTAATTAAAACGTAATTGAAAATACAAAAAATTACAATATATAAAATATGGGGATTGATTGACAAATTAATACCTATACAAAAATAATATTTTATACATATCAAAGAAGGTTATTTCTGGAGGAAAAGAAGCGCATTGCCGAGTGGAGGCAAAGGTCAAGGATAAGATGGGTTAGGGAGGGGGATGCGAACACCTCCTTCTTCCATCGCTGTGCTAATGGGAGGCGTCGATCCAATTATTTCCGTTCTATTACTATCGATGGGAGAAGCGTAGAAGGAAATGGCGAGATGGGCACTGCTATCTCCAACTACTTCAAGCTTATGACGTCTGCAACTATTCCTAGAAGATGGAGGTGGCGGGGTCGGAGGTCCAGGACGGTGGCTGGGGACGTCTGCGAGAACTTGATCCGTGATGTCACTATGGAGGAGCTGCGAGACGCGGTGTGGGACCTCAACGACGATGCGTCGCCTTGCCCTGATGGGTTCTCGGTCTCCTATAAGGATTTTTGGGATGTTCTTGGGGCGGAGGTTCTGGGGGTCGTGAAAGAGTTTTGCTTTGGTAACGCGGGCTTTGATAGAATCAACCGCGCCCATCTTGTTCTTCTTCCGAAGTCGGCTGCGGCTTCTTCGATCGGGGACTTCAGGCCTATCGCCGTATCCAACGCTCTGTACTTGATCACGGCGAAGGTCTTCGCCCGTAGGCTGAATGCTATCCTCGGGAACCTCATATCTCCGGCTCAGGCGGCTTTCGTCCCCGGTCGTCAGATCTCTGACTGCGTCTCCCTCGCGTCTGAGATTATTGCGGATTGGCGGATTGGCAGAACTAGCGGCATTCTTTGGAAGGTGGACTTCTCGAAAGCGTACGATACTCTAGATTGGAGGTTCCTATGGAGCTTGCTCAAGAGAAAGGGCTTCCCCGACATCTGGATCACTTGGATGCGACGTTGCATATCTACGACGTCTTTTTCGGTATTGGTCAACGGGAGCCCGGAAGGGGGCTGGATCCAACCTCGCAGGGGGGTTCGCCAGGGGTGTCCCCTCGCGCCTATGTTGTTCATTCTAGCAGCTGATGTTCTTTCTGACATGGCGGAAGGCGTTGCGGCCCACGAGCTGACTAGGGGTTTCTCGAAGGAGGGGATGGAGGTCCCGATTGCGCAATACGCTGATGATACTCTTTTCTTCATTGAGGGGGACATCGAGGAGGCTACCGGCATGGCGATGACTCTCGAGATTTTCTCGGAGTTATCGGGACTGACGAAGAACAACTTGAAGTCGGTTTTCATCCCCTTTGGGCAGGCGGAGCTTGCTTCGGATAATTTGGAGACGGTGTTGGGTTCGGGAAGATCATCTCTTCCCCTTGAGCACCTTGGCACCCCTTTGTCGCTTGGGCGAACGCGGATTCGAGATTGGATGCGGGTGGTGGAGAAGGTCGAGGCGAAGCTCGCGGGTTGGAAGGCTGCGGTCCTCTCGAGGGGGGGGGGCTGGTGCTATTGAAATTCGTCCTTTCCTCCATCCCTATTTTCCTCCTCTCCAACCGCAAGATGCCTAAGGGGCTGCGGGCGCAGCTGGAGAAACGAATGCGTGCTTTCTTATGGGCCAGCGGGCCGGCCGGATCTAGGGGAATTCATTTGGTGGGTTGGAAGGAGGTCTTGCGTCAAAAGGTTGACGGGGGCTTGGGGGTTAAATCCCTTGAGCAAATGAACGAGGCTCTTTTGTTAAAATGGGCTAGCAGAATACGGGGTCCGGGTAATGACCTGGCGTGCATTGCGATTCGAAAAATTTACGTCTCCGGAGCTCCTCCACCGATGGTTTTTGGCAGCAGCTCCCCCACCCCTTTTTGGCGCAGCGTGGTGAAGGCCTTTGTGAGCAACCTCGCCCTCTTTAGGCCTGTTCTCGATCGGGGGGATTCATTCGCGTTTTGGTCTGATGATTGGTCGGGGGGTGGGGCGCTGCGCTCTCGCTTTCCCCGGCTGTTTGCGATTGCATGTGATAAATCTTGCACGGTTGCCTCTTGCTGGAGCGATGGCCTCTGGTGCCCCATCTTCGCAGCTTCCCTTTCTGATCAAAGGTTCGACGAGTTCCTGGCGTTACTGGCGCGGGCAGGGAGCACTGGGTGTGGAAGGATGGCTCCTTCTTCGTGAGAGGGGCCTATGGTGCAATCTCTAGACCTCCCCCGGCTGGCTCGGAGCTGCTCTCCAGGGATTGCTCGATGATCTGGGGTCTGAAGCTCCCGAAGCGGATTGGCTTTTTTCTGTGGCTTCTGAGGCGTAAGCGACTGATGACAAGGGATAGATGCATGAAGCTGCTCGGGGTTATTTCGGATAGGTGCCTTCTATGCAACGCGGTGATCGAATCGATTGAGCACTTATTTTTCTCGTGCCCCGTGGTTTCTGAGGTCTGGCTGGAGTTGGGACCGGCTTGATGCAACAACGGTGACTTCCACTTTTTTTGGGATTCGGCCCATGCCAACATTCATAGACCGCAGGGGGAGCGGATTGTCCCCATGGCCATTCTCTGGGCGGTCTGGAGGGGAAGAAATGACCTTTTTTCGGGTCAACGTTTTTACAAAGAAAATGTGTGTGTGCTAGTTAATCGGTTGCTTGTCGATTGGATTATGTAACGGGTGGGGTGCGGTGCTTATTGACCCGCTGGTTCATGTTATCTTTTTCTTTGGTTTCTAATATATTTTGGGGCGGACACCACTGAGTGTTTCCCCCTCCCTTTCAAACTTCAAAAAAAAGTCCTATAACTTTTACGTCGAACACTTTTTCATCTGATATTTCCTTTTATTTTATTCCTATTTTCTTTTATTTTTATTTTCTAGTCAACCATTTGGTTAACAATGGCACCCACGTGGTCGCCTCTCATTTGGCCACCTCACGCTCACTCAAACCCACGACCTTGACCCAGTCCATGGCCTTGTCCTCTAGCGTCCTCGGCTCCCCGCTCCTAGCAGTTGGATCATATTCGATCCAACGATTGAGGCCCTTTCTGCCCTAACCCGCTTCACCCTCACGTGTGCCGCACGCACACTGACACAGTTCCATCTAAAGTCCACCCATCCATGATCAATCCAACGGCTCCTAGACCGTCGTCTACCTAGGATACCCTCTTCACTCCACCATTACACACTCGAGGTGGCCCACTTCGACCAATTACTCCAACCATTCCATGACCCAACTCCATGCCAAAACTCTACCAATCGACACTCCCTTCATTCCTCTTCCTTGCATAACATCCAACCTTCAATCCCCTTGCATGTGGCCTTCAAGGCAACCATGCGAAACCCTATCTCCATCACCTCCATCCCCTCATATAAAACCCCATCTCCAGTCACCTTCACGCTCATCCATCAATCGAGGGAGACAAGATCGAGTCCAGGAGATCTAACGTGACAAGCCACAACCCCGTGTCGAGCAACGACAACCGATTCTCCAGGTGTGATGCCACCTTCCAGCAGTTGCAGAGCTCCGTGGCCAGCCAATCACGATGAATGACGACCTCCGGAGCCTCCCTTAGGGTCTGTTTGGTTGTTGGGTTGGACTGGGTTGGGTTGGGTTGGGGTACCCCTGTGAACAGTAAATTGTACCCCTGTGAGTAGTAAACTGTGAGGAGGATTGAGAGGGTTGGAAGGAGGGGTACACCGGTGTATCCCAACTCAACCCAGTCCAACCCAGCAACCAAACAGGCCCTTAGGCTACGGCCCAGACCCTTGCATCATCTCCTACTTTGCCGACTCCATCGCTCTGCCCAGGTAGTCTCGATCCTTGTCCATGCTCAATTTCTCCAATTTATCCCATTCGCCTTAGCATACCTCTGATCCTCATGGACCTCTCTTTAGCTCCACCTCGCTTCATTCATTCTCGCTGACACTCCGCCTTCGCACCTTCTCTTCTCCGCGACCCCCATCCGCCTCGCTCTGCCTCCAGGTCTTACAAAGACATGGATCTCATGGCCCCCATCTCCTCTGCTCGATTGAGGCCTCCACTTTGCACCCACTCGATCCATATCCGTACACTAACTCATGCAGGTACATGTTCACTCCATTGATCGGACGAAGCACTGAGCCTCCATTCTCCTCCACCACCTCCGATGACGGACTATTGACCCAACGCCTCGACCTTCGCAGCTGCTCCTCTATACCACCACCCACCTCACCTTCACCCATAGAAGACCATATCTATATTGTATCCGCTCAGAAAAGGATATACCGGGATATACTGCTAATATATCGATGATATCGGTGGAAATGTCAGGAATGGCTTAAAACTGGTATTTTTGTCATTTTTTCAGAAATTAAGATCATCTAAGATATTAAAACAACAAATAACCTACAAATACACATATTGGTCTTTTATACCCCTTATATCGCACATACCGGTCATTTCGAATATATCGATGTTAATGTTGATTTCTGACTTATAGATATTGGAAATGGAGTTCGTCCAAGTTCTTAGAACACTAAATAACTTATAAATATACTCTTTAGATCACACATGCCGATCATCTATGGCCATTATATCACACATATCGGTCATATCGAACATATCACTGGTACTGTTAATTGTTGACCTATAGATATTGGAAATGAAGTTCGTCCAAGTTCTTAAAACACTAAAGAACTTACAAATATACTCTTAGATCATACGTATCAATCATCTATGATCCTTATATCGCATATACCGATTATATCGAACATATCATTGTTACCGTTGATTGCTAAATTGTGGATATTGGAAATGCAGTCCATCCAAGTTCTTATAACACTAAATAACTTACAAATATACACGTATATCACACATATCGATCATCTATGACCCTTATATTGCACATATATGCCATATTGAGCGTATCATTGTTAATGTTGATTGTTGACTTATAGATATTGGGACTGGAGTTTATTCAAGACTTATATTGCATCACATATTATGTATAAACAAAATGTTTGAGCTATTTTTGCAATCAAACAAATAAAGAGCATACTAACATTTTTTAAAAGAGACATAATTCATAACAATATTTTCGAAGAGAAAGAAGATGAATTAAAATTGATTGGACACCCCAAGTTGAAGAACCATTGTATGCACCCCTTGTCGCATCATTCTACCAGACGAGGGTCTTGCTACTTGGTCAGCGAGCCTGGGGGGGCCAAGGTTGGCCCCCCCTTTGCGTGGGCAGTTCCCCTGACCCGAAATAAAATATCTAAAACATGATGTGTTTTAATACTAGTAGTAGCAAAATAAGTAGTGAAAAGCTTACAAGGGTATTATCCATCAATATATAGATATCGGCGAAATTTCGATTATATCGGTCGATATCCGGGAATTTTTGTACCGAATCTTGTCGTTTTTTACTGATATGGGCCGATATGACGATATATCGTCGATATATCGATGATATCCTGGTAAGTAGGTATGCACCTTGATATCGATATCCCCTGCCTCTCGATACTGATATATCGATGATATATTGCTGATATATCGTGATATGACCTTCTATGACTTCACCTCCTTGAGCTTTCAGGCCCGTTAGACACCCATCAGGGCACGAGAGGCGCTCGGGGGAGGTCATCGGAGCCTCGCCCTTTCGCAACCAGTCACGGAGGAGCACAAAGAGCAGGCGCCCTTGGACTGATCCAACAACACCTTTGAAGAGTTAACCCTCATCGTCTGATCGCACCTACCTTATCGTCCATTGTTGTCCATCCACGCCACACACATGAGCCGTTAGATCATTCTGATTTGATGGCCCTGAACCACCTCTCAAGCCTCCAGGCTTAGGTTCATTGAGGCTCCTCCTGAGCCTCCCCAGCCTGTAGTGTATCACCCGAACCGAGCCCACTACCCGAGCCAAGCCCCCTCACATACATGAGGCACGTGGGCTTGGAAAACTTGCAGAAGAATCCTCCAGCCTTCAGGAAATTACAACCAGGTCCTCGTACGTGCCACGCACGCCCTGCCTGGGCTATTTGCAACCAAGTCCCGCCAGGTTTCCAAATAGCAAAACTATCCCCATGTGCATGGGAAATTATCGAGAACCCCTTCTGGGTTAACTTAATTACATATGAGCCCTATTTTGGACTAATATGTTATAACACATTATATTCCTTGCATTTTAATCCCTAAACTTCAATATTAACTATCTTTTACAATTTAAATCCAATCTTTGCATATTTTATGTCATTTTAAAGCTCGTTTTATGCTCCATCATTCTAGATATTTTGTAGACAGATCAGATGCTTATTGAATTGAATTAGTGTTTGAGGACTAAATTGATCTGTGCATGCTTGATTGATTATAATTTTACAATAAATTTTCAAGGAAATTGATCTTATTGCAGGGGCATAATTGAGGAGGCTTCTTGATATTTGTTCCCTGATAATTTTGTGATTAAATTTAAGTTTATTTAAGACACTGTTGTAAAAGTCGTCCGACTAGTCGAGTCGGGGAGGGGGAGGGGATAGCCGATTCGACTATTAGTCGATCAACTCGACTAATCATGTTGACTAGTTGGCCGACTTTTACCTAGAGTTTTTTTATTTTTTTATTTTTAAAAGCAACTTATTCTAATATGCTTAATGTTAAATTTAAAGTCAATTATCTATTTTGTTCATTATGATGTTATAGAAAATGTACAAATCTATGCAAAAATTATAAGAATATGCGTATAAAAAATGATTTATATATTTAAAATAATTTAAAAATTCAAAATTTACTAATGGCTGAGTAAATCCGATTAGTCGCCCGACTGCCGATTAATACTTAGTTAGTGACCCCACTGATAGAGTACCGACTACCGATTTCTGCGACCTTGAGTAACGATTAAATTACAGAGAATTTTCTGTGATAATTGATCTTAAATTATGCAGAAGTGTTTATAAATTAATCTCTTAGCCTACATCCGGATTTGGATAGACAAATATTTCTTGAACTAATTAGGATCCGTGAATAAATTATGGGAGCTAATGATTATCATTTTTGGAATATTAAGTCATGCATTCACATATCTATTATTCTATCTTTTCTTCTCTACCTCTTTCTTTCTCTATTTTTTTCTATTTTATTATCTGTATTGTATCCTTGCATTTTTGCATACTTTTCCAACATAGAAATTAGCATTACAATTAGTTAAATACATATATTAAATTAAACCATGCAACTAAATTGCATCATTCCCTGAGTTCGACCTTGGGATATATTTTACAACGATAGGGAAATATCTCAACAGAGGCTCCTCTTCACTTTATCAGGGATATATCTCAAAATATATCCAAGCCTCCTCAATTATGCCCCTGTAATAAGATCAATTTCCTTGAAAATTTATTGTAAAATTATAATCAATCAAGCATGCACAGATCAGTTTAGTCCTCAAACACTAATTCAATTCAATAAGCATCTTATCTGTCTACAAAATATCTAGAATGATGGAGCATAAAGCGAGCTTTAAAATGACATAAAATATGCAAAGATTGGATTTAAATTGTAAAAGATAGTTAATATTGAAGTTTAGGGATTAAAATGCAAGGAATATAACGTGTTATAACATATTAGTCCAAAATGGGGCTCATAAAATCTTAAGTTAGATTTAAGCCTCTATCTTACGAGATGTTACGGAAAAATTTAGAGGGTCTTGATGGGTTTCTTTGAGATTATCGACTCAAGTCTAGATTTAAGTTGATTTCTCTTACAAATTGCACTGTAGAAGCTCGGATATCATGTTAAACACTATTCAAGACTTAGGTATTTTACGAATTTTAAAAACTATAAATGTAGTACATCCAAAAATTAAATCTGAGAAATTAGTAATAATTAATCAGGTATTCAAATTGGTGTCTCATATGTGGTTCTCTAATTTTTTTTACAAATTTCATTTAAGAATCAACATCATGTTTGAGAAGGAGTTTAATGTGCTATCAGAATCTGATGACGATGACTTTGTCTACCCTACCGATATTCAAATTTTAGCTAAGAGGAGGGCACACAAGAAGGCAAAACAAGAATCGTCGAGGAGTGGTTTTAAAAGGTGAGAACTCGATGGCGCTCAAGACAATTTCTATAATGTCGATGACAATGAGAGAGGCTATGGAAGCCCACTGGTACCACTAACCAATAAAAAACACAAAGGGAGGGGAGTCAAGCCCTTTGAAAAGGAGGGAATGGTTCGAGATACCTGAAGCTCGAACAGAAGGACGGAGGAAAGCTGAATGATTTATCAATGATTTCTACTTCTAGGATGATGTGACCAAGGTCACAAAAACATAGATTCGGTTGTGTCCACATCGAGTATCGTGGATGATGATAAGAACTGACCATGGAAGTAATCTATGAAGTAATGTGTTGCATACATGAGAATGTGAAAGAACATGTTGACAGAAGATTCAAGGCATGGATGGACGTCATTGATTAACAATGATCCAAAATCCCCACCTCCTCTTCACAAGACTAGTAAGTACAACTATTATTTACTTATAAGGGTTTTTTTACCCGGCAGACCCTATAAACTTGCCAATTACCTCCTCGACCTTTTAAGCAACATGTTTCTCCTCTCGACCCCGTAAACTTGCTAACTCTTACCCCACAGACTCTGTGGTTAACCCACATCCATTTGCCCGTCAAATTTAACATGATTCCGTTAAAAAGAGGTGCATATTACCCTCTTTCTTTAGAAAATTTACAAAAGTTGTTATCCCTCTTCTTCCCTAACCCTCCTCCTCACATTCCCTTCCCATCCACCTCCCCCGTGCTGTCCTTGACCTCCTCCGTGCCACCCTCGTCCTCCCAGCCCTTCCCTGCACTTGATGGGTTTTCTTTTTTGGAAACTGTGCAGATGACGATTTCAGAGAGTTTGTGGACAGAGTGCCCGAGGGATGCTGACTGACGATTGTCTCGGACTCATGCCACAGTGGGGGCCTCATCGACGACACCAAGGAGCATATCGGAGAGAGCACAAAGAAGAACACATGATCCCTTCCACCTTCACTCCTCCGTCCTAGTCCGCTCGCTCTTTTCTCCGCTCTCCTCTCCGACAGCTGGCGTCCCCCAAACCCGTATTCAACCTCAAGGTGCCCCATTTGTCCCTCAACCCCAACCATCCTTTCAGCACCCATGTCACCATGCTTCGCCTCCTCTACACCCTCGACTTCCCCTCTACCCTCCTCTCCATCACCGACGCCCTCTATCCTCCACGTTGCCCGCTCCCTCCTCTTCTACGATTGCGTCCGTGACTGTCTCCGCTTCCTTGAGGCCATTCCCTGGTCTGACGAGGAGGAGCACATGATCCTCTGCGTCGCTGTCCCTCTCCTCCCCTTGGAGGACTTCGCCCATTTCTTGGCCTACCTCGTTCCCCCGCCCGATGCCCCCACCCCCTCTGCACTCGACGACGAGAACCCCTCCGAGGAGATGCTCCTCATGCTGATCCATTCCACCATCAACAGCCACCCCACTGTCGCCAGCGTGAAGGTCTTCGTAGCGAAGTTGCCCAGCGACTTCGCTCCACATGCATCCGTGTAGAGGGTGCTCGATCGGGTGTTCCTCGAGATCCTCGGCATGTACCTCCCCAACCTCTGCCTCCTCTCCAAACTCCACCTCCTCCTCCAGGCCGTTCGTCCTCCGCCCCAACTCGACATCCTCTTCCTCGATGGCCACGTTGTTGTTGAATCCCTAGGCAGCTCCACCTCCTTCATCCTCAACATCCGTCGTCATGTGCTTGGAGAAGAAGGGGAAGATGATATCCACCGTTAGATTTCCATTAGTTATGATGATATCCTCCGTTAGATTTCCATTAGTTAGATTAACTCCAAATAAAGTTAAAACTGATGGCATGGTCTGTGGGGTAAGAGGAGCAAGTTTACGGGGTCGAGGGGGGGAATATGTTGTTTCAAAGGCTGAGGAGGTAATTGGCAAAGTTTATAGGGTCTGCCGGGTAAAAATCCCTACTTACAATGTCAATACTGAAGGATGGATATATAATATATTCTGATTAGATTCTGAAATATGTGTGCTTGAGTTCAACTTATTATTTCAGTCCAAAGTACCAATATAAACACAATCTTAGTACTAATTACTATTGTAGAGGAGCTTGTGAGGAATGAAAAAAAGACATGCATTTTGCATGAATGAGGTAGGTAGATAGAAACTTAAGTTTGGAAATAGTATACAAGTTACTCGAGAAAGTCTTACGTGACATAATATGACTTAACTTATTGCAGGTCAAGTTCTTTGGGATCATTGAGAACATTCGCTAAAATTACTGCGATCAATTGATGAGGCAATACTCTTCCCAATAAGTATCAAAGATTCCATACATAATTTACTCATGCATCTCAAATCGAAGTAGCAAGATCATTGTTTATTAACTTGATTTCTCTCTTTAAATTTTTCCACGATTGATTGGCGGTTACTATACAGGTTAAAAGCTCCTAACCTGTAAAAAAGTGGTAAATCGGTTGTCCCAAATTGCATCTGTCGAGGGATGTGAGAGGAACTAAAACATATTCAACTCATGTATTCCAAACAAAGGAACAAGTTGGGAGAAAAAAACTCAATGATCTTGTCTACGAGCATTCTAACTTGAGGTTGAAGATAAAACATACAAGAGAGGAACATGAAGAAGACTACACAACCCATCGAGCTTTCATATATTTTCAAAATGCATGATGACGTTATGGAGAAGATGTCCTTCAGAAATGGATGGATGAGGCGGGAAGGTCATATCAAAACATGTCAGCAAATGGATGCAAATGTCGACGATTACATGGCAAGATCCGACCAGATTACAACCCTCTTGGAGGTTAGAAGTTAGAACTAGAGGTTGTTAATGATGATATACTTTCCACATGTTCTAAAGCAACATCAAAATCAAAAGTAACAGTAGAGATGATGAGGATGAGGATGTGCTAAGTCAAACCATGTTCACCTAGAACTCTCCATACTTATATTGGAAATGACATCAGGTCCTACACCTTTCTACCTAGAGTTATATGCATGCCGATATTTCTCTGCCTCCCCTGCATTACACCGATTATACCATCTTTATTGAGGGGAGCCGGGCATGGGCCAAGGTCGCAACTGCAATTCTTGACATTTTTGGGGAGGTCTCCGATCTTTTCATCAACCTGTCCAAATTGACTTTTGTTCCCCTCAGACTATTAGATAATGAGATCTTTGCTTGTGGGGTTTAGCTTGCATGCATCGTGGTTCCCTTCCGATATGGTTTTTTGGTCCTACCTTTGACTAGTGGGTGCATTGGAGGAGGCTTTTCACGAAAAAGCTCCGGTTCGAGGATTTTCTTGGGACCAATGGTTCCTTTTCCTTTTGTGGTAACCGTTAAGAGGAGTTGGACCATCTTTTTTCTTAATTGAATTTTTAGCATGAGATGTTTGAGTGGTCCTGGATATCTCTTGGATGGATCTGTCTTGCTTGGAGAGGTTTTTGGACTCTCAGATGGAGGCCTAGTTCAGATCACCCTCGGAACCTCTTATGGGTATTGCTGCTCTTTGGGCCATTTGATCTGGTGTGGGTAACGATGTTATTTTTCACGCAGAGCATGTGTACAAGGAAAATATGGTCCATCATGCTAGTACTCTTCTCAAGTCATGGTTGAGTTAATTTGATTGGGGGGGGGGGGCTATGTGTGCTTCCCCCTTTTGCATTAAAAAAAGAGGAAATTACTCGAAAGTCCCTGAACTATACACCAATTTAAGTGCCATACCTAAAATATAAAAGGGATTTTTACCGGGCAGACCCTATAATCTTTGCCAATTAACTCAACGACCTTTGAAACAATGTAATTCCTCCCTCAACCCCGTAAACTTGCTCCGTCTTACCCTACGAACCCTACCGTTAAATTGACACATCTAGAGTTAACTTCCTTAGGTTAAAAACGAGTTAATCTAACCAACCACGATCGGACGACTAGAATTAGCCAAGGAAAAAAATGGACAGGGAGCTCGAGCAGCGGGAGGCGGCAGGCCCGGGGAGGCTTCAAGCGAGGGGGGGGGCGGCTGAAGGCGGAGCAGATTGAAGGTGGTGGCTCCGCTTGAATCGTCGATGAAGGTCAGCCTCACCTCCAGATGGCGATAAAGAGGAGGCAAATGTTTGTAGAAGGTGGTTCAGGAGTGCGTCTGATGGTCGGGTCCTAGAGGGTGAAGAGGCCTTCGGCGATGGAAGTGGGGGCGATACCTGGGGTGATTACCCGACTGTCGGAGAAGACCAGAGCGAGCTAGCTGTGGAGTAACGCGCTGCAATAGCCGCGAGGCGACTGGATCTCGCTGTTGAAAGAGGTGCTCCAGGCTATCACCACTGGGTGACATTTCTTCATGCTTAGGGAAATCGACAGATGGGTTTCAAGGGGTGCGACGGTGATGTTTTTATAGGGATGAAGGTGGTGGCTGATTAGCAAAGGTGATTGGTGATGGAAGAGGAAAGTGGAAGAGGATTGGGTAGGGAATCTCTGATAGGCTTGACAGGAGAGGCGGCAGCGAAAATCGTGAGGAGACTGCGCGAGATGGGGGGGGGCTTCGAGCGGCGGTCGGGGGGGGGGGGGGCTCGAGCGGGAGACCCGCGAGGGGAGGGGGCTTTGACCTGGGAGGCGCGGGGCTTCGACGACCTTGAACAAGGAGGCAGCGTCCGAGGGGGGGGGGACCTTGAACAGGGGAGGCGGCGTGGCTGGGGCCGGGGGAGAGGGGTGCCGAAGCAAGGGGGGGAGGGGGCGCCCGGGGGGATCGACCTGGGGAGGCATGGCTGGGGCTTTAGGCAGCGCGGCAGGGGTCGAGGCTTCGAGGAGGACGACGGGGAGGGCCAAAGGAAACAGATATGAGGAGGAGAGAGAGGGGGAATGGCATTGAATGTAATTTGACAACAAAATGGGTATAATGTAAAATCCTTATAATGGAATGTCGACGGTAAATGGATGGGGGGTTAACCAGAGGGTCTGTAGGGTAAGGGTTAGCAAGTTTACGGGGTTGAGGGAGGAATTACGATGTTTCAAAGGTCGTAGAGGTAATTGGCAAAGATTATAGGGTCTGCCGGATACAAATCCCAATATAAAATGTAACAATTTGGTATCCAATCTTAAATATTTGTCTTAATCTGTCTTGAGCTGTTGTTATTTAAGATTAGGAAAGACAAAATGATCAACTAATTTTTAACATTAAAGGACACAATTAAAGATCGGATACAACATCGTTGCCTTTCAAAATTCATATATGACATTGAAATCGGGTGTATAGTTCGGGGACTTTTGTGTAATTTACTCATAAGAAATCTAATTTTGTAGATGTTAATATTTAATCCTGCATTTTTTGGAATTTGTACTTGAATTATAAATCCATTTTTTAAATGTATCTGTACCTAATTCAGTAATGCTTATATCTTTGTCCGTCATTTTTCATTCATTATTTGCACATATTTAATTGATTTATTCCTCATATCTAGGATCCCCAATATGTGATTGTACATATCTCCTCTACCTTTGATTTGTTGTAAAATAACTAAACATTTTCTTTTGTTTTATAGGTTGCTCTGCGACTAAAGCAGAATGGTTATACCACAGGGTTTTCTGCTGGTGATACTGTTCCCTATATCATTTGCTGCGAGCAGGTAATCATTTCATGTTTAAAAATTCTCTTTTTGGGACCGAATCAATCATCACAACCTAGATTAATCTGCCTGCAAAAAGGTTTCCTGCTTTTAGATTTCTGATATGTATTCAGGTGATTGAGTTCTGTTATTTTTCATGAAACGCTATGCTTAGAATTTAGAGGACTTCGCATGCAACTTTTATTGGATTTTTACTTCTACTTTTTTAGGATGGTGGTTTGAGTTCTTCAATTGGGATTGCTGAAAGAGCCAGACACCCTGATGAGCTGAGAAAAGGATAATGGAAATTGGATGATTGATATTGATTATTATTGTCCCAGCAGGTTATTTTCTAGCTTAAGCCTCACACTGTTTCCATTTTACCTCAAGTTATAAGATCTGAATTTTTTAATGCAGATTCATCCGGTAGTATCCCGTCTCTGTGCATCTATTCAGGGACAAGCCCTGCAAGGTTGGCTGATTGCTTGGGGATGGATTCGTCTAAGGTAACTGCAATCATGATGATGATTTTTTTCTTCTAAAAATCAGTTTTGCCTTTATATTCAAATCTTGTGACCTTCTGTTACTTGAACGCCTTGCAGTTTCAACATAAAACTGTTGATTCTATCAGCAAAGATCCATATGGAACCCTCGTCCCGGTATTAGAGGATGATGACAGGTACAGAAGTTGGTTTCTCGTGGATTACTCGTGTGCTTAAATATGGAAAAATGAGGGCATACTGTTTTATTTTGATTTCAGGTTTCACGGATGTGAACCATTGAGGTTATCTTGCCCTAGCTGTTCTAGCAGTTTTGAATGCCCTCCAATCTACAGTTTGCTTTCTCCCACTGTCGCGAATCAAACCGTTTCAGATGCAGAGGGGGCATTGGAGAACAGTTTCTGGCATAAAATCCGTTGCCCCAGATGCCCAGGTGACATTGATGGGAGTAGGATGTCTCCGACCATGTTAGCTAACCAGGTAGGAATTGGATTGCTATAGTTATTCAGTACAACATGAAGACTTCAATTGCTGATTTTTGTTCTTACCTTGTGTTTTAGGTGAAAAGGCAGGCAGAACATTTTATTGCTCTCTATTATAAAGGATGGATGGTGGTAAGGATCTTTTCATTGGTCTTTATTTATCAGAAATTCGAGGTCTCTCGAACAATTACTAGCAGGTTTCAATATGGGTGGTAACTTCAACTACCCATAATATTTTCTACACGTGCGGGGCCTTCTAACTTGTTTATAATTATCTTTCATTGTGAATTGTCTCTGGTGTTGCTTGTGCGCAGTGCGATGATGAGTTGTGCAAGCACACTACCCGAAATATTAATCTTCGTGTGATTGGTGACTCCAAACGCGGAACCGTTTGTCCCAACTACCCAAGATGTAGCGGGCATTTGATTAGCCAGGTTGGAGATGATGAAGATACACTTGATCAGCAATACGTGCAGTAAACATCTGTTGTCTTTGTTCTGTAAACTGAATTACACATTTCTTTCGTTGCAGTATACCGAAGCTGATTTATACAAGCAGCTCAGTTACTTCCACCATAGCTTGGACATAAAACGGTGTAAACAGAAGGTTAGATCTTGTCGCTCCACTTTGAATTCAGTGAAGGATCATCCCCCAAGGTGCCAAATGCCATTCTTTTTTGTTGCAGGTGGAGAATGAAGCAAGAATTGAATTCGAGAAGGAGCTCGGTCGAATTCAACCCATCATTGAACAGGCAGCTGCATCAATACAGGAGATACGAGATCGCTGTGCTTATGATGGGTCAAACTTGAGGATCTTGCAGTATCAGTTTAGTTCGCCTATTGTGTATAATTTAATATTAGCTAAGGTGCATAGTCTGGTGGAATTAGGAAGCCATGTGTTTTAATTTTGTATAATATGGATGGGTTTGGCCAAATATATGTTGGATTAGTGTATCTGTAAAGCATCATTTTTATATATGTTCAACTTATTAACCAAATTTGGTGAAAGAAGGCTACGATTCGGCTTGTAGAAATTATCATACACAAGCAATCTGTAGGAAAATCACGAGTGGAAATTTCACAAGTAGTTTTCACTCATTATTTGTGAAATAATGGAGGATGAGTTAGATAATTTCACTAGTCTAATGGATTTTTATCCATGATCCATTAAACTACATAGTAACTCAAAGCTCAAGTTGGATATAGAGATCAAATGTCTTCCCAAAGTTGATGGGTTTTTATCACTTGTGCCTCTTAACTTCCATATGAATTATGCCCCATCCTTTTTTGGAATATTAGTTATTCTCATGACTTTTTGCATCGTAGTCACTTGTGCCCTCCGGTAGTTTAGATGTCAATTAGTTGACTAAAGTCTGGTTTATTCAAATCAAGGTGTGGTTAAGGGGGGGTGTAGCTGTCCCCTCCCCTCCTTCCTCAACCCCTCTACCTCGACCTCCTTCATTGCTTAGCCTCACAACCTCTGACCTCCTCTGCCTACCAGCCCTATGGCACTGAGCTCTGAGTACTAGCCTCATTGCCATTGACCTTCCCCCAACCCTGCTCTACCACCCTCTTCGTCTTTCTTCTATTATCTGCTACCCTTTCCCCCATTCGTCCTTCCTCCTAAATTCAAACATCACCAACTTTACCAACACTTCATCTCCATGATCCTTCCTCCCCATCTTCTTTTATCCCATACGACCCTTGACCTCCTTGGTTGGAGCTTAGGCTTCATCATTCAATTTGCACGGAACCTTTGACCACACTTCTCCATCTTCTTTTGAATAAAAACCCACCATAAATTGAGATCCTGCGAGGCTCGAGATACCACCGTTTCAAGTCTTTACCAGAAGGCATAGTTGTCCATCGGAGAAGTTATCAAGAGCTATATGTTGCACTGAATGCCACCCATCGGATCTGAAGTAGCATCATTTTAAGCATCCTCCTTCAGCATCTCGAGTTGTATGAGGGCATCACCTACAATATACCCCTATGCCTCTACCGACCAATCTCTTAGCTTGAGTCAAGCCTTCACTCCTTACAAGTATTACTAGTGTTAGAGCCTTCAACATAAGCTTTCTTGTGTGGCTTCAGGCTTAGAGACAAACATAGCAACAACTTCATTAAAGATCACTTCAGAGCCATTGTCATTCAATTCTGAGAGAAGCTTTAAAGCGTGCTTTTGAAGCTCCATGCTAGAGCGATCCAACCACCTTTGACCAAGCCCATCGTGCCCTAAAACGTAGCCGGTTGGGAGGCAATGGAGGAGGTTAGTGTGGTGGTGTGGGGGAGGAGGTCAAGGGCAGTGGTGTAGGGGAGCAGGAGTTCGGAGATGGGCAGGGGTGGTGGTGTTTGTTAGGGCAGTGAGGTGGGGGCGTGGGGGAGGCGTGTCCAAAATTCAATATTCATTTGGGAAGCAGATGGATGGGAACTAACCCAAGGGACACAAGTGATAAAATCGTAAGACCGTAAGGTACAACTAGTGCTACAAAAAAGGAAGGGCATAACTGATATTGCAGAAGTTAAGAAGGGAACACATGATAAAAACCCAAAATTGGTTGTGGTATTTCTCTTGGCAACTTGTATGGTAGCACAAATACCTTTATTTGAATTTGAGTTGTGATCACTCTCAACGTAGTTAGTTTTGTAATGCAAGATATGATTATTAAATAAATTTTATTGCCGCTTGTTATCACAATATAATCACATAAGTGATTCAAGATCACTATTATCTACAACTTTATTAACAATCTTGTATTTTGCTTCAACACTAGATCCTAGCATGAATCAATCACTATTTTAAGCTTCTCAAATCAAGCCATATGAGGTTGTTTTAGCATATATGATGCCCTCTTTAAGTTGCAACAATTTCCTATCTTGTCATAGTTCGATGGCATATGCATGTACACCTCATGTTGGGGATCTCTATTCAAGAAGGTATTTTTTACATCCATGCGGTGAAGCTTCTAATCTTGATGTACAATTAAGGAGAGAATACATGGACTATATTCATTTTTTGTGACAAGAACAAACATCTCCGAGCAGTCAATGTTGTACTCTCGACTAAATCCCATCACTAGTCTGTCTTGAACACTCTACCTTTCCATAAGATTGTACTTTATGATGTAGATCCACTTCAAACCAATAACCAATTAAGTGTTCTCTATCAATGAACATCAACTAACCAAAGATCAACGACAATGTTGTTGGGAAAACATTTACATAGAGTGAAGAAGTGAACTATTTATAGTTATTACTAAATTTAGGATAACCTAATTTGTTGGTAGGAAATATGATGCATTGCATATCCAGAGAGGATTGTATCTCCCTGTAACTAAACCATTGTGCGATTAATTTATTTCTAATGATGACATGCTTAACACTATCACCGTCTTAAACCATGTCTTTGTAGTCACTTCTTAGTTCAAGATTTGAGTCATGACTATGAGGAATAATTTGAATTTATATAGGGAGTGAATAAAACTGAAATTGATTTTCAACAGACAATAATGAACTTGAGGCTTATCTTGATTTTTTTATCGTAGGTTATCTCATGCTAATATGTTTATAAACTTCCATTTCCTGTTGGCAGCATATGTCTGTGTATAGAAATTAGAAGAGCCCATAGAATCATCCAATATATCTACTATGAGCTTATATTGCAAGTTTCCTTCGCTATTGTCTTCTTTTTTTCCAATAGTAATCCTGGTAAGCTTGAGGGTCCGGATATCCCCTTTCATTGATTAAAGAAACATATTACAATGAAACACATGACCTACTACACGGCCTTCGAAATCTCACTTGCCTACATGGCCTGCTAAACTCCTGGCCAACATGACATTCGAAAAAAAAACCAAAATGACATAACACAATCACCTACCCGACCTTCTCAACTTCTAGCCAATACAACCTTTGAGAAACATAGGTCTAAAAGACCTTGACTTGCTTTGGCCTGAGCAAACCATTAAGTGTGTCTCTCCTTAGAAGAATCCCCATGATCGACAGCTCCACCGAAGAGTGGGTAATTGCTTCCGCATCTGAGTGCTACAACAACATAGTTTTCACAATTAATCCGCATCCCCATCAAACAATTTGAGCATGCTAGCCACATCTTGATGTCTCAAAATAAAAATGAACATTACGCCTCTGCATTGCTTCTCTCCTCAGAAGAATCCCCATGGCTACCATATGCAAATCAGCTTCACTATTCCTATGTACAATCACTGTGGGCGCTTCTCTCATTAGAAGAATCCCTTCACAGTAAGGAAGGATTCGGAATCTTCAGCCTTCAGTATAAGAAATGCGTAGGTACTTGCTTTCGCATCCAATTTGCAAATAGAGTAGGTTTCTAGCAAGGTACACAATGTTCACACATGACAAAGCGGTTGGCGATAAATCCTTGAATGATAAGGGGTAAATTCAAAATTTCGTCCTTATCTCTATTGTGTTCTTTCTCCCACGAAGGTTAGGGAAAACAGATTTGTGTTAAAGAAGGTGACATCATTCGTATACTACACCCTTTCATTTTATAGGATTCAAAATTATATAATCCCTTTGGGTAGGACAATAATCTAGAGAAACCCTTTTCATGTCATCACATCAGCCGTAGAGTTGTGATGACCCACTTTCGGGTATTGAATCCTCTTGTTAATTGGATTACTCATTAACTTCTCCAATATAAAATACTATAATAATTATATTTAACTAATTAACATTCATAAAATAAAAGTTTACATTGAATATAGAAAAAAACTATTTCAAACGGTATTCATTTACATGTAAATCAAGCTGGAAAATAAAGTAACAAAAGATTCTAAATCACTAAAGACTAAAAGAATGAAAAATGACTTGCTACCAGTTGACTTTGTGATGGCTCACCAGAACTTGTTGGACACTGCAAATATAGAAAAGAAGTGAGCTAAATGTTCATTAGCAAAGAAAAAAAATAATAAACACATGTGGGTAAAGTTGTAAAAGACATTTTAAAGTATGAATACTACATTCCGACTAACCATTGGGTTGAGGATGCTATATTGTAATCAAACAAAGATATACCTATAATTCTTTCATGAATTCTTCCTAATAATTTAAGAGAAATCGTAAACCTCAATCTAAAATCACTTCTTTCATAGTAGAAAGCAGTGGCGGACCCAAGTTTTTGGGTTAGAGGAGGCATCATAAGATGTGAGAATATGATGCTAAAAAATGAAGAATTATATAAATTTACTATGTTGATAAGATATTAACAAGATATTTTACATATAAGAATTTAGCAATAAAAAATTGTTAATTATATCACGAAAATATTATTTATTGTTTTTCATTATACATGTACTAATCGTTGCTGGTTTCACAGTATTCGATGAAATTTTCTTCAGGGACACTGCAAGAGGAGGGGGATAATAAAAAAGGTGGGGATAAGAGACAATTATGATTTATCCATCATTTTTATTTGATTGATTTGAATTATAAGGAATAAATAAATATAGTAGAAAATACATAATGAATGACAGAGTCACAATATGTTCACTGGAATAGTTTAGCATTTGATAAGGTCCTTTTATCTAAAGTAAATGGATGATATCTTACATTTGAACATGGATAATTAGTCAACGGAAAACCATTGTGATATTATTTATTTATTTTTTGAGAAACGAGAGGGTGAAGTCTCAAGGTGGGACCACCACAAAAGTGATTATATTATTTATTGCTTAGAATATAGTAATGAACACTATATTTGTTATTCAGTTCAAGAAACAAAGATAGTTTCGCAGTGCTAATTTTGTTGCTATAAATTTAACATTGAAAGTTATAACAACAATTTTTCATATTATTCATGACCATAACTTCGATTTTGTAAATTGGCTAATGTAAAATGTCAGGAAGAGCACACTCTCGTTGTACTTTTTTTTAGAAAAGGATTCATAGTCATTCATCAGAAACTAGTGCGTACAAGGCATAAGTTCATTACATAACAGAAGATAAGTACCCGCCTAGGTGCGAGGTAAAAAACAACTAACTCCAAAAGCCCCAAAAAGGGATATTTACCCACCCTCACTACGAACATAATATCGTGCTTACATAAACCTAGATCATCTTCCCAAAAAGAAGCAAGCTGGCTTGCAGTTCGAGGACATGTAGTGCATTAGCATTCAATCCGCCTTTAAAGAAGTTTTCCTTTGGAGGAACGACCAAACTGACATGTGACCATGGTTCCAGAGTTTGCCGATGTTCCATCCACTTCGGTCCCTATAAGAAAGCAAAAAAGGAGCAACACTCTGAGAGAAAGAGTTTTAAAGTTAGATAAGAAACCTCGACTTTAAAGGCTATTTGTGCAATCTGATATTCCAATTAATCTGTATGTGGAGCGACATCCGCTCTAATTGAACACATAGCGTAAGCTTCATTGATGATATAATCTAGGTTGGTTGGAGTTTCTTCAAAAGTAATCTTACAACGCATTTTCCAAACTAGCCACCAAATTGTGAAATTCATTTCCCAGTATTTCTATTCTGTTTCCTTAATAGTTGTTGAATCTTTCCATCTCATTATATTTTCAAATCGCTCGTAAGCACATGGTATGTTACATTTCTCAAAAAATTTTCCAGAGAATTCATAATCCTTGAATAAGTGGGTGTAGTTTTCAAGGTCCCTTTTGCATAAAAAACATCTGTTTACGGACTGAAATCCCATTTTTCCCAACTTATCCTGTGAGATGATCTTGTTGTGTGCCAAGAGCCAGATGAAGTAGAATACACGTGGTTCCAAAATAGATCTAATTTTCCAAAATTTGGATTGGAACAGAGATCTTATTCCTCCATCAACTAACGTGGCGTATATGTTTTTTGTCATTGACTTATGTATTGATGGTTTCCACGTTGGGTAGATCGAGGTATCTTGCTCACCTGGCTTTAGCATTCCATGGATGTTGTTCAGTTTCACTTTCATTATCTCTGCCGATCTCCATATGGCAATTGGTAGTTTATTTTCTAGTGCTTTGAACCAGTTGAAGCGGGCTTTCCAACAAGACATCCCTTTCAATACCGAAATATTCTTGTTACCCACATAGGGTCATATCTCCTCATGAGCAATTTTAAGTGGTGGGTAACTACCAATTCGATCTTTCCAAAGTGATGACGATGCTCCCTCTCCCAGATTTTTGTAAATAACTGTTTTAAGGTCAGCCGATCCTTTTAATAGACTTTTCCAAACCAACGCATAGTGGGTTGCATTTATAAGCTCAGAGACCCAAGGTTTTTTGTAGTCGACTACATTTATGGCATTTTTTGTTAGTAATGCATTATTAAACAGGGTGGCGTTTAGAATACCCCAACCATCATTTGACGTGGGACGCGTCACTTTGGCCCATGCGACCTTTGATGTGTAATTTGTTGTAGTGTTTCCCGACCAAAGGAATTTTCTCATGATCTTGTCAATTTTTTTATCACCCCTTTTGGAATCTTATAGCAGGACATCACGTGAGTGACAATAGGGGTCAATGAGGAGTTTAGAAGGTTGATTCGTGCCGGGAGCGGGAGGATCTTGGCCTTCCAGCCTTGAAGTTTGGAGGAGAATTTTTCCACCAAGAAAGACCAATCCCTAGAGTTAAACTTTTTTTTTGGTAGAGGGAAACCTAGGTAGTCAATTGGAAAGGCACCCAAATTCCAACCTAAGATTCGTTTTGTTTCCTCTATTTCATAGGAAGATAAATTAATTTCATAGAAGGCAAATTTCAAATGATTTATTTCAAGGCCCGAGAGACTGCTGAATATCTTCAATGTTGTGATTACGCTCTTAAGATCTTCATTATTGTATTCCAAGAAGATTAGAAGATCATCTGCGAATTGAATGTTTGTTATCATTGTCTTGTCTTCATCCCTTTCTTAAAGAAACCCTTGCATTTTCTATTTTCGGCCATTTTGGCCAACATCATTGTCTTCACTCTCGTTGTACTAATATCTATGAACGGTCCATAGGGTTTAAGTATACGTTGTTGTTTGGGGAAATGGCGGGGGGGGGGGGGGGGGGAGGCATGTGCCCGTCCTCATGCATATGTAGGTCCGCCCATGGTAGAAAGGGGACAAATCATACGTGCAATGCGTAAATCAACAATCTGATGAGGTGTGGAGTTCAAATTTATTACAATTAAACATGCCGCTTTTGTCATGTGGTCTATTATCACCCATATTATATCCTCGCGAATCAAAGTTTGTGCTCCTAAATTCCATAGTGAAGCTTTCTATTTGGAATCAGGAATATGAAGAGACTTCAATAAGTCTAGTGGTTGATGGTGAAATTATACCTATTAGCAATTAAAATAAGAAGGGATTTTATCACTTGTGCTCCTTCGAGATATCGCAATATCAGTTACGCCCCTATCTTTTTGGTAATATCAGTTGTGCCCCTCACTTTTTGCTATTTTATCACTTGTGCCCCTCGGGTTAGTGACTGTCCATCCCAAATGCAAACGGACGTTAACTTTAGGGGCACATCAGGAATTAGATGAAAACAAATGAATTGAAAAGTCCAACCACGGTTCATCTTCCTCCTCCCTCCTCTTCATCTTTCTCATCCTCCTGCCCATGCCTCCTACCCCGCCCCTGCTGCGCCCACAGGCCCCTGCAACCCCGCGCCTCCCCCTTGCCCGGCCGAGGCGCTCCGCCCCGGTGCTCTGCCCCGGCCCCTCCGCCCCCCGCAACTACCATCCGGACCTCGCACTCCGCCCCCCGCAACCCCTGCCACCGCTGCCCCCACGCCCAGGTCTCAACCCCTCCCACCTCCGCCCCTGCCCCCCCCCCCCCCCCAAGTCGCAGCCCCCCCAACCCCTGTCCCCTCCCTTCTAATTTCGAAACCCATAGAAAACAATAAACATAATAAATTGACACCTTCACAGCATACAACCTGTGAGGCCATGCTGACGGACGACAAGCTCCCGACCTTCACGGATTCGGCCAACTCGCCACGCCCGGGGGTCGTGCCGAAGACGACGGGTCAGGGACATCACGACGGGGGGGGGGGGGGGGGTCGAGGGAGGAGTGGCGAGGAAGGGGATCATGACGTGGGAGAGGGTCCGCTGGCGGAGACGGGAGGGGAGGCTGAGGAGTGGGAGGAGGTGTCGGGGGCAGAGAGGGAGCAGTGGTGGGGCGGCGGGGGTTGGGTCTGCGGAGGAGGAGGCGGGTGGGGGTGACGAAGCCCACCTGGCAGACGACGGCTTCCTATCACCGAAAGAGGGAGCATTGATGGAACTAGAATATATTTTGGAGTATTTCTGCTTCCTATCATTTATGGGTCCATCATAAATAATCGGCACTCTGCTGCTTTCTCCCGAGGCGGCACTCCGCATCAACTGCAAGCTTCTGCTCTGTTCATCAAGAAAGTGGTGAGTTTTGTTTGAAACCCTCCAGAAATCTAATCCCCGCCGCACCTGCCTGGGATGCATGGGGGAGACGGAAGGGCTGAATCGGAGAACAGTGGGGTGGAGGAGGAGACGGGGAGGAGGAGGGATGGGGTGTGCTGAACGGGAAGGAGGAAGAAGATAAAGATGTCTGGACAATAATATCCCTCTTAACTGCACCAAAGTTTGATGAAACCATGGTTAAGTCAACTCATTGACGATCAATCTGATGGAAGGGCACAACTGATGACGGAGCAAGAAGTGAGGGGCACGACTGATATTACCAAAAAGATATGGGCATAATTGATATTGCGATATCTCGGAGGGGCACAAGTGATAAAATCCCAAATAAGAACTAACAAACATGTCAATATCACTTCATTCCAAATCATCAAAGTATGAACGATCTCCATACTGTTTGAATATATCAAAGGCGACCTCACGCTTAAAACCACCGTCGGAAGTTGCGCACGCCGGCAGTTGCGCGGATCGGGTCTTGCGGGCGTGGAGGGATGAGGACGGACTGTGCAAGGGACATGCACACCCTATATATATCGTCCTCCTCCGGGAGGGGAAGTACAACAACACTCTTCCTCGCACTAGGGAGCCCTCTCCCATCTCTCCAAACCATATTTCTCTCATTCTCTCTCGAGCTTGAAGAAAGTCGGAGGCGTACCTTGACTCTTAAGACTGGTATCAGAACTCATCACGGACCAAGCGTGCTTCCTTGTGTCGTTACTGGCCACCAGAAGGAGGAGTGTCGCAGCTCGAAGAGAGGATCTCCGTCGCCAAGCATACCCGTAACAAGTAGCCGTCGCCTTCATCTTTACCTGATTCCACGAAACCTTAGCAAGGGTCTTGCTTGAGGTATTTATATATTAATATTATGGGTTTTTATCAGTTGTGCCCCTTTGAGATATTACAATTTCAGTTACGCCCCTCCCTTTTTTGGAATATCAGTTATGCCCCTACCTTCTTGCAAAATTCACAGTTCTGCCCTTCTGTTAAGGTAAAGTAGGGGCATAACTGATATTACAAAAGGGCAGAACTGTGAATTTTGCAAGAAGGTAGGGGCACAATTGATATTTCAAAAAAGGAAGGGGCATAACTGAAATTGCAATATCTCAGAGGGGCACCACTGATAAAAACCCTAATATTATTGGACTACTCGTGGGTCCCATGATAGGGTAATTTCTTTTATACATCCAAACCTTCATCAAAACTCTACTTTAGCCTGCACGTTGTGTTTTTTTTGCCTTTTCATTAAAGCGACATCCCATTATTTTTTTTGTTGTGCATCAAGTCATTTGCATTAACTGTTTAATGCACCGTTTCATTTCTCTCAGGTTGCTTTATGTTTTTTATTTGCAACGTTAAATTTTTTTAGGTCCATATAATCTAATATGTTTTTTAAAGTTGCGTCTTTAATTGAATGAAGTTTTTATAAAGTTTTTTTTAAACTGTCGTTTTGAATCAATAAACTTTGAGTTTTGTTTTTGTTAACCTCTAAAAAAGGGGTTTATGTCTAATTGAAATTTTTTTGTTGAATAATATTGACCTGCTCAATTTGTTTAAAAAAAAGGAGTTGCATCTTACTCTTTCGTCTATAGTTAACAACATCGAAACCTTTTCTTTACCGTTCGTATATTCTAATCTGATTGGAAGTTCTTCTTAACTAGACCATGTGAACTGATTGAATAGGTCTGTGCTAGTTTATATTACATCATTTTTTTATCGGTTGTTGCTTAAATACGATATTAGTCAAACTTGAATCACAGCTTAATAGGAACCTTGGTGCTTATTTTCTTTTATAATCTTCGAACAAAAACTCTATTTTAATTACTCGTGTGAAATTATACAATCTCATACAATCTTACATTTATTTTATTAGATCCAAAATCAAAATGACAAGTAAGACAATTGCCACTGAGGTGGAAAAATCGAGTACCTTAACAATACTAATACGAATTATGGAGTAGAAAGATCTATTATGGCCTGCTGCACGGTAGCATACACACCATCATAGATAAACCCGACCCAACCTTATCTGAGAATCCAACTATGGAGGAAATTAGGTCCCACGAACAGTGGAAGAAAATAGATAATAGGGGTAGGAGCTTTATGCTGACCCACATGGATCTGAACCTGATTCGGGTCTTTTGAGACCTGCGAATCAGCTTACGAGCTCTGGACCGCGGTTAAAGAGAAATATCACTCCAAATCTGAAGTGAGCGTCCAGCTTCTTCTACACAAGTACAACTCGTGTAGAATGAAGGAATCTGAAAGCATCCTCGAGCACGTGAACAAGATGATCGTGATGGCCAAAGATCTGGCGGCTGCTGATTGCGCCATTCCGGAAAGGATGCAGATTACAGCCATACTAGGAAGTCTCCCACCGTCATTCGACATGGTTGCCACATCTCTGCGGATGAATGGCAACATTAAGTCCGTGACAGACCTACCTGCACAGTTGGCAATTGAGCATGACCTCTCTAAACAAAGATCGAAAATTAAGATCTTTGAGGTCGAGGAAGAGGAAGAAGCAAATGCCGTGCACACAAAGAAAAGGCTGAGCCCCTCCAAAGTGAATCTCAAGGGAAAGAGTGGGAAATACCCACGTGGCTCTTGCTATGGTTACGGCAAATATGACCATTTCAAGGTCAATTGCCCCAACAAGAAGAAGCCAGGAAATTCTAAAATGCCTGAAAATAAAGGCAAAAAGAAAATGGAATTCGCGGCTGTCGTGGAATGCAACTCCGTCATCACAGACAGTGATGAATGGTGGATCGACTCTGGAGCAACCAGACACATCGCCAAGACGAAGGAAGGCCTGGTGGACTTCAAGAAACTGAGCAAAGGTGAACATAGGATCTTCATGGGGAACAACACCTACCTGGACGTGGAAGGTGTTGGGACATACATACTTGACCTGGGGGATAGCATTATGGTACTGAATGATGTACCGTATGCCCCAGGGATACGCGGAACCTGATCTCTGTCCTAGTGCTGCTCCAGAAGGATTTTGAAGTTCGCTTTTATAATAAGCGTGTTTCTATTGGCAAGAATAAGAAGGTTTATGCGATAGGAAAGTTTGTGCCCGAGCATGACCTATTTTGTCTTCCTGTAATAAATTCTAGTGAATCAATGAATGCCGCTTCTGATTATTCCTTGTGTTGTTTGTCTGATTATGACTTATGGCACATGCGACTGGGTCATCCAGGAAATTCTAAAATGGATCAAATGATGAAGGCAAATTTGTTGCCTAAGATCACAGGTGCTAAAGGATATAGGTTCTTCCATGAACTAAAGGTCTGATCGAAAGTCGTGATGCTACTTTCTTGAAATTCATCAAGAAAAGGAGCATGAAGTAGAGGAATCAGATCCTCTGAATTGTATTACAGGACAATGAAGATGACTTGAGTATTAGACAAGAACTTGAGGATGATATCGATCATCCAAATGTAGAGAATGAACCTATGGAACATGATGATCCTTTAGAAGAAGTGGGTAGACCCACACAACCACGAAATCGGCAACAAAAGACCCCAGAACACGTCCCACATGGATGGAAGGTTACCATTTCTATGGATGCGAGGCGTCGTGTTACACCGTGGATGAGGATGTCGCGGATTGTACAGATCCCATATCCTTTGATGAAGCTATGGCTTCGTCTGAGTCGGAATCATGGTCGGCAACCATGAGGGATGAGTTGGACTCAATCGAACGAAACGGTGTTTGGGAATTATGTGATTTGCCAGAAGGTAGGCAATCCATAGGATGTAAGTGCGTATTTAAGAAAAAGTAGGGAGTTGACGGTACTTTTGACAAACACAAAGCTAGATTAGTTGCCAAGGGTTATACTCAGCAAGCTGGAATAGATTTCCAGGAAACCTATTCTCTAGTGGCTAAGTTTGCATCCATTCGGATGATCTTAGCTATAGTCACATATATGGATTTGGAATTATTCCAAATGGATGTGAAGACAACCTTCCTTAATGGAGAATTGAGGGAAGAGATTTATATGCGACAACCTGAGGGATCTCAAGTTGAAGGTCAGGAGAAAAAGGTTTACAAGTTAAGATAGTCATTATATGGCTTGAAGCAGTCTTCACGGTAATGGTATCTCAAATTTCATGAGAAAGTTATCCAATTTGGATTTGTTTCAAATAAATTGGATAGCTGTGTGTATGTTATGAAGAATGGGAGCATGTTTGCAATCATGTCATTGTACGCGGATGACATTCTGCTTCCAGGTAATGACATACAAATACTCGATGAAATCAAACAGAAATTGAGCAATGTATTTGAGATGAAGGACATGGACGAAGCATCCTATGTTCTTGGAATTCAAATAACAAGAGACAGGGACTCAAGGACATTGAGCCTTAGTCAGGTTAGATATTTGCATACTGTATTAAGGAGATTTGGAATGCATAACAACACTCCAGCTCCTACACCACTTGTGTTGGGAAAGAGACTCAGTAGGAGTCAGTGTCCTAGAAAGGGGTAGAAACCTTTAGATGTACCATATGCACAAGTGGTGGGAAGTTTAATGTATGCAATGATGTGTACTCGACCTGATTTAGCTTATCCAGTAAGCTTAGTCAGTAGATGATGAATCCACGTTTCATCATCTTTATTCTATCATTTTGGCCTTAAAAACCCTAGTAAATGCGGGTAAATAGGCTTAATATAGACATTTTAGCATTCATGCATATGTGTGTAAATATTGTATAAAATGCGGTTTTTAAAGCCAAAATTATAGAATAAAGAAAAGAAAAGAAAAAGAATAAAATATTGTAAATATTTTATGACCCGAAACCCCGAGACCTAGGCATCTTGATGAATAGGTTGACAAGGAATAAAGTAGGGGGAGATAAGGGCCAAAACACAGATAAAATACCTATACATTTTATTCATTCTTTATTCATCTTGGGACCTATTTTTGGTTCCACTTTTTGCACATCAAATAAAGAAACTTTGTACATGAAAGTTGTAGATAATTTAATAAAGAAAAATACAAAATTTATTTCACTCAAAAATAATACATAGATAAAAAGTTATGGTCTGAGTAAAAATCCAGAATCCCAACTTCCCAGACCCGTATCTCACAAATAAAAACTCCAAATGCAGCGTACTCACCTTTAATTGTATATAGAAGAAAATAATCTAATTAATGGCAGTGGTTTCGCATTTGGCGGAGCTACGGTTTGAAAGTTGACTTTTGGACCCTCATTGTATACTTGTACATATTAAAATATTCAATTTATTATTTATTCATTATTTTTATATTTTTATATTTTTATAATGTTGTAAATAATACATATAATAATTATGTGCATTAAAATCAGAATAAAAACATAAATAAAATACAAATAAAAATACTTGTATATATTCAATACATAGATACATACCTATACATATCCCTATACAAAACATGTTTGTATTTTATTAAATATACAAAATAAATCAGAAAAATAAAATAAAAATATATTTGTGTAGATAAAAGTATTTCATAATTTTATAAAATCATAAATAAAAATAATAATATTAAAAATACCTAAATAAAAATAGAATACATTAATACATAGATATAGATACCTATAAGGGTATAAATGCAAACTTGTAAAAATATGTCTCATAAAAATAAATAAAAATTACCATAAAATAATTTATAAAATAATAAACATTTTTTATTTTATAATAAAAAATTAATAAAATCGTTTACTATTTTTAAATGATTTTAGAATTATTTTTTTCCAGGCTTTTTCCTGGTTGGTCCACGTGGACCAACCAGGAGGGCTGGAGAGTTGACCTGGGTCAACTCTCTGACCCATGGCCTGCTGTGTGTCAGATTGGTTTTTTGGACGCTTTTCTCGCTTTTTTCGAGGGCTCTCCGCTCCTCATTTCAGGTCGAAGTCTTCTCGACTTTTCTTCCCCCACGATCGAGGATGCTCGCCCCAATCTTTCCTTGGGCGATGGATCATTGACGCACCTCTGACACCTCGTTGATGGAGCCTCGACCACCAACTTTCAAAAACCAACCCAACACCTCCCTCCAACCTTTGAACCCTTTTGGACCTAGCAACCCCTCTTCTTCGTGTGTTCTGGACTGGAGGCAGTGACAGGGCCTCCTCCAACCATCCAGGAGGGTCGCGCGAGGCCAGGAGGCGCTCCACCACCCATCTCCGGCCAACGGCCGTGAGGTTTCTTCCTCGGGCTCCCCAGCCTTCGAGGTCGTGTTTTTCTTACTTTTTCTTAGTTGTTTAGCGCACTGTTATGTTCAGATTTCAGTTCGTGTCCTCAATCAGTAGTTTAATCGTTTCAAACACCATCCGCCACCCCCTCGCCGAAGCTTGCTCCGGCGAGCAACCATTCACACCTAACGCCAACCATCCATCTTTGTTTTGCTCTGGAACCTCTCCTGTGGTTGTTCGTTCATTTTTTTGCAGGGTTCCAAGTGCCAAAGACCCCCACCTGGGGTCGTTTTTGCTGAGATCCGAGCAACCTGAAGCTCTCTTCCCGCTTCCACTGTAGCCGTGGTGGTCTGGTGGTTTACCACCATTTTGAAGCCACCATATACTAGAAGGAGCTCCCAGGAGGTTCTTGATCTCGTTAGCGGAGAGAAGGAGACGCCTGGCGTGGAGATTTTGGCGCCTCAAGTTCGTCCAGGCCGTGCTCGGCGGTTGCTCGTCCTCCACACCTCGTCGCCGTCGGATCCTCCAGCGTTCTTCCAAGTGTACAGCTGCCGTCGGATTTTGCCACCTTCAGCCGTCAGATCGTGGCTCCAGATCTAATCTAGACCACAGAAAACGAAGGGGCATCGGCCCCCCCACGTCGCGACACATGTTTAAGTTAAGCCTCCACGCCGTTGGATCATTTCGCCTGGGCATTTTGCGCTCTCAGCCCAGAGCTTTTGTAGTTTTATTTTGTCTGCAGAACGTTTATTTGCCTTTGTTATATTTTGGTAAACTTTCCAATTATGCCCCCAAACTTCGACATTATTGCAGGTCAACCCCTGCCAGGTCGCGTGCGTCGCACGTGGCCTTGGTAATTTTGTGGGATAGCCTTCGGGCATTTTGTTATTTATTCCAAGTCTAGCAAGTTCACTTCACACATATTTATTTAGCAGACAATTTGCGCTAAGGCCCTCTTATTTCTGGGAGATTACATTTCCACCCCTGACTGGGGCGCGTGCTACGCGCGTGGGTTTTGGCTAATTTGCAGGGAAGGACCCCCCAACTTGAGCATTTATAATTGGTCCTGTAATTGTTCACATCTGTTGTATATTTTTAGTATAATTGCTTGCCATCCCCCTGGAATTCTTGATATTACAAAAACGCCCCTGGCCGCATGTCTTTTCTTTTTGTTGCTTGTATTTTTTGCATGCATCTATAGCACCCTAAAAAAATCTACAAAAATTAACTTAGATATCTGTTGCATAGTACTTCCACGCCATATTTTTATTTTTCATAATTATTGCATTTTAATATTTATTAAAAATAAAAAACGTCCATTTTCAGCACTGTCTAGCTTAGAAAATACCTAAAAAATATAAAAACACTCCAGAAAAACCCCCAAAAATTATATATTGTGTCGTTTAGTTTGTTTTAACTCCCAGCCAAAAATCATTAAAAAATATAAAACCAAACTCCAAAAAATTGCAAAAATCTAAAAACCTTCATAAAAATATATAAAATCCATAAAAAATCCAAAAATAGTATTTTCTTTTCCTAAATTTTCTTGGTTTTATTATCTTCAATTGAAAATTAACTTGGAGAAATTTTATTACTGTTTGCTATTTTATTTCTCCATTTTTAGTTTCAGCCTTGTATTTTCTCCACTGTTTTCTTTATTTTGATAATTAAAAATACCAAAAACATTCTAAAAATTACCCAAAAATCACAAAAACAGTAAAAAAGTATAAAAAGACCAAAAAGACTTTATTTGCTTATTTTTGAGTATTTTTATCTATTTTTATAAATATCTCTTGCTTCCTTTTATTACATTGTCCTTATTTTCCAATATTGAAAAAGAAAATAGAAAAATATAAAATATAAAATTAAAAATTAAATAAAAAAAATATAAAATTAAAAACCAACAAAAAATTAGCATCATAGACATTTGATCACATACACTCACATTTTTTGGTACCTTAGTACCCCGTTCTACCTGTCTGCTCCCTGTGTTCGACCTCTACACATACTTGCACTATACACATCTTGTTGTAGAGTTATAATAAATTTTAACTCCGCACATTTACTTTCATTGCTTGATTTATTTGTTGTGGGTTAATTGTTGTTTGAATCTCGGATTTTGTTGGAGGTCAAATCAGCGACTGTTGACTCGCCTTGTGAGTCAACACGACCTCTGCGATTTCCGTGTTCAACAAATGGCGCCGTTGCCGGGGAGCAACAGCGCTAGTTCGGGTCTTGTTTGTGTTTGTGATTGATTGTCTATTTTCGCGGCTTTTATTTTTCGCTATTTTATTTTCTTTATTTTTGATATATCTCTTGATCGGTCTAACCCCCTCTCTTGTTGACTTTGTGCGAGGTACCGCGGATCGAGGGAGGCGCTCCCCCCTAGGCGCCTACGCACCCACGTGAAGCCGGCTTCCGCCAGCTTAGCACCGAGGAGACGAGGAGAGATTTTTGTAGACCTAGCTCCACCTTAGTTGTTTCCTTTATTTCCTTGCATTTATTTTTGTAATTTGTAGTGAGAGAGAGACTATTATTTGTAATAATACAGGTACACCCGGACTTGGACTCTTGAGCCTAACTTCCAGGTGTCGGTTCACCTGGGGGCTCGCCGCGGTTTTCACGATTTTCTCGCATTCTTTTATTTTGTTTTGTTTTTCGATTTTTATTTCTTTTGTGTGATTGAGCCCTTAGCTTTTAGGATTGCTTGCGATAGACTAAGGCCAAACACCTAATATTTTGCATGTGCCTATAGCCGCGTTTGGACTTAGTCAAATTTTTAAACAGTTGATTCATCATCTTCAATCCGTCGCGCCGCGAGCTCTCCCCGCAAAGCGCTTTCTCCTACCCTCAATTTGTTGAGCAGAGGAGGGGTGAGCCTAGACCGGACTCTAGGGTTGAGGACTGGTAGTCAACTTGTGGTTCTTCCCGCTAATAGCAATTTTCAAAACTTAGGGCGATTTCATCGGCTTGCATTTGCATATAGATAGGTTTCAATTCTGCTGAGCATCTTTGCATGTAGAGTGCTGGAGGCAAGGTGAGCATTTCTCTTTAGCATTCATCATCGATTGCCGCTTGCATTGCTTTTCCGCCTCTCCCTCTGATTTTGCCAACCTAGGTGCTTAAAGGAATTGAATCCTCGTTAGGCTCGTGCATTTCTAACTAAAAATCCAAAAAAAAGTGATAACCAATAAAATCGGGACTGCTAACATTACTCGACCCTAAAATCAATCAAAAAGAAAATATTGTATTGGGGCGAGTAATCCCCTCATTGTCTTCGCTTTTATTTGCTCGCGCACACACTAAGGTTAGAGCCCAAAATCCCATTCAGCCCCCTAAGTGTTTGTGCAATTTTTGGACTTCTCACCTAAACTCTAAAACCGACAAGATAAAAAGACTGCTCTTTGCGGTCTCTACCGAGTTGAGTAGGTGAATTGAGGGTTTGTATTCTTTTCATTTTTGCTTGTGATTGTTTTGTGTGTGTCCTAGATCATCCCTGCGCACTTGCGCCTGTCTTCTCACTTCTCTTGACTTGACCATCGTGCTCTCCCGATCATTTTCTTTTGTTTCGAGATGGCCGACTGGAGCGTATTCTATCCAGACTTTGCGGATCACTCGTTCACTCCAGCCGGTCCACCTCCTTTTTTCCAGGAGGATTTTGCTCCTGACTTTTGTACATATCCGCCTCAGCCACAGTATCAGGACTCGGATTTCTACCCACACCCACCTCCACCTGTGTATTATCCGCCTCCACCTTCACATCCACCCGAGACTGAGCTGATGGAGTCACCTTTCATGGAGTCCACCCTTGAGCACTTGACCCAGATGATGGATCATATGAGACAGAGGATTGACACCCTCACTAGTACAAATAAGAGCGACCATGATATTCC
Organism: Ottelia alismoides; assembly: GCA_037367405.1. Classification (NCBI taxonomy): domain Eukaryota; kingdom Viridiplantae; phylum Streptophyta; class Magnoliopsida; order Alismatales; family Hydrocharitaceae; genus Ottelia; species Ottelia alismoides. Next base: position 940,038 of record JAZKJV010010457.1, read on the forward strand.
ACCATTTGATGATATGGGTTCACTCGAGGATTTCCATGAGAGATTGCAATCGCCAAAAATACAAAAAAATGAGAAAAATTTAAAAACACAAAAAGATTTCGGGAGACACATGATCGAGCCAGACTGTGAGGAGAGCGCCCACTTGCCTGACTTTTTGACCACACCTGCATTCACACCCGATCCCACCTTTGACCCCGAGGATGCCGCTGTACAGACTGCTCTTGGCATGCCTCGTGTATATGCTGATTCCGACTTCCTCCCTTGTATGGAGGAGGTCCAAAAATTCAAAAAAATGCTGACTGAACCCGAAGTGGTGGCCACCATTCATGAGATTATCCGTGCCCCACTTCAGCAGGCCATGACCCATATGTCTGCTCCTCTTCCCAAGAAGAGAAAGCGGAGGAGCAGATCTAAGCGTCACATCTTGACCATGGCCACTGCCCATGCCATCACACACCGTCCCATTCCTAAGAAGAAGAACACTGCCACACCTTTCATTAGCTGCACAATCTCTGACCACACATGTGATCACACTCTCCTAGACGGCGGTGCATCGATTAGCATCATACCCTTCTCGCTGGTACAGTCTCTTCACTTAGGGCCTCTCAAGAAAACCAGGATGATCGTACAGTTTGCTGATGGATCAATAAAGAGGCCGAAGGGTATCCTTGAAAACGCCGTCATCTCGATTCAGGGCATGAGCTATACTGTTGACTTTGTCGTTTTGCCCATGGAGACCTCCACAGGGGAGCACTCTCCAATCATCCTGGGACGACCATTCCTCGCCTCTGCGAGGGTCGTTATTGATTACGGATCAGGAGAGATTCGCTTCCGTCCTGTTGTCGAAAGCGAAGTGTTGATTACCGCACCTACTGTCGACCAGAGACCTGCACCTGATGTGCCCACACCTATCTTGGCTGACCTCGAGGACCATGACCTTGATGATACTATCAGAGAATTTTGCTGTCTATTGGATTCCACTGAGACCCGAGAATTCCTCCCGGTTGAGGAAACCTCGGAAAGCATGGACCTCGAAGTTCCTTCTTCTGGGACTTGGCGTTGTGTTGATGACATCCGCGGGATTTACACGATCGATACCATTAAGCGGAGGGCAGACTTAGAGACGATACAGGACGACCATGTTTTGACTACTTCCACTGATGGGTCCGTTCCTGTTCATGTAGATACTGATGAGCCAAAGGCCGAATTTGATTTGGTTGCTTTTCTTCAGAGATTCGGGCCTTTTGATGAGAAAGATGATCCGGTTGAGATTATAGAGGACGAACAGAGTTCGACTACTTCCACCGATGAGTTCGTGCCTTTTGGTTTTGACCTGAACGATACCTCGCAGGACGACTCCGAGTACACCACTTCCGATGATGATGAGTTCGTCCCATTCCACTTTGATATCAGCGAGACTCCCAAGGTCGGACCTAGCCGTACTTCTTCCACTACCCCGTCTGTGCCTTCACACCCTAGGGCCACTGAGGATATACACCCCGTCGACCCTGATCGGATTCCGTCCACTGTGGACCCCGATGTCGACCTGCACCACACTAGATCTATTCCTCCGCGGTCCCGCAAGAAGGTTCGCTTTCTACCTTCTTGACCATCTGTATATCCATCTCTGTTGTATATTCACTTCTGTGTACCTCTGTTCTCTCTACCGTATTGCTCGTCCACCCATTCTCGTGTCTGCCTTGCTTAGGACGTACTTTGTCCTAAGTATAGGGGGGTGGACGAGCCGAGCGCTCTTTTGTCGTTCCGTCTGATCACTCCTGTTGTTGCCTATACTTAGGGCTTCTTTTACCCTAAGTATAGGGGGAGTGACGTGTACATCCTCACGATCTCTTCTTCCATCTTCATCTCTTTTCTTCTTTTCTTCTTTTCTTCTTTTCCTCTTCTATCTTCTTCATCTACCGAAAAGGTGCCGCCCTTGTAGACAGTTTTCCATACTTAGGACGTACTTTGTCCTAAGTATAGGGGGGTGTGCACCTCGAGTCTTTCTATTCCTTTCGAGCCTCTCCATTGTCTCCTCTTCTTGTCTATACTTAGGGATATTTTACCCTAAGTGTAGGGGGGGACAATTTGAGTACGATCTGTTCATTCCCACCCTTGACCCTCCCTGCGTTGTGTACAGTCTGCTATACTTAGGATTATTTGATCCTAAGTATAGGGGGGACGGTCAACTTCTCATTCATTGATTCATTTATTCATTCCTGTATTCTTTAGATTTTCCTATACTTAGTACGAGTTATGTCTTCTCTTTTCTCTCCGATCTATGAGGACATAGCTCAAGCTAAGTATAGGGGGGTCGTATATACTACGTATATACTTTAGCCATAACTCGTACTTTCGTATTTTCCTAATAATATGGCTAATAATTCTTTAAAATTCATTAAAATCCTTAATAAAATGATGTGGTTATTCCTCAAATTCTTTTTGTAGATACTGATTAATAAATCAGGTGAAAATGTTTTTTGCAAAATGTTTGAAAAATAGTTTGAAAATCTTTGTGAACATCTATTGAAAACTATTTTGAAAATATTTTGTTTTGTGTTTTCAACCTGTGTGTAAAATGTGTGGTTTGTAAAACTTATTTTCTTTGTGTGAAATAAAATGTTTGAAAAATGATTTGCAAATGGTTTGAAAAAAAATGGTTGAAAAAATGATTTGAAAAACCTATATATACTGTTTTGAAAGCCTTTGCAAAATGATTTTCAAATGTGTGTAAAATGTTTGTAAAAACTATTTTGGACTATAGTTTTCAAAAATTGTGTGAAAATTGTTTTCAAATAAGTTTGAGGAATATACACATCACATCAAAATCCATCTTATGTATATATGTATAAAATTGACCATTTATCCTTGTAAATTCTTAAAATCCACTTCTTGTATATATAAAGAAGCACTCCCGTGTACATATTTTCACCTTGTTTTCAGCCAAAATCTTTTTGTTTTCAAAAATTCCCAAAAACATTTGCAAAAATTAAAATCCAAAAACATTTGAAAAATTTCTTTGAAAAATACAAAAAATTGCATCTGCATGCATCATCTTTTCAAAAATCCATAAAAAGTTCAAAATCTTTGAAAATTGCATCACAAAAAAATTTTTTGCATAGCATTAGCATTTTTCAGATTAAGTTTGATAGTTGAACAAGTCTAAGTAAAATCCGGAGATTGGAGCTTGATTGAACCTTATAATTTACCTAATAACAGGAACCTTATAGGAACTTGGTTTGAGGTACTTCAGGTCTAGTTGACTTAATTCTTTGAGGATCACGGGACTTGGTTCAATGGATTCTTGACTGCCTAAGTAGAGTATTTCGGAGCACACGCACGACTCTTGTTGATAATGACCTAACTTGGACACCTGCACCTTTCACATGGCTCAACTCAGTTGGAGTGGTGAGGGGATTGGATTTGCCGGTATGAGACGCACACAAGTGGAAACATCTGTCCTCCTCTAGGGAGGGAAGTGCACCCCAACCCGTCCAGTGATTATGAAGGCTAACGACAGGAGGCTGTGGGTTGCGATAAAGCTTCAAAAGAGGGATAGTCTACTGGCTCAAGAGGAAAAACTCCTTATGTAAATGCTGCTGTGAATAGTATTTCAAAAAAAAAAAGGTTCAGGCATGTACAAAAAATAAAAAGCCTGCAAAGTATGTCCATATGTTGTAAAGTCAATAAGCAAGCTTGAGCATCAAAGTCATATCATGTGAGCCGGCAGCAGGATGACTTGACTACACTGGTCCTGCATCCCAGGATAGGTAGCTACACTGGCTACCGTCCATTCTTCTCTTCACCTCCTCCTCTTGAGCTGGTTGCCACTTGAACTTAGAAGGGAATACCCCGCTCCTCGAGGATGGAGTTGCTGGATTGGGGAATCATTGGGTTGTCGTACTGGAGAAGTCAGTTTCTTTGTCATTCTAGTTGGGGAGAGCCACCATCACTTACACTGTACGAGTCAGATTCATAGTCGTAAGGGTTTGCGTATGAATTGAAGTATTTCTGACCTGGCTATTGAGGAGACTTGGGCAGAGTTTTGGGATTCTCAAGGACTGTTGGATTTCAAATTCGGTTCTCAATAAGGTTCCGCCCGCACTAAAAGTCCAAAGGTCCGACTTAAGCTCCAAACTTTGATTTTGTGAAGACAAGTTTGACAATTAAATTTAGTCCATCTTTCTTCTTTTTCTTTTCTTTATTTTTCTTTTCTGCACTTATTGCATAAGTGTTTGCTAGGGACTAGCAAAGGCAAGTATAGGGGGATGATGAATCCACGTTTCATCATCTTTATTCTATCATTTTGGCCTTAAAAACCCTAGTAAATGCGGGTAAATAGGCTTAATATAGACATTTTAGCATTCATGCATATGTGTGTAAATATTGTATAAAATGCGGTTTTTAAAGCCAAAATTATAGAATAAAGAAAAGAAAAGAAAAAGAATAAAATATTGTAAATATTTTATGACCCAAAACCCCGAGACCTAGGCATCTTGATGAATAGGTCGACAAGGAATAAAGTAGGGGGAGATAAGGGCCAAAACACAGATAAAATACCTATACATTTTATTCATTCTTTATTCATCTTGGGACCTATTTTTGGTTCCACTTTTTGCACATCAAATAAAGAAACTTTGTACATGAAAGTTGTAGATAATTTAATAAAGAAAAATACAAAATTTATTTCACTCAAAAATAATACATAGATAAAAAGTTATGGTCTGAGTAAAAATCCAGAATCCCAACTTCCCAGACCCGTATCTCACAAATAAAAACTCCAAATGCAGCGTACTCACCTTTAATTGTATATAGAAGAAAATAAGCTAATTAATGGCGGTGGTTTCGCATTTGGCGGAGCTACGGTTTGAAAGTTGACTTTTGGACCCTCATTGTATACTTGTACATATTAAAATATTCAATTTATTATTTATTCATTATTTTTATATTTTTATATTTTTATAATGTTGTAAATAATACATATAATAATTATGTGCATTAAAATCAGAATAAAAACATAAATAAAAATACAAATAAAAATACTTGTATATATTCAATACATAGATACATACCTATACATATCCCTATACAAAACATGTTTGTATTTTATTAAATATACAAAATAAATCAGAAAAATAAAATAAAAATATATTTGTGTAGATAAAAGTATTTTATAATTTTATAAAATCATAAATATAAATAATAATATTAAAAATACCTAAATAAAAATAGAATACATTAATACATAGATATAGATACCTATAAGGGTATAAATGCAAACTTGTAAAAATATGTCTCATAAAAATAAATAAAAATTACCATAAAATAATTTATAAAATAATAAACATTTTTTATTTTATAATCAAAAATTAATAAAATCGTTTACTATTTTTAAATGATTTTAGAATTATTTTTTTTCCAGGCTTTTTCCTGGTTGGTCCACGTGGACCAACCAAGAGGGCTGGAGAGTTGACCTGGGTCAACTCTCTGACCCATGGCCTGCTGTGTGTCAGATTGGTTTTTTGGACGCTTTTCTCGCTTTTTTCGAGGGCTCTCCGCTCCTCGTTTCAGGTCGAAGTCTTCTCGACTTTTCTTCCCCCACGATCGAGGATGCTCGCCCCAATCTTTCCTTGGGCGATGGATCATTGACGCACCTCTGACACCTCGTTGAAGGAGCCTCGACCACCAACTTTCAAAAACCAACCCAACACCTCCCTCCAACCTTTGAACCCTTTTGGACCTAGCAACCCCTCTTCTTCGTGTGTTCTGGACTGGAGGCAGTGACAGGGCCTCCTCCAACCATCCAGGAGGGTCGCGCGAGGCCAGGAGGCGCTCCACCACCCATCTCCGGCCAACCGGCCGTGAGGTTTCTTCCTCGGGCTCCCCAGCCTTCGAGGTCGTGTTTTTCTTACTTTTTCTTAGTTGTTTAGCGCACTGTTATGTTCAGATTTCAGTTCGTGTCCTCAATCAGTAGTTTAATCGTTTCAAACACCATCCGCCACCCCCTCGCCGAAGCTTGCTCCGGCGAGCAACCATTCACACCTAACGCCAACCATCCATCTTTGTTTTGCTCTGGAACCTCTCCTGTGGTTGTTCGTTCATTTTTTTTGCAGGGTTCCAAGTGCCAAAGACCCCCACCTGGGGTCGTTTTTGCTGAGATCCGAGCAACCTGAAGCTCTCTTCCCGCTTCCACTGTAGCCGTGGTGGTCTGGTCGTTTACCACCATTTTGAAGCCACCATATACTAGAAGGAGCTCCCAGGAGGTTCTTGATCTCGTTGGCGGAGAGAAGGAGACGCCTGGCGTGGAGATTTTGGCGCCTCAAGTTCGTCCAGGCCGTGCTCGGCGGTTGCTCGTCCTCCACACCTCGTCGCCGTCGGATCCTCCAGCGTTCTTCCAAGTGTACAGCTGCCGTCGGATTTTGCCACCTTCAGCCGTCAGATCGTGGCTCCAGATCTAATCTGGACCACAGAAAACGAAGGGGCATCGGCCCCCCACGTCGCGACACGTGTTTAAGTTAAGCCTCCACGCCGTTGGATCATTTCGCCTGGGCATTTTGCGCTCTCAGCCCAGGGGCTTTTGTAGTTTTATTTTGTCTGCAGAACGTTTATTTGCCTTTGTTATATTTTGGTAAACTTTCCAATTATGCCCCCAAACTTCGACATTATTGCAGGTCAACCCCTGCCAGGTCGCGTGCATCGCACGTGGCCTTGGTAATTTTGTGGTTGTGGGATAGCCTTCGGGCATTTTGTTATTTATTCTAAGTCAAGCAAGTTCACTTCACACATATTTATTTAGCAGACAATTTGCGCTAAGGCCCTCCTATTTCTGGGAGATTACATTTCCACCCCTGACTGGGGCGCGTGCTACGCGCGTGGGTTTGGCTAATTTGCAGGGAAGGACCCCCTCTGTTGTATATTTTTAGTATAATTGCTTGCCAGCCCCCTGGAATTCTTGATATTACAAAAACGCCCCTGGCCGCATGTCTTTTCTTTTTGTTGCTTGTATTTTTTGCATGCATCTATAGCACCCTAAAAAAAATCTACAAAAATTAACTTAGATATCTGTTGCATAGTACTTCCACGCCATATTTTTATTTTTCATAATTATTGCATTTTAATATTTATTAAAAATCAAAAACGTCCATTTTCAGCACTGTCTAGCTTAGAAAATACCTAAAAAATATAAAAACACTCCAGAAAAACCCCCAAAAATTATATATTGTGTCGTTTAGTTTGTTTTAACTCCCAGCCAAAAATCATTAAAAAATATAAAACCAAACTCCAAAAAATTGCAAAAATCTAAAAACCTTCATAAAAATATATAAAATCCATAAAAAATCCAAAAATAGTATTTTCTTTTCCTAAATTTTCTTGGTTTTATTATCTTCAATTGAAAATTAACTTGGAGAAATTTTATTACTGTTTGCTATTTTATTTCTCCATTTTTAGTTTCAGCCTTGTATTTTCTCCACTGTTTTCTTTATTTTGATAATTAAAAATACCAAAAACATTCTAAAAATTACCCAAAAATCACAAAAACAGTAAAAAAGTATAAAAAGACCAAAAAGACTTTATTTGCTTATTTTTGAGTATTTTTATCTATTTTTATAAATATCTCTTGCTTCCTTTTATTACATTGTCCTTATTTTCCAATATTGAAAAAGAAAATAGAAAAATATAAAATATAAAATTAAAAATTAAATAAAAAAATATAAAATTAAAAACCCACAAAAAATTAGCATCATAGACATTTGATCACATACACTCACATTTTTTGGTACCTTAGTACCCCGTTCTACCTGTCTGCTCCCTGTGTTCGACCTCTACACATACTTGCACTATACACATCTTGTTGTAGAGTTATAATAAATTTTAACTCCGCACATTTACTTTCATTGCTTGATTTATTTGTTGTGGGTTAATTGTTGTTTGAATCTCGGATTTTGTTGGAGGTCAAATCAGCGACTGTTGACTCGCCTTGTGAGTCAACACGACCTCTGCGATTTCCGTGTTCAACAGTAGATATAAAAGCAACCCCGGTCCAGTACATTGGGAAGCTATAAAGAGGATTCTTTGATATCTGAAAGGGACAGTACATCTGAAGCTTGTGTATCAAGCAGAATTGCTCGAAGTGGTAGGATACTCCGATGCCGATTTCGGAGGAGGTGTGGATGATAGAAAATCCACATCGGGTTACCTGTTCATGTTTGGTGTGCAGCCGTTTCTTGGGGTAGTAAGAAACAAGGATGTGTATCTCGATATACACAGGATGCTGAATACATTGCATGTAGTATGGTCACTACTCATGCTGTGTGGATCAGGCGTTTTCTAGAGAACCTAAGCCTCGAATTGATCAAAGGGCCAATTGAAATGTATTGTGATAATCAAGTTGCGATAAGTGATAGCCGAACTGACCACTCGGGTATAAGGTACTAAATGGTCGTTGCGACCCAAGCAATCAGACTCGATCAATCAAGAAAAAAATAGACCACCCAATATAAAAATCAACTCGAAAATCAATAGCGGTCTTGCTATTATTTTAACCTGGTATAGCGACCAGGGTCGAACACAAGGAGCACGAAATGGCCTTGCGACCTACTAAGTAGTCAAAAAGAAAATAAAAGAAAAGAAACATGTATTTTTGGTGGTTTTTAATTCTTTTTATATTTTTTTGGATTTTTAATTAATTAAGAAACTAAAGAAAACAAGAAAAGCAAGCAGTTCAACTATTTATTTAATGCACTAAAAATCAACCAAAAATTCAAATAAAAATATTTTTGTGTGTTTTTATAATTTTTAATGTTTTTAGTGAATTTTTGAGATTTTTCATATTTTTATTTAATTTTCTAAAAATGAAACGATGAAAGAGAAAGAAGGCACTGTCCAGTCGAGCTTAAGGGACCTAGATAAAATATCTAGAAATCCCCAATAAGCTTGGAGGTAATTTTCTTGTAAAGAGAAAACGACAAGGAAAATTTTGGCACCTTAATTATTATTTTTGGGTTTTTAAATTATTTATTAGAATTTTTATGAGTTTTTAAGTGTTTTTCAATTTTTATAAGTTTTAGGTATAGAAAAATAGCCAAAATTGGCTAGAAAATCAAGCACACTAAAAGCAACAGTAGCTAATTTTTTTGTGATTTTTAGATGAGTTTTAATATTTTTTTGATTTTCTAAGTCAAACAGTAACGAAAATTGATGTTTTTGAATTTTTAAAAATATCAAAACAAAAAAAAATGTTTCCAAAAATTCCAGAAAATTATACACTATGGCAGGAGCCATGTGTCCAATTTTCATTAGATTTGGAGTTAATTTGCTATTTTATTAAAAATAAAAAGCAAGCTACTATGCACATGGACCTATCTGCAATTCTATTAAAACCTTGGGCCCCCTGGAGAACAAGCTTGTAAACCGTAGGGTTAGAAATGCAAATTACCCCCCGGTCCACGCACGATACACGTGACTCAGGCCTAGGGGGACCTGATTGTCATTCCTATTTTTAAAAGTGTAAAAAGTAACAAGCCAAAACGCGGGACCAATAATGCAAAAACACCAAAGACCACGTGTCGATGCACGTGCACACAGCAAACAGGGGTATAAATGCAAATCTGATAAGCAGTTGGGTCTTTAGTGCAATTTTTTACAAAAATAAAAGAACTGAACTGCGTATTTACAGGACTAAATATTAAATGCAAAAGTAGATGGGCCTAAGAACAAATACCCCTTATTAAATGGAGCAGGCCGGATGTGCAATGCGTGGCAGATCGGACGGGTGGAATGGCGCGCCGCACACTGAAGGAGCCCTCGGCACGATCCGATGGCTGGAATGAGTCCACGTGGATGATCGAACGGCTAAGATGCGACGTGGGGCTGCGAAGGTGGGTCTCACTCGGATCGGACGGATGAGATTCAACCACGTGCTAGATTGGACGGCTGCAACGCGTCGTGGCTTAACCTCGCTGGATCAACGGTGGCGATCGAACCTCAAGGATCGGGCGGTCAGTGCTGCTCCGTGAATGAATGGACGAGATTGAATCTGGAGCTTCGAGGCTGATCTGACGGTCGGGGAAGATGGTGGAAGAACAGTTGGCCGGCGAGCTTCGCCGGCCCGATACACGCGCTGAGATCCTCCCCTGCTGCTCCTGAGGTGCGGAAAGGCTCCGCCGTGAAGCTCCGCAGCTGATGCGATGCTCCGATGAAGGCGGGGAGCTCCGGAGAGCTCCGGCGACGCGAAAGACCTGGAGCTGCTGTGCTCGAACCTTGGACCTCCAGATGAGGTCCTTACGACGATCTAACCTGCATAAGCAAAACACGGGGTCGAGGGCAAACTGCCTCGACCCGTCAGAGCGAGCGGGAGGTGAAGGATGAGGCGGTATGAGGGCTCTCCGGCGAGCGGCGGAGGGGGAGAACCGGTATCCCTGCTCCGGGGTGAGCCAGGGGGAATGGAGGGTCGGAGAAGGTGGAGAGGGGTCTGGTGGACGTGGTGGCGGTGTCGGATGGGTGAATGGGTGGCTGGAGACGAAGGGAGGAGGCGGCGGAGCTACACTACCAGTAACTGAAAAATCCTAAACTACGCTAATCTACTGCCTAAGAAGGTTACCTGGCGGGTGCTGTCGACTGGGTTGGAGCTCAAGAAGCTCCTGGGTCATTGCCTGCAAGGGGGCGTCGTCTCCCCAAGGCTGGGCGCGCTCGCGGCGGCGCACGGCGGCGGAGCCACCGGATCAGAGGTCTCCTGAGGTCCTCGTGCCTCGCTTCCACTCCGAAGAACACGGCTGTCACACGGGCACTCCGGAGAAGCTCCTTGGCTGCGAGTGGGATGTCCAAAGATGAATGAAAAGCTTGCCGGAGCTGTGACTTTATATGGCTAGGGATCCGGGAAGGTGAAGGTCGGGTGAGTCGCTTGTGCCTCGGATCCATCAAACCCACCCCGAGCGAGAATCAGGGATGGTCAAAGATTAATCGGGGCCCGGGGTTAAAGTAATTGGTTATCGGATCAGGTGGGGAATAAATGGAGAAATCGGGTCATCCACCAGATCCGCAAGGGAAGTGGTCCACAGGGGGGAGTTGACCGGGCGGTCAACAACCCCGTGGACCAATGAAAGTCAGCCACGTGTACAAGATTTATAAAATCATTTAAAAATAGTAAATGGCCGATTTATTAAAAAGTCAAAACATGAAATATTTTTATTTTAATTTTTTCTATTTTTTAGTGATTTTTAATTAATTTTTCAAAATAAAATTAGGGTATTTACAATATAGTACTATACATAGGTATAAATACAATATAGGATTTTTAATTTTGATTTTTAATTTTTTATTTTTATACAATTTTATTACCATTTTATATTTTATTTATTTATATCATAAAATAAGGAATAAAAAGATATTTTTATTTTATTTTTATTATTTATATACATAGGTGAAATAAATAGATATGTATATATATACATGATATATTTACAATATTATTTTTGATTTTTATATTTGTTATTTGTTATTTTGTTTTAATTTTAATTTATTTTATTTATTTACACCATAAGTCATAGAATATGTACAAGATTTTTGGAGATTAATTTTATTTATTTATAAGGCTAAATAAATACAAGGTGAATGGACTATATACATGGGGACTATGTACATGAGTGGTATTTTTGTTTTCTTTTTAATTTTTCTATTTTTATTTTGTTTTTTTATATTTATAAATATATACAAATATTTACAAGCCTATTTTAATCTATTTTTGGGAGGAAAATAATTTTATTTTATTTACATATATTTACACACATGAGCCCCTATCTCCCTCTACTTTGGCTTTTATGCGGTCAGGCCCATGCTGAGCCCACCCTTAGGTTAGGTTTGCTCAATATTTATTCTAAATATTTCCCTCTTTTTCTTTTTAATCTTTATTCTTTTATTTTTGCACAAAACATGCTAATTATAGGTTTTTACACAATGCATGCTTTTGGTAATTATTTATATTTACAACTATATACATGCATTTGCAAAGGTTTTTGTAGCTAAAATATAAGAATAAAGAGTGATGAATGAGTATTCATCACCCCCCTATACTTAACTTTGCTAGTCCCTTAGCAAACACTTATTTGAAAAAGAAGTGAAAAAGAAATAAAGAAAAAGAAAAAGAGAATGTACATGGATCAAGGTTGATTATTAAACTTGCCTTCATTAAATTAAGGTATGGAGCTCGATCAGATCTTTGGATTATTAATGTGTCGGAACCTTATTTGGACTTAAGCCTAAAACTCAACAGCCTCGTTCAAAGTTCTACTAATCCATAACCAAGACTCCTCAAATGCTCCAGGATCAGAACAAGGTCATCAATCACAAACCCTGAAGACCATGAGTCTTTTCTTGTCCTGTGAATGTGAGGTCTAAGCTCTCCACCTCAGAAATGGCAACTTGACAACCCTCCCTAACAAGGTAACTCTATGACCTCAATCTGGCCACTCTTTCCTCGAGGAGCGGGGTATTCCCTTCTAAGTTCAAGTTCAACCGGCTCAAGAAGAGGAGGAAGAAGAGAATGGGTCAAGGCCAGTGTAGCCCTGTACCCTTGGGAGCTTGATCAGTGTAGCCAAGTCTCCTTGCTGCAAGCTTACATCAGGTGGATCATGAAACTCAAGCTTTGCTTATTGCACTCTATATACATACTCCGGTGGGATTATCATTTTCTATCAGACCCACCACTTTTTTGAGTTATTTCTTTTTTGCATTTTTCTCAAGTGCATCTATACAACATATACATGTGCAGCATATATATACAAGGAGTTTTTCCTCTTGAACCAGTAGACTATCCTCTTTTGAAGCTTTATTGCAACCCACAACTCCCGTCGTTAGACCTCATGGCAACCAGACCAAGTTGAGACGCACTTCCTTCACTAAAGAAGAAGAGAGGTTCTGCCTAGAAGTACTACCCTCATATGCTACCCCAAGTCAAGGAAGACTGCCTCCTCACCACCTCATCCGTAGAGAGCTCGGTGCATAGTGCTGGTGTCCAAGTAAAGCCATTGTCTATATGAGTCATGTGTTGTTTGTTAAGTGCTCTACTTAGGCTCATTAAGATGACATGTGATCATAGCCTAGTGGACTCAAAGAATTAAGTCACCATGGACCTGAAAAGCCTTAAACCTAAGCCCTATAAGGTTCCTCTTAGAAGTTAGGTGGATTAAGATCTTAATCAAGCTCCATTCTCATTTGATTCCAGGATAGTTTAAATGTCAACGATCATCCAGAAAAACTATATACATATGTACAAAAGATGCTATTTACACAAAGTTTACAATCATGCAAAAATTTTTGAAAAATGTTTTGAAATCATGAATGGATGATGCATGAAATGCAAGTTTTGCAAAAAGTATTTACACACATTTACAAAAGATTTTGTAAACTTTTGATTTTCAAAACATTTTGGAAAAATTTTGATAAGAAAATATTTACAAACTTTACACAAAAGATTTTTGAAATCATTTTTACAAAATAATTTGTACACTAGCTATTATGTGCAAATAAAAGAAGGTTCATGTACATGAAAATTTTTTAAATTTTTGTGATTTTTAGGGTTTTTAGCCATTTTATTTATTAACACACTCACACAAAGTACGAATTATGGCTAAAATATATATGAAATATATACACACCCCCCTATACTTAGCTCGAACGATGTCCTCAGAGTCAAGAGCGATGAAGAAGACATAACTCGTGCTAGGTATAGGGAAGTGAAAAGGAAGGCTATATACAAAAGATGAATAGATGAAATAGAAAATCAAGAGGATCTCGGGTCTTCCCCCTATACTTAGGATCAAATAATCCTAAGTATAGCAGGCTGTACACTAAGGGGAAAACCGAGTGGAGAATGTACAGGGTCTACCCCCCCTATACTTAGGGTGAAATATACCTAAGTATAGGCAGCAAAACAGGGGTAGGAAGACACGAAGAAAATGAACGAATATATACAAGAAGGAGAGGACATCACTCCCCCGTAATACTAAGGTAAAGAACCTTAAGTATAGGCAACAACAGAATTGATGGAACAGAACGAAGAACAACCCGGTGTTTTCACCCCCCTATACTTAGGATGAGCAATATCCTAAGTATAGCAAAGATAATCCTAAGCGAGACCTGGGGTGAAAACAAGAACGGAAGAAAGATAGATCAAATAAGACGAAACACGTAAATACAAAAGAGTACAATGTTGAGGTGCCTCTCAACAAGCGCTAGATTTTACGCCCCTAGCTGGGCGCAAAGGCTAGGACAACGCAGTATCAAGGTTCAGTACAGCATCGGTAAGGCGAATGCCGTACTGTCGTCGCAGTCTCGGTATGAGAACAGTGACGAAGTCAACAGTGTAAACAAAGACCACCTAGGTATGCAATCAAGCGAGTGTCTGCTACCGCCAGTGATATGGAAAGAGTGATCAGGATCCGGTAGTACAAAAGAAATCATCGGCTCTGGACCAGACTAGAGTGAAAGTATAGAGCCGAAGAAATCAAACGTGGAGAAGGAATGGATCAGTAATCGAATCCTCCACGTCAATCAGTGTCTCAAGCAGGTGTGGACAATCAAGATCGGGAGACTCTCTAAGCAGACTGATATCCGATGCATGAAATAGAATCAGATCAGGCAAATCATCGAATATCTCCAGAATGGGCTCGTCCTCGCGAGGGTCGTCGAGGTGAGAAGACTCAGAATCAGAATGATCTAAAGACTCGGCTTCGTGTTCTGTCTGATCGGAAACACTCTTAGAAGTGAAATCGAGTAATCATCGAGTGCGGCATCCTCCCGCAGATAACCCTCGGGGAGGGATGCATGATCAAAAATGAGAAGAAGAGGATCAGGATCTAGATGGCATCTGCACTGCTATCAAGTATCCACTCGGTGCACCAGGCTGCATCATCATCGGGAAGTGTAGGTCTCGGCAATCTGGAAACAGGAGAAGGTACTAGTCAACACCGCGGAAGCTGGCAAAGTGTCTACGACTGGTCCTTGCTCTGTGGCATGCTAGCTGTCAGCTGGTCCTCAGGAAGTGTGTCTGTCTCAACAAAGTGGAGGACAAAAGGCTCGAAGACGGGACTCTCTGTGTCGGTACTCTCAACGTGGTGTCTCTCCTCGAGCTGTGGCTGCTGGGCTGAGTCCCGGTAGCTGTCCGCATCCAAGAAGTGTCTCTGCAGGAAGGAGACTGACTCCTTCGGGACTGGAATCTGAAGTGTCTGAATCAATGGCTACAAAAGCTGGGCTCCTCCGGCTCCTGGGTTATCAGAAGATCTGATATCCAAGACTCGTCAACTGAGAACTCTGGGGCTGACTCGAACTCCAACTGGAAGGCCAGCGGGATCTCAAGTAGACTCTGGGTCCGAACCTCTGCTATTGCAGTCATCATCTCTGTCAATGGTGCTGCCTCATCCAAATCCTCGGGCTGGTGTGTAGAAGCTGACTCATCATGTAAAGTGACACACCGCACTGGTACTGCATCGTCCGCATGTGTTGTCCCGACTATGGCATCTCGCGAAGAAGATCTCTGTGAAAGTAAATTCGAGATGGTATCCAGGAAGTGAATGTCGGAACTGCGGTGTGAACTGCCACATGTGGTAATCACCAGTGCAAGCTGCTCTGCGGTCATCCCCCGCATGGAGATCTCTATCAAGTCTGTAAGGTGGAAGTCCATGCTCAGGAAATCTCCTCAAGAGGTCAAGAAACCTCGGCCATGCCTCGTTCAATGGCTCCTGGGGTCAACTGAAAAGTCCGTGATCAAAGACCGCATGAACTCTGCTCTATGTGGGGGAAAGTATCTCTGTAGAAACACTCGACATAGCTCTCCCCACGTCTCGAATGTCCTCCCCAATCGCGGTGCCATCTCATGGCTCTTTCGTGAAGCGTGAAGGGGAAGGTCCCTGCTCATCAGCTCCTCTGCAGTGATGTCCGAATATCTCTGAGCTCTGCAAAACTCCTCGTATACGGACAGGTGAAGATAAGACTCCTCGTGCGCCTCTCCTGAAAATGTCGGCAGTCGTTGAATGTAATCCAAATCCAAGACGAATGGACCAAGTGTAGAAGCTGACTGAGCTCCATGTGCTATCTGCTCCTCCATCCCTCCGGAATGGGATATGTCTGCTGATCTCCACTGCTCTCTCTGATCATGAACGGAGATGCGCTCTCATCTCAGCAACAACATCGTTCGGGTCTCGCATATGCTCTGTCTGGTATCCTCGGACGTCTCGCACAGCATGCCTAGAGTAGTGAGATGAAAGGGAGGGAGGGAGCGGGAGGTTGGTCGGAGATCCAACCTCCCTAGAAGGTGGACTGGAGTGATGGTCAGAGGATGGAGAAGAAGCCGTAAAAGTCGGCTCGAAGTGAGGGGGATCCATCATCCAGGGCAAAGGAGAAGAAGAGGAAAGACTGAAGGGAGGGAGGGTGGGAAATAGATGGAGGAAGATGGGGAAAGATCGAAGGGATCTGGCAAACACACAAGATGAACAAGCAAACCCCAATTCACCTACGCACACAGAGTTGAAGACCGAAGGGATCGATCAATTATCTTGTCGATTTTATTTTAGGTGATCATCCAGTCTATCAGAGCGATTACGTGAGGTACATAGGTATCCAGATATTTCTCAACCGACTGTCCCGTACTGAAAGCCGGTAATCAGTCAAGAAAGATCGGAGCTCTATCCTAATGTGCGGGTCACTCTCTCGTTCATCCAAACTAAACAAGGAGGGGGTTACTCTCCCCAAGACAGATTTTTCAGTGAAGTGTCTTTTAGGTCAAGTGTGATTAGCAGTCCCGATTTTATTGTTTTTGTTTTTAGATATTTTTCAAATAAAAAGAAATGCCTAACAAAATTTTCGGTTCTCCTGTTATTAAGTCAAAAACAAGGGGGAGAAGTCGAAAAGCTGATGCGCGATAAATCAATGATGCATGCAAAGTCAGAAATGCGTACCTGTCTCCGGCACTCTACATGCAAGTGATCCGCGCAGAAATGTAAAGACAGAAAATAAACTAACCTATATGGTGCAGCGATGAAAACCGAGCCCTAAACAAGCAAGTCTACTCGAAGAACCGTCTAACTGGTCACCGATCCTCCAAGCCAAAGGTCTGGGTCTCGGTCTACCCCTCCTCCTCCCGACACATCGGGTTCAGGAGCAACGCTTGGCAGGGCAGGCTACGGCACGTAGGCTACGAAGGGGATGAGTCAGTTATTTTTATTAATCAATTATTAGTAGGTCCAATTAATCGCACTATAGGAACATGCAAGCAATTAGGTGTGGGGACCCTACTAATTACGGCACAATCAAGCAGAAAATCCTAAGTCTAGGGGCTCGATAAAAACCGCTGAAAACCGTAAAAGGCAGCGAAGAAAACAAAAGCGCGAGAAAAAAACCGCGAAAACACCTAAGGGTCCCCCGAGCACACCGGTGCTCGGCGAAAAGACCCGCTAGATAGTTTAAGTCTACAGTCTCTGAGTGTCCCTGTATTATTACAATTAATAAAATGAAAAATAAAAACTACGCTAATCCTCGCCCGCTCGTCTACTCCCTCACGCTCTCCTGCGGCTCCGTGCAGAAGGGGAGCCGCCTCCAAGTTCATTGGTTGCGTCGGCTTCTCGAAATCGGCCGCCTCGGTCCTCGGGCCCTCGCAAGAAAGCAGACAAGTGTCAGACCAATAAAATAAGCAAATAATAGCAAGAAAAATAAATGAAAATAAAATGAGGGTATATATGCAAAAATGCCAAATAAAATAAACAAACAAAAATCAAACAAAAACAAAAATAAAAGAAAAGAAAATAAAACAAAATAAAGCAAAAATAAAAGAAAGATAAAAGCCGCAAAATGCCACGGACTCTGAAAGAGCCGCGGAAAGCCGCGAAAAAGAAAATGAAAACAAAAAGAAACTACTAAGCCGTGCTCCCCCGGCAACAGCGCCATTCTGATAGCCGAACTGACCACTCGGGTATAAGGTGCTAAATGGTCTTTGTGACCCAAGCAATCAGACTCGATCAATCAAGAAAAAATAGACCACCAATATAAAAATCAACTCGAAAATCAATAGCGGTCTTGCTATTATTTTAACCTGGTATAGCGACAGGGTCGAACACAAGAAGCACGAAATGGTATTGCGGCCTACGAAGTAGTCAAAAAGAAAATAAAAGAAAGAAACAGGTATTTTTGGTGGTTTTTAATTCTTTTTATATTTTTTGGATTTTTAATTAATTAAGAAACTAAAGAAAACAAGAAAAGCAAGCAGTTCAACTATTTATTTAATGCACTAAAAATAACAAAAATTCAAATAAAAATATTTTTGTGTGTTTTATAATTTTTACTATTTTTAGTGAATTTTTGATTTTTGAGATTTTTCTGATTTTTATTTAATTTTCTAAAAATGAAACGATGAAAGAGGAAAGAAGGCACTGTCCAGCCGAGCTTAAGGGACCTAGATAAATATCTAGAAATCCCCAATAAGCTTGGAGGTAATTTTCCTGTAAAGAGAAAGAGACAAGGAAAATTTTGTCACCTTAATTATTATTTTTGGGTTTTAAATTATTTACTAGAATTTTTATGAGTTTTTAAGTTTTTTTTCATTTTATATAAGTTTTAGGTAATGATAAATAGCCAAAGTTGGATAGAAAATCAAGCACACTAAAAGCAACAGTAGCTAATTTTTTTGTGATTTTTAGATGAGTTTTAATATTTTTTTTTGTGATTTTCTAAGTCAACAGTAACGAAAATTGATGTTTTGAATTTTTAAAAATATCAAAACAAAACAAAAATTTCTCCAAAAATTCCAGAAAATTTTACACTATGGCAGGAGCCATGTATCCAATTTTTCATTAGATTTGGAGTTAATTTGCTATTTTATTAAAAATAAAAAGCAAGCTACTGTGCACAGGGACCTATCTGCAATTCTATTAAAACCTTGGGCCCCCTGGAGAACAAGCTTGTAAACTGTAGGGTTAGAAATGCAAATTACCCTCGGGCCACGCACGATACATGTGACTCAGGCCTGGGAGGACCTGATTGTCATTCCTATTTTTAAAAGTGTAAAAAGTAACAAGCCAAAAACGCGGGACCAATAATGCAAAACACCAAAGACCACGTGTCGATGCACGTGCACACAGCAAACAGGGGTATAAATGCAAATCTGATAAGCAGTAGGGTCTTTAGTGCAATTTTTACAAAATAAAAGAACTAAACTACGTATTTACAGGACTAAAGATTAAAATCAAAAAGTAGAGGGGCCTAAGAACAAATACCCACTTATTAAATGGAGCGGGCCGGATGTGCGACGCGTGGCAGATCGGACGGATGGAATGGCGCGCCGCACACTGAAGGAGCCCTCGGCGTGATCCGATGGCTGGAATGAGCCCACGTGGATGATCGAACGACTAAGATGCGACGTGGGCTGCGAAGGTGGGTCTCGCTCGGATCGGACGGATGAGATTCAACCACGTGCTAGATCGGACGGCTGCAACGCGTCATGGCTTAACCTCGCTGGATCAACGGTGGCGATCGAACCTCAAGGATCGGGCGGTCAGTGCTGCTCCGTGAATGAACGGACGAGATTGAATCTGGAGCTTCGAGGCTGATCTGACGGTCGGGGAAGATGGTGGAAGAACAGTTGGCCGGCGAGCTTCGCCGGCCCGATACACGTGTTGAGATCCTCCCCTGCTGCTCCTGAGGTGCGGAAAGGCTCCGCCGTGAAACTCCGCAGTTGATGCGATGCTCCGATGAAGGCGGGGAGCTCCGGAGAGCTCCGGCGACGCGGAAGACCTGGAGCTGCTGTCCTCGAACCTTGGACCTCCAGATGAGGTCCTTACGACGATCTAACCTGCACAAGCAAAACACGGGGTCGAGGGCAAACTGCCTCGACCCATCAGAGCGAGCGGGAGGTGAAGGATGAGGCGGTATGAGGGCTCTCCGGCGAGCGGCGGAGGGGAGAACCGGTATCCCTGCTCCGGGGCGAGCCAGGGGGAATGGAGGGTCGGAGAAGGTGGAGAGGGGTCTGGTGGACGTGGTGGCGGTGTCGGATGGGTGAATGGGTGGCCGGAGACGAAGGGAGGAGGCGGCGGAGCTACACTACCAGTAACTGAAAAATCCTAAACTACGCTAATCTACTGCCTGAGAAGGTTACCTGGTGGGTGCTGTCGACTGGGTGGAGCTCAAGAAGCTCCTGGGTCATTGCCTGCAAGGGGGCGTCGTCTCCCCGAGGCTGGGCGCGCTCGCGGCGGCGCACGGCGGCGGAGCCACCGGATCAGAGGTCTCCCGAGGTCCTCGTGCCTTGCTTCCACTCCGAAGAACGCGGCTGTCACATGGGCACTCTGGAGGAGCTCCTTGGCTGCGAGTGAGATGTCCAAAGACGAATGAAAAGCTCGCAGGAGCTGTGACTTTATATGGCTAGGGATCCGGGAAGGTGAAGGTCGGGTGAGTCGCTCGTGCCTCGGATCCATCAAACCCACCCGGGCGAGAATCAGGGATGGTCAAGATTAATCGGGGCCCAGGGTTAAAGTAATTGGTTTTCAGATCAGGTGGGGAATAAATGGAGAAAATCGGGTCATCCACCAGATCCGCAAGGGAAGTGGTCCACAGGGGGGAGTTGATCGGATGATCAACAACCTCCGTGGACCAATGAAAGTCAGCCACGTGTAAAAGATTTATAAAATCATTTAAAATAGTAAATGCCCGATTTATTAAAAAGTCAAAACATGAAATATTTTTATTTTAATTTTTTTTATTTTTAGTGATTTTTAATTAATTTTTCAAAATAAAATTAGGGTATTTACAATATAATACTATACATAGGTATAAATACAATATAGGATTTTAATTTTGATTTTTAATTTTTTATTTTTATACAATTTTATTCCCATTTTATATTTTATTTATTTATATCATAAAATAAGGAATAAAAATATATTTTTATTTTATTTTTATTATTTATATACATAGGTGAAATAAATAGATATGTATATATACATGATATATTTACAATATTATTTTTTGATTTTTAATTTTGTTATTTTTATTTTGTTTTAATTTTAATTTAATTTATTTATTTACACCATAAGTCATAGAATATGTACAAGATTTTTGGAGATTAATTTTATTTATTTATAAGGCTAAATAAATACAAGGTGAATGGACTATATACATGGGGACTATGTACATGAGTGATATTTTTGTTTTTTTTAATTTTTCTATTTTAATCTTGTTTTTTTATATTTATAAATATATACAAATATTTACAAGCCTATTTTAATCTATTTTTGGGAGGAAAATATTTTATTTTATTTACATATATTTACACACATGAGCCCCTATCTCCCTCTACTTTGGCTTTTATGCGGTCAGGCCCATGCTGAGCCCACCCTTGGGTTAGGTTTGCTCAATATTTATTCTAAATATTTCCCTCTTTTTCTTTTTAATCTTTATTCTTTTATTTTTGCACAAAAACATGCTAATTATAGGTTTTTACACAATGCATGCTTTTGGTAATTATTTATATTTACAACTATATACATGCATTTGCAAAGGTTTTTGTAGCTAAAATATAAGAATAAAGAGCGATGAATGAGTATTCATCAATAAGCTTGATCAATAGTGGGGCTAATAGTTCTAAAGGAAAACACATTGAGATCCAATATCACTATATACAAGATATAGTGGGAAAATAAGAAATCACGTTAACTTACATACCTACCAGTGACATGTTGGCTGATTTCTAACCAAGGGAATAGCTGCAGGAACATACATTAAACATGTTGGTTTAATAGGACTCAGGAATGCATGAGTCAGGGGAAGAGGTATTTCACGAACAATGAGCCTCAGTAAAGACATCTCCATGTGTACACTGCATGAACAGTGAGAGTGTAGAATATTTGATCGTTTCGGTCAAGTGGAGATGTTTGAATATATCAAAGGTGACCTCACGCTCAAAACCACCGTCGGAAGTTGCGCTCACCGATGGTTGCGCAGATCGGGTCTTGCGGACGTGGAGGGATGAGGGCGGACTGTGCGAGGGGCATACACACCTATATATATCGTCCTCCTCCGGGAGGGGAAGTACAACAACGCTCTTCCTCGCACTAAGGAGCCCTCTCCCATCTCTCCAAACCCTATTTCTCTCATTCTCTCTCGAGCTTGAAGGAAGTCGGAGGCGTACCTTGACTCTTAAGACTCACCTTTGTAATTCTAGAATAAATTGACAGCTTGTGTGATGCACGTTGCTTATGATACGTTACAAGAAATTTGACCTATGGAAATGGATAATTTGAAATTTAATTGCCACATCTTCCAATGTTAAATATATTACAACGAATATTGTTTGTTGTAAGATTATCTTTTGCTCCTGTATTAGTAAGAAATGTCATATTCATCGCTAAAGGTTAATACAATAACAATTTATCCTTGGCTCATTCGTTATATTTCGTAAAAAATCATTGCAAAATTTACCAACAATTAGAAGAAAATGTTAACGAGTAGCAATTGTTACATGATTCATTGCGAGAAATATAACAATGAAAATAATAACCGTTGAGATTTTAAAGAATCAAGAAACGAATACTATTCGTTGTTATATATTTAAATACGAATGATAATGGCAACGAGTGTTGAATTATTCACTATCTTGAATCAATTTTGTTGTAGTGATATCTCTCCTTAACATAGGAGTGTGTGGTATACAAATTCCATGAATGTTGTATTATAAAGAAAGTTAAAAAATATGTTTCCAATAAAAATAGTTATGCATATATTATCTTTTATGGTAAACAATATGCTTTTCTGCATGCTTTTGTCCATGCCACCTAGGGGTGTCAGAAAATTCTCAAGTTCGATATTCGTTCAGATTCAGCTCGCTAAAAATTCGATTCAGATTCAGTTCAGAAATAAATGACCGAATTTAAACACAAGTTCATGCCCGGTTAAATAAACGAACCGAACCTTAAAATCGTAGGTTCACTCAGGTTAGATTCATTAAAAGCTTGATAAACACACACACACACATACATATTTACAAATCCTTATCCACATAAGTGGATCTTATTTTGAGATAAGTGAATTCTGTCCTAGGATAAATGGACTTAGTCTGGAGATAACTGAATATTTATGGGTTAAAAATGTTTTATCTCAGTATAAGATATCCCAGAATAAATGGTCACATCGTAGTCACAACATCCATCATCTGTATGTTACTTCTTTTCCCATTCTCTCTCCTCATATCAATAAAACAAGTATAAACCTTATTTATCGCTTATCCCCACCTTATTCCTTATCTCATCCGAACAGATATAAAAATAAATTATAATTACTTTTTTTCAAATAAATCCTTATTAATCCATTTTTTCAAAAGACGAAGAATTAGATAAAGAAAAAATAGAATGAATATTTTTTTTCTAATTATGGATGCATATATATATACATACATATATATATATATAGGGGACCTTTTAAATGAGGTGGGGGCTTTTCTGAAATTGTAAAAGCCACTGCGAATTTATTAAAAACTCTGTAACAGTTTTGTAAAATATAAATTGCACATTGTAAAAAAATAAATTTAGTAAAACATAGCATCTAAATTCAAATCAATATTTCCATCCATTATAATAATATTTTCATAATTTTATTTCACTGTACATGTTGTGTTAATATTTATTATTATATGTATGAAACAAGAAATTGTAAAATATATTAGAAAGATGCCTAAATTGAGGGTGGCTCACCATATATATGGTGAGACCCTGCCTCATTTGAAGTTTCTCCTATATATATATATATGGGATTGGGGAGCCTACACCCATGTGTAGGTAACTTACCTACACCCACCTCTTGTTTCTTAATTTTTTTGAATTTTTTTGAAATGGATCTTTAGGGGATTTACTTAGAATATTAAATGGAATACGTGTTTCAAATTTCATGTAAACAGACATTCCTAACAACTCCATCAGAAGGGGTCGATTTCAGCAAATTTCATACCGTTAAAATTTGACTGTCATGATGGACAAGTTAGAAGTCTCAAAATAAGTTGAAATTTGAATGACGATATGGTGATATATTGCGATCTAAATTCCCCAAGGAATTAATTCAAAAAATTAAAAAAATTGAGAGAAAAAGAGTTGGTGTAGGTAAGTTACCTACACATGGGTGTAGGCTCCCTTTTCCCTATATATATATATATATATATATATATATATATATATATATATATATATATATATATATATGGCCCCTTCCAATGAGGTGCACCTTTCCTGGGTGCATGGAAAGCCCATCACGAGATCCGTTAGATCTCGATCTAGCGGTTCATCCAAAAGGATATTTTAGTCTATACATTTTCGTTTAAAATTTGAATTTATCGAATATTGAAATTTAATTCGTCCCTTGTATTTTTCCCTTAATTCGTCCTTGTATTTTTCCATTTTTAGCGTGTCTGATTTGGTATTTTTTGTTGCTTTTTAGTTAATGAAGTTTCGCCAACGTGGTAGCAATTTCGCGCAATGTAGAATAGCAGATCTTTTTGTAAAATGCTCGTTGACATTGTAAAAAGTGTATCCTGCATTGTAAAATAAAATCGCAATTAGTAATAGTTATATTATTATAATTGTAATTTCGATAATATTATTGTAAAAATTCATGCACTTTTTGTAAAATCCGTATGAGATTGTAAAACCACACTCACAATTATGTACGTTATTCACAAAATGTACGGTACTTTCGCGCCCTGCAGAATGCAAAGCATCTTTGTAAAATTCGAATCCATATTGTAATTTTGCACCCTGCATTGTAAAATAAATGTAAATAGTTTTTGCCATATCACAGAATTTAAATAAATGTAAAAAAACAGTCTGAAATTTGTAAAAAAATGATATGAGATTGTAAAATATGATCTGAGATTGTAAAAAATACTCGAGATTGCAAAACAGGATCTCTGATTGTAAAAAACTGGGCACACCCTCCATCTCCAGCATCCTCTCTGCCCGCACCTCCTCCGCCCTTCTCCTCCACGACCCACCTGAAATTTGTAAAAAAAATGATATGAGATTGTAAAATACGATCCGAGATTGTAAAAAAATACTCGAGATTGCAAAATAGGATCTCTTATTGTAAAAAACTGGGCACGCCTCCATCTCCAGCATCCTCTCTACCCGCACCTCCTCCGCCCTCCTCTCCACGACCCACCTCCTCCATGTACGTCCTCCTCCGCACACACACCTCCATTCACACGCTCCTTCCAACCTCTCCCTCCACCTCCTCTACACGTAGCCATCACCCCCACACGCGTAGCCACCGTAGAGTAGCGCGTTGCATCCGCCGTCTTGCACGCCATCAGCGACGAGCAGCAACCTTCTCTCCTCATGCCGTCGTTGAGAGAGAGATGGAGGAGAGGATTTCTGTGCTGCAATCGAGATCGAGAGAGACGGGGAGAGAGAGAGAGAGGAGAGAGAGAGAGAGAGAGGAGAGGGGAGATAATTGTGGAGATATTTGTTGCATTCTAAATTTAGAATATGATAAATGACCATAATGGGTTTTTCAACATTGAAAATATATTAATAACGAGCTATTAAAGACAACCATCGGATTGATTGCGTATGGTTAGGATGATGGGCTTTCCATGCACTCAGGAAATGTGCACCTCATTGGATTTATTTCCTATATATATACGTGATTTAATGGGGTGCCCCCTGGAGACAGCCAATATGGCTGCCCCGCCCCCTATTTCGGCGTGTTTCTTTATTTTTGTTTGAAAAATAAAATCATGTATATTGATCCCTATATCCCTCCTATATACCATTCAAATTTCGTCAGAAACAGAGACTCGTACGGCCTCCATCGAGATGGTGTCGATTTAAAAAATCCTATTACCATTAAAAAATGACCGTGTAGATGGAGGTCGTAGGAGTCTATGTTTATGATGAAATTCGAATGGCATATAGGAGGGATATAGGGATGAATATACATGGTGATATTTTTTGAAAAAAAATAAAAAATGCCGTAAATGGCGCGGGGGCAGCCATGGTTGGCTGCCCCCAAGGGGGTAGCCCCATTAACCTCATATATATGTATATATATATATATATATATGTGTGTGTGTGTGTGTGTGTGTGTGTGTGTGTATATACATATATATATATATATATGTATATATATATGTATGAGTAAAATGGGGCTGCCCCCCATGGGGGAGCTAACTTGGCTCACCCGCCCCATTTCGTCCGTTTTTTTTTATTTTTTTGAAAATTTCTTCTGTAGATTTTCATCAATATATCCCTATATTATGTCATTAAAATTTCATGCGAAACAGAGACTCCTATGACCTCCATCCAGACGGGGTCGTTTTAGCAATCCTGTTACCGTTAAAAAATGATTGTCTGGATGGAGGCCGTAGGAGTCTCTGTTTCACACGAAATTTTAATGACATAATAGAGGGATATAGTGATGAAATTCCACAAAAGAAATTTCAAAAAAAAAAATTAAAAAAAGCAGGCGAAATGGGGCGGGGGGAGCCAAGTTAGCTCCCCCCCAGGGGGCAACCCCATTTAACCCTATATATGTATGTATATATATATATATAAATAGAATTAACATGTCATTAATTCCGACCACAAGATCAATTATGAATGGCTGAGATCGTTGGCCTTCCTTAGGGATAGAAGGACCATGTCTCATTTGAAAGATATCATATATATATATATATATATATATATATATATATATATATATATATATATATATATATATAGGGGACCTTTCAAATGAGGTGGGGGGCTTTTCTGAAATTGTAAAAGCCACTGCGAATTTAGTAAAACTCTGTAACAGTTTTGTAAAATATAAACGCAAATTGTAAAAAATGAATTTTGTAAAATATAGCATCTAAATTCAAATCAATATTTCCATCCATTATAATAATATTTTCATAATTTTATTTCACTATACATGTTGTGTTAATATTTATTATTATTTGTATGAAACAAGAAATTGTAAAATATATTAGAAAGATGCCTAAATTGAGGGTGGCTCACCATATATATGGTGAGACCCCGCCTCATTTGAAGTTTCTCCTATAATATATATATATATATATATATATATATATATATATATATATATATATATATATATATATGGGATAAATGGGGCTGCCCCGGGGGGAGCTAACTTGGCTCCCCCCGCCCCATTTTCACCATTTTTTTATTTTTTTTTTGAAAATTTCTTCCATGAATATTCATCACTATATCCCTATATTATGCTATTCAAATTTCGTGCGAAACAGAGACTCCTACGCCTCCATCCAGACATTCATTTTTTTAACGGTAACAAGATTTTTTAAATCGACCCCGTTTGGATGGAAGTCGTAGGAGTCTCTGGTTTTGCATGAAATTTCAATGACATAATATATGGATTTCATAATGAATTTACACGATTTTAGATTTCAAAAAAAATAAAAAAAATTTTGTGAAAAAGGGGCGGGGGGGAGCTAAGTTTAGCTCCCCCTAACGGGCATACACATTTTCCCCTATATATATACACACATACCCGCCCCATTTTTCAGCAAATTTTTTTTATTTTTTGAAAAATAGCGTCATGTATATTCATCCCTATATCCCCCTATATGTCATTCGAATTTCGTCAGAAACAGAGACTCTTACGACCTCCATCCAGACATGGTCGATTTTATAAATCCTGCGACCGTTAAAAAAATAACGTCTGGATGGAGGCCGTAGGAATCTCTGTTTCTGATGAAATTCGAATGGCATATAAGATGGATATACAGATGAACATACATGGTGATATTTTTCCAAAAAAATAAAAATTTTGCGAAAAATGAAGTGGGGGCAGCCATGTTGGCTACCCCTAGGGGCAGCCCCCATTTTTCCCTATATATATATATATATATATATATTTTAATGGGGCTGCCCCTTGGCCCGGGCAGCCAACATTGCTGCCTCCGCGCCGTTTTTCGGCTCTTTTTTTTATTTTTTTTTTGAAAAATATCGCCATGTATATTCATCCATATATCCCTTCTATATGCCATTCGAATTTCATCAGAAACACAGAGACTCCTACGACCTCCATCGAGACAATCATTTTTTAACGGTAACAGGATTTTTTAAAATCGACACCATCTCGATGGAGGCCGTAGAGTCTCTGTTATCTGATGAAATTCAGACAATAAGAGGAAGGAGGGATATAGGGATGAATATACATGGGCGATATTTTTCAAAAAAACAAAAAAAAAAACGCCGAAAACGACGCGGGAGGCAGCCCCCATTAAAATCATATATATATATATATATATTTCCGTTTATTTTCTTTTCACTCCCTCTCATTAGAGGATTCTCAAGTTCGATATTCGCTTAGGCTCGATTCGATTAAATAGAGGTTCAATTTAAATTTAGTTCGAAAATAAACGAATTGAATATGAAGACAAATTTAGGCTCGATTAAATAAACCAACAAAACCTAAAAATTCTATATTCACTTAG
This sequence comes from Ottelia alismoides, assembly GCA_037367405.1. Lineage (NCBI taxonomy): Eukaryota > Viridiplantae > Streptophyta > Magnoliopsida > Alismatales > Hydrocharitaceae > Ottelia > Ottelia alismoides. The sequence goes on from JAZKJV010010457.1 coordinate 968,521, forward strand.
GATCGATCTGTTCCACTGCCACATGCCACCCAAGCCGAGTATTTTTTCCAGCAATCAAGGATGAAAATTAAATTACCATCACAGCATAGTAACATGGAAAAACAGAGGAGCTGATGTTCAATACAAGCCAGAGCACAAGAAATTGAGCGAAAATCCGCCAACGATTACCGGACCGAGGATCAATCGAAGTAGAAGAAAAACACAGAGGTCAACAGCAAAAGAACAACAGGAGCAGCACTCGATCATCAACGCATACTGAAACACAAACAGCAAAGCGATCTGCGAGATGCACTCTCTTATCCCTTCATGTGCAGCACTAACGAGCCATGCTTGAACTGGAGGTGCGGCACTCGCCTGTTGCCTCCGCAAGTTGCCGTTCCATCCTGCAACACAAATGAAAGCAACTCCATCGGTTTGATGTAGAGTTGACTTTTTCATTAACTCCAGTTGACCTTAACCCCATTAAACTCGCATTTCGCGCTGTATATATAGCAACATCCTACCTATACCTATATACCTACCTGTATCACATAAAACGACCCCAAAACTACCATGAAATCCTTGGGTGAATGGCATATATGTTATACTAATCGGGATGATGACAACATATACCTAATCAGATGTTGTTGATATAGAATTCAGATAATATTTGAAAGGAAGCGTGCACCTTTATCCATGACGAAGCCGCGGTTTTGGAGCTCCCTGTACTCCTGGCACAAGGCACAGTTATGGCAGCACCAATGGACGCACATGTCGGGGCAGGGCGTCTCAGGCAACCCGTAGTCGCCCCTCAGCTTTGCCCTGTACGCCTTGGTGTATACGCACAGACACGTACCGCAACATACTGCCCAGCAACAGTAAGTACACGCACTCGACGGACATGCTGCATGCACATTTATGCTCAATCGATCATCATATGCCTACAATCTTAATCGACTTTTATCAATCGCGACATAAATATACTTCTGATATTTTACTCACTAGACGCTCCTTTGTCCACGATCTCGGCAATGCGGCCGAAAGTTACGCACGGGCAGAAGTACGTAAGAATACCTGCATGCATTGTGATCATATCATATATATTCAGGCACATGTCCCATTGAAAGATGGTATGCCATAAATCTGTATGGTGCAGTTCGTCGTAATTGTAGCAGATGTAAATACGATCGAGTTTAAGGGAGCAGAAATGGATTTCTGAAGATCGAAAGCCGATGTCATACCGATGATAAATAAGGGAAAACTCAGCGAAGAATCATTAATTGTTGGATGATACACACACGCGATTCTCCAGCACAAGAATCACCCTGTGCATATGAGATGGAGGAAGTAAACTCGCATCTGTTGATGTCGTCGAAGCAGCTGAAGAGATCCGTGGTCCATTGGCCTTGTGGATGCTTTGGCATCGTATTAAAGGCAGCCGTATGTATTTAGATACGCGCTACTTTCTTCTGGTTCTAGATTTGGTTGAGATGCTGATGATCATGATCAAGGATCACAGAGAAGACAATGATGATATATAGGCTTGGATTAGCAGGCTTCCTCTACATGTCATGCTTGTTAAATGGGTCTATAGTAATATATAATAGGTATACAGTATTAATAAGAAAATAAAACAAATATACAAGACCCCAAAAATCTAGTATAATATTCCTATAAAAATGCACTTAAAATTCCCTCTCAAAATAAGCCGGTTTTACAAAACCACCCTTCTAGAAAGCTGTAAACAGCCTTCATGGTTATACTTTTTGTATTTAGGCCATCTACTACCATTTAAGAATTTTACAATATTTTTAGCAAGGTTATTTTATTAGGGGGTACGTCGCATAGTGTAGTGGGTGGTCGTCCTCAAACTTGGCTCCGGTATCAATGGTCCTCTGAATGAGGTGGATGCCAGCCTTTGATCTCGTTTTTCTCCCTCGAGAGGATCGTCTAGTGCAGACTCACCATGGATCATTGGAGCTGCTCGATCTTGATCGAGCAGCTTGAGCGGTTACTGAATAGTTTGCAGTACTGCAAACGATCCGCATCCCATTGTTGTACCTTACACCACTACAAAAAAATTGAGCTATAGTGACGGTTTTGAAAAAAATCGTCACTAAATTAGCCTTTGTTAAATATATATTGACGATATTATTCGCTACGAAATGAGTTTTCATACTCAAATTAGCAACGAATATCATATATGTCGTTATATTATTAGCAACGGTCCACATAGCGACGCTTATTCGTTGCTATTTTTCAAAATTTTAATTAATCGTCGCTAAATTTTGACCTAAAAAAATAACGACGATTAGTTGATATTTCAAAAATTAGCAACAGATAAGTATCGCTACGTAGACCGTTGCTAATGATATAACGACATATATGATATTCGTTGCTAATTTTGTGTACGAAAACTCATTTCGCAATGAATAATCATTCAACAACCCAACAAATAATATAATCACTTTTGCGGTGGATCCCACCTTGGGACTTCACCCTCTCATTTCTAAAAAAACAAATAATATCACAATGGTTTTCCGTTGACTTTTTAATCCATGTTCGAATGTAAGATAGCATCCATTTACTTTAGATAAAAGGACTTTATCTAAAAAAACAAATAATATCACAATGGTTTTCCGTTGACTTTTTAATCCATGTTCGAATGTAAGATAGCATCCATTTACTTTAGATAAAAGGACTTTATCAAATGCTAAACTATTCCAGTGAACATATTCATTATGTATTTTCTACGATATTTATTTATTCCTTATAATTCAAATCAATCAAATGAAATGATGGATAAATCATAATTGTCTCTTATCCCCACCTTTTTTATTATCCCTCCGCTTGCAGTGTCCATAAAGAAAATTTCATCGAATATTGTGAAACCATCAACGATTAGTACATATATAATGAAAAATAACAAATAATCTTCGTGATATAATTAACAATTTTTTTATTGCTAAATTTTATATGTAAAATATCTTGCTAATATCTTATCAACAAAGTAATTTATATATTTCTTTAAATTTTTAGCATCATATTCTCACATATTATGATGTCTCCTCTAACCCAAAAACTTGGGTCCGCCACTGTCACCAAGCTTTACCTAACACCTTCATTTGACCCTTAGACAACTCGTCAAAGCCTTATTTCCTCTTCTGCGACCCATTCTTTTTATGAGTTAGGTTCCTAGCTCTCCATTCATACAAGTTGATAGATTTGCTTTCTTCTTCAAGGTTGTAGTATTGCTAATTAGATTTGGAACACTCCTATTTCCACTTTGATTAATTGATCATAGGGCACACAATTTGAGTTACATGTGGACCTATCTATTTCGCACCCATCTCCGATCATCCACAAGATTCACCCTCACTAGTCATGGCCTCTACTCATCTTCCTAATTGTGAGGCAGTGAACTTCTACCCCTTCCATTTCTACTTTGATTTGGAGATGTTAAATCACAATCCACGTCACCACCCAATTTTGGCTGAAGACCCTTACAAGCAATCATCGGATCTAGGTATCCTCTTTCCTTCACTGCTTCATTGAAAACTTAAAGGAACGAGGTACCGCTGATATCCACGACTTAATTACAAGGTTTTAAGCACCACTACACTCATGTGTAGGTAACTTTCCTACACCTACCCTCTTTTTCCCTCATTTTTTTTGATTTTTTTTGAATTGAATCTTTGGGGGATTTAGATCACAATATATCACCATCGCTCCATTCAAATATCAACTTATTTCGAGACTTCTAACTTATCCATCATGATAGTCAAATTTTAACGGTCTCAGATTTGCTGAAATTGGCCCCTTCCGATGGAGATGTTAGGAGTGCCTGTTTTACATGAAATTTAAAATTGCATATTTTATTTAATATTCTAAGTAAATCTCCTAAGAATCTATTTCAAAAAAATCAAAAAATTTGAGCGGAAAAGGGGTGGATGTAGGAAAGTTACCTACATGGGTGTAAGATATATATATATATATATATATAGTTCATCCGGAAAATGATCCTGGATAGGTTGCATGTGTGCAGGTTCATAGGCCAGATAAATAGTCGGCCACGACTTCAACCCTAACGGATTTTTGAATTTAGAAATCCAATTCGTCGAAGGAGTCAGATCCACCTAATGAGTCGCGGTTTTGCATCTTTCTTTGAGAGGAGATATCTCAAAGCAGCATGATCTGTATATACCACAACCTTAGAACCTAGAAATGCACTCTTTCAGTGAGAATCAAAAGAAGGAGCTAGTCCGGGGAGACGACCTGGCTTCAACTTCCTAGCCTGGCCGTAGCAGAGGGGCGGGCTACTGTGCTAGGCTTCTTCGGGACGGTGCGAAGCGGTCAGAAATGCTCGTCCTAGCAGCATAGTTAACGATGCAGTCGAGTCTCTAACCTCGTCAAGGACCGGGATATATATATATATATATATATATATATATATATATATATATATATATATATGGTGATTGGCTTGGTCGTCCTCACACCACTGTCTGATGCGGATCTGGAAAGCTGGGTCGGCAGGTTATATATATATATATATATATATATATATGGGAAAAGAGAAGCTACACCGGTATATATATGTAGTTGAAATTGGTATGATATCATGGTGATATGTGGTGATTTAAATCCTCATAGGTTTTCATTTCAAAAACACAAAAAACTAATGAAAAAAGGGCCGGGTGCAGGTAGCTAGCTACACCCCCGGGTGCAGCTTCCCCAGCCCCATATATATATATATGTGTGTGTATATATATATATATATATATATATATATAGGGAAATTATCCAATGAGCCCTGTGCCCATTTGAGATGAGATGAGCCCACTCATTTTTACCATTATTTCCTATTTTTTTGAGCTTAATAGGTATTTGTTTACAAGTGTTATATCATATTCTTACTACTAGTAACTATTTTCAGGGAAAAAAACCTTAGAAGTCATACAAAATGATTGTATTATTATTTGTATTACTAGTCTCATTTTTATTCTTACTAATGGTCATTTCTTGTGAATCTAAGATTCTCTTTATATGAAAATAGTTACTAATAGTAAGAATATGATATAACAACAGTAAATAAATAAGCATTGAACTCAAAATAATGAACAATATTGATAAAATATGAGTGGGCTCATCTCATCTCAAATGGGCACAGGGCCCATTGGATAAGCCCCCTATATATATATATATATATATATATATATATATATATATATATATATATATATATATATGGGGCTGGGGAAGCTGCACCCGGGGGTGTAGCTAACTAGCTACACTCGGCCATTTTTCTCATTTATTTTTTGTGTCATTGAAATGAAACCTAGGGGGATTTAAATCACTATATATCACCATGGTATCATACCAATTTCAACTAAATTCGACATTTCTATCATCTCCATCAAAGCTATGACATTTTAACGGTTTCAGAATTATTGAAATTGACCATATCTAGATGGTCATGCTAGGAGTGTTTGTTTTACATGAAATTTGAAACACATATTCCACACAATAAACTAAGTGAATCTCCCATAAGTTTCCTTCAAAAAAATTAAAAATCAATGAGAAAAATACTCGGGTGTAGCTAGTTGGCTGCACCCGCCGGTGTAGCTTCCCTTTTCCCTATATATATAGGAGAAACTTCAAATGAGGCGGGGTCTCACCATATATATGGTGAGCCACTGATAAATACCCATTCATCACTCTTTATTCTTATATTTTAGCTACAACAACCTTTGCAAATGCATGTAGATATGTGTAAATAGGAATAATTACCAAAAGCATGCATTGTGTAAAAATCTATAATTAGCATGTTTTTGTGCAAAAATAAAAGAATAAAGATTAAAAAGAAAAAGAGGGAAATATTTAGAATAAATATTGAGCAACCTAACCCAAGGGAGGGCTCAGCATGGGCCTGACCGCATAAAAGCCAAAGTAGAGGGAGATAGGGGCTCTTGTGTAAATATTTATGTAAATAAAATAAAAATGTTTTCCTCACCAAAAATACACTTGTAAATACTTGTATATATATTTATTAATATAAAAACAAAAGAAAAAAAATTAAAAATCAAAAAGATCAAAAACACCCTTTCATCATGTAAATAAACCATGCTTCTATATTTATTTAACCTTGTAAATAAACAAAGTATTTTCCAAACTTTTTGTAAATAGTCTATGTTATATATTGTGAATAAATAAAATAAGAACAATTAAAATCAAAACAAAATAAAAATAGAAAAATCAAAAATACAAAAATACATTGTACATATACCATGTATATAGATGTACATATCTATTTATTTTAACTATTTACATAAATAATAAAAATAAAATAAAAACACACTTTTATTCCTTATTTTATACTATAAATAAATAAAATATAAAATAAGAATAAAAGTGCATAAAAATAATATATAAAAATCAAAAATCAAAACCCTATATATATTGTATATACCTATACCTAGTGCATATTATGTATATAGCCTATTTTTATTTCCAAAAATTAATTAAAAATCACCAAAAAATAGAAAAAAATAAAATAAAAATATTTCATGTTTAGAGTTTTTGCAGATTCGGCCCCTAGCTACCTCTATTTGTCACTTCAAGATCCAGCCACGTGGCCGAACCTCATTGGCTCCTGGGGATGTTGACCGCCCGGTCAACTGGCCCCCCCAGGACCACTTCCCACGGGTCTGAGCGGACAACCCGATTTCTCCATTTATTACCCGCTCAACCCGATCACCAATCCGCCAAACCCCGGGTCCGAATCATCCTCCTTGCATCCGGCATCCTCGCCGGAGCCGCTCCCTCGGGATCCGCGCGCTCCTGAGCTTGCCCGGACCCCCTCTTCTCGGACCCCTAGCCATATAAAGCTGGAGCTCAGCCACCTTCCCACGCTATCTTTGGCCATTTGCGTAGTCCTCCAGTGAGCTCCAGAGAGAGAGCGAGGTGACAGCTCGCATCCCCGACCTGTTGCAGCGAGGAGAACCGGCGAATCCACTGATCCGGCGAGACACCCGCCGTAGCTCCGCCACCTGAGCGAGCTTCGAGCCTCGGGCAGAGACGTCCCTCGAGGCGACGACCGGGAGCTTCCCCAGCTCCGCCACAGTCTATTCCTTTACCCAGGTAGTTCCTTAGCTTAGCTATTTCGTCTGATTTTCGTTTACCCCCAATTTGCGCCGCCGTCATCTTTCTTCGATTCACCCCGGTTCCGACCACCGTTCGACCATCGGACCCGACCCACATCTTCGCCTTCCTCCGCCGCACGTTCTCCACCCACTCACCCAACCCAGCTCGCACAGGAGCTGGGAACCGGGCTCCACCGTCTTCCACCTTCGCCGGAGCCCGTCGCCCCGACGCACCAGCCGCCTCCACATCGCCTAACCGGGTCGAGGCAGTTTGCCCTCGACCCGCGAGTCTTCTGAGCCCCTTTGCAGGTCCTACCGAGCCCATCTGAGGGCTCGGTCATCCAGGCCCGGAGACCCAGCTCCGCCGACCGTGCCTGAGCTCCTCCGAGCTCGGGTCGATCATCGGAGCGCCGCAGCAGACGCAGGAGCGCACCAGCATTCTTCTCCGATCATCAGAGCGCTCCGAGGAGGAGGCCAGCACCCGCACGAGCCCGGCGAAGTTCGCCGGGGACCAGTTCTTCCAGCACCCTCCAGCGTCGTCGGATTAGCCCTCAGCTCCAGACACCATCCTAACCGTTGGTTCCTGGAGCGCCCGTGGACGTCAGATCTGAGGCGACTGATCCGGACCGTTAGATCCACACATGTCCTGGCCCAGACCGTTGGATCGACCGGAGCAGCACCAGTGTTGAGAGCCGCCCCCATTTGGACCGTCCGATCTACACGTGGCAGCCATCCAGACGCTCCGGTTAATAAAGGGTAATTTACCCTTAGGCCCTTATCTTTGTTTTATTTCGTATTAGTCCTGTAAATATTTGAGTACGTTGTTTAGTTTTAGGTTTATTTGCATAGAGGACCCTGCGCTTTAGTGTAATTGCATGTATACCCCTGCCTGTTGTGAGCCACGTGCTTCGTCACGTGTTGTTTTGGGTTATTTGCAGTCTATGCCCTTGTAGTTCTGGTTGTTTATGAATGAATGAAACTTTTTAGTTAATTGCATATATACCCCTGTGAATGCTTTATTCTCGCATGTGAGTTTTATTTTGGGTTATTTGCAACTAAGCCCCCTGGACTTTTGGTACGTGTTACCAATAGGTCCTCGGGACTTATTTTCCTTACATATAGGTCCCTGAGTGCCCCAGGCACGCGCGTGGCGCGTGTTTTGCTGGGTATTTTGCACCGAGACCCCCAGAACTTTGGGTATTTGCATTCTAGTCCCTGTGCACAGTACCCTTTTGTTATTTTTGAATAAAATATCAAATCACCTCCAAATCCAATGAGAATTTGACACATGGCTCCTGCCATGGTGAGGACATTCTTAATTTTGTTTGCTATTTTTAAAAATTCAAAAAGCTTTATTTTTGTTACTGTCTAGACTGAAAAATCACAAAAAAAATATAAAAACTCCCCTAAAAATTCTATAAAAATTAGTAGTTTTCTTGATTTTCTAGCCAATTTTGGCTATTTTTCATTGCTTAAAAACCTTAAAAACTTAAAAACACCAAAAAGCCCATAAAAATTCTAGTAAATACATTAAAAAACCAAAAACAATAAATTTGGTACCTAAATTTTCCTTATTTTATCTATTTTACAGGAAAATTACCACCAGGCTATTTTGAGGCCCTTAGGTATTTTATCTAGGGCTTCTTGGCTCGGCTGGACAGTACCCCTTGTCTTTACTAATATTTGATTTTTAGAAAATAAAATAAATATCAGAAAATTATCAAAAATTCACCAAAAACATAAAAAAATATAAAACACATAAAAATATTTTTGTTTTAATTTTTGGTTGATTTTTGTTGCTTGGCATAATTTGTTGAAGTGTGCTTGTATTTGCTTTCCTTATTTTCTTTATATATTAAAAATCCAAAAAAAATATAAAAATAATTAAAAACCACTAAAAATATTTTGTCTTTTATTTTATTTGTTTTTATTACTTCGTAGGCCTTCAGCCAATCCGTGCTCCTCGAGTTCGACCCTGGGTGATATACCAGGTTAAACATATAGCAGGACCGCTTCTCGTATGTTGATTGCTTGATTTGTCATTAGTGGTTCGATTTTTCTTGATACGCACATCCGAGTGGTTGAGGTCGCAACGACCGTCTCAGATACCTGATTGCCTTAGTCACTCGGGATTTTCGTGCTATCAGCCACCCTCAATTTAGGCATCTTTCTAATATATTTTACAATTTCTTGTTTCATACATATAATAATAAATATTAACACAACATGTATAGTGAAATAAAATTATGAAAATATTATTATAATGGATGGAAATATTTATTTGAATTTAGATGCTATATTTTACAAAATTCATTTTTTTACAATGTGCAGTATATATTTTACAAAACTGTTACAGAGTTTTACTAAATTCGCAGTGGCTTTTACAATTTCAGAAAAGCCCCCACCTCATTTGAAAGGTCCCCTATATATATATATATATATATATATATAAGAGTGATCCTATGAGATGAGATTTTGTGAGATGATGAGATGAGAGATTCTGGACCACTAGTTTCTGCCTTCTCTCTCTTGACTTTCTCTCTCTTGCTGAAACTAGTGGTCCAGAATCTCTCATCTCACCATCTCACCAAAATTACATCTCATAGGATCAGCCCTCTCTCTCTCTCTCTATATATATATATATATACATATATATATATATATAGGCCGATCCTATGAGATGGATTTTGGTGAGATGGTGAGATGAGACATTCTGGACCACAAGTTTCTGTATTCTCTCTCCTACCTTTCTCTCTCCTGGTTGGAACTAGTGGTTCAGATTGCCCCATCTCACCATCTCACCAAAATCTCATCTCATATGATCGCCCCTCTGTACGTATATATATATATATATATATATATATAATGGTTGATGGGGCTGCCCTGTTGAAGACACAAAATTCCCGAACAACTGAGGTAGAAAATAAATCACAATGTCGTTGTCCTCAATCGCTCAGAAAGTGTCAATCAAGAAAATGAACCACAGATGAAAATAAATCAATAAAATACAGAGAAGTGGTCCTGCTATAGGATTAACCTGGTATAGCTCCCAGGGTCGAACTCAAGGAGCACAGATTGGCCTTGCGGCCTACGATGTAGTCAATTTGAAATAAAGCAAAGAGAAAACATTTTTGTTGTTTTTAATGATTTTTGAAATTTTTTTATACTTTCAGAATGTAAAGAAAATAGGAAAAGTCAAAAACAAGCACACTTGCACAAATTATTCAACACACCAAACATAATGCAAAAATTCCAGAAAATTGATTTTTAGGTTTTAAATGTTTTTTACTGTTTTTGGTGAATTTTTGGGATTTTTTCTAATTAGCAAATTATTTATTAAAAATCAAACAATGCGAAAAACAAGGGGACTGTCCAGCAAGCCTTAGGACCCAAAAATAAAATAATTTTGGATCTCAAAAAGCTCTGAAGGTAATTTTCCTATAAACTATGAAGAATAAGGAAAATTTAGGCACCCTAATTATTGTTTTTGGATTTTTAATTTATTTATTACAATTTTTATGAGTTTTTAGGGGTTTTTCAATTTTTAGGGTTTTTAAGTGATGAAAAGTAGCCAAAATTGGCTAGAAAATCAATCAACAAGCAAACTACAGTATCTAATTTTTTTAGAATTTTTGGTGGAGTTTTTATATTTTTTTGGTATTTTTAAAGTCAAACAGTGGCAAAAATAGTGGTTTTTGAATTTTTAAAAATAATAAATGAAATCAAAAATGTCCCCAAAAATCATAGAAATTCCTACACCATGGCAGGAGCCATGTGTCAAAATTTCATTGGATTTGGAGGTCGTTTGATATTTTATTCAAAAATAAAGGTGGGGCACTGTGCACAGGGACCTAAGTGCAAATACCCAAAAGTTCTGGGGTCCTGGTGCAAAATACCCAGCAACACACGTGCCAAGCACGTGCCTGAGGCACACAGGGACCAAATGGTAATAAAAATAAGTTCCGAGGGCTTATTGGTAACAAGTACCAAAAGTCCAGGGGCTTATATGCAATTTACCCAAAATAATTCGCACATGTGCAAAATCAATGCTCACAGGGGTATATATGCAAATAAACAAAACTTTTCATTCAATGAGTAACATCCAGAACTACAAGGGGTCTTATGCAAATATCCCAACAAAACACGTGACGACGCACGTGGGTCTCTACTGGCGGGGGTATAAATGCAATTAAAATAAAGCGCAAGGTCCTTGATGCAAATAACCCAGAAAATAAATAACTGACTCGACAACTTACAGGACTAAAAATGAAACTACAAACTACGAGGGGGGCCTACAATATTTACCCCTTTATTAACCGACGGTTGGATAGGCGCCACGTGGGTGATCTGACGGCTGGGGACGAATGGCGCTTTTACTCCTTCGGCCTTTGGCTTTGATCGACGGTGGAGGGAGATCCACGTGGAAGATCTGACGGTGCTGGGCTCGGGTGCCTCTCTCCTCGGCTGCAACGGTCCAGATGTCTCCTCAGATAGATCAACGGCTGCTGCTCCTTCAAGGATGGACGCTCAGGATTAGAACTGGAGCGAGGTCTTCATCGGACGGCTCTGGAGGGTCCTCGAAGAACTGATGGCCGGCGAACTTCGCCGGCCTCGTGAAGGTGTATCCGCCCTCCTCTGCTGCGCCTGAAGGTCGGAGAAGATCCGGCGTGAGGTTGCGCAGCTGCTACGGGTCTCCGTTGCCTCGGCCGAGCCCTGGAAGGCTCCGGCGAGGTCGGCGGAGAAGAAGCTCCTGGCTTGAATGAACTGGAGGCTCAGACACCTCCTTTGGACCTGCAAAGTGGACAAGAAGCTTCGCGGGTCGAGGGCAAAGTGCCTCGACCCGGTTAGGTGGCGTGAAGGTGAACGGTGCGGTGGGGCGGAAGAGCTCCGGCGAGGCGACGGCGGTGGAGCTCGACTCCCAGATCCTGTGCGATCTGGGTTGTGCGAATGGGTGAAGAAGGTGCGCGAGGAGATGGCGAAGGTGATGGTAGGGTCGGACGGTCGAGATGATACGCGAAGTGATCGGAATCGGAGATGTACGTCGGAGCTATGATTTGGGCGAAATCAAAAATTACGCGAAATAGAAGAGCTAATCGACTACCTGATGGCTGCTGGAGACTGTGCTGGAGCGTGGCTAACTCCGGGTCGTAGCTTCGAAGGACGTCAAGGCCTGAAGCTCGATGCTCAACGCCGGCGGCGGAGCAAGGACGGCGAAGTTACGCCGGATCAAAGGATACGCCTCCTCACCTCACTGCAACAAGGGCTGACGCTCGCTGTCACTCTTGCGGAGCCGATGGAGGTCACGGGGAAGAAGGAGAGGGTCCAAAGATGTGGCGCGAAGGCGGCGGAGGTACGAGATATATAGGGTGACAGGGGCGTTTAGGGTTAGGCGTCGACGGCGATGGAAGGCTTTGATTCGATGGCGGAGGCTCGGGCGAGGATAAGGGATGATTGGCGAAGAATCCGGGTATGGGATTTGAGTGGGGGACAGCCTGGAGACGCGTGCAAAAATCGGAGAAGATCGGGTGGCGCGCGTCTTCCAGAAAAGGAAGGAGTCCGCGGGGGAGTTGACCGGGGTCAACAGTCCCCCGTGGACCAATCAGAGAATGCCACGTATGCTCGAATTTTGTTTATTTATTTTAGGGTAGAAATAGGTCGAATTAGGAAAAACTTAAAACATGAAATATTTTTCTTTTATTTTTTTCTATTTTTTGGTGATTTTTAATTAATTTTTGGAAATAAAAATAGGGTAGCTCTGTATATAGGTATATGTACACTATATGGATTTTTATTTTTGATTTTTTTATTTGTTATTTTTATGTATTTTTATGCTCATTTTGTATTTTATTTATTTACAAAATAAAATATGGAATAAAAGAATATTTTTATTTTATTTTTATCACTTATATATAAGGGTGAAATAAATGGTTGAATACATTTATATACATGGTATTTATACAATGTATTTTTGTATTTTCAATTTTGTAATTTTTATTTGATTTTTGTTTTGTTTCTTGTTATTTAATTTATTTACAATATGTAACATAGAATATTTACAAAAAGTTTAGAAAATAATTGAATTTATTTACAAGGTTAAATAAATACAATGGTGTGGTTTATACACACGGTGAAAGAAGGGTATTTTTGACTTTTTGATTTTTTTATCTTTTTATTTTGTTTTTAATAAAGTATACACACAATATGGACAAACATATTTTTGGGTGAGGAAAATATATAGTTTTATTTATTTACAAAAGTATATACACATGAGCTCCTATCTCCCTCTACTTTGGCTTTTATGCGGTCAGGCCCATGCTGAGCCCTCCCTTGGGTTAGGTTGCTCAATATTTATTCTAAATATTTCCCTCTTTTTCTTTTTGCTCTTTATTCTTTTATTTTGTGCACAAAAACATGCTAATTATAGGTTTTTACACAATGCATGCTTTTGATAATTATTTGTATTTACACATATCTACATGCATTTGCAAAGGGTTTTTGTAGCTAAAATAGAAGAATAAAGAGTGATGAATGGGTATTCATCACCCCCCTATGCTTAACTTTGCTAGTCCCTTAGCAAACACTTATTTGAAAAAGAAGTGAAAAAGAAAGAAAAAGAAAAAGAGGATGTACATGGATCAAGGTTGACTTATTAAATTTTCCTTCATTAAATTGAAATATGGAGCTCGATCAGATCTTTGGATTATTAATGTGTCGGAACCTTATTTGGACTTAAGCCTAAAACTCAACAACCTCTAAGTTCCACCAGTCTATGGACAAGACTCCTCAATAAACCAGATCAGAACAAGTCTACATACACAAACTCTAATGACCATGAATCTTTTCCTTGCGGTGTAAGTGATATGTGGCTCCCCACCTCAGAAGTAACAAAGAAACAACCTCCCTCAACCTGGTAACTCTAATGCCTCAGTCTAGCAACTCTTTCCTCGAGAAGCGGGGTATTCCCTTCTAAGTTCAAGTGCAACCGGCTCAAGGAGAGGGGGTAGAAGTATAGAGTTTTGGAAGCTTAGCCAGTGTAGCTAAGTCTCCCGCTGCAAGCTTCATGAGATGTAACATGATTCCATAAGCTTTTGCTTTTCACTCCGGTGGGGTTATTAAATTTTCAATCCGACCCACCACTTTTTTGGAGTTCTTTTTGCATTTTTTTTTTTTAAGAACTTCTGTACAACATATCTACATGGTGCAGCATATATATAAGAAATTTCCCCTTGAGCCAGTAGACTATCCCTCTTTTGAAGCTTTATTGCAACCCACAGCTTCTGTCTTTAGCTTTCAACACCACTAGACCAAGTTGAGGTGCACTTCCTTCACTATAAGAAGAAGAGAGGTTCCGCCTAGAAGTACTACCCTCATATGCTACCCCAAGCCAAAGGAAATTGCCTCCTCACCACCTCATCCATGGAGAGCCATGTGTAAAGTGCAGGTGCAAGTGAAGCCATTGTCTCTGAGAGTCATGCGTGTGTTGTTAAGTGTTCTACTTAGGCTTATCAAGATGACATATGCTCATAGCCTAGTGGACTCAAAGAATTAAGTCCTTCTGGACCTGAAAAGCCTTAACCCTAAGTCCTACAAGGTTCCTCTTGAAGTTAAGTGAATTAAGATCTTATTCAAGCTCCATTTCTCAATGTAATTCCAGGCTTAGTTTAAATGTCAACTCTCATCCAGGAAAAACTCTATACATATATGTACACAAGATGCTATTTACAAATATTTCACAATCATGCAAAAAATTTTGAAAAATGTTTTGAAATCATGAATGAATGATGCATGAAGTGCAAGTTTTGCAAAAAGATATTTACAAACATTTACACAATATTTTTGCAAACTTTTGATTTTCAAATTATTTTGAAAAATTTTGTACTATATACATAATTTTGATACAAAATATTTACACAAGCTTCACACAAAAGATTTTTGAAATCATTTTTACAAAAATACTTTGTACACTAGCTATGTATGTGCAAGAATAAAAGAGGTTTATGAAAAATTTTTAAAAAATTTTGTGTTTTTTTTTTTTAGCCATTTTATTTATTAACACACTCACACAAAGTACGAGTTATGGCTAAAGTATATATGAAATATATACACACCCCCCCTATACTTAGCTCGAACGATGTCCTCAGAGTGATCAAGAGCGATGAAGAAGACATTACTCGTGCGTAGTAAAAGGGAAGTGAAAAGGAATGGCTAAGTACAGGAACGAATAAATGAATAAAATGAGAGGAACTCGGTGGTCTCCCCCTATACTTAGGAAATCCTAAGTATAGAAAGCTGTACATGAAGGGAAAGCCGAGTGAAGAATATACAGAATCTGCCCCCCCTATACTTAGGGTAAAATATCCCTAAGTATAGGCAGCAAAAACAAGAGCAGAAAGAATGAAAAGAATCCTCATGGGTCCGACATCCCCCCTATACTTAGGGTAAAGTACACCCTAAGTATAGCATAATCATAAGATGAGAAACGGGATGTGGGATTAAAGAATAGAATGATATGGACAACTGGATCTATACAGGCGGAGGAATAGTGAAAATCAGGCGTGAGATGCAAAAGATGTGAGCCAAAAGACCACATCTCACGCAAAATGAATAGCGGCAATAATAACGTCCCGCGGCTCATGATCTAGAAATGGTTTGAGCCGCTGGCCGTTCACTCGGAAGGTACTCTCAGAAGATAACTCAGATATATCAATGCTACCGTTATCGTGTACCTTTCTGACCAAATAGGGTCCTTTCCATTTGCTCTGTAGCTTCCCTGGAAATAATCTTAGCCTCGCATCAAACAGCCATACTTTCTGTCCAATCTCAAAATGCTTGTGGCTGATATGAGAATCATGCCACTCCTTTACTTTCTCCTTATAATGTAGGCTGTTTGAGAAAGCTGCATCTCTAAGTTCTTCCAAGGCGGCTAACTCTGCCCTCCTCTGGTCTCCTATACCATTTGGATCCATCAATATGTCTGTAACTGCCCAGAGTGACTTGTGCCTCAGCTCAACAGGTAGATGGCAAGGCTTGCCATAAACGAGGCGAAAGGGAGATGTACCCAATGGAGTCTTGAAAGACGTCCGATATGCCCACAAGACCGAGTCCAAAAGTTGTGACCAATTCTTTCGGTCAGGGCGGACGACTTTCTGCAAAATATTCTTGATCTCCCTATTCGACACTTCGGCTAGACCATTTGTCTGTGGATGATACGGTGTAGCAACACGATGGTCTATGCCGAACTCTCTAGCAAGTGCCTTCACCTGGTCGTTGATGAAATGAGATCCCCCATCAGAAATAAGAACTCGTGGAACCCCGAACCGCATAATGATGTTCTTCTTCAAAAATCTGCAAACTGTCTTCGCATCTGCGGTTCGGGCGGGGATAGCCTCAACCCAACGACTAACATAATCTACGGCCAACAGAATGTACTCAAATCCCTGACTCTTAGGGAATGGACCCATGAAATCGATGCCCCATGCGTCGAAAACCTCACAGAAATGAATGGGCTGCATCGGCATCATATCACGCTGTCCACAAGTGCCCATCCTCTGACAGTCAGTACATCTCTTTACGAATTCATCAGAGTCCTTGAAGAGTGTAGGCCACCACAAGCCGGATTGGAGCACTTTCTGTGCCGTTCTCCTCCCAGAATGATGTCCTCCTGCCTCAAGCTTGTGGCAGTAAGTGAGGACACTATGATGTTCCTCCTGAGGAATACACCGACGCCAGATGCTATCCCCTCCTTCGTGGTAAAGGATGGGATCCTCCCAATGGTAGGACTTGGCCTTCGCAAGGAAGGTCTCAGTCTTCTGCTTGGGCCAATCTTGTGGGACTTTCCCAGCAACGAGAAAGTTCACAATATCGGCATACCACGGGAGTGAGGCGATAGCAAGGATCGCCTCATCTGGGAAGGTATCACAAATGGGATCAATCTGCTCTGCATCCTCAGGCTGCTCTAGTCGGGAAAGATGATCCGCCACCACATTCTTGACTCCAAGTTTATCCTTGATCTCAATGTCGAACTCCTGGAGTAGAAGGATCCATCTAGTAAGTCTGGCCTTGGCATCCTTCTTTGACATAAGGTACCTGATGGCGGTGTGATCAGTGTACAAGGTCACTCGGGATCCAATGATATATGATCTGAATTTATCTAGGGCAAACACTACTGCTAGCATCTCCTTCTCTGTGACTGTATAATTCCGCTGAGCGGAATCTAATGTGCGGCTAGCATAGTGTATCGCAAATGGTACTCCATCCCTCCTCTGTCCTAGCACGGCCCCTACGGCAAAATCAGAGGCGTCTGTCATGATCTCGAACGGGAGAGACCAATCGGGTGGCTGAAGGACAGGAGCCTCAATAACACACTGCTGGAGAGTTTCAAAGGACGAAAGACACTTGTCATCTACAAGGAACTCGGTGTCTTTCGTCAATAAGTCAGTCAACGGTCGGGCAATCTTGCTGAAATCATGAATGAATCTCCTATAAAAACCAACGTGCCCCAGAAATGACCGTAACTGCTTCAGATTGGACGGCGGTGTGAGTTTCCTAATGACATCGACCTTGGCCGGATCAACCTCCATGCCTCTGTTGGAGATGATGTGGCCAAGCACCGTCCCTTGAGTCACCATGAAGTGACTCTTCTCCCAAGACAGAACTAAGCGGGTAGCAATACATCGCTGGAGCACTCGGTCTAGGCAGTCAAGACAGGAATCGAATCCGTCGCCGTAAACCGAGAAGTCGTCCATGAAGACCTCCAAACACTCCCCTACCATGTCCGAAAATATCGACAGCATGCATCTCTGAAAAGTCGCAGGGGCGTTACATAGCCCGAATGGCATGCGTCGAAAGGCGTAAGTACCGAAGGGACAGGTAAAGGTGGTCTTCTCCTGATCCTCAGGAGCGATGGCCACCTGGTTGTAGCCCGAGTACCCATCTAGGAAGCAATAATGGCTCTTCCCTGCCAGTCTCTCAATGATCTGGTCAATAAAAGGCAGGGGGAAATGGTCCTTCTTGGTGGCCTGGTTGAGTTTCCTGTAGTCAACACAGACCCGCCAAGAGGTGGGTACTCGTGTAGCAATCTCCTCTCCCGACTCACTGATCACAGTAGTGATGCCCGTCTTCTTGGGCACCACATGCAAGGGGCTATCCCACTTGGAGTCGGAAATGGGATAAATAAAATCTGCACTCCACCATTTTGATATTTCCTTCATAACAACCTCTCTTAGGTTGGGGTTCAGTCGCCGCTGGAACTCACGCGACGGCTTTGCCCCTTCCTCGAGATAGATATGGTGGGAGCACAACGAGGGACTAATCCCATGGAGATCTGCTACGCTCCATCCAATTGCCTTGCGGTTCTTTTCAAGAACCTCCATCAGACGGGATTCTTGTTCTCCAGTCAGATAGGCAGAGATGATGACTGGGTACATTTCAGTCTCTCCCGCAAGGAATCTATACTTCAACGAAGTAGGGAGCGGCTTTAGCTCTGGACAGCTGGGTGCTGGCAAATCTGGCTTCTGAAGAAGATGTGTGTATGCGGATAATTCTGCCAAATTTGCCTGGGAGAATGATAACGAACTCTCACAAACTGGATCTGGAGAAGGCGGGTATTCTGCATTATCTCTGTTCTGCTCTGCCACTACCTCCTCCTCATCTATAGGCTCAGGTGGATCCAGATCTGGCATCTGATCATTACAATCTGCCCAATCAGACTCTGAATCCGAGGGATCTATATCAGACTCGGTGGCATCAGTACCACCGGAGAATAAGGTGGTATCAGCACCACCATCACTGGAAACCGTGTCGCGATCAAGGTCCAACTCTGCTGACTCAATAGTATCCTGTACCAGGGCTGTGCTCTCCAGACTATCCTCTGCTATCATCTCTGCATCAGATGTATCTGAATATGAGAGGATGGTCTGTGCTGCAGGATCTACCCAAGCTGCCTCATCATCTGTGATCACAAAATCACAGTCCTGGTGGATGTCTGGCTCTGCGTCTGTCAGCTGCTCTGAATCTGTATTGTCATGTGAGCGGGATCTGGATCTGGCTCTGTGGTCCTTAACCGTCTCTATTTGTATACTCTCGCCCTGGACGCGAAAGTACACCTTCCCGCTATCATGATCAGTCACCGCCTTGGCTGTGGCCAAGAATGGGCGACCGAGGATGATGGGGGAATCGGTCAATGAGTCAGGGGTCTCCATGTCCAGTACAACAAAGTCCACGGGGAATTGCAAACCCTGAATCGTGACGACAATGTCTCGCAACAACCCCTTTGGCCTCTTGACAGACCGATCAGCAAACTGAAGGTATGTCCTGCTCTGTACAAGAGTGCCCAACTCTAAGTGGTCGAGAAGGGCTGCCGGAAGAAGGTTGATCGACGATCCGCTATCTAATAGAGTGCGGTCGAACCTCTGCTCACTAATCTGGCATCTGACATACGGGGCCCCTAAATCTGGCCTCTTAGTCGGCAGATGGTTCTGGATCGCGTAACACGTGGCTTTTGTTAGCACATGAATTTCTGCGGTCTTGTTCCTCTTCGTCCTCCTGACTGTGGTCCTGTCTCTCAAGGACCGCTGAAGAAGAGGGATGTGCTGCAAAGCCTCATTGAGGGTCAGCTGGATGTGAAATCGGTCTATTATGTCTTGGCTGAACTCCTCCTGCTCTCTCTTTTTTGGGTCTTTTTCTTTTTTCTTCCCTTTCCCTAACTCAAGGGCTCTAGGAAAGGGAATCACAGGGTCCTTCTCAGATGAAGGACTAGGAATAGGCCTAGACGGTTCGATGACCGGATCCTCACAAACATCATTCACCACAGTGGGATCAGAAGAAACTAAACCTTTTCCTTTATTCAAATCAGAGTTCTGAGATACATTCATGCGAGGAAAGACAACATTTCTATCAGAATAAATGTTGGTGGCCTCAGTACCACCTCTAGCTGGCTCTACAACTAGATGTCTTGCGGCCTCAGTACCGCTGGCTGGCTCGGCTCTGCTGGTGGCGTCAATACCACCTCCTCGATGTGGTGAAATGGCGGCCTCAGTACCGCCGGTGGAATCAGCATCTCGGGTGGCCTCAGTACCACCCTTATCAGGATGTGCGGCTTCAGTACCGCTCTCCTCTTCCTCATCTGGCGCTCTAGATGGATCCTCGCGTTGTCGCTCAGATGAGGCGCCTCCTGCTGGTCTTCTACCGCTCCTAAGTGTGACAAAATCAGCATCAAATAAATCCGACGAGATAACATCAAATGAGTCACTAGAAGTGGTATGCTCAGTGTGAACTACCTGCTCAGATTTCCTCTTCAAGTTATTCGGATTAGGCTCGATCTGTGCAGGGATGGCGGCCTTCCCTCTCATCAGGTCCCGCATCTCCTGGCGGAACTCGTCCATCTCCTGTCTAAATGTAGCCTGCTGCTCTGTGAAGAGGCGGCCTAGATCATCCATGGCGGGGCTCTCATGGGAGCCCGACGGGTTGCCTCTCTGGTAATGAGGCTGATGGACCTGGTGCTGCTGCGGCTGAGAGGGGTAAGAGGAAGGATGCTGCTGCTGGTGAGCCTGTTGCTCACGTCTCCAATTCTGTCCCTGCTGCTGGTAGGGACGAGGTACGAAAGATGATGGCTGGTGTGACTGGTAGGCTGGGGGCTGCTGCTGCTGGTGATCTCTCTGCTGAGAGTACTGCCCACCCTGACCGGCTGGCTGCTGCTGGGGTTGGTTACCCCCATTCCCCCACCTGAATCCGGGATGGTCTCGTCGGATTCCAGGTTGAGGACGGTCATACCAAATCCCGTTGACATCCATCAACGGTTCCGCATCGTAAGGGGCTGGTGGGAGTACATCCAGGGGCTGATCCGGCTGATATACCACCATCTGCAAGTCTGGAGATGGTGGTGACTGGTAAGAGGGCTGCTGCTGCTGGTACGGCTCCGCCTGTACAAGGTGAACTTGTCTAGGCTGCTGCAAGGAGCTGGAGCGCTGGGACGAGCTGCGGCTGCCGCCGGAATCGCCTCGCGACAGAAGACGGGGCTGAGGAGCCGTCTGTGCCTCCTGAAGACACAAGAGATGGGTCTTCATGTCGCTCAGAGTTTGTGCCATTTGCTCCATCTGAGTTATGCCCTGGCACTGCTTCTTCTCGATGATTTCCATGCGATCCAACTTGTCGCTAATAATCCCCATGTCCGCAGCGGCCGACTCTGCCTGTGCGGCTGCAACTGTGGACGAACTGGATGGACCTGCATCAACCCGTGCTATCCGCTGATACTGCACGGGTCCTGGCGGCTGCTGAGATCTCTGTGTGTACAACCTAGTCTGGGACATCACCATGTAATTTTCGGACATCTCCTCATAGATGGCCCAGACTTGGTTGTGGTCCTTGGCAAAGTAGGACCCGCCGCAAGAAGCATTCACCAGTCCCTGAAGCTCTGGCGTCAGCCCACTAAAGAAGCTCTGAACTAGGTTCGGCTTCGAAATGTCGTGGTGTGGGCATCTATCCAGAAGCTCTCTGAACCTCTCCCATGCCTCGTGAAATTGCTCGTTTGGGAGCATGGAGAAGTTGTTGATCAGGGACCTTGCTGCATTCGTCCGCCCGAGTGGATAGTACTTGTTCAAGTACTCGGTGCGGAGCTGCTCCCAGGTGTACACAAACTTCCCTAAATGTTTCAGCCAGGCGGCTGCTCTATCTGCCAGTGAAAAAGGGAAGGCCATCATTCGAATCGTATCTTGGTCCACACGACGGTCGTGGACAGTGCTACAGATCATCAGAAACTCCTGGAGATGGAGGTGGGGTTCCTCAGTGGCGAGTCCGTGAAAATGAGGAAGCATCTGCAGGGTATTCGGAGGGAACTTGAAATCCCCCACGATAGCAGGTATCACCACCCATTGGTGCATCAGTGTAGATCCGGGGTTGTGAAGCTCCCGCATCGGTCTCGCTGCGGCGGCGGCTGCTGCAGCTGCGGCGGCTGCTGCTGCGGCTGCTGCCTCTGCATCAGCGTCAGGAATGTCCTCCGGCTCGCTTGGCTCGTCTCGCTCTCTTCGGAGTCTCTCCAACTCCCTCCTCATCTCTATCATGAATGCCCCCTGATCGCGTAACTGTTGCTGAACTGTCTCTAATGACGCAATCAGGGTGGAGTTAATCGCTCCCTGGTCTAAGACAAAATGTTCGGGCTGGCGATCGTCCGAACTGCCGGCTCCAGCCATAGTGACGTCTGCAAAATCAGATGAGCCCAACTCAGGTTCTGTCAAATTAATTCGTCTTTCCTCGGGCTCATGTCTCTCAGTAGCAGAAGAAAGGGGATCGAGGGGGAACAGGGTGGAATCGAACTCGGGCCCGGGGAGCTGGTCTCGACTCTCTCGGGTCAACCTAGATGATGGAGTAGACGCGCCTGAAAGCGGTGCAGCCAGAGGCTGCCTAAGAGATCGTCTACCCATCATCTTGATCTTTGCGAGTTGGCGGATGGGATCTGGAGAAAATATGATCACAAGCAAACCCCCGGTTCACCAACACAACACAATCTGAAGACCGTGAAAGATCGGTCAATTTATCTTGTCAATTTTATTTGGTGAACATGCAAGATATCAGAGCGCTTACGTGACCTGTTAGGATACCCGATGTTACTCCAACCGACTGGCCCGCACGGAAGAGTCGGTAGTCAGCTAGAAATAACACCGGAGGGTTCTACCTAGGGTACGAGTCACTCTCTCGCGCATCCAAACCATACAATGAGGGGGTTGCTCTCCCCAAGACAAATTTTTAATGTGAGTGTCTTTTAGGGTCAATAATGTTATCCAGTCCCAATTTTTTTGTTTTTCTTTTTAAATATTTTTCAAAATAAATGCAAGCGGCCTAACGGTTTTTTCGATTCTCCTGATGATTAAGCCAAAAACAGAGGGAGAAGACGAAAAAGCCGATGCGCGAAGAAATCAATGATGCATGCAGAGAAAGAAATGCGTACCTTGTCTCCAGCACTCTACATGCAAGTGATCCGCGCAGAATTTAAAGACAGAATAAAACTACCTAAATGGTGCAGCGGGAAAAACCGAGTCCTAGACAAGCAACTTCTATTGATCGTGAAGAACAATAGTTAGCTAACCGAATCGAGTCCGGAGTCCGATCTTGGGAGTCACTCGGTGCCCGCCACGACGGGTCCTGCCAGCGCTGTATGTGACTCCTCACGGCACGTGGTCTCAAATCCAATTAAACTAACTTTTTCAGTGAATTTTATTAAGGTCCAATTACGTTCTATAGGAACAGATATTCTATTAGGTGTTGGGCCTTAGATATTTACGTCACAATCAATCAAAATTCCTATGTCTAGGGGCTAAAACCGCGAGAAACACCGGAAAAGGCAGCTAGCTATAAAAACCACGATAAAAGCCGCGAAAATCCAGATGGGTCCCCCGAGTACACCGGTACTCAGCGAAACAGACCCGCTAAGTTACAAATGTCCACAGTTCAAAAGTCCTAAATTATTACAACAAATAATTGTTCTCTCTCTCTCTCAAAATATAAAACTCCTTCCTCTCTCTCTCCTTGCTCTTCTTCCGTGCGGGTCCTCAAGAAGTAAACTCCAAATATCCACGCAGTACCTCGCACAAAAATGAGAGAGAGAGTGTCAGAAATCAACAATAATTTAGAGAGACAAAAATCACAAAATGACTACAAAGCCGTGCTCCCCGGCAACGGCGCCATTCTGAAGACACAAAATTCCCGAACAACTGAGGTAGAAAATAAATCACAATGTCGTTGTCCTCAATCGCTCAGAAAGTGTCAATCAAGAAAATGAACCACAGATGAAAATAAATCAATAAAATACAGAGAAGTGGTCCTGCTATAGGATTAACCTGGTATAGCTCCCAGGGTCGAACTCAAGGAGCACAGATTGGCCTTGCGGCCTACGATGTAGTCAATTTGAAATAAAGCAAAGAGAAAACATTTTTGTTGTTTTTAATGATTTTTGAAATTTTTTTATACTTTCAGAATGTAAAGAAAATAGGAAAAGTCAAAAACAAGCACACTTGCACAAATTATTCAACACACCAAACATAATGCAAAAATTCCAGAAAATTGATTTTTAGGTTTTAAATGTTTTTTACTGTTTTTGGTGAATTTTTGGGATTTTTTCTAATTAGCAAATTATTTATTAAAAATCAAACAATGCGAAAAACAAGGGACTGTCCAGCAAGCCTTAGGACCCAAAAATAAAATAATTTTGGATCTCAAAAAGCTCTGAAGGTAATTTTCCTATAAACTATGAAGAATAAGGAAAATTTAGGCACCCTAATTATTGTTTTTGGATTTTTAATTTATTTATTACAATTTTTATGAGTTTTTAGGGGTTTTTCAATTTTTAGGGTTTTAAGTGATGAAAAGTAGCCAAAATTGGCTAGAAAATCAATCAACAAGCAAACTACAGTATCTAATTTTTTTAGAATTTTTGGTGGAGTTTTTATATTTTTTTGGTATTTTTAAAGTCAAACAGTGGCAAAAATAGTGGTTTTTGAATTTTTAAAAATAATAAATGAAATCAAAAATGTCCCCAAAAATCATAGAAATTCCTACACCATGGCAGGAGCCATGTGTCAAAATTTCATTGGATTTGGAGGTCGTTTGATATTTTATTCAAAAATAAAGGTGGGGCACTGTGCACAGGGACCTAAGTGCAAATACCCAAAAGTTCTGGGGTCCTGGTGCAAAATACCCAGCAACACACGTGCCAAGCACGTGCCTGAGGCACACAGGGACCAAATGGTAATAAAAATAAGTTCCGAGGGCTTATTGGTAACAAGTACCAAAAGTCCAGGGGCTTATATGCAATTTACCCAAAATAATTCGCACATGTGCAAAATCAATGCTCACAGGGGTATATATGCAAATAAACAAAACTTTTCATTCAATGAGTAACATCCAGAACTACAAGGGGTCTTATGCAAAATATCCCAACAAAACACGTGACGACGCACGTGGGTCTCTACTGGCGGGGGTATAAATGCAATTAAAATAAAGCGCAAGGTCCTTGATGCAAATAACCCAGAAAATAAATAACTGACTCGACAACTTACAGGACTAAAAATGAAACTACAAACTACGAGGGGGGCCTACAATATTTACCCCTTTATTAACCGACGGTTGGATAGGCGCCACGTGGGTGATCTGACGGCTGGGACGAATGGCGCTTTTACTCCTTCGGCCTTTGGCTTTGATCGACGGTGGAGGGAGATCCACGTGGAAGATCTGACGGTGCTGGGCTCGGGTGCCTCTCTCCTCGGCTGCAACGGTCCAGATGTCTCCTCAGATAGATCAACGGCTGCTGCTCCTTCAAGGATGGACGCTCAGGATTAGAACTGGAGCGAGGTCTTCATCGGACGGCTCTGGAGGGTCCTCGAAGAACTGATGGCCGGCGAACTTCGCCGGCCTCGTGAAGGTGTATCCGCCCTCCTCTGCTGCGCCTGAAGGTCGGAGAAGATCCGGCGTGAGGTTGCGCAGCTGCTACGGGTCTCCGTTGCCTCGGCCGAGCCCTGGAAGGCTCCGGCGAGGTCGGCGGAGAAGAAGCTCCTGGCTTGAATGAACTGGAGGCTCAGACACCTCCTTTGGACCTGCAAAGTGGACAAGAAGCTTCGCGGGTCGAGGGCAAAGTGCCTCGACCCGGTTAGGTGGCGTGAAGGTGAACGGTGCGGTGGGGCGGAAGAGCTCCGGCGAGGCGACGGCGGTGGAGCTCGACTCCCAGATCCTGTGCGATCTGGGTTGTGCGAATGGGTGAAGAAGGTGCGCGAGGAGATGGCGAAGGTGATGGTAGGGTCGGACGGTCGAGATGATACGCGAAGTGATCGGAATCGGAGATGTACGTCGGAGCTATGATTTGGGCGAAATCAAAAATTACGCGAAATAGAAGAGCTAATCGACTACCTGATGGCTGCTGGAGACTGTGCTGGAGCGTGGCTAACTCCGGGTCGTAGCTTCGAAGGACGTCAAGGCCTGAAGCTCGATGCTCAACGCCGGCGGCGGAGCAAGGACGGCGAAGTTACGCCGGATCAAAGGATACGCCTCCTCACCTCACTGCAACAAGGGCTGACGCTCGCTGTCACTCTTGCGGAGCCGATGGAGGTCACGGGGAAGAAGGAGAGGGTCCAAAGATGTGGCGCGAAGGCGGCGGAGGTACGAGATATATAGGGTGACAGGGGCGTTTAGGGTTAGGCGTCGACGGCGATGGAAGGCTTTGATTCGATGGCGGAGGCTCGGGCGAGGATAAGGGATGATTGGCGAAGAATCCGGGTATGGGATTTGAGTGGGGGACAGCCTGGAGACGCGTGCAAAAATCGGAGAAGATCGGGTGGCGCGCGTCTTCCAGAAAAGGAAGGAGTCCGCGGGGGAGTTGACCGGGGTCAACAGTCCCCCGTGGACCAATCAGAGAATGCCACGTATGCTCGAATTTTGTTTATTTATTTTAGGGTAGAAATAGGTCGAATTAGGAAAAACTTAAAACATGAAATATTTTTCTTTTATTTTTTTCTATTTTTTGGTGATTTTTTAATTAATTTTTGGAAATAAAAATAGGGTAGCTCTGTATATAGGTATATGTACACTATATGGATTTTTATTTTTGATTTTTTTATTTGTTATTTTTATGTATTTTTATGCTCATTTTGTATTTTATTTATTTACAAAATAAAATATGGAATAAAAGAATATTTTTATTTTATTTTTATCACTTATATATAAGGGTGAAATAAATGGTTGAATACATTTATATACATGGTATTTATACAATGTATTTTTGTATTTTCAATTTTGTAATTTTTATTTGATTTTTGTTTTGTTTCTTGTTATTTAATTTATTTACAATATGTAACATAGAATATTTACAAAAAGTTTAGAAAATAATTGAATTTATTTACAAGGTTAAATAAATACAATGGTGTGGTTTATACACACGGTGAAAGAAGGGTATTTTTGACTTTTTGATTTTTTTATCTTTTTATTTTGTTTTTAATAAAGTATACACACAATATGGACAAACATATTTTTGGGTGAGGAAAATATATAGTTTTATTTATTTACAAAAGTATATACACATGAGCTCCTATCTCCCTCTACTTTGGCTTTTATGCGGTCAGGCCCATGCTGAGCCCTCCCTTGGGTTAGGTTGCTCAATATTTATTCTAAATATTTCCCTCTTTTTCTTTTTGCTCTTTATTCTTTTATTTTGTGCACAAAAACATGCTAATTATAGGTTTTTACACAATGCATGCTTTTGATAATTATTTGTATTTACACATATCTACATGCATTTGCAAAGGGTTTTTGTAGCTAAAATAGAAGAATAAAGAGTGATGAATGGGTATTCATCACCTGTTGGCTGCCCCGCTTATTAGAATATTTTTTATTTTTTTGAAAAATATCATCATGTATATTCATCCATATATCCCTCCTATATGTCATTCGAATTTCGTCAGAAATAGAGACTCCTACGGCCTCCATCCAGACAAGGTCGATTTAAAAATCCTACGACCATTAAAAAATAAAGTCTGGATGGAGGCCGTAGGAGTCTCGGTTTCTGATGAAATTCGAATGACATATAGGAGGGATATAGGGATGAATATACATGGTGAAATTTTCAAAAAAATAAAAAAAATTTGCAAAAAATGGTGTGGGGTAGCCAATAGGGGGCAGCCTCATTTTCCCATATATATAGGGTTAAAAGGGGCTGCCCCTGGTGTGAGCTAACTTGGCTCCCCCCGCTCCATTTCGTCTGATTTTTTTTATTTTTTTTTGAAAATTTCTTCCATAGACTTTCATCACTATATCCCTATTATGTCATTAAAATTTCGTGCGAAACAGAGACTCCTACGGCCTCCATCCAGATAGGCATTTTTTGACGATAACAGAATTACTAAAAATGACCCGTCTCGATGGAGGCCTTAGGAGTTTTTGTTTCGCACAAAATTTTAATGACATGATATAGGGATATATTGATGAAAATCTATGGAAGAAATTTTCAAAAAAAATAAAAAAAGTGGACGAAATGAGGCAGGGGAAGCCAAGTCCGCCCCATTTCACTCGTTTTTTTGAAAATTTCTTCCGCGGACTTTCATCACTATATCCCTATATTATGCCATTAAAATTTCGTACGAAACAGAGGCTCCTACGGCCTCCATCCAGACATGCATTTTTTAACGGTAACAGAATTGCTAAAAACGACCCGTCTGGATGGAGGCTTTAGAAGTCTTTGTTTCGTACGAAATTTTAATGGACATAATATAGGGATATATTAATGAATATCCACAGAAGAAATTTTCAAAAAAATAAAAAAATCGGACGAAATGGGGGCGGAGGAGCTAAGTTAGCTCCCCCCATGGGGCAGCCCCATTTATATATATATAGGGGTTGATGTGGATGCCCTCATAAGAAGCCAACATGGCTGCCCCGTCCCTTTTTTGGTAATTTTTTTTATTTTTTTTGTAAAATATCGCCATGTATATTCATTCCTATATCCCTCTTATATGCAATTCGAATTTCGTCAGAAACAGAGACTCCTACGGTCTCCATCTAGACATGGTCGATTTAAAAAATCTTGTTACCGTTAAAAAAATGACATCTCGATGGAGGCCGTAGGAGTCTCTGTTTCTGACGAAATTCGAATGACATATATGAAGGATATAAGGATGAATATACATGATGGTATTTTTCAAAAAAATAAAAAAATGCCCAAAAATGGAGCGGAGCAGATGGAGGTCGTAGGAGTCTCTGTTTCTGACGAAATTCGAATGACATATATGAAGGATATAAGGATGAATATACATGATGGTATTTTTCAAAAAAAATAAAAAAATGCCCAAAAATGGAGCGGAGCAGCCCCATTAACCCCCATATATATATGCACATAAATTAATCTTACCTGGCATTGTAAATCCCAAATTTGTCTATAAAGAGATGATTTAATTGTATTAATTTTTATAATTTCTTTCTTCTATGTAATATTAACTGATAGGGGTTTGCAAAGCTATGCTTTACTCACTAGAGTGGTGCACCGCTTGAGCACAACCACAACGATTCGAGTCCATCACAGAAGACGCACGAAGACCACAACATAAAAATTAAAAGTAACGTTTACTTATTCATATTTAGTCCTAAGCGGACTATTTCGTGACAAAAATTTGAAGTTTTCTTGCATTTCAGTCCTTCTATCTTGTTTATTTTATTTCTATCTCATTTCTTCATATTTTTCGGGTCATTTTTATGCGGGAGGCGTGTATTAGGTAACCTCATTTAGCATATTCTTTTCATATTTTTCTGACATTGTGGTGATTTATTAGATTTAATTTTGATCTATTTGAGCTAATTTGATAAAAAAATCTAGATTTTTGTTAGCGTTAAGCTTAGGAAAAAATATCCCGTATATGCCTTGTCAGATAGAAAACAAAACCCTATCTTATATTCCCCTAAATTTTGCTTTGTGCCTGTTTCAAAAATACACGGCAATCTGACCAAAGGTGATTAATGAGCAGGGACAGCTGACACAACCTACACAGCCATCAAATGTTTTAGTTGAGTTCTGTTAGAAAATAAGGAGCGAAAGCGGAATGAGAAACAAAGCATAAGAAGAACAGAAAGATAAACATGGAACACCATGATTTTACGTGGAACCCTACTCCGTGAGGAGCGGGGTGAAACCACGGAAGAACGCCTCAGAGGGCTGATGGTCTATTACTTTTTCTCATTTGTTACAGGAGGTCTGTGGCTCCTTATATAGCCTCCACATGACCTCCAAGTCCCACCGCTGAACGATGTAGGACTAAACCACTGGACGAGGTAAATGGATCATGGAGGTATCCATTTACCCATCTACAACTCAATAGGCGCACTACCAAATACTCCAACAAATTCGACCAAAAAAATCTCCTTTGGCATATCAAGATTAGAACAAGATGTACGTACGTACATATTTTCATTTTGTTATCAGAAGATGGAAATTGAAGTGCACATATACATACAGTGTCACGACTTACAGTTGCCAACGTCATCGAAGCAATCGCAGAGGCCGGTCGTCCACTGAGCTGGCTTCCCTGCACCTTGCATTTGTAACGGGGAAACACCTTGCGGTGGTGGGTAGTAAGCTGCCGGCTGCGGGGGAGGGAAGGGTTGTGCTTGGGCCATGGTTATGTAAAGAAGAAGAAGAAGATGAAGAGAAGGAGGAGATTAGAATATGTGAAGGTGCAGATGGAAGAGAGATGCGAGGAGCTCTATTTATATGAACACGAGGAGAGCCAGGTTGCAGGTCTGGATGTTACTAAAAAAATCTCGAATTGACTTCCCGTGTTAATAGTAAAATAGATTTGCAATTTAGATACAATCCAATTCCCATATTCTTTTTTTATTATAGATGCTCTCGTAGTCAAACACGCTAAATGGTTATGAAAGCTAAAGTTGCACTCTTCACGAGCAAGTTGGAATCGAGTTTTTTTTACAAAGATCACATATTTCGTTCGTTCCATCAAAATGAAGCATATCCATAAAGGAAAAACAACGGTCCACAGGGGCTCCGTATTATGGTTGTATGAGTGAAGTCTTCGTCAACGGTTAATCTTTTTTTTTTAATTTGTAGAAAATAGAGCATATATAGAGAAAACAGATTACGTTAAGAGATGAGCTGCCATATCACTATCCCAATTTAAGAGACGGATCGATCGTCGACATCAGCGTCGCGATGAACTCGGTCAGGATATGGATAGTTTCTATCCGCATTCGATTTATTTATGTCAAATAAATACACTTGTAAGATATTTATAATTTTAAAAATTTTGAAAATCATATCTTAAAATAACCATTATGAACTCACTTAGGATATTCATAGACTAGAATATTAATTATATGAATCAAATAAAGATTGAATATTAACATCGATTGAATAAAGATTGCGCTCAAATTAGATTGAATGAAAATCAATTATAAATATGGATCAAATTTTTATACAATATATATGAATTTTTCTGTAAAATATATAAGGGTTAATATTCTTCTGTAGGATACAAAGTGATCTTATGTCAAATTCAAAAAGGGTGCATATAAATATTATATATATGTTAATGGATTAATGAGTCAGAGTTTGGTAACGATCCTTTAACGGATTTGAAAAATTCTAATTTAGTCCAATCCATTAAAATGATAATACCAAATCAATCCAATCTAATAACATCGAATTTGATCGAATTACATATTTTATCCAATCCGTGTTCACACGTATTTTAAATTGCAAGATTTAGTTTATGGATTCAATTTAATTTATTCAATGAGTCAGTAAGATTGCATACAGACTTGCATTTCGTCAACACCTTTCTATAATAGATGATGCCTTTTGTGTATCAAATATGAAGAAATATACAAATAACTAGAGCATGTTATCAGTTATGGTGATCTACAGGTTGAGCAAGACATGGCTTACTTAAAAACTTAAGTATAGATCTTGGACAAAGAAACAAAGAATTGAGAAATAAGTAGGTCACGACAACAAAAAGTTGAAAGAAGCTTTAGAGAACAAATTAATCAACCATCTAAACCTCCACGAAAGTCATCAATTAAGTCGCAACCTTCTAGGTATGTCCCAACACAATTTTAACGAAATATCAACCAAATGAAGCAAAAAACTGATACGTGAAGATAGATATAAGATGATAGGAGACAACCAAAACGAAAATGAAGGTGAAGGAGGAGGCCTAAGCAGATTTTTAAGCCGATGGAAACATTAGAATATATTTTCCATCCCAAATGGATATAATTATGATATCTTTCTTGTATGCTATTTAATATTATAAAATCTTTCTTGTATGATTTTTAATAAAAGGACATGCTATATCAGATGATCTTATTATGTGGAATGTTGGGCTTATGTATGTCATGGACAATTACCTTGATATCAACATCTTTTAAAAATCACATGTGTTCAGAAATTACCAATGTTCATATATAAAAAAAAGAGTCATAAAATCACCAAAAATTATGGGAATCTGAAATATATCACCTTGTCTTCTGCTTGAAATAATCCAATAAAATTAAAATTTATATATTTAGTTTCTATTGGAACACTCATAATAGAAAATATAAAAAAACTTAATAAGATGATGAAAGGAAATGTATTCTAAACTTAATCAGTAAAGATTCTACAACCATTTACTTGGAAAAAATAATTTCTAGTGTGGTCGATATATTAGGTTGAAATATAATGAATTATTTGGTATTCACAAATATAATTAATAGTACTTGTATAAAATACACTAATATTTACACAATTTGTAGGGCATATAATAAAATTTGGAGAACAAAGGGAAAATTATGCAGATTGCACAAAGGTGCATGCCCAAATCGGTACATGATGTGACGATTTGGAGGGTTTGCCCCAAATCAGCACCAGAGGTGCCTATTAGGGCTTGAATCTCCAAAGCGATACTTAAAGTGCTGATTGATGCCTAAAAAATTAAATATTTAATCTTTCTTCCTATTTAATTAATTGCAAATTAGTTAATAATTATTTCAAAAATCTATATGTAATCACAAGAAGGCTATTTTACTTGAAAAAATAGAGGCATTGTGACATCCTGGGATCTGGGTTACTCGTTTTACACAATATTCACAATATTATATTCGCTACTAATTGCATTAAGTTACAGAAAATGAGGGATTTTTTTGCTTTTAAAAATGACATTCACAATAACGATAAACAACCACAAAACTAATTAACAAGTATCACCAAGAGATAGTTGCATTAATTTCCATAAACCATTACATATGCCAAAAGAAACTAGCATCATGTACATGTGTCCTAAAATGTAACAGAAGAGAAAGAAAAAAGCATTTACATTATCATATACAAAAACTAAAACATGACTACCATCGAAAGTAACTGCGGAAGCTCAGGGTCCAACTGTCAATCTACAGAGTCGCAGACGCCCGGCCTGCCATTCATGTTAGGAAGAAAAGGATGTAAATAGAGGTTGAGTACAATCTAATTTGTTTAAAAAATGTAGTTCGGTGGTTTCAAAAGAAAGCAAGTAGCTAGGTATTGCCATGTAAGTTTAACAAGCTACTTGCGTTGAAGTTGGGTTTTCATGCTGCTTTATATATAAGTTCTCTTGATTACTCACCACCACAACTATTTCCACGTAATGTCCTTATTTAATTTATAAGATATATATTTAGGCAAATATTAATTTATTATTTATAAGACATGTTGACGGATCTTAGAAGATGTAGTTGTTATGTTTCTATTCTGGTATTAGTCCTTGTCTAATTCCTCAAGCTCAATGGACAATCTATGGTCTTGGTCCGGGTGAGACCTCACACTATAACTCTAAGGCATGAAGAATGCCTTAGGATTGGGGTGCCTCCATCGACATACGATGGAGTGTAATGTATCCTAACTAAGTTCTCAACACGTCCACTATCTTCATCTAACAACATGTAGTAGTAGCTCTCATTCTAGTGCAGAATATTTTAGTGCCACAATCCATTAATTCTTTTCATTATTGTGAGATATCACATGTGATGATGGATCTTATTCATTGATGATTTGATAATTGATAATTTCTATGATCTAATCACTTTTCTTACTGAAACAACGTAAAGATCATGGAAGGAGGGTCTACTCTCCACATAAGATGGGAGCGAAGTCGATGCGACAACAAGCACTAAATCAACAATCAACCCAGACGATAGATATCAATCAATGAGGCAACAAGTGTAAATCAAAATTTAATAAAAACACTACAAATAAATGTGTATAGTGACAAGCAAAGTAGGGTATCAAATACAAGAAGCAACGTGGTGTAGCACTCAATATTATTTATAAATAAATAATGAATCAATAATATAGGTTGTATATAATTATGCACTCTGTTAATCAAGAAATATGATTTTTTAATTATAATTATAATATTATATTATTTTTAATTAATATTTAAGTATTAATATATATTAAAAATAATTACTAATATATTTAGTGATGAACAATATTATAACTTATATATAGAAATATAATATAATATGGGATAATATACTTATAAATATAAGTAAAAAATAGTAAAAATATCATTTTTATGTTTTTTTTATAATTTTCACTATTTTTGTGATTTTAGAGGTTTTTTTCTTGTAATTTTTATATATTTTAAAGTAAAAAATATCACAAAATAAGGATTAGATAAATATGCTGAATTGATTTGAAGATAAAAAATGGTAAAATATGTAAAAAATTTCTTCAAATCAATTTTAATAGATGGATAATAATATAAAGAAAATTTAGAGGTAAAAATAAATATTTTTAGGATTTTGGGGATTTTTTACCTTTTTACTAGATTTTGGAGATTTTCTAATTTTTTATCTTTATCTTTTTCTATTTTTAGGGATTTTTGGTATGGAGTTAGAAAATTCAATAATAAGCAAAATATATATTTTAGATTTTTTTAAATAAAGTTTTTATATTTTTTGGTATTTTATACTGCAATAGGGAAAGTTTTTTAGTATCCGAACTCTTTTTAATTTTTATAAAATAGAAAAAAAATCCTAAAACGCTATTCTAAAAATATATCATGAAACTACAAGCAAGCAATAACTTAACCCTATTTTTTTGAGAATTTTTGGAGTATGGATACTATTTTCAATAAATAGAAAACATACACAAGAATTCAAGAACTGGTAGTGGTATATTTGCAATTAAAAATAAACACAGGGAAATAATGCAAATAATCTAGAAATTTATAATAATATTTGAAATTTTTATATTCAAATGTAATTACAAAACATGCATGGTTATATATGCAATTTGCCCAAGCACATGGGCTGTCACATGAGGTGACATGGTCGAGGACTAAAGTGCAATATCTGGTAGTTTAGGGGAGTTACATGCAAATTATCTACTACCTTTTAAATCACATATATTATTTACGGGGCTATTTAGCTATTACAAAAAGGCGGAGGGTGTCTAAGAAATTTACCCTCTTATGCCTGTGGATCGGGCGGTCTTCGTGCAACCAGTGGTCCGATCAGATGGCTCAAGATGTACACCGATTTGCCTCGCGTGGATGCTCCAAATTAGATCTGGAGTGTGGAGACGATCGGACAACTTGCGACATCGTTGGATGAATTTCGAAAGAACATGTCTCCCCCGACTTTGAATCTTCAATTCCTCGCTCCTCCACCTATGATTCGAATCACCAAGGGGTCCAGGAGCTAGCTGGCTCTACTCTGCGCGTGCAGAAAGGGTCAGAGGAACCGAAGGTGTTCCGATGAGGAATCAGGAGGAGGTCATCGTCACGCGCGACCTGAAGGTGTTCCAGTTGATCTTCCTTGCTCCAAATAGCTCCTCGAAGCATCTCTCTTGCAATAAAAAGTCATGAGGCTCGAGGTGGTGGTCCTCGACCCAAAAAGGTAGCGTAAAGCTGCGTGAATGGATGGGGTGAGTGAGCTCCAATAAGGTGGAGCTCGAGGGACCTTGATTCATGAAGAGATGAGGGTGGATGGTGAGGAGAAATGCGAAGAACGTGTCAGGGACAGATAATGAGGTGAGAATAGATCGAAGAACATGCGCAATCACGATGAATTGGACCTGGAGCCCAAGCTCCAGGTCGAGATGATTTCTCGAATTAAATTAAATCTACTGGATTAAATGACAAACTAGCAACATAATTAAACTCTATACTAAATGCTTATCTAACGACGAGAAGAAATGGGGGTTCAAGTCGACCGAGGCTAGGAGTTGGACCTCACGGCCGCAGGTGGTTGGAGATGGGTGGATGCGCTACTGGAGCCCTCCTCCTCGTTTAAGTGAAAGGGATATATACGGTTTGTTTCACAAAATTTGCGAACTTAAGGAGGTGGCAATTATTTAGCTCAAAACGGACTTTGGTACCATCTTAATCTCGGTTCTCATTTCAAATTATAGATGCATGATGCAGTCATATCGTCGCATTTGGGAAAAAAAATAAATCAATATTCGTTACCACACCATCCTTAGTTTAATATATATATATATATATTAATAAATATTACTGATTACTTGTCTTAAGAATAAGCAAAGAATGATGTGTTCATTCTTGTAACACTAATTATTCAATGACTTTTCTTCTAATCATTACTAAAACTAAAACAGTAACACATTTCTAGACTACTATTTTTATATAACTCCAAATGAGCCAAATTCACATTCGAATTTCATCTTGTCATAAATGCTTTATTAGAAAAATAATACAAAAATATCCAGAATCGAGATCAGAAGATTGAGAGTCAACCTTTCAAACCCTTGTATAACTATCGCGACTAATAAACAAAACTTAAAACATATAAATACTTTTATATTAACTCTAATTGATTTAATTATTATTCTATTTCTACCCTCTCAACAGAAATATATAGAATATAATAAAAATAGTAACATCCATAGATACTAATAAATACTAAATCTTAGTTTCAAATATGCCTACATCGAAAGCCTCCTAACTATTGCATATGATCTCCAATTATACTCTAATTACCTTTAAAGTTTTATGTCTAAACTCTTTTAAATTTTAAAAGTACTTTGAAAGAAAAAAAATCCCATATATAGAGATTAGGTTTTGGACTTCTATCGTATATACATACAACAAAATTCCAATTCAATAATTTATATAGACGGTTATAATTTTGTAGTTAGTTCATGACTCCATGTTTTCATCTAAAAATATAAAATAAAAATTTTGAAATTAAGAACACAACAAAATATGCGTGTTATTCCATTGTGAATATACATGTAAATAAATTCATGTATTATATATCTACTGTAATTGATTAAACTAAAAAAATATATCTGTGTCTAAAACAGTGTACAATTATAGTAATACATAAAAGGCATAAAATATTAATAAGAAAATAAAAACAAATATACAAGACCCCCAAACATCTAGTATAATATTCCTATAAAAATGCACTTAAAATTCCCTCTCTCTGGTTTTACAAAATTACCCTTCTAGGAAGCGGTAAACAACTTTCATGGTTATACTTTCTGTATTTAGTCCATCTACTACTTATTAAGAATTTTACAATATGTTTGAACCCTTTCTAGATCGCTGGACAAAATTTTTTATCACAAAATAGTCCGCTTAGGACTAAATATGAATGAGCAAAGCTTAGTTTTAATTTTTGATCATGACCTGGCAAGGGCTGCTTAGTTTCGTGATCGAAGGGGCGCGATACACCTACGTGGTGTGATGAGGACTATTTTGTGATACAAAATTAACTTTTCTTGCATTTCAGTCCTTTTATCTTATTTATTTTATTTCTATCTCATTTCTTCATATTTTTCGGGTCATTTTTACGTGGGAGGCGTTTATTAGATAACCTCATTTAGCATATTCTTTTCATATTTTTCTGACATTGTGGCGATTTATTATATTTAGTTTTGGTCTATTTGAGCTAATTTGATCAAAAAAATCATTACGGCTAGATTTTGTTAGCGTTAAGCTTAGGGAAAAATCCCGTATATGCCTTTTCAGATAGAAAACAAAATCCTATCTTATATTCCCCTAAATTTTGCTTTGTGCCTGTTTGAAAAAGAGTATTAATGGGCAGGGACAGGTGATGCTACACAGCCATCAAATGTTTCAGATGAGTTAGATCGAGAAATTTCTTTTGACATATCAAAATTAGAACAAGATACGTACGTACATATGTGCATTGTGGGTATAAAAAGATAGAAATTGAAGTGCGCACATATATCTATATATATGTATATATATATATATATATATATATATATATATATATGTATATATGCGTGTGCGTGTGCGTGTGCGTGTGCGTGTGTACACTTATGGGTAAAATGGAGATGCCCCTGGGAGTAGTCAACTTGGCTACTCCCACCCCTATTTTCCCCTCATTTTTTATTTTTTTGGAAAATAAAAATTTATATATTCATCACTATATCCCTCTAACATTCTATTAAAATTTCGTCAGAAATAGAGACTCATAGACCCTCCATCCAGGCCTCATTTTTTTAACGGTTGCAGGATTTTTAAATCGACCATATTTGGATGGCGGCCGTAGGAGTTTCTGTATCTGACGAAATTTTAATAGAATGTTAGAGGGATATAATGATGAATTTACAAATTTTTATTTTATAAAGAAATAAAAAATTGAGAGAAAAATAGGGGTGGGAGTAGCCAAGTTGGCTAATCCTGGGGGTAGCCCCATTTAACCCTATACATACATATACATATGGGTAAAATGGGGCTGCCCCCTGGGAGTACCAACTTGGCTACTCCCACCCCTATTTTTCCCTCATTTTTTTACTTCTTTGGAAAATAAAAATTTATATATTCATCACCATATCCCTCTAACATTCTATTAAAATTTCGTCAGAAACAGATACTCCTAGGCCCTCCATCCAGACGTCATTTTTTTAACGATCGCATGATTTTTTAAAATCGACCCTGTTTGGATGGAGGCCGTAGGAGTCTCTGTTTCTGACGAAATTTTAATAGAATGTTAGAGGGATATAATATGAATTTATAAATTTTTATTTTCCAAAGAAATAAAAAAATGAGGGAAAAATAGGGGTGGGAGTAGCCAAGTTGGCTACTCCCTGGGGGCAGCCCCATTTAACCATATACATATATATATATATATATGTATATGTATGTATATATATATGTATGTATATATATATACATACAGTGTCATGACTTACACTTGTGAACGTCATCGAAGAGGTCGATCGTCCACTGAGCTGGTTTCCTGCACCTTGCATTTGTATCAGGGCAACGCATTGCGGTAGTGGCCCTGGTGGGTGGTAAGCTGTCAGCTGCGGGGGAGGGGAGGGCTGTGCTTGGGCCATGGTTAAGACATCTATACACTCTTACACATGCATATATAGGGGTGTTCACAATATTTGGGTCAAATGGATACCCAAACCAGCTCGATTTTTTTGACCCTAAAATCATGGGTACCTGAGAAAAATGTTCGGATCGGGTACCCATGAACAACTGACATGTTCATAGATCATGACCCATGGAAAAATTTGTTTGAAATGTTGTGTACTGATGACATGGATCTTGCGAGGGTCTAAAATAATATCCTCACGGAGGGCGAAGATATATTGTTGCTGAGGAGACCACTAATGAGATCCGAGATCGATCGACAATCAACCGACACAAATTGAAAATGAAGCTATGCAAGAAAATGTGAATCAAAATTTATTATAACCCTACAATAAAATGTGTTTAGTGATAAGTATGGTAGGATGTTGAACACATGGAGAACGAGGGATATACAACAACAATTAACTAAAAGACAATGATGTTCTTGGGGATTTTTATAGAGTTTTAATTTTTGTGGGCTTTAGTTATTTATTTTTTGAAATTTTTATTTTTATATTTTTTAGATTTTTAATTTTATAATTTTTATAAATAATTTTAATATTTTTTAATTTTGTTTTCTTTTTTCTTTATATTAGTTATAATATAATTATATATTATATAGAGACAATATGGATAATAGCGATAAAATTATAAAATTTAAATAAAATGGGGGAAATACCCTAAGGAACAATCTTTATTATTATCATTATTCCTTTTAAAAGTAATAAAAAAATATTTGGGATTTTTAATGATTATAATATAAATAATAATGATATTGGTAAATATAGGTATAAATACACTATATAGGCCTAGTATATAGATATAAATACCTATAAATACCCCAAATATACTAAATAAGTATTTTTTATGTTCTTTGTATTTTTTACTATTGTTATGATTTTTTTATTTTTCTTGTTTTTATTTTAGTGAAATAAAATGGGTAAAATAGTGAGAAATAAATAAGGTTGATTTGTTTTGGATTTCAAAAATGGCTAAATAGCTCAAACATTTCCAAAATTATTTTTTTTATAGATAATAAAGTTTTAAACTAAATTCAGAAATAAAAAAATATTTTAGATTTTTTAGAATATTTTATTTTTTACAAGGATTTTCGAGATTTTTAATTTTTAGTATTTTTCTATTTTTAGGGATTTTTGGTCTGTAGATGCAAAATAATGTAATAAACAAAATCTATTTTTTGGGAGTTTTCTAAAACATTTTTATATTTTTTGTAATTTTCTAAGCTAGATAGAAAAAAATAACTCTATTTTTTATTTTTTATAAATAGAAAATAAGATAAAATACCTTATTAAAAAATATATATGGTAGAATATGATATAAGTTATTTATCCTAATTTTCTATAATTTTTATGACACAAGAACTATTTTTAACAAAAATAAAATTTGCAAAAGGAGAATGCAACCTAGTAGGTTTTTTTTTGTAAATATTTAAGTCCTGATATTGTTTCTAAACACCATAGAGAAGTACATGGCCAAATATGCAAATTTACCAAATATTTTCAATAATATATATACTTAGAGGGGTATTTTTGCAATTAATACAAAATTCAGAGAGCTAGAAGTAAAATATCCAGAAAATATTACACTAATATTCTAAAAATGTGGACTAAAAATAAATACACAAAATTCGAGGGCCCATGTAAAAAATACCTAGCCCCCTCACGTACACATGCACTCGAGGCAACATGGATTGGATCTAAGTGAAAATATGAGAAGTACAAAGCGCTAACGTAAATATTACAAAAATTAATACATGGCAAATAAAAGTTTTTATATTAAATTAAAAGACAAAGCATGAGAGTTAAAGTGTAAAGTATCCCCACTAGGCGATCCAACAATTGAGAGCTTCAACTTGGACACACATGAGCTCCTCCTTGTGCGACGACGGTTCGTAGTGGACGTTGGAGATTTAGAGGATGGTGGACGATCCGACAGTTGACGACACGAGCATCCAATGACCACTGCTAGATCTGGAGAGCAGGCACGATTGGACGGCTAGGAAGCAGCTTAGAAGAACAGGGAAGAACACATGTTTTCCAAGCTTCCATAGGGCGTGTATGCATCCTTCGACGGTCTTCGATGCTACAAAATGGCCACGAGGGTGCCTGAAAGCACCCCAGACCTGCTGGCAGGTTCAGATGGCTTCGAGGACCACTAGGGAGGTCCTCAGAGGTCGGTGACGGTCATGAGCGTCAAATACATGTTCTTTGACAAAAATCGACCCAAATGGGGTTTTCTAGAGCTTTGACATGTAGGGTTAGCTTTGAAATAAGAAAACGAAGGTCTGAGCATAGTTTTGGTGAGGATGTAGTAAAAATGGGTTGAAGCGTCGCTTTCCAACGATGCAACAGAGGAGGAGAATGATTCTCCTGATTGAGCAAGATCTGGGGGACAGTGGATGTGCTTGGGGCGTAGAGCAACGGTGGGGGAAGGAGATGAAGGTTCCAGATGGGTCGGGGGTACAGTCGGAACACTGTGAGGAGGTTCGTCGAAGCTCAACTTCAGTGAACTACAATTTTGACTTTTAGGAAAAATGCAATGAAATAATCAGGAAATAAAATATTATCTACCCTAATGCTAAGCCTAGGAATCGAAAAATGCAAGGAATAAATGCTCATTTGCCTAGACGAGCTGGGAGCATAGCTCATGACGAAGCTTGCCGGTGGAGCTTGTGTCTCAATCTCATGTCCTCTTCCTCCATTCTAAAGGGATCTTCAATGTTCTTTTTGTCACCATGATGCTTCAAGACACGAGTTTCAAGGATTTCGAGGGGCTACGGGAGATCAAAATTCAAATGAGGGTCGGTGGTGGCTTATGTATAGGGGGAAGATTGATTGGGGAAAGGTGTTCGATGTAGAGGACCTCGGACTGAAAAATCAAGGGTGTGTGAAAGGTCATTGATGAATACTCATTCATCACTCTTTATTCTTATATTTTAGCTAGAAAAACCTTTGCAAATGCATGTAGATATGTGTAAATAGAAATAATGACCAAAAGCATGCATTGTGTAAAAACCTATAATTAGCATGTTTTTGTGCAAAAATAAAAGAATAAAGATTAAAAAGAAAAAGAGGGAAATATTTAGAATAATATTGAGCAACCTAACCCAAGGAGGGCTCAGCATGGGCCTGACCGCATAAAAGCCAAAGTAGAGGGAGATAGGGGCTCATGTATGCACATACTTTTGTAAATAAATAAAAAATATTTTCCTCACCAAAATATGCTTGTAAATCTTGTATATATTTATAAATATAAAAACAAAAGAAAAAGTTAAAAACTAAAAAGGAACAAAAACATCACTTTCACCATGTACATAAACCACTCCTATATATTTATTTCAACCTTGTAAATAAATAAAATTAATTCCCAAAATTTTTGTAAATATTTTATGTTATATAGTGTAAATAAATAAAATAAAACAATTAAAACAAAAACAAAATAAAAATAGCAAAATTAAAAATACAAAAATACATTGTACATATACCATGTATATAAATGTATATATGTATTTATTTTACCTATATAAATAAATAATAAAAATTAAATAAAAATATCTTTTTATTCCTTATTTTATAATGTAAATAAATAAAATATAAAAAAGGAATAAAATTGTACAAAAATAACAATTAAAAATCAAAAATCAAAACTCTATATATTGTATATATACCTATGTGTAGTACTATATTGTATATACCTTATTTTTATTTCCAAACATTAATTAAAAATCACTAAAAAATAGAAAAAATAAAAGAAAAATATTTTGTGTTTTGAGTTTTTGCTAAATCGGCCCCTAGCTATCCTTAATTTTAACTTCAAAATTCAGACACGTGGCCGGTTTCTATTGGGTCCTGGGGATGTTGACCGCCCGGTCAACTCCCCCCAGGACCACTTCTCACGGGTTTTGTGTTGCCCGACCCATCTTCTCGGATTTTCGCAACCAAACCCGATCATGCCTCGCCTAAACCCCGAGTCCGAATTGCTCACGTCATATCCGTCAAACTCGCCGGGGCATCCACCTCGAGATCCGCGCTCCAGAATGCCCTACCCGCGCTCGTCTTCCCGGACCCTCCAGCGTATATAGGTCGAGCTCCGCCACCTCCATTTCCATCTTTGGTCACTTGTCTCCACCCCCAGTGAGCTCCAGAGAGTCCGCTAGAGTGACAGCTTGCGTCTCGACCTGTCGAAGCGAGGAGAGGGAGCTTGGCCATCGATCCGGCGAGCTACGCCGCCGCTGCTACGCCACCTGCGTGAGCACCGAGCCTCGGAGGGAGACGATCCTTGAGGCGACGACCAGGAGCTTCAGCAGCTCCTCCCCAGTCTCTTCGACCACCCAGGTATCCCCTTAGGCTTCCCGTTTTCGCTAATTTCCATTTACCCCAAATCGCTCCCCGCCGCATTTCTTCGATTCCTCCCGATTCCGACCACTATCCGATCATCGGGCATTGCCATAGCCCTCGCCGACTCCCTGCGCATATTCTTCACCCCTCCATCCAACCCAGCTCGCACAGGAGCTGGGAGTCGAGCTCCTCCGTCTACCCCCTTCGCCGGAGTTCGCCATTTCGACCCACCGTTCACCCCCACTTCGCCTAACCGGGTCGAGGCAGTTTGCCCTCGACCCGCGAGTCTCCTGAGCTATTTTGCAGGTGCTACCAAGCCCATCTGAGGGCTTTGGTCATCTAGGCCAGGAGGCCCAGCTCCACCAACCTCGCCCGAGCTCCTCGGAGCTTGGCTGGATCATCGGAGTTCACCACCAGACGCGGGAGCACTCCACGTCTCTCCTCCGACCATCAGAGTGCTCCCAGGAGGTCAGCTGCGCTCGCACGAGGCCGGCGAGTCTCGCCGGGGAACTGTTCTTCCAGCATCCTCCAACGCCGTTCGATCGCCCTTCTCGCTCCAGTCTTCATCAGAGCCGTTCATCTCCGGAGCAGTCACCACCGTTCGATCTGAGGAGGGAAGATCTGGAGCGCCCATCGTTCCACGCCGTCAGATTCTCCACATGGCGCGCATCCAGTAGTCCGCATAATAAAGGGTAATTTACCCTTAGGCCCTGTCTTTCCTTTTATTTCGTTTTAGTCCTGTAAATATTGAATTCAGTTATTTAGTTTTAGGGTTATTTGCATAGTGGACCCCCGTACTTTAGTTTATTTGCTTATATACCCCTGTGCGTTGTATGCCACGTGCTCGTCACGTGTTTGTCTGGGTTTATTTGCAATAGAAACCCCTTTAGTTCTGGTTGTTCTTGAATGAATGAAAAGTTTTACTTATTTGCATTTATACCCTGTGCGTGATATATTTCCACATGTGCGTGTTATTTTGGGTATTTTGCAGATAAGCCCTTGGACTTTTGGTACCTGTTACCAATAAGTCCTTGGGACTTATTTTTCTTACATTTGGGTCCCTGAGTGCCCCAGGCACGCGCGTGGCACGTGTTTTGCTGGGAAAATTGCACCAGACCCCCCAGACTCCTGGGTATTTGCACTTTGGTCCCTG
The DNA here is from genome assembly GCA_037367405.1 of Ottelia alismoides. Taxonomy (NCBI): domain Eukaryota; kingdom Viridiplantae; phylum Streptophyta; class Magnoliopsida; order Alismatales; family Hydrocharitaceae; genus Ottelia; species Ottelia alismoides. The sequence continues at coordinate 1,013,012 of JAZKJV010010457.1, forward strand.
TGCACTGTGCCCTTCTCTTATTTTTGAATAAAATAGCAAATTACCTCCAAATCCAACGAAAATTGGATACATGGTTCCTGCCATGGTGTAAAACTTTCGTGGATTTTTGAGGACATTTTTGATATTGTTTGATATTTTTTAAAAAATCAAAAACCTTTATTTTTGTTATTGTCTAACTTTAAAAATCACAAAAATATTAAATAGTGTCCAAAAATTACAAAAAAATTTGTCAGTTGTCTATTTTACTTAGTTTGATTTTCCAGCCAAGTTTGGCTAGTTTTCATTATCTAAAACACCTAAAAAATTGAAAAACACTTAAAAACTTATAAAAATTCTAGTAATTAAATTAAAAATCCAAAAATAATAAATATGGTGCCTAAATTTTCCTTGTTTTGTCTTCTTTACACGAAAATTACCTCTCAGTCATTTTGAGGCTTTTAGATATTTTATCTAGACCTTTTTGGCTCGGCTAGACAATACCCTTTATTTCAGCCACTGTTTGATTTTATAAAATTAAATAAACATCAGAAAAATTCTCAAAAATTCATCAAAAACATAAAAAATATAAAACATATAAAATATTTTTTGTTTGAATTTTTGGTTGATTTCTAGTGCATTTAATAAATTGTTGAAGTGTGTGTTTCTTTCTTTTTCTTATTTTCTTAATTAGCTAAAATCCAAAAAAATATAAAATAAATTTAAAACCACTAAAAATATTTTGTTCTTTTATTTTATTCCTTTTTACTACTTCGTAGGCCGAGAGGCCAACCCGTGCTCCTTGAGTTCGACCCTGGTCGCTATACCAGGTTAATCCAATAGCAGGACCGCTATTTTGTGTTTTATCCGTTTTATCTCTATTAGTGGTTCAATTTTTCTTGATTGACACATCTGAGTGACCGAGGTCGCAACGACCATCTTAGATACCTGATTGCCTTAGTCGCTCGGATTTTCGTGTCATCAGAATGGCGCGTTGCCGGGGAGCACGGCTTAGTAGTTTTTATTTTATCTTCGTTTTTGTTTTCGCGGCTTTTCGCGGCTCTTTCAGAGCTCGCGGCTTTTCGCGGCTTTTTGTTTCCATTTTATTTTTGTTTTATTTTATTTTGTTTTATTTTCTTTTCTTTTATTTTTATTTTTATTTTTGTTTTATTGTGAGTGTTTATTTTATTTGGTATTTTTGCATATATACCCTCATTTTCAGCTTCATTTATTTTCTTTTTATTTTTCTCGCAAACTGGATCTGGAGAAGGCTGCTCAATTGTGCTGTCTCTGATCTGCTCTGCCTCTACCTCCTCCTCATCTGTAGGCTCAAGTGGACTCAAGTATGGCATCTGATCATCGCAATCTGCCCAATCAGACTCTGAATCCGAGGGATCTGCATCAAACGCGGTGGCATCAGTACCACCGTAACACAAGGTGGCCTCAGCACCACCATCACTGAAAACCGTGTCGCGGTCAAGAACCTGCTCTGCTGCCTCTGTAGTATCCTGGACCAGGGCTGTGCTCTCCAAGCTCTCCTCTGCTGTCATCTCTACATCAGTGGTGTCTGGAAATGAGAGGATGGCCTGTGCTGAACGATCTGCCCATGCTGCCTCGTCGTCTGTGATCACAAAGTCACAGTCCTGGTGGATGTCTGGCTCGGCGTCTGTCAGCTGCTCTGAATCTGTGCTGGCCTCTGAGCGTGCTCTCTCTCTGGCTCTGTAGTCCTCGACCGTCTCTATTTGTATACTCTCACCCTCGACGCGAAAGTATACCTTCCCGCTATCATGATCAGTCACCGCCTTGGCTGTGGCAAGAACGGACGACCAAGGATGATGGGGGTATCGGCCAATGAATCAGGGATCTCCATGTCCAACACTACGAAGTCCACGGGGAATTTCAAGCCCTGAATCGTGACGATAACGTCTCGCAACAACCCCTTCGGCCTCTTGACAGATCGATCAGCAACTGAAGGACTGTCCTGCTCTGTCTAAGAGTGCCCAACTCGAAGCGGTCGAGAAGGGCTGTCGGAAGGAGGTTGATCGACGATCCGCTATCTAATAGAGTCCGGTCGAACCTCTGCTCACTAATCTGACATCTGACATACGGGGCCCCTGAATCTGGCCTCTTGGCTGGCAGACGGTTCTGGATCGCAAAACATGTGGCTTTCGTCAGCACATGAATCTCTGAAGTGTGGTTCCTCCTCCTCCTCCTGACTGTGGTCCTGTCTCTCAAGATCGCTGAAGAAGGGGGATGTGCTGCAAAGCCTCATAGGAGGGTCAGCTGGATGTGAAATCTGTCGATCATGCTCTGGCTGAATTCCTCCTGCTCTCTCTTTTTTGGATCTTTTTCTTTTTTCTTCCCCTTCCCCATCTGAAGGGCTCTAGGGAAGGGGATCACAGGGTCCTTCGCAGATGAAGGACTAGGAAAAGGCCTAGACGGCTCGACGGCCGGATCCGCACATACATCAAGCACCACAGTGGGACCAGAAGAAACTAAACCTTTTCCTTTATTCACAACAGTGTTCTGAGATACATGAGAATGAGGAAAAACATCTGATCTCTCTACACAAACATCGGTGGCCTCAGTACCACCATGGGCTGGCTCTGCTGCTGGACGTCTTGCGGCCTCAGTACCGCGGGCTGGCTCGGCTAATCTGGTGGCATCAGCACCACCTCCTCGAACTAGTGAAGCGACGGCCTCAGTACCGCCGGTGGAATCAGCATCCTTGGTGGCATCAGTACCACCGTCATCATGTGCGGCCTCAGTACCGCTCTCCTCCTCCTCATCTGGCGCTCTGGGTGGATCCTCGAGTCGTCGCTTAGATGAGGCGCCGCCTGCTGGTGCTCTACCGCTCCTAAGTGTAACAAAATCATCGTCAAATAGATCCGAAGACATATCATCAAATGGGCCACTAGGAGTGGCATGCTCAGTGGAAACTACCTGCTCAGATTTCCTCTTCAGGTTGTTCGGATTTGGCTCGATCTGTGCAGGAATGGCGGCCTTCCCTCTCACCAAGTCCCGCATCTCCTGGCGGAACTCGTCCATCTCCCGTCGAAAAGTAGCCTGCTGATCCGTGAGGAGGCGGGCTATGTCATCCAAGGCGGGGCTCTCGTGGGAGCCCGACGGGTAGCCTCTCTGGTGCTGAGGCTGCTGGAACTGGAGCTGCTGGTGCTGAGGGGGGTAGGAGGTAGGATGCTGCTGCTGGTATGGTGGGTGAGCCTGCTGCTCACGTCTCCAAGACTGTCCCTGCTGCTGATAGGGACGAGGACCGAAAGATGACTGCTGGTGTGACTGGTAGGCTGGGGGCTGCTGCTGCTGCTGGTGGTCTCTCTGCTGGCCATACTGCCCTCCCTGACCGGATGACTGCTGCTGGGGCTGGGCACCTCCACTCCCCCACCTGAATCCGGGATGGTCTCGTCGGATCCCAGGATGGGGGCGGTCATACCAAATCCCGTTGACATCCATCAACGGCTCTGCATCGTAGGGGGCTGGCGGGAGTACTGCCAGAGGCTGATCCGGCTGGTATACCACCATCTGCAAGTCTGGAGATGGTGGGGACTGGTAGGAGGGCTGCTGCTGCTGGTACGGCTCCGCCTGTACAAGATGAACCTGTCTAGGCTGCTGAAAGGTGCTGGAGCGCTGGGACGAGCTGCTGCTGCCTCCGGAGTCGCCTCGCGACTGAAGACGGGGCTGTGAAGCCGTCTGTGCCTCCTGGAGACACATGAGCTGGGTCTTCATGTCGCTCAGAGTCTGTGCCATCTGCTCCATCTGCGTGATGCTCTGGCACTGCTTCTTCTCTATCAGCTCCATGCGGTCCAACTTCTCGCTGATGATACCCATGTCCGCAGCGGACGACTCTGCCTGTGCTGCTGCGACTGCGGACGAGCTGGATGGACCAGCATCGACCAGTGCTATCCGCTGGTACTACACGGGTCCTGGCTGCTGCTGGGGTCTCTGTGTGTACAACCGGGTCTGGGACATCACCATGTAATTCTCGGCCATCTCCTCGTAAATGGCCCAGACCTGGTCGTGGTCCTTGGCGAAATAGGACCCGCCGCAAGAAGCGTTCACCAGACCCTGGAGCTCTGGTGTCAACCCGCTGAAGAAGCTCTGAACTAGGTTCGGCATGGAAATGTCGTGGTGCGAGCATCTGTCTGTGAGCTCTCGGAACCTCTCCCATGCCTCGTGGAATTGCTCATTGGGGAGCATGGAGAAGTTGCTGATCATGGCCCTCGCTGCATTCGTCCGCCTGAGTGGATAGTACTTGTTCAAGTACTCGGTGCAGAGCTGCTCCCAGGTGTAAACAAACTTCCCCAGATGCTTCAGCCAGGTGGCTGCTCTGTCTGCTAGGGAGAAGGGGAAGGCGATCATCCTGATCGTGTCCTGGTCCACCTGACGGTCGTGGACAGTGCTGCATATCATCAAGAACTCCTGGAGGTAGAGATGGGGCTCCTCTGTCGCGAGTCCGTGGAAGCGGGGGAGTAGCTACAAAGTGTTCGGGGGGAACTTGAAGTCCCCCACGATCGTTGGAAGTACTACCCAGTGGTGCGTCAGCGTCGATCCGGGGTTGTGTAACTCCCGCATCGGTCTCGGTGGTCCTCCGGCCGCTGCTGCGGCGGCTGCCGCTGCTGCGGCGGCTGCTGCTGCGGCTGCTGCATCCGCATCATCTGGGATCCTCGGTCCCTCTCTCCTCTGCTCTCGCTCTGCTCTCTCTGCTCGCATCTGCTCCATCTCTCTCCTCATGTCGAGCATAAATGCTCCCTGATCCCTCAGCTGCTGCTGAACGGTCTCTAACGAGGCGATCAGGGTGGAGTTGATCGCTCCCTGATCCAGTACGAAGTGCTCAGGCTGACGGGAGCGATCCTCAGAACTGCCGGCCATAACGTCTGCAAAATCAAACGAGCCCAACTCTCCTCGGGCTCATGTCGCTCAGGTCTGAAAGAAAGGGGGTCGAGGGGGAACATGGCGGAGTCGTACTCGGGCTCGGAGAGCTGGTCTTGGCTCTCGCAGGCCAACCTAGATGATTGGGTAGACGTGCCCGAAAGCGGTGCAGCCAGAGGCTGCCTAAGAGAGCGTCTACCCATCATCTTGATCTGGCGAGTAGTGCGGATGAGATCTGGAGAAACTATAATCACAAAGCAAACCCCTGGTTCACCAACGCAATGCGAGCTGAAGACCGTGAAAGTTCGGTCAAATTATCTTGTCAATTTTTTATTAGGTGAACACACAAAATATCAGAGCGCTTACGTGACCTGTTAGGATACCCGATGTTACCCCAACCGACTGGCCCGCAGGGAAGAGTCGGTAATCAGTCGGGACTAGCACCGGAGGGCTCTACCTAGGGTGCGGGTCACTCTCTCGCGCATCCAAACCATACAATGAGGGGGTTGCTCTCCTCAAGACAAATTTTTATGGTGAATGTCTTTTAGGATCAATAGTGTTAACCAGTCCCAATTTTATGGTTTTTCTTTTTAATATTTTTCAAATAGAAAACAAACGCCTAACGAATTTTTCGATTCTCCTGGTTATTTAATCCAAAACAGGGGGGAGAAGACGAAAAAGCCGATGCACGATGAAATCAATGATGCATGCTGAGTCAGAAATGCGTACCTTGTCTTCAGCACTCTACATGCAAGTGATCCGCGCAGAATTTAAAGACAGGAAATAAAACTACCTAAATGATGCAGCGGGAAAAGCCGAGTCCTAGATGAGCAACTTCTATCGCAGAACCGTCTAATCGGTCACCGACCTCCAAGCCAAAGGGTCCGGTCTTGGCCCACCCCTCCTCTGCCCGACAAATCGGGGGTAGGAGAAAGCGCTTTACATGGTGAGCTGCGGCACGTAGGCTACGAAGGAGATGAGTTGATTATTTTTATTAATTGGTTATTAGTGAGTCCAATTAGCGCTCTATAGGAACGTGCAAATAGTTAAGTGAGGGGACCCTACTAATTACGGCACAAGCAAGAGAAATTCCTAGATCTAGGAGCTCGATGAAAACCGCGTAAACACCGGAAAAGGCAGAAAAAAATGAAAAGAAAACAAAGCCGCGTAAAAAGCCGCAAAAATCCTAACGGTCCCCCGAGCACACCGGTGCTCGACGAAACAGACCCGCTAAGAGTTCAAGTGTCCACAAGTCCAGTCTGAGAGTTCCTGTATTATTACAATAAAAATAATAAAAGTAAAACCTAATCTAACCTCACCCACTCAACTCTCTCTCTCGCTCTCTCCTGCGGCTTCGTAGAGAAGGAAGCCGCCTCCAAGTTCCTCGGTTGCACCGGCTCCTCGAAAGTTGCCTCCGCGGTCCTCGGGCCCTCGCAAGAAAAAGATATGAGTGGTCAGACCATGCTTTCTTTCTCCCAGGCAGATTTGGCAGACTTAGCAGCATTGACACATTTCCTTCCGCAGCCAGATTTGCCAGCGCCCAGTTGTCCAGAGCTGAAGCCGCTCCCTACTTCGCTGAAGTATCGGTTCCTTGCGGGTGAACCTGAGATGTACCCAGTCATCATCTCCGCCGACCTGACTGGAGAGCAAGAATCCCGTTTGATGGGGGTTCTTGAAAAGAACCGTAAGGCAATCGGATGGGGTATAGCAGATCTCCATGGGATTAGTCCATCAGTGTGCTCCCACCATATCTATCTCGAGGAGGGGGCGAAGCCGTCGCGTGAGTTCCAGCGGCGACTGAACCCCAACCTGAGAGAGGTCGTGATGAAGGAAATATCAAAATGGTGGAATGCAGATTTTATTTATCCCATTTCCGACTCCAAGTGGGTCAGCCCCTTGCATGTGGTGCCCAAGAAGACGGGCATCACGACTGTGATCAGTGAGTCGGGAGAGGAGATTGCTACACGAGTACCCACCTCTTGGAGGGTCTGTGTTGACTACAGGAGACTCAACCAGGCCACCAAGAAGGACCATTTCTCCCTGCCTTTTATTGACCAGATCATTGAGAGACTGGCCAGGGAAGAGCCATTATTGCTTCCTGGATGGGTACTCGGGCTACAACCAGGTGTCCATCGCTCCTGAGGATCAGGAGTAGACCACCTTTACCTGTCCCTTTGGTACATATGCCTTTCGACGCATGCCATTCGGGATTTGCAATGCCCCTGCGACTTTTCAGAGGTGCATGCTGTCGATCTTTTCGGACATGGTAGGGGAGTGTTTGGAGGTCTTCATGGACGATTTCTCGGTCTACGGCGACGGATTCGACTCCTGTCTTGACTGCCTAGACCGAGTACTCCAGCGATGTATTGAGTACCATTTGGTTCTATCTTGGCAGAAGAGTCACTTCATGGTGACTCAGGGGACGGTGCTTGGCCATATCATCTCCAACAGGGGCATGGAGGTGGATCCGGCCAAGGTTGATGTCATTAGAAAACTCGCACCACCGTCCAATTTGAGGCAGCTACGGTCATTCCTGGGGCACGTTGGATTTTATAGGAGATTTATTCAGGATTTCAGCAGGATAGCCCGGCCGTTGACTGACCTCTTGACGAAAGACACCGAGTTCCTTGTCGATGACAAGTGTCTTTCGTCCTTTGCGACTCTCCAACAGTGTGTTATTGAGGCTCCTGTCCTCCAGCCGCCTGATTGGTCTCTCCCATTCGAGATCATGACGGATGCCTCCGATTTTGCCGTAGGGGCTGTGCTGGGACAGAGGAGGGATGGAGTTCCATTTGCTATTCACTATACTAGCCGCACATTGGATTCCGCCCAGCGGAATTACACGGTCACAGAGAAGGAGATGCTAGCTGTAGTGTTCGCCCTAGATAAGTTTCGATCTTATATCATTGGATCTAGAGTGACTTTGTACCCAGATCACACCGCCATCAGGTACTGATGAATACCCATTCATCACTCTTTATTCTTATATTTTAGCTACAAAAACCTTTGCAAATGCATGTAGATATGTGTAAATAGGAATAATTACCAAAAGCATGCATAGTGTAAAAACCTATAATTAGCATGTTTTTGTGCAAAAATAAAAGAATAAAGTCTAAAAAGAAAAAGAGGGAAATATTTAGAATAAATATTGAGCAACCTAACCCAAGGGAGGGCTCAGCATGGGCCTGACCGCATAAAAGCCAAGTAGAGGGAGATATGGGCTCATGTGTAAATATTTGTGTAAATAAATAAAAATATTTTTCCTCACCAAAAATATGCTTGTAAATACTTGTATATTTCAATAAAATATAAAAACAAAATAAAAAGTTAAAAATTAAAAAGAATCAAAAATATCCCTTTCATCATGTACATATACCACATCTATGTATTTATTCAACCTTGAAAATAAATAAAATTAATTTTTAAACTTTTTGCAAATACTCTATGTTATGTATTGTAAATAAATAAAATAAAAACAATTAAAATCAAAACAAAATAAAAATAGAAAAATTAAAAATACAAAAATACATTGAACATATACCTTGTATATAGATGTACATATCTATTTATTTTACCTATGTACATAAATAATAAAAATAAAATAAAACACCCTTTTATTCCTTATTTTATTCTATAAATAAACAAAATATAAAATAAGGATAAAATTGTATAAAAATAATATATAAAAATCAAAAATCAAAACCCTATATATTGTATATACATATATCTAGTACATATTATGTATATAGCCTATTTTTATTTCCAAAAATTAATTAAAAATCACCAAAAAAAGAAAAAAATAAAAAAAAATATTTCATGTTTGGAGTTTTTGCAGATTCGGCCCCTAGCTACCCCTATTTGTCACCTCAAGATCCATCCACGTGGCCGAACCCCATTGGGTCCTGGGGATGTTGACCGCCCGGTCAACTAGCCCCCCCAGGACCACTTCCCACGGGTCTGAGCAGCGGACCCGATTTCTCCAATTATTACCCGCTCATCCCGACACCCATCTCCTTGAGCCCCGGGTCCGAATCATTCCCATTGCATCTGACATCCTCGCCGGAGCCGCTCCCTCGGGATCCGCGCGCTCCTGAGCTTGCCCGGACCCTTCCTTTTCGGACCCCTAGTCGTATTTAGCTGCAGCTCTGCCACCTTCCCACACCATCTTTGGCCATTTGCTTCGTTCTCCAGTGAGCTCCAGAGAGAGAGAGAGAGGTGACAGCTCGCATCCCCGACCTGTTGCAGCGAGGAGAGCCGGCGAATCCATTGATCCGGCGACGTTGCTGCCGTAGCTCCGCCACCTGAGCGAGCTTCGAGCCTCGGGCCGAGACGACCCTCGAGGCGACGACCAGGAGCACCCCCTGGTCTTCCCCAGTCTCACCGTTCATCCAGATAGTCCCGTAGCTCCGCCATTTCGTTCGATTTTCGTTTACCCCCAATTAGCGCCGCCGTCGTTTTTCTTCGATTCACCCAGGATCCGACCACCATCCGACCATCGGACCCGACCTTCACGTTCGCCTTCCTCCGACACACATTCTCCACCTGCTCACGCAACCCAGCTCGAACAGGAGCTGGGAATCGGGCTCCTCCGTCTACCACCTTCGCCAGAGCCCGCCGCCCTGACGCACCAACCACCTCCACATCGCCTAACCGGGTCGAGGCAATTTGCCCTCGACCCGCGAGTCTTTTGGTTCACTTTGCAGGTCAGAACAAGGGCCATCTGAGGCTCTCCGTCATTCGGCCAGAAGACCAGCTCCGCCAACCGCCCCTGAGCTCCTCCGAGCTCGGTTCGATCATCGGAGTGTCGCAGCAGACGCAGGAGCGCACCAGCTTTCTTCTCCGATCATCAGAGCGCTCCGAGGAGGAGGCCAGCGCCAGCACGAGCCCGGCGAAGCTCGCCGGGGCCCAGTTCTTCCAGCACCCTCCGGCGTCGTTGGATCAGCCCCCAGCTCCAGACGCCATCCTGACCGTTGGTTCCTGGAGCGCCCCTCGACGTCAGATCTGAGGCGACTGATCCGGACCGTCAGATCCACACGTGTCCTAGCCTAGACCGTTGGATCCACCAGAGCAGACCCAGCGCTGAGAGCCGCCCCCAGCTGGACCGTCCGATCTCCACGTGGCAGTCATCCAGATGCTCTGGTTAATAAAGGGTAAATTACCCTTAGGCCCTTATCTTTGTTTTATTTCGCATTAGTCCTGTAAATATTTAAGTACGTTGTTTAGTTTTAGGTTTATTTGCATAGAGGACCCTGAGCTTTAGATATTTACGTTTATACCCCTGCCTGTGTGAGCCACGTGCTTCGTCACGTGTTATTTTGGTGTATTTGCAGTCTAAGCCCTTGTAGTTCTGGTTGTTATGAAATGAATGAAAGTTTTTAGTTAATTGCATTTATACCCCTGTGCGTGGTTTATTTCCGCATGTGCGATATTTCTTGGGTTATTTGCAACTAAGGCCCCTGGACTTTTGGTACGTGTTACCAATAAGTCCTCGGGACTTATTTTTGTTACATTTAGGTCCCTGAGTGCCCCAGGCACGCGCTTGGCGCGTGTTTTGCTGGGTTAATTGCACCTGGACCCCCAGAACTTTGGGTATTTGCATTCTAGTCTCTGTGCACAGTACCCTCTTGTTATTTTTGAATAAAATATCAAATCACTTCCAAATCCAATGAGAATTTGACACATGGCTCCTGCCATGGTGTAGGATTTTCACGGATTTTTGAAGACATTTCTGATTTTGTTTTCTATTTTTAAAAATTCAAAAACCTTTATTTTCGTTACTGTTTAACTTGAAAATTCACAAAAAAATCTAAAAACTCCCCTAAAAATCCATAAAAATTAGCTACTGTTTAGTTTAGTTTGTTTGATTTTCTAGCCAATTTTGGCTATTTTTCATTGCTTAAAGCCTTAAAAACCTAAAAACACTCGAAAACCCATAAAAATTCTAGTAAATAAATTAAAAACCCAAAAATAATAAAATTGGTACCTTAATTTTCCTTGTTTCCTTTATTTTACAGGAAAATTACCTCCAGGCCATTTTGAGGCCTTTAGATATTTTATCTAAGGCTTTTTGGCTCGGTTGGACAGTACCCTTCATTTTTACCACTGTTTGATTTTTAGAAAATAAAATACACATCAGAAAATTATCAAAAATTCACCAAAACACTAAAAACTATAAAACACATAAAAATATTTTTGTTTTAATTTTTGGTTGATTTTTGTTGCTTTAAATAAATTGTTGAAGTGTGCTTGTATTTGTTTTTCTTATTTTCTTAATCATTTAAAAATCCAAAAAAATATAAAAATACTTAAAAACCACTAAAAACATTTTGTCTTTTATTTTATTTGTTTTTACTACTTCGTAGGCCTTCGGCCAATCCGTGCTCCTTGAGTTCGACCCTGGGTGCTATACCAGGTTAATCACATAGCAGGACCGCTTCTTTGCTTTGATTGATTTTATTTTTCGCAAGTGGTTCATTTTTCTTGATTGACATAGCCAGGTGATCTAGGTCGCAACGACCATTTATACACCTTTGCCTCGATCATTTGACGTGTCATCAGAATGGCACCGTTGCCGGGGAGCACGGCTCAGTAGTTTTTCTTTTCTTTTCGTTTTTGGTTTTCACGGTTTTTCGCGGCTCTTTCAGAGCTCGCGGCTCTTTCAGAGCTCGCGGCTCTCCGCGGCTTTTGTTCATATTTTCTTTTTGTTTTATTTTGTTTTGTTTTCTTTTTCTTTTATTTTTGATTTTATTTTTATTTTGTGTGTTTATTTTATTTTACATTTTTGCATATATATCCTTTAATTTTTATTTTCATTTCTTTTTCCTTTATTATTATTTGATTATTGGTTCTGACCACTTTATTTTCTCTTGCGAGGGCCCGAGGACCGAGGCAGCTACTCTCGAGAAGCCGGCGCAACCGCGGGATTCGGAGGCGGCTCCCTTCTGTACGGAGCCGCAGGAGAGAGTGAGAGAGAGTTGAGTGGGTGAGGATTAGGATAGACTTTTATTTTTATTCATTATTATTGTAATAATACAGGACATTGGACTTGGACATTTGTGGACTGCCGTAGCGGGTCTGTTTCGCTGAGCACCGGTGTGCTCGGGGGACCCTTAGGACCTTAGTGGTTTTTCGTGGTTTTTCGCGATTTTATTTTCCTTTTATTTCTACCTTTTCCGGTGTTTACGCGATTTTTGCTCGAGCCCCTAGATTTAGGAATTTCTGGTGATTTTGCCGTAATTAGTAGGATCCACACACCTAACTGCTTATCTGATCCTATAGATCGTTAATTGGACCTACTAAAAATAATTAATAAAAATAACCGACTCATTTGCCTTCGTAGCCTACGTGCCGTAGCCCGTCCTGTAAAGCGCTTTCTCCTACCCCCGATTTGTCGGACAGAGGAGGGACGGGCCAAGACCGGACTCTTTGGCTTGGAGGTCGGTGACCGGTTAGACGGTTCTTCGCTAGAATTGCTCATCTAGGACTCGGCTTTCCCGTTGCATCATATAGGTAGTTTCCTTTCTGTCTTTACATTTATGCGCGGATCATATTGCATGTAGAGTGCTGGAGGCAAGTACGCATTTCTTACTCAGCATGCATCATTGATTTATCGCGCATCGGCTTTTTCGTCTTCTCCCCCTGTTTTGGACTTAATAACCAGGAGAATCGAAAAATTCGTTAGGACATTTGTTTTTATTTGAAAAATACTAAAAAGAGAAACCATAAAATTGGGACTGGCTAATACTATTGATCTTAAAATCCGCTCACCCTAAAAATTTTTGTCTTGGGGAGAGCAACCCCCTCATTGGATGATTTGAATGCGTGAGAGAGTGACCCGCACCCTAGGTAGAGCCCCCCGGGCTAGTCCCGACTGATTACCGACTTTTCAGTGCGGGCCAGTCGGTTGGGATAGCATCGGATATCCTAACAGGTCACGTAAGCGCTCTGATATTTTGTGTTTTCACCAAATAAAATTGACAAGATAATTTGACCGAACTTTCACGGTCTTCAGCTCGCGTTGCGTTGGTGAACCGGGGGTTTGTTTGTGATCATAGTTTCTCCAGATCTCATCCGCCTTACTCGCCAGATCAAGATGATGGGTAGACGCTCTCTTAGGCAGCCTCTGGCTGCACCGCTTTCGGGCACGTCTACCTCATCATCTAGGTTGGCTCGCGAGAGCTCAGACCCGCTCTCTGAGCCCGAGTACGATTCCACCCTGTTCCCCCTTGACCCCCTTTCTGTCCGACCTGAGAGACACGAGCCCGAGGAGAGACTAATTGATTTGACAGCACCTGAGTTGGGCTCGTTTGACTTTGCAGACGTCGCTATGGCCGGAGCCGGCAGTTCCGATGATCACTCCCGTCAGCCCGAGCATTTTGTACTAGACCAGGGAGCGATCAACTCCACCCTGATCGCATCACTTGAGACAGTTCAGCAATAGTTACGTGATCAGGGGGCATTCATGATAGAGATGAGGCGAGAGTTGGAGAGGCTCAGAGCAGAGCGAGACCAGCAGAGCGAGCCTGAGGAGATACCTGATGCAGAGGCACGAGCCGCAGCAGCAGCAGCAGCAGCCGCCGCCGCCGCGGCGGGAGGTGCCGCGGCAGGAGGACCACCACGACCGATGCGTGAGTTGCACAACCCCGGATCGACACTCATGCATCATTGGGTAGTAGTGCCAGCGATCGTGGGGGACTTCAAGTTCCCCCCGAACACCCTGCAGTTACTGCCCCGTTTCTACGGACTTGCCACTGAGGAGCCCCACCTCCACCTCCAGGAGTTTCTTATGATCTGCAGCACTGTCCACGATCACCATGTGGACCAGGACACGATCCGGATGATAGCCTTCCCATTTTCACTGGCAGATAGAGCAGCCACCTGGCTGAAGCATCTCGGAAGGTTTGTCTACACCTGGGAGCAGCTCCGCACCGAGTACTTGAACAAGTACTATCCACTCAGGCAGACGAATGCAGCGAGGGCCCTGATCAGCAACTTCTCCATGTTCCCCAACGAGCAGTTTCACGAGGCATGGGAGAGGTTTCGAGAGCTCCTAGACAGATGCCCGCACCACGATATCTCCAAGCCGAACTTAGTTCAGAGCTTTTTCAGCCGGTTGACGCCAGAGCTTCAGGGTCTGGTGAACGCTTCTTGCGGTGGGTCCTACTTCGCCAAGGACCACGACCAGGTCTGGGCCATCTATGAGGAGATGGCCGAGAATTACATGGTGATGTCCCAGACCCGATTGTATTCTCAGATACCCCAGCCACAGCAGCCAGGACCCGTGCAGTACCAGCGGATAGCACGGGTAGATGCAGGTCCATCAGTTCGTCCGCAGCCGCAGCAGCACAGGCAGAATCAACAGCTGCGGACATGGGCATTATCAGCGAGAAGTTGGACCGCATAGAGCTGATTGAGAAGAAGCAGTGCCAGAGCATCACTCAGATGGAACAGATGGCACATGTTCTGAGCGACATGAAGACCCAGCTCATGTGTCTTCAGGAGGCACAGACGGCTCCTCAGCCCCGTCTTCAGTCGCGAGGCGACTCCGGCAGCAGCAGCAGCTCGTCCCTGCGCTCCAGCACCCTTGTGCAGCCTAGACAGGTTCACCTTGTACAGGCGGAGCCGTGCCAGCAGCCGCAGCCCACCTACCAGTCCCCACCATCTCCAGACATGCAGATGGTGGTATACCACCTGGATCAGCCTCTGGCAGTACTCCCACCAGCCCCCTGATGAATACCCATTCATCACTCTTTATTCTTATATTTTAGCTACAAAAACCTATGCAAATGCATGTAGATACTTGTAAATAGGATTAATTAGCAAAAGCATGCATCTTGTAAAAATCTATAATTAGCATGTTTTTGTGCAAAAATAAAAGAATAAAGATTAAAAAGAAAAAGAGGGAAATATTTAGAATAAATATTGAGCAACCTAACCCAAGGGAGGGCTCAGCATGGGCCTGACCGCATAAAAGCCAAAAGTAGAGGGAGATAGGAGCTCATGTGTATATATCTATGTAATTAAATAAAATTATATTTTCCCTCACCCAAAAATATGCTTGTACATATTTTGTATATATTTAGAAACTATTTAAAAACAAAATAAAAACTTAAAAATAAAAAATTCAAAAAAAATCCCTTTCACCATGTAGATAGATGTATATATCTATTTATTTTACCTATATACATAATAATAGAAACCATATAAAAATACCCTTTAATTCCTCATGTTATTCTATAAATAAATAAAATATAAAATGGGAATAAAATTGTACAAAATAAATAATTAAAAATCAAAAATTAAAACCCTATATTGTACATATACCTATATATAGCCCTATTATGTAAATACCTTATTTTTATTTTGAAAAATTAATTAAAAATCACCAAAAAATAGAAAAAATTAAAATAAAAATATTTTATGTTTTGAGTTTTTAATAAATCAGCATCTCCTATTTTTAAATGATTTTATAAATCTTTTTGACTTGGCCAATTCTCATTGGTCCACGGGGATTGTTGACCGCCCGGTCAACTCCCCTGTGGACCACCTCCCACGGGTTTGGGATGCCCGACCCGATTTCTTCCTATTTTCGCATCCAAACCCGATCCCTTCACACCTGAACCCCGGGTCCAGCTTGACCATGACAGATCCGGCACCCTCGCCGGGGTGCCCGCCTCGGGATCCGCGCTTCACGCTACCCTACCCGATCGAGTTTTGCCGGACCTTCCACAGTATAAAGCCTGAGCTCCGCCCCATTTTCACGCATCTTTGGCTCTCCACCCTTCATCCCGTGACCTCCACAGCATCCCCTGAGGTGACAGCTCTCGATTGCCCGTGTCGCAGCGAGGAGGGGGTGGCCGGACCACTGATCCGGCGACGTAGCGCCGCCGTGCTCCGCCCAGTGCAGGAGCTCGAGCCTCAGGACTTGACGACCTTCGAGGCCACGACCAGGAGCTACCTCAGCTCCAGCACAGTCTTCCACACCGCCCAGGTAACCTTCTAGCTTTCCTATTTCGCCTAATTTCGAGTTTGCCCCAAATCGTAGCTCCACTGTATTCCGTGATTCCGACCATCTCGAGCATCATTTCGATCATCGGAACCCACGTTCACCATCGCCTTCCCCCCACGCACCTTCTCCGCCCCTTCGTTCAACCCAGCTCGCACAGGAGCTGGGGCTCGAGCTCCACCGTCCGTCGCTCGCCGGAGCTCGCTCACCCCGACGCACAGCTCACCTCCACACCACCTAACCGGGTCGAGGCACTTTGCCCTCGACCCGCGGAGCTTCTGAGATACTTTGCAGGACCAGCGGAGACCATCTGAGACCTCCCGACACTTCGGCCAGGAGCTTCCCTCCGCCGACCTCGCCGGAGCCCCTCCAGGGCTCGGCTGGGCCATCGGAGGCCACCACCAGCTGGAGGACTTCATCGCGGACCTGTTCCGATATCCAGAGGCAGCTGAGGAGGACCACAGCACTCGCACGAGGCCGGCGAAGCTCGCCGGCCAACTGTTCTTCCAGGATCCTCGAGCACTGTCCGATCTCCCTCAGCTCCCCGGTTCGCATCACGTCCGTCCATTCCAGGAGGAGGCAGTCACCGTCGATCATCTCGAGGGTCGATCCGGACCGTTAGCGCAGAGAGAGAGACACCAGCACCTGAGGCCGTCAGATCTTCCACGTGTCTCCTCCACTGACGTCGATTAGGCCCACCTGAGGAAGGAGAGAAGCGCCCGTCGTCCTCAGCCGTTAGATCTGCTACGTGGCGCACATCCAGCCCTCGACGTAATAAAGGGGTAAATTACCGTAGGCCCCCTCTTAGTTTATGTTTTTAGATTTAGTCCTGTAAATATTTTGTGCTTTTTATTTATGTTGGGATATTTGCACTTGGGACCTGGTACTTTAGTTTAATTGCAGTTATGCCCCTGTGAGTGTCTGTCACGTGCTTCGCCACGTGCTTTATTTGGTGTAATTGCAACTTTAGCCCTGCAGTTCTGGATGTTTATGATTGAATGAAAACTTTTTGGTAATTGCATATATGCCCCTGTGAGTGTTGTATTTGCACATGTGCGTCTTTTAGTGGGTTATTTGCATAACAGCCCCTAGACTTTTTGGTACGAGTTACCAAAAGGTCCTCGGACTTGTTTTTCTTACCAAAAGGTCCCTGAGTGCCCCAGGCATGTGCCGCGCGCGTGACTTGCAGGGAAAATTGCACCTAGACCCCCAGAACTTCGGGTATTTGCACTTTCGTCCCTGTGCACAGTGACCTCTTTTGATTTTTGAGTAAAATATCAAATCACCTCCAAATTCGATGAAAATTTGACACATGGCTCCTGCCATGTTGTAGAATTTTTGAGAATTTTTGAGGACATTTTTGATTTTATTTGTTATTTTTAAAAAATTCAAAAACCTCTATTTTAGCTACTGTCTAGAATTAAAAATCTCAAAAAAATATAAAAACCCCCTCAAAAATTCCATAAAAATTTGTGTTGTTTCTTTTGTGTTTCTTGATTTTCTAGCCAATTCTGGCTATTTTTCACTGATAAAAACCCTAAAAATTCAAAAATACCTAAAAACTCATAAAAATCATAATAATTAATCTAAAAACCCAAAAACAATAATTTTGGTGCTCCAATTTTCCTTATTTTCTCTAGTATACAGGAAAATTACCTCCAGGTCCCTCTGAGATCCTTAGATATTTTATCTTTGGATTTTGGGCCTGGCTGGACAGTACCTTGTCTTTTTAGTACTGTTTGATTTTTAGGAAATAAAATACACCTTATAAAAATCCCAAAAATTCACCAAAAACACTAAAAACATTAAAAACATAAAAACATTTTTGTTTGAATTTTTGCTTGAATTTTGATGCTTTAAATAAATTGTGAAAGTGTGCTTGTCTTTGTTTTCTTTTGTTTTCTCAATATATTAAAATTCCAAAAAAATATAAAAAATCATTAAAAACCACTAAAAATATTTTGCCTTTATTTTACTTTATTTTTACTACTTCGTAGGCCTTTGGCCAACCCGTGCTCCTTGTGTTCGACCCTGGGTGCTATACCAGGTTAATCTCATAGCTGGACCGCTTCTCGTTTTGTTTTGATTGATCTTTGATTTATTTAGCGGTCTGATTTTTCTTGATTAAGTGACTCTGAGTGATTGAGGTCGCAACGACCTATTTAGTACCTTTACCTCGTTCGCTCGGGTCGCTCATCAGAATGGCGCCGTTGCCGGGGAGCACGGCTTAGTAGTTCAGTTTGTTTTTATTTTCGTTTCTGTTTTCGCGGCTTTTCGCGGCTCTTCGGAGCTCGCGGCTTTTCGCGGCTTTTGTATCTATTTTCTTTTTGTTTTATTTTGATTTATTTTTCATTCTCTTTTATTTTTTATTTTTGTTTTATTTTGTGTGTTTATTTTATTTTCCATTTTTGCATATATATCCTCACTTTTATTTTCATTTCTTTTTCTTTATTATTTGATTATTTTTGCCGGTCTGACCACTCTTCTCTTCTTCTTGCGAGGGCCCGAGGACCGCGGAGGCGACTTTCGAGGAGCCGGTGCAGCCGAGGAACTTGGAGGCGGCTTCCTTCTGTACGAAGCCGCAGGAGAGAGCGAGAGAGAGAGTTGAGTGGGTGAGGAATTAGGATAGATTTTTTTTATTCTATTATTATTGTAATAATACAAGGACTTGGACTGTTTGGACTTGGATACTTCTACCGTAGCGGGTCTGTTTCGCTGAGCACCGGTGTGTTCGGGGGACCCTTTAGGACTTGCGCGGTTTTCGCGGTTTTCTTCGCGGCTTTCTTTGTCTTTCTTACTGTCTTTTCCGGTTTTTCGCGGGTTTTTGCTCGAGCCCCTAGACTTAGGATTTTCTGGTGAATGTGCCGTAATTAGTAGGATCCACACACCTAATTGCATATCTGTTCCTATAGACCGTAATTGGACCTACTTAAAATTAATAATAAAAATAACCGACTCGCTAGCCTCCGTAGCCTACGTGCCGTAGCCCGTCCTGTAAAGCGCTTACTCCTACCCCCGATTTGTCGGGCAGGGGAGGGACGGGCCAAGACCGGACTCTTTGGCTTGGAGGTCGATGACCGGTTAGACGGTTCTTCGCTAGAAGTTGCTCATCTAGGACTCAGCTTTACCGCTGCATAATTTAGGTTAGTTTTATTTCTGTCTTTTATTTTATGTGCGGATCATATTGCATGTAGAGAGCTGGAGCAAGGTACGCATTTCTGACTTGGCATGCATCATTGATTTCTCGTGCCTCGGCTTTTTCGACTTCTCCCCCCTGTTTTGGACTTAATAATCAGGAGAATCGAAAAATTCGTTAGGCGATTTGTTTGTTTTGAAAAAGACTAAAAAAGTGAAACCATAAAATTGGGACTGCTAAAATTATTGATCTTAAAACCCACTCACCCTAAAAATTTTGTCTTGGGGAGAGCAACCCCCTCATTGCTTGGTTTGTATGCGCGAGAGAGTGACCCGCACCCTAGGTAGAGCCCCCCGTTGCTAAACCCGACTGATTACCGACTCTTCCGTGCGGGCCAGTCGGTTGGGTTAGCATCGGATATCCCAACAGGTCACGTAAGCGCTCTGATATTCTGTTTGTTCACCAAATAAAATCGACAAGATAATTTGACCGAACTTTCACGGTCTTCAGCTCGCGTTGCGTTGGTGAACCGGGGGTTTGTTTTTAGATCATAATTTTTCCAGATCTCATCCGCCCTACTCGCCAGATCAAGATGATGGGTAGACGGTCTCTTAGGCAGCCTCTGGTTGCACCGCTTTCGGGCGCGTCTACCTCATCATCTAGGTTGGCTCGCGAGAGCTCAGACCCGCTCTCCGAGCCCGAGTACGACTCCACCCTGTTCCCCTCGATCCCCTTTCTGATCTACCTGAGAGACACGAGCCCGAGGAGAGATTGATACATTTGACAGCACCTGAGTTGGGCTCGTTTGATTTTGCAGACGTCGACATGGCCGGAGCCGGCAGTTCAGACGATCACTCTCGTCAGCCAGAGCATATTGTACTAGACCAGGGAGCGATCAACTCCACCCTGATCGCATCACTCGATACAGTCCAGCAGCAGCTCCGCGATCAGGGGGCATTTATGATTGAGATGAGGAGAGAGTTGGAGAGGCTCAGAGCAGAGCGAGACCAGCAGAGCGAGCCCGAGGAGCCCGATGATGCACAGGCACGAGCCGCAGCAGCAGCAGCAGTAGCCGCGGCCGCTGCCGCAGCGGCAGCAGCCGCGGGAGGAGCAGGACCACCTAGACCGATGCGGGAGTTGCACAACCCCGGATCTACACTGATGCACCATTGGGTGGTGGTTCCAGCTATCGTGGGGGACTTCAAGTTCCCCCCGAACACCTTGCAGATGCTTCCTCGGTTCCATGGACTTGCTACAGAGGAGCCCCACCTTCACCTCCAGGAGTTTCTGATGATTTGCAGCACTGTCCACGACCGGCATGTGGACCAGGACACGATCAAGATGATCGCCTTCCCCTTTTCACTGGCAGACAGAGCAGCCACCTGGCTGAAACACTTGGGGAGGTTTGTCTACACCTGGGAGCAGCTCCACACCGAGTACTTGAACAAGTACTATCCACTCGGGCGGACGAATGCAGCGAGGGCCCTGATCAGCAACTTCTCCATGTTCCCCAACGAGCAGTTTCACGAGGCTTGGGAGAGGTTCCGAGAGCTTCTGGACAGATGCCCGCACCACGACATCACAAAGCCGAACCTTGTGCAGAGCTTCTTTAGCGGGTTGTCACCAGAGCTACAGGGCCTGGTGAATGCTTCTTGTGGCGGGTCCTACTTCGCCAAGGACCACGACCAGGTTTGGGCCATTTTTTGAGGAGATGGCAGAGAACTATATGGTGATGTCCCAGACCCGGCTCTATACTCAGAAGACCCAGCCACACCAGCCAGGACCCGTGCAGTACCAGCGAATAGCACGGGTAGATGCAGGTCCATCCAGTTCGTCCGCAGCCGCAGCAGCACAGGCAGAGTCATCAGCTGCGGACATGGGTATCATCAGCGAGAAGTTGGACCGCATGGAGCTTATCGAGAAGAAGCAGTGCCAGAGTATCACGCAGATGGAGCAGATGGCACAGGTCTTGAGCGACATGAAGACACAGCTCATGTGTCTCCAGGAGGCACAGACGGCTTCTCAGCCCCGTCTTCAGTCGCGAGGCGACGCCGGCAGCAGCAGCAGCTCGTCCCAGCGCTCCAGCACCCCAGTGCAGCCTAGACAGGTTCACCTTGTACAGGCGGAGCCGTACCAGCAGCCGCAGCCCACCTACCAGTCCCCACCATCTCCAGAGATGCAGATGGTGGTCTACCAGCCGGACCAGCCTCTGGCAGTACTCCCGCCAGCCCCCTTTGATGCCGAGCCGTTGATGGATGTCAACGGGATTTGGTACGACCGCCCCAGCCTGGGATCCGACGAGACCATCCTGGATTCAGGTGGGGGAGTGGTGGTGCCCAGCCCCAGCAGCCCGTCAGGACAGGAGGGCAGTACTCCCAGCAGAGAGACCAGCACCAGCCGCAGCAGCAGCCCCCAGCGTATCAGCAGCAGTCATCCTACGGTCCTCGTCCCTATCAGCAGCAGGGACAGCCTTGGAGACGTGAGCAGCAGGCTCACCAGGATACCAGCAGCACCCTCCATCCTACCCCTCTTACCCACCACAGCAGTTCCAGCAGCCTCACCCACAGAGAGGCCACCCGTCGGGCTCCCACGAGAGCCCCGCCTTGGATGACATCGCCCGCCTCCTCACGACCAGCAGGCTACATTCCGACGGGAGATGGACGAGTTCCGCCAGGAGATGCGGGACCTGGTGAGAGGGAAGGCCGCCATACCAGCCCAGATAGAGCCTAATCCGAATAGCCTCAAGAGGAAATCTGAGCAGGTAGTACATACTGAGTTAGCCACTCCTAGTGACCCATTTGATGATACTTCTTCGGATCTATTTGATGCTGATTTTGTCACACTTAGGAGCGGTAGGACCCCAGCAGGCGGCGGCGCCTCATCTGAGCTTCATCCCGAGGCGCCACAGGAGGAGGAGGAGGGCGGTACTGAGGCCGCTCCAGACGATGACGGTGGTACTGAGGCCACCAAGGATGCTGATCCCACCGGCGGTACTGAGGCCACCGCTTCACCAGATCTAGGAGGTGGTACTGATGCCACCCATTCAGCCGAGCCAGCCAGCGGTACTGATGCCGCACGACGTCTACCAGCAGCAGCAGCAGAGCAGCCAGCCCGTGGTGGTACTGAGGCCACCGGTGTTTGTACAGACAGTGATGTTGTTTTTCCTCGTGTTCATGTATCTCGGAACTCTGCTATGAATAAAGGAAAAGGTTTACTTTCTTCTGGTCCCACTGTGGTGCATGATGTATGTGTGGATCCGGTCCTTGAACCGTCTAGACCTTTTCCTAGTCCTTCATCTGAGAAGGACCCAGTGATCCCCTTCCCTAGAGCCCTTCAGATGGGGAAGGGGAAGAAAAAAGAAAATCCCAAAAAGAGAGAGCTTGAGGAGTTCAGCCAGAGCATGATTGATCGATTCCATATCCAGCTGACCCTCCAGGAGGCTTTGCAGCACATCCCCCTTCTCCAGCGATCTTTGAGAGAGAGGACTACAGTCAGGAGGAGAAGGAGGAACCACACTTCAGAGATCCATGTGCTGACCAAAGCCACGTGCTTCGCGATCCAGAACTGACTGCCAGCCAAGAGGCCAGATTCAGGGGCCCCGTATGTCAGATGCCAGATCAGTGAGCAGAGGTTCGACCGTACTCTTCTAGATAGCGGATCGTCGATCAACCTTCTTCCGGCAGCCCTTCTCGACCGCTTCGAGTTGGGCACTCTTCGACAGAGCAGGACAGTCCTTCAGTTCGCTGATTGATCTGTCAAGAGGCCGAAGGGGTTATTACGAGACGTTATCGTCACTATTCAGGGCCTGCAATTCCCCGTGGACTTCGTAGTGTTGGACATGGAGATACCTGAGTCAGTGGCCGATACCCCCATCATCCTTGGTCGTCCGTTCTTGGCCACTGCCAAGGCGGTGACTGATCATGATAGCGGGAAGGTGTACTTTCGCGTCCAGGGCGAGAGTATACAAATAGAGACGGTCGAGGACTATAGAGCCAGATTCAGAGCCCGCTCAGATGCGAGTACCGATTCAGAGCAGCTGACAGATGCAGAGCCAGACATCCACCAGGACTGTGATTTTGTGATCACAGATGATGAGGCAGCTTGGGCAGACCTTGAGACACAGACCACCCTCTCACTTTCAGACACAGCTGATGCAGAGATGACAGCAGAGGAGAGTCTGGAGAGCACAGACCTGGTTCAGGATACCATTGAGGCAGCAAAGCCGGTCCTCGATCGCAGCACGATGATTGGTGATGGTGGTGCTGAAGCCACCTTGTTTTCTGGTGGTACTGATGCCACCGTTTCTGATGTAGATCCCTCGGATTCAGAGTCTGATTGGGCCGACTGCTTTGATCAGATGCCAGACCTGAGTCCATCTGAGCCTATAGCTGAGGAGGAGGTAGAGGCAGAGCAGAGCAGAGACAGTACAGTTGAGCCACCTTCTCCCGATCCAGTTTGCGAGAGTACGCTTTCACTTTTCCAGGCAGATTTGGCCGACCTTGCAGCATTCACTCAGTTTCTTCCGCAGCCAGATTTGCAGGCACCCAACATTCCAGAGCTGAAGCCGCTCCCTACTTCGCTGAAGTATCGATTCCTTGCGGGCGATCCAGAGATGTACCCAGTCATCATCTCCGCCGAGTTGACTGGAAAGCAGGAATCCCGTCTGATGGGGGTTCTTGAAAAGAACCGCAAGGCGATCGGATGGAGCGTAGCAGATCTCCATGGGATTAGTCCATCAGTGTGCTCCCACCATATCTATCTCGAGGAAGGGGCGAAGCCGTCGCGTGAGTTCCAGCGGCGTCTGAACCCCAACCTGAGAGAGGTTGTGATGAAGGAAATATCAAAATGGTGGGGTGCAGGTTTTATTTATCCCATTTCCGACTCCAAGTGGGTCAGCCCCTTGCATGTGGTGCCCAAGAAGACGGGCATCACGACTGTGATCAGTGAGTCGGGAGAGGAGATCGCTACACGAGTACCCACCTCTTGGAGGGTTTGTGTTGACTACAGGAGACTCAACCAAGCCACCAAGAAGGACCATTTCCCCCTGCCTTTTATTGACCAGATCATTGAGAGACTGGCAGGGAAGAGCCATTATTGCTTCCTGGATGGGTACTCCGGCTACAACCAAGTGGCCATCGCTCCTGAGGATCAGGAGAAGACCACCTTTACCTGTCCCTTCGGCACATATGCTTTTCGACGCATGCCATTTGGGCTATGCAATGCCCTTGCGACTTTCCAGAGGTGCATGCTGTCGATTTTCTCGGACATGGTAGGGGAGTGCTTGGAGGTCTTCATGGATGATTTCTCGATCTACGGCGACGGATTTGATTCTTGCCTTGACTGCCTAGATCGAGTACTCCAGCGATGTATTGAGTATCACTTGGTGCTATCTTGGGAGAAGAGTCACTTCATGGTGACTCAAGGGACGGTGCTTGGCCACATCATCTCCAACAGGGGCATGGAGGTTGATCCGGCCAAGGTTGATGTCATTAGGAAACTCACACCGCCGTCCAATCTGAGGCAGCTACGGTCATTTCTGGGGCACGTTGGATTTTACAGGAGATTCATTCAGGACTTCAGCAGGATTGCCCGGCCGTTGACTGACCTCTTGACGAAAGACACCGAGTTCCTTATCGATGACAAGTGTCTTTCGTCGTTTGCTACTCTCCAGCAGTGTGTGATTGAGGCTCCTGTCCTCCAGCCGCCTGATTGGTCTCTCCCATTCGAGATCATGACGGACGCCTCCGATTTTGCCGTAGGGGCAGTGCTGGGACAGAGGAGGGATGAAGTGCCATTTGCTATACACTACGCTAGCCGCACATTGGATTCCGCCCAGCGGAATTATACAGTCACAGAGAAGGAGATGCTAGCCGTAGTGTTTGCCCTGGATAAGTTCAGATCATATATCATCGGATCTAGAGTGACTTTGTTTACAGATCACACCGCCATCAGGTACCTCATGGCAAAGAAGGATGCCAAGGCCAGACTGACTAGATGGATCCTTCTACTCCAAGAGTTCGACATTGAGATCAAGGATAAGCCTGGAGTCAAGAATGTGGTGGCGGATCATCTCTCCCGATTAGAGCAGCCTGAGGATTCTGAGCAGATCGATCCTATTAGAGATACCGTCCCAGAAGAGGCGATCCTTGCTATCGCCTCACTCCCATGGTACGTCGATATTGTGAACTTTCTCGTTGTTGGGAAAGTCCCACAAGATTGGCCCAGGCAGAGACTTGAGACCTTCCTAGCGAAGGCCAAGTGTTACCATTGGGAGGATCCCATCCTTTACCACGAAGGAGGGGATAGCGTCTGGCGTCGGTGTATTCCTCAGGAGGAACACCATAGCGTCCTCACTTACTGCCACAAGCTTGAGGCAGGAGGACATCATTCTGGGAGGAGAACGGCACAGAAAGTGCTCCAATCCGGCTTGTGGTGGCCTACCCTCTTCAAGGACTCAGATGAGTTCGTGAAGAGGTGTACTGACTGTCAGAGGATGGGCACTTGTGGACAGCGTGATATGATGCCGATGCAGCCCATTCACTTCTGTGAGGTTTTTGACGCATGGGGCATCGATTTCATGGGTCCATTCCCTAAGAGTCAGGGATTTGAGTACATTCTGTTGGCCGTGGATTATGTGAGTCGTTGGGTGGAGGCTATCCCCGCCCGAGCCGCTGATGTGAGGACAGTTTGCAGATTTTTGAGGAAGCACATCATCACGCGGTTCGGGGTTCCACGAGTTCTGATTTCTGATGGGGGATCTCACTTCATCAACGACCAGGTGAAGGCACTTGCTAGCGAGTTCGGCATAGATCATCGTGTTGCTACACCGTACCATCCACAGACGAATGGTCTAGCCGAAGTGTCGAATAGGGAGATCAAGACTATTCTGCAGAAAGTCGTCTGCCCTGACCGAAAGGATTGGTCACAGCTTTTGGACTCGGTCTTGTGGGTATATAGGACGTCTTTCAAGACACCTTTGGGTACATCTCCCTTTCGCCTCGTATATGGCAAGCCATGCCATTTACCTGTTGAGCTGAGGCATAAGTCACTTTGGGCAGTCACAGATATTATCATGGATCCAGATGGTATGGGAGACCAGAGGAGGGCAGAGCTAGCTGCCCTGGAGGAGCTTAGAGATGCAGCTTTCTCAAGCAGCCTACATTATAAGGAGAAAGTCAAGGAGTGGCATGATTCTCATATCAGCCACAAGCATTTTGAGATCGGACAGAGAGTATGGCTGTTTGATGCGAGGCTTAGATTATTTCCAGGGAAGCTACAGAGCAAATGGAAAGGACCTTATCTGGTTAGGAAGGTACACGACAACGGTAGCATCGACATATCTGAGTTGTCTTCTGAGAGTACCTTCCGAGTGAACGGCCAGCGGCTCAAGCCATTTCTAGATCATGAGCCGCGGGTCGTTGATCTTGCCCCTATTCATTTTGCGTGAGATGTGGTCTTTGACTCACATCTAATGCATCTCACGCCTGAGTTTCACTGATCTTCCGCTGTAAATAGATCCAGATGTCCATATCATCACATTCTTTAGTCCCACATCCCTTCTTCATCTTGTGATTATGCTATACTTAGGGTGCACTTTACCCTAAGTATAGGGGGGATGTGAGACCTTTCGGGTATTTCTTTTGCTTCTGTCTACCCCTGTTTTTGCTGCCTATACTTAGGGATATTTTACCCTAAGTATGGGGGGGTAGACCCTGTACATTCTCCACTCGATTTTCCCTTCGTGTACAGCCTACTATACTTAGGATTACTTGATCCTAAGTATAGGGGGAAGACCCGAGATCCTCTTGACTTTTCATTTCCCTTTTGTATAGCCTTTCTTTTCACTTCCCTATATATAGCACGAGTTATGTCTTCTTCATCGCTCTTGACTCTGAGGACATCGTCCGAGCTAAGTATAGGGGGGTGTGATATATTTCATATATACTTTAGCCATAACTCGTACTTTGTGTGAGTGTGTTAATAAATAAAATGGCTAAAAACCACAAAAAAATTAAAAAATTTTCATGTACATAATCTTCTTTTTGCACATACATAGCTAGTGTACAAATTATTTTTGTAAAAATGATTTCAAAAATCTTTTGTGTGTAAAGCTTGTGTAAATATTTTGGTATAAAAATTATGTATATAGTACAAAAATTTTTCCAAAATGTTTTGAAAATCAAAAGTTTGCAAAAATCTTGTGTAAATGTGTGTAAATATCTTTTTGCAAAACTTGCACTTCATGCATCATCCATTCATGATTTCAAAACATTTTCAAAAATTTTGCATGTTTGTAAAATAGTGTGTAAATAAGCATCTTTTTGTACTATGTATATAGTTTTTCTGGATGATAGTTGACATTTAAACTAGCCGGGAATCAAATTGAGAAATGGAGCTTGATTAAGATCTTAATCCACCTAATTCTAAGAGGAACCTTATAGGGCTTAGGTTTAAGGCTTTTCAGGTCCATGGTGACTTAATTCTTTGAGTCCACTAGGCTATGATCACATGTCATCTCAATGAGCCTAAGTAGAGCACTTAACAACAACACATGACTCATATAGATTATGGCTTTACTTGGACACCCGCACTATGCACCGAGCTCTCTACGGATGAGGTGGTGAGGAGGCAGTCTTCCTTGACTTGGGGTAGCATATGAGGGTAGTACTTCTAGGCGGAACCTCTCTTCTTCTTATAGTGAAGGAAGTGCGTCTCAACTTGGTCTGGTTGCCATGAGGTCTAACGACGGGAGTTGTGGGTTGCAATAAAGCTTCAAAAGAGGGATAGTCTACTGGCTCAAGAGGAAAAACTCCTTGTACATATGCTGCACATGTATATGTTGTATAGATGCACTTGAAAAAAAAATGTGCAAAAAGAAAAGAACTCCAGAAAAGTGGTGGGTCTGAGAGAAAATGATAATCCCACCGGAGTATGTATATAAGTGCAATAAGCAAAGCTTGGTTTCATGATCCACCTGTTGTAGCTTGCAGCAGGGAGACTTGGCTACACTGGTCAAGCTCCCAAGGGTACTTGGCTACACTAGCCTTGACCCATTCTCTTCTTCCCCCTCTTCTTGAGCCGGTTGTACTTGAACTTAGAAGGGAATACCCCGCTCCTCGAGGAAAGAGTGGCCAGATTGAGGTCATAGAGTTACCTTGTTGGGGAGGGTTGTCTAGTTGCCATTTCTGAGGTGGAGAGCTTAAACTTCACATCCACAGGACAAGGAAAGATTCATGGTCTTCAGGGTTTGTGATTGATGACTTGTTCTGATCTGGAGCATTGAGGAGTCTTGGTTATAGATTAGTGGAACTTAGAGGCTGTTAGGTTTTAAGCTTAAGTCTAAATAAGGTTCCGACACATCAATAATCCAAAGATCTGATTGAGCTCCATACCTCAATTTAATGAAGGCAAGTTTAATAATCAACCTTGATCCATGTACATCCTCTTTTTCTTTTTCTTTTTCTTTCTTTTTCACTTCTTTTTCAAATAAGTGTTTGCTAAGGGACTAGCAAAGTATAGTATAGGGGGGTGATGAATACCCATTCATCACTCTTTATTCTTATATTTTAGCTACAAAAACCTATGCAAATGCATGTAGATACTTGTAAATAGGATTAATTAGCAAAAGCATGCATCTTGTAAAAATCTATAATTAGCATGTTTTTGTGCAAAAATAAAAGAATAAAGATTAAAAAGAAAAAGAGGGAAATATTTAGAATAAATATTGAGCAACCTAACCCAAGGGAGGGCTCAGCATGGGCCTGACCGCATAAAAGCCAAAAGTAGAGGGAGATAGGAGCTCATGTGTATATATCTATGTAATTAAATAAAATTATATTTTCCTCACCCAAAAATATGCTTGTACATATTTTGTATATATTTAGAAACTATTTAAAAACAAAATAAAAACTTAAAAATCAAAAATTCAAAAAAAATCCCTTTCACCATGTATATAGATGTATATATCTATTTATTTTACCTATATACATAAATAATAAAAACCAAATAAAAATACCCTTTTATTCCTCATGTTATTCTATAAATAAATAAAATATAAAATGGGAATAAAATTGTACAAAAATAATAATTAAAAATCAAAAATTAAAAACCCTATATTGTACATATACCTATATATAGCCCTATTATGTAAATACCTTATTTTTATTTTGAAAAATTAATTAAAAATCACCAAAAAATAGAAAGAATTAAAATAAAAATATTTTATGTTTTGAGTTTTTAATAAATCGGCCATCTCCTATTTTTAAATGATTTTATAAATCTTTTTGACTTGGCCAATTCTCATTGGTCCACGGGGATTGTTGACCGCCCGGTCAACTCCCCCTGTGGACCACCTCCCACGGGTTTTGGGATGCCCGACCCGATTTCTTCCTATTTTCGCATCCAAACCCGATCCCTTCACACCTGAACCCCGGGTCCAGCTTGACCATGACAGATCCGGCACCCTCGCCGGGGTGCCCGCCTCGGGATCCGCGCTTCACGTTACCCTACCCGATCGAGTTTTGCCGGACCTTCCACCGTATAAAGCCTGAGCTCCGCCCCCATTTTCACGCATCTTTGGCTCTCCACCCTTCATCCCGTGACCTCCACAGCATCCCCTGAGGTGACAGCTCTCGATTGCCCGTGTCGCAGCGAGGAGGGGGTGGCCGGACCACTGATCCGGCGACGTAGCGCCGCCGTGCTCCGCCCAGTGCAGGAGCTCGAGCCTCAGGACTTGACGACCTTTGAGGCCACGACCAGGAGCTACCTCAGCTCCAGCACAGTCTTCCACACCGCCCAGGTAACCTTCTAGCTTTCCTATTTCGCCTAATTTCGAGTTTGCCCCAAATCGTAGCTCCGCTGTATTCCGTTGATTCCGACCATCTCGAGCATCATTTCGATCATCGGAACCCACGTTCACCATCGCCTTCCCCCCACGCACCTTCTCCGCCCCTTCGTTCAACCCAGCTCGCACAGGAGCTGGGGCTCGAGCTCCACCGTCCGTCGCTCACCGGAGCTCGCTCACCCCGACGCACAGCTCACCTCCACACCACCTAACCGGGTCGAGGCACTTTGCCCTCGACCCGCGGAGCTTCTGAGATACTTTGCAGGACCAGCGGAGACCATCTGAGACCTCCCGACACTTCGGCCAGGAGCTTCCCTCCGCCGACCTCACCGGAGCCCCTCCAGGGCTCGGCTGGGCCATCGGAGGCCACCACCAGCTGGAGGACTTCATCGCGGACCTGTTCCGATATCCAGAGGCAGCTGAGGAGGACCACAGCACTCGCACGAGGCCGGCGAAGCTCGCCGGCCAACTGTTCTTCCAGGATCCTCGAGCACCGTCCGATCGCCCTCAGCTCCCCAGTTCGCATCACGTCCGTCCATTCCAGGAGGAGCAGTCACCGTCGATCATCTCGAGGGTCGATCCGGACCGTTAGCGCAGAGAGAGAGAGAGACACCAGCACCTGAGGCCGTCAGATCTTCCACGTGTCTCCTCCACTGACGTCGATTAGGCCCACGTGAGGAAGGAGAGAAGCGCCCGTCGTCCTCAGCCGTTAGATCTGCTACGTGGCGCACATCCAGCCCTCGACGTAATAAAGGGGTAAATTACCGTAGGCCCCCTCTTAGTTTATGTTTTTAGATTTAGTCCTGTAAATATTTTGTGCTTTTTATTTACGTTGGGATATTTGCACTTGGGACCTGGTACTTTAGTTTAATTGCAGTTATGCCCCTGTGAGTGTCTGTCACGTGCTTCGCCACGTGCTTTATTTGGTGTAATTGCAACTTTAGCCCTGCAGTTCTGGATGTTTATGATTGAATGAAAACTTTTTGGTAATTGCATATATGCCCCTGTGAGTGTTGTATTTGCACATGTGCGTCTTTTAGTGGGTTATTTGCATAACAGCCCCTGGACTTTTTGGTACGAGTTACCAAAAGGTCCTCGGACTTGTTTTTCTTACCAAAAGGTCCCTGAGTGCCCCAGGCACGCGCCGCGCGCGTGACTTGCTGGGAAAATTGCACCTGGACCCCCAGAACTTCGGGTATTTGCACTTTCGTCCCTATGCACAGTGCCCTCTTTTGATTTTTGAGTAAAATATCAAATCACCTCCAAATTCGATGAAAATTTGACACATGGCTCCTGCCATGTTGTAGAATTTTGAGAATTTTTGAGGACATTTTTGATTTTATTTGTTATTTTTAAAAATTCAAAAACCTCTTTTTTAGCTACTATCTAGAATTAAAAATCTCAAAAAAATATAAAACCCCCTCAAAAATTCCATAAAATTTGGTGTTGTTTCTTTTGTGTTTCTTGATTTTCTAGCCAATTCTGGCTATTTTTCACTGATTAAAACCCTAAAAATTCAAAAATACCTAAAAACTCATAAAAATCATAATAATTAATCTAAAAACCCAAAAACAATAATTTTGGTGCTCAAATTTTCCTTATTTTCTCTAGTATACAGGAACATTACCTCCAGGTCCCTTTGAGATCCTTAGATATTTTATCTTTGGATTTTGGGCCTGGCTGGACAGTACCTTGTCTTTTTAGTACTGTTTGATTTTTAGAAATAAAATACACCTTATAAAAATCCCAAAAATTCACCAAAAACACTAAAAAACATTAAAAACATAAAAACATTTTTGTTTGAATTTTTGCTTGAATTTTGATGCTTTAAATAAATTGTGAAAGTGTGCTTGTCTTTGTTTTCTTTTGTTTTCTCAATATATTAAAATTCCAAAAAATATAAAAAATCATTAAAAACCACTAAAAACATTTTGCCTTTATTTTACTTTATTTTTACTACTTCGTAGGCCTTTGGACAACCCGTGCTCCTTGTGTTCGACCCTGGGTGCTATACCAGGTTAATCTCATAGCTGGACCGCTTCTCGTTTTGTTTTGATTGATCTTTGATTTATTTAGCGGTATGATTTTTCTTGATTAAGTGACTCTGAGTGATTGAGGTCGCAACGACCTATTTAGTACCTTTACCTCGTTCGCTCGGGTCGCTCATCACCCCCTACGATGTCGAGCCGTTGATGGATGTCAACGGGATTTGGTATGACCGCCCCCAGCCTGGGATCCGACGAGACCATCCCGGATTCAGGTGGGGAAGTGGTGGTGCCCAGCCCCAGCAGCAGCCGTCAGGTCAGGGAGGGCAGTACTCCCAGCAGAGAGATCACCAGCAGCCGCAGCAACAGCCCCCAGCATACCAGCAGCACCAGCCATCATCCTTCGGTCCTCGTCCCTATCAGCAGCAGGGACAGTCATGGAGACGTGAGCAGCAGTCTCACCCAGTTCAGCAGCAACACCCTTCCTCATACCCCTCTTACCAGCAGCAGCAGTTCCAGCAGCCTCACCCCCAGAGAGGCTACCCGTCGGGCTCCCACGAGAGCCCCGCTTTGGATGACATTGCCCGCCTCCTCACGGACCAGCAGGCCACATTCAGACGGGAGATGGACGAGTTCCGCCAGGAGATGCGGGACTTGGTGAGAGGGAAGGCCGCCATTCCAGCCCAGATTGAGCCGAATCCGAATAACCTCAAGAGGAAATTTAAGCAGGTAGTACACACTGAGTTTGCCACTCCTAGTGACCCATTTGTTGATACATCTTCGGATCTATTTGATGCTGATTTTGTCACACTTAGGAGCGGTAGGACCCCAGCAGGCGGCAGCGCCTCATCTGAGCTTCACCACGAGGATACTTCAGAGGCGCCACATGAGGAGGAGGAGAGCGGTACTGAGGCCGCTCCAGATGATGACGGTGGCACTGAGGCCACCAAGGATGCTGATCCCACCGGCGGTACTGAGGCCGCCGCTTCACCAGATCGAGGAGGTGGTACTGATGCCACCCGTTTAGCCGAGCCAGCCCGCGGTACTGATGCCGCGAGACGTCTACCAGCAGCAGCAGCAGAGCCAGCCCGTGGTGGTACTGAGGCCACCGGTGTTTGTGTTGAGAGAGATGTTGTCTTTCCTCGCCTTGATGTATCTCAGAACTTTGGTTTGAATAAAGGAAAAGGTTTAGTTTCTTCTGGTCCCACTGTGGTGCATGATGTATGTGTGGATCCGGTCATCGAACCGTCTAGGCCTTTTCCTAGTCCTTCATCTGCGAAGGACCCTGTGATCCCCTTCCCTAGAGCCCTTCAGATGGGGAAGGGGAAGAAAAAAGAAAATCCAAAAAAGAGAGAGCTTGAGGAGTTCAGCCAGAGCATGATCGATCGATTCCACATCCAGCTGACCCTCCAGGAGGCTTTGCAGCACATCCCCCTGCTCCAGCGTTCTTTGAGAGACATGACCACAGTCAGGAGGAGGAGGAGGAACCACACTTCAGAGATACATGTGCTGACGAAAGCCACGTGTTTTGCGATCCAGAACCGACTGCCAGCCAAGAGGCCAGATTCAGGGGCGCCGTATGTCAGATGCCAGATTAGTGAGCAGAGGTTCGACCGTACTCTACTAGATAGCGGATTGTCGATCAACCTTCTTCCGGCAGCCCTTCTCGACCGCTTCGAGTTGGGCACTCTTCGACAGAGCAGGACAGTCCTTCAGTTCGCTGATCGATCTGTCAAGAGGCCGAAGGGGTTATTACGAGACGTTATCGTCACGATTCAGGGCCTGAAATTCCCCGTGGACTTCGTAGTGTTGGACATGGAGATCCCTGACTCAGTGGCCGATACCCCCATCATCCTTGGTCGTCCGTTCCTGGCCACAGCCAAGGCGGTGACTGATCATGATAGCGGGAAGGTGTACTTTCGCGTCGAGGGCGAGAGTATACAAATAGAGACGGTCGAGGACTACAGAGCTAGAGAGAGAGCACGCTCAGATGCGAGTACAGATTCAGAGCAGCTGACAGACGCAGAGCCAGACATCCACCAGGACTGTGATTTTGTGATCACAGACGATGAGGCAGCTTGGGCAGATCCTGCAGCACAGACCATCCTCTCATATTCAGATATAGCTGATGCCGAGATGATAGCAGAGGAGAGTCTGGAGAGCACAGCCCTGGTTCAGGATACCACAGAGGCAGCAGAGCCAGTCCTTGATCGCTGCACGGATTTCAGTGATGGTGGTGTTGAGGCCACCTTGCCTTACGGTGGTACTGATGCCACCGCGGTTGATACAGATCCCTCGGATTCAGAGTCTGATTGGGCCGATTGTGATGATCAGATGCCAGACCTGAGTCCACCGGAGCCTACAGATGAGGAGGAGGCAGATGCAGAGCAGACCAGAGACAGTGCAGTTGAGCTGCCTTCCCCCGATCCAGTTGGCGAGAGTGCGCTTTCTTTCTCCCAGGCAGATTTGGCAGACTTAGCAGCATTCACTCACTTTCTTCCGCAGCCAGATTTGCCAGCACCCAGCATTCCAGAGCTGAAGCCGCTCCCTACTTCGCTGAAGTATCGATTCCTTGCGGGCGAGCCAGAGATGTACCCAGTCATCATCTCCGCCGAGTTGACTGGAGAGCAGGAATCCCGTTTGATGGGGGTTCTAGAAAAGAACCGCAAGGCGATCAGATGGAGCGTAGCAGATCTCCATGGGATTAGTTCATCAGTGTGCTCCCACCATATCTATCTCGAGGAGGGGGCGAAGCCGTCGCGTGAGTTCCAGCGGCGACTGAACCCTAACCTGAGAGAGGTTGTGATGAAGGAAATATCAAAATGGTGGAGTGCAGATTTTATCTATCCCATTTCCGACTCCAAGTGGGTAAGCCCCTTGCATGTGGTGCCCAAGAAGACGGGCATCACGACTGTGATCAGTGAGTCGGGAGAGGAGATTGCTACACGAGTACCCACCTCTTGGAGGGTCTGTGTTGACTACAGGAAACTCAACCAGGCCACCAAGAAGGACCATTTCCCCCTGCCTTTTATTGACTAGATCATTGAGAGACTGGCAGGGAAGAGCCATTATTGCTTCCTGGATGGGTACTCGGGCTACAACCAAGTGGCCATCGCTCCTGAGGATCAGGAGAAGACCACCTTTACCTGTCCCTTCGGCACATATGCTTTTCGACGCATGCCATTTGGGCTATGCAATGCCCCTGCGACTTTTCAGAGGTGCATGCTGTCGATCTTCTCGGACATGGTAGGGGAGTGTTTGGAGGTCTTCATGGACGATTTCTCGGTCTACGGTGACGGATTCGACTCCTGTCTTGACTGCCTAGACCGAGTACTCCAGCGATGTATTGAGTATCATTTGGTTTTATCTTGGGAGAAGAGTCACTTCATGGTGACTCAAGGGACAGTGCTTGGCCATATCATCTCCAACAGGGGTATGGAGGTTGATCCAGCCAAGGTTGATGTCATTAGGAAACTCGCACCGCCGTCCAATCTGAGGCAGCTACGGTCATTCCTGGGGCACGTTGGATTTTATAGGAGATTTATTCAGGATTTCAGCAGGATTGCCCGACCGTTGACCGACCTCTTGACGAAAGACACCGAGTTCCTTGTCGATGACAAGTGTCTTTCGTCCTTCGCGACCCTCCAGCAGTGTGTCATTGAGGCTCCTGTCCTCCAGCCACCTGATTGGTCTCTCCCATTCGAGATCATGACGGATGCCTCCGATTTTGCCGTAGGGGCAGTGCTGGGATAGAGGAGGGATGGAGTTCCATTTGCCATACACTATGCTAGCCGCACATTGGATTCCGCCTAGCGGAACTACACAGTCACAGAGAAGGAGATGCTAGCTGTAGTGTTTGCCCTAGATAAGTTCAGATCGTATATCATTGGATCTAGAGTGACTTTGTTTACAGATCACACCGCCATCAGGTACCTCATGGCAAAGAAGGATGCCAAGGCCAGACTGACTAGATGGATCCTTCTACTCCAGGAATTCGACATTGAGATCAAGGATAAGCCTGGAGTCAAGAATGTGGTGGCAGATCATCTCTCCCGACTAGAGAAGCCTGAGGATTCTGAGCAGATTGACCCTATTAGAGATACCTTCCCAGATGAGGCGATCCTTGCTATCGCCTCACTTCCATGGTATGCCGATGTTGTGAACTTTCTCGTTGCTGGGAAAGTCCCACAAGATTGGCCCAGGCAGAGGCTTGAAACCTTCCTTGCGAAGGCCAAGTCCTACCATTGGGAGGATCCCATCCTTTACCACGAAGGAGGGGATAGCGTCTGGCGTCGGTGTATTCCTCAGGAGGAACACCACAGCGTCCTCACTTACTGCCACAAGCTTGAGGCAGGAGGACATCATTCTGGGAGGAGAACGGCATAGAAAGTGCTCCAATCCGGTTTGTGGTGGCCTACCCTCTTCAAGGACTCAGATGAGTTCGTGAAGAGGTGTACGGACTGTCAGAGGATGGGCACTTGTGGACAGCGTGATATGATGCCGATGCCGCCCATTCACTTCTGTGAGGTTTTTGACGCATGGGGCATCGATTTCATGGGTCCATTCCCTAAGAGTCAGGGATTTGAGTACATTCTGTTGGCCGTAGATTATGTGAGTCGTTGGGTGGAGGCTATCCCCGCCCGAGCCGCTGATGCGAGGACAGTTTGTAGATTTTTGAGGAAGCATATCATCACGTGGTTCGGGGTTCCACGAGTTCTGATTTCTGATGGGGGATCTCACTTCATCAACGACCAGGTGAAGGCACTTGCTAGCGAGTTCGGCATAGACCATCGTGTTGCTACACCTTACCATCCACAGACGAATGGTCTAGCCGAAGTGTCAAATAGGGAGATCAAGACTATTCTGCAGAAAGTTGTCCGCTCTGACCGAAAGGATTGGTCACAGCTTTGGACTCGGTCTTGTGGGCATATAGGACGTCTTTCAAGACACCTTTGGGCACATCTCCCTTTCGCCTCGTGTATGGCAAGCCGTGCCATTTACCTGTTGAGCTGAGGCACAAGTCACTTTGGGCAGTTACAGATATTTTGATGGATCCAGATGGTATGGGAGACCAGAGGAGGGCAGAGTTAGCTGCCCTGGAGGAGCTTAGAGATGCAGCGTTCTCAAGCAGCCTACATTATAAGGAGAAAGTCAAGGAGTGGCATGATTCTCATATCAGCCACAAGCATTTTGAGATTGGACAGAGAGTATGGCTGTTTGATGCGAGGCTACGATTATTTCCAGGGAAGCTATAGAGCAAATGGAAGGGACCTTATCTGGTTAGGAAGGTACACGACAACTGTAGCATAGATATATCCGAGTTGTCTTCTGAGAGTACCTTTCGAGTGAACGGCCAGCGGCTCAAGCCATTTCTAGATCATGAGCCGCGGGTCGTTGATCATGCCCCTATTCATTTTGCGTGAGATGTGGTCTTTGACTCACATCTAATGCATCTCACGCCTGAGTTTCACTGATCTTCCACTTTGTATAGATCGAGATGTCCATATCACCACAGTCTTTAGTCCCACATCCCTTTCTTCATCTTATGATTATGCTATACTTAGGGTGTACTTTACCCTAAGTATAGGGGGGATGTGGGGACCTTTTGGGTATTTCTTTTGTTTCTGTCTACCCCTGTTTTTGTTGCCTATACTTAGGGATATTCCACCCTAAGTATAGGGGGGGTAGACCCTGTACATTCTCTACTCGGTTTTCCCTTAGTATACAGCCTGCTATACTTAGGATTATTTGATCCTAAGTATAGGGGGAAGACCCGAGCTCCTTTTAACTTTGCTATTTCATTATTCTTTTTTTGTATAACCGTTCTTTTCACTTCCCTTTACCTAGCACGAGTTATGTCTTCTTCATCGCTCTTGACTCTGAGGACATCGTTCGAGCTAAGTATAGGGGGGTGTGTATATATTTCATATATACTTTAGCCATAACTCGTACTTTGTGTGAGTGTGTTAATAAATAAAAATGGCTAAAAACCACAAAAATTAAAAATTTTCATGTACATAATCTTCTTTTATTTGCACATAAATAGCTAGTGTACAAATTATTTTTGTAAAAATGATTTCAAAAATCTTTTGTGTAAAGCTTGTGTAAATATTTGTGTATCAAAATTATGTATATAGTACAAAATTTTTCCAAAATGTTTTGAAAATCAAAAGTTTGCAAAAATCTTGTGTAAATGTGTGTAAATACCTTTTTGCAAAACTTGCACTGCATGCATTATTCATTCATGATTTCAAAACATTTTTTCAAAAATTTTGCATGATTGTAAAATTTGTGTAAATAAGCATCTTTTTGTACATATGTATATAGTTTTTTTCTGGATGATAGTTGACATTTAAACTAGCCTGGAATCAAATTGAGAAATGGAGCTTGATTAAGATCTTAATCCACCTAATTTCTAAGAGGAACCTTATAGGACTTAGGTTTAAGGCTTTTCAGGTCCATGGTGACTTAATTCTTTGAGTCCACTAGGCTATGATCACATGTCATCTCAATGAGACTAAGTAGAGCACTTAACAACAACACATGACTCATATAGATTATGGCTTTACTTGGACACCAGCACTATGCACCGAGCTCTCTACAGATGAGGTGGTGAGGAGGCAGTCTTCCTTGACTTGGGGTAGCATATGAGGGTAGTACTTCTAGGCGGAACCTCTCTTCTTCTTATAGTGAAGGAAGTGCGTCTCAACTTGGTCTGGTTGCCATGAGGTCTAACGACGGGAGTTGTGGGTTGCAATAAAGCTTCAAAAGAGGGATAGTCTACTGGCTCAAGAGGAAAAACTCCTTGTATATATGCTGCACATGTATATGTTGTACAGATGCACTTGAAAAAAAATGTGCAAAAAGAAAAGAACTCCAAAAAAATGGTGGGTCTGAGAGAAAATGATAATCCCACCGGAGTATGTATATAGAGTGCAATAAGCAAAGCTTGGTTTCATGATCCACCTGTTGTAGCTTGCAGCAGGGTGACTTGGCTACACTGGTGAAGCTCCCAAGGGTACTTGGCTACACTGGCCGTGACCCATTCTCTTCTTCCCCCTCTTCTTGAGCCGGTTGAACTTGAACTTAGAAGGGAATACCCCGCTCCTCGAGGAAAGAGTGGCCAGATTAAGGTCATAGAGTTACCTTGTTAGGGAGGGTTGTCAAGTTGCCATTTCTGAGGTGGAGAGCTTAGACTTCACATTCACAGGACAAGAAAAGATTCATGGTCTTCAGGGTTTGTGATTGATGACTTGTTCTGATCTGGAGCATTGAGGAGTCTTGGTTATAGATTAGTGGAACTTGGAGACTGTTGAGTTTTAAGATTAAGTCTAATAAGGTTCCGACACACTAATAATCTAAAGATCTGATCGAGCTCCATACCCCAATTTAATGAAGGCAAGTTTAATAATCAACCTTGATCCATATATATCCTCTTTTTCTTTTTCTTTCTTTCTTTTTTCACTTCTTTTTCAAATAAGTGTTTGCTAAGGGACTAGCAAAGTTAAGTATAGGGGGGTGATGAATACCCATTCATCACTCTTTATTCTTATATTTTAGCTACAAAAACCTTTGCAAATGCATGTAGATATGTGTACATAGGAATAATTACCAAAAGCATGCATAGTGTAAAAACCTATAATTAGCATGTTTTTGTGCAAAAATAAAAGAATAAAGACTAAAAAGAAAAAGAGGGAAATATTTAGAATAAATATTGAGGACCCTAACCCAAGGGAGGGCTCAGCATGGGCCTGACCGCATAAAAGCCAAGTAGAGGGAGATAGGGGCTCATGTGTAAATATTTGTGTAAATAAATAAAAATATTTTTCCTCACCAAAAATATGCTTGTAAATACTTGTATATTTCTATAAAATATAAAAACAAAATAAAAAGTTAAAAATTAAAAATAATCAAAAATATCCCTTTCATCATGTACATATACCACATCTATGTATTTATTCAACCTTGAAAATAAATAAAATTAATTTTTAAACTTTTTGCAAATACTCTATGTTATGTTTTGTAAATAAATAAAATAAAAACAATTAAAATCAAAACAAAATAAAAATAGAAAAATTAAAAATACAAAAATACATTGAACATATACCTTGTATATAGATGTACATATCTATTTATTTTACCTATGTACATAAATAATAAAAATAAAATAAAACACCCTTCTATTCCTTATTTTATTCTATAAATAAACAAAATATAAAATAAGGATAAAATTGTATAAAAATAATATATAAAAATCAAAAATCAAAACCCTATATATTGTATATACCTATATCTAGTACATATTATGTATATAGCCTATTTTTATTTCCAAAAATTAATTAAAAATCACCAAAAAAAGAAAAAAATAAAATAAAATATTTCATGTTTGGAGTTTTTGCAGATTCGGCCCCTAGCTACCCTATTTGTCACCTCAAGATCCAGCCACGTGGCCGAATCCCATTGGGTCCTGGGGATGTTGACCGCCCGGTCAACTAGCCCCCCAGGACCACTTCCCACGGGTCTGAGCAGCGGACCCGATTTCTCCAATTATTTACCCGCTCAACCCGACACCCATCTCCTTGAGCCCCGGGTCCGAATCATTCCCATTGCATCCGACATCCTCGCCGGAGCCGCTCCCTCGGGATCCGCGCGCTCCTGAGCTTGCCCGGACCCTTCCTTTTCGGACCCTTAGTCGTATTTAGCTGCTGCTCCGCCACCTTCCCACGCCATCTTTGGCCATTTGCTTCGTTCTCCAGTGAGCTCCAGAGAGAGAGAGAGGTGACAGCTCGCATCCCCGACCTGTTGCAGCGAGGAGAGCCGGCGAATCCATTGATCCGGCGACGTTGCCGCCGTAGCTTCGCCACCTGAGCGAGCTTCGAGCCTCGGGCCGAGACGACCCTCGAGGCGACGACCAGGAGCACCCCCTGCTCTTCCCCAGTCTCACCGTTCATCCAGGTAGTCCCGTAGCTCCGCCATTTCGTTCGATTTTCGTTTACCCCCAATTAGCGCCACCGTCGTTTTTCTTCGATTCACCCCGGTTCCGACCACCATCCGTCCATCGGACCCGACCTTCACGTTCGCCTTCCTCCGACGCACGTTCTCCACCCGCTCACGCAACCCAGCTCGCACAGGAGCTGGGAACCGGGCTCCTCCGTCTACCACCTTCGCCAGAGCCCGCCGCCCCGACGCACCAACCACCTCCACATCACCTAACCGGGTCGAGGCAATTTGCCCTCGACCCGCGAGTCTTTTGGTTCACTTTGCAGGTCAGAACGAGGGCCATCTGAGGCTCTCCGTCATTCGGCCAGAAGACCAGCTCCGCCGACCGCCCGCTGAGCTCCTCCGAGCTCGGGTCGATCATCGGAGTGTCGCAGCAGACGCAGGAGCGCACCAGCTTTCTTCTCCGATCATCAGAGCGCTCCGAGGAGGAGGCCAGCGCCAGCACGAGCCCGACGAAGCTCGCCGGGGCCCAGTTCTTCCAGCACCCTCCGGCGTCGTTGGATCAGCCCCCAGCCTCCAGACGCCATCCTGACCGTTGGTTCCTGGAGCGCCCCTCGACGTCAGATCTGAGGCGACTGATCCGGACCGTCAGATCCACACGTATCCTAGCCTAGACCGTTGGATACACCAGAGCAGACCCAGCGCTGAGAGCCGCCCCCAGCTGGACCGTCCGATCTCCACGTGGCAGTCATCCAGACGCTCTGGTTAATAAAGGGTAAATTACCCTTAGGCCCTTATCTTTGTTTTATTTCGCATTAGTCCTGTAAATATTTAAGTACGTTGTTTAGTTTTAGGTTTATTTGCATAGAGGACCCTGAGCTTTAGATATTTGCGTTTATACCCCTGCCTGTGTGAGCCACGTGCTTCGTCACGTGTTATTTTGGTGTATTTGCAGTCTAAGCCCTTGTAGTTCTGGTTGTTATGAAATGAATGAAAGTTTTTAGTTAATTGCATTTATACCCCTGTGCGTGGTTTATTTCCGCATGTGCGATATTTCTTGGGTTATTTGCAACTAAGGCCCCTGGACTTTTGGTACGTGTTACCAATAAGTCCTCGGGACTTATTTTTGTTACATTTAGGTCCCTGAGTGCCCCAGGCACGCGCTTGGCGCGTGTTTTGCTGGGTTAATTGCACCTGGACCCCCAGAACTTTGGGTATTTGCATTCCAGTCCCTATGCACAGTACCCTCTTGTTATTTTTGAATAAAATATCAAATCACCTCCAAATCCAATGAGAATTTGACACATGGCTCCTGCCATGGTGTAGGATTTTCACGGATTTTTGAGGACATTTCTGATCTTATTTTCTATTTTTAAAAATTCAAAAACCTTTATTTTCGTTACTGTTTAACTTGAAAATTCACAAAAAAATCTAAAAACTCTCCTAAAAATTCCATAAAAATTAGCTACTGTTTAGTTTAGTTTGTTTGATTTTCTAGCCAATTTTGGCTATTTAACATTGCTTAAAAACCTTAAAAACCTAAAAACACTCGAAAACCCATAAAAATTCTAGTAAATAAATTAAAACCCAAAAATAATAAAATTGGTACCTAAATTTTCCTTGTTTCCTCTATTTTACAGGAAAATTACCTCCAGGCCATTTTGAGGCCTTTAGATATTTTATCTAAGGCTTTTTGGCTCGGTTGGACAGTACCCTTCATTTTTACCACTGTTTGATTTTTAGAAAAAAAAAATACACATCAGAAAATTATCAAAAATTCACCAAAAACACTAAAAAATATAAAACACATAAAAATATTTTTGTTTTAATTTTTGGTTGATTTTTTTTTGCTTTAAATAAATTGTTGAAGTGTGCTTGTATTTGTTTTTCTTATTTTCTTAATCATTTAAAAATCCAAAAAAATATAAAAATACTTAAAAACCACTAAAAACATTTTGTCTTTTATTTTATTTGTTTTTACTACTTCGTAGGCCTTCGGCCAATCCGTGCTCCTTGAGTTCGACCCTGGGTGCTATACCAGGTTAATCACATAGCAGGACCGCTTCTTTGCTTTGATTGATTTTATTTTTCGCAAGTGGTTCATTTTTCTTGATTGACATAGCCAGGTGAT
The DNA here is from genome assembly GCA_037367405.1 of Ottelia alismoides. Classification (NCBI taxonomy): domain Eukaryota; kingdom Viridiplantae; phylum Streptophyta; class Magnoliopsida; order Alismatales; family Hydrocharitaceae; genus Ottelia; species Ottelia alismoides. The sequence goes on from JAZKJV010010457.1 coordinate 1,055,912, forward strand.
CTAGGTCGCAACGACCATTTATCCACCTTTGCCTCGATCATTTGACGTGTCATCAGGTACCTCTTGGCAAAGAAGGATGCCAAGGCCAGACTTACTAGATGGATCCTTCTACTCCACGAGTTCGACATTGAGATCAAGGATAAGCCTGGAGTCAAGAATGTGGTGGTGGATCATCTCTCCCGTTTAGAGCAGCCTGAGGAGTCTGAGCAGATTGATCTCATTCGAGATACCTTCCCAGATGAGGCGATCATTGCTATCGCCTCACTCCCGTGGTATGCCGATATTGTGAACTTTCTCGTTGCTGGGAAAGTCCCACAAGATTGGCCTAGACAGAGGCTTGAGACCTTCCTTGCGAAGGCCAAGTCCTACCACTGGGAGGATCCCATCCTTTACCACGAAGGAGGGGATAGCATCTGGCGTCGGTGTATTCCTCAGGAGGAACACCATAGCGTCCTCACCTACTGCCACAAGCTTGAGGCAGGAGGACATCATTCTGGGAGGAGAACGGCACAGAAAGTGCTCCAATCCGGCTTGTGGTGGCCTACCCTCTTTAAGGACTCAGATGAGTTCGTGAAGAGGTGTACTGACTGTCAGAGGATGGGCACTTGTGGACAACGTGATATAATGCCGATGCAACCCACTCACTTCTGTGAGGTTTTTGACGCATGGGGCATCGATTTCATGGGTCCATTCCCTAAGAGTCAGGGATTTGAGTACATTCTGTTGGCCGTAGATTATGTTAGTCGTTGGGTGGAGGCCATCCCCGCCCGAGCCGCTGATGCGAGGACAGTTTGCAGATTTTTGAGGAAGCATATCATCACGCGGTTCAGGGTTCCACAAGTTCTAATTTCTGATGGGGGATCTCATTTCATCAATGACCAGGTGAAGGCCCTTGCTAGCGAGTTCGGTATAGACCATTGTGTTGCTACACCTTACCATCCACAGACGAATGGTCTAGCCGAGGTGTCGAATAGGGAGATTAAGACTATATTGTAGAAAGTCGTCCGCCCTGACCGAAAGGATTGGTCACAGCTTTTGGACTCGGTCTTGTGGGCATATAGGACGTCTTTCAAGACACCATTGGGCACATCTCCCTTTCGCCTCGTATATGGCAAGCCGTGCCATTTACCTGTTGAGCTGAGGCACAAGTCACTTTGGGCAGTTACAGATATTCTTATGGATCCAGATGGTATGGGAGACCAGAGGAGGGAAGAGTTAGCCGCCTTGGAGGAGCTTAGAGATACAACTTTCTCAAACAGCCTACATTATAAGGAGAAAGTGAAGGAGTGGCATGATTCTCATATCAGCCACAAGCATTTCGAGATTGGACAGAGAGTATGGCTGTTTGATGCGACGCTACGTTTGTTTCCAGGGAAGCTACAGAGCAAATGGAAGGGACCCTACTTGGTCAGAAAGGTACACGACAACGGTAGCATTGATATATCTGAGTTGTCTTCTGAGAGTACCTTTCGAGTGAACGGCCAGCGGCTCAAACCATTTCTAGATCATGAGCCGCGGGTCGCTGATCTCGCCCCTATTCATTTTGCGTGAGATGTGGTCTTTGACTCACATCTAATGCATCTCACGCCTGAGTTTCACTGATCTTCCGCCTTGTATAGATCCAGCTGTCCATATCGCTACATTCTTTAGTCCCACATCCCTTTCTTCATCTTGTGATTATGCTATACTCAGGGTGCACTTTACCCTAAGTATAGGGGGGATGTGAGACCTTTTGGGTATTTCTTTTGTTTCTGTTTACCCCTGTTTTTGCTGCCTATACTTAGGGATATTTCACCCTAAGTATAGGGGGGGTAGACCCTGTACATTCTCCACTCGGTTTTCCCTTAGTGAACAGCCTACTATACTTAGGATTATTTAATCCTAAGTATAGGGGGAAGACTCGAGACCCTCTTGACTTCTCTATTCCATTCATTTCTCTTTGTATATAGCCTTCCTTTTCACTTCCCTATACCTAGCACGAGTTATGTCTTCTTCATCGCTCTTGACTCTGAGGACATCGTTCGAGCTAAGTATAGGGGGGGGTGTATATATTTCATATATACTTTAGCCATAACTCGTACTGTGTGTGAGTGTGTCAATAAATAAAATGGCTAAAAATCACAAAAATTAATAATTTTTCATGTACATAATCCTCTTTTATTTGCACATAAATAGCTAGTGTACAAATTATTTTTGTAAAAAAGATTTCAAAAATCTTTTGTGTAAAGCTTGTGTAAATATTTTTGTATCAAAATTATGTATATAGTACAAAATTTTTCCAAAATGTTTTGAAAATCAAAAGTTTGCAAAAATCTCGTGTAAATGTGTGTAAATATCTTTTTGCAGAACTTGCACTTCATGCATCATCCATTCATGATTTCAAAACATTTTTCAAAAGTTTTGCATGTTTATAAAATTTGTGTAAATAAGCATCTTTTGTACATATGTATATAGTTTTTCTGGATGATAGTTGACATTTAAACTGGCCTGGAATCAAATTGAGAAATGGAGCTTGATTAAGATCTTAATCCACCTAACTTCTAAGAGGAACCTTATAGGGCTTAGGTTTAAGGCTTTTCAGGTCCATGGTGACTTAATTCTTTGAGTCCACTAGGCTATGATCACATGTCATCTCAATGAGCCTAAGTAGAGCACTTAACAACAACACATGACTCATATAGACAATGGCTTTACTTGGACACCAGCACTATGCACCGAGCTCTCTACGGATGAGGTGGTGAGGAGGCAGTCTTCCTTGACTTGGGGTAGCATATGAGGGTAGTACTTCTAGGCGGAACCTCTCTTCTTCTTTTAGTGAAGGAAGTGCGTCTCAACTTGGTCTGGTTGCCATGAGGTCTAACGACGGGAGTTGTGGGTTGCAATAAAGCTTCAAAAGAGGGATAGTCTACTGGCTCAAGAGGAAAAACTCCTTGTAGATATGCTGCACATGTATATGTTGTACAGATGCACTTGAAAAAAAAATGTGGAAAAAGAAAATAACTCCAAAAAAAAGTGGTGGGTCTGATAGAAAATGATAATCCCACCGGAGTATGTATATAGAGTGCAATAAGCAAAGCTTGAGTTTCCTGATCCACCTGATGTAGCTTGCAGCAGGGAGACTTGGCTACACTGGTCAAGCTCCCAAGTGTACTTGGCTACACTGGCCTTGACCCATTCTCTTCTTCCTCCTCTTCTTGAGCCGGTTGAACTTGAACTTAGAAGGGAATACCCCGCTCCTCGAGGAAAGAGTGGCCAGATTGAGGTCATAGAGTTACCTTGTTGGGGAGGGTTGTCAAGTTGCCATTTCTGAGGTGGAGAGCTTAGACCTCACATTCACAGGACAAGAAAAGATTCATGGTCTTCGGGGTTTGTGATTGATGACTTGTTCTGACCTGGAGCATTGAGGAGTCTTGGTTATAGATTAGTGGAACTCAGAGGCTGTTGAGTTTTAGACTTAAGTCCAAATAAGGTTCCAACTCACTAATAATCCAAAGATCTGATCGAGCTCCATACCCCAATTTAATGAAGGCAAGTTTAATAATCAACCTTGATCCATGTACAACCTCTTTTTCTTTTTCTTTCTTTCCTTTTCACTTCTTTTTCAAATAAGTGTTTGCTAAGGGACTAGCAAAGTTAAGTATAGGGGGGTGATGAATACTCATTCATCACTCTTTATTCTTATATTTTAGCTACAAAAACCTTTGCAAATGCATGTAGATATGTGTAAATAGAAATAATTACCAAAAGCATGCATTGTGTAAAAACCTATAATTAGCATGTTTTTGTGCAAAAATAAAAGAATAAAGATTAAAAAGAAAAAGAGGGAAATATTTAGAATAAATATTGAGCAACCTAACCCAAGGGAGGGCTCAGCATGGGCCTGACCGCATAAAAGCCAAAGTAGAGGGAGATAGGGGCTCATGTATGCACATACTTTTGTAAATAAATAAAAATATTTTCCTCACCAAAAATATGCTTGTAAATACTTGTATATATTTATAAATATAAAAAAAAAGAAAAAGTTAAAAACTAAAAAGGAAACAAAAACATCACTTTCACCATGTACATAAACCACTCCTATATATTTATTTCAACCTTGTAAATAAATAAAATTAATTCCCAAAATTTTTGTAAATATTTTATGTTATATAGTGTAAATAAATAAAATAAAAACAATTAAAACAAAAACAAAATAAAAATAGCAAAATTAAAAATACAAAAATACATTGTACATATACCATGTATATAAATGTATATATGTATTTATTTTACCTATATAAATAATTAATAAAAATTAAATAAAAATATCTTTTTATTCCTTATTTTATAATGTAAATAAATAAAATATAAAAGGGGAATAAAATTGTACAAAAATAACAATTAAAAATCAAAAATCAAAACTCTATATATTGTATATATACCTATGTGTAGTACTATATTGTATATACCTTATTTTTATTTCCAAAAACTAATTAAAAATCACTAAAAAATAGAAAAAAATAAAATAAAAATATTTTGTGTTTTGAGTTTTTGCTAAATCGGCCCCTAGCTATCCTTAATTTTAACTTCAAAATTCAGACACGTGGCCGGTTTCTATTGGGTCCTGGGGATGTTGACCGCCCGGTCAACTCCCCCCCCAGGACCACTTCTCACGGGTCTGTGTTGCCCGACCCATCTTCTCGGATTTTTCGCAACCAAACCCGATCATGCGTCGCCTAAACCCCGGGTCCGAATTGCTCACGTCATATCCGTCAACCTCGCCGGGGCATCCACCTCGAGATCCGCGCTCCAGAATGCCCTACCCGCGCTCGTCTTCCCGGACCCTCCAGCGTATATAGGTCGAGCTCCGCCACCTCCATTTCCATCTTTGGTCACTTGTCTCCACCCCCAGTGAGCTCCAGAGAGTCCGCTAGAGTGACAGCTTGCGTCTCGACCTGTCGAAGCGAGGAGAGGGAGCTTGGACATCGATCCGGCGAGCTACGCCGCCGTTGCTCTGCCACCTGCGTGAGCACCGAGCCTCGGAGGGAGACGATCCTTGAGGCGACGACCAGGAGCTTCAGCAGCTCCTCCCCAGTCTCTTCGACCACCCAGGTATCCCCTTAGGCTTCCCGTTTTCGCTAATTTCCATTTACCCCCAAATCGCTCCGCCGCCGCATTTCTTTGATTCCTCCCGATTCCGACCACTATACGATCATCGGGCATTGCCATAGCCCTCGCCGACTCCCCGCGCATCTTCTTCACCCCTCCATCCAACCCAGCTCGCACAGGAGCTGGGAGTCGAGCTCCTCCGTCTACCCCCTTCACCGGAGTTCGCCATTTCGACCCACCGTTCACCCCCAGTTCGCCTAACCGGGTCGAGGCAGTTTGCCCTCGACCCGCGAGTCTCCTGAGCTATTTTGCAGGTGCTACCAAGCCCATCTGAGGGCTTTGGTCATCTAGGCCAGGAGGCCCAGCTCCACCGACCTCGCCCGAGCTCCTCGGAGCTTGGCTGGATCATCGGAGTCCACCACCAGACGCGGGAGCACTCCACATCTCTCCTCCGACCATCAGAGTGCTCCTAGGAGGTCAGCTGCGCTCGCACGAGGCCGGCGAGTCTCGCCGGGGAACTGTTCTTCCAGCATCCTCCAACGCCGTTCGATCGCCCTTCTCGCTCCAGTCTTCATCAGAGCCGTTCATCTCCGGAGCAGTCACCACCGTTCGATCTGAGGAGGGAAGATCTGGAGCGCCCATCGTTCCACGCCGTCAGATTCTCCACGTGGCGCGCATCCAGCAGTCCGCATAATAAAGGGTAATTTACCCTTAGGCCCTGTCTTTCCTTTTATTTCATTTTAGTCCTGTAAATATTGAATTCAGTTGTTTAGTTTTAGGGTTATTTGCATAGTGGACCCCGTACTTTAGTTTACTTGCTTATATACCCCTGTGCGTTGTATGCCACGTGCTTCGTCACGTGTTTGTCTGGTTTATTTGCAATAGAAACCCCTGTAGTTCTGGTTGTTCTTGAATGAATGAAAAGTTTTACTTATTTGCATTTATACCCCTGTGCGTGATATATTTCCACATGTGCGTGTTATTTTGGGTATTTTGCAGATAAGCCCTTGGACTTTTGGTACCTGTTACCAATAAGTCCTTGGGACTTATTTTTCTTACATTTGGGTCCCTGAGTGCCCCAGGCACGCACGTGGCGCGTGTTTTGCTGGGAAAATTGCACCAGACCCCCCAGACTCCTGGGTATTTGCACTTTGGTCCCTGTGCATTGTGCTCTTCTCTTATTTTTGAATAAAATTGCAAATTACCTCCAAATCCAACGAAAATTGGATATATGGTTCCTGCCATGGTGTAAAATTTTCGTGGATTTTTGAGGACATTTTTGATTTCGTTTGATATTTTTTAAAAAATCAAAAACCTTTATTTTTGTTACTGTCTAACTTTAAAAATCACAAAAAATATTAAATAGTGTCCAAAAATTACATAAAATTTGTCAGTTGTCTATTTTACTTAGTTTGATTTTCCAGCCAAGTTTGGCTATTTTTCATTATCTAAAACACCTAAAAATTGAAAAACACTTAAAAACTTATAAAAATTCGAGTAATTAAATAAAAAAATCCAAAAATAATAAAATTGGTGCCTAAATTTTCCTTGTTTTGTCTTCTTTACAGGAAAATTACCTCCCAGTCATTTTGAGGCTCTTAGATATTTTATCTAGACCTTTTTGGCTCGGCTGGACAGTACCCTTTATTTCAGCCACTGTTTGATTTTTATAAAATTAAATAAACATCAGAAAATTCTAAAAAATTCACCAAAAACATAAAAAATATATAACATATAAAAATATTTTTGTTTGAATTTTTGGTTGATTTTTAGTGCATTTAATAAATTGTTGAAGTGTGTGTTTCTTTCTTTTTCTTATTTTCTTAATTAGCTAAAAATCCAAAAAAATATAAAATAAATTAAAAACCACTAAAAATATTTTGTTCTTTTATTTTATTCCTTTTTACTACTTCGTAGGCCGAGAGGCCAACCCGTGCTCCTTGAGTTCGACCCTGGTCGCTATACCAGGTTAATCCAATAGCAGGACCGCTATTTTGTGTTTTATCTGTTTTATCTCTATTAGTGGTTCAATTTTTCTTGATTGACACATCTGAGTGATCGAGGTCGCAACGACCATCTTAGATACCTGATTGCCTTAGTCGCTCGGATTTTCGTGTCATCAGTCATTAATCAAGGTATAAAGTTCAACGAGAGATCGAGCCGAATGGGTGAAAGAATCGAATGATAAAATTCAAGGAACATTAGGGTGTAAGTCTGTCAGATGCGGGCCTAGGGAGGGGTGAGTAGTTGACTGAGGTCTACTTGGACTCACTCCTCATTGGTCCACGTCAACCAGGAAGAAGATAAAATGAAAAATAAAAAATTATTAATTTAAAAGAAAATAATAAATTATTTTATTAATTTTAGATTAAAATATGAAAATATTTATTATTTTATGTAGTATTTTAATATGATTTTTATTTATTTTTATGGATTTATTTCTTATATGTTACTTTTTACAAGTTTGATTTTTGGTATATTTGTCTATAAAGTATGTATTTTATTTTATTTTTATTTTAGATTTTATTATTTTATCTACATAATTTATATATTTTAAATATATTTAAATACATATACATATATTTATATTATATTTTTCCTGATATAATATGCACACTTAATCAATTATAACTACTTATTATATAGGTATATATGCATGCAATTCATCTATGTATTTTATACACTTATTTATTTTAGTATATTTTTATTGGTTTTATTTTATTCTAATTGTGTACATATGCTATAAATAATATTTATAAAATTATAAAAATATAAATTTGTAAAAAACTGTAAAAAATAAATGAATATTTTATACATGTATAATGTAAACTAGGGGTCCAAAACCTAACTTTTGCATCTTAACTCTATATTAAATGAAACTGTCTTCATTAAATAACTAATTAAAATTTGTATACAATTAAAGGTGATTTTGGTGAATTTTGAGTTTGTTTGGAAAATATACATGTTTGTGAACTTTGGATTTTTAGCTTTTTATTCAGAGTGTAGAAAGCACAATTTGCATTATTTTTGTGTGAAATAAATTTTGTAATTTTCTATACATTTTTATTTATAATTTTCATTACACATTTATCGATTAAATAATAAAGAATAAAATAGGTCCCAAAATGGACTTATTGACGAATAAAGAATTAGTGTTTTTATTGTATTTTGGCCCTTATCTCTCTCTCCACTTTATTCCTTGTCGATCCAGTCATCAAGATGCCTAGATCTCAAGGTTTAGGGTCATTCAATACCTTTGGTATTTCATTTATTTTTCTTTCCTTTTCTCTATTCTTTTATTTAGCTTTAAATACAATATGTTATACAATATTTACACAATAAATAGTATGTGTTATTTTACGCACAATAATGCTATTTACAAGCATTTAACTAGGGTTTTAAAGACCAAAATGAAAGAATAAAGGTGATGAAATGGATATTCATCGCTCCCTATACTTGTCATTTGATTTAAGCTTGTAGAACTGTTTGTTCTTCAAGGCTCTCTTCCCTTTAGGAAGTTGAACAATATCATAAGTGTTGTTTTTCTTGAGAGATAGCATCTCTTCATTCATTGTATTATGCCAATGATCCTTGTCCTTATGCGTCTGTGACTCCTCAAAGGTGTATGGCTCGTCTGCATCTACGAGTATTACATACCTGGAAGTGGGGTAACGAGATGATGGCTGGCGTGTCCTCTCAGATCTCCTGACCTGAGGCTCTGCTGCATCTGCATGTGGATGAGACTACTCCCCCTGCCCTAAGTCCTCTGGACCTGCATCAACAGGATCTGCATCTGGCTCGTGTTGCTCTAGCTGCTCATCCTCTCCACCTGTACCCTATACTGGAGAGGGGCCTGCATCCTCATCACTATCATCATCCATGAAAAACTCAACTGCATCACCACTCTCAGTGGTGTCCTCAGCCAATGTCTGATTCTCATAGAAAATCACATCCCTGTGTCTAGTGACGGTCTTCTTTCTTGGATCCTAAAGACGATATCCAAACTCATGATCTCCATAGTCAAGAAAAATACAAGGCACTACCTTGCCATCGAACTTCTTCCTTTGCTCCTTGGGTAACAACGCATATGCTTTGCATCTAAACACCCTCAAATGAGTATATGAAGGATCCTTTCCTGTCCAAAAATGCTCTGAAATCTAGAAGCCCAAAGGAACTGATGGAGATCGGTTGACCAAGTAACATGAGGTGCGAACTGCCTCAACCCAGGAGGTCTTAGGCAACTTCGTTGTCTTCAGCATACAATGAACTCTCTCAACAATGGTCATGTTCATCCTCTCAACAAGACCATTGTGCTGGAGTGTGCCTGGCTCTGTCCTCTCATGCTTGATTGCGTGCTCCGCACAATAGCTCTGGAAGCTATGGGAGGTGTACTCTCTACCATTGTATGTACGTAGATACTTCAACACATTCCCTGTCTCGTACTCAACTATGACATGGAATTTCTTGAAGCAATCAAATACATGATCCTTCGATCTCAGCAAATACATCCACACCTTCCTAGATGCATCATCAATGAAGGTGAAAATACCTGTTGCCTCCCAAAGAGGTTGTGTCCATGAGACCACAAACATCAGAATGAACCAACTGTAGAAGGTCTCCCTTCACCTTGGATCTGGCTCTGTATGGTGCACTCCTACTCTTCCCAGCCTCACATACATCACACGGAGACAATGTGATATCATTGTGGTAGGGGATCAACTCTCTCTTGCTCAGAAGCTGCAAGCCCTTCTAGATCATGTGGCCAAGTCGACGGTACCACAAGTCTAAAGTGTCTGCCTAGCTAGTATGCAAACTGCCATCCATGATCTTCACTCTAGTCATGTAGAGTGTGTGACACAAGCTTTCTCTAGCCATGATGAGAGAACCCTTGCTTATCTTGCACTTGATGTCACCAAACTTTAGATGTTAGCCTTCACTATCTAGTTGTGAACCCGATATAAGGCTAAGCCGCACATCAGGAACATACCTCACATTCTGAAGAGTCATTGAGCACCCAACATTCATCTGAATCGAGATGGTGCCCATGCCAATGATCTTAGAGTAACTTTCGTTACCCATCAAGACTCTCCCATAATCACCAATGATGTAGGTGGTAAATAACTCCATGTGTACAGTTACATAATAGGAGGCGGCCGTATCAACAACCCACTCCAAATCACTCCATGCATGCAAGCATTGATCTTGGATGGTGAGAATCACCTCATCTGCACTGTCATTTGCCAAAACTGCTGCTAAATTCCCATCTTTCTTTTTCTGGTCTTTCTTAGCTTCAGTTTGTTCTCTCTTCCAAATTCTGCAATCTCTCTTCCAGTGATTGAGCTTCTGGCTATGGTGATACTTTCCTCTACCCTTGGACTTATCCCTGGATGGTTGCCTCTCTTGTGACTTTCCTATGCTAGTGGATCTTCCCCTCCTCTCAACTGCATACACATGTGAAGAGGAGGATGCCTCTTAGGATGAGCGATGCTTGATCTCCTCATTCAAGAGACTACCTTTGACCATGGCCATGGTCAACTTGCTATCCTTCACAGAGTTGCTCACAGTGACTACTAGAGTCTCCCAACTGTCTGGCAATGAACCCAATAAGAGAAGTGATTGCAACTCATTACCAAGTACCAATCTCATGGAAGTCAACTGGTTGATGATGCTTTGGAAATCATTCAAGTTCTCTGCCACTTTGGTTCCATCATTGTATTTCAAGTTCACAAGCTTCCTAATCAAGAAAGCCTTGTTCGTTGCGATCTTCTGATCATAGAGTCCGGACAACTTGTCCCACAATTCCTTTGCATTCGTCTCCTCAGCCACATGGTGGAAAACTGACATGTCAAGCCACTTCCGAATGGTCCCAATGGTCTTTCGATTCAACTTTGTCCACTCACTTATGGACATATTCTCCGGCTTGGCGGTCTCCCCCTCCACTGGGTCGTGGAGATCCTTGCAATATAGAATATCTTCCATCTTGGCGTTCCAAATATGCCAATTACTACTTGTGAGCTTAATCATTGTGCCCTCATCATCTTTGCCTATTTTGCTCAACTTGAGCTCTGTCAACCCCTCAGGATCCGGGTACCCTTTTACGACAAAATTCGCAATAATTCATTCACATTGATCGCGGAAGTTGTAGAAAAGCAGGGAAAATTTTTCGCGCGGCTAATTATCCACATGACATTCACATCCACAACATAACCACAAAAATTAAAAGAGACAATGGCACCAAAATTTTCTTTTCATTAATATTCATATCAAGTTACAACGTATACAAGGATCTTCCATTACATCATATATCCCAAAGTGTGATACAAAAGAGATAGCATTTACATCATTATTTGAACAAAACTGAGACAAGGAATTCATACTGTCTCGTATATACTCTGTCTCCTGGAAGCATATAGCTACTGAGCTGCAGGCTGTTTGCCTGCCACACACAAAATAGGAAAGAAGAGGCGTCAGCCATTGCTGGTACCTCCCTAAAATTTATAAAAATAACTTGACATTTAATATGTACAAAAGCAGGCAAGTAGAAAGGTGGTACCAGTAAAATCTATCTCTACTTGCGTAAGTAGAAAGGGGTTTGTTCGTAATGCGTTTCTAATGATTTCCCCAGAACCCGGCATTTCCCATATGTAACATATTTATATAGCAGTTGCGTAATCATGAGTGTACGAGTGTGAATGCATATATTAATTTCTTTAGAGATCATGTTGGTGAGTGAAAAATGGAAAAGTTGAGATTGTAGAGATCTATTAATTTATTTAAATTCTTGGGTAGAGAGAATGGTCTTTTGATCATAACTTCTCAAATTCTCAACTTCAATGTTTCAGATATAGCTCCAGATGTTGTAGATGTAGATATGGATGATCTAGATATAGAATCGCCAAGTCTGTTTGGCGAAGTAACTCAAGCGGTGAAGAAGCCTGCAAATGGCTCTTCCGTCTCGCCCTCTAATTGGAAGCGCGGTCCAATAGAGGGATAGGTCTACTCCCCAACTACGCCACTGAGACAGGTGAGAGAGACTCCCTAGAAAAGTCGCTCTAGAAAACTGCCCGACTAGTACGGGCGGACGAGCTCGTACGTAAAAACTGAAAACCAAGGATCCCCCGCCTGGGTATCCTAAAACAGGGTCAGCGGAACTGGTCTAAAGTCAGGATCCCAACGATGGCGTAAAAACACTGCGAGCTTGCGTAAAAACCGAAAAGAGACTGGGATCCTAGACCCGCGCACTTGGCGGCCGCTGCCCTAACTGGGCTTCCTTTCCTCCGCCCAGTTGAGAGTCACCGCGCTCTCACACGGTCAAGTGTAAAGTTCATCATGACCGGTACTAATAAGTATAAGTCACTACTAATTCTCTTCAAATCATATATCCATACCAACATCTTCAAACAAGCTAAATGTACACACTAATTGGATGATTTATTAACAGAGCCCTTGGTCAAAATACATAATTTAAAAGAAATAACTAAGTGACGTAATCCTAACTCTAGTTCTATAGAAGGATAATCAGATCATAAGGAAGTTTTATGTCCAAACCAAAGAAAGTGATTGTCTTTCTATTCCAATATCATTTTGGCATTAATCTGAACCAATAACTATTGCCTATCTCTCGGCTCAATCTTGATCAAAGCTCGGATAGGTATATCCAGCCAAGCCATTGCAAATTATAAGCTCAAAATCCTTAGATCATTTGGAATCATATGAATTTTCTGTTCAAATTACATATCCTTACGTTTTATGATTATGTCAGAGCTTCTCTTGAAGGGTATAGTATTATGATGAACCTTTCAGAACCCAGAACTGGTTAACAGTGGAAGATAAATTTCATGATTTCTCTCCTAAATAAACTCCAGCTTCCAACAAAATCTATTAAGCCATTAAATAAAAATAAGCTATATAATTCAATTATAAACATAATTAAAGCAAAAATATTTTTACTTAGATATTTTAAGGCTAAAAAAACATAAAGAGTGCTCACTAGAATCCTAACCAAAATAAACGTGATACTTCAAAAGTTGATTTGAAAGATTGGTATTTTTTTTTAGATGTGACCATTTCTCTGTAAGGCAATGGGGGTATTCTATGCAACAGAAGTTAGTGATCGAAGGGCATATTTATATTTTGTCCAGCAGTTCCATCCTTAAATGACCGGTAAACAAGGCACCTTTCTCTTACTTCCATTTTCAAAGCTTTTTATATAATTTACATAATCTATACACCTGCCATATCCTAGATATGTGGACAATTTCTGATGGATTAGTACGTGTGGTAACGAAAATTTTAATTATGTAATTAAGTTACTATACATTTGGTTACTAAATGGCTAATTTCTGAGATCTCTGACAAGTTATGGCTTGATCGGTTAAGATTAATTTGTAGTCATTGTTTTTAATATTCTACCCAGACTTTGTTGTTTTCCTTTCCTATTGTTATATGAAAACACCTCTTTTTTTTTTTGCTCAAACTGCAAACAGTAATACGAGGACATATAGTCATTATATGAGGAGTGTTAAAAAGACCATGAATTTCCTCATTAAATAGTGTTATTTGAAGAGTATATGTAAAATCTTACTTGGAATCAGTAAAGAGAAAATTTAGATAGTGCATGCCTAGCAACAAAAGGATTAGAGATAGGGTTGTACATTATAATCAAGGGAAATGTCCATGCATGGCAGCAAGGAGGAGGGTTGAGGAATGTACCTTAGTTTTTTTTATTTGGAGATGGAAGCAAGGAATAGTATCTCTAGGCTGTGGTTGAAGTAGCTATTCCCAAGCTGCAGGCAAGAGGGTTTGAAAAAAAAGGCTCTCTCGGAAGCAAGCTCCAGATTTCGGGGTACCTTAGTTTCTTTTTTTTTTGGAAGAAAAGGGCTGGAAATGATAAGGAGAGGTATGGGTTCTCTCGTTGGAGTTTGGAAGCAAGAGGGTTTTAGGGAGAGTGAGAGGGGAGATTGGGTGACGTTGGGAAAGTGAAAAGGGAAAACAAGGGATATATATAGGGAAGGAAATGGGCTTGTACTTGACATGTGGAAGAGGAAGGAAAGCCAAGTGGGCTAAGCAAAGAGAGACTAAAAAAAAATCAACGGCTGTCATATGCAACTGTGAACTCAGAAAAAAAAACATTTTTTTTATTATTTTTTTAAAAACATTTTTCTTTTATTCATTTGGCATACTAAAGTTGACCGTATTTGTGCCTCGGTTGTCGGATTTCGACGCACAATATCCCGATTTGATCGTCTTTCAATGACGATCGAAATGAGTATAATATTCATATACTTTCGGTCGAGTTTTGAATACCCGAAATTTTCGGATACGGTCTTTGTTTAAGATTTAAATTTTATGATTTAAAATATCATACGACCTCCGATTGACGAACGGTCGATTCCGTTGGTCTCGTGTCGTCGAATCGGATCTAATGACGGTCTCGGTTCATTTTGCGGTTTCCGAATATGCGTCGCGGCTTTTCACGGCGCGCATTACGATGTGATCGATTTTCGGTCGATTTCGCCCGAACGACCTTTGAATCATGATCAATTGGTCATTTTAGGTTGTTTAGTATTGCCCGACAACGTTTTTGGGTTCATTAGACCCAAAATCGGACGACTTCGGGTTTTATTGGAAACCGGATGCTACAATTATAAAAACCTCAAAGGGAGTCTCGTCCTCGAGACTCGAGTCAAGGTTAATAGGTATCTTGTTTGGATTTAATATGGTCATAAAAACCTCAAAGGGTTTTGAATCCATAAAACCTCAAAGAGAAAACAAGCCATATATTTATAATTTATCTAATTACAAAAGCTTGTCTTGATGATTACATCAGAATAGCTGCGGGTATCGTGCCCGCATGTCGGCTTCAGTCTCCCATGTCGCTTCCTTGACGCCGTGTCGGTGCCACAACACCTTGACTAATGGAATCTCCTTGCTGCGAAGCTTCTTCACTGCACGGTCAAGTATCTGGACAGGCTTCTCCTCATAAGTCAGATCTGGCTCTACATCAAGATTCTCATAACTGATGATATGCCGAGGGTCGTGGACATATTTCCTTAGATTAGATATGTGGAAAACATCATGAATAGCTGAAAGATGTGGAGGAAGAGCTACTCGGTAAGCAACCTTCCCCACTCTAGTCAGAATCTCGAATGGTCCAACATATCGCGGCGCCAACTTGCCACGAACACCGAATCTCTGCACTCCTTTCATGGGAGATACTCGCAAAAATACCCAATCTCCAACCTATAATTTATAGGAATATAATTAGTATAAGATTAAGTTGAACACATATATATCATAATTGAGTGGATGAGGAGAAAATAATTAGATTACCTGAAACTCTATGTCTCTCCTCCGACGGTCTGCATAGCTCTTCTGGCGGCTTTGTGCCGTCAAAAGCCTCCGTCTCACAAGATCAACAGCTCCCGCAGTCTCCTCCAAGAGATCTACGGAATATAAAGCATGATCGCCTACCTCACGCCAACTGAGAGGTGTGAGGCATCTCCGCCCGTATAGGGCTTTGAATGGTGCCATGCCAATACTGGAGTGATAGCTGTTGTTGTACGTGAATTCCACCAAAGGCAAATGGTCCTTCCAGGACCCTTTCCACTCCAAAGTGCATGCGCGAAGTAGATCCTCAAGCGTCTGAATGGTGCTCTCACTCTGCCCGTCTGTCTGCGGATGGTATGCAGAACTCATCTTCAGCTCTGTCTGTAGTGCTGACATGAACTGATGCCAATAATGAGATGTAAATCTCGAATCCCTGTCGGACACCACCTCTCGTGGTATACCATGCAGCCTGATAATGTTCTGCACATAGAGCTTGGCCAATCTGGATGGAGTGTAAGTCGTGTTGACAGGTATAAAATGCGCTGACTTTGTCAACCTATCAACAACGACCCAAATGGAATCATGGCCACCCGGTGTCTTCGGCAATCCCGTGACAAAATCCATAGAAATGCTCTCCCACTTCCACTCGGGAATGGGGAGAGACTGCAGTAATCCTGGTGGTCTCCTGTGTTCAGCCTTGACCATCTGACAGGTCATGCATCTGCTAACATGTAGCGCCACATCGCGCTTCATTCCATCCCACCAGAAATGTCGACGCAAATCACGGTACATCTTCGTGCTACCTGGATGGATAGATAACCGTGAACTGTGTGCCTCGTCCAAAATGTCTCTGCGAAGCTGCTCATCATTGGGTACAACGACCCGTCCTGCCTTCCATAAAATAGACTCCATCACAATAAAGTCATCAAATTCGTCCTTGATGGCGCGCATGTATCTATCATGAATCCAAGGATCGGTCTTCTGGCCCTCAACAATACGATCCCAAAGACTGCTGTATCGTGGAGGCACGGTGGTAGAAATGGATGCGCTCTCCTGAGGATGCCAATCTGTCAAAGCAGCAAGCGTATCCCACGTGTATAGCCAGTTTGCCGTACCATCAGCATGTGCTCTCCTGCTAAGTGCATCAGCCACCACGTTTCCCTTACCAGGATGGTAAGAGATCGTGCAATCATAATCCTTTAGCAGTTCGAGCCATCTGCGCTGTCTCATGTTCAACTCCTTCTGATCAAAGATGTACTTTAGGCTCTTGTGATCTGTGAAAATCTCGAAGTTCACCCCATATAGATAGTGACGCCAGATCTTCAAGGCGAAGACAACTGCCGCCAACTCCAAGTCATGTGTGGGGTAGTTCCGCTCATGCGGTCTCAACTGCCGTGATGCGTAAGCAATCACCTGTCCTCTCTGCATCAACACTGCTCCTAGACCTTCTCCAGATGCATCTGTGTAGACTGCATAGTCCTGAGTGCCTGAAGGAAGAGCAAGAATAGGCGCTGTAGTCAATCTCTCCTTCAGTGTCTGGAAGGCCTGCTCATATGAATCGTCCCAAATAAATGGAACTCCCTTCTACGTCAATCGTGTCAGAGGACGAACAATGCGTGAAAATCCGCTGACAAAGCGTATGTAATAGTCCGCTAATCCGAGGAAGCTCCGAATCTGAGTGACTGTCTTGGGCTGCTCCCAAGACATAACTGCATCTATCTTCGCAGGACCAACTGCAATGCCTGCTCCAGAAATGATATGCCCGAGAAATGAGACCTGGGATAACCAGAACTCACACTTGCTCAACTTGGCATATAGCTTGTGCTCCCTCAATGTATCCAAAACAATTCGTAGATCATTCGCATGATCCCATTCATTCCGTGAATAGATGAGCACATCATCGATGAACACTACTACAAACTTGTCCAAGTATGGTCGGAAGATACGGTTCATCATATCCATGAAAGCCGCAGGTGCATTAGTGAGCCCAAACGGCATCACCACAAACTCGTAGTGTCCATAGCGAGTCCTGAAGGCTGTCTTCGGAATATCCGACTCGCGAATCCTCAGCTGATGGTAGCCTGAGCGAAGATCGATCTTCGAGAAAACCGAAGATCCCTGGAGCTGGTCAAACAAATCATCGATTCGTGGCAAGGGATAACGGTTCTTCACCGTTCTCTTGTTCAGCTGTCTGTAATCGATGCACAGTCTCATGGATCCATCCTTCTTCTTAACAAATAGAATCGGAGCACCCCAAGGTGAAGTGCTCGGTCTCACGAATCCCAAATCAAGTAACTCCTGCAACTGCACCTTCCGCTCCCTTAACTCGGCTGGTGCCATGCGATAAGGTGCCATAGAGATCGGCTGTGTATCTGGTAGCAATGTGATCTCGAACTCGATCTCTCTCTCAGGAGGTAGCCCTGGTAGCTCATCAGGAAATACGTCAGGGTATTCAGATACTACTCGGATATCCTGTATCATCGGCTCCTGATCAGACACCTCCCGAACAAAAGCAAGATATGAATCGCAACCTTGGTCAACAAGTCGCTGGGCTCGCAACACTGAAATGTACTCCATGGTGGAGTCATGTATAGTACCCTCAAAGATGAACTCGGGTATATCAGGAATCCTGAAGACAACCGTCTTCCTAAAGCAATCAACTAGTGCATGATGAGTAGATAGCCAATCCATGCCCAAAATCAAATCGAACTCATCAAGCTGCAGAAGTAGGCAATCTGCGATCATCTCATGACCGCCAATCAGTACGGGCAAGTGCCTGACTATCAAAGATATGACAAATAACTGGCCACCTGGCCCTCGGATGTGATATGGAGACGATAGCGTCTCTGCAACTCTATCTAAAGAAACAAGCAACCTCGAAGCAAGGAAAGAGTGTGTTACGCCGGAATCAAATAACACATGGAAAGGACGGCCCAAGACTGAGACCATACCTTTCACCACAGTAGCCGCTGAACGTGCCTGCTCCTCAGTAACGGCATGTAACTGTCCCTGCCTGGCTGATGCAGCACTAGAACCTGCCACACTCTGTGTCTGTCTCTGCTGCTGCCGCCTAAAGTTGGAGTTCCTGCCACGGAAACTCCCTGGACGCTGTGTCTGAGGCTGTGACTGTGAAGGCTGTGGCTGAGGCTCGCTAGAAGCCTGTGGGCACTGTGCTCGGTAATGTCCCCACTCATGACATCGATAGCATCTGACTGGACTGGTAGGTGGAGTAGTTGTGCCTGTGCTCCGAGCTGGTCCGGCTGGTGGTCGGTCTACTCGCTGCGACCCAGATGGTCGAGCGGACTCTGTGCCACGTCCGGCAAGTGCTCCTCCTAAAGTAGTCGATGGAGAAGAGCGAGCATTGCCTGTGAAGGACGAACCTGTGGGTCGGAACCGTCTGTCTGACCTCTGCTGCTGAAACGGTCGACGTATCGGTCCAAAAGATCGTCGCGGTCTAGGCGCGGCTCCAGACGAGCTCCCGAAACGTCTCCCCCTGATGTCCTCGAACTTCTCCGCAGCATCGGTAGCCTCGGAGATAGAAGTGATATGTAATCCTGCCAGCTTCTCCTGCACTTCCTCTCGCATGCCGCCAATGAACTTCTCCAGATTCTCCTCTGGAAATGCGCCAGCTGCTCGTGTATGTCGTGACAATTCTGTGTATCGGATGAAATAATCTCTGGCGGTCATCTGTCCCTGACGAAGCTCTGCAAACAGTCGGCGCTGGGACTCCTTCCACTTCGCAGAGAAGAAGTGGCCTCGGAACTTCGTCTCGAAATCGTTCCAATTAGGCTCTCGGCCTAACTCGGATGCTACGGCCTCCCACCATCGCTCGGCGAAGTCTGTCAGTGAATACTCAATGAAAGATAGCCACGTGTCTCGTGGCGCATGAATTGCCCTAAGCACCTTCATCACTCTCTTCAGCCACTGCTCAGCATCATCTGGTGAACCTGTGCCCTCGAACAGGGGTATGTTGGCCCGCTGATAAGAAGTGAAGACCGACTGGTGCTTGTGAATGGCTGAATACTCGTGTGCATCCTCGCCAGCAAAGTCAACAGGGTCCTGCTCCCTGTCCAAGTCTGCATCCTCCTGAGCTCCATGCTCTGGTATGTCCTCTAGTGCATCATCAGGGTGAGGCTGCTCCACCTCAACAGACTGGTGCGGATCTTGCCGTATCCCATCCTGTGATGGACGGTACGTGAAATCTGATAGATCCTCAAACCGCATCTCAATATCCGTCTGCCTGTCAGCAATCTCGGTCTGCTGGGCCAATATCTGCTCCTGCTGGCCTCTCATAGCAGCATGCTGCTGCTGAAGATCGGTAAGTGCGCTTAGTATGCGTGCCAGCTG
This sequence comes from Ottelia alismoides, assembly GCA_037367405.1. Lineage (NCBI taxonomy): Eukaryota > Viridiplantae > Streptophyta > Magnoliopsida > Alismatales > Hydrocharitaceae > Ottelia > Ottelia alismoides. Next base: position 1,075,676 of record JAZKJV010010457.1, read on the forward strand.
ATCAGAAGTATCCTGACCTGGTCGAAATGCCATGGCTCTGCATGAGAACCATAATTAGTCATAAAGATGCCCTAGACAGATATTTATCATAAATGCTTTTCTCTTCTTGGGATATAATATGAAAATTAATGAAATTGGTGACATTTGTGGTTATTGAACATGAATGTCATATTTCCCTTCTCGAACTCACGACAAGTCGGAAGACTGTCGTTATTCGAAAACTTAATGCGATCGGAATTGAAATACTGCGAATGTGCGTATCGGGGTACCACTGCTCTGATACCAAACTGTGAACCCCTCAAGATCCGGGTACCCGTTTACGACAAAATTCGCAATAATTCATTCACATTGATCGCGGAAGTTGTAGAAAAGCAGGGAAAATTTTTCGCGCGGCTAATTATCCACATGACATTCACATCCACAACATAACCACAAAAATTAAAAGAGACAATGGCACCAAAATTTTCTTTTCATTAATATTCATATCAATTTACAACGTATACAAGGATCTTCCATTACATCATATATCCCAAAGTGTGATACAAAAGAGATAGCATTTACATCATTATTTGAACAAAACTGAGACAAGGAATTCATACCGTCTCGTATATACTCTGTCTCCTGGAAGCATATAGCTACTGAGCTGCAGGCTGTTTGCCTGCCACACACAAAATAGGAAAGAAGAGGCGTCAGCCATTGCTGGTACCTCCCTAAAATTTATAAAAATAACTTGACATTTAATATGTACAAAAGCATGCAAGTAGAAAGGTGGTACCAGTAAAATCTATCTCTACTTGCGTAAGTAGAAAGGGGTTTGTTCGTAATGCGTTTCTAATGATTTCCCCAGAACCCGGCATTTCCCATATGTAACATATTTATATAGCAGTTGCGTAATCATGAGTGTACGAGTGTAGATGCATATATTAATTTCTTTAGAGATCATGTTGGTGAGTGAAAAATGGAAAAGTTGAGATTGTAGAGATCTATTAATTTATTTAAATTCTTGGGTAGAGAGAATGGTCTTTTGATCATAACTTCTCAAATTCTCAACTTCAATGTTTCAGATATAGCTCCAGATGTTGTAGATGTAGATATGGATGATCTAGATATAGAATCGCCAAGTCTGTTTGGCGAAGTAACTCAAGCGGTGAAGAAGCCTGCAAATGGCTCTTCCGTCTCGCCCTCTAATTGGAAGCGCGGTCCAATAGAGGGATAGGTCTACTCCCCAACTACGCCACTGAGACGGGTGAGAGAGACTCCCTAGAAAAGTCGCTCTAGAAAACTGCCCGACTAGTACGGGCGGACGAGCTCGTACGTAAAAACTGAAAACCAAGGATCCCCCGCCTGGGTATCCTAAAACAGGGTCAGCGGAACTGGTCTAAAGTCAGGATCCCAACGATGGCGTAAAAACACTGCGAGCTCGCGTAAAAACCGAAAAGAGACTGGGATCCTAGACCCGCGCACTTGGGGGCCGCTGCCCTAACTGGGCTTCCTTTCCTCCGCCCAGTTGAGAGTCACCGCGCTCTCACACGGTCAAGTGTAAAGTTCATCATGACCGGTACTAATAAGTATAAGTCACTACTAATTCTCTTCAAATCATATATCCATACCAACATCTTCAAACAAGCTAAATGTACACACTAATTGGATGATTTATTAACAGAGCCCTTGGTCAAAATACATAATTTAAAAGAAATAACTAAGTGACGTAATCCTAACTCTAGTTCTATAGAAGGATAATCAGATCATAAGGAAGTTTTATGTCCAAACCAAAGAAAGTGATTGTCTTTCTATTCCAATATCATTTTGGCATTAATCTGAACCAATAACTATTGCCTGTCTCTCGGCTCAATCTTGATCAAAGCTCGGATAGGTATATCCAGCCAAGCCATTGCAAATTATAAGCTCAAAATCCTTAGATCATTTGGAATCATATGAATTTTCTGTTCAAATTACATATCCTTACGTTTTATGATTATGTCAGAGCTTCTCTTGAAGGGTATAGTATTATGATGAACCTTTCAGAACCCAGAACTGGTTAACAGCGGAAGATAAATTTCATGATTTCTCTCCTAAATAAACTCCAGCTTCCAACAAAATCTATTAAGCCATTAAATAAAAATAAGCTATATAATTCAATTATAAACATAATTAAAGCAAAAACATTTTTACTTAGATATTTTAAGGCTAAAAAAACATAAAGAGTGCTCACTAGAATCCTAACCAAAATAAACGTGATACTTCAAAAGTTGATTTGAAAGATTGGTATTTTTTTTTTAGATGTGACCATTTCTCTGTAAGGCAATGGGGGTATTCTATGCAACAGAAGTTAGTGATCGAAGGGCATATTTATATTTTGTCCTGCAGTTCCATCCTTAAATGACCGGTAAACAAGGCACCTTTCTCTTACTTCCATTTTCAAAGCTTTTTATATAATTTACATAATCTATACACCTGCCATATCCTAGATATGTGGACAATTTCTGATGGATTAATACGTGTGGTAACGAAAATTTTAATTATGTAATTAAGTTACTATACATTTGGTTACTAAATGGCTAATTTCTGAGATCTCTGACAAGTTATGGCTTGATCGGTTAAGATTAATTTGTAGTCATTGTTTTTAATATTCTACCCAGACTTTGTTGTTTTCCTTTCCTATTGTTATATGAAAACACCTCTTTTTTTTTTTTGCTCAAACTGCAAACAGTAATACGAGGACATATAGTCATTATATGAGGAGTGTTAAAAAGACCATGAATTTCCTCATTAAATAGTGTTATTTGAAGAGTATATGTAAAATCTTACTTGGAATCAGTAAAGAGAAAATTTAGATAGTGCATGCCTAGCAACAAAAGGATTAGAGATAGGGTTGTACATTATAATCAAGGGAAATGTCCATGCATGGCAGCAAGGAGGAGGGTTGAGGAATGTACCTTAGTTTTTTTTTATTTGGAGATGGAAGCAAGGAATAGTATCTCTAGGCTGTGGTTGAAGTAGCTATTCCCAAGCTGCAGGCAAGAGGGTTTGGAAAAAAAAGCTCTCTCGGAAGCAAGCTCCAGATTTCGGGGTACCTTAGTTTCTTTTTTTTTTGGAACAAAAGGGCTGGAAATGATAAGGAGAGGTATGGGTTCTCTCGTTGGAGTTTGGAAGCAAGAGGGTTTTAGGGAGAGTGAGAGGGGAGATTGGGTGACGTTGGGAAAGTGAAAAGGGAAAACAAGGGATATATATAGGGAAGGAAATGGGCTTGTACTTGACATGTGGAAGAGGAAGGAAAGCCAAGTGGGCTAAGCAAAGAGAGACTAAAAAAAAATCAACGGCTGTCATATACAACTGTGAACTCAGAAAAAAAAACATTTTTTATTATTTTTTTAAAAACATTTTTCTTTTATTCATTTGGCATACTAAAGTTGACCGTATTTGTGCCTCGGTTGTCGGATTTCGACGCACAATATCCCGATTTGATCGTCTTTCAATGACGATCGAAATGAGTATAATATTCATATACTTTCGGTCGAGTTTTGAATACCCGAAATTTTCGGATACGGTCTTTGTTTAAGATTTAAATTTTATGATTTAAAATATCATACGACCTCCGATTGACGAACGGTCGATTCCGTTGGTCTCGTGTCGTCGAATCGGATCTAATGACGGTCTCGGTTCGTTTTGCGGTTTCCGAATATGCGTCGCGGCTTTTCACGGCGCGCATTACGATGTGACCGATTTTCGGTCGATTTCGCCCGAACGACCTTTGATTCATGATCAATTGGTCGTTTTAGGTTGTTTAGTATTGCCCGACAACGTTTTTGGGTTCATTAGACCCAAAATCGGACGACTTCGGGTTTTATTGGAAACCGGATGCTACAAGCTCTGATACCACTTGTTGGGGATGATAGGGGCTGATCGTAAATCCCTTTCCTATCTTGCAGCCAAGATGGCACACACAACAATATATGTTCCCCGCAAGGGAACTAAATGGCAACAATGACAATCAATCACACAAGCAATCACAAGAGATCAAGATTTCTACATGGAAATCCTTATTCAACGTGAGCAAGGAAAAAATCACGAGGCAAGACCGACAACGATTTCACTACGGTTAAAATGAAGCCAAACGTTCTTTCGATTTTATTGCCCAACAAAACCGAGATACAAGCTATTAATACAATAATAGTTTTCACCAAGTATCAAACTATCTCTAGGTATGTAACAATAATAAATGTGCTTAAATCAATAAGATGGAGTGTCTTCCCTTGTGAGATCCCGGATGAAGACCCAAACGACGGCTCTGACTCTCTTGAGGTCGTCCACAATGACCTCCAACTGCACCCAAGCTTGCCCAAACTGCATCTCCAGACTGCAACTCCAAGTTCTTTGCCCTAGTCTCTCTTTTCGAGCTCGATCGTTGCTCTATCTTTCTCGTGCTCGGCTCCTTGGCACGCATGGAGGATGACGAAGAAGGTCCAAAATCCTCACTGTGGCTCGCTGGGAACAATGGAGAAAAGAGTATCGGGTGTTTCTGGAAAAATAATGGGAGAGAGGACCTGCACGTGAATGCCTGGAATGGGAATAGGGGCCGATTGGGGTTGCCCCAAAATGCTTGGAAAACATCAAAAGAGTCCATGCTAAAGTGCAAACGGCTACAACCCACTCCCCAAGTTGGGGATTGGATGTAAAATGCCCAACAACATGCCCATTGGAGGGGGCATAGCGCGACAGGGGAGGGGGAGATGCGGGTGGATGGTGTCCATTGAGGGATGGAGAGAAATAAGGTCCGTGCTTTTGTTCGTTAGAAGAGGGTCAATGGAAAGGGGAATAGCCGTTCCAAATTCGGAGATGAGAGAGGTGGGGAGTAAACCCCTTATTCTCGGGACTATTTCCCAACTAAACAACGCCTTAGAGAAGGCATACAATACAATATCAGGATATCACATGTAATTAAAGAAAATCGGTACATGTTATTAAACCATGCATGCCTGATCGCATACTAGCTTTCTCCTCATAGACTGCTATTAAATTTAAAAAACCATGCAACAAATAGCAAAAGTAGTAGGCAAAGGATCTTTTATTTCAAAACTATAACAACACTCTGCAGAAAATCAACAAACCAGGTCTCCAACTTTAGCTAGACACACTACAGGCGGATGGCACAAAGGGGACGGTCAAGGACCGTCCCCTTTGTCGTCATAACCGTCCCTTCTGCTCATCGAGGACGGTCCCACAACCGTCCCTTCTACCACCGTCTCATTTACTTAGATGGGACGGTTCTGACAACCGTCGCTTCTAGTAAATCATTGGAGACGGTTGAAACCGTCCCCTTAAGGATAACCATTGGGGACGGTTACAACCGTCCCTAGTACCGCAACTAGTCGCGACGGTTATAACCGTCCCCATCTGTGAAGCATGAGGGACGATTGTAACCGTCCCGAATGGTGTGCAACCATTCCGCGACGGGCACATAAGCCTATTAGCGACGGTTTAAACCATCCCCGTTGGTCCCTCTGGCCGCTAAAATGGGATAGTAGGTGTTTATCTATTTGAAGGGACGGATTTAACCGTCCCCCTTGATTTGCAGTGGGGACGGTTTTGACCGTCCCCTCTGTGTCATAGAGTAAAAGGGACGGCCACAGAAGCCTATTAGCGACGGTTTAAACCGTCTCTGTTGGTCCCTCTGGCCGCTAAAATGTGACAGAAGGTGGTTAACATTCTGAAGGGACGGATTGAACCGTCCCCCTTGATTTGCAGTGGGAACGGTTATGACCGTCCCCTCTGTATCATAGATTAAAGGGGACTACCACAGAAGCCTATTAGCGACGGTTTAAACCGTCCCCGTTGGTCCCTCTGACCGCTAAAATGGGGCAGAAGGTGTTTAACATTCTTAAGGGATAGATTGAACCGTCCCCCTTGCTTTGCATAGGGGACGGTTACAACCGTCCCCTCTGTTTCATATAGACGGCAACAGAAACGTATAGGGGACGGTTGTAACGATTCTCTTAGTCTCTGAAATGCAAAATTACGTCCCGTGAGCTAATCCTAAACAAGGGGGGACGTTTCTGTAGCACTTTTGGGGACGGTTATGACCGTCCTCAATGACCCCTGTCTGGAAAAAAAAGACTAGCTTCATTGTGTTTTGTTCACGCTCCCCCTGTGAAATTGAATATCACAATCCACATAATCAAGATGAAAGAAGCAAATACGACACTTTATAGCTCTAAAGAAAATGTTTATCAATTCAACATAGTCTTAATACTAATAGAAATATTACAATAAAATGTCTAGGAAATTAAAAACTAAAATTACTACAAGAGTTGTTATCTATTCGGATCCTTGACTCTCGTCGCTCTCCTCCTCACTCTCCTCCTTACTCTCGTCATCGTTGCCGAGATGTGTTGGTTGTACAGGTGGCGTGGCTTGACTTTGAAGACGGCTTATAACAGACATGACATTCGCCATTTCTGCACGCATCTTCGCCATCTCTTCGTCTTGTGCAGACATCTTTGCCTTTACCTCCCGCAGCTCCCTCTCCATCTCTCTTTCTCTCTGACTCGCTTGGGAGGATAAGTGCGAACCACTTGCACCACCCATTCCGTACCATGTACGGATCGTTTCTCCACGCCCTCCGCAACGGATGCATCCACTGTGTTCCGGACCAGTGGCTTGACGGAATGCATCATCGGCTGACAACGAGAGAGTACTCGTCCTCGTGCTGTCTAGTGAGGGGGTGGTAGAGAGCCTAATCATTTCTTCCTACATGTATAAATATTATAAATATTGTCAATATATGTAATAACTTAAGTCATTATATAAAGTAAAAGTAAATATTACTTATATGAATTGGTGTGTAGGCGTCATCAACCCACTGCACTTCTCCACCTAAATCCTGACTCTTTGACCCAGCAAAAACCTCTATGCGGGTCATTTCTCGTTCGTTATCCATCAACTAAAAAACACATTAAATAAGGTTTTAAAATAAATTCTGCACTCAAACTTAATATTTACAGAAATTGTTTAAATACTTACAAAGTCATCCTTCAACTGGTTAGTGTTCTTCCTTCCCATCTTATGGGTGGACCGGAAGCCTTTGGATCGATTCGCCGTATTTTTCGTATAAATCGACTATAATTAAAAAACGTTATTACAAGCATAAATCAAGTAAAAAGTAAACATTGTACGTACCGCGAATTCCTCACTGGATCAAAAATTAATCAACGTCCTCCATTGTTCTGGTGTAACACCAGGTGGGACGTTTTGCACAAGCTGATCATATGAAATCTGGGGGTTGTAATACTAATGATGGAAAAAAAATATCGTTAATCTTAATTCTTCTGAATTAAAAATAAAAAAAATATTCGTACCTTCGCCTTTATGCATCCCTTGTATCGACGCAACATCTCAGCAGCATGGGAGAGAATCTGGGAATCGACATGGGCATTTCGTTCCCATGAAAAGACAGCCTTATACAACAAAAAATACAAAATATTAGTACAAAAACTTAATAAAAAATGGTTGTATGATTTTAAAATACCTCCAAGTCAGATAGTATGGCAGCCTTGATAACATAAGGAAGCTGCCGAAAGTCGTGGGTAGTGATGGAGACGCGCGCACGAGAAACCTGTCCAAAGTAGCTCTGAAACTCCGTAGAATTCTCACCAACCGCATCCCCGCCAATAATACGCACATGCAACGTCTGCCCGGGTGCAAGACGATCCAAAAATCTACACTGAGACGGTCCACGTCGTCTCGGGGTACCTCCACTACCTGCATCAGACGATCCTGCCTGTGGCTGCTGAGGAGGTTCGGGAACCTCCCGAATACGTCTCGGTCTAGGAGCCATGTCTGAAATTTAAAAAGAGTTATTTTAAAAAATATACATTTAGATAGATGACAATAATTTCAATTAATAGAAATTGAAAATAAAAAAATATTACCAGAAATTGCTAGTTCCAACATCGTTGTCTAATAATTCATGGAAAAATCATTGGAGTTATTTTGATATGCAACATCATTGTCTAGTGCATCTTCCTCTTCGTTTGCATTGAAGAAATCTTTCTGTGTTGTTCTAATTGGTATTATCCATCCACTAACTGAGTTATCTGGAACATAAAAGGACCTGTTCGACCTGACTGGCAAGCGTATACAGTTCATTGGTTTGTAACCGACCTGTTTGCTTTAAAGAAAGAACCCCATTTCTATACTTCTTGTAACGTAATCCAACTCGACCCATATCGAATCAGATGCAATGAAATAGAACACACCTTGCATCATGTGTAAAACTGATTTCTAGTATATCAATAATCTCGCCATATTATCCGTCAATTTCGGCATTGAGATCAGCCTTCACTATTACTCCTGAAAGCTGTGATGCTTTATTTTCATCAATTGACTTCTTTCGAAATCTAAATCAGTTAATGATATAGCCGGAATACGATATTATTAATGAGTATGGACTCCTGTGAATTATATCAAGATTTGCGCTCCACCGTTCATCTTTGATAACTTTTAATAGTTCAATTTTATCCCCGAACCATTTCAGAAAGTCTGATTTGCTAGTGGTTGTTGACTGAAACTCTTCGAAGAAAGAATCAACCTCGTCTACTTGCATCAAAATATAATAATGAATAAGGTCTCTTTCATTGTCTGAAATACTACGACGGGTAGTCTTTAGGATAGCTCGTCTATTTTGTTGAAAAATCAAAGTTTATTTGGATCTTCTGTCCACAACTCACCATCATTATTTCGTTCGAACCTATCGAATCTAATACTCTTTTCATCACCCATATACATGTCACAAAATGTGATACATTCTTCACATAAATATTCCTCGACAATGCAACCTTCAGGTGCAACTTTGTTAAATACCATATTCTTTAATTTTCGTAGGTATCTTTCAATTGGATACATCCATCGATACTGCACATGACCACATATCCGGGTTTCACTAGCAAGATGAATAATTAGATGAACCATTATATCAAAAAATATAGGTGGAAAGAGCTACTCCAGCTTACATAAAGTTATAACAATATCTGTCTCTAGTCTGAACAATACTTCCGGGTCTAAAGTCTTCGAACACAAAACTTTAAAAAACTGACTAAGTTCAATTAGTGGCTGCAAAACATCAGGATGTACAACTCCTCTGATTGACAACGGGAAATGAACTTGCATAAGTACATGACAATCATGACTTTTTAATGACGATATCTTTTTTTCCGTCATATTTATGCATCTGCTAATTTGAGAGGAGAATCCATCAGATACTCTAATTGATTTAATAAAATTGTTCCATCCACATTGTGCTTCCTGATTGGCAATTCAAACTTAAACGACTCCAAACGACTGTCCATCGAACTTGTAATTATTTTCACTTCATAACCATTTATGACTTACCGGTAAGAAACGACGATGTCTCAAATAACAATGTTTCATAGTCGCACTTAGCCATGTCGAATGTGTTTTATCCATACAAATCGGAAATGCGAGTTTACCTTTCGTACTCCATCCCGATAAATTGGCATACGCTGGAAAATCATTAATTGTCTACAATAAAGAAGCACGTGTTATAAAGAATTCTTTCTTTACCGCGTCATACGTACTCACTACAGAATTCCACAGAATCTTTAGTTCGTCAATCAAAGGTTGCATATATGTATCTATCGCATTACCTGGCCCCTTAGGAGCAGGTATCAATAACGACATCATCATAAAGGAAGATGCCATTAACATCCATGGTGGCATATTATATGTAACAAGTATCACAGGCCAAATAGAGTAACTCGTACTCATATTTTCGAATGGATTAAAGCCGTCAGAAAGAAGATCCAATCGTACGTTTCTTACTTCTTCAGAAAACGATGGATACATTTTATCAAATTTGTTCCACTCCTCTGTATCTGATGGATGTCGCATAACACCGGTTACATCTTTCTTTTTGATATTACTGTGCCATATCATCATTTTAGCCGTTCTTTCGTATGAATATAATCGTTGTAATCAGGGAATCAAAGGAAAGAACCGTAAAATCTTCTCCGGTTTTTTCCTCTTCGAATCATTATCATTATTCTTATATCTGCTACTTTTGCAGTCAGGACATGTATCTAAGTTTGAATAATCTTTTCAATATAAAATGCAGTCGTTCGGATATGCATCAATTTTCTCGTAGTTCAGTTCAAGTGCACGAAATCTAGACTTAGCGTCCTTCCAGTCCTTTGGAAAGTTTTCTGGATTATTTAATAATGTCCTAATCAAAAGTAAGACATCTGTCATCGTAACCGCTGTACACCGATTCTTCACTTTTATCTTAAATATCTCCAGAAGAAAACATAATCGAGACATTTTGACTCCTGAGCATAATGGCTTCTCTATATCTTGTATTTTTTCAAGTAACGTATCCGGAAGCGAATCCATCATTTCATCGGTGTCATGTCCTCGAATGTTATCTACCGTCTCAAATATAGCATCACGGTCTTGTATTTCTGAGACATCTCTTTCAGTATCACCGTGGACATTACTATCTTCTTTAAATTAACTCCTTCACCATGATATGTTCAATTCATATAATGTAGCCAAAACCCATTTAATATCAAATGCTCGTAAACTATGGTTCGATTTTGGGTTAAAGTATTTTTGCATCTTATGCAAGGACAATGTATCTTATCTCCTTCACCTCCTACAATATGATAGTGTGATTTATATCGAAAAGCCCAGTCTATGAATCCGATAACTCCTTTATTATATGTCTGATAGTTATCGAATCTTTTTTTCATCCAACTTTTGTCCATTGCCTAAAGGTAAGATCCAAAGTTAATTTCAAAAATGTTTGGTAATTTTCAAAGTTGTATTTAGATTATATTTTTTTGATCCTCTAAACTAAATTATTAAGTAACTATTAAATCATTAGAAACTATGTATGAATATATGATTAAAATTTATAACATCTACTTCACAATCATAAAGCAACTAATTTGGGCGAATTGATTAAGCACATGTACTTTACAACCTCTACTTTACAATCATAAGCATTCATATATCATTACACAAACTATATGTTTTTGATCTAACAATGTATATGCAACTTCTACTTTACAAAAATTAAACAATGCTTTTACAAATCTATACATCCAAATAAGATTATGAAATTAAAGCAAGCATAATATATTAATAAATTACCAAAAACTTTAAAAAAACTTACATCCAAATGAGGAGGTGGAGGTCGGAGGGCGGACGCCGGAGGGTCGAGGAGGAGGCCGGAGGGCGGAGGAGGAGGCCGGAGGAGGAGGTGGAGGCCGGAGGTCGGACGCCGGAGGGCAAGGGGCGAGAGGGCGGACGCCGGAGGGTGGAGGCAGAGGCCGGAGGGCAAGGGGCGAGAGGGCGGACGCCGGAGGGTGGAGGAGGAGGCTGGAGGGAGGAGGAGGCCGGAGGCGATATGAGGAAGGATGTCGTCGCTAGGGGTCGATTGGAGGAATGAGGGAGATGGGTTCGCCGGGGATGGGTATATTACCGTCGCGGACGGTCGTTCGACCGTCCCTTTTAATAATAATCGGAGACGGTTATAAGTGGACCATCCCCTCTGGTTGGTTTTAGGGACGGTTACGAAACCGTCCCCGATTATTATTATAAGGGATGGTTACAACCGTCCCTTATAATAATAATCGGGGACGGTTACAAGTTGACCGTCCCCTATGGTTACAGAAAATTTCCCCAGCGCGCCATTTACAGTGGTTTTAGGGACGGTTATGCAACCGTCGCATCAAATTAACTATATGGGACGGTTGTAACCGTCCCCTTTAGTTTCATTAGAAGCGACAGCCACAGTGAAGTAACGGGGACAGTTATGACCGTCCCCTAAAGGCAGGAGCCGGGGACGGTCATGTAACCGTCCCTAAATGTCATGTTAAAGGCGGCGGTCATAATCGACCGTTTCTAAAACTTTACAGAGAGGACGGACAGCAAACAACCGTCCCCTCAAATAGTATAGGGGACGGTTGCTAAGTGACCGTCCCCAATAACCATTCCCAAAGGCTGTCCAGATTGTAGTGACATCTGCACTTGGAGAGCATGCTATCCGGATCCAAACATACAAACTTGGACACAGAGGATTTAAATGAAACCATACAGCACACAGTGGGGGTATGTATCTGCAACGGGAGCACCTATAATAATAATTAACGTGTCATGCCTCCTTGCACTGGCGGTGGAACAGGGACCCCGGTGGGAGCCTGCCTCTGCACATTCCCAGCCCAACCTGTGATCAAGCATCAGATCAATGACCAAGACAATTAGTTTATAAGAAAATCCAGATAGACTGATGTGTGAGATCAGAAGAGATTGATTAGGTAATAATACCTATGCTGGGGTCGAGGCCGCGGCTCTTGAGCTCTCTGTACTCCTGGCATATGGCACAGGGCTCGCAGCAGAAGTGGACGCAGCAGTCGTTGCAGTGGTCCTCCACCAGGTTGTATTGAACTCTCAGCTTCGAGCGGTGCGCGCATGAATAGATCCACTGGCACCCGGTGAGCCCGTAGAGGAGACCATACAGAGCACCACTTGTACCACATGCTGTGAAAATACATATCTGACAGTTATCAACAACTCACCGTTGCTGCTAATTAATATGTTGAAAATCTAAGAATTGAAAGCACGCTTCGCTTTTAGAACAAGCGAGGGGATACGCATGTAAAGGGTCTTCGTATAAGAAGCAACGATGAGAACTGCAGGTCATGAGACTCGAATGTTATTCTTTCCTGTCAGGATCAGGTATCAATACCTCCTAACGGGCTGTTTTTAATTAATCGTATATTGCACATATGCTAAATAAAATATACAAAGGTACATATAGATTTCTAGATTCAGCTCAGCAATACATATCAACCGTCTTTCACAATATTATGAAGTTTAACTATCCCTTGCACTTATTATTAACCCTACCACGTTGTTAATCTTTCGAAGATTGTTCTAAACAAAAAAATAAATAAAAATAAATCCATATCTTGAGTTGCCAACGGGAAAAAGCATCGTGGTTGGTATACTCACAGCTAGTTCCCGCGTCGATGATCTCGGCAATCTGACCAAAGGTGATGCATGGGCAGCAAAAGGTGATGCATGGGCAGCAACAGGTGATGCAACCTACACAGCCATCGAATGTCTGTTGAGGTAATAATGTAAAATCACCAATATATTGTAACAGAAAGAGAGTGGCGTAGCAGTATCGTTGTAACAGAATGATTCCCTCATTCTTAGTTATAAATAGAAGTATCTCGGGCCAAGAACCTATGCCTGAGAACCGAGGTTTCCTTCCATTATTTTCTTACTTGGTTTCTATCATGGTATCAGAGCCCAATGGTTTAGGGCTCATCGTGCTCTTCGTCTTCAAGATCTGAAGGTATCACTATCTTGTGAGGCGACTGCGTCTCAGAGAAGCAATGGAAGTTGTACCTGCAATGGGCTCCACAGGTACTCCACATGCGACTATTCATCAATGCATTCCCTTCAAGCTCTCCTCCCAAAACTATCATGTCTGGAAAGCACAAATTCCACCAATTCTTGGTGCTTATGATCTGTCTAATATTATCGCCGAATCTGAGCCTCCTCCACCAGATTTTCTTAATGCTGATGGCAGTAGAACTGAAAACCCAGCATACCAAAAATGGAGAAGACGAGATCAGCTTGTTCTTAGCTGGTTATTATCTTCAGTAACAGAAGGTATATGTGCTCAGATCTCATCTCTTACTACTGCTTGTGATGTCTGGATTTTTCTCGAAAAATATTTTGCGACTCAATCACGAGCTCGTATATATCAGTACCGATCTGAACTAAACTCCTTAAAAAAAGGGAACATGACCATTTCTGAATGTTCTAACAAAGTTAAAGAAATTGCTACCAATTTGGCACTCTGTGGGAAACTTGTGGATGATGATGAATTAATCATGGCTCTTTTAAATAGTTTGGATCATGACTATGATTCTATAGTTGCTGTCATCTCCAGTCGATCAGATCTCTGTTCCTATGAAGAAGCGCTGGGTTTATTACTTACCCATGAGCAACGTCTTCTTAGGAGTCAACAACTTATTGAAATAAATCAAGCCTCTCGAACTCCTCGAGGAAGAAGAGGTCGTTTCACTTATGGACATCAACCTTCTCGTGGTTTCTCCCAATATACCAGAGGATCTTCTCGTGGCCGAGGACGTTTTATTTCAAATTCCACTAGATCAGCATGTCAAATATGTGGTCGCTTCAATCATACAGCAATACAATGTTACTATCGATATGATTCAGAAGAATGTGGACCAACCACTACACCTCAAGCTCATACTGCATCTTCCTTTCAATTATGGCATCCTGACTCTGGTGCTACACATCACCTCACCAATTCAATGGCAAATCTGGACATGGCTCGCGAATACACAGGTTCTGATAAAGTACAATTTGGCAATGGGCATGCTGCATCTATATCTAATGTTGGTATGAAACATTTTTCCTATAATCACTCTACAATGAGTCTAAATGATGTTCTTCATGTTCCAAATGCCTCAAGAAATCTGCTATCTATTCACCGATTCACTAATGACAACTCTTGTTATTTCAAGATATACCCAAGACATTTTGTGGTAAAGGATCTTCTGACAAAGAAGCCACTTCTTAGAGGAAATGCTGATCGAGGACTCTATCAACTGTGGCTACCATCATCGTCGTATCATCCTCGTCAAGCATATACACATTCTCCTGCAGCTTATTCCTCAGTAAAAGCCTCCATTCAAACATGGCATAATCGCTTAGGCCATGCCAATGACAATACTATACGAAATATTATTTCTCATTTTCGTCTTCCTGTTAGCAATGATGCACTGTCAGCTCATTTGTGTTCTTCCTGTCAACAAGCAAAAAATCATAGACATTATTTACCTTCTACAAATGAAGTAGTTGTGAGCCCTTTGCCATTGTTCATTCGGATGTCTGGACTTCTCCAATTTTATCCTATCAAGGACATAAATATTGTGTCACATTCATTGATGATTACAACAGATACGTTTGGGTGTTTCCTCTAATTTCAAAGGATCAAGCTTTTAATGCTTTCCTACAGTTTATCGCTTATGTCAGAACACAATTCTCTACATGTATCAAGGCCATTCATACTGATGGGGGAAGTGAATATTTTAAAATCCACACATGGTGCAAGAAGAATGGGGTCATTTCACGTATTTCAGCCCCCTACACGCCTGAACAAAATGGCATTTCTGAGCGAAAAAATCGACACCTTACTGAAATGGCTTTGGCACTATTATATCATGGTGAAGTACCTCTCTGCTATTGGACATTAGCATTTCTTTCAGCAGCCATCATCATAAATTCCCTTCCCACTCCAATACTCAAACATCGATCACCAACTTTCTTGTTGTTTCGAAAACACCCTGACTATAAATTCTTTCGCATTTTTGGATGTGCTTGTTTTCCACTCCTTAGACCCTATAACAATAACAAGCTTCAACCCCGATCAACATTACATATATTCCTTGGTTACAGTCCCACTCACAAAGCATATTATTGCTTGAATCCATTAACAACAAAAGTTATCATTTCACGACATGTTAACTTTGACGAAACCTTATTCCCTTTAAAAACAGTCAATCCTATAACCTCTTCACATGCTTCACCCGAACCTACTTCATTCCTGCCAATTCCATCTACATTAGTCACCACTAATTCTACTTCTTCCCAACCAACAAAACCAATCCCTCCTATCATACCAGAACCACCTTTATCACCAACATCACCAGTCCCTTCTGAAATACCTTCCTCACCAACATCACTAGCCCCTCCTATTATACCACAATTATCCCCATCTTCTACTTCAACTCGTACACATCCTATGACAACTCGCTCTATGCATGGAATCTTTAAACCCAAGGTCTTTAATGCCTCTCTCCACCCTCTACCTTCTCACCTTCATATTCTCTACAATGGCCAAGAGCCACTATCGTTTTCTCTTGCTGCTAAAAGTCCTGCTTGGATGACTGCAATGTCTGAAGAATTCAATGCTCTGCAACGAAATAACACTTGGACTCTTGTCCCAAAACAATCTCATATGAATGTTGTAGGCAACAAATGGGTATACAAACTCAAACGCAAACAAGATGGCTCGGTCGATCGCTACAAGGCACGATTGGTTGCAAAAGGTTTTCATCAAATAGAAGGTCATGATTACTATGAAACATTCAGTCCTGTCATCAAGTCAACCACCATCAGACTCATTCTGAGCCTTCTAGTCACAAACAAATGGTTTATAACACAACTTGATATACACAATGCATTTCTTCATGGTTATCTTGAAGATGAGGTATATATGAGTCAACCTCAAGGATTTATCGATAAAGACTATCCAGATTATGTTTGTCAATTGCATAAATCCCTTTATGGACTAAAGCAGTCACCACGCATGTGGTTTAAACGTCTTACATCCTTCATCACCCCTCTCGGTTTCATTGGATCCAAAACTGATCCATCTCTCTATATCTATAAATCAAGTGATTGCATCATGTATCTTCTAATATATGTGGATGACATTCTTCTTATTGGTACATGCAAAAGCTCAATAGATAAATTTCTTTCACAACTTGGTTCTGAATTCCCTGTCCGAAATCTCCAGTCTCCAGCATGTTTCCTTGGGATAGAATTTCACAACTCACCTCATGGGCTTCACTTATCTCAGCAAAAATACTTGGCAGATCTTCTCATAAGATTCAAATTTGATGGTGCCAAACCAATCAAGACTCCCATGGCGGTGGAAGCTCCACATATGTTGTCTACAACTCAAGCAGCACTTATGTCCAATCCGACAACTTACAGGCAAATCATTGGTTGTCTACAATATGCAACATTCACACGCCTAGATATCTGTCATACAGTTAACTATTTATCTCAATATATGCATCAACCAACAGAGTGTCACTTTGAAGCATTAAAACGACTCCTTCGTTATATTAAAGGCACAATTTCCGTTGGTTTATTTTATAGGCCACAAACTCTATCCTCTCTTACAGCCTTCTCAGATGCTGACTGGGCTACCAGTACAACAGATCGCAAATCGGCCACAGGTCTTGTTATATATCTGGGTAATCATCCAATTTCATGGACCTCCAAGAAGCAATCAACGGTTGCTCGCTCATCCACCGAAGCAGAATATCGCGCTATTGCTGACACTACTGCTGAACTAATTTGGCTTCAGTCCCTCCTTCATGAACTAGGAATCTCTCTGCCTCAGGCTCCTACACTTTGGTGTGATAATATTAGCGCCACGTATATGACGCACAACCCAATTTTTCATGCCCGTACGAAACATGTCGAGATTGACTATCATTTTGTTCGTGATGAAGTGCTACATCAACGACTAAAGGTGTGCTACATATCAAGCAAAGAGCAAGTCGCCGATGCTCTCACTAAACCCCTCACAGCTGCATTACTAACTCGTGTTCGTGACAAACTTCAGCTCGTTCCACGACCTTAAGTTTGAGGGGAGGTGTTGAGGTAATAATGTAAAATCACCAATATATTGTAACAGAAAGAGAGTGGTGTAGCAGTATCGTTGTAACAGAATGATTCCCTCATTCTTAGTTATAAATAGAAGTATCTCGGGCCAAGAACCTATGCCTGAGAACCGAGGTTTCCTTCCATTATTTTCTTACTTGGTTTCTATCAATGTCTTAGATGACTTAGAGCAGAAATTTCTTGACATACCAACTAAGAACAAGATGTACACAAGTTCATTCTGTAAAGTGCATACGTACAATATCATGATTTACAGTTGCCAGTGTCGTCGAAGCAATCGCAGAGGCCAGTCGTCCACTGCGTCGGTGCCCCTGCACCCTGCATATGTAAGGGGGCGGCGCCTTGTGGCGGCGGGTAGTAAGCTGCCGGTGGTGGAGGGTAAGGCTCCTGGGGGTAGGCGGGCTGTGCTTTGGCCATGGTTATGTGAAGAAGAAGAAGAAAACAGGAGCTGTAGTATGGGGCTGAGGGAGAGAAGAAGGGGATTGAAATATGTGAAGGTGCAGATGGAAGAGAGGGCCGAGGAGCTCTATTTATATGAACATGGGGAAAGCCAGGCTGCAGGTCTGGGTGTTACTAAAAAAAATCTCGAATTGACTTCCTGTGTTTATAGTAAAAAAGATTCGAAATTTAGATACAATCAATGTTCATATTCGTTTTTTATTATAGATGCTCTCGTAGTCAAAACACGCTAAATGGTTATGAAAGCTAAAGTTGCAGTCCTCCCGGACAACACGATCAAGTTGGAATCGAGTTTTTTTATTGGACAAAGATCATATATTTCGTTCCTTCCATCAAAATGAAGCACATCCACAAAGGAAAACAACGGTCCATAGGGGCTCCGTATTATGTATGGGTAAAGTATTCGTCAACGGCTAATATCTCAAGGCCATTTCTCAATAGGAGTTGCTGATTTTAGACGCACATATATTTATTTGGTCCAAGTAGTTATATTGCATGATGAACTTGGTTATGGGGAAGCCTTACTTAACGGCTAATCTTTTTTTAATTTGTAAAAGAAGAGAGCACATATAGAGAAAATAGATTATTCAGAGACGAGATGCCATATCACTATCCCAATTTAAGAGGAGAGGGACGGTTAAGGATCGATTGTCGACATCAGCGTTGTGATGAACTCGGTTTGGATATGGATAGTTTCTATCCACATTCGATTTATTTATGTCAAATACATACACATCTAAGATATTTATAGAATATGAATTTTGAAAATCATATCTTAAAATAACCATCATACGAACTCACATAGGATTTTCATCAACTAGAATTTTAATTATATGAATCAAACAAAGATTAAATATTAATATTTATTGAAAAAAGATTGCACTCAAATTGGATTGAATGAAAATCAATTATAAATATGGAACAAACTTTTATATAATATATATGAAACTTTCTATAAATATATAAGGGTTAATTTTCTTCTATAGGATACAAAGTGACCTTATGGCAAAGTGAAAATGGATGAAAATAAATATTATATATATGTTAGTGGATTATTGAGTTAGAGTTTGGTAATAATTCCATTCAATCTATAATTTAACGGATTTGAAAAAGTCTAATTTAATCTAATCTATTAAAATTATAACACCAACCCAATCAAATCTGATAACACCGAATTTGATCGAATTACACATTTTATCCAATCCGTGTTCACACGTATTATAAATTGCGAGAAAAGTTTGCACTTTAGTTTATGGGTTCAATTTAACTTATTCGGTTAGTCAGTAAGATTGCATACAGACTTGCATTTCCTCTACATCTTTTTGTAATAAATGATGTCTTTCGTGTATCAAATATGAAGAAATATTTTTATAACTAGAGCATGTTATCATTTATGACGATCTACAGGTTGAGAAAAACATGGCTTTAAAACTTAAGTATAGATCTGGGACAAAGAAACAAAGAAATTGAGAAATAAATAGGTCATGACAGTCAACAGTTGAAAGAAGCTTTAGAGAACAAATTAGTCAACCACCTAAACCTCCACGGAAGTCATCGGTTAAGTCGCAACCTCTTAGGCATATCCCAACTCATTTTGAATAAACCGTCAACCAAAAGAAGAAAAAAGATTGACACATGAAGATAACCATAAGACGACATGAGATAGTCAAAAAGGAAATGAAGAAAGAGGAGGTGAAGGAGGAGGCCTAAGCATATTTTTAAGGTGACGAAGACATTAGAATATATTTTCCATCCCAAGTTGATGTAATTATAATATCATTCTTGTATGCTATTTAATAAAATATTGTAAAATCTTTCTTCTTTATTTTTAATAGTAGGATCTGCTCTTTTTTCAATATCGAATGATCTTATTATATGGAATGTTGGGCTTACGTGTGTCATGAACAATTACCTTGATATCAACATTTTTTAGAATTCACACGTGTTTAAAAGTTACCAATGTTCATAAATTAGAGTCATAAAATCACAAAAAAGTATGGGGAATTTGAAATATATCGCCTTATCTTCTGCTTGATATAATCCAGTAAATTAGAATTTACATATTCAGGAACAATCATAATAGAAAATATAAAAAAGTTAATAAAATGATGAAAAGAAAGTATTCTAAACATAATCAGTAAAGATTCTTCAACCATTTACTTGGAACAAATAATATCTCGTGTGGTCTATATATTAGGTTGAAATATGATGAATTCTTTGGTATTCACAAATATAATTACTAATACTTGTATAAAATATATGGTTATTTGCATAATTTGGAGGGCATATAATCAAATTTGGAGGACAAAGGAGGAAATTATGCAGATTGTGCGAAGGTGCTTGCCCAAATCGACACATGAGGTGCTGATTTGGAGGGTTTGCCGCAAATCAGCACCTAAGGTGCCTATTAGGGCTTGGCTCTCCAAATCTACACTTAAAGTGTTGATTGATGCCTAAAAAATTAAATATTAAATCTTGTCACCTAATTTAAATAATTACAGATTAATTAATAATTATTTAAAAAGTCCATATATAACCACAAGAAGGATATTCAATTCGAAAAAAAGTAGAGGCGCATAGCCTCAATTGAATACACATTGTTCCTTTATAGACAAGAAGGCACACATGTCCACATTACACATCTTTTAAAATGTTCTGATTAATTTAGTGCAAAAATTATGAACTATATATCTATATATTTATATTCCATATTTTAGTACATTTTAATATTTAAATATAATCATTTTTTTATTTGAAGGTATTTATTTGATTTTACATAATTTAAAAAAAATTAATTATATGAAATGTTTTTAATACTTTAATGCACACATTTATGAATTGTTTTTATTCTTATTTCATATTTTGATATACTTCATTGTTTACTTAAATAAAAGTAATGATAAATTTCAGAACTTAAATGAACAGTATGTTTTAATAATTTCTTAAATAAATGTAATATATATATTTTTTAATTTAAAGGAGTTTATTTAATTTTACGTTAATTATATAAGTTAAATTTTATGTTGTTCCTATTTCTTTAATGTAGAAATTTTTGAACTATATTTATAATTATACCATCTTTAATATGTTTCATGATTTAGTTAAATAAAGTTAAGATATTTTACATTCCATAATTTCGAAAAAACCTCATCATTTTACATAAATTGCCAAAAAATAATGTTATGAAATATTTTTTATTTCTAGTATAACATACAGATATATTTATATAAGATTGTTATATACTTATTTTTAAAAGTTTTTGTAGTCATTTTAAGAATTAATTAGTGGTATAAAAGTAATAATATAATGGAGTAAATTCCTATTTTAATTAGATTTTATCAATTATTTGTATTACTTAGAAATAAGGACTAAATTTATTTTTGATAATATAAACTTATTATTGTAGTTTATAATTTTCATAATAGAAAGTATATCTTAATTGTTAACATAAATATTTCCAAAAAATGTATTTACATATGTAAAGCACTCCCCCATCCAATCACCCCCTCGATGCATATATATATATATCTGTGTGTGTGTATGTATGTATATATATATATATAGGAAAAAGGGAGTATGCACAGGGTGGTGCATCCAACTAGCTACACCCGAGTATTTTTCTCATTAATTTTTGATTTTTTTGAAGGAAACTTATGAAGATTTACTTAGTTTATTGTGTGGAATATAAGTTTGAAATTTCATGCAAAACAAACATTCCTAACATGCCCATCTAGATAGGGTTAATTTCAATAATTCTGAGACCGTTAAAATGTGATAGTCTTGATGGAGATGATAGAAGTGTCGAATTTAGCTGAAATTAGTATGATATCATGATGATATATGGTGATTTAAATCCCCCTAGGTTTCATTTCAAAAACACAAACATCAATGAAAAAAATGGCCGGGTGCAGCTTCCCCATCCCCATATATATATATATATAATCACTTCCCTTATATACTCTCTCTCTCATATGTACCCTTCTTCAACATACCCACACATATACACCCCTCTCTTCATCATGTCGATAAATATACCCCTTCTCATGCTTTAGGACCTACACATATATTCTCTCTCTCTCTCATATACAACATCTATCAAGTAAACTAATCCTAATTAGCATGTAATAAATTTAAATTCAAGTCATGTATACCATTCTTACATCCTAAATTATCATAGTCAATGACATGTTTTCATTCTTACAAGATAAAGCACAATTTTGCTATGATAATACTATCTTCTAAGTTTAGTCATTTCTAATAATCATTAAGGTATTATAAGAAGCACTAAAATCGACACTTCTATTTAATTTTCAAACATCTTATACAATTCTAAACATGAAAATCGACGTGACATTTCATCATACACCTTCATGCATGTTCATTTTCATGTATACCAGACTACACTCAACAATACATATCAATTTATTGCATATGATACATAAACAATAATTTGAAGCATTAAAAATACAAAGAAAAATGAATACTCGATTTAAAATATGGAATCACTAAAACATGAATATATATCATCATATATAAAAAAATAATGAAGAATAAGAGTGAAGATATAGTAAATTACTTAAAGGAAGGTGGATGCATGGTCGAATGATGCAAACGATGGTCGTCGGAGGGTGTGAGCGCAGAGGATGGATCACCGAAGCAATGATTTTAGGGATTATACCGGGTGGAATGAGAAAAAATGCCTTGGAGTATTTTGTTTACAGATGCAGGGAACACATCATGTGCACTCTAAGTACACGCCCATGTGCTCATCCACCAATATAATTGTCCTATGTGCCACCGACATGGAAATTCAAACGAGCGAGCACTTCGGGCGAGCACATGTGTAGCCAATGTGCTCGCCCAAATGTCTGAAGAAGCGCCAACACCAAAACAAATCCAATTTCAAGAGAACGAGGGAAGGGGAAAGCACATGTGTTGGCCAAATGCTTTCCCTTACCCTAACGAACACGTGTGATCACTCAACCCTTGATATTACATGCTCATAATTCTATCTTTTCTTTATAGTGTGAGCACATGTTGTTGGCTGGCAATGAAGATTTAGGCTGTTAGGTTCTCGATTTTGGTTTAGGATTTGGGGACGATGTCATGACTCTACATGTTAGTTTGATTGTGGAGAGGATAAAGGAGATTAGGTCATGTTTTTGGTAGATCCGGGATTAAGGATGAAGGAATGGAGGAGAAGGCACCGTTGGGTTTATCGTAGATTTCATGTGATTGGGATTTAGGAGAAGGGTTATATGCAATTGCCTAAAACCCTCTAGACTGCCTTGTGGCCCACAGAAGGCGAGACCACTGAGTCGCTGTGATGACAACCCACGAAACCTAGGCGATTAAAACAACAATAAACCCACACAATATAGTCAAGCAAGAATAAACACGTGTGAATCAAAACTTTTTATAAACCCTACAAATAAATCTATATAGTGAAACAAAGTAGGGTGTCGAACACAGGGAACACACGGTGTAGCACTCAACATTATTTATAAATAAATAATTAATAAATAATATATGTATATATATATCGATATGCACACAATTAATCAAAGAATGTGGGGTTTTTAAAATATATATATTTTTTTAATTAGTTATATTTTTTATTTAAATAGGGCCTTTCAAATAGGACGCAGTCCTTCCATTCCTAAGGAAGGACGCCCCTTTTTTGTATAAAACAGGGCACTTTAGTAAAATACGTATATAGTTTGTATTATAGGTGCACGTTATAAATACAAAGCCGCACGTTATAAATACAAAGCCGCATACAAAACTGCGCATTATAATACAAACATTAAAACTGCACATTATAATACAAAACTGTATATGTATTCTACTAAAGTCATCCTGTTTTATACAAAAAAGGGGCTGGCCTTCCTTAGGAATGGAAGGACTGCGTCCTATTTGAAATAAATCCTATTTAAATATTATATATATATATTGATTTTGAATAATTATAAAATATTTAGAATAATAAATAATATTATAAATTATATATTAGTATATATAGTAAATAATACACTATGGAATAATATACTTATAAATATAAGTAAAAATATTCGTAAATATAAAAATAAAGTGTTTTTTATATTTTTCACTATTTTTGTGATTATAGGGGAATTTTACTAATTTTTATATTTTTAAAGTAAAAAATCTCAAAACAAATATCAAATAAATATACCCAATTCATTTGAAGATAAAAATTACAAAATATGTCAATAAATCTACAAATCAATTTTAATTGATAGATAATAATATAAAGAAAATTCAAAGATAAAAATAAATATTTCTGGGATTTTGGGGATTTTTTAACCATTTTTTACTAGATTTTGGAGCTTTTTAATTTTTTATCCTTTTCTTTATTATTTTTAGGGATTTTTTTATCTAGAGTTAGAAAATACAATAATAAATCAAATATATTTTTTGGGAATTTTTCATAATATTTTATATTTTTTGGTCTTTTATACAACAAACAAGGAATATCAAAGCTATTTTTGATTTTTATAAAATAGAAAAAAGTTCTAAAATGCTTTTCTAAAAATATATGGTGAAACTACATGTAAGCAGAAACTTAACCTTATTTTTTGAGAATTTTTAGAGCATATATATTATTTTTTAAAATTAGAGAAATATACACAAAAAATCTTAAACTAGCAAGGGTATTTTTGCAATTAAAAATAAATACACGGGGCTCCATGCAAATAACCAAAAAAGTTTACTACTAATATTCGTAGTTTTTATATTAAACAACAATTAAATAGATCGCATGGATTTACATGCAATCTGTACAACATAACATGTGCTAGTGCACATGACTGGTAGGGACTGTTGCAATATTTAAAACTTCCAAGGGTATTCATGAAAATATCCCAATATTTTTAAAACATCATTAAATATTTACAAGGGTATCTAGTTATTACAAAAAGGTGAAGGTTGTCAAAGGAATTTACCCACTATGTACGGAAATGAGCAGTCTAGGATGCGCCACATCTTGCCACTTATCTCGATCCAACTGCGACTAGCATGTACCGCTTCGCGTAATATGCATCGGCCCGGATTAGATCTGGGCCGATCTTCTAAATCCTATGGTGGCTAGTCCCTCTGGAAGAACACCAAGAACAACAAGGTGCCTTTTCTTCGATAGACAAATCTGAGCGATTCTGAGCTCCATTCTCCTCGCCGACGAGTGGGATAGGTCACTGGTGCTCCTCCACGTATGTAGGGTCCTTTAGATGGTACCCAGGTCTTCTCAGTCGAGACTTGGGAGCTCTTTGGCTCCAGGCGACCTGAAGTAGCTTCAGATGTTCCCTGCATGTCTCCAGGTGGTCCATGTAGGCTCTTCTCCTGCACAAAACCATTAGCAACTCGAGATGAAAGGTCTCAACCCCGAAGAGAAGCTGGGAGATTCGTTGATAAACAAGATGGTGAAGATCTGATGAGGATGGGGAAGGGAGCTTCGATAGCTTTATTTCGTATGGGAATCAAGTTAGTATGTGAGGTGAAATGTGAGGAACACGTCGGGGATGGATAACAAGGTGAGAATGGATCGAAGGACATGCGCAATCACGATGATTTTGTCCTAGAGCTCAAGCTCCAGGTTGAGATGATTTCTCCGATTAAGCTAACTCTATTAGATTAATGACAAATTTTAAATAGAATTAAAATCGATGCTAAATGCTTACTAATGGTGAGAAGAAAATGAGCTCAATCGGCCTGAATGGCTGAGAGCTGAACCTCAAGGTCACAGGTGGCCGGAGATGGGTGGACGCGCTACAAGAGCCCTCCTCCTCTGGGGGTTATTTTATAGACATGCATGATTGTAGGTGGAGATCACGGGTTTGTGATCGACTGAGTACTCGTGCAAGTGATCTAGAGTGTTAGCGAGACAGAGGGAGATATGGAGCGTAATATTGATGAAGGAATCAAGGCGAATCAAGGCATAGATTACACTCCAAAATTTGAGGAAGATGGCATGGTAGGTGACTCGGACAAGAGTCAGAAGGGGGTAGGGTACAATTGACATAGGTCAACAAATACTCACACATGGACCAACAAGGAAATTCCAAGGAAAAATACCTTGGAAAATGAATACAAAATACTATACAATTTATTAATTTTTTATTAAAATAAAATAATATTCCTAATTCTATGTAGTACTTATTACCTATTTTTATTTATTTTTGAGGTATTTTATTATATGTTACTTTTTATAAGTACGAATATAGGTATATTCATATGTATTTTATGTATTTTATTTTTATTTTATTTTGTGTTTTTTTATTTTAAATTATACACATACTTTATAGCTTATTTAAATATACATAAATATATTTTTATGATGATATTTGCATACTTAAATAAATATAGGTATATAATATATAGGTATAAGTATAGGTATTTCATCTATGTATTTTGTATACTTATTTTATTTTTGTGTTTTCTTTATGATTTTATTCTATTTTAAATATGTACATATATTATAAATAATATTTACAAAATTATAAAATATAAAATTACAAAATTAATAAAGAATAAATGAAATAATTTTTTATTCAGTTAAATTATACAATAGGGGTCCAAAACCAGACTTTCACACCTTAAGTTCAAATTAAGTGAAACCACCTTCATTAAATAACTTATTAAAAGTTATATATGATTAAAGTGATTTTAAAGCATTTTGATTTTTTTATTAAGGAGATATGGTCTTGGAAATTTGAGTTTTGACCTTTTATTTTGAGTATAAAAAGTACATTTTTTTTCTATGAAATCAATTTTTTATTTTTATTTGTATTTTTTCTACAACTTTCATGTATAAAGTTTATTGATTTTATGAATAAATAATAAATAATAAAATAGGTCCTAAAAGGTAATTATTAACAAATTTTTTAAAGGTTTTTCAACTGTATTTACTGTACAATTCACTGCCCTATTTTCCTACTTTATTCCTTATTGACTAAGTCATCACAATGATTGAGTCTCGGGGTCTAGGGTCACTCAACACCTATGATGTCTCATTTCTTTTTCTTTTATTTTCTTTATTCTTTTATTTTGGCAATAAATGTAGTATTTATATAATGTTTCTAAAATATTTTGTACAAATTATAGAATATTTATTTGGGTAAATTAATGTTATATACATGCATTTAACTAGGGGTTGAAGGTCAAAATCAAAGAATAAAGGTGATGAAATGAGGATTCATCACCCCCTATACTTGCCTTTGCTAGTCCCTAGAAAACACTTATGCCTATAAGTACAGAAAGGAAAATAAAGAAAAGAAAAATAAATAACTTGGAATAATTTTCGACTTATAAACTTATTCTAATAAAGTCAAAGTTTGGAGCTCAGAGAAGGATTTTGGATTAATGGTGTGTTGAGAAACTCATAGAATTCCGAAAGTGTGACATAACAACCCTTAGGTTCCATACTCATATTATCTAGTTCAATTCACGGACAGGACATGACCATCCTCTCAGTTGCATACTCTTGCTACCTTGAAGTGATAGAATCATATGTGTGAAATTGTTCAACTCTACACAGACAAAATCATTGAGCTACCAAGGCATCTCCTCTTCTGATAACTCGTCCTCGTAGAGACAGATATTACCTTCTAAGGTCATGTGCTCCCGGTCTTAACTATCGAATGGAGAAGAAGTTAAAAGAATGGGAAGAGAAGTGGGAGTAGAGCAGTGTAGTCTTCATTCCCTTGTGAAGTCGGTCAGTGTAATCGATTCTTCACCAAGAAGCATGCTTTTTTTGAAGCTCCAGTTTTTTGTGGAATTTTTTGGGTGCATGCTTCTTTGGATATTTTCTTTGACTTTACATATCTTCTTCATTCTTGTTTATGCCTCGTTGGATATAGAATCTTTTGTTCCACCTTATTTTTTGGGGTCTTAGAGAAGGTTGAGTCGGTAGACCATTCCTTATCTGAAGCATTGTTTCAATCCATCTCCAGTCTTTAACCAAAAGAACTGGATTAGAGTACTGGTGTTGTAAATCCCTAAGAATGGTTCCTGAGCCACCCTTAACGAAGCGGCCTTGCATCGTCCTGACTTAGACTCCAAGATTTTTCAACAGTCCATCTGAGTTGAGCTAAGTGCTAGGTGCGAGGTTTCCAGTCAAGTCGCTGTCTCAAGAGTCTTACAGATGATATGAAGGGTTCTATTTAGGCACATTGAATTGACTCATGAACATAATCTTATGGAATCTAAAGAATTAAGTCAAGACGACCTGAAATGTCTCCACTTCCGGTCCTCAGTGGGTTCCTATAAAATTAAATGTATTAAGGTCTATTCCAAGCTCCAATCTTCAGACTTTATTTGGACTTCTTCAATTATCGAAGAATGCGAATGCTATGTACTATGCAAGAAAATATTTTTCTGAAGCAATTTTCTGATTTTGA
The DNA here is from genome assembly GCA_037367405.1 of Ottelia alismoides. NCBI lineage: Eukaryota > Viridiplantae > Streptophyta > Magnoliopsida > Alismatales > Hydrocharitaceae > Ottelia > Ottelia alismoides. The sequence continues at coordinate 1,104,085 of JAZKJV010010457.1, forward strand.
ACTTTTTATATTTTTTTGAAAAAGTTTTGCAAATTTTTATGTAATTTTGAAAAAGGTTTTGCAAATGTTTTTGAGATTTTTAATTTTATGAATTTTTAGGGATTTTTCAAAACAAAATATTTGGAAAAGCAATCTTTACAAATATTTACACAGTAGTGCATCTTCTTTTTTACAAGGATTAGGATGTAAGAATTATATGAGGTATTTATAAGTATTGACATGTTAGGGTGTTAGGTTTGTAGAAGATTCTCATTTGCTTGAATTGTGTACATAGTTCTCAAAATAAATGAAAAAGATTTTCGCAAACATTTTGAAAACTTTATTTTGCAAACTAATTTTGACAAATAATTCTTGCAAATTTTTTACAAAATTTGAAAATCATTTTGGAAAGATTTTTCATATGTTATATATAGATTTTCAACTATTTTTGCAACCATTTATCTAATTATTTACAAATAGATTTTCAAAACATTTTATTTTACCCAAAGAAAATTTTTCTACAAGTAAAATATTTTTATGAAGGTTGAAAACATTTTACAAAACTTTTTTGAAATAGTTTTGAAAAGATTTTTCAAAAAGCTTTTCAAACCATTTTTCAAACATTTTTCAAAAAAATTTTGCCCGATTTATTAATAAGAATATACAAAGAATTTTAATGAGTTTTATACAATTAATTTCTTTATACTTATTTAAACAATTTTTAGTCATACTTATTGAAAATATGAATGTACGAGTTATGGCTAAAATATATACATAGTATACATTGACCCCCTATACTTAGCTTGAGATATGTCCTCATAGATCGAAGAGAAAAGGAAGACATAACTCATACTAAATATCGAATCTATACTACAATGACTCAGTAAAGACGTCAACCGTCCCCCCTACATTTAGGATCAACTAATCCTAAGTATAGCAGATTGTATTCTATATACAGGGAGGGTCGAGGGTAGATCAAATAAATGAATCATCAGCTCAGCATGTCTCCCCATATACTTAGGATAAAATATCCCTAAGTATAGAAATATTATCAAGAGTTGAGGAGACAAGCAAGGGATCGAAAAATGAACAACCCAAGGGCACTCGCCCTCCTATACTTAGGATGAAGCATATCCTAAGTATGGAACATATGAATGGGGTGAGGGCAGCATGGAAGAAAGAATTTGAAGAATTAAAATGAAAATAAGAAAATAAGAAAAAAATTAACTACTCAAATATATTTTTAATGGACTCATTTGATTGTGTTGATGTTGCGGCTATGAATTTTCATCATAGACCACCTGCACTGAATCAACCACGGACATAAACATATCATGTTGAAGATAAGGCTTAAGTAACTGTCCATTGATCACAAATGGCTGTGCGTCAACTAGTAATCCAAATCTCACAATGCTTCCATTGTCACACACGTGCTTTACTATAAAAGGTCCATTTTGCTCTTCAACTTCCCTGAGAATAGTTTGAGCTTTGCATCGAACAACTAAACCTTCTGACCTGTTTTGAAAGTTTGGTGGCGTATGTGCTTGTTGTGCCACTTGTTGACCTTCTCGTTGTACATTAGTTGTTCTCGTATGCATACTCACAGAATTATAGAAGTTGATTCGGATTCAGCTTTCTATTCTTTCCGGCCTTCTTTGAATCTAAATTACACACATAAACTACCCACAAAGATTTGTGAATGAGTTTTACGTGCAACGGTATGGCTTGTCGTACAGTAGGTGGTAGGGAGACATTTTTAGAGATGACTTGTAAGCAGTCTGATAGGCTCAAAGAATGAAATCAAGCAACTGTGACCAATTCTTCCTATCAGAACATACAAGCTTATGTAGAATTATCTTTATCTCCCTAATCGAACATTCGTCCAGGCCATTAGATTGTGGGTGGTATAGAGCGGTAACACAATGCTCAATGTAAAACTCCTGTGTCAGCTTTTTCACCTCTCTGTTGATGAAATGGCTACCTCCATTTGATATAAGAATTTTGGAGATCTCGAATTGTACAATGATGTTTTCCCTTATAAATCGGCAAACAGTGCAACTATCGATGGATTGGGTCGAGATAGCCTCCACCCAACGAGTCATATAATCGACAACAAGCATAATATACTCAAAACCCTGACTGTTGGGGAACATGCCCATGAATTTAATGCCCACACATCAAACACATCTGAAATTTAAATGTACTTCAGGGACATTATGTCTCTCATTCTAGTAGTACCACCCAGTCTCTGACAGTCAATGTAGTCTTTAATAGTCTTCTGCATCTTTAAATAGAGTCATCCACCAAAGGCCGCATTATAGAATTTTTGTTGCCGTTCTTCTCCCAGAGTGGTGTCCACCTGATTCTCTGGCATGACAGTACTCGAGGACACTTTGGATTTCAACCTGAGGAAAACACCTCCTCCAGATGCAATCTGCCCCCTCACGAAAGGTATAAGGATCCTCCCACTGATAGAAATGAATATCCGACATTAATTTTTTGACTTTCAGCTTCGACCAATCTTGTGGACTTTTCTTGGATACAAGATAATTCACAATATCGACGAACCATGGGAGCGAGGTAACTGACAAGATTGCTTCATCTATGAAAGTTTTCATGATTGGTAATGAGATCTGACCAGGAGTATCCACTTCTGGTAGTCTTGACAAATGATCTGCCACCAAAATTTTAACCCTAGGTTTATCACATATTTCTAGATCAAATTCCTGGAGCAGAAGGATCCATCTGAAAAGTCTGGCTTTGGCATCCTGCTTAGCCTGCAAGTACTTGATGGCAGAGTGGTATGCATACACTGTTACTTTGGATCCAAGCATGTGGGATTTGAATTTCTCCAGGGCGATGATGACTGTTAGCTGCTCTTTTTCAATGATAGTGTAGTTGCTATGAGCTTCGTCTAAAGTCCTGCTAGCATAGTAATTGCAAATGGTAGATTGTCTCTTCGCTATCTGATGAGATGCCTCGCAATGCGGGTTAGGAAATACAATAATCAAGGGTCGTTGCGACTTGGATCACGAGGAAAAATCCACAAGAAAAAGAGAAAAACCACTCAAGCAAAAAGATAAATCAACTAAAGCACATAAAATGTAAGAGATCTTCGCTATTTTTCTACCTGGTATAGCAACCAGGGTCGAACACATGGAGCACGAAAATGTACGAAGTAGTCAGATTTTAGAAAATAAACAGCATATTTTTATTGGTTTTAATTTGCAAATTTTTTTGATTTTTAATTAATGAACACAATAGGCAAATAAGAAAATAAATCAAATAATATTTTAGAATTTTTATTTAAGGCTAAAAATGCTCAAAAATTAAGATAAAAAATATTTTTAGGATTTTACAATGCTAAATTATTTTTGGTAACTTTTTTGGGAAATTATGATATTTTTGTGATTTTATAAAAATCAAACAAAGGCTAAAAATGAAAATAGTGCACAACCAGGACTATATTGCAAATTAAAATTATTCAAACGGCCTAAAGTCTGGGATGTAATTTTTTAAGAAAGTATACATATACAACTACAAACATGAACTGAAATGGTATTTTTTAAATTTATTAGAATTTTATATGATTTTCATAAGTTTTTAAGTCTTTTGCAACTTTTAGGGTTTTATGAGAGCATTTCAAACAAAACTGGTACTAAAAGAAAAGCACACAAACACACACACACATGAATTTTTGTGGAATTTTGAAGTGATTTTTTGAATTTTTATGTATTTTTCAAAACAGACAGTGCACTTTTTTAGGGTTTTTGATTTTTAGAAAATAACAAACAACACTAAATTAATCCATACAAATTAGCATAAATATTAAATGTTAGCAATAGCTAAAAATAATTTTTAGAGAATTTTTGGGATTAATTTGCTATTTATTTAATTATAAAAGAGTTAGATAGTTTATAGGGACCTATTTGCAATTAAAATAAAACTTCAGACCAAATAACAGCACACGTGAAAAGCCTAGGGTTATAGTTGTAAAATATATAGAGAAAATACGGACATGCTCAATAAACCACACATAGGGGTATAAATGCAAATATCAAAAAGTTTTCATATAAATCATAACAGGTACAAAGCACATGGCATGAAATGCAAATATCTCAGAAAAGCACGTAGTACGACACATGAGTTCACATAGACTGGTCTAAAATACAAATACTAAAAATAACAAGGGTCCAACTGCAAAATATGCAAGATATTTTTAACTACGATAAATATTTAAAAGGACTCAACAGTAAATGCAAAACATGGAAGGGCCTAAGAACAAGTTACCCTTTATTAAGTTGCGATCAAATGTCCGAGGAAGACCCACTAACAGATGGACAATGGAGATCTGCTGGTACCCCTTCGGTGATGGACGGCGATGAAGCGATCCTCTGATGGATCCAACGATCAAGGGCTTCCAGATGGTGGACAGTGATGATTAGACCTTGAAGAGGCCTTGATTTGATGATGGAGAAGGCACCTGGCCTCCGAGAGTTTCAATCGGCCAATACGAGCTGCAGGGCCGTCCTCCAGAGCTGCTGTAATGGGAAAAACATCGACGATGGTGGTCTGCAGCTGTTGGTGAGCTTAGAAAGGCCCAAGACCAAGGAGAGGGTCTTGGGGCATCGTGGGTGCCTAGAGTTGCTCAGTCGTTCTCTCTTGACCTCCAGATGAGGCATGTTAGTGCTTTCAACCCTACAGAAAGAGGGTATGCTCCATGAGGTTGCTCCAGCCTCACACGGAATGAGGGAGGCAACCTGTAGCTCTACTCCAATCTGGCAATTGAATTTGAGAGGAGGGTTGCGGGGATTAATGTAGAAGCGAAGGGAGGGTCAGAGCGAGGCATATGAAGGTCGGAGTACGACAAACATGGTTGATGTGGTCGTCGGAGTGAATCGATGCTTCTTGGGTAAATGAAGGAATCGAACAGGAAATGGAAAGGAGCAGAAGGTACCCACCACTACAAGAAAAATACAGATTCTGCGACTACAAATGTAGTAGTAAAGTAGTAGCAAACTAATCGCAACGTAGTCTAAACAAAGATTTACTACCACATGTGGTAACAAAAATGGTTGTCGCGCCAATATGGTCGCAAAATTGTTGCGACTACAATGTAGTCATTAAAGTGTTCGCAAATGTAGCCATGATTAGTCAGACTTTAGTCGCAATATAGTCACTGGGCCTTTATCTATTTATGACCACATTGCCACTGTATTGTGACTACATTGGCACCACGCCACAATGACCATGTTGTATTGATTGTTCAGTATTGTGACTATATTACAACAATCTTGCCACCACTTTGCTACCACGGTGGTAGCAAGGAGGTGGTTATATAGTCACAAACTCTGCTTTCATATTAAAAAAATTAGAAACAACCTCGAAGCATTACCCTACACCTAAAGAAGCATATCTCAAGATCTTTCGACTTGTATGAAAATTATATAGTACAATTTAAATTGGAAAAATGGAAATGTAACTTCATTCCCGAATCTTCATATAGAGCCAAAGTTTAGCATGCATTTCAATATATAAACCAAGATTACGAAACTACAAATGTTTTAAAACCTAAAAGTTCAAGACAATAGAAAGCTAACTTTATATTAAGGGTGTAAAGTTCTTAACCGTACAAAGTTTTAGAGCATAAACTATCATTAGAGAGTATAATGCAAGCTAGAGAGTAAACAGTTCTTAACAGTATATTGTTTACATTAAAATATTCTTTTTCACCAAATAGTAAAAGCATTGTCCTTAGACTTTGTCTTGCCCTTGTCATTGTCCCTCTGTCCTTGTCATTTTTCTTGTTTTCCTTTGGTTGTCCCATGTTCCAAGATCATATCCTTGAAAGAATCGTGTAATGGTTTATGTTTCATGTCATTTTGAAATTGTTGGTAATGCAAATTACCACATTTATTCTAAAAAATTCATTGACATCATAAGTTGTAAAAAAATGTTCAGTATCTCCATAAGGACATCAACATAAAGGTTGACAATCTAAAAAAATGAGGTTGCTTTTATTTAGAAACACAAGAATAAACAAAAACATGAAAAAATATTGAAAAATGAAAAACGTCAGTCACACTTCTTACAGTCTTTCCCTATCCATTCTCAATTTTCTTGGATTTATGTATACCTTTTGAGCTTCTAAGGGTGAGGATGGATAGAAACATCAACAATTAATAGTAGTTGTCTATGTTTCTATGATATCGTGGTACTTAATCAAAGTAAATATACATTACATAAAATAAAAAAAATAAAAGGTAGGAGTTTTAATATCGTAAATAGAGTCTATAAATTTTATAAAGACCACAATTTCCTCACAAATACTAGGAACTGTATATCATTAGTACTATATCTTATCTTTCAAATCAAGATATCAAAAGGGAAGTTAACGATTATTGATAGATCTTTCAAACCAATGTATTCAATTAATGAAAGTAAACTAATGTGTGGATGTTAGTGAATTTTTCAAATTCACAAATTAAATTGTAATTTATGAGTGCTTTAGTAGCTTTTTGATTAAAATGTTGCACACGCTTAAGCATAGTATGCGATCAAAAGAAAATGCACACGATGAGAATACCATTTATCTAATACATAATTCATGTTTCCATCATATTTGACTGCTGGGTCAAAAATATGAGACGTATATCGCCCCTTAAATGAAACACGAACCGACAGTTTCTATAGAATCATGCACAAGCTATTCAATCTAAGTTTTAGTTCTATGAAAGCTCACACTAGACTTCTGCTAAATCTCTGGTCAACATTTTCACCAAGCTCGCTTTTCTTGAGCTTATATAATGTGTATGCACCTGTGTTTGCTCTAAATTGCCTAAATTCTTCATCTAACTTCAATTTTCAAATTCTTTAAGGACTAAACATTAAGAAGAACCTCCTTTGTGATAGTATGATTTGATTGGTTGAATAAAGAAAAGCAGCAATGCTATCAACAACCTTATCATGTGCCCCATTCTTACTAACAATTGTAGTTCAATGAAAGACCCCATTACCACTGCAATTGATGCTTCATATGCAATAAATTTATCTTTTAAGTGTATGGTTCTAGGATACATATACTTGAAATATTGACAACGATAATGTTCATACCTTGTACAGATACATACACTCATACACACACACAAATATAGATAATATCCAGATGTATTCCCTTTATTAGAAATATTCATGTGTATTCCTAACTTAATAAATAAATCTAAAAGCATTTACAATCATATTGGACAATAATTACACATCATACATTTGATGTGCTCATTAATTAGTCAAGTCTGTCTAATATATACATGCCTTGTGTATGAGCAACACAACAAGATATACATTCCATTTGTTATAAAGGGTATGATACCATCTTTTGATGACTCATAAAATCCACCTTCAAAGTACATGCATATATGGATTCTCAGTAGCCATATCTATTGACATGCACACTCTTGAATTACAATTGAACTAAATGCAACCTATAGGTATTCGTTGATTAGTCAAGAAGATGGTTTGGTATCTATAAGATAAAATAGTGGAGAAGTCTAAACGATACAGTAAATATCATTCCCAGTGTTGGATACTCACTAGAGATTATAAAATATTTCTCTCGCAATCCAACAATTAATGAAATGTAATGAAATTATGGAAAGTACCTATGTATGTGGAGTGTTAACAAGTTCATGGACATTTCAAAAATATGCTCTAGCACACATTGGGTCTCTGTACATGTGTCGTACAGTAGAGGGATCACTGGTGTGCCTACATGAAATTTTACAAGTGTATCAAGATGTAAATTTATCCTTAATTCAGGAAGAAAGATGAAATAAATAAGAAATTCAGAGTATTTTCATATAGAAGGTAACAAACTCGTTTGGATTCTTGTACCAATAGATCCAAATGAGAAAAAGAATGAACATGAAGAAAGTAATATAATTTGGTTAATGGACAAAAACATATCCAATACTAATATCTACATGTTTTGATTTCGACATAACATCAGATGATGTCATTTTACAGTTTAATAGCTTGCGTGTAGGGTCAATGTTAGTACTACTCATCTTTGTTGAGTATGCTTATTAAGGCAAGTTGAGAGGAGAGCCTTACTTGTGGGACGAGATGGGACAACATATATTAAGTGCTTGCATATATCTAAACACATCAGTTCTGCAATACTGTAAAGTTGCAAAGAAATAATTAGTTTGTAAAATGGTGATTTTCTCAAGAAGTATAAATATTCCAATTGGCATGTAAATGATGGATATAGAGTTACTACTAAATGGCATATGCGATTTTTACCTTTACTCTAAAATACAACATATTTTCACATATGATAAAACACAAGTTTATGTAGTTGAGAATATTTTGTATGTTTAACTCAAACCATTTTGTATGGCTTGCAATACATCTTTAATATGGAGAAGTAGTACGAGTTCACAATTAACACCACCGCTAGCTCCATGTTCAGCTCTCGAACCACTCCCAAACCATTCTGCCACTACGAAGTCCTGATGTCGTATACACATTGAGGCAGAAGCATCCACGTCAGTGAGGTGCCACTACGAAGGCTTGATGTGGGATACACATCGAGGTTGTAGCGTCCATGCCAATGAGGTGAATCCTCATCATATGAGTCCACGAAATTGTAGTGGTAACTGATCAGGTAGTTGTAAACCTTGTGGAAAGTGAAGATCAGAATGCAGCTTTTCGAGAGCAACATGAAGTGCTCGTTGGAGAAGTCGAGAGAGCGTTGCGAGAAGGCGATTCTCCTTGTCCGTGAGGGATACCATTCACCATGATACATGCTGCATGCAATGTAAAATTTTGTATCAATTCGTGATTTGTTTTTACTGAAATTTAATTTCTAACTCTTTATATCACACTTAAACATGTATAAATCAATTTATAAAAAAAGAGCTTGCACGTAATCAATATACAAGGAAACTTTTTGCTGATATTTTGGAAAATTATGATTCAAGCCTTACCAACTACAGATTAACAATCAGTACCTGGCTGGGGATTTGGAGGCTGTAAAATGCAGAATTCTCGGGCAGATTGAGCATATAACCGAGGAGAGTGTGCACGTAAACAAAGAAGTACATACTCATTGTAGCCCTGGAAGAATGCAGGGAGGCAGCGAGAGAGAACCCCTCGCAAGGAAGACAAACACCACCTTAGGCAACCTCCCATCAAAGACGACGAAGTAGTAGTGCGTTAAACATGCATATCACATTATAGATGTATTACAACTTCTCTTACAACCATAAACACAAAAAGTGACCATGTAATGTCCATATTAAATCTGAACTTTCTTTCTGTGCATGCCATTCAAATCAAGATAAATAAATGTATCAAGTTCATCTGAAACTGTCAGAATCTGAAAATGATAACGCTTCTTTCGCAATTATATCATTAGTACTAAACATAGGCTCTACATGACATGAACACTGGTTTAATCGTGGTTTTTTATTACCAGAAGACAGCGATAATTAAAGCAGGCCATTGGACTGAGAGATCAGGGTGAAGATACTGATTGAATCATCGTCATTACCAGGAGACAATGATAATTAAAGCAGGACATTGGGCTGGGAGATCAGGGTGAAGATGCCAATTGGATCATCGGAAGGGATCGCACATGTCCACTTCGAAGCCGGAGGGAAGCTAACCCACGACAACGTCAAATCCTCCAACATCTTCCTCGCTCACGACTCAACTGCTTGTGTTTTTCACTTTGGTCTCACAACTTTTATGAATACCACTGCAACCACACACAACATGGTGGGCTACCGTGAGCCTTAACTCATCAAGCACCGCAAGCCCACTCAGAAATCCGATGTGTATGGCTTTAACATGCTACATCTCGAGATGATCATAGGGAAAGCTCTCTTGAAATCTCCCATCAACGACGAGGTGATAGATCTGCTGAGATGGATCCAATCCGTAGTATGCGCGGAGTGTATGGTGGAGATATTCAACGTGGAGTTGATGAAGCAACCAAACACAGAAGAGGAGATGGTGCATATGGTTCAGATAGCGATGCCATGCGTAGAGAAGCTTCCTGACCAGAGATCAGACATGGAAGATTTGGTAAAGATTGTGAAAGAGATCTGGCAGTAGGCAACGGGTTTGGGAATGGGCAGTCATTGGAGGACATGGCCAAGGACTCCAATGTTGCACTACCAGTGGAGGAATAGCTGAATGCCCATTTTTTATCTCGTTTTATTCTCCCACAATGAGTTTATTTTAGTTTTGAAATCTTTGGTCGTTGCATCCAGTTTGAAGTGCTTAATTTGAAGGAATAATAAATTTAATCACTTTGAAATCACTCAATTTTGTACTTTACTATTTGAATAAAATGAGCACAATACATCATGTACCTGAAAGGGCCTGAGATGTGAATGATGGGCACCACAGAAGATTTTGTGAATCTCCGAAAGCCTCCTCTGGTACTCCTGCATGAGTCCAAATAAGTTGTAGTGGGAACACCAGGGAGAGGAGGAGGTAAAGGAGGAATAAGTGACCTTGAGATCGAGGAGGACATTGTGCTTTAAGTAAACCTTGCTTATGCCAAGTCCCTCATCATGCTGGAGAGGAGGTGGCAGTGAGATTGGAGGCAACTTACGAAAGGAAGAGACGAAGGTGAGGGATTCAAACATGGTAGGCGGCGGTAGGGAGGAGGATGAGATGGAGAGGAGGAAAAGTGAAGAGGAGACAGGGAAGACCTTGTCTCCCTGAAGTCTTGTTCAATGACAAACTTAGGACATGCAAATCAGATTTCGGGCATGAAGATCATACGTGATAGAAAGCTAAAAATGTCGTGGTTATCATATGAGAAATACATTGAGAAGGTAATTCAAAGATTCTTTATGAACAAGGCAAAGCCACTAGCACCCCTCTTGGAGAACATTTTAAGTTGAATTCTAATTGTACACAACCCATAAACCAATGAAGAGAATAGAAATATGGTTTCCTATGCATTAGCTACATGTAGCTTCGTTTGTACAAGGTCTGAAATTGCTTATACAGTTGGAGTTGTTATTAGATTTGTCTCAAATCTAGGTAAAGAACATTGAGAAGCTGTCAAGTGGATTTTGAGATATCTTCGAGGTAAAAGAAGCTACTCTCTTTGTTTTAGAGCAGAAGACTAGTTCTATTTGGCTTCACAAATTCAGGCATGGCAAGTGATGTTAATGGGAGAAAATCCATATCACGTTACTTGATGTCTTTGGCAAGTATTGTAGTTTCTTGGCAATCTCAACTTCAAAGATGTGTTATTTATCTACTACAAAAGCTAATTTTATTGCAGTTATATAGGCCAACAAGGAGTTGTGTGGATAAATAAGTTCATACAATAACTTGGGATTAGTCAAGACAAGTATGTGTTTCATTGTTACAACTACAACGCCATTCACTTTGAAAAGAATTTCACTTTCCATACAAGATCAGAGCACATTGATGCAAGAAATAACTTGATACAAAATGTCTTTAAAGAAAAATAAGTTGTTTTTTGGCAAGATCCACATAGATAAAATTATTGCATAAATGATGACTGTGGGATTTGAGAATGAAAAGATGTTTATTTCTCAGTCCTAGAGCTCTCTTATATAGGAGAAAAGCTCTATGGGTAAATAACATAAACAGGACAACAGAAATAAATAATACAAATATCACAACACTCCCCCTCAAGCTGGAGAATATATATATCTATCATGTTCAACATGGAATAACATTTGTGAAACGGACCTCTAGCAAGAACCTTTGTAAACATATCCACGACTTGGTCTCCTGATGATACATGTGATGTCGAAATGAGCCCCTTCTGGATCAGATCTCGAGTATAGTGACAATCCACTTTAATGTGCTTTGTTCTTTCATGAAAGGCTGGATTATTAGCTATAAACAAAGCTCATGTGCTTTGTTGAGAAAGGTGATTAGGTTTTCCATAATCTCATTAGCCCCCTTAATCCTCTTTATATAGAGAGGATTTAGGGTTAGGGTTTACAAAAGGGGGGACCATTCATGGACAAATACCATAATTGCCCTTTTCCTTCAACACTCCCCTTCAAGCCGGAGCATATAAGTCATACATGCTCAGCTTGTTACAACATTTCTCAAACTGGATCCTTGCTAATGGCTTTGTAAATATATCTACAATCTGCTCTGTAGATGTAACACCCTGTGTGTGTAACTGTCCTTTTTGTATGAGATCTCTTGTGTAATGACAATCGATCTCCACATGTTTTGTGCATTCATGAAACATGGGATTGTTTGCAATGTATACTGCTGCTTGGTTATCACATCTTAGTTCCATAATATCGTTCGTCCTGACATGGAGGTTCGTTAGTACGGACTTGACCCACACAAGTTCAGCTGCTGCTTGTGCCATGGCTCTATATTCTCTCTCAATGCTGGATCGTGACACCACCGCTTGCTTTTTGCTTTTCCATGTGATTAGGTTTCCTCCCAGATATGTTCAAAACCCTGTGGTGGATTTTCTGTCTTGCAAGCATCCTCCATAGTCTGCATCAGGGTAGGCCACAAGGTTGAGGTTGCTATCTTTACGAAATAGTAGCCCTTTCCTAGGAGACTGCTTGATGTATCGAAGGACCATCATGCATGCCTCAAAGTGATTGATATTGGGAGAGTCTATAAACTGGCTAAGTCTTCCAACTGCCATAGTGATAAAGGGACGAGTAATAGTGAGATAGAGCAATTTACCCACTAGGCGTCTGTATCTGCCAGCATCCTCTGGTGGTGCTTCATCGAAGATCCGCCCTTTAGGATCCATAGGGGTGTGTGCTGGCTTACAACCAAGCATCCCAGTTTCTGTCAATAGATCAGTGGCGTATTTTCGTTGAGATATTATCAACCCATGCCTTGATCTAGCTATCTCAATCCCCAGGAAATATCTTAATTGTCCCAAATCCTTAATCACGAACTGTTCAGCAAGATGCATTTTTACTCTGGCAATTTCTTCATAATCATCTCCTGTAAGAATGATGTCGTCAACATACACTAGCATTGCTACTATGCCCTTTCGAACTCCTTTTCGTGAATAAGGAATGATCAGAGGATGATCTTTTGAATCCAATTACATGTAATGCTTTTGACAATTTGTGAAACCAGGCTCGAGGGCTTTGTTTTAATCCGTAAATTGCTTTGCGTAGAAGACATACCTTCTGAAACTCCCCTTGTCACTCGAATCCAGGTGGTTGTTGCATATAAACCACCTCATGAAGATCACCATATAAGAAGGCATTTTTGACATCAAGTTGATGTAATGGCCAATCTAGCTGAATGACGACAGCAATAAGGATATGTACCGTCGATAGTCGAGCGACTGGGGAGAAGGTATCAAAGAAGTCGATGCCATAGGTTTGGGTAAACCCTTTAGCAACCAAACGAGCCTTGTAGCGTGCAATGGAACCGTATGGGTTGTACCTGACAGTGAAGAACCACTTGGAGCCAACAACATGACTATTTGCCGGTGAATCCACTAGTTGTCAGGTATTTCTGGACTCCAAAGCTGACATCTCTTCTTGCATTGCTTGAATCCAACAGTGATCTTGTAGTATATCCATGTGGTTCTTTGGAATAAAAGTGTCTGGGACAGCCTGCGCAAAATTCTTATAGGTCGGAGTAAGATTGGAGAGAGATACTGCAGCATTGCTCGGGTGTTTAGTCCGATAGATAGACGAACATTGTCGAGCTTGACGATGTTGAGCTATCGGGAGTTCTATATGGTTCTCTGCTACAATATTAGTTTCCAAATCTTGAGTTGGGGAGCATACCTGAGGAGGTGACACTGGCTCAGAAGGAGACGTAGGAGTCGGAACAGGTAATGGGAAGGTGAGGTTTTTGACGAAGGGATTTGAGGGGTGAATATTTGTAGAAGTTGAGAAATAAGGTATTGACTCGAAGAAAGTGACATCAACGCTTACAAAATGTTTACGTGATCGGGTGTCGAAACATCAGTATCCTTTCTGACTTGCAGCATACCCTAGAAAGATACATTTGACAGCACACGCGGCAAGCTTGTCCCTGCCCGGTGCATGAAGATGAACAAATGCAGTGCACCCAAATACCCGTGGGTGGATAGGAAAGATGGGTTTTCCAGGAAAAAGAATCTCCACCAGTATTTGTTCTTTTAGAGTTGTAGATGACAGTCTATTGATAAGAAATGTCGTTGTTAAGACTGCATCTCCCCAATAGAGTGATGGGACATTATAGGCAAGAAGTAATGTGTGTGCGGTGTCTAGGATATGACAGTGTTTACGTTCAGCAACATCGTTTTGTTGAGAAGTGTAGGGACAGGTGGTCTGGTGCGTAATACCTTGGTTAAGAAGTAGACTTTGCAAGTCATGAGAGAAAAATTCTTGTCCATTATCAGAGCGAAAGGTTTTAATAATTCATCCGAATTGCATTTTTATATTTGCGATGTATCGAATAATAAAGCTAGTAGCATCCCATTTATTTTTCAATAAAAACACCCTTGCTACTCGAGAGAAATCATCAATGAGGACAAGATAGTAACGATGACCCAGTCGATCATGATACCGACTGGGTCCCCAAATATCCATGTGAGCGAGATTAAAAGGTTCAGTAGAATGCTGGTTACCAGAGGAGGGAAATGTAGCTCGGTGATGTTTCCCAACCTGACAAGCCTCGCAGGTGATAGTACTTATGGAGGATATTTGTGAAATAAGCCGATACAGTTTGTGTATTGACGGATGACCTACACGCCAATGCCAAAGAGTAGACTGGTTCATAGAAGTGGTGGAATAGGCGACCATGGCAGATGGGTTTTCAAGGTGGTAGACACCTTCTTCTTCACGGCCCGTACCAATCGTCCTCCCAGTCAGTATGTCATGAAAAACACAAGTAGAAGCGTCAAAAATTGCGCGGCAGTGAAGTTCTTTACATATATGGCTGACCAAGAGTAAACTAAGCGGGAAGTCTGGAACTAATAGAACATTATGCAGCTGAATTGTAGGGGTAAGGTGCACAACCCCAACTCCTGTAACTGGTGACGATTGTCCATCAGCAACTTGAACAATCTTCCCCTTTTGGGTTGTTCTGAGTTTCCGGAAGAGTCGAGGCTTTCCACACAAGTGGGTGGAGGCCCCCATATCGATAAGCCATTGTGATTGATTATGATGGCTAGCTAAAGCAAAAACCGTACCTGTCTGGGCGATTGCGGCGACATCTCCGGAAGTGGTCGCCTCATTAGGATTCATTTGTGATAGCCGCTGCATAAGATCTTCAAAATCCTTTCATGGGATTTCGATCGATCCTCCTTCAACGTTTGAAGTCGCAACCCGAGCTGATGGTCCAAGACGTCCATGTTTACTGTAGTATACATCTTCGGTATGTCCTAATTTGTGACAGAAGGTGCACTGTATGTGTGATCGCCCTCTTCATTGCAGGTGACGACCGCATCCTCTGCCTCTGTAGATGCCTCTGAAATTCCGTCCGGATGCCGCAAGAGCTGTTGTTTGACTCATAGTGTCTGTAAGAGGGGCCGAAGCAGTCGGCATAAGGTGTTGTATGCTTCCTCCATAGTTGGCAGAGTAGGAGAGGTGATCATCTGATCCCGAGGGGCTGCAAAGGTCTGATCTAATCCGCCAAGGAAGATCATGGTTGCCATATTCTGTCGATGTAGCCGTTGTGTGGGACATGTGCAGAGAGGGGCACATACATTGTAGCTGGCAATCAGGGATTTGAGTGCGGAAAAATACTCCGATAGAGGGAGGCCATTCTGACGCATATGCATCAAATCATGAAATGATTGATACATTCTGGTAGAATTTTTATCTTGCCCATAGGTGGCTAGCAATGATTTCCACATATCGTGTGAACTTTCATAGTAAACTAACTTCTGAGCGATCCTGTTGATGACACTCACCATAATCCACTAACTTACCATGGCGTTGTCTTTAACCCAAGACACATATTTTTCAACCTTGTTGGTTGGTTCTTCTTCGAGGAGGATATGTTCTTTATCATATCCTCGAACAATCATAAGGAATAGCCGGGACCACATGGAGTAGTTCGTGGCATCGAATTTTGGTATGGATCCAAAGGATGGCATTTTTGAATGACTACCTCCATCCATTTCTGATGTAGGTTTTTTTTACCTCGGATGCCATGGGAGCTGCTGGCATAGCCCTTGAGCAAAACCGCAATCTGCTGCCATGTAGGTCGTATTATGGTGATTATGGATCTCTCTCTCTCTTGCTCCCTTTATATATTTTATTTCATGCCAATACATGCGCAGAGGACCGATTACATATGACAGTTTACAGAAAGAAAACACACGGACGGAAGAGGCGCTGGGAGGAGGTTCTGGAAGCAGGCATTTTGAATCAACCCGTCAGGAAGCCTTCTAGGCTTGTGCAGTGGTCGGCAGGCTTGCGGATGGTACGGTGATTGCGGGCAAAGTTATTGATGTCGACGTGCTCCTTGCCGCGGACGAGCGAGGACGAGGGCGAGCAGTCCTGGCGCGGGTGAGGCGGTCCTGTTGCAGACGAGGGCCAGGTGGTCCTGGCGCGGGTGAGGCTAATCTGGCGTAGAGGAAGATGTTCCTGGCGCTTGGGTGGGTGGCGCGATCCTGGCGTGCGGGCGAGGCTATCGAGGGTGAGGTGGACCTGGCGAGGCTGTCGCGGGCGTGCGAGCGAGGCTGTTGCAGGCGTGCGGGCAAGGAAGTAGATCTGACACGATCCCGGTCATGGGTGGCGCGATGGCGAGGCATGAGGGGCGATGGAGAGTCTGGTGAGTCTGGCGAGGCAAGTGGGGTAAGGGCGAGGGTGAGGCAGGAGGGGCGAGGGAGAGGCTGGGAGGGGCGATGTCGAGGTTGGGCGATGGCAAGTCTGAGAGGGGCGATGGCGAGGCTGGGCAAGTCTGGGAGGGGCGATGGCGAGTCTGGGAGGGGAGAGGCGGCGCGATGGGGAAGGGAGGGGAGAGGCGGCGCGACAGGCGAGAGAAGATGAGGGTGGCGCGGTACCGAGAGAGGCTGAGGGAAGGGAGAGGTGGCACAGATCCCTAGGAAAAAACCTAGGGCTCTGATACCATATTGAGAAAGATAATTAGGTTTTCCATAATCTCATTAGCCCCCTTAATCCTCTTTATACAGAGAGGATTTAGGGTTAGGGTTTACAAAAGGGGGGACACCATTCATGGACAAATACCATAATTGCCCTTTTCCTTCAACAATTAGCTATAAACAAAGCTGCATGATTATCACATTTAAGATGCATAGGTAGAGGTACATCAATAGTTAAATCAGTCGGTACTGATTTAACCCACATCATCTCAGTACTACCTTGGGCCATTGCCCTATATTCTGATTCAACACTAGATTGAGCAACCGTCGTTTGTTTCTTGCTCTTCCATGATACTAGTGAGCTGCCAACAAACACAATAAATCCTGAAGTTGACTTTCTGTCATTAGGGCACCCAGCATAATCTGCATCAACACATCCTGTAACTGAGACAGAAGCATCTCTTCTAAACAGAAGACATGCACCTGAAGATGACTTCATATATCTCAAGATCATAAACACTGCATCCGTGTGAGCCTGCCTGGGTTGCTCCATGCACTGACTAACCCTACTCACAACAAACGATATATCAGACCTAAAAATAGTAACATATAATAGATTCCCCACCAGTTCTCTGTATCGTCTCTTGTCCACCTCATCAGACCCATCATCAGACAACTTCACATTGGGATCCACAGGAGTAGTAGCTGGTCTACATCCTGTCATACATGTCTCAGATAACAGTTCAGTAACATACTTTCTTTGTGTCATAACCATACCTTGCCGATTTCGTGCAAAGTCCAATCCAAGGAAGTAACGGAGCGTCCCCAGGTCCTTGGTGACAAACTGCTGTCTAAGGAAATCCTTCGCTGCCTGAACACCATGTTCATCACTGGCAGTTATAATAATGTGATCCACATACACCAAGATGACCACACAACCTTGTTGGCTTTTCTTTATAAAGAGAGTATGATCTGCAGTAGATCTAACAAATCCCTTTTGTTCAATCAATTCTGAGAGCTTCTGAAACTAAGCCCTCGGACTCTGCTTAAGGCCATATATAGCCTTATGAAGATGACATACCATACTAGACCCCCTCAGTAGCAAACCCAGGTGGCTGCTGCATGTAGACCTCCTCCTGCAAATCACCATACAAAAAACATTCTTGATGTCCAACTGAAAAAGAGGCCAATCTCATACCACGGCAACACTAACAAAAATCCGTAGGGTAGAGTGACGTGCCACTGGGGAAAACGTATCATGATAGTCCACCCCATATGTCTGAGTGAACCCACGAGCAACCAACCTTGCCTTGTATCTGTCAATTGTACCATCAGTCCGATACTTCACAGTAAAGACCCACTTGCTGCCAACCACATACGCACCTGGTGGAGGATGGACTACACTCCACGTACCACGCGACCGTAACGCTTCCATTTCCTCCTCCATCGCTAAGCGCCACTGACTGCTCTGTAGTGCCTCCTGATAAGAGCGTGGTATCTCTATAGCTGACAAGCCGAGAACAAAGTGCTGAAAATCCTTGGACAGACGTTCCAAGGAGACATGAGAACCAAAGTCCATCCCATATTTAGGATTCATTGTCCTGGCACGTTTCTTCCGCCGAAGAGCAATAGGGACATCTAAATCATCAACATGAGGAGTATAAGATATCGTCGCAGCCCTGTACCTCATTCTGAACATGCAAATAACCCATACCTTTAGAAGAACTCAAATGCTCAGTACATACCTAGGGCGTGCTAGATGACGGAAGAGGCGCATGAGCAGGGGGTCATCTCTGGTAGTCCTGAGGAAAGAACGTAGGTGATGGTGGTGGTGTTGGTGATGCTGGAGAAGATGGTGGAGTGGATGAAGAAGGAGAACACGGTAATGACGGAGGAGGAGGCATGTAGATTTCTTCTCCATTTTCTGAAGAAGTAAGTCTGTCACTTGTGAGGGAAAAATACATAATGGACTCAAAGAAGGTGACATCAACATTGACATAGTACCGTCTCCGAACCAGATCAAAACAACTATATCCCTTTTGAGTTTTGGAATACCCCACGAACACACATTTGACAGCTCTGGGAGAAAGCTTGTCAAGACCAGGAGAGAATTGATAGACAAATGCGATCGACCCAAAGACTTATGGTGTAAGGGAGAAAAGTTCCGTCTCGGGAAACGCAATCAAGAACGGGATCTTTTCCCCTAAGACTGATGAAGGCACATGCAATTAGAACCACATCTCCCCAATAGGAATGAGGAGCCCAACTCTGAATCAAGAGAGTTCTAGTCACATCCAAAAGGTGGAGATGCTTTCTTTTAGCCACTCCATTCTATTGGAGGTATATACACATGAAGTCTGATGAACAATCCTACGAGACTTAAGGAATTGAGAGAGTTGAGTACTACAAAATTCTAGAGCATTATCAGACCTAATGTACTTAACTCTAGCAGAGAAAATATTCTTTATTTCATTAATAAAGGACTGATTGACAGGACCAGCATCAGACTTATTTTTAAGAAGAAAAACCCAAGACAATCTGGAAAACTCATCTAATGCAACTAGATAAAATTCGTGTCCCTGAAGATCGGGGACACGACTCGGACCCAAGATATCAAAATGAAGCAACTCAAGTAGACCATGACAACTCGGACCCTGACGACTCTGGAAAGATCGGTTATGTTTCCCAAGCTGGCAGGCTTTGCTTGAAAGGTGGAATAAGGAGAAATCTGAGGAAGAACATGAACCATCTTCTGCAGAGGAAGATGACCAAACCAGAGATGCCATGTATAAGGAGAAACATATCCATCATGAAGAGAAGAAGCACCAACATAAGGAGACTGAACCAGTCTGTAGAGACCCCCTTGTGCACGGCCAATTCCAATCACCCTGCCCGTGAGAATGTCCTGAAACACAAGAGAAGATGGATCAATGACTAATTGAAAGTAAATTAATTGAAAATTTAGGAGCATAAAGGACATTCTGAAGCCGTATTGCAGAGGTCAAATGCACCTCCCCTTGACCAGTAATGGGAGATTGTGTCCCATCAACTATCACCACTGATCGTCCTATCTGAGATGGACGGAAAAGCTTCAACTGACTTTTGTCACCGCATAGATGGTGAGATGCTCATGAATGCATGATCCACTCTGATAAATCCACCCTGTAGCAACTAGTAAAAGCATATGCTATCCCTGAAACGGATGCTGAGGCTAATGCAGCTACCTCTGAAGATCTTGAAGAACCCGTTGATTCATGACTTGGCATAATCTCTCTAAGACGCGCCACCAGATCATCGAACCTCTGATCAGATCCATAGGAAGAACTCCCTTCCTGCTGAGTTTGTTCGGCAACACAAGCTGTAGTAGTAGGAAACCCATGCTTGGAATAGCATGTTTCCTCAGTATGACCCATTCTGCGACAGTAAGTACATGGCTGTCTAGGGGGTCGACTACCCCCTCCCCGGCCACGGCCACCCCAGCTTCGAAACTGTGAAGATCCTCCTCTTCTACGGGAAGTTGCCATGGCTGAAGATGACTGAGATCCACCAGGATATATGGAGAGTCTGCTCAACCTACGATATGCCTCCTCCATAGGAGGTATGGTGTCCTCTGTAAGGATCTGTGCTTTGGCTGCATCATACTCATGATCAAGTGCTGCTAGAAATACTCCTGTCATCACTGAGTCCTTATATGCTTTGAGTTGTTCTGGTGTAGCTGTCAGTGGGATATAACCATGTAACTTCTCAAACATACCCCTTAAAGAGGTATACAGGGTATGAAGAGGACAACCATTCTGCTTCGAAGTGAAGATGTCGTGCTGAAGCTGTAGAATCCTCGATTTGTTCTTTGCAGGAGAATATGTAGCAACAAGTATATCCCACATATTCTTTGCCGTGGGCTGACTCAAGATGTCATTGGCTATCTCCATGGATACCGTGCCAGATAACCACACAAGTGCATAGGCATCGTCTGCCTCCCATGAGGCATTAACCCCATTCTTGTCAACAGGTTCCTCTTGTGTGAGGATATGCTTCTTGCCATTGTACTGCATCAAACTCATGAACCGCATGTCCCATAATTCATAGTTTGTTCCATCCATCTTCACCATAGGTGCTGGACCTTTGAAGGCACCCATGGATGGAATATATGTCTTGTTGTCCGACATGACAACACCAATTTTCTATAGACTGGGGTTACACGTTTTTGACACGAATGTCTAAGCAGACATACGTGAAGGTGATTGTGGGCGTAGACTCATACCACAATCCCTTCCATATCTCGAAAGTGTCTCTGAAGAACTAGGATGTAACCTTCCTCGAGAGGGCGCGCGGGGCACAAGTTCACGGAGATGCCTGCACGTTCACGTATGGACAGGAGGGGGTAGAATCACAACCACGAGCACGAGAGGGAGTCACGGCTGCACAGGATCTCCCGCGCGCACACGATGCCCGCGATAGGGCATAACCACGCACAGGAAGTGCAGGCGAGCACGTGGGGATGCCCGCGAGGGAGCACGAAGGCGACGTCGCTAGGGCTTGGCGATGACGGCGGCTATAGGGCACGGAACCGTCGGCGATGACGGGGCTTTAGGTGGGGACACAGATTTAGGGCACAGGCTCCGGTCTAGGACCGTCGTTCTGATACCATGTGGAATTTGATAATGAAAAGATGTTTATATCTCAGCCCTAGAGCTCTCTTATATAGGAGAAAAGCTCTATGAGTAAACAACATAAACAAGACTACAGAAATAAATAACACAAATATCGCAACAATGACTAAGCCATTTCCCATTAGAAATTTGAAGGTTGTTGCTTCCTTGCTGAATTGGACCGGATCTCACCTTGTTGAAGAGTGAGAGTTTAGACGGTGGATCCATTCCCATGTCGGAACTCAACCATTGTTTGGACCATGTTAGTCCACAATTCTCAACATGGAGCATGTTGATTTGTTGTTCTCCTTTAAGGCTGGAGGGGGAGATCTGTTGGGTAGTGGCCCCTCGTCGATTTATAGCCCAGGAGGAGAATGGAAGCAAAAGCACCATTTGAACACTAAGGAAATAAGAGCAAGAACTATATAACTCACTCTGAATTATACATTCCTTCAAAATGTTTTCTAACACTATCAGCCATAAAGCAAATCATATTGCAGAAGAATATTCGACAATCAAAATGCATCGCGTTTAGAACATACATTCCAAAATATGTCACAGTCAAATTTGAGAATCAATTCAATGTCTCAGCTGATTCTTCCTCTGTTATACAGAACTACTTCGATCCTTTTCTAACTAACCAAAGCCAATCTAGTAAAACTCCTACTGCTATACCAGTTACAAGGCACAACACCAATAAATTCCCCAAAGCATTCTGTTCAGGTCCCTGCAATATATTCAAAATGTTAATGTTATCATTATTTATATTATTTAGAACTTGAATATATAATTTCTGGGACATTCTCTAACCTTATAACCTCTGGGGGCTGCAGTGAAAACACACACAGTCAAATATCCATTAGTAAGCCCCAAGAACGATGTCAACGCGATCATCCGTCCAGATGTTCCATACTGAGTGTTGGAAGGGAATGAATGAGATAAAATTCCAGAAAACCCTAGAGCTCTCTTATATAGGAGAAAAGCTCTATGGGTAAATTACATAAGACATGATACATAATTACTAAATAGCAAAAATTATTCTAACACTCCCCCTCAAGCTGGAGCATATATATCTAACATGCTCAACTTGGAACAACAGAGATGAAAAGGGCCCCTAGCAAGAGCCTTGGTGAACATGCCTGCTATCTGCTCCCCTGATGATACATAAGAAGTAGAAATGAGTCCTTTTTGAATCAAGTCCTGAGTATAATGACAATCCACTTCAATGTGCTTTGTTCTTTCGTGAAAGGCTGGATTATTGGCAATAAACAGGGCTGCATGATTATCACATTGGAGACGCATAGGAAGAGGTACATCACTAGTTAAATCAGTCAGAACTGATTTAACCCACATCATCTCAGCACTACCTTGGGCCATTGCCCTATATTCTGACTCTGCACTGGATCGAGCTACTACCGTTTGTTTCTTACTCTTCCAAGCTACTGGTGAGCTCCCAACAAATACGATAAAGCTTGAAGTGGACTTTCTATCATTAGGGCAACCAGCATAGTCTGCATCAGCACAACCTGTGATAGATATAGAGGTATCTTTTCTAAATAGAAGACTAGCACCTGGGGAAGACTTCAGATATCTTAGAATCATATAAACAACATTCATGTGGGCCTGCCTGGGTTGCTCCATAAATTGACTTACCCTACTAACCGCAAAGGATATGTCAGGCCGGGTAATGGTCACGTACAACAACTTCCCCACAAGCTCTCTATATCGTCTCTTGTCCACCTCATCAGAGCCAACATCATAAAGTTTAACATTAGGATCCATAGGAGTAGTAGCTGGTCTACATTCTGCCATTCCTTTCTCAGATAACAAATCAGTAACATACTTCCTTCGCGTCATTACCATACCTTGACCATTCCGTGCAAACTCCAATCCCAAAAAGTAACGAAGTGTACCCAGATCCTTCGTAACAAACTGCTCACTAAGGAAGTCCTTGGCTGCTTGAATTCCCTGTTCATCACTACCAGTGATAACAATATCATCAACATACACTAAGATGATTACCACACCTTGCTGGCCTCTCTTTACAAAGAGAGTTTGATCTGCTGTAGATCTGACAAAGCCTTTGTGTTGAATCAACTCCGAGAGCTTCTGAAACCAGGCCCGTGGACTCTGCTTCAAGCCATATATTGCCTTATGAAGACGGCACACCATATTGGACTCCCCCTCAGCAGCAAACCCAGGTGGCTGCTGCATATAAACCTCTTCCTGCAAGTCACCATACAAGAAAGCATTTTTGACATCCAGTTGATAAAGGGTCCAGTCACGGACAACAGCAACTGCAATAAGAATCCGCAAGGTAGAATGACGTGCTACTGGAGAAAACGTCTCCTGATAGTCCACTCCATACGTTTGGGTGAACCCACGAGCAACCAGCCTGGCTTTGTGTCGATCAACCGTACCATCAGCCCGATGCTTAACAGTGAAGATCCATTTGCTGCCAACTATGGACGCACCTGGTGGAGGATGCACAATATCCCACGTACCACGCGACTGCAACGCCGCCATCTCCTCTTCCATAGCCAAACGTCATGGACAACTCTGTAGTGCCTCCTGATATGACCTTGGGATATCTACTGCTGATAACCCAAGAACAAACTTGCGAAACTCCGGGGACAACCGCTCCAAACATGCGTGTGATCCAAAGTCCATCCCATATTTGGGATTCATTGTCCGCGCACGCTTTTGCCTTCTATGGGCAATAGGAAGATCGAGATCATCAAATGGAGTAGAGGTAGTAGCATCTGTACCCTGTACCTCTGTCTGCACATGCAAATCACCTGTGCCATTAGTAGTACTCAAATGTTCATTTACATACCTCGGGCGTGCTGGATGATGGAGGAGTCACATGAGCAGAGGGTCGACGATGATAGACCTGAGGATAAAAAGTAGAATGTGGTGGTGGAGGTGGTGGTGGGATAGGCCGTGGTGGTGGTATTATAGGCTGTGGTGGTGGTGGTGGCAGAGTAGAGCATGGAATAGATGGTGGAGGAGGCACGTAAATATCATCTCCTTCGTCTGAGTGAGTGAGGCTGTCACCTGTAGGAGAGAAATACATAATGGACTCAAAGAAGGTGACATCAGCACTAACATGGTACCGTCGTCTAACTGGATCAAAACACCGATATCCTTTTTGGATTTTGGAATAACCTACAAAAACGCATTTGACAGCTCTGGGAGAGAGCTTGTCAAGACCAGGAGAGAAGCAATGGACAAATGCAACGGAGCCAAAGACGCGGGGTGTTAGGGAGAAAAGATCCTTCTCGGGAAACGCAGTCAAGAACGGGATCTTTTCTCCTAACACTGACGAAGGCATACGGTTGACCAGATAACAAGCAGTTAGAACCGCATCCCCCCAATAGGAGTGAGGGGCACGGCTCTGAATCAATAGGGTCCTGGTAATGTCCAACAAATGACGATGTTTCCTCTCAGCTACCCCATTTTGTTGGGAGGTGTAAGCACATGACTTCTGATGCACAATTCCATGAGACATAAGAAATTTTGAGATATGAGAACCACATAATTCAAGAGCATTATCAGACCGTATGAACTTCACTCTAGCAGAATAAATATTTCTTATTTCAATAATGAAAGACTGGATAACAGACGCGGCATCAGACTTATTTTTAAGTAGAAAAACCCAACATAACCTAGAAAATTCATCAACTGCAACAAGATAAAACCTATGTCCTTGAAGATCAGGGACACGACTGGGACCCCAAATATCAAAATGTAGCAGCTCAAACAGACCATGACGACTTGGACCTATACGACTCGGAAATGACGACCTGTGATGTTTGCCAAGTTGGCATGCCTCACACTGAAAATTAGACTTGGGAGAAATCTGCGGAAGAATATGGACCATCTTTTGCAACGGAAGATGACCAAATCGAAGATGCCAAGTGTAGGGTGACACCGATCCAACCCTCAAAGATGAGACACCAGCATAAGGAGATTGCACCAGTCTATAAAGACCCCCTTGCTCACAGCCAGTTCCAGTCACTCTACCCGTGAGGATGTCCTGAAACACAAGAGCAGATGGGCCAAATATGGCACGACAATGTAAATCTTTAGTGATTTGACTAATGGATAGTAGATTCATGGAAAAATTAGGAGCATAAAGAACGTTTTGAAGTCGTATCCCAGGGGTCAATTGCACCTCCCCCTGACCAGTAATGGGAGAGTGTGTTCCGTCAGCAATGACCACGGAGCGTCCTGTCTGAGTCGCAATAAAATTATCCAATTGCTTTTTGTCACCACATAAATGGTGAGATGCTCCTGAGTCCATAATCCATTCTGATAGACCTGCTCTGTAACAACTAGTAAGTGCATACGTTGTACCTGAAGAGGATGCTAATGCTGAGCCGGCTATCTCTGAAGATCCTGAAGTACTAGCTGGTCCCTGGCCAGGCATGATCTCCCGAAGTCTCGATACTAACTCCTCAAATCTCTTATCCGTGACAAGGGAAGGACCCCCTTCCTGCTGAGCCTGCTCCGCCACACGTGCCGTAGTAGTAGGAAACCCATGCTTAGAATAGCATGTTTCCTCAGTGTGTCTAGTCCTGCGACAGTAGGTGCACGGTTGTCTAGGAGGTCTGTTACCTCCTCCTCGACCACGACCACCTCTACCTCTGAAATGGGAATAGCCTCCTCTGCTGCGAGAAGAAGCTATGGATGAAGGTGTCGGAACTCCACCATGAGATATGGAGAGTCTACTCAACCTACGATAGGCCTCTTACATAGGTGGTATGGTGGCATCTGTAAGAATCTGTGCTTGGGCGGCATCATACTCCGGATCAAGGGCTGCTAGAAACACTCCAGTCATCACCGAGTCCCTGTATGCTTTGAGCTGCTCCGGTGTAGCTGTCAATGGAATGTACCCGTGAAGCTTCTCAAACATACCCCTCAGAGAGGTATACATGGTATGAAGAGGATGCCTGTTCTGCTTTGAGGTAAAGATATCATGCTGGAGTTGTAAGATCTTGGACTCGTTCTTCACCGGAGAATACGTGGCTGCCAGGATATCCCACATAGCCTTCGCAGTGGGTTGACTCAGAATGTCGTTGGCTATTTCCATGGACACAGTACCGGATAGCCAAACACGCGCATAAGCATCGTCAGCCTCCCATGAGGCGTTAACCCCAGTCTTGTCAACAGGTTCCTCTTGTGTGAGGATATGCTTCTTGCCATTGCACTGCATAAGACTCATGAACTGCATGACCCACAGTTCATAGTTCGTACCATCCATCTTCACAACGGGTGCTGGACCTTTGAAGGCACCCAGAGATGGAAAATCTACCTTGTTGTCAGACATGACAACAATAACCTGTAACTGGGGTTACACAATCAGAAGACAATGTCTACTTGTACATAGACTCAAACCACAACTCCCTCCATACTCTGAGGGTTTCTCTGACCAGGTTGACTACTTTAGAGCGCTAGTATGCCCCCAGCGGTCACGCGCACAGAACATGTGCATTCAAGGAAGCACGGCTAGGGCATATAGTGCACACCCACATGACTTGCGTGCACAGGACGACGCGCTACAGGAGTCGTCGACACGCTCCAGCACTACGCGCCATAGGACTGCGCGCTATAGGAGGCCAGGCGCGACAGATGGGGTGGCCAGGCGAGATGGTTCCAGGTGAGATGGCTCCAGGCGAGATGGCTCCAGGCGCGACAGATGGGTGGCCAGGCGAGAGCAGATCTCCAGGGAGCACCGCAATTGTGGAGACTGTGGGTTCAGGTCGCCAGAGGATTTGCCAGGCGAGCGGGAGATTGTGGGTTCAGGTCGCCAGAGGATTCGCCAGGCGAGCGGGAGATGGTGGGTTCGGGTCCCACCGCGATCGCCAAGGAGCAGACGTACAGGGCTAGCGTGCGACTGCAGGCGCACAGGGCTAGCTCGCGATGGTGATGACGATGATGGCGCTCAGGGACAACCGGCGATGAAGGACCGACCTCGCACAGGAACGATCGGCGGTGGTCGATCGGAGGGTGGCGCCGATTTCGAGATAGAGAGAGAGAAGGGCGGCGGGTGGGGTAGGGTTAGGGTTCAAGAACTCCGGCCTAGGACCGTCGCTCTGATACCATGTTGGAAGGGAATGAATGAGATAAAATTCCAGAAAACCCTAGAGCTCTCTTATATAGGAGAAAAGCTCTATGGGTAAATTACATAAGACGGGATACATAATTACTAAATAGCAAAAATTATTCTAACACTGAGCATTGAAGTAAAATGCAGGAATGAACGCAACACGAAGCACAACAAAGATTGTCAAACATCTTCGATATGTCACGCTAATACCAGTTGCAGTAGGTATAAATCTTCCGCTTAAATCAGAGACATTGAACATTGTCACCAGAATTAGTGGATACCTGCAAACCAAAAATAGCTCAATCAACCACCATCATGAAAATATACCATTAAAGCAAATATAATTGGGAAGATTTATTACCAAGAGCCTAATGTATGCGAACTGACATCCTCCGAGAGAAAACCAGGGAATATCGAAAGCGTAAGAACATAAGTGAGAAACAGATTAAGCATGAAATCCGTATTTTCGCAGATCAACTGCCTGTTAGATTTAAGACCATGTCTCTGTAGGATCCCAACATCCTGATCAGAAATGTCCATATTAATATATAGTAATGATTAACCATGAATCATTATCTTCATGAATATGCATCAATGATTCAAGTAAAGCAACATTAATATAGTATACTTAAATTGAAAGTATGTCACGCACCTCTTGATTTTGTTCTGTTTCAATTCCAGAAACAGCAAGATTGGACAGAACAATCTTCGATCCTTCATTGGCGGCTTTTAGACGATAGTATTTCACAATCGGAAGAGTGGGGAAGATGCGTGCATAAGCGATAATGCACGACAATTGAAAGAATGCCGCGATACCGAAGAACATGACTGCGTAGACAGTTTGTATATTAGTTTCTTCTGCTCGCAGTATATTACATTGCACACATTGATTTTGAATTTTTTTAAGTGATATAATGGATGCATACTTGCTCCTTTTCGAAGACCATTTTTGGCCGTCTCAAACGCCACCTTTGTTAATATCCTTAAGACAGAAGTAATAACCCCTGCAGTTCCCATACCCGCAGAAAATGACTGCAATTATACCAAAGCATAAAACTAAGAAAACTGAAGTTTGATCCATTTTATTACAAGAGACAACATGATGTAAACTAACTTGGACGAATTCAGGGCACATTGCAGATATATCACCAACAACTCCTCCCTCGGCGCAAGCAGATGCGAATCCGAATACTCCGGAAACAATACATCTGCAAACAAAACACCAAATACCTCCTTTCCCATGAGTTATCAGGTCCAACTTCAAAGAGAAACAGTAACGCCAACTCATTATAATTTAAAGAAACAAAACATTTTGATGATTAGCAAGAGTGGTGAAAGACTTACTATGACCAACGATAAGGACAAAACAAAGAATACAGAATATCCACTTAATACGCTAGATCTTATGTTGATTCTTGATACATTAGCGAACGGTTGATAGACGAGCGTGAGCACCCTTGTAGGGTGAAATTTCTGTTAACCAGAAAAGCAGTCACCGTAAATTGATTGGCGAGCACAATTATAAGTTCATCTATGATTTTG
Source organism: Ottelia alismoides (assembly GCA_037367405.1). NCBI lineage: Eukaryota > Viridiplantae > Streptophyta > Magnoliopsida > Alismatales > Hydrocharitaceae > Ottelia > Ottelia alismoides. The sequence goes on from JAZKJV010010457.1 coordinate 1,133,411, forward strand.
AGAAAACTTTTCTTGTCTTTTCTTTCGAGTAAAAGGCAGATTTTTCAACTACCAGTTTATCGAGATAGCTTATCTATCTCGAATACATACCAGGTATAAATTCAAGTAGTAGTCCTCGATTGTTAGCATGCTGTTCCAAGCGAAAAGGCATCCATTTCCGAGAAGCCAGCATATCAACATCCCAACACGCTTCCCCTGACGATAATCGCAAGTACGTTAAACATATTTAAGAAAACCATAATCCACTTGTGTGTCAAATTAGACAGGAAAACTCTACTTGGACATTTCTGAAAGCAAGGGAACTGTATGATTATATTATAAAAAATATAAAAAGAAAATGCAAAATCAGAAATTAAAAATCAAAATATAAACATATAAAATTAAAAAAATAAAATTAGAAATTTAAAAATTTAAAAGTCACAAATAATAGTACATATAGATAAATTGATCACAAACACTTTTGAGCATTCATTTGCCCTGATCTACTTGTTTGCTTCCTGTGTTCCACACTCTACACTACTTGCACTATACACATCTTTTGTAGAGTTATAATAAATTTTAACTCCACATATTGCTTTTCATTGTTTGATTTACTTGTTATGTGTTAATTGATGTTTTAATCCAGATTTCGTGCGAGGTCAACTCAACGACTGTTGATTCACCTTGTGAATTGACACGACCTCTCGATCTTCACGTTCAACAAATGGCGCCTTTGCCGGGAGCAACAACATTTAGATTGGGATTATTTGTGCTTGTGATTATTTGTTTATTTTTGCAGCTTTATTTATTTATTTTTATTTGATATAATTGCTTGACTTGTCTAATCATCATCTTTTGTTGACTTTGTGCGAGGAATCACAAATCGAGGGAGGCTCTTAACCCTAAGCGCCTGCGCACCCACGTGACGGCGGTGTGAGCATCTGACCTAGCATCAAAGTAGGCTTGGAGGACTTTGAGAAAACAATCGTATTTTGAGCATTTTATTTTATTTATTTATTTATTTTGAAGTGAGAGAGAGACAATTTATTTGTAACTTAAACATGACTCTTAAGACACTCCACTCCACACTTCATGAGGTCCAGTGCCTGAGGGATTGTTTCCTTAGGGGCCTTGTCGGTTTTGTCGCGATTTTTATCGCTTTTTTTCCCCTTTGTTTTCTGATTTTACTCTCTTTATTTGTGTAATTGAGCCCTTAGTTTTAGGAACTGCTTGTCGATAGTATTAGGTCAAAACATATTAATCACCATTGAATGCTCCTATATAAAACACTTGGACTTAATCAAATTTTGAAAATGGTGCTTTACGCTAATAGCAATTTCTCACACTAGGGCGATTTCATCGGATTGCATTTGCATATAGATAGGTGTCAATTATGTTGAGCATCCTTGCATGTAGAATGCTGGAGGCAAGTTGAGCATTTACGCTTTAGCATTCATCATCGTTTGCCACTTGCATTGCTTTTTCGCCTCTCCCTCTGATTTTGATCACCTAGGTGCTTAAAAGAATCGACTCCTCGATAGGCTCATGCATTTTCTATTAAAAATCTAAAAAAAGTGATAACAAATAAAATTGGGATTGGTAATATTACTCAATCCTAAAATCAACCAAACAAAAAATCATTGTCTTAGGGCGAGTAATCCCCTCATTATCTTTGCTTTTACTTGCTTGCGCACACACTAAGGATTAGTACCCAAATCCCATTCGACCCCTAAGTGTTTGCACAACTTTTTGACTTCTCACCTAACTCTAAAACAGACAAGATAAAAAGATCACATTCTTGCGATCTTCACTGAGTTGAGTAGGTGAATTGAGGGTTTTATTTTGTGTATGTTTGCTTGTGTGCATCTAGATCACTTCTGCGCATTTGCGCCTTGTTCTTCACTTCTCTTGATTTGACCTTCATGCTCTCCCGACTATCCTTTTCTTTTGTTTTTGAGATGGACCCCTGATGAATCCTCATTCATCACTCTTTATTCTTTTATTTTATCTAAAAATCTTTGCAAAACACCATGTATATGTTTGTAAATAGAATACGTTATCAAATTGCACGCATTATGTAAATATTAATAATTAGCATGTCTTTGTGCAAAAATAAAAGAAAAAAGAAATAAAGAAAAAGAGGGAAATATTTAGAATAAATATTGAGTGACCTGAACTCAAGGGAAGGCTCAATATGGGCCAGACCGCAAAATAAAATAAGTAGAGAGATAGGGTGACTCAGCCTTGTACAAATAACCCTCTTAATGTAATTATTTTATCTTCTAAAAATAGAAATATTTATATGTCCCCCTTATTTTGTATATATTTATAAAAATAAAATAAAAATGGAAAATAAAATAAAAACCAAAATAAAAATAAATAATTTCTCTCTCATTAGTGTACATATACCATGTATATAAGAAGAAAAAACCTCTTTATTTTACCCTTGTAGATACTTAATAAAAATCAAATAAAAATTGTTTTATATTCCTAATTTTATGGTGTAAATAAATAAAATATAAAATAGGGATAATTGTACAAAAATAAACAAGTAAAAATAAAAAATATCTATGTATTTATACCTATATATAATATAATATAATGTATATAAATAATTTATTTTTCAAAAAAATAAATAAAAATCACTAAAAAATACTTTGTAAATAAATAAACATATTTTATTTTGTAAATATTTCGAAATAAAGCCTTTTTTATTTTATTTTGTTTTTTCCAATGAAATTTTCTGATTGGTCCACGAGGGATCGTTGACCCCTGGTCAACTCTCCCCCAGGACCACCTCCCTTGCGGATCTTGGTGCCGACCCGACTTCACTGATTTTTCACGTCACGACTCGACTTCCATTCGCCTAAACCCCAGGCTTCGATTGCAGTTCCTTCATCCGAGATCCACGCTCGAGGTTTTTCTTAGGGATCCGAGCATCGGATTGCGCGCCCGATCTTCTTCTCGCCAGACCCCTGCCACTATATAGCCTAAACCTCCGCCGCACTTTCACTCACTTCGGACCCCATCTTCGATCCTCGTGACCTCCACCCTCATCCTTGAGTGATAGCGAGTGATTGAGAGTGCTGCAGTGAGGATTTGGAGCCGTTTGACCTAGGTCCGGCGACCATCATCGTCGAGCTTCGCCGTCGGCGTAGCTCGAGCCTCTGGAGGAGACGCTCCATCGAGGCGAAGACCGTCGGAGATCCAACATCTCCCCCATAGTCGATTCCGACCATCAGGTACTCCCCTTAGGTTCTAGTTCATCATTTAGATCAGATTCTTCCATTTTAGCTCCGCCAGCTCCGCCTTAGTGGCCGGAGCCCCATCACTTCATCTCATCCGTATCGATAGATCCCTCGACCCATCGTCACCTTCTGTCCATGATCTGATCACCTCGATCTTGGCTATCCAAGCCAAGATCGGGTCTGGTTCCTTCCGCCGCCTCCGTCGGAACCCCCCTTCACCTATCCATGCCGCTTCCCTTTTTCATTTCGCAAATAACCCATGCCGGAGTCTTCCTCCGAGCACGAGCTTTCTCTTGCAGGTCAATAAGCGCAGGATACCACCTCAGTCGCATCCTCCATCCTTCACCGAAGTCGCCCAGGTCCCTCCTCCCTCGCCGGAGGATCTGACCGTGGGAAGCGTCATCGACCACCACCATTAGACGCGGAGTGACGAGGCGCATCGAAGCCCCTTGCCGATCATCCATCAGACATGCATAGCTGCTCCAGCTCGCTGGCGAAGTTCATCCAGGAGGTGTTCTTCCAGGCACCTTCTCCACCGTTGGATCACGCCTCACCACCAGTTATCATCTGAGCCGACCGTCGCCTGCCACTATCAGGACGTTAGATCCATGATCTGACGGGCACGCGCACCCCATGTTCACCCTCGTGCCAGGACCATTGGATCTTCCAACAGGCGTCATCAGGACCGTGCACACGCCAACCACTCACCGCCCGACACGTCACCCTCACGCGCCCCGCATGCGCTGTGGCTGGGTAATTTATGCCCGACCCCCTGTATTTTCTTTTAGTTTTTGTTTAGTCTATTAAAAAAACTCGCACATTTGGATAATTTGCATATCTGGACCTATAGTTTCTTATATTTGCATTTTAGTCCCTCCTTTGTGAAGATACGTGCTTCGACACGTGATTTTGTGGACTTTTTGCATATTCAGGCTTGGGTTTTTTGACTGTTATTGATTGAACTTTATGTTTTGAATATTACGGAAATACCCTTGTGCATATTGTATTTGAACATGCGTGGAAATTGATGCGAATTTTACACTGATGCCCTTATAGTTTTTACACGTGTTATCTATTTGGCCCCATAACTTTGTTTCTTTGCACTTAGGTCCCTGTGTGTTGTAGCTTTTATATTGATTGATTAAAATATCAAATAAACTCCAAGTCTTTTGAAATTTGGACACATGGCCCCTGCTATTGTGTTAAAATTTCACAAATTTTTGGGACATTTTTATTATTGTTTGCTATTTTTAAAAAAAATAAAAAACACTCATTTTTGCTTTCGTTTGAAATATAAAATCAACTAAAAATATAAAAACTCATCTAAAAATTACGAAAAAAAATTAAGTACTGTTTGTTTGAGTATTTTCTTGCTTCAGACTAATTTTTGTTGAATTTGTATATATAAAACACCTAAAAATTGAAAAACCCTAAAAATATTATAAAAATTATTAAAAATTCTATAAAATACAAAAATATAAAATTTCCATTTCTGTAGCTTAGTTTTTATTTCTGTTCTTCATAAAAATTGCCTTCAGATTTTTAGAGGCTAATTCGATATTTTTAATTAGCCTTCAAATCTGGCTGCATATTAGTCCACTATTTTTGCCTTTTTCTATTTTTATAAAATCAACTAAAATTTATAAAATTCTGAGAAAATTACCAAAAACACTTAAAAATATATAAAACACAAAAATATTTTTACTTGAATTTTCTGAGTTGTTTTGGAGTGTTTAATAAATTGTGGTTTGAGTGCTTTTTTCCTTATTTTCATAACTTCTTCATAATTAAAAATCATAAAAAAAAATTCCACCAAAAATACTTTTTATTTTATTTTCTTTTTCGACTACTTCGTAGGCCACTTGTCCAACCCGTGCTCCTTGAGTTCGACCCTGATCGCTATACCAGGTTAAATAAATAGCAAAGACCGCTCTTTGATATTATTGATTGTTTTATCTCTTTTGGTGGTCTGATATTTCTTGACTGACCGAGCCTCTCGATCCGAGTCACAACGACTCTTGAGTGTTTTCACACCTTACCCGGATTTTCAGAGGGATTTTTGATCATCAACCCCTGGAGCGTATTTTATTTGGATTTTGCGGACCCCTCGTTCACTCCAGCTGATCCACCTCCCTTTTATCAAGAGGATCCTCCTCCTATTTTTTCTGATCTTCGTATATATCCGCCTCAGTCACCTCCACCTCCGTACTTTCCACCTTCACATCCACCCGAGACTGAGATGTTGGAGTCACCTTTCATGGAGTTCACCCTTGAGCACTTGACCCATCTGATGGATTATATGAGACAGAGGATTGACAACCTCACTGGTATAAATAAGAGCGACCATGATATTCCACCATCTGATGATATGGGTTCATTCGAGGATTTCCAGAAGAGCTTGCGAACGCCCAAAATACAAAAAAATGAGAAAAATTTAAAAATCCCAAAAGAGTTTGGGAGAACTTTGGTTATTTCATACTATGAGGAGAGGGAGCCATTGCCAGATCATTTGACTGCATAACCTTTCAAACCCTATCTCATCTTTGACACCTAGGATGCCACTGTACAGACTGTTCTTGGCATTCCTCGTGTAGATGCTGATTCCGACCTTCTCCCTTGTATGGAAGAGGTCCAAAAATTAATAAATATTGGCCGAACCCGAAGTGGTGGCCAACATTCATGAGATCATTCGTGCCCTACTTCAGCAGGCCATGACTGATTTATCTACTTCTCATCACAAGAAGATAAAGCAGAGGAGTAAATCTGAGCGTCATATTCTGACCATGGCCACTGCCCATGCCATCACACATCGTCCCATTCCTCAGAAGAAGAACACTGTCACACGTTTCATTAGTTGCATCATCTCTGACCATACATGGTATCACACTCTCCTCGATGGCGGTGCTTCAATTAACATCATACCCTTCTTGCTGGTACAGTCTCTTTACTTAGGGACTCTAAAAAAAACAAGATGATAGTTCAATTTGCTGATGGATCTATCAAGAGGTCGAAGGGTATCCTTGAAAACATCGTCATATCAATTCAGGGCATGAGCTACCATGATGATTTTGTCGTATTGCCCATGGAGACCTCCACAGGGGAGCATTCTCCAATCATCAAAGGAAGACCATTCCTCGTCTCTACAAGGGTCGTTATTGCCTACTGATAAGGAGAGATTCGCGTCTGTCCTATGGCGAGAGCAAAGTGTTGATCACCACACTCACTGCTGAACAGAAACCTGCACCTGATGTGACCACACCTATCTTGGATAACCCTGAGGACCATGACCTTGATGAGACTATCAAAGAATTTTGCTGGTTATTGGATTCCACTGAGATCCAAGAATTCCTCCCCATGGAGGAAGACTTGGAAAGCATGGACCTCGTAGTTCCTTCTTCTAGGACTTGGCGTCGTGTTGATGACATCCGCGAGATTTACACGATTGATACCATTGAGCAGAGGGTAGATTCAGAGACTAGATAGGACAGACATGACTTGACTACTTTCACTGATGCGTCCGTTCCTGTTCACTCAGATATTGATGCGACTAAGGCCGAATTTGATCTTGTTGCTTTTATTCAGGAATTTGGGTCTTTTGATGAGAAAGATGATCTAGTCGAGATTTTATAGGATGAAGATAGTTTGACTACTTTCACTAATGAGTTCGTTCCTTTTGGTTTTGACTATGACCTAGATGAGACCTCGCAGGACGACTCTGACGTTACTTCTTTCGATGATGATGAGTTCGTCCCATTCCACTTTGATATCAGCGAGACTCCCAAGACCAAACCTAGCAGCACTACTTCTACCACCCCGTCTGTGCCTCTTCACCCTAGGATCACTGAGGACCCTCATCATGTCGACCATGATCGATTAGTGTCATCAGAGGACCCTGATGTCGACCTGCACCACACCATATCTATTCTTCAGCGGTCCCACAAGAAGGTTCTCTTTCTACCTTCTTGATCTTTGTACATCCATCTTTGTTGTATATCTGCTTTTTTCCATATATGTCCCTCTCCCATTTTGTGAATCCACCAAATTCTCATGTGTTCCTTTCTTAGGACGTACTTTGTCCTAAGTATGGGGGGGAGGGGTGGACGAGCCGAGTGATTCATTCGTCGTTCCGTTTCATCACTCCTGTTATTGCATATACTTAGGGCTTCTTTCACCCTAAGTATAGGGGGAGTGGTGTGTACATTCTCTCTGATCTCTTCTTCCATATTCATCACTATTTTCTTCTTTTCTTCTTTTCTTCTTTTCCTTTTCTATTTTCTTTTTGTATCAAAAAGGTGTTGCCCCTTGTTGATAGTCTTTTATACTTAGGACGTACTTTTTCCAAAGTATAGGGGGCACACTCCCCGAGTTGTTTCACTTTTCCGATCCTCTCCATTGTCTCTTCTTCTTGTCTATACTTAGGGATATCTTACCCTAAGTATAGGAGGGAGACAATCTGAGTACAATCTGTTCATTCCCACGCTTGACCCTCCCTGCTTTATGTACAGTCTTCTATACTTAGGATTATTTGATCCTAAATATAGGGGGGACGGTCAACTTCTCATTCATTCATTCATTCTTTGTTCAGACTTGTCTATACTCAATACAAGTTATGTTTTCTCTTTTCTCTCTTATTTATGAGGACATAGCTCAAGTTTAGTACAGGGGGGTCGTATATACTGTGTATATACTTTAGCCATAACTCGTAATTTTGTATTTTTATTAAAAATATGGCTAAAACATTAATTAAATTCATTAAAAACACTTAATAAAAATATGTTATTATTCCTCAATTTTTTGTATTTACTGATTAATAAATTGAGAGAAAATGTTTTTTTTGCAAAGTGTTAGAAAAATAGTTTGAAAATCCATTTGAAAAAACTTTTGAAAACTATTTGGAAAACATTTTGTTCAATATTTTCAAACTTTGTAAAAATTATTTTGTTTGAAAATTTTCTTTATTGTGTGAAATAAAAATGTTTAAAAACTATTTACAAATGGTTTGAAATTGGTTGTAAAAATATTTTGAAAAATCTATATATAGTGTTTGAAAAACCTTTGCAAAATGGTTTTTCAAATGCTTGTACATGTTTGTAAAAATTATTTGTAAAAACTATTTTGGACTGTAGTTTTCAAATTTTATTTGAAAAAACTTTTCAAATAAAGTTTGAGGAATACATACATCACCCTAAAATTCTTTATTTTGTATATTTATAAAATTGATCACTTACCCTGTGTAAATTCTTAAAATCTACTTCTTGTAAGTATAAGATGCATCCTTGTATAAATATTTTGACCTAGTTTTTATCCAAAATCTTTTTTTTTTCAAAAAAATCCCAAAAACATTTGCAAAATTAAAAATCCAAAAACATTTGAAAATATTTTTGAAAAACCCAAAAAAATGCATATTAATCATCTTTTCAAAAATCCATAAAAAGTTCAAAATCTTTGAAAAATTGCATCATAAAAATATTTTATGCATTCTGCATAGAATTTACATAACATGAGCATTTCTCTAATTGAGTTTGATAGTTGAACAAATCTAACTAAATCTGAAGATCGGAGCTTGTACAAAAAAAGTCTGTCGGAGTCTTTATTTTGTATAGTCAATAAGCAAGCTTGAGCTTCAAAGTCATATTATGTGAGTCTGCAGCTGGATGACTTGACTACACTGGTATTACATCCTAGGATAGATAGCTACACTGGCTACCGTCCATTCTTCTCTTCACCTCTCCTCTTGAGATGGTTGCCACTTGAACTTAGAAGGGAATACCCCGCTCCTCGAGGAAGGAGTTATTGGATTGGGGAATCATTAGGTTGTCATGCTGGAGAAGTAAGTCTCTTTGTCATTTTAGTTGGGGAGAGACACTATCACTTACATTGTACGAGTCAGATTCATAGTCGTAAGGTTTGCTTATGAGTTGAAGTATTATGTACTGGCTATTGAGGAGACTTGAGCCGAGTTTGGGATTCTCGAAGGCTTTTGGATTTCAAATCTGGTTCTCATTAAGGTTCCTCCCGTACTAAAATTCCAAAGATCCGACTTAAGCTCCAAACTTTGATTTTGTGAAGACAAGTTTGATAATTAAACTAAATCCAATTTCTTCTTTTTCTTTTCTTTGTTTTTTCTTCTGCACTTATTGCATAAGTGTTTGGTAGGGACTAGCAATGGCAAGTATAGGGGGATGATGAATCCCCATTTCATCATCTTTATTCTATTATTTTGGACTTAAAATCCTAGTAAATGCGTGTAAATAATGTTAATTTAGGCATTTTAACATTCATACATATTTGTGCAAATATTGTATAAAACATTATTTTTAATGCTAAAATTATAGAATAAAGAAAAGAAAAGAAAAGAAAAAGAATAAAATATTGTAAATATTTTATGACCTGAAACCGAGACCTAGGCATCTTGATGAATAGGTCGATAAGGAATAAAGTAGTGGGAGTTAATGGCCAAAATACTAATAAAATCACTTTTATTTTATTCATTTTCCTTTCATTTTGGGACTTATTTTTAGTTCCACTTTTTATACTTAAAATAAGAAACTTTGTACATGAAAGTTGTAGATAATTAAATATAGGAAAATACAAATTTATTTCATACAAAATTAATGTACATAGAAAAAGTTAATATCCGAATAAGATTCCAAAATCCCAACTTCCCAGACATGAATCTCTCAAATAAAAACTTGAAATACATCAAAATCATCTTTAATTGTATATAACTTTTAATAATCTATTTAATGAAGGTAGTTTCATATTTTTCTGAGTTACAGTGTGAAAGTTAGGTTCTGGACCTATAGTGTATACTTTAACCTGATTAAAATATTCATTTTATTTATTCTTAATTATTTTTATAATTTTATATTTTTATAATTTTGTAAATATTTTTTATAATATATGTGCATATTAAAATAAGAATAAAAATATAAAGAAAATACAGAAATAAAATACTTGTATGAAATACATAGTTATAATACATATATCTATACTTATATAAATAATACATCTATTTATTTAATTGTATATAATACATCATAAAAATAAAATAAAAATAGATTTAAGTTTTTAAAAATAATTTATAAATATATAAAATAATAAACAAAATTAATAAAATTAAAAATACAAATTAAAAATAAAACATTAAATGCATAGATGGATATACATGTATATAACCCATAAAAGGTAACTTGTAATTGTAAATCTCGAAAAAAATAAATAAAAATCCTAATAAAATACTTTATAAAAAATAACCATATTTTATTTAATAACCTAAAATTAGTAAAATCATTTATTATTTAAAATCTATTTTCTAATCTTTTTCAGGTGGTTTTTTTCCTGGTTGGTCCACGTGGACAACCAGAGGGCAAGGAGAGGTGACCCCAGTCAGCTCTCTGACCCGCTCTGCCACCTTTGTCAGACCTCATTTCTCATCATTTTTTTCGAGTTTTATAGCTCGATTCTTTCACTATTTCGTGACATGGCCTTCATAACTTTTGCTCCTTGTAGACCCGTGATTCACGCCCTTGTCTCTCCCTTGGGCGTTGAATCGTTGTGTCGCTCCAAATTCATCAACCTTTGATACCAGTCCACCCTTGTTAAAAACCACACCCGTCACTTCCCTTTATTCCTTGAACCCTTCTTTCCCTAGCCTTGGCCCCTCTGGACTGCTCAGGATCGAGGCTGGTGATAGGGCCACTCCAGTTTCTCCGAGCGCCGCCCAGGCGAAGGCAGAAGTGCTTCCAATCAACTCAGGAGATCTACGTCGCCACGAGGTACTATCTCAGGCGCTACCTGCCTTTGAGGTATTTTTTTGTTTTTCCTTGCATTTTTAGATTCGTCGTACCCTTAGGAATCGACCCCATACTCCGTTCATCTTCTCATCCGTTCGATCGACCTTCGTCACCCCTCGTAGGAGCTTACTCCGACGAGCTCCTCTTCTGCTATTTCCACCTTCTTTCACCATCTGGAGGGTCGCGAAAATTTGCCCCTGACCCTCTTCACCCTTTTTTTTAGGTCCACGTAACTTGGAAGCAACTGGAGGCATTAGAACACCCATCGAAGATACCTGGAGCTTCCCAGCTCCTCCACCTTCGCTAGCCACCTCCGACGGTTCTCATCTACTTTTGGAGTCACCAGCAGACATAGGAGGACCCTCAGAGCCATCCGACCATTTTGGAGCTTCTCAGACCGTCGGAGGACGGAGAACGCACTCGGGGAAGCTCGCCTTGCCGGAGCTACTTCCCAGTTCTTCCCCCGCCCTTCACCGCCGTTCGATCAAGGCCGGATCTTCCTAGAGCACAACAGCCTTTAGATCTTGCCGCACTAGCACTATTGGATCATCATAGTAGAATCTAATCACAACATCCGATTGCAAATCAATATCGGTCGTCCAGAGCTCGACATGTGTCCAAGTGACATCACTTCAGCCGTCCGATCGCCCATGAGTGGGTATTTTGCACCCCTGCCCTCGCCATTTTGTGTATTTATTTAATAGTTTATAATCTTTCATTTGCAATTTTAAACTTTTGTAATATTTATAGCAAAACCCCTAAACCTATTCGTATTTACACGTGCACCCCTGGCCACGTCACCTCACGTGCTTGGCGCACTTGAGGCGTGATATTTTGCACTAGGGTCCCTAGGAATATTTCTATTTTCATTAGGTCTTGAAATTTTTAAATATAGTACAATATTTTTGGTATTTTTTCACATTAGCCCCCATATTTTTGTTATTCAGGCCTTACTAGGTCAAGTGCTCTATATACATGAGTTTGGACATTTTGCGGAATTACCCTTGGAATTTTGGTGATTTCTAATTGGTCCAAAAATATTTTTATTATATTATAAATTTATAGAAAAAATTATAATTTTGCCCCTAGACTTTGATATATTTACCAAAACACCCCGGCTAGAATGTATTTTTTTATTTCACTATTTATTTCATGCATCTATATATTCCTAAAAAATACTCAAAAATATATTTACGTTCCTGCTGCATTCTTCTTTAATGCCATATTTTTATTTTTCATTTTTTATAGCATTTTACTATTTCTAAAAAATCAAAAACTTGTATTTTCATCTTTGTTTACATTATAAAATCCATAAAAATATAAAAACTCTTCGGAAAATTCCCCAAAAATATATATTGATTATTTCTGTATGTTTTATCTTCAGACCAAAAACCACTAAAAAATACAAAAGAAAACTCATAAAAATTACAAAACCCATCAAATATCTATAAAAATATTATAAATCCATTAGAAATCACAAAATATAGTTTCTGTGTTTGAATTTATCTATATTGTATTATCTTTAATTTAAAATTAAGTTGGAGAATTTTGGTTACTATTTGATATTATTTATCTCCATTTTAATTTTGGATTTATACTTTAGTCCCTATAATGAGTATTTCTGACTTTAAAAATACCAAAAATTAGCAAAAATATAGAAAATCACAAAACCATTAAAAATTATAAAAAAACACAAAAATATTTTATTCCCTGTAATTTTCTTGTTTTACCTATATTTTATTTATACATTATCCCTCTCTTTCCCTTAATATATATATACATATCTTATTTTATAAATTTTAGAAAGAAAAAGAAAATATTAAAAATATAAAATATAAAAAGAAAATACAAAATCAAAAATTAAAAATCAAAATATAAAAATATAAAACTAAAAAATGAAATAAAAAAATTAAAAAATAAAAACCCACAAAAAATAGCACATATAGACAAATTGATCACACTCACTTTTGAGCATTCATTTGCCCTAATCTACATGTTTGCTTCTTGTGTTCAACACTCTACACTACTTGCACTATACACATCTTTTGTAGAGTTATAATAAAGTATAATCCACATATTGCTTTTCATTGTTTGATTTACTTGTTATGGGTTAATTGTTGTTTTAATCTGGATTTCGTGCGAGGTCAACTCAACGACTGTTGATTTGCCTTGTGAATTGACACGACCTCCAGATCTTCGCGTTCAACACCAGGACTGAAGACAACCTCATCTAGAGGTCATTTTGCACCTGCTCGATAGTTTCTGGGTGCTCCAGGACCCCCTTCCTCTCCAGGACTCATTTTAAGGTCTTGGACCCTATTGTGTGCATCAACAACTGCGGATATCCATCAGCAGCATTCTCCCTATCTGAGCAGTTTCAAAGGATGTTGGGAGACTACGTAATCGCCATCAAAAGCTCATCAGAGGGAGTTCATCTTCAAATCTTCCATACATCTCCCCGACTGTTGGATCATGGGACCTCCCAGTTCTAATCTCATGCATTTATTTTTAGAGGCTCCCTAATCCTTTGATCTCCTGAGGATTGATCCCCAACCACTCATCGTCGAAGCGATACTAGCATATCGGAGTCGTCCATCATAATTGGATCATTCTCACCCATCCCTTCGCGTCGAGCTAGAGCCGTCAGATCCAGAGCAGCGCCACATGTCGTTCACCCTTGCGAGGTATATTTCACTCATGACTTCGCCTTTTATTTTATTTTATTTTTCTTTACTTTACCAATTGTAATAATTAGTTAAAACTCTTTACAGCAAGGACCTTATATTTTATTTATTTGCATTTTAGTCCAGTTGAGTTGAGATCACATGTGTCCACACATGTTTTTATGGGATAATTGTAGATTTTTTCCTAAACTATTACATGGTATTGAATGAACTAAAGTTTTGACTGTTTGCATTTATACCTTTGTGAGCACTGGTTTATGTGCGACGTGTACTTTATCTGGTCATTTTTCATTACGACCCTTGTAGTTTAATTTCTTATTATTCAGAAGGCCCTGGAACTTAAAATAATTGCATTTAGATCCCTTCTTTATAGTTTTTAATTATTATCTTTGATTATTCATAATAAATTGGATTTTAGCTCTAAAAATATACAAAAATACCCCATAGCTCCTGCTAACTTGTTATTTGAGTGATGATTTTTGTGTGCCATTTTATTTTATTTTTCTATTATTAAAAATTAAAAAAAATATAAAAAGTCCCTATTTGCCTTAGAAAATCGATAAAAATTCAAAAAAACTTTAAAAAAATTCAAAAATCTGGAGTAGTTGTCTTTTTTCCTATTTTAGCTATTGTATAAATTTTGCTTGAAAATATTTTATAAAAAAATTAAAAATTTGTAAAAGCCTCAAAAACTTTTAAAAATCATGTAAAGCTAATAAAAAATAAGAAAAATCCAAAAAGAATTCTGGCTGAGCATTTTAAGTTTCTGTTTCTAGATATTTCTTCATAGTATTTCATAAAAACCATTCCAGAAGTTTTGAGGATTTTATCTATTTTTAAATTGAAAAATACTTCTGGATGGGCATTATTTGATTATCGCCTTACTTATTGATTTTTAATAAATCACAAAAATATTTGAAAAATCCCAAAAATAGTATAAATTTTGGAAACCCAAAAATATTTTTACTTTATTTTTTTGAGTATTTTTGACTTATTTGAAAAATCCAAAAAGAATTGTTTGTGCAGATTTTTTACCCCATGCTCTTATTTCCTTTATTTTGAAAAGTAAAAACTTGGAACACTAAAACTAGTAAAAGGCTATAAAAATCTTTTGATTTTCTAAATCATCTACGTAGCTCTTAATTGTGCTAATTTTCTAAATTGTCTACGTAGCTCTTAATTGTGCCCCATGAGTTCAACCCTGGTCGCTATACCAGGTTAATAAAAGTAGGGAAATCACTTGTGTGAATTTTCTCGATTTATTGGTGGTTAAAATAATTTTATCATTGATTGTGAATATGTTTGAGTCACAAGGACACTTAACTAATCAACTCAACTCGAATTGGATTTGGATGCCATCAAATATAGACGACTTGATGGTTGCTAAGACTGTCATTGGCCCAGGTCGAAGCAAAACCGAAAAACTTCCGTCACAAGGATCATGTAGCATGTTGTGCCCAACACAATTCAGGTGAAAATAATGTCTTTTTATCTAATGTTGTACATCTTAGAGCGATAGGCCACTCCAACCATCTACAAGCGAAGGGGAAGAGTAAAGCATCTGATGAAGAGTCCTTAGCCAATCCAACACCTTGGCCAACATAGCTTTTTAGAGTACCACCACCTACACCAAAAACACAAAAAATGAAGAAAATAGAAAAACACAAAAAAAGCACCAGTCCTGGTGAAGTTGCACCAGTCTTGGAGATGCCAGCACCAGCCGTAGAACCAACGCCATCTGATGGAGTCGAGCCCGTTATTTTTAGTCCTCCAGATGTAGATGATTGTACTCCTTTTTGCCATCTACCTGTATAGAAATATATGGATAGAAAATCAAATGAAAATGTTTTTAATGATGTACATATGCCTTTTCCTTCTACCGTTAAAGAATACAGTAAAAAATTAAAAAATACTTTGTCTGATCATGCCATCATTGAAATATTTCAAAACATTATGCTTGAGATGCCTCTTCTAAAAGCCATAGAAAACATGCCTCATGTGAAGAAAGGTTCTGAGAATCATATTTTCATCATGGCTACTGTGAATGCCATCAGCAACCTCCCGCCTAAGAAGAAAGACAAGGGAGCACCTTTGATCATATGCGCAATGTTCAACCAGTTGTTCAAGCGTACATTGCTCGACAGTGGGTCGTCTATCAACCTATTGCCATCATCGATACTCACAGAATTTGGGTTAGGACCGCTTAAACCTATTGCGATGATTATGCAATTTGCAGACATGTCAGTCAAGCAGCCTCGAGGCATGTTGGAAGATTTGATTGTCACTGTCCATAGGATGCAATTCCTTGTTGATTTTGTTGTCTTGGACATAGACACCTCCATGCCTATACTCCACATCCCTATCATTCTTGGTTGTTCGTTCATTCATACAATCGAAGTACTTGTTGACTACGATATTGGAGAAATCACATTCTACTCTAGAAGTGACAAAGTGCAGATAGAGACTGTTCTTGAACTGGAGCCCAAAGAAGCTATGTCTAAGTTGAAGGTGCTTGAATCTTAATGTTCTGAGGACTATAAATTTTTAGCTAAGATCAAAGATATAAATTTATTTCTAGATGACAGAGAAACCCTAGAATTTATCTCCCCTGAGGAAGGACAGGAAAGCACATTCCAAGTGACCGATGGATTTAAAGATGAGGTTTTTGCTGATGAGGCGCTAAAAGAAGAAGACAAATCTCATCTAAGAAGGAAGATTTCATTACAGATCTGTTTGATATCCTAAATGACGAAACTAGAATGCCAGAGGTGGATCAAAAATAGTTGAAAGAGCTTTTATATGCAGTTGTCGCTGAATCACCATCGAAGTTGCTCCCACTCCCCATAACTCAAGCCATTACCCTCCAATATGAAGTATGCCTTCCTTGTTGGAGAACCGAACATGTACCTGCTCATCATTAATGCTCATTTGACTGAAGACCAAGAATCTCATCTAGAGGTTCTTGAACACAACCGTAAGGCAATAGGATGGAAGATATCAGTTCTCCATGGGATCAATCCATCCTTATGATCGCATCATATCTACCTCGAAGAAGACAACAAGCCCTCCAACGAATTCCAGCAGAGATTGAATCGAAAACTCTGAGAGGTTGTCATGAAATAAATTCAAAAATGATGTGATGCGAGATTTATCTATCCCATCTCCGACAGCAAGTGGGTGAGTCCCTTGCACATAGTGCCCAAGAAGTCTGTGATCCTCATTGTTACCAATGACAAAGGAGAGGAGATTCCGACTAGAGTACCAACATAATAGCGAGTCTCTATTGATTATAGACATGTCAACCTTGCCACCAAGAAGTATTACTTTCCATTTCCCTTCATTAACCATATTCTCGCGAGACTGTCTACGAAGGAATATTTCTGCTTCTTGGATGGGTATTCTGGATATAATCAAGTGGCAATTGCTCTTGAGGATAAGAGAAAACCACATTCGCCTGTCCATTTGGGAAGTACGCCATCCGATGGATGCCGTTCGGGATGTGTAATGGCCTTGCTACATTCCAGCGATGTATGCTAGAAGTATTTGCAGATAAGGTGGGCAGTTTTCTTGAGGTGTTCATGGACAGATTTTCGATCTACCGTGACTCATTCGAACAATGTCTTAATTATTTAGACCGAAATCTGAGGAGGTATTGTGAAGTGAACCTTGTGCTTTCGTGGCAGAAGAGCAACTTCATGGTGATAGAAGGGATCATGCTGGGTCACATTGTATCGAAAAGTGGCATGGAAGTTGACCCAACCAATTAAGTGATTTCCAAACTTGAGCCACCAACGATTCTAAAGCAGGTCTGGTCTTTTTTCGGGCATGTCGATTTTTACCAAAGATTTATCAAAGACTTCATCAAGCTTTCCTAATCGTTGACTGCATTGCTTGGCAATGAGACAAATTTTGTTGTGGATGATTGTGTTCTCCAAGCCTTCGATGAGCTGAAAAACCAGATCACATATGCTCCTATCCTGCAGCCACCTGATTGGTCTCTACCATTTGAGATCATGATAGATGCCTCTCACTATGAAATTAGTGTTGTTCTAGGACAAAGACGAAGGAATGCCCCCTTTGCGATTCATTACACAAGAAAAACACTTAATGAGGCATAGAAAAATTAAATAGTAACATAGAAAGAGCTGCTAGTCGTGATGTTTGTGTTGGAAAAGTTTAGATCGCACCTCCTTGTGTCCGAGGTGATTGTTTACGCAGACCACTCTACCATCCACTATTTACAGAGAAAGAAGGATGCCAAACCTTGTCTGATCAGATGGATCCTTCTCCTCTAGGAGTTTGACCTTGAAATCCATGACAAGCTTGGAGTAAAAAATGTGGTGGCAGATCATCTTTCAAGAGTCATAGAGACAACTTCTCTTGAGCATGCCATCATGTCGATCACTGATACTTTTCCCGATAAAGCTATCCTTTTTATAACCTCACTCCGCTGGTACGTTGATATAGTGAACTATCTCGTTTCCAAGAAGACTGCTGCCGACTGGTCGAAGATAAAAAAACAAGTTCTTGGAAGACATTCATTTATACTAGTGGCGAGAACCACACCTATTCCATAGGGAGCAAACTACATCTGGATGAGATGCATACCTTAGGAGGAAATAACGGGTGTCCTAGACCACTATCACAATCTTGAAGCATATGAACACCATTTTGGGGAATGAACGACAATGAAAGTGCTTCAATGTGGCCTTTGGTGGCCAACTTTGTACAATGATGTAGTTGACTATGTGAAAAGTTGTACTGGTTGTCATCAAATGGGAAGAAATATCTGCTCAAGAGATGCGATGCCTCTAAAAAACATTCAGATATCAGAGATCTTCGATGCTTGGGGCATCGACTTCATAAGCATGTTTCCTAATAGTCGGGGCTATGGGTACATCTTATTGGCCATGGATTACGTAAGCAGATGGGTAGAAGCTATTCCTGCCCAAATCACAGATAGCAAAAGTGTTTGCAAATTCCTCATGGAACACATCATCTCGTGATTTGAAATTCCAGAGAACTTGATGTCGGACGGGGTAGCACTTTCATAAACAGATAGGTCAAGAAGGTGACCAAAGAATATGACATCCAACATCGTGTTGCTGCCCTACTACCCATAGTAAAATGGCTTAGAGGAATGTTCAAATAGGGATATTAAGATGATATTGCAGAATCTTGTACGACTAGATAAGATGAATTGGTCCCAGTCGTTGGATTAGATTATTTGGGCTTACCGCACAATGTATAAGTCACCACTCACGATAACTCCCTACCGCCTCGTGTATGGCAATCCATATCATCTTCTCGTGGAACTAATTCACAAATCTTTACGGGCATTGAATCCGTGTATCTTGGACTCTGAGAAAGCCCACGAATTAAGAAATGTTGATCTAAACCAGCTACTTGAATTCAGAGATTATGCGTACAACAACAGTCTGATGTACAAGGAGAAAGTAAAGAAGTGGCGTGATAAACACATCTGAAGAAAAAATTTCAAATCTGGATAGAAGGCTTGGTTGTTTCTTGTGTAGTTAAAAATTTTTCCAAGCAAGTTGAAGAGCAAGTGGATATTGTCATACAAAATCGACACTATGTGTGACAATGGGAGTCTATTCATATCAAAACCATCATCTGACGCACAACCTTGTGTCATCAACGGATAGACGTTGAAGCTGTACATAGAGCCAGATACATTTTTGTTCGTTGTTGATTCCATCAAACTTATATCTCATGACGAGCTCATTGACGAAAATGGATTAGATAAGCACAAAAATCAAAAAATATCTTTTATTTTCTTGTTTTCTTCTTTTCATTTTAATTTTTCTTTTCTTCAAAAATGGTGTTCACTCCTTTCATCATTTTTATACTTAGGACATACTTTATCCTAAATATAGGACGGGGGAGGGGGGGTGATCAACCGAAGTTGTTCATTCTTTGATACCTCTCCCATCCCATCAACTCTTGATATTATGTCCATCTTAGGGGCATTTTACTCTAAGTAAAGGGGGATAGGTCATGCCAATGATTTAATATATTCCCATCCTTGACTCTCCTTGCTTTGTGCACAATCTTCTATACTTAGGATTATTGCATCCTAAGTATAGGGGGATGATCAACTTCTCATTCGTTCATTCTTTAGTCATTGTATCGTAGACTGTTCGATACTTAGTATGAATTATGTCTTCTCTTTTTCTCTATGATTTATGAGGATATGACTCAAGCTAAATATATGGGGTCACATATACGTTGTCTATACTTTAGCCATAACTCATACTTTCATATTTTCAATACTATGTCTAATTAATAAAAATTACAACACACATTTAATTCTTTGTATATACTGATTAATAAATCAGGTCAAAATTTTTTTTGCAAAATATTTAAATATAGTCAATAAGCAAGTTTGAGATTCAAAGACAAATACATGTGAGCATGTAGCCGGATGATTTGGCTATACTGGTCAAGCATCCTTGGATAGGTAGCTACACTGGATACCGTCCATTCTTCTCTCCACATCCTCTTCTTGAGCTACTTGTACTTGATCTTAGAAGGTATTACTGTGCTTCTTGAGGAAAGAGTTGTTGGATTGGGGAATTAGGGTCATCATGTTGGAGAAGACCGACTTTTACCGCTTCAGCTGAGAGGACCTGCATATCACACACTATACTAGATAGAATCATAGTCATAAGAGACTGCATATGACATTGAAGTAATCGACTTGGCTTTCTGAGGAGACTTGTGCATAGTCTTATGGGTCTTAGAGGTTGTTGTTTGCCAATTCCGTCTCCTAATAATGTTCCGAACAAACTTAAATTCCAATGGTCTAACCGAGTTCCAAACTTTGATTTTATGATGACAAGTTTAATAATTAAAATCAATCCAAGTTCTTTATTGTTCTTTTCTTCATTTTCTTTTCTGCACTTATAGCCATAAATGTTTGCTCAGGACTAGCGAAGGCAAGTATGGGAGGGTGAGAATTCTCCATTTCATCACCTTTATTATTTCATTTTGGCCTTAAAACCTTAGCTAAATGCATGTAAATAACATTATTTTGCATAAATTAACTTATATTATTTATTATGTAAATATTTCATAAAAGACTGTATTTAAAGCTAAAATGAAAGAATAAAGAAAAGAAAAGAAAAAGAAATAAAATATCGAAGGTATTTATGACCTTAAACCCTGAGACTTAGGCATCATGATGACTGGGTCGACAAGGAATAATGTAGGGGTAGATAAGGGTCAAAATACAGTAAAAAATCTCAATTTGTTTTCCCAAATAATTCATTTCAGGGACCTATTTTATTCTTTATTATTTATCCATCAAATCAATAAACTTCGTACATGAAAGTTGTAGATAAAAATACATAGACAAATACATAAATTATTTCATACGAAAAAACAAATTGTACATTATACACTCAAAGTAAAAAGCTAAAACCCAAACTTCCCAGATCCATATCTTCTCCTTATGAACTCAAAATTCATCAAAATCACCTTTAATTGTATATAACTTTTTATTACATATTTAATGAAACCGTTTCATTTGATTTGGTGTTAAGATGCAAAAGTTAAGTTTTGGACCACTATTGTACATTATACATGAATAAAATATTTGTTTTATTTATTCTTTATAATTTTCATTATTTTATATTTTATAATTTTGTAAATATTAGTTATAGTATATGTACATAATGTACATAATTAGATTGAGATAAAACCTTAAAAATAAATCAAAATTAATATACAAAAATATATAGATGAATTACCTATACATATACCCATATAATTAATACTTATATTTAATTAAGTTTATAAATAATATCAGAAAAATAAAATAAAAATTTATCTATGTACATTTAAATAAGCTATAAATATATAAATTATATATATGTAATCATAAATACAAAATACAAAATAAAATAAAATACACATTATATAGGTAAATATACCTATAAATATACTTGTAAAAAGTAACCTATAATAAATTAACTTGTAAAAATAAATAAAATTCATAATAAAATACTATATAAAATGACAAATATTTTTATTTTTTGACCAAAAAGTAACAAAACCATTTATTTTTTTAAATTCAATTAATATGATTCATTTGTCCTATTTTATCATATAGTGAGTCAACATGGACGAATCAGGGCATGCCCATAATTGACCCAAGTCAACTCCTCATCTTCTTGGCCGCACCACCTGTCAAAGCATTGGACCCAATGTTCCCCGATTTTCCCATTAACCCTTGCATCTTTTGGGGTAGATCCTTCATGACTTGCGTGCCTTGACTATTATTCTTTCATACAGGAGTGACTTCTCAATCTGTCACGCATTGGTTTGAGCACAATCTGCGTTCAAAGATCACCGAGTATATAGCATCGCCTTTGCCTTATTTGAAATTTGATTCTTCTACTGCCATAAAATCCTAATCTTCGAGCATTTGGAGTACACTAGTGACAACAGGGATCTCGCGGTTCAGCAAGGTGTGTAACGTTGAATCGAGGACGATCCAAGCGCCACCACCTGCTCCGTCGCGTGCTTGCTCCGTTCAAGTCCAAGTTAGGTAAAGTTCTTATTTTTCTTGTCTATTCAATTCCTTAGCTTAACATTAGCATAAGTTGGGTTTTAATTTACTTTGATTTCGCTTTTTATTTGAAAAAAAAATCAAAACTTTGACGTTCGCTGCAGCTCTGCTCAGGCAAACCTCCTCGTCATGTTTCGACCGTGTTCTGCCCACTCTCTCACCTCCATTTCACTCTCTAACACTTTCCTTTCGCTCCGTGCATCTCTACTCAACTAGATCCTCTTTGGATCTATATTTGGGTGCTCTCCCTCCGCCGTACGTCGGAGCACGTTCATCCAAACCAACTCCTCCTCATATACTTCAGCTGAAGCCTCAAGAGGCTTTGATTTTTGTCCCTCGTGCTAACCATGCAGGTTGCGAAGAGAAAGAACCCCCTTCTAGGGGTCCTCAAGGTAGGAAGGCACACCTAGGTACCTCGAGCTCCCAGGGCCCCATCGATGGGTCCTAGACCCTTCTGAGACCACCACTCGATGTAGAGGAGCAACAACTCCATTTTGCACCAGTAATGAGCCTCCCAGGTGGCCGGAGGAGAGAGGAAGAGCCGATCGAATCTAGGCAACCCAAGTTCTTGACATGTTCTTCCACCCTTCTTCTCCGTTGCCCGATCAAGCGCACACGCCCAAGTGTACAACAACTGTTGGATGTGCCAAAGCCCTGACCATTGATCCTTTTTTAAGGATCTAATTTCTGTCGTCCAACAACAAAGCGTCATTGGCCGTTACAAAGGTGACACATGAGCAAGTGAGCAGATCTGACCGTCTACCCGTGAACGTGGGGGTAATTTTACCCGATACCCCTATAAATTTTGTATTTTACTTTTAGTACCCAAACTTTCATCTATAGTGTAATATTTTTGTAATATTTGCATTGAGGCTCTTGTATTTTCTATATTTGTACTTAGGTGCAATCCATGTCACTCATGTGCCTGTGCGTGTGAGGAGAATGGGCTTTTGCACCTAAGCCCTCTAAGATTATTTATTTAATTTTAGTCTCAATTTTTGCAAAATAAGAGTAATATTTTTTGGAAAATTACATCTGACCCTCCAAACTTTGTATTAATTGTAGAAATACCCTTCCATGTATTAATTATTAGAATTATTTTAAAAAAATGTATTTTGGCCCCATATTTCCTCTATTGTGTTTAGCTTTGGTCTAGAAACTTTAAATGTTTTCATAAATGCCCCTATTAGTTTGTATTTCTTTTTACTGATTTTGTGTTATTAAAATAGCTCATACCTTTAAAATTCGTACAATATCACTATAAATACCTGATATATATCTATCATATATATTTTTGGTTAGGTATTTAAGGTTTATTTTCTATTTATTAAAAATAAAAAGTAGAGATATTTTTCCTTATTTAGATTAGCAAAAAATATAAACATATTTTTGTAAAATTTAAAAAATACAATATTTATCCACTATTGTATTTTAAACTACAAACCAAAAATCTAAAAATAAAAAATTAAAAACACTAAAATTTTAGAAGTTCCAAAATCCTTATAAAAATTATTAAAAAATCTGAGAAATTCAAAAATATATATTTCTACTTTTGAATTTTTTCTACTATATTTATTATATACTAAAATAGTTTTGGAAAAATTTTGAGGCTTAGAGATATTTTTAATTCCCAAAACAATCCGGCTTATTTTTTCTATTCACTATTCTATAAAATTAATTCAATTAAAAATATAAAATTGAAAAAATATAATAAAATGCTAAAAGTAGAGAAAAATATATAAAAACCGAAAATATTTTATTTTGTGATTTTATATTATCATATCTATATTTAGAAATATAAAAGTTATCTCTATATATACATATATATATACTTCTATTATTATCAATTATTATATAAATTAGAAATTTTTAAAAAACAAAAAATATAAGATTTAGAATCTAAAAAAATCTAAAAATATAAAAAAGTTCTAAAAAATAAATAAATGAAACCCATAAAAAATAAAAAATTACACTAAAATGCCCATAAACATTTATTGTCTTTTTTAGCGAAATTTGTTGTGTATCCCCCATTCTCCCTATGTTCGACACCCTACTTATACTTGACCACTATACTCATTTTATTGTAGGGTATAATAAATTTGTTCCACGTCTCTGCTTTTATTGCTTCATATTTATCTTGTTGGTTAATTGTTGATTGAATTCTTCAACTCTAGTGAGTGGTCACCTCAACGACAATTTATCATTGCTTCTATGAGGATATAATTTTTAGACCCTCGCCAAAGTCATGTTCATCATCAGGGAATTAAGTCTAAAATCAAAGAAAAAAGGTAATGAAATGGAGATTTATTAATCTCAACTTCAGATTCTAAGAGAAGCATGGTTGCGAAGGTGACTAGGGTTCGACGAAACCAAACTAGATTGGTGACGATCTGATGTACTTTCTTCAAACAGAGCTAGGTTTACATGAAAGATCCCAATAACTTGGAGAACCAAAAATGATAAACCATACTCTTCAGGAAACTCGAAGAAAAAAACATGACTAGATTTTCAAATATGAACATTAACAAACTATTTTATTTAAGAGAACATTAGTAATAATTGAATTTGGAAACTGAAAATCAACTAGGCTTAGATATCATGTGGAAAAGGATAAGTGGAAGCAAGGGGCAAGAACAAGTGAGATAAAATGAAGAATACAAAGATTTTATATGGAACCCTATTTCCTATGTAGCGGTATGAAACCCTAGGGGAATGCCTCAAAGAGTGGATTCTTTTACTGTGAATCTCTCAATGAGTACACAGGGGTGCAAGGCTTTTTATATAGCCCCATTGAGTCTCTAGAGTTCCTCTAACAGATGATGTGAGACTATTCTCATGTATAGTGTGATTGGATCCTGGAAAGGCCCTCCTAGGTCATTCTCCAAGAATTTCACAAGGGAAAGCTTCCTACAATAGGAATCACAAAAAGTGTGGTAAATGTTTCCACTAATCTATGTGGTTGATCATATATTTGTAGGAATCGCCATATCTATTACATGGTTTGAAGCCTCCATTCGAACAATGCTAAGAGAAGTTGATATTTGGTGGTTAGAGATGAAAACAAACAATCCATGGTCCAAGAAGGGGTTCTTTGCTGGCTCTGTTTTGGCCCCTTGGGTGGTTCTGTGCTAGAAGATAGACGTTTGTTGGTTTTTCTTCTTTTTCCCCTCAATGAATTTCCTTGACTATCCTTTTGAACACATTTTGATAGATCGAACAAGTAGTATGAAGTCGATTTTCGAGATTTTAGCAAAATGCATGGATTTTCTTTTCTTAAGATCCATTACAAGGTGTGTGAAAATGAAAAATAAATGGAAGAGAGGGGTGATTAGCCGATAATCTCACTTGGGTTTTAGTTTATCAATGGAGAATATCGTTGTACCCAAAGAAAAACCAACTAAATCAAACAATTATTAAATCCAATCAAAGCAATAAGAGAAAATGACGGATTCTTACTATTTTAATTATTAACCCAGTATAGTTCTCAGGGTCGAACTCAAGGAGGCAATAGTTATTAAGCAAGTGTTATTCAATTCAAAGACAATCAATGAAATAAAAGAGGTAATCTAAGCAAGCTACTCTTGGATTTTTGTGAATTTGTGTCTATTAAATCTTTTTGGTTTTTTATGTAAACAAACACTTTTTAGCAGTTTTTGGATTAGTAAAAATAACAAATCAAATTATTTTGTAAAATCAAAATTGTGAGAATTAAAGCAACCTACGAGGAACTTATACTAAATTTTGTAGAAATTTTGGAGACAAATGATGATTATTTCATGCATAATAGTCAAGAAAGTAAATGCTGAAATACAAGGATTGGACCGTAATTAAAGCAAAGTTATTGGCAAATGGTAACAACAAAAATAAACGAGCACTTGTGTAAATTTCAAAGGAAAGTGTATGTGATTCACGTGGTATCAAATATCTCAGTTTCTGTGGAGAGCTATTATAGAAAAGGAGGGTTAATATGCACTTTACCCAATTTATATCAACGTGCACGTGAAGTCCTTAAGCAGATGGGTAGTGGGTTGTGAGGATTGAGCATCTCAATCTGATCAACGGCATGGAATGGATTTTGATGCGTGGCAAAGCAAGAACCCTCGGATCATATCCGAGTTACTGTAAGATCTGGAATCGGGGATATTATTCAGCTCTATTTTTTTTCTGCAGGCAGTTGTTCTTAAAGTTTTCCCCCTTTTGCTTCTCAATAGGAGATGGATCCAAATTCTCAGATTGCTTCAGAGTGTCTGCAGGTGTTTGTGATCTCGATCAGCTCGCTCCCAACGACGGACATGAGAATCGAGGCCGACGTTGTGATCGTTCTGTGAAGATCCTCAACGGAGAAGGGGCTTCAGGTTGCGAATCATCGTCTCGCAGGTGCAGCAGATCTAGGTGATGTAGTAAATCATGGAGTTCATCCTCTATTCTCTGTTGATCTTGTACTTCATGCTGCAAATGCAAATGCTTCTTCTCGATTTGATTCAAATCGGAATAGGGGTTATATGCTATGCAATTATCTGTTAACGTTAAATCTATATTTCCAAATTAATAGCAGAGAATACTTCCGATTGTGATAATGTCACAGTTTACAGGAATAGCATCAACAATAAGGACGGGTGTGCAATGTTTAAATCTCTCATTCGTATATGGAAGCCAAAGAATAATATCAAAATTACTTTGCACAAAATCTCTGAACACAATCAGAATCCTATATTCGATCAACTTTAGCCAATAAAAAATTCATTGTAATTCATTGTATATCATGAAATGTGAAGGATATTTAAACTTGAGCATGCAAATTGTATGCACTCTTCCTGCGAGAGATATTCTTACCTTGACGTACAAGAGTTGTGCATCGAAATTTGTTGCGACTCGATGAAGCTCCAGGGAATTAATCACTCGTTGATGACGATCAAGGTCCGGATCTCACTGTTGCGTGGTCTAGAAATGTGGCCGATTGAATATCTTGGACCTAGATGGAGTGAAATGCCTAGGCTGAAGCTTTGAGAAGCTTCGGGTCGTTGCCTCGATGGCTCGGCTTCGCGCGAGGCGGAGCACGGCGACAGATCGTCGTATCAAAGGCCGATTCGCACCGTTCCTCACTTCAACAACGATCAGCTGTCACTCATGATACATTGGAGGTCCTTGGACATGGAGAAAATGGCCAAAGATGGGAGGAGGAAGAAGATGTGGGCTTATTTATAAGATGAGAAACGTCAATTCCGAGTGAAGATTGGGCGTATAAAACGAGGCGGGAAATTTAAAAATTCATATGGGCAAAAACGAGGATTGTGAAATCTTTATTTTGGTGAAGAAATCAACTCGATTGGAGCAATGATTCGCTCTAGAAAATTTGGAGAAAATGGCTTGACGAGCAGTTTATTTGGGCTGAAGGAGGAAAAGGACGACATAGGAAAAATGACGAAACGTCAGATTGAATAAGAGATAAATAAAATAAATAGATAAATAAATGGTTTTAAATCACAAAATAATGAAAATAAATAATGTTATTAATTTAATAAATAATTTTATGATAATTTTTAATAAATAAAATAAATTAATTAAATAAGGTAAAATAAATAAGAACCTTTATTAATTGGTATAAAATACCTATATGATAAATACTTTATTATTATTTTGATTGTTTTCTGATTTTATAATTTTTTTTAAATATATAATTAAAATAAATATATACAAAATATTTAAGAATACAATATGTACACAAATAAATAAAGAAATAAAAATATATACAATATATACATATATACAAGTATACCCATAAGGTCCTAAAACCTACTTTTTGCATATTAACTCTGCTTTTAGTGAAAACACTCTTATTTGATAGATATTTTTTACAAAAAGAACTTTAAAAGTGAGTACACTTAAATCAGAGTTCATACGGCCGAGTTATGAGGTTTGGAAGTTAGGCTTTACGGCTTTTAGATTTTAAGATTTATTGGTATTTATTCATATTTCTTTTTAAGTTATATTTTTGTATTCTTCTAGTGTTTTTATGAACATTTCAGAAAAAGAATTAAGTTATTTGGAATTACAAATAAATAGATAGAAAATAAATAAGTTTTATACACATAATGTACATATATACAAAGGGGTCCAAACGCCAAAACTTGCACCTTTTATTCCACGATTTTTTTTGGTATTTTTAATAAATAATATTAATTATAAAACGAAGTTTAAAAGTGAGTTTGGTCAATTTGGAGTTTTCTATAAATAGTTATGAACTTGTGAAGTTGGACTTTTAGGCTTTTTAGGTTCATTGTATTTATTTATTAGTTAAATAATTTTTCTGATATTTTTATAAATTAGTATACATTATTACACATAAATTTCAAGAAGGAAATATTTTTATTTGAAATTGTTTTATTGATAAATAAAATAGGTGAAAATATGTACAAGGTGGAAAATGATGAGTGTGTACAAGTGAGATTTGTTTTTCTTGATTTTTATAAGTTATGGACCCTATCTCTCCCTACTTTATTCCAGGTCGATCAGGTCAAGCTTAACCTTCTCTCGGGGTTCAGGTCAGTCTGCATTTATTCCATAAATACATCCTTCTTTATTTCTTTCCTTTTTCTTTTCTTCTTTATTCTTTTATTTTGGTTAAAAAGAATGATAAATATACATTATTAACAAATAGATGGTTAATGGTAAATAGTGAAAATTAATGAATATGTACATGTGTTTTACTAAGGATTTTAGCTAAAATAAAAGAATAAAGATGATGAATCATGGATTCATCATTCCCCTATACTTTACCTTTGTTAGTCCCTTAGCAAACACTTACTCAAAGAAGAAGTGAAAAAGGAAAATAAGAAAAGAAAAAGGAAAGAACTTAGAACAATATTGGTTATTAAACTTATCCTCATAAAATTGAAGTATGGAGCTCAGTCAGATCTTTGGATTATTAGTGTGGCGGAACCTTATTTGGACCTAGGTTTAAGACTCAACAGCCTCTAAGTTCCACCAATCTATGGTCAAGACTCCTCAACAATCCAGATCAGAACAAGTCTACATACACAAACTCTAATGACCATGAATCTTTTCTTGTACTGTGTAAGTGATATGTAGCTCCCCACCTCAAGTGACAACCCCCCCCCTCAACAAGGTAACTCTAATTCCCTAGTCTGGTAGCTCTTTCCTCGAGGAGTGGGGTATTCCCTTCTAAGTTCAAGTGCAACCAGCTCAAGAAGAGGAGGAAGGAAGAGAATGGATCGTGGCCAGTGTAACCACGTATCCCTAGGAGCCCAACCAGTGTAGTTAAGTCTCCCGCTGCAAGCTTCATGAGATGAGAATGGGTAACATAAGCTTTGCTTTATTGAACTATATACACTCCGGTGGGTATTTCATTTTATTTCAGACCCACCACTTTTTTGGATTTTTTCTTTCATTTGCACATTTTATTTTATTTTCTTTTCTTTTTTTTGCAAATACATATGTACAACATATCTACATGGTGTAGCATATATACATAAGGAGTTTTTCCTCTTGAGCCAGTAGACTATCCCTCTTTTGAAGCATTATTGCAGCCCACAACTCCTGTCGTTAGACCTCACGGGTACCTGATGAATCTCGGATTCACCATTCTAAGTCTCATTAATTAAAGCTCAAGTCCCTCAAAATCAACTGCATTTCTGCATTTATTCTGCATAATTAGCATTCATGCATGATTTCATAAGAATTGCATTTTAGCGTTAATTTCTGCATAAAATAAGAAGCCAAAAATCCAAGCCAACAATGGCCTGTAAATAGCCTAACTTCCCCCATTTTTAACTTTTTCGTGCTAATACCGCATAACCCGAAACCACATCTACTGTGTGCACATCACTAACAAGAATAAATAAAAAATACAAAAAAATAACTAACCCTGGCAAGTGGACCAAAAACCCAAACCCTAGTTACTAGATTTTCGGATTAAAAGCCACATATCTTCCCCATCCAATGTCCGATTTGATCCTACTCACTTTTGAACTAATGCACATTCAATTACCTTCAAAACAAGACCAAGTTCAAGTGAATCGGAGTTCGTATGTGAAAGTTGGGTTTTGGGCCTCTTTTGTACATTGTATGTTTCGCGGCTTTTGACCCTATATTTTATGTATATATTTTCTTAACTTATAAAAATCCAAAAAAAATAGATTAAGGTCTCTTGTATTTATCTTTGAGTTTTCCCTATTTTTTCCGGATTTTTATCTTGTTTAAAAAAATGACAAAAAAATTAGAAAACCCAAAAATCAAGGTATTCTATGTACATGGGATACCCCAAAAAATTCACTTTCTACATTTGACCGAATTTGGCTTTGATGTCTTCATGAAAGTTGTAGATCTCATCGAGACGAGCATTTTTTGTGAAGGAACTTTTTCGATCCGAGGTCATTTGATATTTCTTTTTGATTTTATAAAGGGTTTTATTTACGATTTATCTGGAGCTGACACGTGGCAGCCTCAGAGGCCGCCACGTGTCAGTGGTTTTTGGCCTTTTCTTTTCTTCGTTTTTTATAAAAAAAATTAAAAATCGAAGCACGTGCGTCGCACGTGCCCCCAGGCACGTGCTCCGCACGTGCGGCGCGCCTTCCTCTTGCCCCGCCACGCGGCCAACGCGCGGCCGTTCGATCTCGGCCGATCGAACGGTCGGGAACCCTTCTTCCCCAACGACTCCCCCCGACTTCTCCGCCTCCCTCCTTCAACCTCCTGCGCCGCCCGCATATCCCGCAAACGGCCGCAGCCAACCACCTCCGCAACTCCCTCGCACCCGCTCGCTCTCTCTCCTATTTAAAGGCGCAGCCGCCCTCGACGCCAACTTATCCGTCGATTGCACGAGCCGAGGACACCGGTGGTGACAGCCCGGTGCCCTCGTCTTCTCCGGCGAGATCCGAGCCTTCGTGGCTCGTTGCAACGCCACCTGCTCCGGCCGTACTGCCCCAGCTCCGACGTCCGTCGTCGAGCCCAATAACGACCTCCACCGCTGCCATCTCCGCCGGCTTCATTTCCTCGAGCATCACCGACAAGCTCCGACAATGCCCACGCCTGGAGCTCCTGGGACCGGCCAACTTCGACAACGCGACAACATCGCCAGTGCCCAGGAAGCTTCGCACCACCACCTGCTCGCCTCTCCTCCGTGATCCCACCGTCGACAGCAACCGCCGCCCTCGCCACCCGGGCTCCGCCTCGACGTCGCCTCCTCCGCCGCGTCAACAGCAACGCCAGGCCGGGCTCCAGGCCCGAGGTCCCCCGCACGTGCTCTGCACGTGCGTGGGAAACTTCATCGCCACGCCAGCCTAGGGGTCACGCGCTATGCACGTGCCCTTGGGCAAATTGCAAAGACACCCCCGAAGGATTCTCTATTTGCGTCAGAGCCCCAACAACCAAAGGATCACGTGCGACGCACGTGACCTGTGGCTGTTGGGGCTCTGACGCAAATAGAGAATCCTTCGGGGGTGTCTTTGCAATTTGCCCAAGGGCACGTGCATAGCATGTGACCCCTGGGCTGGCGTGGCGATGAAGTTTCCCACGCACGTGCGGAGCACGTGCGGGGGACCTCAGGCCTGGAGCCCGGCCTGGCGTTGCTGTTGACGCGGCGGAGGAGGCGATGTCAAGGCGGAGCCCGGGTGGCGAGGGCGGCGGTTGCTGTCGACGGTGGGATCACGGAGGAGAGGCGAGCAGGTGGTGGTGCGAAGCTTCCTGGGCACTGGCGATGTTGTCGCGTTGTCGAAGTTGGCCGGTCCCAGGAGCTCCAGGCGTGGGCGTTGTCGGAGCTTGTCGGTGATGCTCGGGGAAATGAAGCCGGCGGAGATGGCAGCGGTGGAGGTCATTATTGGGCTCGACGACGGACGTCAGAGCTGGGGCAGTACGGCCGGAGCAGGTGGCGCTGCAACGAGCCACGAAGGCTCGGATCTCGCCGGAGAAGACGAGGGCACCGGGCTGTCACCACCGGTGTCCTCGGCTCGTGCAATCGACGGATAAGTTGGCGTCGAGGGCGGCTGCGCCTTTAAATAGGAGAGAGAGCGAGCGGGTGCGAGGGAGTTGCGGAGGTGGTTGGCTGCGGCCGTTTTCGGGATATGCGGGCGGCGCAGGAGGTTGAAGGAGGGAGGCGGAGAAGTCAGGGGGAGTCGTTGGGGAAGAAGGGTTCCCGGCCGTTCGATCGGCCGAGATCGAACGACCGCGCGTTGGCCGCGTGGCGGGGCAAGAGGAAGGCGCACCGCACGTGCGGAGCACGTGCCTGGGGGCACGTGCGACGCACGTGCTTCGATTTTTAATTTTTTTTTATAAAAACGAAGAAAAGAAAAAGGCCAAAAACCACTGACACGTGGCGGCCTCTGAGGCTGCCACGTGTCAGCTCCAGATAAATCGTAAATAAAACCCTTTATAAAATCAAAAAGAAATATCAAATGACCTCGTAAATAAAACCCTTTATAAATTAAATATTGAAATTCATTCTGTTTGCAATTAAAAATTCGTAAAAAATTCATATTGCATCTAAAAATCCTAAAAAAATTACAGTGCACTCATTTCATCGTCATTTACATTATGGCCACGTTTCGTATTTTTCGGACATTGTTTGATTGAAATTTACGTTTTAGTCCCTAAAATAGGCCGAACTTGCATTTTGCATCTCATATTGCATTGAAAAATTCCAAAAAAAGACCGCCTTAAAAACAAAACTCAAAATTGGATAGACATAACTCTAGGTTGTTCCTTTGCCTCCTTGTGATCGACCTTGGAACTTGCCCAAGTAAAATAAACATAAACCACGAGATTAAAATTGAATCATTATTTTGTGGTTATTTCTTGACTGTTTCCGATCGCCGCCTACAATGAACGACTTTCATTAATTTCACGCACGAACGATAAAAACGATTTCTTATCGCGGCTTTCGCGGGCTCGTCAGATGGCGCCGTTACCGGGGAGGCAAACGGCTTAGTTTTTGTTTTGAAAATTTTTGTTCGGTTTTCCAAATTCGGGTAGTCTGACCCCCGAAATTTGTCATTGTAAATCCCATTTTATTTTTTGTATTTATTTTTCAGCATTTCTTTCATTTATTTTATTTTTGATTATTTTCTGAGTCACTCTCTTACAATCTCTCTCTTATTTTTCTTGCGAGGTACCCGGCGCACGAGGAGCGGTTTTTCAAGGAACCGACGCATCTTCACCGACACCCGAAGAAACCGCAATTAAATTAAGATCGAGTCGAGTCGTGAGAGAGAGTAGAGTCTGGGTTTTTAATTTCTGCATTTTTATTTTCTGCTCATTTATAGCGGTGTCCGTTTGGACTCTCGCGTGTGTACAAGGACATTGAACTTTATTTGTGGTGTGTCGTGGCCTGTTTCACTCTCCGTAGAGGGTGGGGCCCGACTTGAGTGGCGATTAGGATAGACCTGCACATACGGCTCTTAGAGCATTTTATTTTTGATTGTGCTCGTAGGATCTTAAGCCACACTGCACTTTAACTAAGACGCACATTAGATCGTTCAACTTAGCCAAATTCAACTCAATTCTTCCCGCTAATAGAACTTTCTGCTTAGGTGCGGTTTTCATCGGCTTGCACGCATTTAGTATAAATTTTCAATTCTGTATTGCATCCCACATGGATATTGCGAGGAGACACTTTAAGTCTTCTAACTGAGCATTCATCATAGTTTTCCGCGTGCATCGGCTTTTCCCGAATTCCTCTCTCTTGTTTTATCACATAAGTCTAAAGGAAATTGGGACTGGACGGTAGACGTGTATTTGTGTTCATCTAAATTCTACAGTGATCGCCTTAATAAAACTGGGACTGCTAAATATAGCCGATCTAAAAAATATCCATAAAATCAAGAATTTCTGCGGGAGAGCAACCCCGACATTGTCTGATTTTATCTTGCAGCGAGGAGAGAGACGCACACTAGGATAGAGCCTAGCTCCAAACCTAACAGCTCGTTTAAACGGCTTGCAAGATTGAATTTATCACCAACTAAAATTGAAAAGATAATAGCCGAACTCTTACGGCTTCATTGTGTGAGTTGGTGAACCCGGGGTTTGAATTGTGTTTGCATTGGTGTGCGTGAACCGATTTCAAGATCAATAGCCGCACATTCGATAAAAATTCTCTTGACTATCCCGTGCAATCATCTCTTCCCTATCTTGATTTAAACCTCATAATGGAACTCTTGTCCAAAAACTCTCACAGATCCGACTCCCCATTCCTCTCAAAATTGACCGAACACCCATCAAAGCTATACTATGAAAATGAATTTGTTTCGGTTAGGCCCAAATCAACTCAATCCCCTTATTTCAATAGTCCTCCAACATTTGCGGGAGGCTTTCACCCGCAGATAAATTCGGCCTCCTCATTAAATTTCTATTCGAACAATCCAACCGTAAATGACCACCTACCATCTCGGATCGAATCGTCTTATTCTCAGTTTCTCGCCAATGAAACTTTTCAAGATCAAAATCCCTTCAAACCTCATGACTGGCAGAGAAACCAAACTCAGATGGATGGACATGCACTGAATAATCATCAACATTGGATTGACCATGATAGACCCCTCGTCAGACAGGATACTCATACAAAGGACTGGACTGACCGCTTAGAAACACATAAACCCTGTATGTTGACTCCGCAATATCAAGGTCTGACCAATCAACGACACATGTCTGAACCTTATGAGCAGCCTCCTTCCATTATTTTTGAGGAGAAATTTTCAGAAAATACGGAGCATATTTCGGATATTCCAAGAAGCTCTCCTCTCAGCACAAAGAGAAAAATGGAAGATGAAATTATCGAACATACACCTACTGCTCCCATAATTAATCATGAACCAAATCTTGAGGAGGATATTTCGAGGATAAATAAGAAATTCAAGTCAATAGAGAAGAGATTTCAAAAATTTACCGATCGATTCATCACATTCTATGGTGGCTCGGACAGTAAAATGAATGAGGAAATAACTGGATCTGAGATTGAAAATTCTGAGGATATTCAGGGACCTATGGACAGTTCTGAAAATGGTTATGCTGCTGACCACCACCCTGAACACCAGAGCCCCTCTTCGTATGAAGAACACCCCACACCCCCACACCACCCAGAAAATACCAAAAAATGGAAATATTTGAAAATCACAAAAAAATTGAAAATTCAGAAAATTTCATAAAAATTAAAACTGAAGATGATCTGCGAAATTCGGATCCGACTATACGGGAAGCACTGGAAAAACGCTTGATATTTGAACTTCCCTTTATACAGGCCATTGAACACTTCCCCGACCTTAAAAGATTTATAACAGATAAATTAATGAACAAAAAGTCGGGAAGAATACGAATAAAGACTGAAAGACATATCTTGTCAATGGCCTCCTCCTTGGTGTTGAGGAGAAAAACCAAGAGCCGCATAGTAAAGCGGTTGCCCAGATTTGACTGCAAAATCAAAGACACAATTTTCACCCATGCTCGGATTGATGATGATTCACCAATTAATATCCTCCCGACCTCTGTATTCCATGAACTCAAACTCGGACCGATTCGGAAAATACGAGAGATTGTACAATTAGCGGACCGATCGATAAAGCGGCCGAGAGGAACCATTTCTGTCATCATGAAATTCCAAGGTGCTCCGCTCAAGGTAGAATTCACGATCATTGATATTGAGCATCAAGGAGAATTTACCCAGTCTCCAATCATTCTCGGAAAGCCATTCTTGGCATTGGCCAAGGCGAGTATCGATTGTGAGACTCGGGAAATCAATTTCACAACATTGGAAGCACTTAAATCTGACCCTATCTTTGAGGAACCACGATCTTCTGAGGCAACCCACGAAGTCCCCAACAACCGTAACCATGAAGCGGTAGAAGAGCCCTGATGAATCCGTGATTCATCGCCTTTATTCTTTCATTTTGGCTAAAATCCTTGGTAAAATGCATGTAAATATCCACTAATTCCATTTAATTAACATTCTAACCACAAATATTAATAATATATAATTAACACTTAAATTATCCAAAATAAAAGAATAAAAAGAAAAAGGAAAATAAAAAATAAAAAAAAAGGCTGGATATGTAATATACAGACTGATCCTATCCCCGAGACCAGGTCAATATTGACCGGGTCGACAAAAGAAATAAGTAGGGGGAGATAAGGATCCTAACTTATAAAATTATAAAGAAAATCAAGACCAAAAATGAAAATCACTCATTTTTCACCTTGTAAATACTCCACCTATTTTATTTTTCATCAAAATCACTCCAAACCAAAACACTTCCTTCATAAAAGTTGTAGATAATAATGTAAATAAAAATACAAAATTAAGTTTGTGCAAAAATAATACCCAATGTACAATTTATACACAGAATAAAAAGCCAAAATCTCAACTTCACAGACCCATAACTTGCAAATAAAAACTCCAAATCACTCAAACTCACTTTAATTGTATATAGCATTTCATAAACTAATTTATAAAATTGGGTGCATAATTTTTGGAGTCCATATGCAGAAGTTAGGTTCTTGGCCCTTCTTGTACATAATACCTGATCAAAATATTCATTTTTGTCCAATATTCCTTATTTTTATAAATTCATATTTTTCGAATATTGTAAATAATGTCTATAATATATATATAAAAAAATAAAATAAAAAAATAAATAAAAAAAAATATAAAATTTTTAAAATAAAAATAAGTCTATATCATACATAGACAAAATACCTATACTACCTATATATACCTGAATAAAAAGGATTTTTATTCTTTTATAATGTAGATATTATATATATATCTTATTAAAAACACAAATCCAAAATAAATAAAAAAAATAATAATAAAATGTATATAATATATATAGGTAAAATACCTAGAAGTATACTTCCATATACATGTACACATTTATTTAAAATTATAAATAAACTTATAAAAATTAGATAAAAATGTATTTATATTCACAAAAATAAATTACAAATTTATATAAAAAAATAATAATGATCAAATAAATAAATAAATAAGAATTCTTATTATTTAAAATACTTAATTAATAACTTAATTAATTAGTGTATAAATAATTTATTCTTAAGATTTATTTAATTATATATTTGGGCGGGTTTGACTTTTCCACGGATGAACAGTGCCCGCCCAGGCACTGTTCATTGTCTTCTTCCTTCTAAAGTATAAACGTCGCCTGCTCCGCCGCTCGAAGCCCTCCATCCGACTCTCCTCGCGCCCTGGCGACTCTTCTTCTTCGCCTCAACCTCCTCCAACTGCTCTAACCGCCTGTCCGTTCGTCAACCACCTCGAGTCCGGTCACCCTCTCCGGTGACGGTATCCTGCACTCTCTATATAAGACCTCCGAGCCCTCCAGATCCAGAGGATCCGCCATTTTTCCATTTTTTCCACCCGAGCTTCGAGAGAGAGAGAGAGATCCGAGAGGGTGACAGCCTCCGGCTCCAGCTCCGTCGAGCGAGAGGGAGGAGAAGTCGGCGAGATCGCCGCCGCCTTGGCGAAGCTCTGCTCCGCCATCGTTGTGCGCCCAGCCTCCGATTGCGCCGATTGTCGAGGCCGTGACCACGGAGCTCCGCCGAGTTCCGCATCCCCAGGCGCACCTTCCATTTCATCCGCAGCATAATCTCTTCCGACATCTCCATCTCCAGGTTAGTTTCCACTCCGATCTCCCTATCTCTACCCTCCGATTCTCTTCTCAACCCTTCCATTCTCTTCTCAATCCCTCCATTCCGGTTTTTCAAGCAAAATCGATTCGATTTCATCCGATTTTCCGCCTTCATCGCCGATCGCTGTCCACTTCTCCGCTTCCATACATCCCTGTTCATCTCCGGCCGTGTCCGATGGACGGAGCTTCGAGGCTTTTCCGTCATCTCCACTCAGCCTCATTCATCCATTCCCCCCGCTTCTACGATACATAGGATCGAGGCTTAGAGACCTCGATCCAGTGGTGTTTGTGCAGCAGTGTTTGTGTTTGCAGGTAGTAACGCCTTCGTCCCTGACGAGACTTCAGTTGCATCCGATCATTCACTTCATCTCTGGGATCTCATTCAACATCTGAACGACGATCGGAGAATACTCCCAAAACCTCGGTCCAGTCGTGCTTGTGTTTGCAGGTCGCAGTGAATCATCCCCTTCGTCTCCGACGAAACCTCAGCTGAATCAGATCAGTCACGTCAACTCCGTGCTTGCATGCAACATCTGAACGGCAATCGGAGTTTGTTTCAGTTTCCCGTAGCAAATAGATAGCTCGATTAGCGCAGGTACAGGAAATCCAGGAGCCACCGGAGATACAAAAGTCACGAGGAAACTTTCACCCCCAGATCATCGAGTAGTTGCATCTGATCTATATTTTGACTCCTATCCGGTGCGGAATGTTGAGACGAAGCTGTTCGAGCGGTTATAAGTGACGATTGATCAGGAGAGCCTCCAGATTTGGCGATCGAAATCCACCGGCGAAGGCCTTCATTCCAGTTCATCGAGGCATCTCCAGAGGCGTCCGATCTCCGATACCCTCTCCAGTTGGAATCCAGATCGTCGATTCACGCCCAATTCGTAGGCGTTGGATCACCGCCATCGGACGAGGACAACTACGCCAGGTGTCGACAGCAGAGCCTAACAGAAGCGCGCGTGCGAGTCACGTGAGTATTGTAACTTTTGCATAAATTCCCCGACAGGTTTTCAGAATTGCAATCAGGTCCTTTACGGCAAGCAGCAGCTGAGGGGCACGTGATGACCTGAGATAATTGC
Organism: Ottelia alismoides; assembly: GCA_037367405.1. Lineage (NCBI taxonomy): Eukaryota > Viridiplantae > Streptophyta > Magnoliopsida > Alismatales > Hydrocharitaceae > Ottelia > Ottelia alismoides. Next base: position 1,172,440 of record JAZKJV010010457.1, read on the forward strand.
GCAACAGCCCCAGAGTCCATTATATTTTCATACGCGCCTCTGTTTCCTAAAATTTTTACATTTATACCCCTATTACTGTATATAGAATACTATACATACCCTAAACATATAAAATACCATAAAAAAATATCAAAATACTTTTAAAAATTCTACAAAAATTACATTTAGTATATTGTACTATATTTTACATATTAGACCCAAAACAAAATAAAAATTAAATAATAAAACTAATAAAAAAATATAAAATACACAAAAACTTCATAAATTCATAACTAACTCAAGAAAAATCCCCTAAAAACGCACAATATATCGTTTTAAAGGTAATTTCATCTAGTTTCTACAGAAAATATAGTAAAAATATTTTCGCATTATTTTCATCATTAAAAAAATACAAAAATAACACAGTTTTCAATAAAACATATCCTTTTCCCTTAAAAATAAATCAAACTCCACGAAAATCATAAAAACTTTATAAAAATCCATAAAAACTGTAAAACACACTAAAAATATAAAAATAATAAAATAGAAATCAAATAAAAATTTAAATATTCTCTAATAAAAAAAAGCATTAAATCATTAAAAATCACAAAAACAATATAAAATTCATTTAAAATCAAATAAAAATTCAGAAAATTCCTAAAAATAAAATAAAAATTAGGATACCCTTAGCCTAAGTTTTTCCATCGATTCTCCCTAGTTTAATACAGTTTGCCTCCCTGAGTTCGACACTCCCGTACAAATCCACTATACATTTGTTTAGGAGTATAAATAAAAAAAATAAAAGATTAACTCACCTTAATCTTTTCTGTAAAACTCACCTGGTTGACAACGACCGCGATACTTTTTCTCTGATTTCATCGCAGGAATTTGAGAAGCAGCTGATCAGGTGATGTGTTTTTCAGATGGCGCCGTTGCCGGGGAGGCAGCGCTAGGAGGATCGCGAAGACCTTAGGATAGATTTTCTTTTCGCGATTTTATTTCTCTGATCTCACGGTTTCTTGTTTTTGATTTGTGCAGCACAGCTCAGCCGCGCAACTCAAAACCGCGAAACCAAGTAGTTTAGAATTCTTGTAATTTCTTGTAAAAAAAACATATTAAAAAGTGTCGTAGAAAGGGGCCTCGTAAAGGCATCCCGACTTGTATCTTCTCGGGGTCTGTTTCACCAGGGCTGTACTCCTGGGGGAGCAGGGCACCCACCGCGGCTTTTCTCGATCGCAATTTTCTCGACGGTTTTCCGTGGCTTTTCCGAGATAGGTGCTTGTTAGGTGTTTTACAACTTTTTCCCTTCTCTGCGCATCGTAGCTTAGCTTAGATTAGATGCTTGCATAGGATTCGATACCTAGGTGCTTGTATCTAGGGCCAATCCCAAAAATACAAAAATACGTTAGACGATTTTTCTCTGAAAATATCCAAAAAAAGTGAAAACCGAAAATTAAAACAGGGACTGCTAATTCTATTGACTTTAAAATAAACGTAAGGACTCACTTGTTTTGGGAGAGCAATCCCCGAAAAACTGATTCATCGATCTCATCTCCAGATCAGCGAGAGAGAGACGACACATAAGGTAGAGCCAGAGTCCGAGCTTCTATCGAAATACTACTTAGTTCACACCTTGATTCACCTTATTTCAGTGGGTGCTCTCGGGTAGCCGGAAACGGTCCGAGTTCACTTAGCAGAGTGGAAGGTTTAGAGGACACTGCGTAAGGCTCCGTCCTCAAGTAACACGGGTAGCCGGAAACGGTCCGTACTTACTTCCATACTGGCTGAGACTAGGTGAGTTCTGGTGAGAACTCGGGACAGTACGACGTCGAAGTCTCGAGCACCTATCTAATCTCGTTTATCTGAGAGAACGTTGTTTGCCAATCAACCATAAAACCGAAAAGATAAACGACCGAACTCTTACGGTCATCACCAGGGTTGCGTTGGTGAAATCGGGGTTTGCTTTGTGTTTGACTTGTGGTGTGAGTCCTATCTTTCAGATCTATCTCTGAGATCTATCGCAATCACTCATTGTCTGCATCTTGTCTAGAATCGATTTTTTTTCTTGAAGTCACAATGATGGGTAGGCGATCTATTAGGCCGACTCTTGCGGCATCGCTTCCAGGCGTATCTACCCGATCATCTAGGCCAACTCGGGAAGTCTCGTGTCTCGAGCCTGAGTTAAGTCCTCTGACCTTCTCCGAGAGTGACTCTGACCTCGGAGAATCGTCTCCTTTTATTTTCCTATCTTCTCCATCTCCTTCTATCCCTTTACTTTCATCTCCATTGAGCCAACCTTCAGTTACAGTGACAGCTGAGCAGATGTATGAGACCCACGAGCCAGTTTCAGATCAGATGAGAGATCCGGGTCCACGAGTTGCTGAGACGAGGGTGCGGATTGAGCAGCCGACATCGGGAGCTGAGTCAGTTTCTACTTCAACTTTGCCAATTTTTCTCATTGATTCAGACTTCGTTTCATTGCTGCCCAAGTTCCATGGAAAGCCGCACGAAGAGCCGTATGAGCATCTTTACGAGTTCGAGGAGATTTGCAGCACTCGATTTTACTCAGATATTACACCTGAGGTTGCCATGAAGAAGACCTTTTCTTTGACACTCAAGGATGGAGCCGCGAGATGGTTCCGACTTTTGGGAAAGGAGCGAGGTACCTGGGGTACGCTTCGAATAGCTTTTCTGAGGAAATTTTACCCCATTAGCCGAGCTAATTTTATGCGGTTGGTTATCAGAGACTTTTCACATGATCCCCACGAGCCACTTCAGGATATGTGGCTCCGATTTCAGATTCTTTTGAGGAGATTTCCAGATCACGGGATCTCTAGAGCTGAGTTAGCTCAAATATTTTATCTGGGGATGACCGCAGAGCAGCAAGCATTGGTCGATGCCTCGTGTGGAGGTTCACACCGCAGTCTTGATGATGATTCACTTTGGAATCTCTTCGGAGAGATTTCTGATGTCAAGACGGCACACGAGGGTGATGCCAGACCACTTCGATGCGTTCTACCTCCCGTAGACTTAGGGATCGCACATCAGGCAGTTGATGTGGATACTGATGCAGTCTTGAGGATGGACGTTGAGCCAGTAGTGGAGAGCTCTTATTCTCAGAGATCGACACTTCTTCCGTTGAGTTTTCAGCCGGAGTATGAGTCGGTCCCGTGCTTCCCTGTTCAGGAACCTTGGATACCTACTCTTCAGGTAATCCAAGACACCGAGCGAGAGCCCTTGCTATTTCAGCCAACGTATCAACCGATGCAGTTTCCATATCAGGGTCATTGCTACGAGCAACCACCTCAGGAGCATATCTTCTCAGATTTGTTTGATCATTTCGAGCGTCTTCAGCAACCTGAGATGGATGTGGGACACTACTTCGAGAGCCTTGATATAGACAGTCCCACATTTGACCATTTTGTCCATCTAATTCATGAGCAGACTGCAGACCGTAGAGAGCAGATGGACACCTTCAGAGATTATATTGCCAGCATTGTCACAGAGCAGAGAACAATTTCAGATATTCCCGCTTCACATGAGTCGTTGAAGGAACATACAACCGGCAACGGCGCAGGTGGACATTCAGATTCTGATTCTCCATGTAGCGAAGGCGAAAAATCACAAAAAAATAGAAAAAGAAGAAAATCCAAAAACAAAAATAAAGACAAGACTTCGGATTCTTCTGATGGATCTATAGTTTCTACTCTCTACAGAGCTAGTCCCCGTTTTAGAAAAAGATCTTCATCTTTTTCTTCTGATCCTCCGAGTGTACATACTGACATGGAGGATGTACAGATTCCCTTCCCAGATGCTCTGAATTTAGGAAGGGGTGAAAAATCAGAAAATTTTAAAAAGATTCAAGAATCAAAGTTTACGAAAGAGATGTTGGACCGAATTCAGATCAGGCTCACTCTTTCGGAGGCATTGGTCCACATTCCTCTTCTTCGGAAATGCTTGAAGCAACATACCACGCCGAAAAGAAAGAAGAGGAGAAATCATTGCTCTGAGAAACAAGTGTTGACCATTGCCACTTGTTGCGCCATCCAGCACACATCTTCCAAGAAGCATAAGAAAAATATTGGAGCACCATTTATCAGCTGTCAGATTTCGAATCATGAGTTTGAGCACACCTTGTTAGACAGCGGTTCGTCAGTGAACATATTACCCTTCCATCTTCTTGAGACTCTTCATCTAGGGCCTCTAAAGCGAGCCAGAATGATTCTCCAGTTTCCTGACCGATCGGTCAAGAGGCCGAAGGGTATACTTAAGGACGTTGTCGTGATGGTACAAGACACACAATTCACTTTGGATTTTGTTGTCTTAGATTCTGATTCCTCAGTACCATCACAGGATGCTGCCATCATTCTTGGTCGGCCTTTTCTACGTGCAGCTAAGGCCGTTATTGATTATGGGACGGATAGTGTGACCTTTCCTCCCAGCAGTACAGAGCCAAGTTCCGAGCTTATAGAGACTCTGCCAGCAAACGAAAGTGCTTCCGGATCATCAGAGACAAAGGCATGTGAGATCACAGATGAGATTAGGCAAGATCATATCCCTTCTGATTCTACAGAGACTCGAGATTTCCTTTCCCGAGAGAAAAATCTGGAGATCACATCTTTTGGTGATCCGAGTACACATGTCTGGAGATGTGTTGACGAGATCCAGAGTATCTACGTCATTGAGACGAAACAGCTGGTGGCACGAACTTCGAAGGCCGATCCTGTTTCGATTGTTGATCATTCATTTGAGCCTTCCTCTTGTGAGATTATTGAGCCCTCTTGTCACGAAGATTCAGATAAGGGCTTCGATGCTGAGGAGATCGATCAGATTGCAGCAGAGTTCAACCTCTATTTGGCGTCTACTTCAGAGACTATGGAGCATATTTCAGAGGTTGGTTCTGTCCATCTTTTCGGCCATCTGGGCCGCTCCTCACCGGTCGACACAGATCAGGGATTCTCCGATTCGGATATGGATATCTCTGAGGATGACCCTGATGTCGACGTACATCTTGTACATTCTATCGTCCCTAGGTCGCGCAAGAAGGCTAATCTTTGGCTTTCTTGAGCTTGTACAGTTCGTTGATTTGTTCATCTTGCTTTTTCATCTTGTACATATGTGTTTTTGATTTTATTCCTTCTTCCTTCCGTTTGTCTTACACCCTTAGGTTCATCTAGATTTTGCTATACTTAGGATGTGCTTTATCCTAAGTATAGGGGGGTATAGACACCGTGTTATTGTTTGTATTGTCCTGTTCGATCACCCCTGTTGTTGCTTATACTTAGGGTGTGCTTTACCCTAAGTATAGGGGGGGTGATTCCCGCTCATTTCCCTTTTGATCGTCGTCGGTTTTTGTCTCGTCTGCTCCCTCGCTTGTCCCTCACCTTTTGATTTTCGTCTCTATACTTAGGGATATTTTACCCTAAGTATAGGGGGGACAAGCCGAGCCGTTGAGTGTGTACATTCTCTTGACCTCGGTCATCTTCGGTCTTGAGTCCGCTATCCTTAGGACCACTTGATCCTAAGTATAGAGGAGATGACCGACTTCTATTCTTTTATTCATTATTCTTTGAGTCATTATAGTATAGGTTCTTTTCACCGATCTATACTTAGCCCGAGTTATGTCTTCCTTTGCCGCTTCTTTGGTCACTATGAGGACATAGTTCACGCTAAGTATAGGGGGGTGTCGTATATATATGCTATATATACTTTAGAAGCCATAACTCGTACTTTCTCGTATTTTTAATAATAAGGCTTCTTAAAAGTATGGTGTATATTTTGGGTTTTTAAAATCCGCAAGAAAACCGTAAAAATATTTTATAAAAAATGGCTTAAAAATTGTAGATAAAAAAATTGTAAAATTCTTTGATAAAATCCTTAAAAATTTGAAAAAATAAAATCCTCATAAAAAATCTTGTATAAAAGCCGTATAACTTGTATATAAAACTTGTATAAAATCCTTTGTAAAATACACAAAAATCCGTGTAAAATTTGTGTAAATCAAATTAATCTACTAACTTTTACAAAAAGACCCCTAAAAATTGAAAAGTTTTAAAATCCAATAAAAATTTGCAAAATTCTTTAAAAACCACTTTAAAGCATTTAAGCCGAAAAATCTACCTCATAAAAAAATTGTTGCATTCATTAGCATTTTTCAGAACAAGTTTGATTCTTGAACCGTATTGATCTAAGTCCGAGAGATGGAGCTTGGTTTAGGCCTTAATCCACTTAATTCAAGAGGGACTTTATTAGGAACGGGAATTGAGACTCTTCAGGTCTGATAGACTTAATTCTTTGGGTTCCATGAGACCGTGTTCGGAATTCAACTTGAAAGTGCCTAAGTAGGACACCTGGTGTCATCCGTTGAACTCTTCTCCATTTGAATCAATTTTGAACTCAAGCACTCTGCACTTAGCTCGACCTGCCTGGGGTTGCGAAGGGCAATCCATTTCGGTGGTGCGTTTCCATCCTTATCTGGTGGTGGTGATGTCTAAAGACGGGAGAGATTGGGGTTGAAATAAAGCTTCGGATGAGGGAAGGATCTGCTGGCACAATTTTTTCCAAGACCCCAAAAAATGGGCGGAATGAAAAGATGCTATATCCGTCGGGGCATAAAAGACCGATGCAGTGCAATAATCATTACTACCAAAGAAGCCAAATACACCAAATTCCAAAAATGACCACAATGGTCCGAGCTTCAGAAAAGCCTGCATGTCTTCGTGGAGACTTGGCTAAACTGGCCAGGCTTCACCGGAGATGTGATTACACTGATCACACTCCAGTTCTCTTCTCCTTCTTCTACCTTCTCTCTTACTCGATTGTGGACACAGCACGACCTGACCTCAGAAGGAAATACCTCCCTCCTCGAGGACTGAGTTGCTGGATAAGGGCCCAATGGAAGTGTGTAGCTGTATGGGCGGTTTCTTCGCTTCTCTAAGCGGGAAGAGCTAAAACTTCTCACACACAGTACAAATTGTTTTCAAAGCCGAAAAGTTTGCGTGATGGATAGGTGGATCTGAGCTGGCTGTTGAGGTGAATCTGGATAAGGATTTGTGGAACTTGAGGACTGTCGAGGCTTAAATCCTAAGTCTAATAGAGTCCCGACACACTATTAATCCAAAGGTCTAAATCCAGGCTCCAAATTTTGGACGAAGTAAAATTCGGTTTAAAGAAACTAGCATGTTCTAAGTTCTTTTATTTTCCTTTTCCTTTTTCTTTTTGATTGCACTTATTTATAGAATAAGTGTTTGCTAAGGGACTAGCAAAGGTAAAGTATAGGGGAATGATGAATCCGTGATTCATCGCCTTTATTCTTTCATTTTGGCTAAAATCCTTGGTAAAATGCATGTAAATATCCACTAATTCCATTTAATTAACATTCTAACCACAAATATTAATAATATATAATTAACACTTAAATTATCCAAAATAAAAGAATAAAAAGAAAAAGGAAAATAAAAAATAAAAAAAAAGGCTGGATATGTAATATACAGACTGATCCTATCCCCGAGACCAGGTCAATATTGACCGGGTCGACAAAAGAAATAAGTAGGGGGAGATAAGGATCCTAACTTATAAAATTATAAAGAAAATCAAGACCAAAAATGAAAATCACTCATTTTTCACCTTGTAAATACTCCACCTATTTTATTTTTCATCAAAATCACTCCAAACCAAAACACTTCCTTCATAAAAGTTGTAGATAATAATGTAAATAAAAATACAAAATTAAGTTTGTGCAAAAATAATACCCAATGTACAATTTATACACAGAATAAAAAGCCAAAATCTCAACTTCACAGACCCATAACTTGCAAATAAAAACTCCAAATCACTCAAACTCACCTTTAATTGTATATAGCATTTCATAAACTAATTTATAAAATTGGGTGCATAATTTTTGGAGTCCATATGCAGAAGTTAGGTTCTTGGCCCTTCTTGTACATAATACCTGATCAAAATATTCATTTTTGTCCAATATTCCTTATTTTTATAAATTCATATTTTTCGAATATTGTAAATAATGTCTATAATATATATATAAAAAAATAAAATAAAAAAATAAATAAAAAAAAATATAAAATTTTTAAAATAAAAATAAGTCTATATCATACATAGACAAAATACCTATACTACCTATATATACCTGAATAAAAAGGATTTTTATTCTTTTATAATGTAGATATTATATATATATCTTATTAAAAACACAAATCCAAAATAAATAAAAAAAATAATAATAAAATGTATATAATATATATAGGTAAAATACCTAGAAGTATACTTCCATATACATGTACACATTTATTTAAAATTATAAATAAACTTATAAAAATTAGATAAAAATGTATTTATATTCACAAAAATAAATTACAAATTTATATAAAAAAATAATAATGATCAAATAAATAAATAAATAAGAATTCTTATTATTTAAAATACTTAATTAATAACTTAATTAATTAGTGTATAAATAATTTATTCTTAAGATTTATTTAATTATATATTTGGGCGGGTTTGACTTTTCCACGGATGAACAGTGCCCGCCCAGGCACTGTTCATTGTCTTCTTCCTTCTAAAGTATAAACGTCGCCTGCTCCGCCGCTCGAAGCCCTCCATCCGACTCTCCTCGCGCCCTGGCGACTCTTCTTCTTCGCCTCAACCTCCTCCAACTGCTCTAACCGCCTGTCCGTTCGTCAACCACCTCGAGTCCGGTCACCCTCTCCGGTGACGGTATCCTGCACTCTCTATATAAGACCTCCGAGCCCTCCAGATCCAGAGGATCCGCCATTTTTCCATTTTTTCCACCCGAGCTTCGAGAGAGAGAGAGAGATCCGAGAGGGTGACAGCCTCCGGCTCCAGCTCCGTCGAGCGAGAGGGAGGAGAAGTCGGCGAGATCGCCGCCGCCTTGGCGAAGCTCTGCTCCGCCATCGTTGTGCGCCCAGCCTCCGATTGCGCCGATTGTCGAGGCCGTGACCACGGAGCTCCGCCGAGTTCCGCATCCCCAGGCGCACCTTCCATTTCATCCGCAGCATAATCTCTTCCGACATCTCCATCTCCAGGTTAGTTTCCACTCCGATCTCCCTATCTCTACCCTCCGATTCTCTTCTCAACCCTTCCATTCTCTTCTCAATCCCTCCATTCCGGTTTTTCAAGCAAAATCGATTCGATTTCATCCGATTTTCCGCCTTCATCGCCGATCGCTGTCCACTTCTCCGCTTCCATACATCCCTGTTCATCTCCGGCCGTGTCCGATGGCCGGAGCTTCGAGGCTTTTCCGTCATCTCCACTCAGCCTCATTCATCCATTCCCCCCGCTTCTACGATACATAGGATCGAGGCTTAGAGACCTCGATCCAGTGGTGTTTGTGCAGCAGTGTTTGTGTTTGCAGGTAGTAACGCCTTCGTCCCTGACGAGACTTCAGTTGCATCCGATCATTCACTTCATCTCTGGGATCTCATTCAACATCTGAACGACGATCGGAGAATACTCCCAAAACCTTGGTCCAGTCGTGCTTGTGTTTGCAGGTCGCAGTGAATCATCCCCTTCGTCTCCGACGAAACCTCAGCTGAATCAGATCAGTCACGTCAACTCCGTGCTTGCATGCAACATCTGAACGGCAATCGGAGTTTGTTTCAGTTTCCCGTAGCAAATAGATAGCTCGATTAGCGCAGGTACAGGAAATCCAGGAGCCACCGGAGATACAAAAGTCACGAGGAAACTTTCACCCCCAGATCATCGAGTAGTTGCATCTGATCTATATTTTGACTCCTATCCGGTGCGGAATGTTGAGACGAAGCTGTTCGAGCGGTTATAAGTGACGATTGATCAGGAGAGCCTCCAGATTTGGCGATCGAAATCCACCGGCGAAGGCCTTCATTCCAGTTCATCGAGGCATCTCCAGAGGCGTCCGATCTCCGATACCCTCTCCAGTTGGAATCCAGATCGTCGATTCACGCCCAATTCGTAGGCGTTGGATCACCGCCATCGGACGAGGACAACTACGCCAGGTGTCGACAGCAGAGCCTAACAGAAGCGCGCGTGCGAGTCACGTGAGTATTGTAACTTTTGCATAAATTCCCCGACAGGTTTTCAGAATTGCAATCAGGTCCTTTACGGCAAGCAGCAGCTGAGGGGCACGTGATGACCTGAGATAATTGCGCAACAGCCCCAGAGTCCATTATATTTTCATACGCGCCTCTGTTTCCTAAAATTTTTACATTTATACCCCTATTACTGTATATAGAATACTATACATACCCTAAACATATAAAATACCATAAAAAAATATCAAAATACTTTTAAAAATTCTACAAAAATTACATTTAGTATATTGTACTATATTTTACATATTAGACCCAAAACAAAATAAAAATTAAATAATAAAACTAATAAAAAAATATAAAATACACAAAAACTTCATAAATTCATAACTAACTCAAGAAAAATCCCCTAAAAACGCACAATATATCGTTTTAAAGGTAATTTCATCTAGTTTCTACAGAAAATATAATAAAAATATTTTCGCATTATTTTCATCATTAAAAAAATACAAAAATAACACAGTTTTCAATAAAACATATCCTTTTCCCTTAAAAATAAATCAAACTCCACGAAAATCATAAAAACTTTATAAAAATCCATAAAAACTGTAAAACACACTAAAAATATAAAAATAATAAAATAGAAATCAAATAAAAATTTAAATATTCTCTAATAAAAAAAAGCATTAAATCATTAAAAATCACAAAAACAATATAAAATTCATTTAAAATCAAATAAAAATTCAGAAAATTCCTAAAAATAAAATAAAAATTAGGATACCCTTAGCCTAAGTTTTTCCATCGATTCTCCCTAGTTTAATACAGTTTGCCTCCCTGAGTTCGACACTCCCGTACAAATCCACTATACATTTGTTTAGGAGTATAAATAAAAAAAATAAAAGATTAACTCACCTTAATCTTTTCTGTAAAACTCACCTGGTTGACAACGACCGCGATACTTTTTCTCTGATTTCATCGCAGGAATTTGAGAAGCAGCTGATCAGGTGATGTGTTTTTCAAGCCCTACCCCGCAACCACACCTGAGATAGAAGTTGTTGATGAGACTATTGGTTTAGAAAATCTCCTCAATATTCAAATCCCCAAGGATCTCAAAATAGACAAATCTTTTTACTATGATCCAGAGACATATGCATGGTCACACCCTGGAGCAACATTCTCTGAATATCTTGAACAAATCATCCCAAATCGAGAGTGCTCAAACATTCGAGAGACTAAGAACGAGCACGCAGAACAAGCACCAACCAAGGAGAATTTCAATGGCTATTCATCTGGATACTCAAGTGAATCGACACCTTCACGATGAAATAAAAAGAGAGTCACCTTTGACCTTTCGGAAGAGGAATCAGTTGATGATCCCTCATCAGGTCCAGAAAAGATGGTTTACATGAGTGAAGTCTGTTCGGCAGCCCTAAAGCCATATCTTCGTAAGGATCCAAAATTCAATCCTCGTTGGACAACTCCCGTTCCTAACTACTACTCATCCAAAGCTGATGCTCCTGCATTCTTCAAGTACACTGGAATTCTTTCGTATAAGCTGACTGAGACCGGTGCTTCTGAGCATTCATCCGAGGACAAACTGATTGACCCCAAGAAGGAACGAATTCTGAGAAAACAATTGAAAAAACAAAAAGACCAGAATACTTGGAGTATGCCCACTTTCAATTACTACTCCTCTGAGGATAATTCCGATGATGGATATCTTTCATCTGACTCAAACAATTCATCCACTATCCATCATAATTTGTCTGAGGATGACACTGACAATAGTTGGGAATCATATACCTCATCTCCGACTAATCATTACGATCTCCCACCGCAGGCTCACAAAAAGATCAACCGAAAACCGCCTTAATCATCGGCTACCCACCCTCCCTCCCGACCACATCGGTTCCCTTGTACAGCTTCTTCCTCTACTTAGGTCAAGGCCTAAGTATAGGGGGGACCGATGCCATCTGTATATACCATTCTTCTCCTAATTCCTGATCGCGTCATTTCCACCTTCTTCCATACTTAGGCTGTCCAGAGCCTAAGTATAGGGGGAACCGACATCCACCCGTATATACTCTCCTCATTTCCTGACCGCTTTTTTTTTCATTTTTTTTTCTTCTTTTCTTTTTTCTTTCTCACTCTCTTACGCTTAGCCCGAGCTATGTCTTCTTTACGCTTCTTGTGCTCTGAGGACACATCACTCGCTAAGTATAGGGGGGGTCTGTATATATACTTTGTATATATTTTACCCATATCTCGTACTTGCGCGTAAGTCTATATGTATTTACGGGGTGGGTATTAACTTGAAAAAAAAAGAAAAAAAAAGAGTTTTGCTATTAACACTGACTTGCCCATTATCTTGTGAAAAAAAAAGAATGAAAAAGAGGCTTCTTATTCCATTTTCTGCATAAAAAAAATCCCTTGCATAAAATGTCAAAAAAAATGATGAAATGTCTGCATTTCACGCACCTGCACTCCATCCAACATCACATGCATTTGCATCTGTGAAAAGTCATTGGGTTCTGAACCGAGATATGAGCCGAAACCGAGAGTGGTCTGGGCTTGACTTTAATCCACCTAATTTTCAGAAGAACTTCACCGAGAAATAGAATTTTAAGAGCTTCAGGTCTTTTTGACTTAATTCTTTAAGTTCCACATGACAATGTGCAGCGTTTGACTCTTAGTGTCTAACCTGGTCTCTTCATTCTGGGTACCACTCTAGAATAGGGAATTAATTCGCACTCTCGCACTATGCACTTAGCTCAACCCAAACGGGATGTTAGAAGACTGTGCGAGTCTCTTTTCTGGTAGCGTGGAAATCTAAAGACCGGAGTACGAGTTGAAATAAAGCTTCGGAAAAGGGATGGACGACTGGGCACAATTTTTCTAAGACCCCAAAAAATGTACGGAACAAAAGATTCTATATCCGTAGGGGCACAACAAGATCCAAGCAGAACCACCAAAAATTCCAAATACATAGAAGCATTCTACCAAATAAAAATCCGACCAAAAAGGTCCAAGCTTCAGAAACCTGCAGATCTTGGTGGAGACTCAGCTACACTGGCTATCTCCACAAGGAGAGGTGACTACACTGGCCACCCTCCAGTTCTTTTCTCTTTCTTCTATCTTCTCCCTCATTCGATTGTGAACACAGCGCGACAGACCTTAGAAGGAAATACCTGACTCCCCGAGGACGAGTTACTGGAGAGGAGAGGAGCATGGTAGTCCGGCATTCTGAATGGGAAGAGCTAAAACCCTTCACACACATGAGTCGGTTATTCAATGTTCATAGGGTATACTTTGGGAAGAGGATTGATCTAAGATGACTTCTGAGTTGAAACTGTGTCAATGATATGTAGAACTTGAGGACTGTTGATTTTGAAATTCTAAATCTCACAGAAGTTCCGCCACACTATTAATCCAAAGGTCGAGTTTAATTTCACTTTCACCTTCAGTTCATGGTCTTGGTATGGAACCCAGTCTCATTTCACTTCATGGCATTTCTTTTTTATGCTCAGGGACGAGCATGGTTTAAGTATAGGGGATGATGAATCTCGGATTCACCATTCTAAGTCTCATTAATTAAAGCTCAAGTCCCTCAAAATCAACTGCATTTCTGCATTTATTCTGCATAATTAGCATTCATGCATGATTTCATAAGAATTGCATTTTAGCGTTAATTTCTGCATAAAATAAGAAGCCAAAAATCCAAGCCAACAATGGCCTGTAAATAGCCTAACTTCCCCCATTTTAACTCCTTCGTGCTAATACCGCATAACCCGAAACTACATCTACTGTGTGCACATCACTAACAAGAATAAATAAAAAATACAAAAAAATAACTAACCCTGGCAAGTGGACCAAAAACCCAAACCCTAGTTACTGGATTTTCGGATTAAAAGCCACATATCTTCCCCATCCAGTGTCCGATTTGATCCTACTCACTTTTGAACTAATGCACATTCAATTACCTTCAAAACAAGACCAAGTTCAAGTGAATCGGAGTTCATATGTGAAAGTTGGGTTTTGGGCCTCTTTTGTACATTGTATGTTTCGCGGCTTTTGACCCTATATTTTATGTATATATTTTCTTAACTTATAAAAATCCAAAAAAAATAGATTAAGGTCTCTTGTATTTATCTTTGAGTTTTCCCTATTTTTTCCGGATTTTTATCTTGTTTAAAAAAATGACAAAAAAAATTAGAAAACCCAAAAATCAAGGTATTCTATGTACTTGCTCCGGTCGTTCTGATGAAGACGATGGTGGCGTAGGCAGAGTGGATCCGGCGGTGGTGTTGACGCGGCGGAGAAGACCCAGTGGCGTGGTCGAAGGCGCAAGGCGGAGCGGGGCTCCGGTGGCGGGGGCGAGTCGATGAAGATGATGATAACGTTGGTCGGTGATGTTGCGGTTGCGGAGAAGGAGGAGTTGGCTAGGCGCACGGTGGTCGTTGGCGATGTCGTTGGCCGAGGAAGATGAAGTCGAGGGCTCGACAGTAGCGGGCTGGAGCGTGTCGAAGAAGGTGGAGTCGCGGAGGCGTAGGCTCGACGGAGGAGAACCCGGAGCTGAGCAATCGCGCAGCGGAGCCGCGGCACTGCAACGAGGGGTAGGCCTCGGACCTCGCCGGAGAGGGATGAAGAGGAAGCGGCGCTGTCACCGCCACTCCTCCGACCTGTAGCTTAATCGGCGGATCCACTCCGCCTACACCACCATCGTCTTCATCAGAACGACCAGAGCAACTCCGCCTTCTCCGCCAACAGCCGTGGCCAAGCGGCCCCCCTCCCTCTGCCGGACCGCTACCCTCCGCCGAGCCAGGCCGGGCTCCAGGCCCGAGACCCCCCCGCACGTGAGCCGCACGTGCGCGGGGGGACGACCTCAGCCCGATGTCATCTTCGCGTCACCCCAGGTCACGTGCCCCGCACGTGACCGTGGGGTAAATTGCGACGAACCCCCCCAGCACTACCGTATTCACGCTCCAGCCCTCCAGTCAAAGGGCACGTGCGCAGAACGTGCCTCCTTGGGAAAATTGCATATTTGACCCCCATTTTGTAGGTAATTAACAGTAGGTCCCCTTGCATTACTTTTATATTTTATTTCTGTTTGCATTTGTACCCCTGTCTTTGTCATCCATTATAGACCTCTACATTGCATCATTTTATTTCTACAAAAATAGCACTTTGTTCATCGCTTAATTCTCTACCTTTTGACATGTCTTGGATATTTTTGTGATTAATGGTTGATTAATAAATAATTGTTTTGCGAAAATTGGAATATTTTGCCCAATCTGTGCTCGGAAATTCATAGTTAATGAACCGTATCTCTAAAAATTCCCCAAAAATCAAATATCGTAGAGATTAATTTGATTAACATTGTGTCCAAAAATCATTGCATTTGCATGCATTATTTGCCCTGTAAAAATCATTTTTTGCATTTCAGTGTTTGATTTTTAATAGGTATTAAACCCCACATTTTCGAGGTTTAGGATTTTTTTAGTTTCCATCACCTAGTGATAGATCTTAGATAATTTTAGTTTTCGAAAATAAGTAGGTTTAATATTTATTAAAGATAAATATTTAAAATCATTCTGTTTGCAATTAAAAATTCGTAAAAAATTCATATTGCATCTAAAAATTCCAGAAAAATTATAGTGCACTCATTTCATCGTCATTTACATTGTAGCCAAGTTTCGTATTTTTCGGACACCGTTTGAACGTATTTGATATTTTAGTCCCTAAAATAGGCCGAACTTGCCTTTTGCATCTCATATTGCATTGAAAAATTCCAAAAAAAGACCGCCTTGAAAACCAAACTCAAAATTGGATAGACATTAATCTAGGTTGTTCCTTTGCCTCCTTGTGATCGACCTTGGGACTTGCCCAAGTAAAATAAACATAAACCACGAGATTAAAATTGAATCATTATTTTGTGGTTATTTCTTGACTGTTTCCGATCGCCGCCTACAACGAACGACTTTCATTAATTTCACGCACGAACGATAAAAATGATTTCTTATCGCGGCTTTCACGGGCTCGTCAGTACCAGACCAAGTTGAGACGCACTTCCTTCACTAAAAGAAGACGAGAGGTTCCGCCAAGAAGTACTACCCTTGTATGCTACCCCAAGCCAAAGGAAACTGCCTCCTCACCACCTCATCCGTAGAGAGCTATGTGTAAAGTGCCGGTGCAAGTAAAGCCATTGTCTGTGAGAGTCATGTGTGTGTTGTTAAATGTTCTACTTAGGCTCATCAAGATGACATGTGAACATAGCCTAGTGGACTCAAAGAATTAAGTCCCAAATGGACCTGAAAAGTCTTAACCCCAAATCCTATAAGGTTCCTCTTAGAATTAGGAGGATTAAGGTCTTAACCAAGCTTTATTTTTCAATTTTATTCCAGACTAGTTTAAATGTCAATACTACTCTGAAAAATGCAAATGCTCGTGCAAGAAAATATTTACAAAACTTTTCTTTTTAAGAGAAGAACATAAAAGACACAATCTTTTTGAAAAGCTTTTTCAAAGAATTTTGCATTTTTTGGATTTTATCTTTTTTAATTTTTAAAATATTTTTAACAAGGGATTATAAATAGTTACATATTATTTACAAGGCTTTTGTACACATTTTACAAGAATTTTATACAACAATATATACCAGGATTATACACATTTTATACAAAGTTTTACAAAAAGATTTTTTATTTACAAGTTTTATGTACACACTTTACAAGTGGATTAAATATACATATTTTATACATGGATTTTATATACAAATTGCAAATTACATAAATTACAAATAATTACGGCTTTTATTCACACGTAAATTTTACAAGTTTACAAAAATAATTTTTATACCCATAATAATTTATATCCCATGTGACAAAATATTTTACAAACATTTTACAAACCATTTTACAAAATTTTTCAAAACATTTTTCAAAACATTTACAAATAATTTTGAAAATAATTTTTACAAATGATTTTACAAAACTTTTACAAATCATTTGCAAACAATTTTACAAACGGTTTTTGCAAATATTTTATTTTCACACATTTTACAAATAGTTGTACAATATACATAATTTTGATATAAAAATAATTTACAAACATTTTAAAAACAAAACAATTTTTACAAACATTTTACAAATCATTTGTACAAAAATAATTTTACAAAGGTTTTTGCAAATAATTTTTACAAATATTTTTACAAAATGTTTTACAAAATATCTTACAAACTTTTTACAAAAGAGTTTACAAACATTTTTACAAACATTTTTCAAAAATATTTTTGTTCCAATTTTATAAATAATAGACATATTTTTAAAATACAAAAGTACAAGTTATTGCTAAAGTATATATACAATATATACGACATCCCCTATACTTAGTTCGAACTATATCCTCATAGTGATCAAAGAGCGGCAAAGGAAGACATAACTCGTGCTAAGTATGGAAAAGTGAAAAGAATCCTATACTACAATGACTCGAAGAATAGAATGAAATAAAATGAATGGAAGTCGGTGATCTCCCCTATACTTAGGATCAAATAATCCTAAGTATAGAAGACTATACAAATGGGAAGACCGAGGAAGAGAATATACACGAAATGAACGACTCGACTTGTCCCCCCTACACTTTGGGTAAAAGATCCCTAAGTATAGAAAAGAATATTAACAGTTGAGGGACAAGAGAGAGAATAGAAGAAACTGAGACAAATATGTACAAAATAAAAGGACGACCTCACTCCCCCTATACTTAGGGTGAAGGATTCCTAAGTATATGCAACAACAGGAGTAATGAAACAGAACGAGAATGAACAACCCGGTGTCTACACCCCCCTATACTTAGGATAGAGTACATCCTAAGTATAGCAAAATTAATCCTAAACGAGACATGGGGTGTAAAACAAAAGCGGAAGAAACTAGGAACAAATCAAGACGAAACACGTATATACAAAGTAGACAATTTGAGGTGCTTCTCAACAAGCGCTAGAGTTTACGCCCCTAGCTGGGCGCAAAGGCTAGGACAACGCAGTATCAAGGTTCAGGACAACATCTGTAAGGCGAATGCCGTACTGTCGTCGCAGTCTCCGTATGAGAACAACAATGAACTCAAAAGTGTAAACGATGACACCCAACAATGAAATCAGGCGGGTGTCTGCTACCGGGCAATGATATGGGAAGATATGGTCAGGATCTGGTAGCACAAAAGAAATCATCGGCTCAGGATCAGACTGGAGTGGAAGTGTGGAGCGGAAGAAGTCGAACGTGGAGAAGGATGGATCAGTCATGGAATCCTCTACGTCAATCAGCGTCTCACAAAGGTGTAGAAAGTAAAGATCAGGAGACTCCCTACAAAAACAGATATCCGATGCATCTAATGGAGAAAAATTAGACAGATCATCGAATATCTCAAGGATCGGCTCATCCTCGCGAGGGTCGTCGAGGTGAAACAACTCAGAAGTAGAAGGATCAGAAGACTCGGGTTCGTGATCCGTCAGATCGGATACACTCTCAGAAGGTGAAACCGAGTACACAGAGCATGTGGCATTCTCCTGTAGATAACCCTCGAGGAGTAATGCAAAATCATTAGTGAAGAAAGAGGAATCAGAATCTAACTGGGAATCTACGCCACTGTCAAGCACCCACTCCTCACACAAAATGCCTCATCAGCTGAAAACGGCCTCTGAACAATATGGAAATAGGAAATGGTACTGGTCAACAACGCAGAAGCTGTAGAAGTGTCTGAAACTGATCCTCAAACTGTGGCAGTGTTGGCTATCGTCTGATCCTCATGAAATGTATCTATCTCATCAAACTAGAGGACAAAAGGCTCAAATATGGGACTATCAACATCTGGCATCTCAAAATGGTGTCCCACATCTATCTCTGGCTGCTGGGCTAGATCGAGATATCCATATGAATCCAAGAAGTACCTCTGAGAAGTAAAATCTAACTGGTCCTGACATAGAAACTGGAAAGGTCGAAAGAATGGCAGAAACAGCGTGGGATCCTCCTCTATTTCTTGGAATACCGAAAGAGGTAGTATCCAAGAATCCTGAACTATGAAGTACGAAACTGACTCAAACTCCGACTGGAAGACCAATGTAAACTCGATCAGTGTCTGGAGATGGAAGCTCACGGTGGCTGGCCCGTCGTCAATCATCTGCTCTACTGTAGTATCCACGTCCTCTAGCTGGTGTGTGATCTCTGAATCCTCATGAAGTGTAACACACCCAACTGGTACCGCATCATCCTCGTGTGTTGTCCCAACTAAAGCATCTCGTGAAGGTGGAATGTCTGAAAGTACTCTCGAGATGGTCTGAAGTATATCCATGTCGGGACTATGGTGTGAACCACCACACGAGGTCACTACCAGTGTAATCTGCTTAGCGAACATCCCCCTCATGGAGATCTCAACAAGGTCTGTCATCGAAAGTCCATGATCTGGGAATCTCCTCAAGAGGTCAATAAACCTCAGCCACGAATCATGAAATGGCTCATGGGGTCTACTGAAAAATTCGTGATGAAAGACCGCATCATATCTGCTCTACGTTGGGGGTAGAACTCTGCAAGAACAATGACCGTAAACCACCCCATGTAGAAAACTTCCTTCCCAACCGTCTGTGCCAACTCTTGGCTCTACCTCGAAGTGTGAAAGGGAAGGTCATAAGCTGTAACTCCTCAGAAGTGATATCTGAATATGATCGTGATCTAACTCGAACTCAGAAAGATGAAGATATGGCTCCTCGTGCACTTCGCTTGAAAACTTCGGCAGTAGCTGAATGAACTCTAAGTCTAGAATAAAGGGACTCAATGTAGAAGCTGACTATGCTCCATGATCCGACTGCTCACCCTTCATCCCATCATAGAAGTCATATGAAGCTCGCAACTGCTCAATGTGATCTTTGCAGGCGTCAACTCCAAGCTCAGCATGCCCAGTAGAAAGAGGGAATAGAGTAGAGGAAGAAAGATAAAGAGATGAGAGGTCGATCGGAGTTCCGACCTCATACGAAGTCAAACGAGAATGATGTGGATAAAAAAATGGAGCCACAAGATCCAGCTGAAGAGAACATCGATCCATCACAAGTCGAGAAGAAATGATGAGGGGAGAATACAAATAAGGGTGGGAGGGAGGGATAAAAGAGAAGAAAACAGAGTGAAGACGAGAAGGGAAATGGAAGGTGACTGCTAATGATATAGAGAAGATGATTGTAACCAACTCACGCCAATTACATAAAAACACAATGCAAACCCCCAATTCACCTACTCAACACAATGTGAGGATCGCAAATGTGCGGTCTTTTATCTTTTCTATTTTAGAGTTAGGTGAGCACACAAAAGTTGTACAAACACTTAGGAGGTTAAATGGGATTTGAGCACTACTCCTTAGTGTGTACGTGGACAAATAAATGCAAATACAATGAGGGGATTGCTCTCCCAAAACAATGAAGTGAATGAGTTACGTTTAATTTTATGGTCAAGTTCAATTAGCAGTCCCAATTTTTAATTTTTTTAATTTTTAATTTTTTTTGGATATTTTCAATGAAACGTCTAATGAATTTTCCGATTTCCTTTTTATTCCTAAGTCCATAAAACAGAGGGAGGAATACAGAAAAGCCGATGCGCGATGAAATCTATGAATGCATGCACAAGATAGAAGGCGCACCTTGCTCCAGCAGTTTACATGCAATATGATCCGCGCATAAACTTAAACTAATATATATGAATGCAATGCGAGAACCATCCTAAACAGGAACTGCTATTATCGTGAAGCACATAATTATTTATCTAAGTCCAAGCGAGTTCTATAGGAACAAATATTCTATTAGGGGCTTTGGACCTAATTCTACCTGGCTCAATCAAATAGAAACCTAAATCTAGGGGCTCAAGCACAAAATCTACATGAAAAAAAGAAAATAAAGCGATAAAAATAAAACATGGTGAGGTCCCCCAAGTGCACCGACACTTGGCGAAACAGACCCCGAAATCTGTCAAGTGTCCAAAGTCCTAGAAATTATTACAACTTATTACAAGAATGATAATGGAATAAAATGCTAAAAGTCCTCAAAGGATCTTCAAAATCTTATGCTCCTCTTCTCCTACGCTCTCATGCTGTTCGATGAAGAAACGAACCGCCTCCGCTTCGCTCGGGTGCACCAGCGCTCCTAGGAATACCGCCCTCGCTCGTCGGGCCCTCGCAAGAAAGAGAGAAACAAAAGATATGTCAAATCACCGTTATGAAAAAGAAAAATATCAAATAAAATGAAGCAGAAAATCAAACAAGCAAAGAAAAACAAGTATATACACAAACCAAGAGTAGAAGGCAAAGAAGACCTAACTACCTTCGCCGTGCCTCCCCGGCAACGGTGCCATTTTGATTAGCCGATAATCTCACTTGGGTTTTAGTTTATCAATGGAGAATGTCATTGTACCCAAAGAAAAACCAACTAAATAAAACAATTATTAAATCCAATCAAAGCAATAAGAGAAAATGACGGATTCTTGCTATTTTAATTATTAACCTGGTATAGTTCCCAGGGTCGAACTCAAGGAGGCAACAATTATTAAGCAAGGGTTATTCAATTCAAAGACAATCAATGAAATAAAAGAGGGAATCTAAGCAAGCTACTCTTGGATTTTTGTGAATTTGTGTCTATTGAATCTTTTTGGTTTTTTATGTAAACAAACACTTTTTAGCAGTTTTTGGATTAGTAAAAATAACAAATCAAATTATTTTGTAAAATCAAAATTGTGAGAATTAAAGCAATCTTCGAGGAACTTATACTAAATTTTGTAGAAATTTTGGAGACAAATGATGATTATTTCATGCATAATAGTCAAGAAAGTAATTGCTGAAATACAAGGATTGGACCGTAATTAAAGTAAAGTTATTGGCAAATGGTAACAACAAAAATAAACGGGCACTTGTGTAAATTTCAAAGGAAAGTGTATGTGATTCACGTGGTATCAAATATCTCAGTTTCTGTGGAGAGCTATTACAGAAAAGGAGGGTTAATATGCACTTTACCCAATTTATATCAACGTGCACGTGAAGTCCTTAAGCAGATGGGTAGTGGGTTGTGAGGATTGAGCATCTCAATCTGATCAACGGCATGGAATGGATTTTGATGCGTGGCAAAGCAAGAACCCTCGGATCATATCCGAGTTACTGTAAGATTTGGAATCGGGGATTTCTTCCCCTCTATTTTTTTTCCGCAGGCAGTTGTTCTTAAAGTTTTTCCCCCTTTTGCTTCTCAATAGGAGATGGATCCAAATTCGCAGATTGCTTCGGAGTGGTGATTATTTTGTTCTGCAGGTGTTTGCGATCTCGATCAGCTCGCTCCCAACGGCGGACATGAGAATCGAGGCCGGCGTTGTGATCGTTCTGTGCAGATCCTCAACGGAGAAGGGGCTTCAGGTTGCGAATCGTCGTCTCGCGGGTGCGGCGGATCTAGATGATGAAGTAAATCATGGAGTTCGTCCTCTATTCTCTGTTGATCTTGTACTTCATGCTGCAAATGCAAATGCTTCTTCTCGATTTGATTCAAATCGGAATAGGGGTTATATGCTCTGCAATTATCTGTTAACGTTAAATCTATATTTCTAAATTAATAGCAGAGAAGACTTCCGAATGTGATAATGTCACAGTTTACAGGAATAGTATCAACAATAAGGACGGGTGTGGAATGTTTAAATCTCTTATTCGTATATGGAAGCCAAAGAATAATATCAAAATTACTTTGCACAAAATCTCTGAACCCAATCAGAATCCTATATTCGATCAACTTTAGCCAATAAAAAATTCATTGTAATTCATTGTATTTCATGAAATCTGAAGGATATTTAAACTTGAGCATGCGAATTGTATGCACTATTCCTGCAAAAGATATTCTTACCTTGACGTACAGGAGTTGTGCACCGAAATTTGTTGCAACTTGATGAAGCTCCGGGGAATTAATCACTCGTTGATGATGATCAAGGTCCGGATCTCACTGTTGCGTGGTCTAGAAATGTGGCTGATTGAATATCCTCGACCTAGATGGAGTGAAATGCCTGGGCTGAAGCTCCGAGAAGCTTCGGGTCGTTGCCTTGACGGCTCGGCGGTGCCGGAGGCTCGGCTTCGCGCGAGGCGGAGCACGATGACGGATCGCCGGATCAAAGGTCGATTCGCACCGTTCCTCACTTCAACAACGATTAGTTGTCACTCATGATACATTGGAGGTCCTTGGAGATGGAGAAAATGGCCAAAGATGGGAGGAGGAAGAAGATGTGGGCTTATTTATAAGATGAGAAAAGTCAAATTTCGAGTGAAGATTGGGCGCACAAAACGAGGCGAGAAATTTAAAAATTCATATGGACGAAAATGAGGATTGTGAAATATTTATTTTGGTGAAGAAATCAACTCGATCGGAGCAAGATCCGCTCTAGAAAATTTGGAGAAAACGGCTTGGCGAGCAGTTTATTTGGGCTGAAGGAGGAAAAGGATGAAATAGGGAAAATGACGAAACGTTAGAGCAGTTTATTTGGGCTGAAGGAGGAAAAGGACAAAATAGGGAAAATGATGAAACGTCAGGTTGAATAAGAGATAAATAAAATAAATAGATAAATAAATGGTTTTAAATTACAAAATAATGAAAATAAATAATGTTATTAATTTAATAAATATATTTATGATAATTTTTAATAAATAAAATAAATTAATTAAATAAGGTAAAATAAATAAGAACCTTTATTAATAGGTATAAAATACCTATATGATTAATACTTTATTGTTATTTTGATTATTTTCTGATTTTATAATTTTTTATTTTTATTTTATATAATTAAAATAAATATATACAAAATATTTAAAAATACAATATGTACACAAATAAATAAAGAAATAAAATATATACAATATATACATATATACAAGTATACCCATAAGGTCCCAAAATCTACTTTTTGCATATTAACTCTGATTTTAGCGAAACCACTCTTATTTGATAGATATTTTTACAAATGAACTTTAAAAGTGAGTACACTCAAATCGGAGTTCATACGGCCGAGTTATGAGGTTTGGAAGTTAGGCTTTTAGATTTTGAGATTTATTGGTATTTATTCATATTTATTTTTTAGTTATTTTTTTGTACTCTTCTAGTGATTTTTATGAACATTTCAGAAAAAGAATTAAGTTATTTGGAGTTACAAATAAATAGATAGAAAATAAAGAAGTTTTATACACATAATGTACATATATACAAAGGGGTCCAAACGCCAAAACTCACACCTTTTATTCCACAATTTTTTTGGTATTTTTAGTAAATAATATTAATTATAAAACAAAGGTTAAAAGTGAGTTTGGTCAATTTGGAGTTTTCTATAAATAGTTATGAACTTGTGAAGTTGGACTTTTAGGCTTTTTAGGTTCATTGTATTTATTTATTTATTAGTTAAATGATTTTTCTGATATTTTTATAAATTAGTATACATTATTACACATAACTTTCAAGATGGAAATATTTTTATTTGAAATTATTTTATTGATAAATAAAATAGGTGAAAATATGTACAAGGCGGAAAATGATGAGTGTGTACAAGTGAGATTTGATTTTCTTGATTTGTATAAGTTATGGACCCTATCTCCCCCTACTTTATTCCTAGTCGATCAGGTCAAGTCTTGACCTTCTCTCGGGGTTCAGGTTAGTCTGCATTTATTCCATAAATACATCCTTCTTTATTTCTTTCCTTTTTCTTTTCTTCTTTATTCTTTTATTTTTGTTAAAAAGAATGATAAATATACATTATTAACAAATAGATGGTGAATGGTAAATAATGAGAATTAATGAATATGTACATGTGTTTTACTAAGGATTTTAGCTAAAATAAAAGAATAAAGATGATGAATTATGGATTCATCAAGGGGGGAGAAGAAATGAGAGAACATGGAGCTTAATTATTATAAGGAGAAGGGACAGAGTGAACGAGAGGCGCTAATGCAGACCTTCTGATAACCGTTCTAGTATGATTTGTTGCTAGTGATTTCATAATGCATACGGTATTCATTGTGAATTAAAAGAATCAAGGAGTAATATTCACAATTATACAATTTAACTAAGGAGTACATGACAAAGAATATTGCTATTTTATTTCCATAAGCTAATTTTGACATAGTGATTAAAGATGGTAAGGAAAACCTCACAGAGCTCCAATGTTTATGAAAGAGAACTATATATAGATCCTTCAGTGTTTATGATTTAGGTTTGCACCTAACTCAATGCTCTTTCCCTATCGCTGCCTTCTCTTCGGCCTGACAGGTCCCAGCAACCCTTTGCCCATATACAATCCAACACAAATTCCGGATGTTTTATAATTTACATACTTCCTAGACTGGCTAAAAACAACACTTCAATCTTTATTATCTCAAAAAACACACAAACTTCATTACTTTTAAAACGACAGAATGCTAACGAAGATTTAAAAACAAGTATAAAAATCAAACATATATGTGCATTTATATGTCACATATTCCTTCAAATAATCGTTCATTCCTGCACGAAACCTCAATTTTCCTTGTAGAAATTGCTTCATACGAGGATCAGGAACAGTACAATAACTGTAAGCACGTAGAATTTCTAGCTATATCATGCATCACCATATATATGCCATCTTATAGCTGGAGAAGCTGATCTGATGTTTTGACCGCAGTACCTGTAAGACCAACCTTCTTAGCGAGCCATAGGAATTTGGGTGCTAGGTGCTTTCATGGCATTCTCCGCTTCCATTTCCATGCTCCTTTTATATCCTGTACCAATCTCATACAAAGCCGTGAAGTAATTAGCAAGCAAGATACTGAATAGAATAAAAAATGCAATCGGTATATCTCAGCTATTATTCAGTTGTTTCAAGAAAAAAAATCAAAAGCACGATGTAATAGGTGATATTTAAGATGGAATTTCAGGAGAGACCTAATTGCAGATCGAAGTTATAGCTGTGGAGTTCCCTGTACATCTGGCAGAGAGCGCATGGCTCGCAGCAACAGTGGATGAGACAATCAGGACAGCAGCTCTCCCTTAACTTGTATTGCACCCTCATCTTGCGCCTATACCAACATGAAAGGAGGCATGCTGTGCATCCGAATAGTACCAGGAATGTATAAAAGGAGCAGCAGCATTTTTGTGCTGCAAGGAAAGCCATAAATTTCTCAGTGACAAGCTAGAAGAGTGTTGTAATGTTTTTCTTACAATAAAACCAACGATACGAGTGGTTTCTTCCTCCACTAGATTATATTCTCCTCCGAGTAATCCTGTATATACACATAAACTGTATGGGATACAGCTGGCCTGCTTGAACCAATCCCGGATATATATTCTTTGCATGTATCCAATAGATCTTTCAGTGAACTTCTGAATAGTGAGATAATATATACTAAGTTATGTCGTTCGAAGATTGCCAGTGAAATGGCGCAATATACAGTTTAAATTGCTTCGTTTTAAGTTGAAAGATATTGACAAAATTAAAAAAAGAAAGACTGAAACGACTATAACTTGTTCGTCAAAAGATTTTAAGTTATTGTTGACCTTGACTAGAAACTTACCCGTCCGATAGATAATTACATGTTCGTACGTGTATAAAATCTGACATACCATAAAATCAGTGGACTAGAAAATACTTAACAAGTAACATATATAGAGCAAAAGATATGTGATTTACATGATCTCCCTCTGTCCAATATGTTTGCTACCTGCCCGAATGTGATGCATGGGCATATGCAAGTAACACAACCTGCAAGATTCAAAATCAAAGAAATGTTAATACATATACAAAAGCGACCTCCAAAGAAATATCCACACAACAAAATCGAGCTATACTAATAATTGATTTTAAAAAATTCAATCCACTATAAAAAAACCTAGGGTGGCCTTCTATCGTTAAGAATGTCCACCTAGATTGTGTTGTCAGTGGACATTATCGATTAACGTCTAAAGAATGCACTTTTTTGCCGACATCATATATTAACATCGTCCTACCATGTCTCCCACTCTAGGTCAACAATCGAATGCCAGTGACATCAACCTAAATTATTTTAAGTGATGTTAGATTTTAATGTCCATACATGATCTGCACATTTTCCAAATATCTCGTAGGCTCCCCCGCTCGAATGCCCTAAAACATGTGCCTTCACTTCTTCCCTTCTCTCCAGTCTGCTCTAGACTTAATGCCTATGCTCGACTCTTCTCACGCCCTCCTCCAGCTTCCACTTGCTCCGTGCTCACTCCAAGTTGCTCAGCCCTTCTCTAGCCTCCGCTACCCTAAAACCCGATCGACCACTGCTCGGCCCCTCTCTAGCGTCTGCTCGCTTCCCACCTTAGCACCACACCCATCTCCATTTTATGATCCGTTCACATCCTGATGCCATTCTCTTTCCTCATTGTTTGATCGATCCACGCCATGCTACTATGCTTCTCTAGCATCTACATGATCTACGTCGCCCTTATACAACCTCGGCTATCCTCCATGCTGCCGCTTCTTCAAGAAAAGTATCCCTATTTTCTCCATGTTCACTTGCTACAACAATTTCCTTGATGATAAACGATCGAGTACCATATGCTATGCTAGGTGAATGAAATAGTAACTATCATACATCTGCTTATTTCATCTTAGTATCCATGGTCGTGCCTGCTAATGGTCGACGGAGAAATCCTACAAAAGCATGATATTTATTTTATCATTTCTTGGGTGACATGAAATTATAAAATGATCAAAACCAAGACCAATGTTTTAACAAGGTTCATGCAACCGTCTTGATTTAATAAAGATCATATTTGATATCATTAATTGAACTCCCCCTTATTCATCACCTTTTAATCTTTTCACACAATCTTCACAATCTGTTTCATCTGATCAACTATTGAAGTTTCTATTAATCTGATCATGTGAATGTTCAAAAAGATGCTAAATCAATTTGAATTAAGCTGCTTTATTCTTAGATAAATATGGTTGAGTTATTTCCCAGGTGAGCATCGATATAAATTCCAACATTAGCAGAACCCCTCTAGTGGTCTTGTGGTAGAAACAGTAGCTCCCACTTTAAAAGAACAGGTTTCGAATCCTACAAATAAAAAAAACATTAGCAACATGTTAACCAATTTTGGAGTGATAGCTTTTGGTTTGTTCCGAAAGATTTATCCACAATTTGAGTTCATGTATATCATCACATAAGTTGAAGATAATCCTTGCTTTATTCTACTTTAGAAATGCAACAAAGTCCAAAAGCACCCATTGCCACTTATTCATACTTTACGATAGTTCCTAGATATACTGAAGTTAAATTTATCTAAATGAATATCATTTTTGTTAGATTTTTTTAATTTTGAAAGTTTACAAGGAATGTTATATTCGTTTATGTATTTAGGCAAGGAGTCATGAATCAACGGTTTTCCATCAAAATTTCTCAATAAAAAAAATTCTTCGACTCGTTAAATTAATAACGGCCAGATGAATCACCATTTCATCATCTTTATTCTATCATTTTGGCCTTAAAACCCCTAGTAAATGTGTGTAAATAGGCTTAATTCAGGCATTTTATCATCCATGCATTGCTGTGTAAATAGTGTATAAAATACGGTTTTTAAAGCCAAAATTATATAATAAAGAAAAGAAAAAGAATAAAATATTGCAAATATTTTATGACCCGAAACCTCGAGACTAGGCATCTCGATGACTAGGTCGACAAGGAATAAAGTAGGGGGAGATAAGGGCCAAAATACAATAAAAATTCCATTTGTTTAATTCATTCTTTATTCATTTTGGGACCTATTTTTAGTTCCACTTCTTATACTTCAAATAAAGAAACTTTGTACATGAAAGTTGTAGATAATTAAATATAGAAAAATACAAAAATAATTTTACACAAAAACAATATACAGATAAAAAGTTATGATCTGAATAAACTTCCAAAACCCTAGCTTCACAGACCCGTATCTCTCAAATAAAAACTCAAAATGTATCAAAATCACCTTTAATTGTATATAACTTTTAATAAGCTATTTAATGAAGGTAATTTCATATTTTTTCAGAGTTACAGTTTGAAAGTTGAGTTTTGGACCCCTATTGTATACTTGTACTGATTAAAATATTCATTTTATTTATTATTCATTATTTTTTATAATTTTATATTTTTATAATTTTGTAAATATTATTTATAATATATGTGTATATTAAAATAGGAATAAAAGCATAAAAAATATAAAAATAAAATACTTGTACAAAATACATAGGTATAATACCTATAAATATACCTATATAGATTATACATCTAAATGTACATAATACATCAAAAATAAAATAAAAATATATTTAATTTTATAAAAATAAGTTATAAATATATATAATAATAAACAAAATTAAAAATATAAAAAAAATAAAACATTAAAATATATAGATTAATATACCTATATATAACCCATAAAAGGTAACTTATAATTTTAAAACCTCGAAAAAAATAAAAATCAGAATAAAATACTTTAAAAAAATATTTTTATTTAATAATCTAAAAATTAATTAAATCATTTATTATTTTTAAACGAAATTGCAAATAATTTTTTCCAGGATTTTTCTGGTTGGTCCACGTCCAGGAGGGTCCAATAGTTGACCGCATGTCAACTCTCTGACCCAACTCCTGCTGCTTGTCAGACTTTGGTTTTCCCCATTTTTGCTGATTTTTCGAGGCTCTCTCTTTCATCCTTTCGCGATACTCCCTTCTTGACTTTCTTCTACATTTATCAAGGATACACACCTATGGATTTTTTCAGGGAATGAATCGCTGCATCGGCTGCTACGCCTTGATCTTTGGAGCTCTAGAGTCATTGTACATAAGACCTCCCATCTATTCCATCTCGGATTTGAACCCCTTTGACCCTAGCTTTGGCTCCCTTGGGAGGTGCTCAGGACCGGAGGCGTGACAGGCCTCCTCCAGCAAGCCTAGGCGAGGCCGACGAAGGCCAAGGCTGGCTCCAACACCCCATCACCGACCAGCGTCCGTCAAGGTACTTATTCACGGTTTTTGGCCTTTCGAGCTTGCTTTTCTTATTTTTTTTCGCATTTATTACCTAGCCGTCATATTAGCATCCTCCTCGTCTCTTTACTCTCTCGCCTAATCGCACAAACACCCTAGCCCACGGTTCGCCGGAGCTTTCTCCGACGAACCTCCATCTTGTGTTCCCACCTTCATTCCACCTCGCTACGGGGTCGGGGCAATTTTCCCTCGACCCCATCACCATTTTCTTGCAGGTCCACGTAACTTGGAAGCAACTGGAGGCATTAGGACACCCACCGAAGATACTTGGAGCTTCCTATCTCCTCCGCCTTCGCTACCGTCGTCCACTTTTGGAGCCACCAGCGGATAGAGGAGGACCACCAGAGCCGTCCGGCCATTTTGGAGCTCTCCAGACTGCCGGAGGACGGAGAACGAGCTCAGGAAAGCTCGCCTCGTCAGGGCTGCTTCCCAGTTCCTCCTCTGCCCTTCGCCACTGTTCGATCCAGGCCGGATCTTCCAGACTCGCCAGAAATCGTTAGATCTCGCCGCACCAGCACCGTTGATCTCCAGCCAATGATCTAATCCCAGTCGTTCGTTCGTGAACCAGTATCGGAGCTCCAGAGCGTGATGCGTGTCTAGTGGATTGATCCCAGCCGTCTGCTCACGTATAGGCTTGGTATATTGCATTTTTCACCCTAGCCATTTTTTTAATTAATTATTAAGACATAATATTTCATTTATCATTTTATATTTTTGTCATATTTGCAGTAAACCCCTTGTATTTTCTTTAATTACATTTAGGTCCTTGGCCACGTCACCTCACGTGACATGTGCACGTGAGGCGTGACCATTCTGCGGAAGACCCCCCTATGTTTTGCATAGCCTTGAAACATTTTAATGCAGTGTAATATTTTTGGTAATTTTGCAACTTAGCCCCTAGGATTTTGGAATATTGCATACAGGTCCCTGCCAGGTCACATGCCCCATGCACGTGAGTTTGGTGTTTTTGCAGAAATACCCCTACGGGTTTCAGATTTAATATTTGATCCATAAATATTTTATTCAGTTATATTTTTGTGGGAAATTTACACTCAAGCCTTTGGACTTTTATAAATTTACAAAATTACCCCTGATAGGAGTGTATTTTATTTTTATTTCTAGTATTTTTTTCATGAATCTATAAAAACGAAAAAATCCCCAAAATTAGGCATAAGTTCCTATTGCATTGCTCTATCAAGCCATATTTTTATTTTACATTTTTTAAAGCATTTTAATATTTATAAAAAATCAAAAACATGCATTTTCATCTCTGTTTACATTAGAAAATTCATAAAAATTATAAAAACTTTATGAAAAATTCTCAAAAAAATATATATTGTGTGTTTTTATATTTTGAACTTTCAGATCAAAAATCACTAAAAAATATAAAAGAAAACTTAAAAAATACAAAAACTCTAAAAACTTCTATAAAAATATATAAAATCCAGAGAAAATCCTAAAAATCTATTTTCTGTCTCTGAATTTTCTTTATTTTATTTACTTAAAAATTAATTTGGAGAATTTTTGATACTGTTTATTATTTTTCATCTCCATTTTAATTTCGAGTATTTATTTTATTCCCTGTTTTGAGTTTTTTTTTGCTTTTAAAAATACCAAAAAAATTAGCAAAAATATAGAAAAAATCAGTAAAAAATTACATAAAACCCAAATTATTTATTTCATGTATTTTTGACTATTTTTACTTATATATATTTTCTCTCTCTCTCTTATCTATATTCCATATATATATATCTTATTTTATAATTTCAAAGAAAAATAAAATACACAAAAAAATATTAAAAAATATAAAATCAGTAATTAAAAATCAAAAGAAAAAATTAAATTAAAAACAAAATAAAAAATATATAAAATTAAAACCCACAAAAACATCACATATAGACAAATTCGTCACAGTCATTTTTGTGCATCTTTGCCCCGATCTACCTGTTTGCTTCCTGTGTTCGATACTCTACACTACTTGCATTGTACGCATCTTTTGTAGAGTTAATAAATTTTAACTCAACATCTTGCTTTTCATTGATTTATCTGTTGTGGATTAATTGTTGATTGACTCGGATTTCGTGAAAGATCGCTTCACCGACACTATGGTCCCGCCTTGTGTGGACTACTTTAGACCCTCGCAAGATCCGTGCTATCATGTCAACACTAGTTCAATGAGAAATTCAATGTATAATCATCGTTACATATACAATCAGATAGAAAATTTCAATTCTTGTGAATAATCATTGTTATAAATTTAATACCAGAATATAAATAAACTAATTCTTGTATTATTCATTTCTATAGCTTAATTTCGATGCTTTGATGCGTCTGTATTTGGGATAGGGCCGGGTAATGGAGGCTTGAATTTTCCTCCCATGTGAGGGGAAACGCTCTTTAAATTATTAAAAAAAAAGGAGAACAAGATATTGGGACATCGATCCTGAGGAAGTGATTATTTGCAATACACAAAATAAGATGGTATGAACACATACAAAAGAGGACTTACAGTTGCCGGAATCGTCGCAGCAGCTGCAGAGTCCGGTGGACCAATGGGTTCCAAAACGACGAGCAGGTGTAGTTTGAGAAGGATTGCTGACGGGAATTCCATTGGAAGGTTGTATGCTGATCTGATTGTTGTTGATGACCGTTTGAGGTTGCCGCTGACCAGCCTTCTTCGAGAGCATTACTGCAGAATTGTGATTTTCAGCTCTCGATGGGTTCCTGGGGAATGTCTGTCGATTTAAAAATAGGTATATGCATGTTTAAGAACACGTAAGTTCACATTCTCAGAGAAACTTCCTCCTCGATCAGGAGCCAAGCCAAAGTCTACTCCGCGTGAATCAAAGAAATTATTATTTTTTAGCATGACGCAGATTTATATAAATAGATGATGATGTTATTCGCATCGCATTTCTTCCTCTTGAAATCGATTTATAATGATATAGTTAATAGGCAATTTCGAGTTAGATTACACTGAAGTTGACAACTACATAACGGGGAAACCGATTTAAGAAGCTCATGATTCGTGCAGTGGGGCTACCCTATTTAATATGTCGATTTGACGCTTACTGACCAACAACAAAAGTTTGCATTCAAAGTTTTCAATTGTATACTACTATGAAATAACATGGCTGCTCCCACGTCATTTTCAATATTTTTTTAATTTTTTTGAAAATTATCGTCATGTATATTTATCCCTATATTCCTCATATATGTCATTCGAATTTCGTCAGAAATAGAGACTCCTACGGCCTCCATCCAGATAGTCATTTTTTAACGGTCGCATGATTTTTTAAATTGACACTTTCTCGATTGAGGTCGTAGGAGTCTCTATTTTTGACGAAATTCGAATGACATATAGGAGGAATATAGGGGGTGAATATATATGGTGATATTTTAAAAAAAACAAAAAAAACGACAAAATAAGGGGCGGAGCAGCTCCGTTAAATCCTTATTTAAAACATTGGCCTGTATACAAAGGGACATGCTTTTTGTCACGTCCCAGTCCTCTATGCTCGATACAGTCTGGATGTATGGAGATGACAAAAGAACTAATTAAGGATTTAAAGAAAAGAAATGATAGCTAAACACCTTTACATATATTTCCGTCCGAAGATTCTCTGTTTGGTTGGAGAATAGGTCCTGGAATAAGGGGTCAATTCTCCTCCCGACATGGTTCCCAGTGGTATGACTATTCCCCATTATTCCATCTTATTTCACTCTTATTCCTATCTTTATCTCACCTTACCTACCTTTATTTCACCTTATTCTCCTTATTCCTATCCTCCAGCCGAATAAAGAATAGATCATTATTCTCCTTATTCCCCATCCTTATTCCTGCTTATTCCCAAACCGAACGCACCCTGATGATGCGTAAAAAGGAAATGTTTGCGGGAGTTTAGCTTACAAGTACAATTAACTAAACGTCCATGTAAAAAAATGAAAAAGGAATTAGCAGTTCATACTTACATGAGGTTACAAAAAAGGACACTTCCATTGTTAACACCAAAAGAACAAAAGGGAATTCCTCTAACATGACTTCCATGAGTCACTCCTATCAAAATGCGATTTTAAGGAAGAGAACGATAAAATTTCATATTTTCTAACTGCAACGTGAAATGTGTCATCACAGTTACCAGTATTACTAGCAAATTGTCTTCTTATTCATTTATGTTGTACAGGAAGGTTACAATTGGTTTGCTTTCATCCTTGAGAGTCTTGTCCCGAACATGACCGTAAGAAGCACCGCTTTAGAATAAATAGATGCACTACAAGAAAAATGAGTTGTGGCCACGGAATGTGGCTACGGAAACTTGTGGCCACGATAATTCTGTGGCCGCTAGTTTCTCGTAGCTACAATCCGTGGCCAAATTCTTCATACAAGAGTTGTGGACACGACAAGTTCTGTGGTCCCTTGTAGTGGCCACGACATATTCGTGGTTAGAGAACTCTCTGATGAATACTCATTCATCACTCTTTATTCTTATATTTTAGCTACAAAAACCTTTGCAAATGCATGCAGATATGAGTAAATACAAATAATTACCAAAAGCATGCATTGTGTAAAAAGTAATAATTAGCATGTTTTTGTGCAAAAATAAAAGAACAAAGATTAAAAAGAAAAAGAGGGAAATATTTAGAATAAATATTGAGCAACCTAACCCAAGGGAGGGCTCAGCATGGGCCTGACCGCATAAAAGCCAAAGTAGAGGGAGATAGGAGCTCATATACCTGTAAATAAAATAAATATATTTTCCTCTAAAAATAGAATAAAAATAGTTTGTATATATTGAATATTTATAAATACAAAATCAAAACAAAAATAGAAAAATTAAAAAGAAAATAAAAAAGTCACTTTTGTATATATTCATCATGTATATACAACCACATCCATATTTATTTCACCTTATAAGTAAATAAATTCAAATTCCAAAAATTTTGTATATATTCTATCTTTTATGTTGTAAATAAACAAAATAAAAACCATAAAAACAAAAACAAAATAAAAAGAACAAAATTAAAAACCAAAAAGAATATTGTAAATATACCATGTACATAAATGTATATATCTATTTATTTCACCCTTGTATATAAATAATAAAAATAAAATAAAAATACCCTTTTATTCCTAATTTTATGCTATAAATAAATAAAATATAAAATAGGAATAAAAATGCACAAAAATAACAAATTAAAAATCAAAAATTAAAAAGGCATATTGTGTAAATACCTATATATAGCATAAAGTGTAAATACCCTATTTTTATTTTGAAAAATTAATTAAAAATCACAAAAAATAGAAAAAATTAAAACAAATATTTTTCATGTTTTAAGTTTTTTATAATTCGGTCATTTGCTATTTTTAATTGAATTTTTAAATCATTTCCAGGTGGCTGACTCTCATTCGTCCACGGGGATGGTGACCACCCAGTTAACACACCCCTGTGGACCACTTCCCACGGGTTTTAGACGCCCGACCTTATTTCTCCTAATTTTAGCGTCCAAACCCGATCATCTCTCACCTAAACCCCGGGTCCTACTTGTTCATGCCAGATCCGACATCCTCGCCGGGATGCCCGCCTCGGGGTCCGCGCTCTACGCTGCCCTACCCGATCGTTTCTAGCCGGACCCCTGGGAGTATAATTTCCGAGCTCCGCCCCCCATTTGCGCATCTTTGGCTCCCCACCTTTCATTCCCGTGACCTCCACTGCCTTCCCTGAGGTGACAGCTCTCTGTTGGTGGTGTCGAAGAGAGGAGAAGGTGCTCGGACCTCTGATCCGGCGTCCTAGCGTCGCCGTGCTCCGCCTGAAGCAGGAGCTCGAGCCTCGGGCCACGACGACCCGCGAGGCAACGACCCAGAGCAAGCCCGGATCATCCACAGTCGACTCGTCCACCCAGGTAGCCCTAGTTTTCCTTCCTTTTCTTTAATTTCTAGTTACGCCCAAATCTCGCCGTCGCCGTTCACTGTCGATACCGGCCACCTCCACCTTAGTTTCGATCATCAGACCACACCATCACGTTCGCCTCTCCTTCGCGCACGTTCTCTGCCCTTTCACTCAACCCAACTTGCATAGGAGCTGGGGTTTCGAGCTCCACCGTCTACACCTCGCCGGAGCTTGACCGCCCTGCCTCACTGATCACCGTCACCCCCTTTCACAGGGGTCGAGGCACTTTGCCCTCAACCCGCGAGTCTTCTGGTGCCCTTTTGCAGGTACAAAGAGGACTGTCTGAGGTCCTCTAACTCGAGCCCAGGAGCTTCCCCTCCGCCGGAGTCGACCGAGCTCCTCAGAGCTTCGTTGCTCCATCGGAGACTACCATTCGACGCGGAAGGCCAGCACGCATCTTCTCCGATCATCAGAGCCCCGCGAGGAGGACGCTAGAGCACACACGGCCCCGGCGAAAGTCGTCGTCCTCCAATTCGTCCACCATCCTTCCCTGCCGTCCGATCGACCCCTGGCTCCAGTTTTGATCCTGACCGTCCATCTGAGGAGCTTCCAGCACCGTCCGATCTTTGGAGGAGCGATCTGGACCGGTCGATCGTCGAGGTTCAGCCACAGCAACTCTCGTCCATTCGATCTCCCACGTGGCGATGCCTTGGCCGTTCGATCAGCTCGAGGATTCCAGCGTTGGGCGCCACCCCGTTCTCAGCCGTCGATCAGCACACGTGGCGCCCATCTGACGGCTTACTTAATAAAGGGTAAATATTCCCTTAGGCCCTTAGCTTTAGTTGAGTTTAGTTTTAGTCCTGTAATTATTTTTAGCATTTTATTTACGTTAGGTAAATTGCATTTTGGACCTTGTCTTTTCTGTTATTTGCATGTATACCCCTGCATGTAGTGTGTCACGTGCATCGACACGTGTTTGTCTAGGATATTTGCATTGATAGCCTTGTAGTTCTGGGTTGTTATTGAATGAATGAAATTTTTTAGATAATTGCATTTATACCCCTGTGCGTGTTGAATTTGTGCATGTGCGTTATATTCTTGGGTATTTTATGATAAGGCCCCCGGACTTTTAATACCTGTTATTATTTAGTCCAGGAACCTTATTTTATTTGCAATTAGGTCCATGTGTGCCCCAGACACGCGCCTCGCACGTGACCTCTTGGGATTTTTGCACCGGACCCCCTGGGACTTTTGCTTTTTACGTACAGGTCCCTGTGCACTGTACCTAGGTTTTGATTTCTAATAAAATATCAAACTAACTCCAAATTCCATGAAAATTGGATACATGGCTCCTGCCATGTTGTAAAATTTTTTAAAATTTTTGGGGACATTTTTGGTATTATTTGGTATTTTTAAAAATTCAAAAACAAGCTTTTTCTTTACTTTCTAATTTAAAAATTCACAAAAAATATTAAAACTCATCTAAAAATTACAAAAAAATTAGCTATTGTGTATTTTGTCTTGTTTGAATTTCCGACCAATTTTGGTCATTTTTCATTATATAACACTCGTAAAAATTAAAAAATACCTACAAAACTATAAAAATTCTAATAATTAATTAAAAAATCCAAAAACAATAATTTCAATGCCTGAATTTTCCTTGTTTCTTCTTCTACACACGAAAATTACTTCAAGCTTTTTGGGACTTTTAGATATTTTATCTAAGTCCCTCAAGATCGGCTGGACATTGTTGTTGTTTTCTTGCATTGTTTTATTTTTAGAAAATTAAATAAAAATCAGAAAATTTTCAAAAATTACCCAAAAACAGTAAAAAACATAAAATACATAAAAACATTTTTATTTGAATTTTTGGTTGATTTTTGAGTTCTTTAATAATTGCTTGAAGTTGGTTGTTTTACTTGTTTCTTTATTTTCTTTATAAATCAAAAATCCAAAAAATTTTATAAAAATTAAAAATCCACCAAAAATACATTTCTTTTATTTTATTTCTTTTTAAGACTACTTCGTAGGCCGCAAGGCCATCACGTGCTCCCTGAGTCCGACCCTGGTCGCTATACCAGGCTAATCTAATAGCCAGGACCGTTATCACTTTTATTTGATTTTTCTCTGATTTTAGTGGTCTGCTTCACATTTTCTTGATCGACCGAGTGATCTCTTGAGCGACTGAGGTCGCAACGACCTTTGCTATTTCTTCATCCTTAGTTGCTCGGGATTTTTTGTGTCATCACTCTCGCGACGAGATTTATGGTTACGGCTATTGACCACAACATGTTGTGGTCAGAGCTCACTTCCGTGGCTACAAACCCCACATCCGTGGGCATAGTTCTGTAGCCATAACTTGTTTTCCTTGTAGTGATGGAGCATCCAATCTCGGTAATTGCCAAAACTTTCAGGTGATTATGTGTGTTTTCGCCATCACCTGAGTTAGAGTTTTTTACTTAAATATACGGGTGATTGAGTGAATGCTCAACAATGATATTATAAAGGATATAAATAGGAGAACTATTAGTTAAATGTTGTATTATTGGTCACTCATATTATTTTATCATTCAGATTATTCATCAATTCTTCCCTATTATTTATATCATTATCCCATATCTCATCGCCCTCATCATAAATATTCTTTTCTTTGTTGTTTAACTATATAAGAAATTCCCTAGAGTCTAAGATTCCAGGTAGATAATAAGTATTTGATGAATTCATGCTTCAATATCTTTATTCTTTTATTTATCTTAAAATCTTTGGAAAAATAACTGTAAATAATAATAATTCTAATCTTTTATCAATCTAACCATGTTTGTTAATGTTGTATATTTATCACTAATTTACACCAAAACAAAAGAATAAAGAAGAAAAGAAAAGAAAGAGAAGACTGTATATATGAAATAAATATAGACTGATCCGAAACCCGAGACCAGGCCAAGCATTGGGATGGTAGATAAGGAATAAAGTAGAGGGAGATATGATCCATAGCTTATAAAAATCAGAAGCAAAAGATTTTATTTTTTATTTTCTTTAATATTTTCTAATTTTTATACAAAATATATAAAACAATGAATAAAGTAAATCTCTGAGATTGTTTTGATTTTAATAAGTATATATAAGTCCAAATTAACTCAAAATTATTTTTAATAGATAATATGTAAATAAAGAAAAAATCAGAAGTAGAAAGTTATATTTTTTATTTTTCTTTAATATTTGCTAATTTTTATAAGTATTTTATAGTTTTGTGATTTTTTATTTTATCTTTTGTATCTATTAGTGATTTTTGAATTTATGGTTTAATATACATTAATATAACAGATATGCTTTTTTAATATTTAGAAAAGATTTGATAATTTTTATGGGTTTTTATATTTAAAGAGGAAGAAAATACGTGTTTTTTGACTTTTCAGAAAATAGGAAAATTACTTAAATTGCTAAAATAAATTATGCGTAGACAAGCATGGTATCAGGCACTTAAAATAATTTTCTTACAATTTAAGAGCAATATAATATTTTATAATGATAACTATACACAAAATAAGAATGTTATAGTTACAGGGTCCTATTTACAATTATACAAACTAAAATTCATTTAAAAATAGGTCTAGAAACTATGAGGGTCTGCATGTAAAAGTACATGGCCCATCATGCAATTTTTAATTAAAAATATCATGCTAATTTAAATATTTGCAGGACAAAATATAAGCCAAAGGGTACGGGGGCTTGCTATGAAATTTACCCAAGGGCATCACGTGCGATGCACGTGGGCAGAGATGGACGGTTGAGGCGCTGCCATGTGGTACTAATTAAAGGTGGGCAGCAGAGATTAGGCATTGGTTCATTTTAAATGGATGCCCCAGATTAATCTGGGCCTCCCTCTCGATCTGACGGTCTAGGGGGTCGGAGGAATAACAAGGAATAAAAAGCTTCCTTGTCTCCTCCGATCACTGATTCTTGGCGACTCTAGTGTTATTTCTTCTTGTTGACCAGCTCCCTTCCTTCTTGGGAGCCTCTTGTGGCTGCAGGTGACCTCAATGGAGTCTAGACCTTGCTGGTAAGAGGTCTAGCAGTCAGTTTGCTCAGGAGAATGGGGAGCCTTTTCTTTCTTCTATTCGAGCTCCAAGGTCCTCCTTGAGTCCTATCTCCTGCATAGAAAGGTTAGAGTCTAAAGGGGGAGAATTCTTGACCAATAATGAAGCTTGTAGCGTAAGGGGATGGTGATTGACGAAGATCTCTGGCGATGATGAAGAATGGAGATCGGACTATTCGATTCATGTAGAATCAAGCGTGGAAGATGAGGGTGTTAGATGGAGAACTTGATGAGGGGGTGAAATGGGGGTGTTGGGGAGTCGTGGGAACATGCGGAGCACGATGATCACAGTGACTGGAGCTCTAAGCTCTAGCGAGCTACAAATTGTTTAAATTACACTAAATAACTGGAAATTGAACTAAAGTAACAATAAATCTAAGCTAAGGAACAGAATGGCAATTAAATTAACCTAAACTAATAGCTCGACAGTGTTATCTAGAGCAGATGAAAACCTTGTTGGAGAAGCTTCAATAATGACTAGATCAAGCTCTCCTCTGCCTTGTCTTCGCTGTCTGGGCTGGGAAACTCTTGTTGTTACCAAAGACATCAACACATATGGATCCCTTTGTGGTTATGGTGGAAGAAAAGAGATCAAAATTCAAAATGAAGGAGGAGAGGTTTATTTATACACAAAGTGTCCGGCCATCTCGTGACTGGGAAGGCGTGAGGAAGAAGAAGGCCTAAGGTTAATTTGGGCGTGGAAGAGGGACATGGGAGCTATAGGATGGTGGTGTGCTCAAGGTGGAAGAGGGCATGGGAGATGGAGTAGAAGTGGGAGAAGAGATGGGTGTTGGCATTTTTACAAAGGTCAAAGTAGCCGAAGGTACAGTTGACCCGCATATCAACATAAGACGTGCTCTAATTGGGCCATGTAGGCCTACTAAAGACAATACAGAAAGAAAAATGAAAGAAAATAGATAAAATAGTAAATGATTTTATTAAATAAAATTTTAAAATATAAAAAATGTTATTAATTTTCAAGCTATTTTTCTATAATTTTTATTTATTTTTACAACTTAATTAATTATGTGTTAATTTTTACATGTATACTTATAGGTATATCTACTTATATTCTATATATTTTATTTTTATTTTATATTTTTAACACTTATTATTATATTTAATATTTATATATTTATATTATTATTATATATATATTTACATTTTTTTGTATTTTTACCATTTTATTTACATACATAAATGAATTCATGTGTATGTATTATATGTATAGTATACCTATATATTACAATGTATCATTTAGTTTAGTATCTTTTTACATTTTTTATTTATGTTTGTATTTTAGATATATTTTAAATAATATGTACAATTAATAAAAATATAAATAGAGTAAAAATATAAAGAATAAAATATATTAAGTTTATATACATATACATGATACAATAGTACCCCCAAAAGTCATCTTTTTGTATCTTAACTCTATTTTATTGAATCCACATTCATTAGATAGATAATTTAATTTAGAATACAATGCAGGTGAGTCTGATTCGATTTGAATTTCTTTGAAGTAGATATTGATATGTGAAGTTCGGTTTGCAGCCTTTTCATCTATGTGTACAAGTTGCACTGTGCCTTATTTTTATTGAAAATTATTTTTTATTTTTTTATAATTTCCTATAATTAATATGTACAAGTTTTATGTTGAATATTTTATTATTTGAAGTGTGTCTAAGTGTGATAAGAGACCCGAGCAACAGAGGTAAAGGTACTAAATAGGTCGTTGCGACCTCGATCACTCAGATGCACTTAATCAAGAAAAATCGAACCACTAATAAAAATAAAATCGATCACAACAAAAGATAGCGGTCCAGCTATGAGTTTAACCTGGTATACCACCCAGGGTCGAACTCGAGGAGCACGGGTTGGCCAAAGGCCTACGAAGTAGTAAAAATGAAATAAAATAAAGACAAAATATTTTTAATGCTTTTTAATGATTTTTATATTTTTTTGGATTTTTAATATGTGGAGAAAATAAAAGAAAACAAAGACAAACACACTTTAGCAATTTATTTAATGCAACAAAAACCAAGCAAAAATTCAAACAAAAATATTTTTTTGTTTTTTTTAGGTTTTGTATTGTTTTTGGTGAATTTTTGGAATTTTTCTGATGTGTATTTTATTTTCTAAAAATCAAACAGTAACAAAAGTGCAAGGTACTGTCCAGCCAGGCCCAAAAGCCCTAGATAAAATATCTAAGGACCTCAAAAGGGTCTGGAGGTATTTTTCCTGTATACTAGATAAAACAAGGAAAATTTGAGTACCAAAATTATTGTTTTTGGGTTTTTAGATTATTTACTATAATTTTTATGGGTTTTTAGGTGTTTTTAAGTTTTTATGGTTTTTAATCAGTGAAAAATAGCCAAAATTGGCTAGAAAATAAAGGAACACAAAATAAACAGTACCTAATTTTATAGAATTTTTAGGGGGGGTTTTATATTTTTTGGGGTTTTTAAAACTAGACAGTGGCTAAAATGATGGTTTTTGAATTTTTAAAAATAACAAATAAACTCAAAAATGTCCTCAAAAATTCTCAAAAATCCTACAACATGGCAGGAGCCATGTATCAAATTTTCATCGAATTTGGAGGTGATTTGATATTTTATTCAAAAATCACAAGAGGGCACTGTGCACAAGGACTGAAGTGCAAATACCCTAAGTTCTGGGGGTCCAGGTGCAAAATTCCCAGCAAAACACGCGTGCGGCGCGTGCCTGGGGCACTCAGGGACCTCTATGTAATAAAACTAAGTTCCAGGGACTAATTGGTAACACGTACCAAAAGTCCGAGGGCCTCAGCTGCAAATATCCCAAAAATAAACGCACATGCGTAATAAAACCATTCACAGGGGCATAGATGCAAATACTAAAAAGTTTTCATTCATTTATGAACATCCAGAACTACAGGGAATATATTGCAAATAACCCAAAATCACACGTG
The DNA here is from genome assembly GCA_037367405.1 of Ottelia alismoides. Classification (NCBI taxonomy): domain Eukaryota; kingdom Viridiplantae; phylum Streptophyta; class Magnoliopsida; order Alismatales; family Hydrocharitaceae; genus Ottelia; species Ottelia alismoides. The sequence continues at coordinate 1,215,457 of JAZKJV010010457.1, forward strand.
ACGAAGCACGTGGCTCACACAGACAGGGGTATAAGTGCAAATAAACTAAAGCTCATGGTCCAACATGCAAAATACCCTAAAACTAAACAACTGACTAAAATATTTACAGGACTAAAACGAAATAAAAGATAAGGAAGGGCCTAAGGGTAAATTACCCTTTATTAAGTCGCCCGATGGATGCGCGCCACGTGTGTAGATGGACGGCTGGAAATGGCTGGCGCTCCAACGCTGAGGTTCTCGCAGCGATCAGACGGCTGAGGGTACGCCACGTGGGAGATCGAACGGGTGCGGTGCTCGGTGGCTATCCCTCGTGCAACGGACGGTCCTTATCGCCTCTCCAAGATCTGACGGTGTCTGGCTCTCCTCAAGTGAACGGTCTGGATACGAACTGGAGGTCGAGGACGATCGAACGGTCGGGGAAGGTGCTGGAAGAACAGTCGGCCGGCGAGCTTCGCCGGCCTCATGCGAGCGCTGGTCTCCTCCCCTGCTGCCTCTGAAGATCGGAAAAGGTCCGCGATGATGCTCTGCAGCTAACGGTAGGCTCCGATGGCCCAGCCGAGCCCTGGAGGGCTCCGGCGAGGTCGGCGGAGGAGAAGCTCCTGTCCGAATGTCGGGAAGCCTCAGATAGCCTCCTCTGGTCCTGCAAAATGGCTCAGAAGCTTCGCGGGTCGAGGGCAAAATGCCTCGACCCAGTTAGGCGACTTGGGGATGGTCTGTGCGTCGGTGCGGACGAATCCCGGCGAAGCGACGGCAAGGGGATTCGAATCCCAGCTCCTGTGCGAGCTGGGTTGAACAGAGGGGCGGAGAAGGTGCGCGGAGGGAAGGCGGAGATGAATATGGATTCCGATGATCGAATGGGTGCGCGAGATGGTCGGAATCGACGAAAAACGGCGGCGGTGCGATTTGGGGCAAAATGGAAATTGAAGGAAAGGGCGAAGCTAAGGGATTACCTGGGTGGTGTAGACTGGGCTGGAGCTGGGGAAGCTCCCGGTCGTAGCCTTGAGGGTCGTCTGGGCCCGAGGCTCAGAGCTCACACCAATGGCGGAGCTACGGCGGAGCTACTCGCCGGATCAGTGGTCCGGCCACTCTCTCCTCGCTGCGACACGGCCAACCTGGAGCTGTCACCTCGGGGGTAGCTGTGGAGGTCACGGGACGAAGAATGGAGAGCCAAAGATGACGCGGGAAGGCGGCTGAGCTCACGATTTATATGGCTAGGGGTCCGAAAAGAGGGGGTCCGGGCAAGCTCAGGAGCGCGCGGATCCCAAGGGAGCGGCTCCGGCGAGGATGCCGGATGCAAGGAGGACGATTCGGACCCGGGGGTTGGCGGGTTGGTGATCGGGTTGAGCGGGTATTAAATAGAGAAGTCGGGTTGGCCGCTCAAACCCGTGGGAGGTGGTCCTGGGGGGGCCAGTTGACCGGGCGGTCAACATCCCCAGGACCCAATGAGGATGGGCCACGTGGACGGATTTTAAAGCTCAAATTCAAGGTAGCTAGGGCCCGATTTTGTAAAAACTCAAAACATAAACTATTTTTATTTTATTTTTTTCTATTTTTTGGTGATTTTTAATTAATTTTTGGAAATAAAAATAAGGTACTTATAATATATAGCTATATATAAGTATATATACAATATGTAGGTTTTTGATTTTTAATTTTTAATTATTATTTTTATACAATTTTATTCCTATTTTATATTTTATTTATTTATAGCATAAAATAAGGAATAAAAGGGTGTTTTTATTTATTTTTATTATTTAGATACATAGGTGAAGTAAATAGATATATACATTTATATACATGGTATATATACAATGTATTTTTATATTTTAAATTTTGTTATTTTTATTTGATTTTTGTTTTGATTCTTTTCATTTTATTTATTTACAATATATAATATAGGATATTTACAAAAAGTTTAGAAAATAATTTTATTTATTTATAAGGTTGAATAAATATAGGAGTATGGTTTATGTACATGGTGAAAGGGCATTTTTGAACTTTTTGATTTTCAAATTTTTATTTTGTTTTTAATATTTTCTAAATATATACAAATATGTACAAGCATATTTTTGGGCGAGGAAAATATAGTTTTATTTATTTACAAATATTTACACATGAGCCCCTATCTCCCTCTACTTTGGCTTTTATGCGGTCAGGCCCATGCTGAGCCCTCCCTTGGGTTAGGTTGCTCAATATTTATTCTAAATATTTCCCTCTTTTTCTTTTTGATCTTTATTCTTTTATTTTGCACAAAAACATGCTAATTATAGGTTTTTACACAATGCATGCTTTTGCTAATTATTCCTATTTACACATATCTACATGCATTTGCAAAGGTTTTTGTAGCTAAAATATAAGAATAAAGAGTGATGAATGGGTATTCATCACCCCCTATACTTAACTTTGCTAGTCCCTTAGCAAACACTTATTTGAAAAAGAAGTGAAAAAGAAAGAAAGAAAAAGAAAAAGAGGATGTACATGGATCAAGGTTGATTATTAAACTTGCCTTTATTAAATTGAGGTATGGAGCTCAATCAGATCTTTGGATTATTAATGTGTCGGAACCTTATTTAGACTTAAGCTTAAAACATAACAGCCTCTAAGTTCCACTACTCTATAATCAAGACTCCTCAATGCTCCAGGTCAGAACAAGTCATCAACCACAAACCCTGAAGACCATGAATCTTTTCTTGTCCTGTGAATGTGAAGTCTAAGCTCTCCACCTCAGAAATGGCAACTTGACAACCCTTCCTAACAAGGTAACTCTATGACCTCAATCTGGCCACTCTTTCCTCGAGGAGCGGGGTATTCCCTTCTAAGTTCAAGTACAACCGGCTCAAGAAGAGGGGGAAGAAGAGAATGGGTCAAGGCCAGTGTAGCCAAGTACCCTTTGGGAGCTTGACCAGTGTAGCCAAGTCTCCCTGCTGCAAGCTACAACAGGTGGATCATGAAACCAAGCTTTGCTTATTGCACTTATATACATACTCCGGTGGGATTATCATTTTCTCTCAGACCCACCACTTTTTTGGAGTTCTTTTCTTTTTGCACATTTTTTTTTCGAGTGCATCTATACAACATATACATGTGCAGCATATATACAAGGAGTTTTTCTTCTTGAGCCAGTAGACTATCCCTCTTTTGAAGCTTTATTGCAACCCACAACTCCCGTCGTTAGACCTCATGGCAACCAGACCAAGTTGAGACGCACTTCCTTCACTATAAGAAGAAGAGAGGTTCCGCCTAGAAGTACTACCCTCATATGCTACCCCAAGCCAAGGAATACTGCCTCCTCACCACCTCATCCATAGAGAGCTCGGTGCATAGTGCTGGTGTCCAAGTAAAGCCATAATCTATATGAGTCATGTGTTGTTGTTAAATGCTCTACTTAGGCTCGTTGAGATGACATGTGATCATAGCCTAGTGGACTCAAAGAATTAAGTCACCATGGACCTGAAAAGCCTTAAACCTAAGCCCTATAAGGTTCCTCTTAGAATTAGGTGGATTAAGATCTTAATCAAGCTCCATTTCTCAATTTGATTCCAGGCTAGTTTAAATGTCAACTATCATCCAGAAAAACTATATACATATGTACAAAAAGATGCTTATTTACACAATATTTTACAATCATGCAAAATTTTTGAAAAATGTTTTAAAATCATGAATGATGATGCATGAAGTGCAAGTTTTGCAAAAAGATATTTACACACATTTACACAAGATTTTTGCAAATTTTTTTGATTTTCAAAACATTTTGGAAAAATTTTGTACTATATACATAATTTTGATACAAAAAATATTTACACAAGCTTTACACAAAAGATTTTTGAAATCAATTTTACAAAAATAATTTGTACACTAGCTATGTATGTGCAAATAAAGGAAGATTATGTACATGAAAAATTTTAATTTTTGTGGTTTTTAGCCATTTTATTTATTAACACACTCACACAAAGTACGAGTTATGGCTAAAGTATATATGAAATATATACACACCCCCCTATACTTAGCTCGAACGATGTCCTCGGAGTCAAGAGCGATGAAGAAGACATAACTCGTGCTATGTATAGGGAAGTGAAAAGGAAGGCTATACAAAAGGGAATGAAAAGTCAAGAGGTTCTCGGGTCTTCCCCCTATACTTAGGATCAAGTAATCCTAAGTATAGCAGGCTGTACACGAAGGGAAAACCGAGTGGAGAATGTACAGGGTCTACCCCCCTATACTTAGGGTGAAATATCCCTAAGTATAGGCAGCAAAACAGGGGTAGACGGAAATAAAAGAAATACCCAAAAGGAATACCCGAAAGGTCTCACATTCCCCCTATACTTAGGGTAAAGTGCACCCTAAGTATAGCATAATCACAAGATGGGGAAGGGGATGTGGGACTAAGGAATGTGGTGATATGGACATCTGGATCTATATACAGCGGAAGATCAGTGAAACTCAGGCGTGAGATGCATTAGATGTGAGTCAAAGACCACATCTCACGCAAAATGAATAGGGGCAAGATTGACGACCCGCGGCTCATGATCTAGAAATGGCTTGAGCCGCTGGCCGTTCACTCGGAAGGTACTCTCAGAAGACAACTCAGATATGTTGATGCTACCGTTGTCGTGTACCTTCCTAACCAGATAAGGTCCTTTCCATTTGCTCTGTAGCTTCCCTGGAAATAATCTAAGCCTCGCATCAAACAGCCATACTCTCTGTCCAATCTCAAAATGCTTGTGGCTGATATGAGAATCATGCCACTCCTTGACTTTCTCCTTATAATGTAGGCTGCTTGAGAAAGCTGCATCTCTAAGCTCCTCCAGGGCAGCTAGCTCTGCCCTCCTCTGGTCTCCCATACCATCTGGATCCATGATAGTGTCTGTAACTGCCCAAAGTGACTTGTGCCTCAGCTCAACAGGTAAATGGCATGGCTTGCCATATACGAGGCGAAAGGAAGATGTGCCCAAAGGTGTCTTGAAAGACGTCCTATATGCCCACAAGACCGAGTCCAAAAGCTGTGACCAATCCTTTCGGTCAGGGCGGACAACTTTCTGCAGAATAGTCTTGATCTCCCTATTCGACACCTCGGCTAGACCATTCGTCTGTGGATGGTACGGTGTAGCAACACGATGATCTATGCCGAACTCGCTGGCAAGTGCCTTCACCTGGTCGTTGATGAAGTGAGATCCCCATCAGAAATCAGAACTCGTGGAACCCCGAACCGCGTGATGATATGCTTCCTCAAAAATCTGCAAACTGTCCTCGCATCAGCGGCTCGGGCGGGGATAGCCTCCACCCAACGACTCACATAATCTACGGCCAACAGAATGTACTCAAATCCCTGACTCTTAGGGAATGGACCCATGAAATCGATGCCCCATGCGTCAAAAAACCTCACAGAAGTGAATGGGCTGCATCGGCATCATATCACGCTGTCCACAAGTGCCCATCCTCTGACAGTCAGTACACCTCTTCACGAACTCATCTGAGTCCTTGAAGAGGGTAGGCCACCACAAGCCGGATTGGAGCACTTTCTGTGCCGTTCTCCTCCCAGAATGATGTCCCCCTGCCTCAAGCTTGTTGGCAGTAAGTGAGGACGCTATGGTGTTCCTCCTGAGGAATACACCGACGCCAGACGCTATCCCCTCCTTCGTGGTAAAGGATGGGATCCTCCCAATGGTAATACTTGGCCTTCGCTAGGAAGGTCTCAAGCCTCTGCCTGGGCCAATCTTGTGGGACTTTCCCAGCAACGAGAAAGTTCACAATATCGGCGTACCATGGGAGTGAGGCGATAGCAAGGATCGCCTCATCTGGGGAGGTATCTCTAATAGGGTCAATCTGCTCAGAATCCTCAGGCTGCTCTAATCGGGAGAGATGATCCGCCACCACATTCTTGACTCCAGGCTTATCCTTAATCTCAATGTCGAACTCCTGGAGTAGAAGGATCCATCTAGTCAGTCTGGCCTTGGCATCCTTCTTTGCCATGAGGTACCTGATGGCGGTGTGATCTGTAAACAAAGTCACTCTAGATCCAATGATATACGATCTGAACTTATCCAGGGCAAACACTACGGCTAGCATCTCCTTCTCTGTGACTGTATAATTCCGCTGGGCGGAATCCAATGTGCGGCTAGCATAGTGTATAGCAAATGGCACTCCATCCCTCCTCTGTCCCAGCACTACCCCTACGGCAAAATCGGAGGCATCCGTCATGATCTCGAATGGGAGAGACCAATCAGGCGGCTGGAGGACAGGAGCCTCAATAACGCACTGCTGGAGAGTAGCAAACGACGAAAGACACTTGTCATCGACAAGGAACTCGGTGTCTTTCGTCAAGAGGTCAGTCAACGGCCGGGCAATCCTGCTGAAATCCTGAATAAATCTCCTATAAAATCCAACGTGCCCCAGAAATGACCGTAACTGCCTCAGATTGGACGGCGGTGTGAGTTTCCTAATGACATCAACCTTGGCCGGATCAACCTCCATGCCCCTGTTGGAGATGATATGGCCAAGCACCGTCCCTTGAGTCACCATGAAGTGACTCTTCTCCCAAGATAGCACCAAATGATACTCAATACATCGCTGGAGTACTCGATCTAGGCAGTCAAGACAAGAATCGAATCCGTCGCCGTAGATCGAGAAATCGTCCATGAAAACCTCCAAACACTCCCCTACCATGTCCGAAAAGATCGACAGCATGCACCTCCGAAAAGTCACAGGGGCATTGCATAGCCCAAATGGCATGCGTCGAAAAGCCATATGTGCCGAAGGGACAGGTAAAGGTGGTCTTCTCCTGGTCCTCAGGAGCGATGGCCACTTGGTTGTAGCCCGAGTACCCATCCAGGAAGCAATAATGGCTCTTTCCTGCCAGTCTCTCAATAATCTGGTCAATAAAAGGCAGGGGGAAATGGTCCTTCTTGGTGGCTTGGTTGAGTCTCCTGTAGTCAACACAAACCCTCCAAGAGGTGGGTACTCGTGTAGCGATCTCCTCTCCCGACTCACTGATCACAGTCGTGATGCCCGTCTTCTTGGGCACCACATGCAAGGGGCTGACCCACTTGGAGTCGGAAATGGGATAAATAAAATCTGCACTCCACCATTTTGATATTTCCTTCATCACAACCTCTCTCAGGTTGGGGTTCAGTCGCCGCTGGAACTCACGCGACGGCTTCGCCCCTTCCTCGAGATAGATATGTGGGAGCACACCGATGGACTAATCCCATGGAGATCTGCTACGCTCCATCCGATCGCCTTGCGGTTCTTTTCAAGAACCCCCATCAAACGGGATTCCTGCTCTACAGTCAACTCGGCGGAGATGATGACTGGGTACATCTCTGGCTCGCCCGCAAGGAATCGATACTTCAGCGAAGTAGGGAGCGGATTCAGCTCTGGAATGCTGGGTGCCGGCAAATCTGGCTGCGGATGAAACTGAGTGAAAGCTGCAAGGTCGGCCAAATCTGCCTGGGAAAGTGAAAGCATACTCTCGCAAACTGGATCGGGAGAAGGCTGCTCAACTGTACTGTCTCTGCTCGGCTCTGCATCTACCTCCTCCTCATCTATAGGCTCGGATGGACTCAGGTCTGGCATCTGATCATAGCAATCAGCCCAATCAGACTCTGAATCCGAGGGATCTGTATCAGAATCAGTGGCATCAGTACCACCGGAAAACAAGGTGGCCTCAACACCACCATCACTAATCATCGTGCTGCGATCAAGGACTGGCTCTGCTGCCTCAATGGTATCCTGAACCAGGTCTGTGCTCTCCAGACTCTCCTCTGTTGTCGTCTCTGCATCAGCTGTATCTGAAAGTGAGAGGATGGTCTGTGTCTCAAGATCTGCCCAAGCTGCCTCATCATCTGTGATCACAAAATCACAGTCCTGGTGGATGTCTGGCTCTGCGTCTGTCAGCTGCTCTGAATCTATACTCGCATCTGAGCGGGCTCTGAATCTAGCTCTGTAGTCCTCGACCGTCTCTATTTGTATACTCTCGCCCTCGACGCGAAAATACACCTTCCCGCTATCATGATCAGTCACCGCCTTGGCTGTGGCCAAGAACGGACGACCAAGGATGATGGGGGTATCGGCCACTGACTCAAGGATCTCTATGTCCAACACTACGAAGTCCACGGGGAATTTCAGGCCCTGAATCGTGACGATAACGTCTCGTAATAACCCCTTCGGCCTCTTGACAGATCGATCAGCAAACTGAAGGACTGTCCTGCTCTGTCGAAGAGTGCCCAACTCGAAGCGGTCAAGAAGGGCTGCCGGAAGAAGGTTGATCGACGATCCGCTATCTAGAAGAGTACGGTCGAACCTCTGCTCACTGATATGGCATCTGACATACGGGGCCCCTGAATCTGGCCTCTTGGCTGGCAGGCGGTTCTGGATCGCGAAGCACGTTGCTTTGGTCAGCACATGGATCTCGGAAGTGTGGTTCCTCCTCCTCCTCCTGACTGTAGTCCTCTCTCTCAAGGATCGCTGGAGAAGGGGGATGTGCTGCAAAGCCTCCTGGAGGGTCAGCTGGATGTGGAATCGATCGATCATGCTCTGGATGAACTCCTCAAGCTCTCTCTTTTTTGGATTTTCTTTTTTCTTCCCCTTCCCCATCTGAAGGGCTCTAGGGAAGGGGATCACTGGGTCCTTCTCAGATGAAGGACTAGGAAAAGGTCTAAACGGTTCAAGGACCGGATCCACACATACATCATGCACCACAGTGGGACCAGAAGAAAGTAAACCTTTTCCTTTATTCACAACAGAGTTCTGAGATACAGGAATACGAGGAAAAACATCATCTCTATCTGTACAAACACCGGTGGCCTCAGTACCACCACGGGCTGGCTCTGTTGCTGCTGCTGGTAGACGTCGTGCGGCATCAGTACCGCGGGCTGGCTCGGCTGAACGGGTGGCATCAGTACCACCTCCTAGATCTGGTGAAGCGGCGGCCTCAGTACCGCCGGTGGGATCAGCATCCTTGGTGGCCTCAGTGCCACCGTCATTGTCTGGAGCGGCCTCAGTACCGCTCTCCTCCTCCTGTGGCGCCTCTGGGATGTCCTCGTGGTGAAGCTCAGATGAGGTGCCGCCGCCTGCTGGGGTCCTACCGCTCCTAAGTGTGACAAAATCAGCATCAAATAGATCCGAAGATGTATCATCAAATGGGTCACTAGGAGTGGCTAACTCAGTATGTACTACCTGCTCAGATTTCCTCTTGAGGTTGTTCGGATTCGGCTCTATCTGGGCTGGTATGGCGGCCTTCCCTCTCACCAGGTCCCGCATCTCCTGGCGGAACTCGTCCATCTCCCGCCGGAATGTGGCCTGCTGGTCCGTGAGGAGGCGGGCGATGTCATCCAAAGTGGGGCTCTCGTGGGAGCCCGACGGGTGGCCTCTCTGTGGGTGAGGCTGCTGGAACTGCTGTGGTGGGTAAGAGGGGTAGGATGGAGGGTGCTGCTGCTGATATCCCGGGTGAGCCTGCTGCTCACGTCCCCATGACTGTCCCTGCTGCTGATAGGGACGAGGACCGAAGGATGATGGCTGGTGCTGCTGATATGCTGGGGGCTGCTGCTGCGGCTGGTGCTGGTCTCTCTGCTGGGAGTACTGCCCTCCCTGTCCTGACGGCTGCTGCTGGGGCTGGGCACCACCACTCCCCCACCTGAATCCGGGATGGTCTCGTCGGATCCCAGGCTGGGGGCGGTCATACCAAATCCCGTTGACATCCATCAACGGCTCGGCATCGAAGGGGGCTGGCGGGAGTACTGCCAGAGGCTGGTCCGGCTGGTAAACCACCATCTGCATCGCTGGAGATGGTGGGGACTGGTAGGTGGGCTGCGGCTTCTGGTACGGCTCCGCTTGTACAAGGTGGACCTGTCTAGGCTGCACGTGGGTGCTGGAGCACTGGGACGAGCTGCTGCTGCTGCCGGCGTCGCCTCGCGACTGAAGACGGGGCTGAGAAGCCGTCTGTGCCTCCTGGAGACACATGAGCTGTGTCTTCATGTCGCTCAGAACCTGTGCCATCTGCTCCATCTGCGTGATACTCTGGCACTGCTTCTTCTCGATCAGCTCCATGCGGTCCAGCTTCTCGCTGATAATGCCCATGTCCGCAGCTGAAGACTCTGCCTGTGCTGCTGCTGCTGCGGACGAACTGGATGGACCTGCATCTACCCGTGCTATCCGCTGGTACTGCACGGGTCCTGGCTGATGTGGCTGGGTCTTCTGAGTATACAACCTGGTCTGAGACATCACCATATAGTTCTCAGCCATCTCCTCGAAGATGGCCCAGACCTGGTCGTGGTCCTTGGCGAAGTAGGACCCGCCGCAAGAAGCATTCACCAGGCCCTGTAGCTCTGGTGTCAACCCGCTGAAGAAGCTCTGCACAAGGTTCGGCTTCGTGATGTCGTGGTGCGGGCATCTGTCCAGAAGCTCTCGGAACCTCTCCCATGCCTCGTGAAACTGCTCGTTGGGGAACATGGAGAAGTTGCTGATCAGGGCCCTCGCTGCATTCGTCCGCCCGAGTGGATAGTACTTGTTCAAGTACTCGGTGCGGAGCTGCTCCCAGGTATAGACAAACCTCCCAAGATGCTTCAGCCAGGTGGCTGCTCTATCTGCCAGTGAAAATGGGAAGGCTATCATCCAGATCGTGTCTTGGTCCACATGCCGGTCGTGGACAGTGCTGCAAATCATCAGGAACTCCTGGAGGTGGAGGTGGGGCTCCTCAGTGGCAAGTCCGTGGAAGCGGGGTAGCATCTGCAAGGTGTTCGGGGGGAACTTGAAGTCCCCCATGATCGCCGGCACTACTACCCAGTGATGCATCAGAGTAGATCCGGGATTGTGTAAATCCCGCATCGGTCGTGGTGGTCCTCCTGCCGCAGCGCCTGCCGCTGCGGCGGCTGCGGCTACTGCTACGGCTGCTGCTGCGGAGGCTGCGGCTCGTGCATCTGCATCATCAGGCTCCTCGGGCTCGCTCTGCTGGTCTCGCTCTGCTCTGAGCCTCTCCAACTCTCTCCTCATCTCAATCATAAATGCTCCCTGATCGCGGAGCTGCTGCTGGACTGTCTCGAGTGATGCGATCAGGGTGGAGTTGATCGCTCCCTGGTCTAAAACAAAGTGCTCTGGCTGACGGGAGTGATCATCTGAACTGCCGGCTCCGGCCATGTCGACGTCTGCAAAATCAAACGAGCCCAACTCAGGTGCTGTCAAATGTATCAATCTCTCCTCGGGCTCGTGTCTCTCAGGAAGATCAGAAAGGGGGTCGAGGGGGAACAGGGTGGAATCATACTCGGGCTCGGAGAGCGGGTCTGGGCTCTCGCGAGCCAACCTAGATGATGAGGCAGACGTGCCCGAAAGCGGTGCAGCCAAAGGCTGCCTAAGAGACCGTCTACCCATCATCTTGATCTGGTGAGTAAGGCGGATGAGATCTGGAAAAATTACGATCAGAAAACAAACCCCCGGTTCACCAACGCAACGCGAGCTGAAGACCGTGAAAGTTCGGTCAAATTATCTTGTCGATTTTATTTTGGTGAACACACAAAATATCAGAGCGCTTACGTGATCTGTTGGGATATCCGATGCTAACCCAACCGACTGGCCCGCACGGAAGAGTCGGTAATCAGTCGGGACTAGCAACGGGGGCTCTACCTAGGGTGCGGGTCACTCTCTCGCGCATCCAAACCAAACAATGAGGGGGTTGCTCTCCCCAAGACAAAGTTTTTAGGGTGAGCGGTTTTTAAGATCAATAATTTTAGCAGTCCCAATTTTATGGTTTCACTTTTTTTAATATTTTTCAAAGCAAACAAAAGGCCTAACGAATTTTTCGGTTCTCCTGATTATTAAGTCCAAAACAGGGGGAGAAGACGAAAAAGCCGATGCACGATAAATCAATGATGCATGCAAAGTCAGAAATGTGTACCTTGCCTCCAGCACTCTACATGCAATATGATCCGCGCATAAAAGTAAAGACAGAAATAAAACTAACCTAAATGATGCAGCGGTAAAGCCGAGTCCTAGATGAGCAAGTCTAGCGAAGAGCCGTCTAACCGGTCACCGACCTCCAAGCCAAAGAGTCCGGTCTTGGCCCGTCCCTCCTCTGTCCGACAAATCGGGGGTAGGAGTAAGCGCTTTACAGGACGGGCTGCGGCACGTAGGCTACGGAGGCAAATGAATCGGTTATTTTTATTATTGATTTTAAGTAGGTCCAATTATTTGATCTATGGGAACAGATATGCAATTAGGTGTGTGGATCCTACTAATTATGGCACATTCACCAGAAAATCCTAAGTCTAGGGGCTCGAGCAAAAACCGCGAAAAACCGGAAAAGACAGAAATAAAAGAAAAATAAAACCGCGAAAAAGCCACAAAAAACCGCGAAGGTCCTAAAGGGTCCCCCGAGCACACCGGTGCTCGGCGAAACAGACCCGCTACGGTAGGAAAGTCCAAGAGTGTCCAAGTCCCTGTATTATTACAATAATAATAATAAAAATAAAATAAAAACCTAATCTAACCTCACCCACTCAACTCTCTCCCTCTCGCTCTCTCATGTGGCTTCGTAGAGAAGGAAGCCGCCTCCAAGTTCCTCGGCTGCACCGGCTCCTCGAAAGTCGCCTCCGCGGTCCTTGGGCCCTCGCAAGAAAAAGAGATGAGTGGTCAGACCAGCAAAAATAATCAGATAAAAAGGAAACAGAAATGAAAATAAAGGTAAGGGTATATATGCAAAAAATATAAAATAAAACAATCACACAAAATCAATCAAAAACAAAAACAAAAGAAAATAAAAATAAAACAGAAGAAGACAAAAAGCCGCGAAAACAAAGACGAAAATGAAAATAAAAATAAAAAGAACTACTAAGCCGTGCTCCCCGGCAACGGCGCCATTGTGATAAGCGACCCGAGCAACAGAGGTAAAGGTACTAAATAGGTCGTTGCGACCTCGATCACTCAGATGCACTTAATTAAGAAAAATCGAACCACTAATAAAAATAAAATCGATCACAACAAAAGATAGCGGTCCAGCTATGAGTTTAACCTGGTATAGCACCCAGGGTCGAACTCGAGGAGCACGGGTTGGCCAAAGGCCTACGAAGTAGTAAAAATGAAATAAAATAAAGACAAAATATTTTAATGCTTTTTAATGATTTTTATATTTTTTTTGGATTTTTAATATGTGGAGAAAATAAAAGAAAATAAAGACAAACACACTTTAGCAATTTATTTAATGCAACAAAAACCAAGCAAAAATTCAAACAAAAATATTTTTTTGTTTTTTTAGGTTTTGTATTGTTTTTGGTGAATTTTTGGAATTTTTCTGATGTGTATTTTATTTTCTAAAAATCAAACAGTAACAAAATAAGGTACTGTCCAGCCAGGCCCAAAAGCCCTAGATCAAATATCTAAGGACCTCAAAAGGGTCTGAAGGTATTTTCCTGTATACTAGATAAAACAAGGAAAATTTGAGTACCAAATTTATTGTTTTTGGGTTTTTAGATTATTTACTATAATTTTTATGGGGTTTTAGGTGTTTTTAAGTTTTTATGGTTTTTACTTAGTGAAAAATAGCCAAAATTGGCTAGAAAATAAAGGAACACAAAATAAACAGTACCTAATTTTTATAGAATTTTTAGGGGGGTTTTTATATTTTTTTGGGGGTTTTTAAAACTAGATAGTGGCTAAAATGATGGTTTTTGAATTTTTAAAAATAACAAATAAACTCAAAAATGTCCTCAAAAATTCTCAAAAATTTTACAACATGGCAGGAGCCATGTGTCAAATTTTCATCGAATTTGGAGGTGATTTGGTATTTTATTCAAAAATCACAAGAGGGCACTGTGCACAAGGACTGAAGTGCAAATACCCTAAGTTCTAGGGGGTCCAGGTGCAAAATTCCCAGCAAAACACGCGCGCGGCGCGTGCCTGGGGCACTCAGGGACCTCTATGTAATAAAACTAAGTTCCAGGGACTAATTGGTAACACGTACCAAAAGTCCGAGGGCCTCAGCTGCAAATATCCCAAAAATAAACGCACATGCGTAATAAAACCATTCACAGGGGCATAGATGCAAATACTAAAAAGTTTTCATTCATTTATGAACATCCAGAACTACAGGGAATATATTGCAAATAACCCAAAATCACACGTGACGAAGCACGTGGCTCACACAGATAGGGTATAAGTGCAAATAAACTAAAGCTCATGGTCCAACATGGCAAAATACCCTAAAACTAAACAACTGACTAAAATATTTACAGGACTAAAACGAAATAAAAGATAAGGAAGGGCCTAAGGGTAAATTACCCTTTATTAAGTCGCCCGATGGATGCGCGCCACGTATGTAGATGGACGGCTGGAAATGGCTGGCGCTCCAACGCTGAGGTTCTCGCAGCGATCGGACGGCTGAGGGTACGCCACGTGGGAGATCGAACGGGTGCGGTGCTCGGTGGCTATCCCTCGTGCAACGGACGGTCCTTATCGCCTCTCCAAGATCTGACGGTGTCTGGCTCTCCTCAAGTGAACGGTCTGGATACGAACTGGAGGTCGAGGACGATCGAACGGTCGGGGAAGGTGCTGGAAGAACAGTCGGCCGGCGAGCTTCGCCGGCCTCGTGCGAGCGCTGGTCTCCTCCCTTGCTGCCTCTGAAGATCGGAAAAGGTCCGCGATGATGCTCCACAGCTAACGGTAGGCTCCGATGGCCCAGCCGAGCCCTGGAGGGCTCCGGCGAGGTCGGCGGAGGAGAAGCTCCTGTCCGAATGTCGGGAAGCCTCAGATAGCCTCCTCTGGTCCTGCAAATGGCTCAGAAGCTTCGCGGGTCGAGGGCAAAATGCCTCGATCCAGTTAGGCGACTTGGGGATGGTCTGTGCGTCGGTGCGGACGAATCCCGGCGAAGCGACGACTAGGGGATTCGAATCCCAGCTCCTGTGCGAGCTGGGTTGAACGGAGGGGCGGAGAAGTTGCGCGGAGGGAAGGCGGAGATGAATATGGATTCCGATGATCGAATGGGTGCGCGAGATGGTCGGAATCGACGAAAAACGGCGGCGGTGCGATTTGGGGCAAAATGGAAATTGAAGGAAAGGGCGAAGCTAAGGGATTACCTAGGTGGTGAAGTAGACTGGGCTGGAGCTGGGGAAGCTCCCGGTCGTAGCCTCGAGGGTCGTCTGGGCCCGAGGCTCAGAGCTCGCACCAATGGCGGAGCTACGGCGGAGCTACTCGCCGGATCAGTGGTCCGGCCACTCTCTCCTCGCTGCGGCACGGCCAACCTGGAGCTGTTACCTCGGGGGTAGCTGTGGAGGTCACGGGACGAAGAATGGAGAGCCAAAGATGACGCGGGAAGGCGGCTGAGCTCACGATTTATATGGCTAGGGGTCCGAAAGAGGGGGTCCGGGCAAGCTCAGGAGCGCGCGGATCCCAAGGGAGCGGCTCCGGCGAGGATGCCGGATGCAAGGAGGACGATTCGGACCCGGGGGTTGGCGGGTTGGTGATCGGGTTGAGCGGGTATTAAATAGAGAAGTCGGGTTGGCCGCTCAAACCCGTGGGAGGTGGTCCTGGGGGGGCCAGTTGACCGGGCGGTCAACATCCCCAGGACCCAATGAGGATGGGCCACGTGGCCGGATTTTAAAGCTCAAATTCAAGGTAGCTAGGGCCCGATTTTGTAAAAACTCAAAACACAAACTATTTTTATTTTATTTTTTTCTATTTTTTGGTGATTTTTAATTAATTTTTGGAAATAAAAATAAGGTACTTATAATATATAGCTATATATAGGTATATATACAATATGTAGGTTTTTGATTTTTTATTTTTAATTATTATTTTTATACAATTTTATTCCTATTTTATATTTTATTTATTTATAGCATAAAATAAGGAATAAAAGGGTGATTTTATTTATTTTTATTATTTAGATACATAGGTGAAGTAAATAGATATATACATTTATATACATGGTATATATACAATGTATTTTTATATTTTAAATTTTGTTATTTTTATTTGATTTTTGTTTTGATTCTTTTCATTTTATTTATTTACAATATATAATATAGGATATTTATAAAAAGTTTAGAAAATAATTTTATTTATTTATAAGGTTGAATAACTATAGGAGTATGGTTTATGTACATGGTGAAAGGGCATTTTTGAACTTTTTGATTTTCAAATTTTTATTTTGTTTTTAATATTTTCTAAATATATACAAATATGTACAAGCATATTTTTGGGTGAGGAAAATATAGTTTTATTTATTTACAAATATTTACACATGAGCCCCTATCTCCCTCTACTTTGGCTTTTATGCGGTCAGGCCCATGCTGAGCCCTCCCTTGGGTTAGGTTGCTCAATATTTATTCTAAATATTTCCCTCTTTTTCTTTTTGATCTTTATTCTTTTATTTTTGCACAAAAACATGATAATTATAGGTTTTTACACAATGCATGCTTTTGCTAATTATTCCTATTTACACATATCTACATGCATTTGCAAAGGTTTTTGTAGCTAAAATATAAGAATAAAGAGTGATGAATGGGTATTCATCAAAGTGGGAATACAATGATGTAATAAAATACCTATATACAGAGTAAAAATTAGGGTTTTATGAACAGTATCTGACCCTTATCTCCTCATACTTTATTCTTTGTCGATCAAGTCAATATTGACTAGATCTCGAGGTTTAGAGTCATTCAGTATCTTTGAAACTTCACTAATTTTCCTTTTCTTTCTTTATTCTTTTATTTTAAGTTTAAAATACATGTATTTATTAGTATTTATACATAATGTCAGAGTATTAATTTGTGCAAGTTAGTTATATTTACAAGCATTTAGCTGCGGTTTTAAAGATAAAATAATGGAATAAAGGTATATGAATGACTATTCATCATTTGTTGAAAAATTGGGGTTCCATGACAACCCCAGAAAGTGGGATGAAGAAGATGAGGAAACTAATCCATGATCTCGATCTTCTGTGCAACTATTTAACAAGAACAAACACTGGAGATGCGCCATTGTCTTTTGAATATTGAAACTCGTGCAGGATTAGGATTTTATAAACCCCAAAACTATATTGCATTTCTAACTTTGAACGGATGGCCAAAATAATGTTCAAGAATAAAGCAAAATTGAAAATCGAAGAATCAAACTGCAGAATCAACTGCTCCAATACTTTGTTGAAATATAATGAATGCGGAAATGGAATCAGAAACAAAAATCTCAGATTTTTATGTGGAACCTTACCCCAAAGGAGTCGGATGAAACCACGGGGAAAGACCTCAAAGGGGTGTGAGGCTCCTAATATAACCCACCGATAATCCGACTCTCACAAGAAATCAACGCGAATGCAATTCCCAAAGGGGCATAATCGAATAATTTGACAAATCATAAATCTCAATTTGTGACAAAGCTGTTGCTGTTGGAGGAATTAATTTTAGGGCGATTGGGGAGGGGATTGATTGAGGTAACATGAGTAAGGTCAACCTTTCTCTTCCTGCGATTTCCAGAACTACTTCGATCAAATGATATGTCCAAAGACGTAAATATTAACATGTCGAGAACTTGGGAGGTTTCGGGTAGAATCAGATTTCTCAATATACTTGAAGTTAAGAAGACCTCGAGATAATCATGGACCCGTTGACGAGGACTTTCCATTGCAAAAAATCATCTATAAAGAAAAACAAATAATTTTAAATTCTGTGTAGTGCAAAATTTCATCTATAGTGGGAAACAAATAATCTCAGTTTCTGTATCTCGGTTGGATTTGTCGACTTCGTTTTTAATAGGAGGAAGAATCTTCACAATAATCAAATCAATATAGCCTATTTGACAGCTGGATATGACTAAAAAACTTTCATTTTGTCAATGCCAGAAGTTTCAAGACTTCTTCCTATAACTTTCGTGTACGTTGATTGCAGAAAAATACTTGGAAAATACTAAAATAAAAATGGGTCTGTGGCAATGCATGACTAAATACTTGTTGTTATTACTTTCTTTGAATTTGAAAGGATTATTTAAATTCACTATAAATATTGTAGTCGTTGCTATATTGATAATAATTATATAACATTGTTTATCTATCAACTTCTTCAAGAAATTTTCTTTTATCATGATTAAATTTAGACGAGATGAATCAGAGTTTGGGGAATTGATATTGGCTTGGGTAAAGTATCGAAGACTTAAGTTCAGAATATTACAAATGGTTTCAGAGTGTATTCTCTATGATAGTGGAAAGGACTTAGTGCAACCGTTACTGTCACTGGGAATACATGATAGCCCGTGTTACAATGAGAACGTTATGAATATAAGTGGGGATATTGTTACAATTAACCTCAAAGTAGTCCTACATCGGGAACTCACGAATTGTGAGAGTATGTTATATGTCTAGAAGATTACTACTTTATAATTTGAACTTAAGTATTTTGGGTGGCTGTCAACTGATGTATCCGGGCTCGTACCCAACAAGTTTGTGATCAGGGCCCGTTTTCTCCACGAATGGTCCGAGAGTTAAGCCCATGTTACTGTGTGTGATCGTAAACTGAGATGATTAGTACAAATTTCAATGAAAAGAACGAATAATCATCATTATGTTAACGAATATGCTCTTGCAGCAATCGCAAATATTAAAAATAATTTTAGAATGAAATACTCGTTCTTGAAATTTAACATCAAAATGTATGACAATTGATAGCCAAATTAGCCATTGTCATACATAAATTCTATAGCAGAAAGAGTATCGTTACGTGGATCTATCGAATGATCATCAAAATATTTCAGCGAGATCCTAGAGTTAGAAGTGATTGTCAAAGACCCTAACCGTAATAAGGGTGTAATTTTCTTAACAAAAATATTCGGATGCCTGTACGATCTGCGTTGCAGCTATTCTGTAGATATCCATAAATCAATACCTTTCTGACAACCTGATACTTGAAAGTAAATTTAAAATCCAATCGCAAATCTTTGAAGAGTTTCTCATCTTCCATCCCAATCCCAATCCCATCTTCGCAAACTACCAATACTATGACAAAAGCACATAATTCAATCTACAATCAGAGACAGAAGCATGTGATGTATATACATGAAGCTCGATTTTCTTCATCCTCAAGAATCTCAGATACTAATCATTGGCAGACCTGCAGCACGGAAAAAAGCAAAGAAAGCAGCCTGCCCCAAGGAAATCACAAACAAGATCACGACCATAATCTCGAATTTAACAAAAGCATAATTAGCATAATAATTAAACGAAGAAATAGAGGGATTTACTCACAATTACGGTTGCCACTGCAGCAAATGCAGCAAGCAGTGGGAGCTCGTTCAGAGCGATCGTTCTGCGCTAGACTGAAAGGAGGAGTGTCGACAATACAGCCGGAACGACCCGTGCGTGCGTTGAGCTCGGCAGGCGCTGGCACCGGAGATTTGTACGTGAGGCGCTCGACGGCGTCGGCTCCATTAAGGCGGTTGGGGTTCATGAAAACTTATCCCTTCCTCCAATCTGCTGAGGTAGTACAATTATCGTCGAGGTCGCATAGATAGGCAGGAACACGAGGCCTTAAATTAAACAAGCGTTGACTTGGTAGCACTATGGTATATAAAATTCGTGTTCCTCTGGGAAAGAAAGCAAGAGATATACCTATATATGGTGCTGCAAGTAGGGGTGTAAACGAGTCGTACTTGAGCGAACCAACTCAAGGTCGGTTCGGTTCGATAAAATAAAACTGCAATTAGGTTCGGTTCGGATCGGGTAAGGTTCATAAAGGTTCGACTCGGCTCATTAGATGTTCGTTTAAGAATAAATGGTGTGCAATCATTTCTGTTCAAAGGGAAAAACCGCAACCGCAGGGAAAGATTTTGTGGGGTTTCGTGAACAGGGAATATGGACTTAGGGAGTGGATGACTTAATGGATTTGGAGAAATAAATAAATAGCCCTTATGTTAATATATAATGTATTTTTTCCATATATATACACACAATATGTATGTATATATACTTTTATGTATGTATGTGTGTATATAATTAAACTTTTAACGAACCGAATCTGAGTGAACCTATGTTTTTGAGGTTCGGTTTGCAAACTCACGTTTAGGTTCGGTTCGTTTATTTTCGAATCGAATCTGAATCAAACTTTTGACAAGCCAAATATGAGCGAATGTCGAACCTGAAAATTTTCTGACAGCCGTAGCGGCAAAGGACCCTAGTCAGACGGTGATGTGGTTCCTCAAAACGGACGGTATGTTAGGAAGCCAGGGACAGTCGACCCCTATCAAGGACGTCTGTTTCTCATCCGACGGATCTCTGCGCACAAGATTTTACAGCATAGGAAACATATTCAAAATTGAAATCAACAGGAATCCAACTTCTTTTCCATACGTGCCTTTTAAGTCCAACTATACGGATGAAATTTTAGTATTCATAAGGATACATCAAAATCTTTTTTTAATATGAACTTTCTATTAGAGATCCCGTTTGATCATTCATTTCCATTTGTTATCTAAACATTTATCTTTTGTCACTACATATACATCTATATCATTTGATGGTTTGGAAAAAAGTATTACAAATCTTTTTATGTTAAATATGTAACAACGAATAATATTAAAGGTAATTTATGAATAACGGATCCTAACTATGCATTGGTTTTTAATTACGGAATAAAGAAGGGGTCTAATTTTAATTTTGTATCGACGTTAAATTCTAAAGTTGAAAACGTTCAACACCCTCTTTGTTACAGTTTTAAGATGAGGCTCATATCTGGAAAATGAGGTATACTTGAGATCTTTTCTGTAATCTTTACCCTGATATTAATTGTGGACGTTAAGAGTTGCACATGAATTTACAATAAACAACATATACTCGTTGTTGTATTGTTGTTGTTCCTAAAGTTAGCGATGATTAATGAAAATTTTTAAATAAGAAGACAATGGTATAGCAATGGATATCAGTGTTATTGAAACTAGATCGGTTCGATTAATCTGTTTGCCATCTGGTTTAACCTCGTTCAGTCGAAATTGAATCACTCAATCACAATTCAAATGTGAATTTATATTAAATAATAATGACAATGATGACTGTTGAAATAATGACCTCTTCTAACCCATTAACGAATACTAACTAACCAAAGTTAACTTTTTGAAAGGATTGGATAATAAATATAATTAACCTATCATTAATTATGCTAAAGTATTTAGTTTAAATATTATTTATATCTATATTAATATTATTTACCGTTGCATATTCAAAATATTTTATGTATAAAGTAATATACTTTAATTGTTTGTATATTTTATATTTATTTTAAGTGTGTTTGAGTGTATATTCTGTATATGTTCTAATCCATTCCGATTTAATTACCCAGTTCAACCATTTTTTCCTTACCGGTTCAGTGTAATCTGATTTTAGAAAATTATAATAACATCATTTGATTGAACTTGTTTGATTACGGTCTAACCCGATACAATCCTTTTGTTGGAATTTCCGATTCAAACTCCTATTCGGTCTCAAAAACCTTGATGGATATTACATTAGTGCACCGCAATATGTTTGGCCAATCGCGACGAATATTTCGAAGAATACTCAATGTCATATCTTCCAATGTTGCCTTTACAACAACATATATTTTCTATTATCAGATCATCGTTTATGCATGTAATTCGCAATGAATGTTATACATATTGCAACTGAACATATAACAATTATTTGTTGACTTTTAGTGGATATTTGTACTAATCATTAAATCAACAGTATTTAGCAAAAAAATTCAATGTAAATCATTTTTGTATGATTCTAGAAATACAACTACAACAATAATAATTTCGGATTTGAATAATTAAAGATAATTTGGAATGGCAATATTCGTTATTAAACATTTACTATAAGAGATATGGTAATATGTATTAATGTATTCATTGCTATATGTCGAATTTGTTGTAATTATGTTAAATGCCAAAAAATAACTTTAATACACTCGATAGATGATTTTTGATAAATTTTAGATATTGATATTAATTCCTGAGATAAGTCTAGTCAAGTCATACTCCATGGGATCTCAACAAGTTTCTTATGTATGAAGTTGTCATGGTATGGGCTCGGCTCAATATTAAAGAATTATAAAGAATCAAATCCCCCAAAGGAGACAGATCAGGGAAGTTTTTTTTATTAGTAAGTAAACTTTGTATTGCTAAATCAAAAATCAGTATACAAAGATCAGGATGGCCCCAAAAAAGAAAAGACTATAACGAGCCAGTTACAAAAGCTATAAGCCAAAAATTACAGGGAGCCCAGAGGAGGCGAGACTTTCAGGCACCCTCGTTGTTCCATAGACGAGCAGTTGTTCCGGTAATTTGATGGAGAATTTGGACATCTCTATTAGAGCGACCAGTTGTCCATCTAAGATTTCTTTCTTTCCAGATCAGGGAAGTTTCACTAAAAGGAATGCACATAGTCTAGAGTTGGAGAATTTTCAAGGAGCTTTGTGAAACACTGATAACGAGCTAGAGGAACTTATCAAGGCAAAGGTGAAGGACAATTCTTAAAGAGGCACCACAACTCAAGGAGTCGTAGCACCACGAGGGCGCACATAAAGAAGTAGAGTTGGATGCAAGGGTGATGGCATAGTCATGGGCAGAGGCAGCTACTCCCACCTCGATGAGTCCCCACAACACCAATGGGAGAAGGTAGAGGTGGATGTGTGAAGGTTGAGCAGAAGGTATTCACAAATCGAGGAATCATCACAACACAAAGTGATGGAGGCGGATGCCAAAGTGGAAGTGAAGACAGATGACAGGAGCATATCCAGATGAGGATATTCCCACCATACCTCAAAGAGGCACCACATTTGAAAAGAGAGAAAGTTATGGATGCTCCTCGAGGCAGGGCAAATGGAGGAAATACGAGTGTGTTTTTTTGCTCCGCAAGGCAAATGCGGGGTACGATAATGATGTAACTACTACTCAAGGCCAAGATGGTGGAAAGAGGGTGGGAACTCAAGGGTAGAGAAGCCCCCAAAAGTGGTGATGCTAGGGTGTTAGGGTTTTCAGACCTAACACAAAGCTTCATATCCAATTGGTTTTAAGGGATTTCACAAATTTTCTTTACATTGTATTGCATGTCTCCTCCCATCCTCCATGCCATTATATCCCATTCAATTATCCCATACATTCGATTTCTTGCCTCCTACTCCTCTTTCATAAGATCTCACGTATCCAACCCACAAATCATGTTGAATACATGCAATGTTTTTAAGCATGCCTTTACACTTGCATGATCCCATTTTCAAACAAATTGGTACCTCTATGCTTCTTCCAAAGTCATGTCATAGAAAGGATTTTTAAATCTACCGTTTTTACCTTCACATGAGCTCTAATCTACTTTAATTTGTACATAGCTCGGATAATTGAAAGGTTCTAAAATGAAAAATACTCCTTCAAGTCAAGAACAAAAACAACATAGGAAAATGTGCATAGAACCTAAAGAACATGCAGTACATGGAGACCTTAAATTCTTTAAAAGTTTTGACAAGTTACCACTATAACAAGTGATATTAAGCAGGAAAATTTAATATGATTTTTCATTATGAAAGTAATTTTTGAAAGGAAATTTCGATCGAATGAGAGCATATAAAGGGAGGAAAGAGTAAAAAATAAGTATGTATAGAAAAGAGTTGCCATTAAAATATTATTATAGAAAACCTTGTCAAATCTTTTATTGTAAGCTAGAGAAATTGAGTCTATAACCCCCATAGAGGATGTTATGGAGATAGTAGACATTGTCGTACATATCCCGACATGAGATCTCTAATAGCCTAGCTTCCACTCTTATTGATGAGTTTAATTAATTCTCTCATCATAATTTATCTTGTTTTAACATACACTGAATAATGGGCATGCCTTGCACCATGAATTGATGAAGGAACACATGTCCACAAATGGTCGGATCTCTACGCCCATGTAAAGATTTCCTGAGCTTTCTTACAACAATATTAACATATCGCAAATACCTCATTTATATGCCTCACATCATGAGCTTTCGAGTCATAGGTTGGGATGAATTCGGTTGGGCCAGCCAAGCACATGAGCTCAACTCGAAACTCATCCTAGTTTATATCAAGGCAATCTTGGTATAAAATTGAGCCCATTAGTTAAATGGACCAGGCCTAGGACAATCTTGGGCCAAACCCATTAACTGATTGGCTAGACCCGATTGGTGCCCAATAAGATGTTTCAAATAATAATGCATAATTTCAAAATAATATAATGTAATCATTTATATTCTTATTGATCTTCACTACTGATGAACGATATTTTCACCACGTTAATAATCGCCTTTTTTCGGAGTACATGTGGTGAAAATAGTTCAGCAAAAACCACACCTTCGAATATGTGGTAATTATTTTTACTTGGTAAGATATCAAGGTCGAACACAAGGACACGAGCCTCCTCGTCTATTCATCGAAAAAAATTGATTAAAAATTGAGCAATTAAATTCAAAAGCCTAGGTCTTCATATGCAATTACAATGCATGACACAAAATGATATGCAGATACATTATGCATGCAAAATGATGCAGAGATCAATTGATATAATGCATGCATTTTTACTTGATTTTATGCAATTAAATGAGATACAATGTGAATGATATACCAATAGAGAAATTAAGTACAACTATGCCCTGAAATGATTAAATTAGTAAATAATAAAGGAGGGTTAATTCCAGAGACAATTGGGCAATAAAATGGATTAATAGGATCAAGGAATGAAGATCAATTGACATTATAAATCTCAAAATATAGCATGTTCAATTTAGTGTCAAAATAGAAAATAAAATATGCCATTAGATAGAGAATGAAATTAGCAACAAAATGGCAATAAAATCAACTAAATCGGAGTTTGTATGCTCAAGTTATTAATAAAATAGTGCAAGGGCATAATTTTAATGAAAATATGATGATAAAATTGATAAAATATGCAAATAAGTCCTTTATAGGGGCATTTCTATGATTTCCATAAGATATCAGGGCTCCTCTACAAAATTCCCAAGCACGTACATGAGGAGCATGCACACCAGGATTGGACCTCTTTGCAATTCTGAAAGGGCTGAGGGTGTGTTTGAAATTCTTCCAAGTATACACGTACCAAGCACGTGGATGGAGGCACGAAACTAGGTGTGGTAGCTGAAGCAGGAGACTTAGGCCACGTGGTTGCTCAAGGTGACTTGGGTGAGGCTTAGACCCACTGAGTCTCCGCGCTCCGGAGTAGATGATGTGGCCAATTTGTAGTCGTTTGATTAGCGCCAGGAAGGCACCATCCAATGGTGTCTGTAAGTCCTAACTCCTCCTCCGTCTTCGATATGCGGTGGTGCATTTGGAGCTTCGACGAGGATGCCAGAGCTCAGTCATGCTCCTCCGTGCAGCCTGATAATTGCGGAAGCATTTTGAGGCTCTAGCGTTGAAGCTCGGATGAAGGATGAAAACCATCTGTCCTTAGATTGACCTATCGATGGAGGCTCATCAGAGCCGGAGCTCTAGAATAAAGCTCCGCTCGAAGTCTGGCCATTGAAGATAGGTCATGCAAAAGGAGTTAATGGAGTGGATAGCTGAAGTGTGTGGAGTGGATGGCAGCCGTCGAGGCAAAGTAGGGGGAGTGCCTGGAGTGGAGTCTCCTCCACCTCCGACTGCGGAGGCAACCTATGATGGATGGAGGTTACGGAGGAGGAAGGTGGCAAGCGGAGGGGTCGACGTGATTGAAGGATGGACGGCAAAGCTCGTAAGGTAGTCGATGCTTAGAGAGGATCTGTGTGTGAATAGAAAAAATTAAGTGAAACTCAGAGAAAATAAGGTAGAGGATCTTACCTGATCGGAGTGGTCCCTAGGGAGAAAGAAATAGTCTAAGATGAGGACCTGAGGGTCCTCCGATCATCACTCGACTTGGGTGACTGGTCCAAGGAGCTTCACGGCTGACGGAGGCACCATAACATGGCCAGGGCAACCATGGGTGACATCAAGGTGTAGGACCATCGTAGCCACTCCATCCGCCAAAGTTTGTCACGAGGAGGTAGAGGATAGCTAAGCCTTAACCTAGGAATGGTGGAACCGGTCGAAGTGGGGCAGAGGAGGTGGATTTATAGGGAAAAAGCGCTGGTTAGAGGAGACAGGGGCGGGGATTTGTAACGGTCTCAATGAAGTCTAGGAGTGATGGATCAAGATGTTGATGGTTGCACGAAGATGAAGCAACCTAGGGCTACGTCGTGAGTGTGTTATGATGTGGAGAGGGGATCAGAGGAGGCAATTGGAAAAGGAAGGGGGTGGTGTTGTCATGAGGCATAATGCCTGGGGGCAGGGCATACGGGAGGAGGACGATGGTTGTGGGACGTTGGATCTAGTGATCTAATGGTCCAAGGGGAAGCGTGGGTATGTGATGAAACTCGATTTCATCATCTTAATTTGCCTATATTTAATCCCCTTGCTTAAATTTGTGTCAATAAAAATCAGACAAAGTCTTGTAAATATCAGAGTTATTGAATAAACTAAAAATACAAAAAATAGCAAGATTAAAAATCATGGTGTTTTTAGCCTTAAAAATACACTTAAAAATATTTTCTGCCTTTATTTGACTTCATCTCCATTTTGGTCAACATGGAACTTGTAGATCTCATCGAGATCTACAGCTTTCATGTTTTGAGTTTTTCCAAATTTGGCCATCTATCCCCTCATAAATCAATCTCTTCATTGCAATAATCTGATTGGGCCACGTGGCTCTTTCTGGTTGAGCCACGTGGCCGCATATCCTCGCGCCATGAGCCCTGGTTCATCAACCGTTGGATGGAGGTCTGAAGGCTAAATCCCAGCCGTGATTTCCCGCACCCATTGTCAACCCTTCGATCAAGCCCTGGAATAAATCGTAGCCCTCCGTCAGCGTTGCACTCTCAAAGCGTCATGTGTCATCTTCATGGCCATTCGATCTCGCCTTCACCTCTTCATCTCCACCATTCTTTATGCTCCAGCTATTGACCCTCTGATCTCCATTCACAAATTCATCACCATCGTCCGCTACCGCCCTCACCACAGCACGACACGTGGCTGCGTCTGCATCCCTCGATCGCCTTCAGCCATTCCATCTCAGCCGCTCCATTCCGCTGCTCCCTCCACCACTCGATCTGTCCAAGGATCACATCACGGCCGTCCACTTCCGACTCCTTCTCCTGGTGCCACATGGCATTTCCTCTGTCATCCGATCAAGCCGCCCGAGACCTAATCCTAACCGCTCGTCAGCGCCCTCTTCTCGACCGTCGGATCGAAAGATCCAACGGTCGAAGCTTCATCCCCTACCTCCAGACGTACCCTATCCCACGTTCTCCACCTCATCAACTCTCCTCCCCCTTCTTATTTTCTTGCTCACCATCGCCACTTTCTCCACTCACCAACCGCTCCAGGACCTTCCCCACTCATCCTTCATCCTCGTGAGCGGCCACTCACCCCACGACTCCCCTCCGCTCGCTCCATATATCCCTCTCAACCCACGCCCATCATCAGTGGAACCGCCACCTTCGAGCGTTAAATACCTCATCACCTCCAACATCCACGGTTGTCCACCTGTACGCGGGGCTTCGCCCAGTTCCTCTCCTCCTCCCCGTGACAGGGGGAGGTCCGATCGAGGCGCAAAGATAGTGCTAGCCCCCGGTGTTGACCCCTGGCCATGGTAGGCCAGGACCGCGGTGGCTCCACCCCGCTAAGATGCCACCACTAGCTGCGGTGGTCCAGCAATGACCAGAGCGTCTCCCCGACGCTCGAGCCCAAGTTCCGCTCTGCCATTATCCAGGTAAGCTTCTCCGATCTCTTCTTTGTATTTTTATGCGAATTCTTTGATTTTATTAGCCTCTCTCCGACACCTCCACCTTCACCTGATCCCCCCACGAGTTCCGCCCACCTTCAGACATCTTCGCCAACCCCTCCGATCATTCTCCCCATCCATCAGAACCCTCCACCATCCCATGCTTTTTCCTCCGCCGGAGGCGGAGGAGAACCCACCAAGGGCTCCGATTCTTCGCCCCTCAGCCCTCCGTTCACCTCAGCCCGCACGCACACACTCCTTGGCTATCACCTAACCAATCTTACAGGTCTAAAGACTTCACTGGCCGGACCTCGGGCGGAGCCAAGTTCTAGAGCTCCGTCTCCGATGATCACTCATCGTCATCGAGCTCCAGGCCCTCCTACAGCTTCCCTGAGCTCTGATCTTCATTGCCAGGAATCCAGCATTCTTCCCCGAACTTCACCGAGCACGGAGAGGTGTGACAGAGCTCCGGCCGCACGTCGGAGCTCCAATCGCGCCGCCCATCTGCCAAGGAAGGAGGAGCTACAGGCACCGTTGGATCTTGCCCTCCGACGGAGATCTAACGGTTTCAAGAGCAGCCACGTCGTCCTCCCGGAGCGCGGAGGCTCAGTGTGACCGAGCCTCGCCCGACGCCTCCTCGAGCCACCAATTGGCTCGAGCCACCTGCTACGGCCATACGAACATGCGCCGAGCCTCGCCCCCACCCGAGCCTGGACCCACGTGCCTCAGCCACGTGGGGCTGGTCTATTTGCATCGACACCCCTCATAATTTTAAAAAATTGCAATCAGGTCCAAATCTCATGTGCCGGCCACGCGCATCGGGGGTATTTTGCATTTACACCCTTGCGGTTTTAATAATTGAGCCTTAGTCATTAGGGTCCTTGACTTAATCATCCATATTTCCCTAGGATTCTAGATTTGCATGATATATTGCATGCTTAGTCTCCGACCCTTAAGAATATGATTAGCATATCACATGCACGACTGCGGTTTCGATGAGATGAGTTAACTTCTCACTTGAGGAACTAGGCTGGTGGATTTTGAGTCTGGACTTGATCTAATGATGCTCGGGGATGGGATAAATCTTTGAAGGCTTCATGAAACCTGAGTGTCAGCATCTTTAGCCAGTATGAGAACTTGGTTCTTATACTAATCTCTTGACATTGACCTAAGTGCCAGGGTGTGAAATAAACAAAATGTTGATCAGTGTGCACCAACTCTTGGTAAAAGCATGGAGCTAGCCAAAAATATTACAAAGCAATGAAATGTCACAGAAAAGCTCTCATTCCATACAAAGTCAAATATCAAAGAGCTTCCACCAAAGGCGAGCGCTCCCAACTATTTCAAAGTGTCCACTTGGACCACCGCTATTAGGACCAGGAGTCGGACTTGCACCAAAAAGGGCTCTTCATCGTAAATGCTACAAGTATGGGTGTAGAAGGGTAGCAGGTACTCAAAAAAGACACACCCTGGTTTATTCCCAAGAAAACAAGTACAGACGACTCCAACTTCTCTTGACAGACGCACTGATCAACACAAAATATGTGTTGCGTAATAAGGCACTAGAAGAATGCTTGTTCCAATGAGAGGAGAGAAGAAATGACACAATCCCATGCCTCCATTACTGGCCTTCCATCTACACTTTCAAGGTCTGACAACTAAAGAGACGGTGGGCTGGATGCAAGATTTGATTTATTCCCTAGTGTTGAGGATTGGGTCCTTAGGAGAATTTCTTGGACCAAGACCTTGGGTGACGTTTTGACTCTACCCTCGCGAACGCAGTCAACACTAAAATGTCATACCCTTAGTCTATATGTACATCAGAGAGAGTCTGGACAGTTAGAGGAATTGGGTGCCTCTTGATTAAGGCCGGGTTGAGCTCTAAGATTTTGGATCTCTAAATTAAGAAGACTTGAACAGATCAGACCCCTTACGCACATGCACAAGGGGGTTAATCCAGTTCATTCATTTCCTTTGATGCTCGGGATGAGCATAGTTTAAGTATAGGGGGTGATGAAACTCAATTTCATCATCTTAATTTTCCTATTTTAACCCCCTATCTTAAATTTGTGTCAATAGAAACCAGACAAAGTTTGTAAATATCAGAGTTATTGAATAAACTAAAAATACAAAAAAATAGCAAGATTAAAAATCATGGTATTTTTAGCTTAAAAATACCCTTAAAAATATTTTCTACCTTTATTTGACCTCATCTCCATTTTTAGTCAACATGAAACTTGTAGTCTCATCGAGATCTACACTTTCATGTTTTGAGCTTTTCCAAATTCGATCATCTATCGCCTCATAAATTAATTTCTTCATCGCAATAAATCTGATTGGGCCACGTGGCTCTTTCTGGTTGAGCCACGCGGCCGCATCTCCTCGTGCAATGCATCCGGTTCATCAGCCGTTGGATGGAGGTCTGAAGGCCAAATCCCAGCTGTGATTTCCCGCACCCACTTTCAACCCTTCGATCAATGCCCTGGAATCAATCGTAGCCCTCCGTCAGCGCTGCGTTCTCAAAGCGCCACGTGTCATCTCCATGGGCATTCGATCTCGCCTTCACCTCTTCATCTCCACCGTTTTTTATGCTCCAGCTATCGACCCTCTAATCTCCATTCACAAACTCATCACCACCGTCCGCTACTGCCCTCACCACAGCACGACACGTGGCTGTGTCTGCATCCCTCGATCGCCTTCAGCCATTCCATCTCAGCCGCTCCATTCCGCTGCTCCCTCCACTACCCGATCTGTCCATGGATCACATCACGGTCGTCCACTTCCGCTCCTTCTCCTGGAACCACGTGGCATTTCCTCTATCGTCCGATCAAGTCGCCCGAGACCTAATCCCAACTGTTCGTCAGTGCCCTCTTCTCGACCGTCGGATCAAAAGATCCAACGGTCGAAGCTTCATCCCCTACCTCCAGACGTACCCTGTCCCACGCTCTCCACCTCGCCAACTCTCCCTCCCCCTTCTTATTTTCTTTCTCACCCATCGCCACTTTCTCCACTCATCAACCGCTCTAGGCTCTTCTCCACTCATCCTTCATCCTCGTGAGCGGCCACTCACTCCACGACTGCCCTCCGCTCGCTCCATATATCCAACTCAACCCACGCCCATCACCAGTGGAACCGCCACCATCGAGCGTTAAATACCTCATCTCCTCCACCATCTACGGTTGTCCACCTGTACGCAGGGATCGCCCAGCTCCTCTCCCTCCTCCCCGTGACAGGGGGAGGTCCGATCGAGGCGCAAAGACAACGCTAGCCCCGGTGTTTACCCCTGCCATGGTAGACCAGGACCGCGGTGGCTCCGCCCTGCCAAGCCGCCACCACTAGCTGCGGTGGTCCAGCGATGACCAGAGCGTCTCCCAACGCTCGAGCCCAGCTCCGCTCCGACATTATATAGGTAAGCTTCTTCGATCTCTTCTTTATATTTTTATGCGAATTCTTTTATTTTATTAGCCTCTCTCCGACACCTCCACCTTCACATGATCCCCCCACGAGTCCCACCCACCTTCAGACGTCTTCGCCAACCCCTCCGATCATTCTCCCCATCCATCAGAACCCCCACCATCCCATGCTTTTTCCTTCACCGGAGGCAGAGGAGAACCCACCAAGGGCTCCGATTCTTCGCCCCTCAACCCTCCGTTCTTCTCAGCCCGCACGCACACATGCCTTGGCTATCACCTAACCAATCTTGTAGGTATAAAGACTTCACTGGTCGGACCTTGGGAGGAGCCAAGTTCTAGAGCTCCGTCTCCGATGATCACTCATCGCCATCGAGCTCCAGGCCCTCCTGCAGCTTCCCCGAGCTATGATATTCCATTGCAAGGCATCCATCATTCCTCCCTTAACTTCACCGAGCACGGAGAGGTACGACGGAGCTCCAGGCCGCACGCCGGAGCTCCAATCACGCTTCCCATCTGCGAGGAAGGAGGAGCTACAGTCACCGTTGGATCTCGCCCTCCGACGGAGATCTAATGGTTCAGAGCAACCACGTCGTCCTCCCAGAGCGTAGAGGCTCGGTGGGACCGAGCCTCGCCCGAGGCCTCCTCGAGCCACCACGTGGCCTGAGCCACCTACTATGGTCGTCTGGACCTGCGCCGAGCCTCACCCCCACCCGAGCCTAGACCCACGTGCCTCAGGCACGTGGGGCTGGGCTATTTGCATCGGTGCCCCTCATAATTTTTAAAAATTTCAATCATGTCCAATCCTCGCGTGCCAACCACGTGCATATGGGGTATTTTGCATTTACACCCTCATGGGTTTTAATAATTGCAAAATCCCCTGTACATGTGGGTTATTTACAGGGAAGCCCTGACCTTTCTTTTATTTGCATTTTAGTCCCTCTCAGGGACTAT
The DNA here is from genome assembly GCA_037367405.1 of Ottelia alismoides. Lineage (NCBI taxonomy): Eukaryota > Viridiplantae > Streptophyta > Magnoliopsida > Alismatales > Hydrocharitaceae > Ottelia > Ottelia alismoides. Next base: position 1,247,589 of record JAZKJV010010457.1, read on the forward strand.
TTGCTATTTATCTTTCAAGTTTTCTTGCGTTTATGCCCCTGGATTCACTCTTGTATATCTTGAGCATCTTAGCTCCGATTGAGTCGATTTCAGTGGCGTTTTGAAGCTCTTTTCATTGTCTTCTTGATGGCATGCTTGTATTTCAGATTTGACACTACGAGTTTTGATGTATCATCTTATTGGCTAAGTGTCTTTATTTCAATGCTTCACATGCCTGATTTTTACATGAATGAAAATAGTTTCAATTATTTGACCATGATTCGACCTTTGATTAAATGGCTCAAGTATTCTTGTAATTCAGGCATATTTTTGTGTTACATTTCATCACATCTCTTTACATGATTAAAAAAATGCATGTTTCATGATTACACAATGCATATTGTCCTATCCTCAAGCATTCATTGACCTACTATTTATTGATCCAACACTTAGTTAAATGAATTTAAGTCCAAATATCACGAGAGAGTCTTGTGTCCCTGAGTTCGACCTTGGGCTTGCCCAAGCAGAATATAAATACAACCACTTGATTTTATTGGCATATTAAATTAGATGGTTTTTGATGGACCAAATTCAGCCGACTGCAATGACCACTGAGTGTTAATTCTACATTGTTAAAGGGCTGAATTTGCGGCTCGTCAGTATGCAGTCAGATTAAGGTGATGCAAGGGCTGTAAGCAAGGCACAGATGAGTGGCTTGGATGAGTTGATGGTTCTCAACCTACGGTGGGGGATGGGACAAGTGACGTGGAAGATGCTCAGCCCTTGGATGGTTAGCCATCCAATGATTGAGATGGAAGCAGGAAGGAGTGGCAGAGATTTGATCTGGAGAAGAGGATTAAACATCTATGAGCGAAGAGGAGAGGGATGGCCAGTATAGAGGTGGGGGTCAAGATCCATGGGCCCAGGAAGCGATGGGTGGCGCACGGAGAAGAGGCCATGTGGGCAGCCCAGAGGATGTCACGTGGCCCAATCAGATTATTTAGAAAATAGTAAAAGATTATAAATTAAGAAAGAAATGACAGGAAGCAAAATAGCAAAAAGTCAAAACATGAAAGTTGTAGATCTTGATGTGATCTACAAGTTTCAAGTTGAATAAAAAGTCAAAAGAGATTAATTACATAAGGAAGTATTTTTAGTTGTATTTTTTAATAGATAAAAACATTATATTTTTAGCGGTTTTGATATTTTAAGTATTTTCAATTTATTTTTAAGATCAAACTAAATATATACAATATTTAATCTAAATTTTTGGGGATGTTAGTGATAAATATACAATAATTAGGGTTAGGGTTAATTACAAGGAGAAGGATTATTGCTATAGATACAAAATTAATGAAGATTTGGAATGAAGTTCTTATTCTTTGAGGATAAAAAGAGAGAATAGTGATGATCATTTAGAGATTCATCAATTGCCTATATACACATAATTCTCACTCTCTTATCTTAAAATAAATTCGAGGTTAAACTTTTCTCATTATCTTCATCATAACATCACTTTTCTCATTACGTAATGATTATCACTTCTCTCATTATTCCTCCAATGCGTGTTCTATAAAATACACTATATTTCAATTTGTTAATCATTAGTTTTGATTCAATGCTTCATATATCAAATAGTCCTCGTATACACATTCATCCTCATTGTTATATTAATAGCACAGGTACCTTCGATCACCCGATTTTCTTCTTCATTCTCCCATCCAACTTTTATTGGGCTACCCCAACA